>OZ010788.1:353567192-354903063 GCA_963932465.1 Maratus speciosus | reverse complement strand
TAATAGAACGATTTTGACCAACTTTAACATTAAATATCGCTTAAAATAAAATTTTTATTTAAAAACGTATTTATTATTTATTATTTTAAAATGTATTTATCAAACATTGCTCTATAATACTACCATTTTCATATTTTTGTGTGCAGTACTTTTCTTAATACTACCAAAGTAAGACCCTATGTTGCGAAAAATTCATTTACTGCGGCGGTGACAGCGTTAGTTACCTTTTTTTAGAACACAGAGAAACATGACAATAAAAGAATAGGACTGAGAAACATTAGAAAATGTAACACACGAACTTGTCTGCTATTATTTCACACGTACTTTTCATTCATTCTATTTTACACTGAGAAATGGACTTTTATTATAAAGTTTTAAAATAGTTCTTGAACATATATCTATATATATATATATAATAATTTTTTTTTTTCTGATGAGGTGGAGGGGCGAGACAGGGCCGAAACTAGCCTTTTTTGCGCCCGGGGGAAACATGAATTTTGGAGCCCCCCCCCCCCTTTCTTTCTCAAAGTATATTTACAAAGAGAATTTTACTAATTTTCTAATGGCCGAGTTATTTTAAAATTAAAAATGTGTAATCATAAAATATGTAATACTGAACGACAAAAATTGAATGTGATGTTTGTTGCAATTATAGTTCGTTCACATAATAGAATTCGCATGTATTACCGGCTATTTACAGTGTTTGCTTATACAGTAGAGTTCCGATTATCCGAGTCCCGCTTAACCGAGTTTCCACTTTAACCGAGTTATTTTCTTCTGATGGACTCATGGCTTTCATAATAAATTAAAGCCATGAGTCCATCAGAAGAAAATGATCGATTCCAAAGGTATAATCCTTCATTTGGCGCCCCTTGCCTGTGGCGCCCGGGGCACATACTCCCTCTGCCCCCCCCCCCCCTTAGTTTAGGCCCTGGGGCGAGATAAGGTGGGTGCTGTTTATGTTTTTCCTTCCGTTTTTAGGTAGATTTCGTATGAAATACTACCTATTACATTCTCCCCTATGTTGGTATTTCCGAAAAATTTTTGCAGATCTACACCGATCATGACCCCTAGAACCCAAAATCACCCTCAGTAAAAAACTTTATTTATCTCTCTATCTATCTATCTATCTATCTATGTATCTATCTATCTATATATATCACTTTCTTCTGGACACGGTAACTTCCACAATTCTGCACAAATCTCTTCCAAACTGATACTTAAAATCAAGGGGTATAAAATCTCGGTCAAGTTCGTTAATGTGCAAAATCGGATCAAGGGGATGGAAATAGGTAGGGGTTTTTTATAAACCGAAAAATCCCAATAACTTCTTAATTTTTGTACATATGAAATCAGTTTACAGTTTTTTTAACTTCTAAAATTAAAGCTAAAAATTTATGTATCACAGATTTTTGATCCACTTAAAAATGGGTTCAAGGGGTGCAAAAAATAGGGTTTTTGGGAGAAAAAAAATCATAACTTCGTCAATTCTCAAGATATCGAATCCAATTAATTTTATTATAAATCTCCTTAATATTATCTACAACTTTTATATTCACAAGTTTTTGATAGGACCAATTCCTAACGCAAAAAAAAAAAAAAAAAAAAAAAAAAAAAAAAAAAAAAAAAAATTAAAAACGAAAACAAAAAAAAGGGGGGGGGGTTGAAGAAGAAAAAAATCCATAACTCCGTCAATTCACAAGATATAAAATCTTCATGAATTTATCATATATCTTCTTAATATTGTCTACAACATTTATATAGACAACTTTTTGATAGGACCAATCCTTACAGCAAAAACAAATTAAAAATACATAGCGGTTGAAGAAAAAAATCATCTTATTAAGGGTGTATTCAAATCCAAACTGCTTATTTTCTGACTCATTTTTAAATTCATTTTTGCTCTCAAACGCATCCAATTGGTAGGTTCTCTTATTCAGAAACTATATAATGTACCGCAATGATCGCTTTTTTGATAGAGGCAGAATATATTTCAAAAAATGATGTCAAAGTGGGCATTTTGAACAGAATTTCCCGAAGCGATTGTGTTAGAAACAAAAAATATTGTCCTACTGAGAAAATAATTGTTCATAAATCAAGTTTTAAGTAATTGAACGAAAAATAAAAACACAGGTCCCTTAGAAATGTCTTCAAAAATCACGTGAGCAAGTTTCATATTTTTTTCTATTAAAAATGAATCTGAAAATGTGCCAGAAAATTTAGAGTTGTTGAGCATGGAAAAGTACTTTTTTGAATACCTCCCTAACATGATTCTGATAAAACCATCTGTTATAAAAAAAATGAAATAAACACTCGTCAAAAGCGACCAGATAAAATTGTTAAAATGGATAAGTCTCTAATCATGATTTAATTTTTGTTGGCGAAATTAGTATACTTAACTTCGAAATATACTTCCGTCGGTAGGCCGGGCCGGCAGGGATTCTTTAACCTATCATGTATTTATCTTAATACAATGGGTTTTGCCTGCATAAATTTTTGTGTGTACGGGGAGAAGTTTTAAACCCATTAAATGCCCTTCTAAGCTTCTCTTTAAAAAATAAAGCATTAAAAAATTTTGTCACTAAAATTCGAAAACTTATTAATCCTGTTCAAACTCTAAATATTTTTCTTTTTAATTTTTCATGTTATTGCCGTAATTCTGCTTCATCCAGACCCCAAATTGGTGTAAAATTCCAGTTCAGGA
The DNA here is from genome assembly GCA_963932465.1 of Maratus speciosus. Classification (NCBI taxonomy): domain Eukaryota; kingdom Metazoa; phylum Arthropoda; class Arachnida; order Araneae; family Salticidae; genus Maratus; species Maratus speciosus. The sequence goes on along the minus strand of OZ010788.1, from coordinate 354,900,359 downwards.
AAGTCTCCACAATGTAAAAATACCCTTTGTTCATCGTTACTCTCCCCCCTCACGCTTATTTCTTTTCTTTTTTTATCGCTGTAGATACTGATATTTTATCTGCCTCCCCTCAAAGTCCACTCTTAACCCCTTGGGGATGAGCGACCGGTATTCGTTCTGCGTATGGTGCTCAGAATCAGTGATTATTCTCAACAGAAAATATTAATTGTAAATTGTGCCTTATTTAATTCGAGCATTTTCCCGATTCAATGAGGCAAAAATTTGTGTTTTAAAAAACTGGATAAAAGATTAAAAATTCAGTAAAAGACGTTCATTCCTAAGGGGTTAATAAAAATATTGGAGTTATTAAATGGAGTTTTCCTTTTGCTTACTATAACATATCTGTATTTATATCTAAAACTTTCGCGCTTTTCATGGCTGGAATGACTAAAAGCCTGGATTCCGCTTACTTATATTTAAAAAGGTTGTACACAAATTCTGTGTTAAACGTGGAAAGTTCAAATTGAGGCAGTAATAAAGACTATTTACCCACATATTTACAGATTATAAAACATTTACAAATATTTTTAGAAAAAATGTAGATGAGCTAATGAAGTTGCTTGGGAAAAGACATAATTTCTTTGCATCGCGTGAAAGCTTTCGTAACGCTGAACTCAAAAATATATTTCTTTTAATTTTAGGTATTATATTTGCAGAGATATCGTCGAGAATGTAGTTCAAAAATATGCCCCCCCCCCTTATCTATTTCCGTATGTACTGAAACTAAAATTATGAAAAAATTAGAGGTAGTAGGCGTTGACTTAAACCTTGCAGGAAAATTATAGCGATTACCCTAGGTCACATAGTTTTTGAGAAAAGCGCATTTTCCCGTTAGACACAAATTTCGATTTGCGGGCATTCAGCAAAAATGTTGGGAAGCGCTGGCGGTATCTATCGTACCAGAAGTATAATAGCATTGTTGATAACGATTTTAGAAAAAAAAATCGTCGGTAATTAGCCGAGATATTAACCCTTAAAGTCACGGGCGGTTTGGACATATATAATGACAGGGTCGGCGTACTCTATGTACCATCGACTTTTAAATCCTAGATAACAACTTTTAATGATTAATTTGTGTAATGCAATGCCCAGTAGCAGTATAAAAGCAATAAACTTCAAATTGTTAAAAACAGACTAATTTAATTAGAATTAATCACATAAATACTATGAGATTCTATGGACTAGTTCGCATTGAGTAGATCTCTCAATGCGAACTCCCGTGTCTTTAAATTTATTTAAAACATATCTGGAAAAACATGGCATGGACTAAAGCGGCGTTGCTACTTTGCGACTTTTTTTCGAAGCGCGCTTAACAAAATGCCAAGTTTAAACTTTGTACAAGGGTTTTGTTTTAGCTAAACTGTAAAAAGAAAAGATTATTGCGACGCTAAATTTAGTTTAACCAAAAACCCATTTAATCATTACTTCATATAATCAAATGAAGTTCAAATATGCACTACTTTTATTGTCAGTACCGAATTAAGTTCCTCATAAACAGATAAGATAAGATTTAAATAAGAGTTATACACAATAGCAATGTTTGACATTATTTAGGCTTTATATCTCTTTAAATTTTTATGGTATACCCATTCATACTTTTTCTAGTATATATACAGCTATACCAAACCCTACGTTGTGCAGTTTTTTACAAAGTCTTATTTTTCCTTCAAAAACAGTTTTTTTAATAATACAGTTAATAATTCATATATTTGTTGTACGGAACCCTCTGAGAGCGAGTAATACTCGCACTTGACCGTTTATTTCTCTTTAGTTTTTGTTAGAAACAAACCATTCTTAAATAAACATAAAAAATATTTTTCAAATTTGTACAGATACAACAATATTTATTATTAAATTAAAAGTGCACCACATGAACCTTTCGCACTGCAATATTTAGGATTATTTGTGTAATATGTTTTCATTAATTTTTAATCAAACAAGCGGATATGAATCGATATGTGAATGTACGATATAAAAATCCTGTTTAAACACTTCGAATGGTACCTTATTCATCGTAGCACGTTTTGTATGTGCATAAAAATATAATGTTCGCATTCGAAATACTATATAGTGACTGTGTATTATTAAATTGTAAGCTTTGTGTAAGCTAATATAATGTTACACATTCTGTTCGAATATTTCGCAACTGAAAAAAACTTTAAAGGAAGAATAATAATGAAAAATTTCAATTGCAAAATACCTTTAATAATTTAAAATTTTCCCAATTATTCTACCTGGATTTTTATCTTAGACTTAAAGTTTTCTGTAATTTCCCGTGGTAACTAGTTTTTATTTATTTATTTTTTTTTTTTTTTTCGAGAAAGTGGGCAGACAAAGGTTCTGATTAAATGGTTTTTAGAGAGCCGAGAATTTTTCATTATTTTTAGTTTCATTATCTTCTTAATAAATAAGAATTTTTTATTTCTAAAATCATTGTATATTCAACATTTACTTTATTAATATAATTAAGATATACTAACTACAATAAAGAAATTAATTACGACATTAAGATTTCATACAGTTATTATGTAGTCCATATTTAGTTATTTAATTTTTTGCACACTTACAATAATTCAAATTAATCTTTAAATATAGTAAGTAAAATTTTACTTAAAAAAATAAATTTAACAAAGATATGAAAAACATATCCGGTAGTTTTCACCACAATTTTCAAATATGTAGATTTTCTACTAGTCCGTGTGCTACACGACTAAAATAAGGTGAAAACTGCAAATCGTGATAAGAATATACCGATTGGTCAGTATCTACTTTATACTAATACAATGCATTTTAGAGGGGGAGGCATCGCGTAAAGTCGTGGGAATTCAAGATGGCGGCTGTTATCCAAAATGGCGTCATTTTCTGAATTTTCTTACTATCCATCATATAAATGTGTGTTTCAGGTCGATTTCGACGTTTTTAACGTCAAAAATTTCGTTTTTATACTTTCCGTCATAGTTGAATTAGTTTATGAATTCAAATTGTTTGTTTGTTTATCTGTCTGCCTGCCTGCTTGCCATTCCATGACCTAACTCGCTTAAATATCGCTGCTCGCTTAAATTCACTCAGATTTTCATGTAATTTATATATGTTACTGAAGTTTACAATAACATGTTCCGAATAAAAACTGAAGTGTATAAGTTTTATAGTCCGTTTACAGGGCCCTCAAAATAATTCCATTATGTTATTGTCGATTAGTGTGTGTGCTACGATTGAGAAAACTGCAAATCGTGAGAAGAATGTGGGGCATTCTCACAATCTTTTGACTTTTGGGGAAAAAAATCTGGCGAAATTAAACTTGCTAAAATAACATTTTAATCTGATAGACGAATGCCTTAATGATTCAAAATAAAGAAAAAAATGGTCAGCAGCGAAAAATATTTTATTTAACTGAGGTTTAAATTAAACTTGCGAGTTTAATTTTCCTTACCACTTTACCCCTATAACTTTTTATTTTCTTCTACATTTTTACTTATGATGAATTTGCATAGTACCCACAGGACATTCAAATAAGAAATAATAAAAATGTAGTACTTTTAATAAGAATTATAATTTTAATAACAATAATAATATTTGTATAACATTGTCTTAAAGGGGTGTTAAAGAAGGCACTGTAAGTTAAAAAAAAGGGGGATGGTATAGGAAAAAAGGGACGAAAGGGTAAAAAAAGGACGGTAAGGGTGGAACGGTAAGGAAAATTACCACCTATTTTTTGGAAAATCATTTTAAGACTAAGTGATAGCCACAATGTTCATTGATTTTTAGAAACAGTTGTTAACATTGGATTAAATTAATTTTTTTATTATTATTTACCTCGAAAGGTGCAGGAATAAACCTTGTGGACGGTAAGACTACCAATAAAGGCACGATCTTGAAATTCATATTTAAATGCTGATTTAAATTCTGCAGTAAATTTCCTGTCAATGAATTTTAGACGTTCTTTCTCTAGCATACTTCTGCATGAGAAAAAATTTGAAAACAATTCTGTGGCTGCATCTGAAGTGATTTTCTGTATGAGTTTAGCAAGAGGGAAAGGATGAAAAACCCAGGGACAGACTTCAAAAAATAATATGAACCGTAAAAATGTGTGCAGGTTAATTTTTTGCTACATATTTAGATAAAACAATTGTCCCAGTTTTGGAAAAAAATTACATAGAATTACTTCTATTGAAACAATTTTATACAGACAGCTCCCAACTTAAAAATCAGCATCAGGGACACGGGACGGTAGATGAGTTTTTCTGGTATTTGAATAACTAACATCGTCCAAAAGTTATTTATCGCGTTGATATTGTTATGCAATCATGCAATGGGATGTTCCCCAGTATATGAAATAAAAAATAAAAACACAAAAAAGTGTATTAAAATAAAAATTATTATTCAGGGACATGAAAGACAAAATATTGTGAGAATGCCCCATATACCGATTGGTGAGTATCTACTTTATAGGCATCGCGACAATTCGTAGGAATTCAAGATGGCGGCTTTTATTCAAAATGGCGTCATTTTCTGGAATTCTTTCAATTTTCATACTATTTATCGTATAAAAGTGTGTTTGATGTAAAATGTATGTGCAAAATCTCTAAAAATAAGTGCGGCTGTAGAAAGGTTGGACTTTCTTGCACATTACTGTGCAACTGCAAAAACTAATATGAGAAATATGATGATACAAAGTAAAGTTTTTATATTCTCTAACTTTAAATGTAACATTAAATTTTTTTAATATCTTGTATAATAAAGGGAATTTTTCATTAACACATACTGGACAATTGCACCATAAACTATAGTGAATAAAGACAAACAACCTTGCTTAATGGTACACAAAACACGAACTTTAATAAGCTAAAAGTTAAATTCTACGTTTCGAGCTGTTTCTATAGCCGTCTTCCGGAAAAAATATGATGGTATAATGGTTTTTCATTCTAAAAATTTTGAAATTGATATCATAGACACTTTTATATGATCTATAGGAATAAAAATGGAAATAATTTTGAATAACAGCCGCAATCTTGAATTCTTATGAATTTGCATGGTGCCTCAACTTCTAATATGCATTGTATTAATAAGAAGTAGATACTGGCCATTCGGGATATCTTTTAAAAAAAATGCAGTTTTTTTATACCTAGCAGCTCCACTAATAACAGTTGATTTAATTGATGATCTTTATAGAATTTATACACGAGTTACAAACACGCTTATTCTTTTTTTGGTGTGTCACTGTAAATAAACGATAAATACTATGCACACTTTATTCTATAGTAAGTATCTTGTAGTGCACCTCACTTATGTATGTCAATTTGAATTTATTTCTGGAAGTATAACATGATTCAAATGCATTGCAAAGGTTTTCCCCCCATAGACAATAACGTAATGGAATTCTTTCGAGGGCCCTGTAAACCGACTATAAAACCTATACTCTTGAATTTTTATTCGGAACATGTTATTGTAAACTTCAATTACATACATAAATTACATGACAATCTCAGTGAATTTAAGCGAGTAGCGATATTTAAGCGAGTTAGAGCACAGAATGGCAAGCGGACAGACAGTCAAACAAACAGACAAACTGAAATCATAAACACATTCAGCCATGGCAAAAGTATTAAAAACGAAAGTTTTGAAGTTAAAAACATCAAAATCGACCTGAAACACATATTTATATAATGGATAGTAAGAAAATTCAGAAAATGACGCCATTTTGAATAACAGTCGCCATCTTGAATTCCTACTACTTATCTGGACTATCTTAGATGGACTGTATTAATATAAAGTAGATACTAAAGAAGATACTAAAGAAGAATATACCAATCGGTATATTCTTCTCACTATTTGCAGTTTTCTCAACCGTAGAACCTGGATTAATAGACAATAACGTAATGGAATTCTTTTGAGGACTCTGTAAACGGACTATAAAACCTACATAGTTCATTTTTATTCGGAACATGTTATTGTAAACTTCAATAACATATATAAATTAAATCACAATCTGAGAGAATTTAAGCGAGTAGCGATATTTACGCGAGTTAGAGCATAGTAAGGCGAGCAGACAGACAGACAAACTGATTAAATGATGGCGGAAAGTATTAAAAACGAAATTTTTGACGTTAAAAACATCTAAATTGACCTGAAACACACATTTGTATGATGGATAATAAGAAAATTCAGAAAATGACGCCATTTTGAATAACAGCCGCCATCTTCAATTCCTACGACTTTACGGGATGCCTCCCCCTCTGAAATTTATTGTATTAATATAAAGTAGATACTCACCAATCGGTATATTCTTATCACGATTTGCAGTTTTCTCAACCGTAGCACCCGGACTATACTATTGAAAATGTACTTAAATGTGGAAAAAAGAATCGATATTGTAATACTGTATACCGAAGAAACCAATACACCCAGAAGTTACCTTGATTGAAATTTAGCCGCTTTAGGGAGTAACCAGTAAGAAACACTCTGAACTGTACTACACTTCATTTTGAGTAACTAAAGTTGTTAAAGTACCAACGTAGTGAATAACCAATTTAAATTTGACGAACTTTTACAAGTGACTAAATTGTATTAGGAAATCTTCACGGTGCAGCGCTGTTGAAATTATGACTAGGACAGTTATAACATTTCATAATAACATAACATTAATTTAAATAATTTATTTTTGTCTTGTTAAACAATTTACTATATCTAAAAATATTTAAACTTATAATGACAATGAAAATCATTTAACCCCTTGAGGGGCAAGCAATTACGTTTGTGAAATGCTGAATTCCCACCGGAATCTTTGAAAAATTCTATTTCAAAATAAGTGAAAGCAATTTTACGGCCTTTTTTCAACCAAAGTTAGAAAAGTAAAATTCAATAAAATCTTTCTGGTGTAAAACTTCATTAATTGTAGGTGGTATATAATATATAACGGTGCCCCTCAAGGGGTTAAATAGAACAATAAAAAATTAAACTTAACCGGAATCACGTTTGCGTGATTGGAGTCACACACAAAAAAATATATATGGTTAAAAAACGATTATTTGTGATAATTTCTTTCATTAATTTTTAATCAAAGAGGATGATATGAAACTATATGTGAACGTGCGATATGAAAAGTGTATTTAAACCTTTCGAATACCTCATTCATCAATACTGTGAGTTTTGTGTGTGCATAAAAATAGAATGTCTGCATTGGAAATACTATGTAGTGACTGTGTATTATTAAACTCTATGCTTTGCGTTAACTAATATAAGTTTACAAATTCTGTTCCAATATTTCACAGCTGAAAAATTTTTTAAAAATAAAAATGACAAATTAAGGTTGCAAAATACATTTAATAAATTAAACTTTTCACTTTTATCCTACATGGAAATTTTACGGTGAACATAAAGTTTTCTGTAATTTCTTGGCGATTTTTACATAGCCGAGAAAATTTCATATTTTTAGTTTCATTATGTTCTTAATGCATATTAAAATTTTATTTTTAAAATCATTCTTTATTCAGTCTTTTTATATTTATTTAATATGTTGCATATATACAGAAAATGCAAGTTACATAAAATTTTACGTAAATAAATAAGTTTAACAAAGGCATGAAATGGATATCCGGCAGTTTTCACAACGACTTACAAATATATAGATTATCTTCTATAGAAAATTTATTTAAATGGTGAACAATGATCCATATTACAATACTGTATTCCGAAGAAACCAATACACACAGAATTTACCTTGTTTGGAACTTAGCAGCTTTAATGAGTAACCACTAAGAAACACGCTGAACTGTCCTACCCTTTATTTTGAGTAACTAAAGTTGTTAAAGTACCAACGTATTTAATAACCAATTTAAATATGAAGAACTTTTTCAGGAAATCTTGACGGTGCAGCTCAGTTCAAATTATGACTAGGACAGTAATAACATTTAATAATAACATAACATTAATTTAAATAATTTATTTTTGTCTAGTTAAACAATTTACTATATCTAAAAATATTTAAACTTATAATGACACTGAAAATTGTTTAAATAGAACAATAAAAAATGAAATTTACCCGGAATCACGTTTGCGTGATTGGAGTCACACACAGAAAAATATATATGGTTAAAAAAGGATTATTTTTGATAATTTCTTTCATTAATTTTTAATCGAAGAGGTTGATATGAAACTATATGTGAACGTGCGATATGAAAAGTGTATTTAAACCCTTCAAATGATAACTCATTCATCAATACTGTGTGTTTTGTGTGTGGATAAAAATAAAATGTCTGCATTGAAAATACTATGTAGTGACTGCGTATTATTAAACTCTAATCTTTGCGTTAACTAATATAAGTTTACAAATTCTGTTCGAATATTTCACAGCTGAATTAAAAAAAAAAATATATATATATATATATATATATAAATGACAAATTAAGGTTGAAAAATACCTTTAATAAATTAAAATTTTCACATTTATCCTACCTGGATTTTTTCGGGAGACATAAAGTTTTGTGTAATTTCCAGTGGTAACAAGTTTTATTTATTTATTTATTTTCTTTCAGGGAAGGGAGCTAACGAGGGTGCTGATTAAGTGATTTTTAGATAGCAGGAGAAATTTTCATGTATTTAGTTTCTTCTTACTATACATTAAAACTTTTTTTGTAAAATCTTCCTTTAATAAGCCTTTATTTTATCAACTTAATTAAGATTTACTAACTACAATAAAATAACTAAACTAACTACAGCATTAAGACTTCATACTGCTATTACACAACCTAAATATATATACATTTTTTTGTATACATAAAAAATTTCAAGTTAATTTTTAAATACGTGTATAGCATGTAAAGTTTTACTTAAAAAAAGTTTAACAAAAGGTATGAAATGCATATCCGGCAGTTTTCACAACGACTTAGGGATATATAGATTTTCTTCTATCGAAAAATTACTTAAATGGTGAAAAATAATCAATATTGCAATACTGCAAACCGAAGAAACCAATACACACAGAATTTGCCTTGATTGGAACTTAGCCGCTTTAATGCGTAACCATTAAGAAACACTCTGAACTGTCCTACCGTTCATTTTGAGTAACTAAAGTTGTTAAAGTACCAACGTACTTAATAACCAATTTAAATTTGAAGAACATTTTCAAGTTACTAAATGGTATTAGGAAATCTTCGCAGTGCAGCTCTGTTCAAATTATGACTGGGACAGTAATAATATTTAATAATATCAAAACATTAATTTAAATAATTTATTTTTGTCTTGTTAAACAATTTACTATATCTAAAAATATTTAAACTTATAATGACAATGATAATAGTTTAAACAGAACAAAAAAAATGAAATTAACCCGGAATCACGTTTGCGTGAACGGAGTCACACACACAAAAATATATATGGTTAAAAAGGGAGTATTTGTGATAATTTCTTTCATTATACATATTAAAATTTTATTTCTAAAATCTTCCTTTATTAAGTCTGTGTTTTATCAACTTAATTAAGATTTACTAACTACAATAAAGTAACTAAACAAACTACAGGATTAAGATTTCATACTACTATTACACAACCTATATCTTATATATATATATATGTATATATATATATATATATATATATATATATATATATATATATATATATAATTTTTTATTATTATTATTATTATTATTTTTTTTTTTTTTGCATACATGAAAAAAATTAAGTTAATTTTTAAATACGTGTATAGCATGTAAAGTTTTACTTAAATTTTTTTAACAAAAGTTATGAAATGCATACCCGGCAGTTTTCACAAAAACTTACAAATATATAGATTTTCTTCTATTGAAAAATTACTTAAATGGTGAAAAAGAATCAATATTACAATTCTGCAAACCGAAGAAACCAATACACACAGAATTTGCCTTGATTGGAGCTTAACCGCTTTAATGAGTAACCGGCAGGAAACTCTCTTAACTATCCTACTCTTCATTTTGAGTAACTAAAGTTGTTAAAGTACCAACGTACTTAATAACAAATTTAAATTTGATAAATTTTACACGTTACTACATTGTGTTAGGAAATCTTCACGGGGCAGCGTTGTGTAAATTATGACAAGAACAGTCGTAGCATTTAATAATAATATAATATTAATTTAAATTAATTTATCTGTGACTAGTTAAATCATTTACTACATATCAAAATATTTAAACTTATAAAGACAAAGAAAAACATTTAAAAAGAACAATAAAAAAATTTATTTACCCAGAATCACGTTTATGTTATTAGAGTAATACAAAAACATATGATTCAAAAAGATTATTTGTGTTACGTTTTTTCATTAACTTTTAATCAAGCAGGCTGATACGAAACATTTGTGATTGTACGATACGAAAAATCTGTTTAAACCTTTCGAATGATACTTCAGTCATCGTTCTGTGTTTTGTATGCGCATAAAAAAGGGAATGTTCGCTTTCGAAATACTATATGACTGTGTATTACTAAATTCTAAGCTTTGTGTTAACTAAATAGAAGTTTACAGATTCTGTTCGAATATTTCGTAGCTGAAACAATTTTAAAAGAAAAATAATAATGATAAATTAAGGTTGCAAAATACTTTTAATAATTCAAATTTTTCATATTTATCCTACCTGGAATTTTTACGGTAAACAAAGTTTTCTGTAATTTCCTGTGGTAACAAGTTTTTTTTTCCAGGGAATGGGGCTGACGAAGTTTCTGATAAAGCGATTTTTAGATAGCAGAGGAAATTTCATATATTTAGTTTCATTATGTTCTTAATACACATTAAATTTTTTATAAATCATTCTTCATTCCGTCTTTGATTAATTAACTTAATTAAGATTTACTAACTACAATAAAGTAGCTAACTAAAGCATTAAGATTTCATGTTTTTCTTATACAATCTATATTTAATTAATTTTTTGCATACATAAAAAAATGTAAGTTAATTTTTAAACATAGTACGTAAAATTTTACTTAAACAAATAAGCTTAACAAAGGCATGAAAAGAATATCCGGCAGTTTTCACAACGAGTTACAAATGTATAGATTTTCTTCTATTGAAAATGTACTTAAATGGTGAAAAATGATCAATATTACGATACTATATACCGAAGAAACCAATACACACAGAAATTGCCTTAATTGGAATTTAGCCGCTTTAATGAGTAACCGCTAGGAAACTATCTGAACTGTCCTATCCTTCATTTTGAGTAACTAATGTTGTTAAAGTACCAACGTACTGAATAACCAATTTTAATTTGAACTTTTACAAGTTACTAAATTGTTAGGAAATCTTCACGGTGCAGTGCTGTTCTTTCTTTCTTTCTAACCGATGACCAGGCCCCTACCTGCCGGGATGCCCCAGCTTAACGGGTTTAGTACCTAGCATCGGGGCGAAAGACCCTTTAACCGCCGCGAAGCGGCAATAAACCTGACATCATTGCCTCGATCGCCATCCTATTTGCAGTGCCTACTGCTCGTTTGTGTATACTATGTTTTGCCGGTTACTTAACGTTATAACCTGTTGATCGGCACCCGCACATTGCTACTCATGTTGGTCTCGTAATTTAGAACCTTGATCAGATGACGAGACCTTAACCTGGCCAGGCACCTCCAGAGGTATAATTCACAGGTAACTTGGAGGACTTTGCACCCACGACGGATTTTACATGCACCAGGCTCCATTAGTGTACATGGCGGATTATAGTCAGCAGTATGCCTCGATCCCGCGGCCTTAGCTGCTGATTCGATGCTCTGCCAACTGGGCCACCGCTGCCCGAGTGCAGTGCTGTTCAGATTATGACTAGGACAGTCATAACATTTAATAATAACATTAATTTAAATTAATTTATTTTTATCTAGTTAAACAATTTATTATATATAAAAAAAATTAATTTGTAATGACACTGAAAAACGGTTAAAAAGAGCAATAAAAAATATAATTTACCCGGAATCACATTTGCGTGATTGGAGTAACACACACACGCACAGAAAAAAATTATATGGTTCAAAAAGAACTATTTGTGATACTTTCTTTCATTAAGTTTTAATCAAAGAGGTAGATATGAAACGATATGTGAATGTATATGAAAAATGTGTATAAACTTTTCGAGTGATACCTGATCCATCGTTGTTCGATTTGTATGCGCATAAAGAAATAAAGTTAGCATTCTAAATACTATATACTGACTGTGTATTATTAAATTCTTATGTATGTTTTAACTAATATATGTTTACAGATTGTATTCGAATGTTTCGCACTTGAAACAAACTTTAAAAGAAAAATAATAATGATAAATTAAGATTGCAAAATACCTTTAATAATTAAAAATTTTCACATTTATCCTACCTGGATTTTTGTGGTAGAAATAAAGTTTTCTGTAATTTCATGTGGTAACTAGCTTTTTTTTTTCCAGGGAAGAGGCCTAACAAAGGTTCTGATTAAGGGATTTTTAGATAGTCGAGAAATTTTCATATTTTTAGAGATTTACTAACTACAATAAAGTAACTATAAAGTAACTAACTACAGCATTAAGATTTCATATTGTTATTATATAATCTTTATTTATTTTTTTCTCACAGATATAAAAAAATTAAGTTAATTTTTAAATACGTGTATAGTACGCAAAGTTTTACTTACAAGAAAAAAAAGTTTAACAAAGGTATGAAATGCATATTCGACAGTTTTCACAACGAATTACAAATATATAGTTTTTCTTCTATTGAAAATGTACTTAAATGGAGAAAAAGAATCAATATTACAGTATAACTGTATGCCGAAGAAACCAATACACACAGAAATTGCCTTGATTGGAATTTAGCCGCTTTAATGAGTAACCACTAAGAAACACTCTGAACTGTCCTACCCTTCATTTTGAGTAACTAAAGTTGTTATAGTACCAACGTACTGAATAACCAGTTTAAATTTGATGAACCTTTACATATTTCTAAACTCAATTAGGAAAACTTAACGGTGCAGCACTGCGCAAATTATGACTAGCCTAGTCGTAACATTTAATAGCATACTATTGATTTAAATTAATTTAACTGTAATTATTTAAATCATTAACTATATATAAAAATATTTAAACCTGTAACGACAATGAAAAATGTTAAAAATACCTGGAATCATGCTTGTGTGATTAGGATAATACAAAAAAAGTTATACGATTCGAAAAGGATTATTTGTGTTACGTTTTTTCCATTAATTTTTAATTAAACGGGCTGATACGAAGCGATTTGTGAATTACGATATGAAAAATCTGTTTAAACCTTTCGAATGATACCTCATTCATCTTTGTGTGTTTTGTATGTGCATAGAAATGGAATGTTTTCTTTCGAAATTAATAAAAAAAAATTATATCATTTAAAAACAATGTGCGACTCCTGTTTAATTGTCTACATAAGTTTAAATGATCCTTTTTTTCCCCCATTTCCGTGGCCATATATCTAAAAACGCCAAAAAATAAATATTATTATATATTTATATTAATTCAGCATGAAATTCCTATTATCTATGAAACGTAAATCAGAGCGGTATTTTTTAACAGTCAGAGCCTGGTCTGATTTTTAAGGTAGGCGGTGAATACTTAAAAAAGGTGATTTTTAAAAGAACGAATTTCACTCTGATTGATTTAATAATCATCTACATAAAATGTATGACATGTCTGAAAGAATGACTATTTTTAAAACTGATACATTGTTTTCTGCTAAATTAAAATACCAAAATTTCGTCCTATTGAGGAAAATTACAGAAAACTGAGATTGGTAAGCAGCCAAAGACATAAAAAAAAATTCTCATAAATTTTGTAATTGGTATAACGGAATCAGGCAAGGAAAAAAGCATATCAAAAATAAATAATTTTATTAAATTAATATGTCTCTATTTAAAATATTTATGTATTTATAAGTCTATATATATAGTTTTTTATTATTATATTATATTAGCTAAATTGCTGTTCATAACGTGGTTTTCCTAAATTTTGTTGATCATGCATGGCTTTAGAAGGGAGTTCTTAAGCATTATCGTTATAGGCCTGACTAGTGTCCGGGCATGCAGAGCAGCTATCCGGGACTCCCCACTTGAGGGGTGCACCATGGTAGAAATCAGGATTTTCATTAAGAGGATGCTAAATGGTTAAAATTTGCCAAAAGTTATCAATATTCTTTTTCACAAAAAACACTTTAAAATATTTAGGAAGGGAGTTTAATCTCCTTTCCTCCCTTGGTTCCTGTAGCCCCTACCCCTTCCCCACACAAAAAAAAAGAATGAGCTACGTCATCAGAAAACTAATGATTAAAATTGTGTTATATAGTAGTCAATAATTTTCAAGTGAAATTATTTATTGGTATTTTCCTCTTTAAAGCAGCATGTTAAAAGAATTTATGATAACCAGTGGAGGAGGGTTGGTTGTCTTTAACCCATCTTATGACTTACACAGATAAGGAAAGGGAAAGTACGCAAACATATATATCATAAAACAATCCATCATTTTTTCTACAGTTATCCACTTATTTTCCTACTAATATTTTTCTTAAACTTGAGGCGTCTTGTGATGATACCCTGTATACAGATGTGAGTACTTCCTGGTATAAAATTTATATATATATATACTAAAAAAGAAAAAAAAGATGTTTAATCTAGTCACTTGAACATACTATTCACGAACAATTTCTATGGATAGACAGAATATTGGATCTTCAAAATGATATTTGCCCTGGGTACTACATAGTCTAAGCCCGGCTATGGATTTGCTACAATTTACAAGTCTTTTTAGCTTAGTCGAAAAATAAGAATATATATATATAAATTTTCCTTTTTAAATATATATTATATAAATATTTCAACGAACGCACGCAATATAAAATTATATTGAGTGCGTTCGTTAATTAAGAAAATTGTTTAAATCGTTTCAAAATAACGACCTTTTGAAAATCTAAATAACACGCATTAAGGTGATTGAGGGTATACGTTTAGTTCATTACAAATATGTGATGGATTTCATAGATTAAATTAATATAATTTGCAGTTGTTTACTTTGGTGACAGATACACTAAAATAATTTCATTGGTATTCATTGAATGGTTTGGGTTCGAATCTCACTTGTGCATCATAAATGAATGATGCCTTAGCATCATCATACTTTACATTCTTGTGTCGTCACAACAATACCCCGCCTCCCCCCCCTCCCCCCCCCCCAAAAAAAAACTAGAACGAAATTTGGGCATTTAGATTCGAAAATAATCGCCATTTGAAAATTTAAATAACACTACAGTTAATGGAGCTATATTTTCAAACCATCATTTATATTATTATATATGACCATCGAATTATATTATTTTAAAATTATTTGATTTCAATAAAAGTGTTTTTCTTTGTTAGGCGAGACATTAAAATTTTTTGATGTCCTTGACCATAGAAAATACATTATAGCCCGTGGGCATTTTTTAATCTATGATTTCAATATTTTTTTAACAACTTTGTTAAAAAAAAAGGTAACCTATTGTTCTGACTGAGAAGTAGACATCTGCACGGGCCTATGCTGGAACGGCAGATTAAAGACAATTTTTAACGGACAGGGCCGAATTAAAAATTATGGGCCTGGCCCGTTCATATCGGACCTATAAAATGATTAAATGGGCCGACTAACCAGATATAGAAAGTTAAAAGTATCAAACTAAGCCGATAAAATACTAACAATTTTAAATGAACGTGACCGGTGTGAGGATAAATATAAAATGTGCTGCACAATTTGATGCTTGATTGCAATTTCGGTTTCGGTTTCTGCCGAAAACGTAAGCTTTGCCCAAAATTCTTTTTCGGCAAAAATGTTGCCAAAAATGCGGCTGGACCGACACTCCACCAAAACTATCTGTATTCCGAAAATATAATTTTTTTTTCTTCGGAAGTTTGCGACGTTACACATTGAGCTGTATCGGCTCAAATGAGACATTCTGTATTTATTTATTACTATGAACTTCACTGTTTATAATTAGCAGTCATTTCTGACTCAAAAGGCGAGTGCAAATTATAAAGCAAGCAATGCATATATGACGCTTTTCCCGTGCTGATTAAAAGCTGCAGACTTAATAGTAATAGAAATTTTATTGTTTGAAATCGTAGAAGTGTTCCGAGTACACTTTGAAAAAGTTTTATTATAACAGATGATCATTTACAAAAATCATTATAAAAGATAAATCGAAGCATGTAACCAAAAACGTTTTTTAATTAGATGAAATTCGTATAATTTGAATATTATTCTATGTCGTAGATGAATTAATTACATCTTATTTTATATTAAAATAAAAAGTTTTGGATAGATGAGCAGAGAGCCAATTTGAACAACACATATAATTAATTACACGTATTATTAATAAATAATTCTGTATATTTATGTGTACAGAAAACATGTTCAGCGTAGAGATCGATATCGGGCAGTTACATCATGTCTGAAACTGGGTTTAATTTTTTCTGTAGGATCGAGGCAGGCCAGGATCAGACTTACATTTTTTTTCTACATACTACGTCTGCGAGGATGGCCGGTAATAAAATTAAGAGGCTACTTCAGTCATGTGAAAACACCCGTTCTTCAATAATAATCCAATTGGAGAAACATTTTAAGGTATCTCGTTTGCATTTCAATATTTTTAAATGGGTTTTTTGCATTGGATAGCTAAATGTTCGATCTCTACAAAGGCTGTTCTGCACTTTTTCGATTTTGTTTGCAGTTATTTTTAAGTAGAACAACTTCACTTTCGGAACCGGCTTCGAAAGTGAAAGCATCCCTATAAAAAAGCCTGAAAACGAAATAGAAAACGTAAAAAACGGCCTTTGTAGAGATCGACCTCAGCTATCCAATTAAAGAAAATCATATCATGTAAAAGTATTTAAATACTAACGAGATATCTTCAAACATTTCTCCTTTGGATTAACCTTAGCGAGTGGGTAATATCGCGTGACTAAAGTAGCCTCATCGGACAAGCAATTTGTTTTCTAAAAAGAATAGTAGTAATAATCAACTTTTGATAACGGAAATTCGGAAATATACCTTAATAAATTAGAAAAAATATTTTTTTAAATCTCCCTTTTTTATCTTTTTTTTAGCTTCAAAATATAGGATGCTTTAAACAATTTTTTTCTTTCATTTTGAACATATTAATGTTTTTAATGAATCTTTATTCGAATTTAGAGACCAATGAGTCTAAGTGATAATTAATGTTGCTACTCTGTATGCTCTGGCTTCCAAACGTATAATAGTCTAAAATGTATACTATTAATTTTTTCCATAAACATATATTCAGTATACTAGAAAAGAATCTTTATTGTACGTTAAGAAAAATCGGATTTTTTTAAATCAAAATTCAGTCTGGTTTGATTTCTTTGACTTTTGCTTTTTTTTTTTTGACCGGGCCGGTCCTAATTATTTCTCTTTCTGGTCGGGTGGGGCTCAGGCCAGGATATCCCGGCCCGTGCAGACCTCTACTGGGAAGAAAAGTGATGTTTGAAACTAACAATTTGCTTAATTAATAACAGGTTTAAACACTTTTTTTTTCTTGCATTCACTGAATTTTTTAATTTATGTCAGAACTTTATTCCGCGAGAAATTTACGCTGTAAAGCTATGGTAACTAGAATCGTGAATTTAATATTTAAATTTTTATTATATTTAAAAAACTACACAGACAGATACTTTTTTTACCAAAAAAGTAGATAAATAGCGAGGAAAAACTTACATAGCAAACCTGAATAACAGGCGGAACAAAACACACATGGGTTGCCAGCATTGGAATATTGTCGCTTTAGCGAGTAACCGCTAAATAGAGAGGAAAATCTTATATAGCAAACCTGTATTACCGAAGAAACCAAACACACAAGGGTTGCCATTATTGGACTATTACCGTTTTACCGAGTAATCGTTAGGAAACTCCCTGGGTTTGAGGCTGCATTTTTACACACTGCCAGATGGCGTTACACAGATTTTAGATTTTACATAACACACGGTGTGTATGAATGACTGTGGAATAACGCTTTTCTGAGTAACTTCGAAAAAAGTGGTGCAATGCATAGAAAAATGCTTCAGGAACGTCATGGTATGCTTAAACAAATCGAGTAACCGGCAAAAGTTACTCGAATTGAAATTGGTTACTCCTTACGTTGGTGTTTAAACCACTTTAGGTACTCAAAAGGGAGGGTAGGAGAGTGCACACACACACACACCAACACACACACACACACACACACACATATATATATATATATATATATATATATAATTCATCAATAATACCAAAAGAGTTTTAGTTACACTAAAAGTAAAAGAAAAAAATACATCTAGTAAGAAGTAAAATGTTTTCATAAATCAATTGAACTACAATCCTAAAATATAAATTCCTATATTTGTTTTTCTATGATTAATTTTAACGAATTATTATTTGGATGATTTGTTTACTACATTTCCTGAAGTAGACATTTCTTTAAATCATCCTCTCAAAATACTTACTCGGAATAATAAATAACACAAGCATAAGTTTATTTCCAAATGAAAATTTCCTGTGCGCAATATTTTAACTAAAAATTAGTTGCTTGATGCGTTCTTATGTAGATACGTTTATGTGTAATACTTATCCAAAGGAAGCAGTTGCTCTTGATTATCTAATCACATGCTTAAAGGATATAAATAAATTTACTGGTAAACTGTAATTTAATACACCTTCGAATAATGTGCGCAATTTATTAAGATCTAAAATTAAATATGGAATCCAATATCAACATATTTTCTTCTCGATTTTCTGTCTGGCATCCGAATAATGGGTTAATAAAGTTTTTCATTTACAAATAATTTTCTTGTTTTTCGAATGTAGTAATAGAGTATTTAAGGCTTTAAATTTACTATTATAATTTTATTCTTAAGGGTTTCGTTTAAAACAAATGTTTGCTGTAAGCTGTATAGTTGAGACTAGAGTCTAATGAGACATGTTTTACATCTCATAGCACAGAAAACCTAATTAAAAAATTTCCCAACTTACGGTTCGCAATTTTCAAAAATAAATAGTATACATTCTTGAAATAAACAGAAACTAGTTATTTAATTTGCAGGCTAAAAGTAAGCTAAATATATTCATTGCACATATCTAACATTATACTTACAGGTATTATAAAAAAGCATTGAGAAATGTAAAAAATTTCAGCACTTAATTCCAAAATTGATAAAATAACGCAATGTTTGGCATTTAGTAATTTCTTTTTGTTTTCCAGGTATTTTTTTTTCACATACATAGTTACAACTTAGATTAAATTCATTTTTCTCTTATAATACAGTATTAATTAAGTTTTCCTATAGTTTTCTTAAAAATAATATTTTATTGAAATTTTTAAATTAATGTAGTGTTTTCAAAATATCAAGTTTTATTTTTACACTAAACACATTTCCCTCGACATCATTATCGATAAAATAAATAGATACAGGTTCGCACAAAAATGTATCATGTTAAAGATATGAATTAAGAACTTTCTTTTGTCTCATTATAACAATAGATTTTTTAACACAGGGAGAAAAAGACAATTATTACACTTTTTTAAATGCAGCGTGTTACTATAAAAATTATTTTTAAATTGGATTGTTAAAAACTTTGTAAGGAAATATAATTAAGTAAATTTAAAAGCTCAAATTATTATGGTACTGTTTACTAATATATTTAGGATAATAAAGACAGGTGTCTCTGATATCTTGGCTGTTTCTTGAAGAAACACTGGAAGGAAATAGAAATAATACACTGTAGAAAAAATCTGTAAAGTTACAAAAGTTTTTCTAGGGAACTGGGATTCCTATAACATTTTATGTAACGGGAACAACAAAAATTCCTGTAACAGCGTCTGTTACAGGAATTTTTCTTGTTGTCGTTACATAAAAAGTTCTAGAAATCCCAGTTTCCTAGAAAAATTTTAGTAACTTTACAGATTTTTTTTTTTTACAGTGTAGGAAACATAGGAATTACCCAGGAAAATACAAAAATGTCTGAAATAATGCACTGCAAATGAAGTTTAACAACTTTGATTTAGTTTTTTAATTAATTGCATAGTTGAAACTTACTACTTCTAATTGCGTTTTAAATCCATGCCGATATATGCATCAATCATGCAAATTTAGTAAATCATTTTGTAAGTATAACACATGTAATAAATGCGCGATTTTGTTTTCAGGAATAGAATAAAACTCACATGATGGGATAAAACTTTGACCCCAAATAAAGTGTTACCTCAAAAGCCATCCTATCGGATGGCTTTTGAGGTAACTCTTTATTTGGCGTCAAAGACTTTTCACACAAGTATACATGATTAAATAGCTCATAATTATTAATTATGAGTTACTTAATGGCTATTTAAATGGTTAGTAATCAATTTAATGGCTATTTATTAAAATTTAATAGCTATTTAATGTGATTATTTAATAGCTTATTAATAATTTTTCATTGTGGCTAATTTTCTGTTGAAGGAGATATCAACCGTTATGATTTAAATTAATTTGCAATGTACACTGTAAAAAAAAATCTGTGAAGTTACTAAAGTTTTTCTAGGAAACTTGGATTCCTAGAACTTTTCATGTAACGGCAACAACAAAATTTCATGTAACAGACACACTTTTGCGCCGAAAATCAAAAAATCTGTAAGGTTACTAAGAATTTTTTTGGAAACTGGGATTCCGAGAACTTTTCATGTAACTGCAGCCAGGGTTACAAATAAAAGTTTAGTAAGATTACCGAAATTTTAGCAGATTAATTTGTAAAGTTACAGATTTTTGTAGCTTTACAAAAACTTAGTAGTTTTGTAGATTTGCAGCTTTTTTCGTACAGTTACAGGTGAAAGTTTAGTAAGCATGTAACTTTACATCTGTAGAACTACAGATTTTTTTTTACAGTGTAGAGCAGAAAATATGCCAAAGTAACAGGTATTGTATAATGTTTGGGATACTAATTTTTGTATCATTTTCTCATTAAAGGTAATGTACCAAACTAGTGTTAAAGAAATATATAAATAACAATTAGAGATGTAGAATTTTTGCAACAGGTTTTAAAATGTTATGTAAAAACTAAGCATGACTATTTTGAAATTATGATATTTTGCGATATTTTACGAGTTTTAACCCGGGAGAACTCGCTAGTGAGAATTTCTCTCACGGTGCCCAATTGCTTTTTTTTTTACTTTACATTAGCTTAATATCATAATTTAAATAACATTTTTAAATTTTAATTAAAATGAAAAATGGTTTAAATAAGAGTCTTAAGAAAAGTACCACGGTGAGAGAAAATCTCATGCAGCGAGTTCTTCCGGGTGAAGTTTTCGCGTATTAAACAATTACGTTTTATGAAGGTAGTGTAGTCTCCCAAGAATCGGTTTGATTCTATATATTTAAGAACACCTCAGATATATTTCAAATCGCGAAGTCAGAAATTTTTCAATCAAAAGGCCTCTCTCTTTACATTTTAATTTTTCTTACGTTGTACGGAGCGCAGAGGTGACAATGCTCAGTTTTAGTTGGCCTTTTTCACGAGCTGTAGTCGCCAGGCAAGCAAGTATAAAACACATTTCTAAAATAAATAATTCAACAAAGTAGAGAGAGAGAGAGAGATATGATGATGATGAAGAGATACGCTTTAGTATTTGATTAAAATTCAAACATTTAGGATTTTATTGCTTACCTCGATCAGTCAGGATCAACATTGTATTATTGCCAGCAGTTTAAAAGTACACTTAACAATATTGCCCCTCCCGCAACGATCTAAATTAATTGTATTCCTATAAAGGATGTCACATGACTAGTTAGGTAGCAGTCATCTTTATTTTGGGAAATCCTTCATTTCATTTTCAAACGAGATGCACGATCCTAGTAAGAGCATTTTTAAACAACTAGTGACATTTCAGGTCCTCTACACTGTAAAAAAAAAAATCTGTAGTTCTACAGATGTAAAGTTACATGCTTACTAAACTTTCACCTGTAACTGTACGAAAAAAGCTGCAAATCTACAAAACTAGTTTTTGTAAAGCTACAAAAATCTGTAACTTTACAAATGAATCTGCTAAAATTTCAGTAATCTTACTTAACTTTTATTTGTAACCCTGGCTGCAGTTACATGAAAAGTTCTCGGAATCCCAGTTTCCAAAAAAATTCTTAGTAACCTTACAGATTTTTTGATTTTCGGCGAAAAAGTGTGTCTGTTACATGAAATTTTGTTGTTGCCGTTACATGAAAAGTTCTAGGAATCCCAGTTTCCTAGAAAAACTTTAGTAACTTCACAGATTTTTTTTTTACAGTGTATACCCATTTCATTTAATCAAGTAAAAGAATTTTTAATAATTGTACCTTCATAAATTATTTAATTAAACTTGTTAAATATTTCAAGATCTGCACAAGCAACAATTTTTACGCTAGAAAAACATTCCTTTAAATGTAAAAAAATATATCGAAAACAAATTTTTTTAATTAAAATACAATATTATACTAAACGTCTGAAATGTTTTCGCAAGAAATGCTTTATTAAATACATTTAAAAACAATGCTTTTAAATAATATTTGGTATGTCCGTAAATCAAAGTACTAAGCGGTACACAGCATTTAAATTTTTTAACAAGATCTTATTTTCTTTTTATTATTATTATTTCTTTTTGCTAAAGTTATCAAAGTAATAAAATTTTAGAATTACTTGTACACAAATACATTTACTTGGTCGGGTTTGGACGGTTTAATCTCTTTTAACTTTGTACGATACCCGAGGGAAAGTATTTCTGAATTGAGTTGCTGTGTTTACAGTTTGTTTTTCTTTTTTTGAGTAAAATTTCAATTCTAGCAGTACAGATGAAAAATATCTTGAAAGGTAAGATATACGAAATAAAAACTTATTCTTAAATAATAAAAGGTTTTTTAGAAATGTATTTTTCTCATTTCTTAAAATGTAATCATACCTTTTTAAATCGCAGATTCTATTAACATTCCATGCCATTCCTTTGTTCTCAAAAATAAGGGATGGGAAAAATTTACTGTTTTTTCCCAAAGAAAAGCTTCAATTATTTAGAGAAATATTGTCGATTAGATGAATACCACACTTTATTAAAAAAGTTATTAAGATAACCAAAATCTATAGCACTTCTGCAGCAGATATCATTTTATCATTTATAATGCAATTTTCATACAGTAATGCTGCTTCAACCTGTGTATATAATTATTCTACAACCTAGAGACAATTATGTTACAGCTCAAAAGGTAGAATGTAGATGGCTTTAAAACATCGCAGACGTTGTCGCTAAAAAACAAAATGAAATAATCAAAAAGCAACACGATGAGTACACATGCGGGAATTATTATGAAATTCAATTTAACTGTTTCATTTTTCACCTGTTCATTTATTTTTGTAAATGGATTAGCTTTAAAAATTAAGATACGTAAAAATATTAAGTGAATATTAATAGATACTGTAGATGTTCTTAAATATCAATCCAAATTAATATGCTAGCAAATCGCATACGTGTTTGAAGAAAAACGTTTGCTCTGCTTGCATAAACAAAAGGAATTTTTTTTGAGATGAGTAAATTGATTTATGTTACACACACTGTCCTGTGATTAAAAATTATTCAAAACATAAAATTAATCACTTCAGTGTAATGTATGACCCAATCATATGCAGTCTTTCAAGATTTGCACCACCAGTTATTACACAATTCTACTTTAGAGTTTTAAGAGTTTTCTTCATTTTAAAATTAGCACAATATTTAAATACTGAAAAATAAAATATATAACTAAAATTCTCAAGTATTTACAGTTCAATAAAATTTGCAATAATTGTACTAGTCTGAAGTTATAGATTATTTACTATTATTTTACAATAAGTGTGGTGAAATAAATAGAGATTATTTCATCGTAAGCAATGAAGCTGCAAGTGCACATAAATAACATTATTTTATAAAGTTTCATTTATTTAATTTTTTTTAGAGTTACAGTAACCATCGAATTAAAATAACATCAAAACACAGAGTACCTATTGAATAGCTAAATTTAAAATTAAATCAATATATAAATTTTTAATTAATAAACTCAAATATAAAATTTGATGCATTTTCAGACAGTATAAAACAAGATACAATTAAAATGTTAATCGCAAAAACCACAAGGCTATAATTACTTAAGTGGATTCATAGACAAAAAATACCACAAAAAATGTGTGCTTCATGCAACGATGTATGAGAGTTACAATGCCGAATGTAATATTACAACAAAACGGCCCTGGATAAACAATTTCCTCAAGAATGGGAGAGCAGCGCCCAGTGTTGAGTGATCAAAGTCAAAATTGATTCCGCATCTGCTTATGGCAAGATCTAACAGAATATGCAGTTTGATGAAATCCCGTGCAATAGTTGTTGAGAAACAGCTATTGGGGCATTCATGAAAAATGCAACATATCAGCTTTCTGAGCGAAATATATCAAAGCCTAATCAGCACACAATTATATCTAGATATAACTGAATTTGGAGTTGAATTAAATTCTGTGTTATACGTCTTAAGATGGAATTGCCACAAAATTTCTTTTCTAAATCGGGCAGACATCATAGGAAAACAGTAAGACAGACATTTTTCAAATATATTAAATCGAATTTAGTAAACTTCAAAACAGGAAACTAAATACTTCAAAGTCGAAAATTTTCAGTTTTCTTCTGTTATTTATATGGTGTCCTTGAACTTAAGGGGAAAACTCTAACGTTGTTATAGATTTCTCTGAAAATAATTTATTGTACATGATTGCATGGGCGCAGGGGATGCGTTGAGACACAAACATCGGAAAGATACAAGAAAGTAATATTTATTTACAGCGTCATTGGCAATTGTTTTGTTTTCAATAAGTGTTCAAAATTGAGTCAACTAACAATAATTCATCCCTGGTAGCGAGGACGAAGTAACTGGCATACAGATTCAATGATGACATGTTAGTTAGACGCACGTGCAAAAGCAACATATGTTCAAGCGAAGAGATACTCAACAGAGCCAACTGGAATCCCATAAACAAGATTCTCCAGATGTCCTCATAAGATGAAATCAAAGGTCTATAAATCGGATTATCGCTGTAGCCAAGATACCGCTCCAGAACGTCGAAAGAGACAGTTGTTGTAGTATTTTTCTCGAAGACGTTTTACCAGATCTAGTTTAAGAAGTTCTGGTCTTGATTGGTACGCGACTGCGGTATCAGCATGATGGGGCGCAAGCCTATTTCAGCTATGTTGTGAGCAATGTCCTGTATGCCACGTTTGAGGCTTGTTGGATTGGAGGTTCGCATTTTCGCGACTCCAGGAGGTTCTCCTAGGTCAAATATCTGTTACAATTGTGCGTATGCGTGAAATGGGTGTCATCTTTTAAACTGCACGTAAGTTCAGAAACAAATAATAAATTATAACTTAAGTAACACATTTCTAATCCAAAATTTAGTGCATTGGTGAATACCACAGGATGTATGTTGCTACCATTCAACAGCATTGTCTATTTGGTTGTAAAATTTTAATCTAAAATGTAAAAGTAATTATTGCCCTGCTGAGGTACTTGGCGGTAAAGATAGAATATTGCAAATATAACTGGTTTACAAAATTGCAGCAAAAGCGTTAGCAAATTTGTTAGATAAGTGATTTTATTAAAAATGTAAAAGATTGTTTTTAATGTACAGTCCTTAAAATTACACAAATATGTAATGAACAAAGAACTTACGTCATTAGTTGAAAACCATCAGTTCATTAAATAATCGATTTCAATCAAATCATAAAAAACTATTTGCCACTGGACTCTAACAATGTTAAACATGGTCTTGAGAATACACGAATTTTACATCGAGCTCGACAATGAATTGGTATGCAAAGTTTAGTGAAAACCGGTTCTAAACCAGGGAATTAATAATTGATTTCAGGAATTGATCAAGATATGCGGAAAACAAGCAAAGTTAAATAAAAACGCGTAATAAAAAACCAAATAAAAGAGTAATTAAAAGTCTTAGTTAAGACTAAAGTACATTATGCGTCAAACATTCAAGTATTAAAAATGTACACTAAAAAAAAAAATGGTAACGTTCCATGTAAATCCAGGAACGTTTCGCCTTTTCTCAGGTTTTCAGAATAATTTAGCTCTTTCCTGTGAAATTCTGGTTTTCTTATCTGAAACGTTCCTGAACAAAAGTTGGAAACAGCAAAACGCTGCGGCCGCCATTTATTATTTTTTTGCTATAATCCGTTGCTCGCGCGCGAGTGTCGAAAAAGAATTCCTTAAATGAATGTAAAAAAATCAATATGGAATGCAAATAAATCAATAGACGACATAATCCTTTACGTCTCTATTGTCAAGACCATTCAGATGAAAATACAATACCTCCGTGACATCGCTAAGAGATTATCTCTCGTACTTGTCTGTGGAATGTTTAAGGAGCAGACCGTGTAAAAAAAATACACCTATTATTTGGATCTCCATTAACCAGGGGACCATCAAACATGATTCTCATCGATTTTGATTAATTTAAAGCATGTTTTAGAATTCGTATCTCTAATTATTCTTATGAAAGGATTTCTTCAAATGGGACTTAGATTTTCAGAAATTAGATGCCGAGGTTTAGCATACGTTTCAAATACCCATTAGTTTGCAGCTCTCAACGTGTCTTTCGTGTTGTGGACGCAGAAAGCTCGCACGCCACCCGTACCTCCCGAGTTCGATGCTACCTCTGGACTTTTTTTTTTCTTTTTTAATTAATTTTATATTTTAACACTTTATTACAATTTGATTTAAATTTGATATATATTTGACACTTTGAATTGCTGCAAATTTGAATTTTTTTTTATTTTCGGAAAAAATATACAATTACGTTTAGGTTTTTTTTTTTCATGAAAATTTATATGTATTTTATCTAACTTGTAAACTAACATAATTACTAACGAAAATCCAAAATATTTTATGTCTAGATTTTTTTTCTAATTATTATTTACATTTATATATTTTTATATTTTAAGCAAAGTTCAGAAACAATATATCATATATATATTTACTTTATTGAATTTTAACTGAAAATTTATTTTTTCGTGTAAATTATAAATAATAATTTTGATGTCAATTTCAAAATATTTTTTCATTCTATCAAATAATGATAATAAAGCGAAAATTGTCAACTTGAAATGTAAAAATCGTCTGCGGATCCCGCATGCTGTGAAATGTCAGTAATGTTTTGCTGTCAACAGAAATATTCCTGGTATTTCGCAGGAAACTTACTGGCATTTCTGTAGAAAGTTTTTAACATATACAGTAAAGTTCCAGTCATTTTCAAGAAATGTTTCTTGGAAATAATGGGCAACTCAGCTGCCCATTTTTTCCCAGGAACGTTGCGGAATTTTTTTTACAGTGTATTAATGAAAATTAAGAGCACTATTTTTTTTTAAATTAACTCAAATGTACCTTATAGTTAACATTTTGAAAGTTATGATATAAATTATAATTAACTATATTCTTTTTGAAGAAATATACTTCTATTCTTCAAGCAGAGTGAATAAAGAAAAGGAACAAATATTATCTTTAGATGCCAACTAAAAGGAAATATGTGCTTGGGAAATAAATACGAACACAGACAGAATGTCAAAAATACATTAGAGAAAAATAGAGAACAAAATAAAGTTTTCCTATAACGTGAAAGAAAACTAAATTCTAATATCATTCATTAATTTTGACATTTATATTAGGAATCAGAAAATTATGTCGAAAAGATATATGATTATTTCTAAGCATCTGCAGAGATGACAAATGTGCATCTTTTATGAAAATGATTAAATAATAAAAGTCATACTGTCGCTAATCTAGAAAACAATATTTTCATTTAATTAATAGTAAGGAAATTAATTTGTTTTGCAAATATTAATATTTGACGCCTTTTTTTAATAAAAGCTAAATATTAAAATTGTCCAAAACAATTATAATATTCAATGATATGGTATTTATCGATACATGTTTTCTTTATTTTTTATGATTATTTGCTATGTAATAAAAACTTTCCAGGTCAGTTGGAATGGTAAAATAGCATGAGGAATGGTAAAATAGCAAGTTAACTGCAATAAATTTCTTTAATTATGCCGCCAATTTCTACTGTCTTTTTTTTTTGTGAGAGATAAAATATGACTTGCATCTCATAGAAATTCTCAGTTAAGTCATAATGCTTGTTTGAGATATGGAAAAAATAACAATAATGTGTGTTTAATCAAATTCTTATATCAGTTTAAATGCATTAATATAAAAGGATATTTTTTTAATATCTTAATGAAATCAATCAATAATAATGCTTTTTAAGAAAATTTAATGCACACGCTCCGCGTTTCGAAAGGATTTTAAAGAAAATAAAAAAAAAAAAAAATCAGAAAATAAAGTTTTTAAGAAAATAAAAAAACTTTTTTAATATTTTCCATTGCTCTCCTATTTTAAGAGTTTTGTATTTAATTTTTTTTTTTACTTTATGGGCATCTGTATAGCAAATGGAAACATTACAATTACAGTAATATTTGTTTTAATCTACAAACAGAAATTTCGACTTTTTTCCTGAATAGAATACTTTTCCAGTAACGTTTATAAGATATTCGTGAATTTTTATATTCGATTCCATTTACTGTTATATTTATGATAATTTTTTCTTAAAGAATAATTAATACCTTAAATTTTGAACATTGTAATTGCTGGGAGGATCTAGACCCACTTAGGATTCCACTTAACCCTTCACTGTCCATCCCAGCAATACAGTATGTGGGGGAGAAGAGAGTGGGTAGACAATATTTAATGGGGGAAGATCTCCTGAAATAAATGAAGAGGAAATAAGAAGACCCACGAGAAGATTAATCTAGCCATAAAATTAATCCTACGTATAAACCAGTTGTTCATAGTAGTAAGTGCAAAAAAATAAAGATTAAAATATACACGTGATCGTTATGACACTGGTCAGTCTTAGAAGATAATAATCAACCCAATTATCTCAGAGGAATGCCAAGCAACAAACACTCGAGTTGCATTGTGTGATTTTTCGTAAAAAAGACCGACGCTTAGGTCCCACAACGACACATGCATTATTAAACGAAATGCACCGCTCATAAGACTCTAATAAACATTGCAAAAATAGATAAAGTTCTGAATTGTTAAAATTATATTTAATCTGAAAGGTAAGCATTCATTAATAAAAGATAAAATACTTATGAATAACACTAAACAGTCAAGTGCGAGTATTACTGGCGCTCAGAGGGTTCCGTACAGTAAATATATGAATTATCAACTGTATTACTAAAACAATCGTTGCTAAAAGAATAATAAGATTTCTTAAATAACTAAACAATGTGGAAAGGGTATATAGACTGTAGCTGTATATACTAGAAAAAGGCTGTGCATATATAATATTATCACTTTAGGAGGTAGGGGGATCTGGGTAAGATATGAGGAGATGGGGGGGGGGCTTGCTTTTTGATATCGTTATCATTTTTGATCCAACCAAACTTTTCTCTTTTATTTTAACATTAAATGTTTATAAAATCATTTCATTCCAAAATTTGGAATCCGCCAATATTTGGCATTCCTGTTCTTCTGCCATATGCGCAAATAATTCGTTGTTAGAAATATCAGGAACATAACACATAAGAAATGATACTTGAGTTTACCAGTAAAGAAAGACAAATAATGTTGTCCACTGTTTAATTGACAGGGCTGCCACAGACGACTATTTTTCTATATGTTCGCACCTCTATATAAAAAAAAAAAAAAAAAAAAAAAAAAAAACAGATTTTGTAAAGTATAAGAAAAAAAAAGAACAGATTTTGTAAAGTATATTTCTCTTGCAATTGTTCTCGAACAGTATGTCAATAATTTTTGTTTTGAGAAAGTGGTGTGAGGTAGAATTAAAAGATTCGTCGCCTATGGCAGCCTTGCATTGATAAGTTCTACTTTTAACCTCCCCGGGAAGGGAGCTAGTGCAGTATTACTTTTGAATACATTATATAACAATGTGCTATTACTAACTACTTTATATAATATCTAAATCTTTTAGATGTTATATGATATAAATTTATTTCGTTCATTGATATTTTATTGATTTCTTGAATCCGTAAAGTATGCAACTAATAATTGTATAATCATAGGTGTATATGTAAGCGTATAAAAAGAAAGAAAAAGACTCTACAAATAAAATATTTTTTAGACATTGATAACAATATCATCGGAAGGGGGGGGGGGGGGAATGATAACGTATGATATCGTAAAAAGGTGGAAAGGGTCCAAAATTAGAAAAAGTTTCATAACATTATCTATGTAATAGTCCCATAGCCCCAAAGTATGAATGGGTAAACCATAAAAGTTGAAAGAGATACGAAGCCTAAACAATATCAAATATTACTATTCTGTATAAATCTTTTTTAAATCTTATCCTAATCTGTTTTTTATGAACTTAACTTGGTATTGACAGTAAAAGTTAGTGCATATTTAAACTTCATTTGACATTTCATAAAACTAAATTTAGCGTGATTATATTCTTTACTATTTACAGTGTAGCTAAAACAAAACCATTTTTCAAAGTTTAAATACATTATGCTAAGCGCGCTTCGAAAGGAGGTAGTAAAGATGCAACAGCGCCTTGGCCCGTGCCGGGGTTTTGGAGATAGGTTTTTAATTCTTTTTTAAAAACACAAGAAGCGTACTGAGAGATCCACTCTATCGAAAGTAGTCGCGAATCTCATAGTATTTATGTGATTAATTCTAATTAAATTAGTCTGTTTTTAAGAATTTGACGTTTATTGAATTTATGCTGCTACTGGGCATTGCATTACACAAATATATCATTAAATGTTGTTATCTAGGCTTTAAAAGCTGATGGTATGTTGAGTACGCCGCCCCTGTCATCATGTATGTCCAATCCGGCCGTAACTTTAAGGGTTAATATCTCGTCTAATTTTCTACGATTTTTTAAAAAAATCTTTATCAACAATGTTTTTATCTTTTTGCTACATTATTTAGTGTATAAAACATCACTCAAAACTGCTGTACGATTATACTACGATAAACTTACAGCAGTAATCTTCCTTTTCAGTTATATAAATGTTTATTAAATGATTTATTTCATTACGAAATTAAAATGAAAAAAAATCATAATCTATATTCCCTGGTTAAAAACTGTATTAAATTTAGCATTTTATTTATGTCTGTAGCTGATGGTAACTTTTGAATCTTGTCTTCAGTTTTAGCATCCTCTAAAGTATAAACTAGAAAGAAATATTATGCGTTTAGCATAGATTATGAAATACTTTCGAACATATTCAGAATATTTTAACAAATCTTCCGCGTTTACTGAGAGGGATATGATATCTAAAAAAAAAAAAAAAACTTTATCAAACTTATAACATGTTTGAAACAAAATTCCATCAATTACAGTCCATCGTAGGAAATACATTAAAATTCTTTTGTGAATCCTTGTATATTAGCTACAGATTTGCATATTGTGCAAAAATTTTATTTCGGAAAGAAAACGCATAACACAGCTAAAAATTCCCTTTCATTAACTTTTGACAATAAACGGAAAGGTAAATGAATTGTTTTGTGCAACCTTGTTTATGAAATATAAAATTTATATGCACGAAGTAATATGCAACATATTAGTTAAACTTAAAACTCATACCATAACTGATAACGCACTTCCAGCAAATGTCGCTCATGGACAGTACTGTAACTGAATTATTCTGTGTGTCCTTGTAAATGAATTATAAAATATTATCATTGATCCTACAGTAAGCTTATAGTGTATCTAAGGGATGTGTACACTAGTAATCAAAATTAAAGGATAATGAGAAAAAAATATGCTCACTTAGTTCATGTTGAAACCAGTGTTCAATGATGAAATTATTTATCTTAATTAAATACAATTGAACACAAATTTGCACTTCCGCGCATACATTAGCGCCGGAAAAATGCAATTTGGATGATTTACAATGTGGTGCGCAATAGACGCATGTTGGAATTCTGTTCTGTAGTATTGTTTAAAGTGAATGTGGTGTTTGAGATTGATCATTATTCATAAGTTATGAGTCAAAGGTATCATTTAAGTGAAGGTCTAAAGGGGCGTATAATTGATAGAATCGAGGGAGTTCAAATACATATGGTGTTCGCCCAAGATTTGAATATCCCCCAAAGTGTAATGTCAAGAGCTTGGAGCCTCTTTTAAAGCACTGGAGCCGTTGATAGGTAGCCTGGTCAAAGGCGATCAAACATTCGACAACTGCATCCGAAGACCGTTTTTTGTCATTGTCGATTCAAAGAAACTTCGAAGCAACTACAAGATATATGGTTTAAGATGTTCAGGTTACCACAGGAACTAGAATCAGCCGTTCTATTGATGCAAGATTGCTTAAAGGATGTGGACTGTATGCAAGAAAACAAATCGTTTGTGTCCAATTCTCCCAAAAGGTGCCCGTTTAAACTGATGCCGTCGTCATGTTCAATGAAGCCAAGTATACTGGGCCCGAGTATTGTTTACTGATGATCCCAGATATAGTTTGAACACTGATTCTATATGTGTTTTGATATAGAGAGAGGAAGAAACAACAAACTTACCTTCTCTTGTCCGTGAAATATCATATTTCCGCCACAGCTGTTTAATGGTTTGGTTGGGGGAATAATGACAACTGATCCGAAACCACCGATCTGCATAACTTTCAAGAATGTTTTGTAGCCGTTCGGATAAATGTAGGAAATATTGTAACACAAAGTTAGACAGTTTAATGGGGCTGTTGTTACAGAGGTTTTGCTAATGGATGGCAATGCTCGGCCACATCGAGCATACGTATTGTCAGAATACTTGAAAATAGAAGACATTAGTCGAATGGATCGGCCACCTTAGCCACTGGACTTGAAACCATTGAAAATGTGTCGGATGCCTTAGGTCGACGACTTACAGCGTGCCAAATTCTTCCACGGACTGTCCAAGAGCTGAAAATGCACCTTTAGAAGAGTGGAGTGCAATTCCACAAGGCTTGATCAACACTTTAGTAAAGTGAATGAAATCAAGATGTGAGGTACGCATATCTGTTCATATCTCTTTTGAGGTGACCATATACCCTATTAAAGAAAAAAAAAATCTACAAGATGTGAATTAATTTTTCCAACATTTTCTAATTTCTATACAACTATTTTTAATTTCAATATTTTCAGAATAATCAACTGCCTAACATTGTAATTTATGTTCAGTAATATACTTTTGTACAAATTTTCATTAATAATTTTTCATAAATAAATAATGTGAACATTAAAAAGGTCTACAGTCTTACTTAAAAGGCGACTAATGTAATGAAAAAGATTTTATATGTTTAAAATATACATTTTATTTATTTAATATAATTTATTTAATTATATTTTAAACTTGTAAGAAGTGTTAAATAAAATGTATATTTTAAACTTGTAACATCTTTTTCATTGCATTAGCCGCCTTTTAAGGAAGATTGTGGATCTTTTTAATGTTAGCATTATTTAATGTTGAATCAAGGTGAAAAATTGCGTTTCGTCTTATGATATTATTAATAATTTTTCGTTAAGTATCAGTTACGTTTTATTTCTGTCATTATCTTTTAATTTTGATGACCAGTGTATATCAACTACAATACATTTTAAATTAAGTTACATTATTGCAAATTAATTTTTAATAAGTACCACAATATGACGGATTTTTTTGTGTTAGTGTAAACGAAATCTGAAGGTACACACTTCATTTTCAATATAAAGCATGCCATAGTAAACCTCAATAATATATGTAAATTACAAGGAAATCTAAGTTTAGTTACGCCAGTTAGAACTCGAAGAAACAGATAGTCAAATGATCAAAATGGTGGAGCCAAACGAAATTCATAAACACCTTTCCAATATGTTGGAAATGTATTATAAAATTAGCACTTTATTCATTGTTTTAAAAAAATTAAATATTTACCTTACATATATATTTACAATTGTTAAAGAATATGAAAGATAAGTTTTCAGAATTTTATTATTGTTTAATTTAATTTCTTAAAAAATATTTTCTGTCCCTTATCCAGTTTCAGTACTCAGTTACTCCGTTATATTTCAAATGATTAAGATTTTATACAAATAGATTATTAACAAATATTTTTTATCGTATATAAATAGAAAAGTAAACACAGCCAGAATCAAAAACCTAAAGAATTATCGCTAAAGAGACTTTTAATAATTTGAATATTTTTTTTTTTTATATTTACCCCTCTTCTAATCGTACATTATATTTTTTTCTATGGCAACGAAAAATTTTTGTTCCTCACAGCTGGTCATACTCATTAACAACATCGCTGTTATGTCAGTTTTCTCAACATTAGTGATTGGCGATTCTGGAAAAATCGAATATCGATAAATATCGATATCGCATAAAGCACCATCGATCACAATAAGAATCGATTCCCAAATTCGAATAACGGATTTTCTGGAATCGATTTGACACTCACACAAATAATCTTAAAACATTAATTACGGAACTTACTGATCATTTGACAGAAAATTTGATCGTGAATTATGTTAACGGGTATACTTGCGCTAAATTCATACCTATATATAAATTTCTGAGTAAAAGATGAATTTGTGTACAGTTAGCTTTCCAACGATATATAACACGAGTAAAAAATGAGAAAAAGCCTCCGGGAGGACAACTAAGAACCTAATGGTTTGGAGCTCTAGTGGGCTTAAAATACTTCGCAACGTCAACCTTTGAAAACAAAACATACCTTTGGTCAAGGTTTAAAATGGAATAACCAAATGAAAGGCAGGACCAACACTTTTCCAATTAGGTATTGCATGATGGGCCTGGAGATGGTTGAAGAAGTGTCCCAATGGAAGCATTTAAGACATAAATTGACAGTGGGGCAGGCCGAGGTTTAAAGTTTTTAAAACGACCTCTTGCGGTAAAAAAGAGAAATTAAATTTATGTAATATATGTCACTCTTTTTTCTATAATTTAGACACAGATTGCACAGATTGAAGTTTCATAATTTACCCGTGACTGGAAGATTACCGTTACATTCCGACTAATGGGAAAAATTATTTTAAGTGCATTTTAATAATGCTCCAGCCTTTCGAACAGAATGAAATTAATATACACTTAAGAAGTGCACTAAAATATACATTCAGTACAATATACAGTGTAAAAACTATTTATAAAACTAGTTATAGTACGAACGCATCTCATTTGCCACGTTTGACGTGTAATTTCCAACATGTTATAGAATCTACTAGCACTGGCGTTTGTGTTTTTTCCCTAAATACTCTAAAGAAATATCATTCTAATCTCAAGTGAGCTACTATAGGTAACACATGTATAATTTTTTTTAATCTTACAAAATACATTTTTTTTCTTTTTTTTCATTTCTGTTTAATAGTAGTTCCTATTTTACATTTTTTTTCAAAGAATAATGGAAAAATATCTGTGTGCAAGCGTAACATCAATTTATTAAGAATATTTTATTTGATGTAAATAAAAAGTTTTAAGTGTATGTAAGTATATGAGTTAAAGTTCATTAATTTAACAGGTATTGGTCATGTATAGGTTATTAGGACTGTCCTTTAGTTTATACACAATAAAACAATAGTTTTCTTATATTTAAATGAGAGAAAATCTCGTTAAGCAGTATTTTTATTCGTCCTTTTGATAACATACACAAATAAATTCAGACGGGTACACGTAATTACGTACATATGGTTTTCCAACACTGTTGGTTACTCGTTTTATTTTTATAAATATAAGAGATAGATAAATAATGTAAATTAGAAATTATTTTATAGGGCAGTAAAAAATCTTAACAGTATAATTTCATCCCCATTGGGTGGAATTTTTTTCTACGATTTTAAAAAATTTAATCCGTATACAGCTCCCTGTATAAAGAAAATACCGAAATACAAAATTTCTCTCTATTACACACTAATTCCCATGTAAAAAGTTTGGTTTGAATATTTGAAAAATTACTGGATTTATACAAAATCAAATATCATTACTTTGTAGCCTTTTCAAAAAATTGAAAATGTAAATTTTTGTGAAATTAGAAAGTAGCTATAAATCTGTGATTGTAACAGTAGATCAGTCTTTTTTCTTTCTCCTTATCTTTCTAAAATGCAAATGAAATATTTTTGTATACTTTAATGCAGTTTTCAAACATTAATGCAGGAATATAGAGAACAATATAAATACTCAAGTTAAGAAAAGCGACAATAAGGATTAAAACAAGCATATTTGAATTTATGATAGATTCATCTAATGAATTATCTTTGAAACACTGGAGTACAGACCTTATTTAAAAAAAAAAATATTTTCTATAGTAGAAGCTCGATGTAATTGACGCCTGTTGTACAGATACAGGAAAATATAAAACAAGTTGAAACAAAAAAAATATACAAAACAAGAAAAAAATATGTAACGAATAGTACTAAGTTATTCACAATAAAATTATCTTTTGAACAAACTCTCCATATTTATGTGTACCAGTTCCTTTACAGGTTAGAATAGGAGAATAAAAAATATGCAAGGTTCATTTATACCACAATTACAAAGTGTCTTCTGTAACCTCCAATACAATGCTGTGCTTTTCGCAAAATATTCCATAAAAATGTTTCTGGTTCAAAATGCGTGATACATTGAAATGCGTAAGTTATTCTGACAGAAAAACGTTTGAGTATTTAGCGGTAATTGAACATAACCAAAGCACGAATTCGCCTCCACAGGTAAAAATCTAGTGAGCTTAAATCCCATGATTTAGGTAGTAGTTTTGTCGTTCAATGTAAAACAATCCAGCAGTTTCTCAATTATATATTAATGAAATAAATGTCGTCTTGAGTGTTTTGCTATGAACCGTTGCCATGTTTAAACTAAATACAATTGTAACACTTTAATGGTACTGTATTTTGCGTAAAATATTTTACAGCAACATTCTAATTAATGTCATGGTACCTATTGCTTAC
Source organism: Maratus speciosus (assembly GCA_963932465.1). NCBI lineage: Eukaryota > Metazoa > Arthropoda > Arachnida > Araneae > Salticidae > Maratus > Maratus speciosus. The sequence continues at coordinate 354,863,326 of OZ010788.1, read as the reverse complement.
CAGTATTTTTTGATAAAAAACAGGAAATACCAATGTGTTGTTCAACATTTCACACCACACACACTGGAAAAAAATCCGACCAGTTATCCTGTAGGAATCGGAAAAATAGTTGCCCTTATCGTACCGGAAAATTTTCCGACCCAGCTCGGAATAAAATCCGTAAAAAAAGGAAATAGTCAATAAAACGGTATTTTACGAATTTCATTGCGATTTTACGGATTTTATTCCGAGCTGGGTCGGAAATTTTTCCGGTACGATAAGGGCAACTACTTTTCCGATTCCTACAGCAAAACTGGTCGCATTTTTTTTTTACAGTGCATACGTAATCGCAAGGATTATGTTCTTGAAGCTCATGTGTACAATTCGGATGCAACTTATTTGCATGAATTTATTTTTAATTTGTACAGAAGGAATATTTATAACTGAACACACTTCTGAGACCCTTTCTTAGGAATTCTTAGGAATTCTTAGCAATATAGGCTATAATGTGAACATTTTTTCATTGATATTATAAAGCATATTACACATAAGTTCGGGAAGAAACTTTAAAGATCCCGTTGTTTTCAAACATTAAATCAACCTATGAATAAACATCCAATTAGGCTCCAGTGAATTGATAAACTCTCGTGTCGATTTAGATTTGTTCCTGTTGCTCTCAGCGTAAGTCATAATCATTTCAAAAAGTTCTTCATTGCTGAGTGCAGTCATTATTTCAAAGTAAAGTAAAAACTACTTAAACAATTTTTGAAACATGAGTAGAATGATGCATTAAACATTTTCTGTACATAATAATCAGGTAAAAACTAATTCAGTAATCAAATAGTTTAGTGGTATCCAGCTCCTGGAATAATTTAAAAATAGTTTAGATATCTCTTTCTGCTGATGTTACTATAGAGTTTAGTATCAAGAAGAATTTTTAAGCAATTTTAAAACTTAAAAAAAAAAAGGTTTTTATTACAAAATTCGTTTCGTTTATGTTTATTTTTTCAAGTTTATTTTTTCTTTTGTAATTATAAATTTTAGTATCGATGATTATTTAAAAGAATATATTTAAAAAGGAGAAGAAAATAAAGTGGTGCAAGCGATATTGGAAGATACTACGGAAATTTTACAGAATTCTTAGTCTCTTACTTTATTGGTTTCGTTTTTCAAGTGGAATAAATACTGCTATTGGGACAGTGGACTGTAGGATGTGTGTAAACTGCAGAAATTTACTAATATAAAAAATAATATATTTATTTTTACGTTAAAATTTCACTGTAATTAACTTTTTTTATTGTGGAAAATGTTTTCCCTCACGTTATATATAAATCTGCAATATATAGGATCGCACTAAATCGAGGTTCTAGTGTGTGTATTATGAAAAACTTCTTCAAATATTTTAAAACTTGTTTGGCACTTAAGTCAGTAACTGTCATGTTGCAGTTAATTGTAACTCTATTTCTTTACAAATTGTGATATATTTCTTTTACGGTCCATAAATCAACTTTGATTTTTCAAACCTTGATATCTGTTCAAATATTCAAAATAACCGTTTCTTTTTTCCATTTTTTGCTATGTGTGTGCGTGTGTATTTTATAAGTTTGGCCAATAAATATAATTGTAATTATGTATTTTATTTATTATAGGAGTCGTTTAAAAATTAAATTTTTAATTTCTCAGAATACACCTCTCTCCCCTGGAGATGAAAATGCATTCTTTGGATTCTCTATCTTCCTTCGAACATTTTTCTAATTTACATTATTTATCTTCTGTAAGTATAAGGCTTAAAGAAATACATCGTGTTGGACACTCTGCGTACTCACGCATAGACACACATAAATAGATATTTAGATATATATATATATATAGAGAGAGAGAAGCGAGTATTACACATAAAACAAACATATAAAACACATATTTAAGAAAAACATATAATATAATGAAGTGCGCCATAACCTTTTTTCAGTGAGAGTAATTTATAAGTGCTTCTCCGACGCTTTAAGTACGGTATTAAAGACATTATTGCTCCTGAATTTTTGAGTATCCGTGCATTATCAACCGCACCTCAACTCGCTTTAACGGATAGAAAAATTTAAAAGTGAAAGGAATAGTGATCATGGCTGCTATATATAAGTAATGTGAACAGCACAACGGTGTGATTGAATAGTGTCTCCTATATATCGATATCCATGTTTAAAAAGAATAAAAGTAATGCTATATTTATATATATTGCACGTAATTCAATAATGAATAACTTTAATTGTCCATAAATAGATACTGTTTCACAGTGTCTTAGCATTTCAAGCATACAATAAAGTCTACATTTCATGTATAGAAATAGTGCAGCATATGTCTGATCTTCGTCCTAAAATACCACATATAATTAAACTGATGATATATTATTTGTAGAGGTGTTTAATGAACACTTTTCTGGGTAAAAAAAAATTCCTTCATTGACCTCCAAATAGAACAATATCCTCACTTGAAATGCAGATATGAAACATTCTATACAAACTGTGACTAAAAAGCCTATTAAAAAACTATTCAGCGGTAGAAACACAATGTTCATTTTTATAGAGTCACTATTGCGTTGTGTGTAACACTGAAACACTACCACATATAATTAGACCGATATTCTTTGTAGAAGCATTAATGAACAAATTTTAGGTTCCAAATAAAATAATTTCGTTCCTTGATCTCCAAATAGAACAATTCAACACATGAAATGAAGTCGTGAAGCACTCTAAACAAACTGTGACTAAAATGTCTAATATTCAGCGGAACAAATAGAAACTTTGTTTTTATAGTGTCCCTTTTTCGTTGTGTGTAACTCTGTTCTATTTATAAAGCGTACACTTTATTGAGAATTGGTCAAGAATTTCATTTATTTTTATTTGTAATAAAATCTTCATTTACTAGAAAAACTTTAGATTTGGAAAATAAACTTTTGAATTAACCTATTTTTTTTAAGGGTATTGAAAATCGTAATATGTGAAGTTTTGTAATCACATTCTTTTATTACAATGAGGATTCCAGGCGAATTTCACTACAGCCAAAAATCATATTTTTCTTTTATCTGAAAGTAAAACAGCACGTTAGTTTATCCAGAAAACGCATTAACATTTTATGAAATATAACTGTCTCAAATATGGAAACACTTCGCATAAAAAAATGTACATAACTTTAACAACGTAAATTTCTCAAGAGGAGTTTTAAAAGAAACTTTCAATAAATTCTTCATTCTTACTTTTGTTTAAATGTATGGTACAAGAGTAACTATTTGACACAATTCTATGATTCCTACTTAAAACTAAAAATTAAACTCAAATATTTTTATAACTGACAAATGCTGATCGAAAATCTAAATCACGTCAAAATTATGACTAAGAAAGTGCTTTATACTGATTACGAAAATTGTTACAGTTATAATGATTATTTTATATTTTATAGGGGTTTATAGATAATAGATCTGACTTTAAATACTTTGAGTAATCATTTGACAATGGGTCAGGACATATTAGTCACAGTGAACTATTATTTTAATCTATTTTTAAAAGAATTCGAAAAAAAGCTCTAACATAAATTTATACTAGGTTAATTTAAAGAAAATTCTTCCACAAAGAAATATTTTTATACATTGTGGTACTATTGAATATAGAGATAATCGACAGTCCTGGTACGTAATCAAAAAGTTAATTTCAAAGTTGCATCAAACTTGTTCACTCTCTTAAAGAATATTATCATAATAGTTGTTTACTATTAATTTCAAAGACTTAAAATAAAAAATATCAAATTTATAGAGATAAAAAATGTTTCTCAGTACAATATTATATCTTTACTTATTCACTTTTTACCAACAATGAAATAATGAGATAATTTTTATTCTTTCAAGTCCACAAAAACTTTCCGCTTATCGATAAGCAACAAAACAAAGGCTTTCAGAACATAGAAATTTGCATAGAGATGGTATCTCGTCCTAAAATTTTTAAACTGTGAAGCCATAAGTTAACATCATCATCATCATTATCACTCAATAGAGCTATCTTAATACACAATAAAATAGATGATGTTGATTAAGATCACGATTGTGTCGGTAGCTGCTTAAATGTATTTAGATATTAAAACAAATATTTAGGATATCAAAACTGCCAAAAAATGCAGTGATGTTTTGTCTTCTACCCATTCGATAAATACATTTTGCTTCTTTCGTACAATCCAAATAAAACAAAGAATAAGATTATCAGATGACAAATCACGGTTTTAAAGATAAGGACGTTTGAAATTCTCTATTTAATTTCTGTTCCGTAGACTTGTGTTAGAATGTTGGTTTCGAAAAAAGATTAATAGAAAATAGATATATTTGTTTTATTTCATGAATTAAAAAAAAATAAAATAATTAAAATAAAACATTAATGTATTATAAAGAAAAGAAATAATTTTCTCTATTAATGTGTTAATATGTATTGCTAATCTATAATTATATTTAATGCACCTTAGTAATAAAAATAGTTTTAAAAGTTATAACAAATGTTTGAGATTAACTTTTATGTTGTTTTATACCATTTCCTTTAAAGAATAAATAAACATGTTGTTTGTTTTACTGAAAATATGATATTTGAATATTAAATGAAATATTTATTTATCAGTCTTTTGAATTTCCAATAGTGTAAAAACGAAATATACATTTTTATGGAAAGCAAATATCAGAAAAGTTTTGCATTTTAATATTAAAGTTTATTTTTGAACCGCAGTGTTGCCTCACAATTTTATAATTACTAAAACCAATATTTGGAAGATCGATATTACTGAAACTTTCAGTAAATTGTTTTTGTAGAGCCAGCCTTCTTCTGAATCGAGGATACATTTTTTAACTGATTTATTTAAATTAACTTGGTCTGTGTATGCAAAGATGGAATTTTGTATAAAACTTTTCAATTACTTCAAGATATGCTAGAGTTATAAAAACACTAAAATGTTCTTAATGATAATACAGCATTTAAAATTTTTGTAAACTTAATTATTAATTACTAAATAAATTTTAAATTATTTTTCTGTTAGCCCGGCGCAGATCATAAACCGCCAAATAATCTTTATGGTTATATTCTTTACCAGTTACATAAAATATGCAGTAATTAATGTACCAAAACACAGTCGCTAAAGCAAGCCTATTGGCTGTGAAACTGCGACAGTGGAATATTGTAAACACTGAAAAGTAGAAATATAAATAAAAAATAAAGAGTCTAATAGAATTTTAGGTATTCTATTGTCAGTTAACAATTTTATAGTAATTAAATTATGTTATTATGTTGAGAAAACACTTTAGATACAGTAAGCCCCCGACTCTCCGGCCGAGTAAAAGAATGTTGTAAGCTTATTTTGAAACTGTATGTACTCTACAAATAAAATTTATTGTACCATGTGTAATATGTGTTTTTAAAATCATGGTGGGGGAGGGAGCCGGAATTGAGTCAATATTTATAGAACTCCGGCCTATCTGGTTTTCATCTTATCCGGCCTACCCTTCCTCCACATTAGGCCGTGTAGTTGCGAGTTTACTGTAGTTTAAATAATGGTTTGTTTTCTTTGCTTATGAGATACCTTAAAAAAGAAACTGAGAAAACATTGATTTTTCATTTAATAGATTCCCTTGCTCGCACTTTCTATGAAGCGTAAAACAGAGAGGTTAATTTTCAATAAAAGTGATCCACGCCACATTAACCTATCATAACGGATATTTTTTGGAACTAAATGAATTGCAGTCATGAAATAAGTATGAAATAAAATAAGGGTTTTTTTTCTAAAGTTCGATGTTAAAAATTACGCCTAATTTCAATGAATTGCTATCATAAAATAAGTATAAACTTAAAACTAGTTTTTTATTGGAGTATATTCTTTTATAAGCATTGGATGTTTATCTTGAAAATCACGTCTAATTTTATAACTGCAATTCATAAATTTTTCAAAAACAATAGTTTAACGAGAGCACCAAACCCCATTTCAGAAAATGGTAGTCCACCTTTTTTATTCTTGCTAAAAAGCGCAAGCCAGTGAATTCTCTCTTTTACATTTTTTAAGATTTGGTAACGGATAAGGAAAAAAAACCCCTTAAATTGAACCTACATTTTTGACATTTCTAAATTTATTTCTTACCGTATAATCGTAATTTAATTAATATAGAACTATTCATTGCAGCGTACTTTAGAAAATATATATTGCACTCTTTTTTTTTTTTTTTTTTTTTTTTTTTACTTTTTAGTGCTAAAATAGTTATTTATTGCTGCTTCACAGCCCTTTGGCATTTTCTGGCAAGCGGGGTTTAGTGCATAAATAAATTGTTTTTGTACGTTGTATGGAACTGTAACCATGAAGAATATGTAGCGAAAAATCACCTGTTGCAGGTTAACAGAAAAATTCCTTAAAATTAATTTCTTAATTATAATTAAATTCTAGAAATATTGAAATGCTGTATTACCGTTGGAAATACATTTATGCCTATTTTTTATAATTTTAGAATACGCATCAGGAAGGGAATTAAAAATCGATAGGTTAGTAAGTTTGCAATGTTCAATTTATTGTATGTTAAGGATGTGAAAGTTTGCCTTGTGAACAGGCTATCGGATAATAAAGCGATTCGACAATAACTATCTATTTAGTAATAAGGAAATATAAGGGAAATACATTATAAATCAAATAAAGTATATAGTGATTTTTTTATTTATGTATTAAAACTAATTGCTAATCTATAATCACATTTACAGAATCTTAGTTTAAAAAAAAATTAAAACTAATATTAAAGATTTCATTGTTTTAATATATTTTTCTAAAAGAGGCAAATAAAAGTTCAGTTTTTTCAACGATAAAAGAAAATGTACGAATAATTGAAAATTGAACATTTATTTTTCTTACATTCATTTCTCTGCATTATAACAAAAATATAATAATCTTATGGAGAAGCATATAACAGAATTTCAAGCTTTAATATTCATCTTTCACTTTCGAACCGCCAATATTTAAAACAATTTTTTATATATGTAATCTACTAAAAGTATCAAATAAAAATTTCTACCAAAACTGTTATGAACCATTGCGTGGTCAGCTAGAAAAATAGCTATGATACACGATCAGACATAAACAATATATTTAAAGCATTAAGATAAGGGTAGATGGAAGTGGGCCGGTCAGGATAATTGAAATTAAGATTTAAACAACAAAAGTCTGAGAGAGAAAATGCTTTTCGCAAGATATTCACTAAATTCAAACACTAGCTTGAAACAAAATGTGCCTCTTTTATAGTTTGCAGGAATAGAAGGATAAATCGATCTTGGCTTACACTACATCTCTCTGTGAACACTATAAAATGTGACTTTCATATTGCAATATCACTATCAAAGAAACTGCGTGGGTTGAACTGCTCTATTTCGTATACTAAACATTCACTCCTTATGTCGCTATCGAAGCTTCCAGCAGTTACTAACTCAAGACAAGCTTATTCGAAAACTTGACTTGGTAACGGTACGTAGCAAACCAACTCCCCCTAGATAACGGAAAAAGCCTTGGCATGCGTCACCAAAACGTCACACAAATCTAGGAAAACAAAGAAAAAATTCTAACATCTTGCATTGTTTCGTTTTTTTTCTTTTTACTGGCAGTATTATTAATTTTCTTGACACGTTTTGACGCGTGTCAAGGCTTCCTCCCTTATCTAGGGGCTTTGAGCAAATCCCTTCAAAGACAGGAAGCGATGTAAACCAGTCTGATTTACCACTATGGAGAGATATCACTAAATCCACTAAATCTATTTTCTGTAAATACAGAGCAGGTAAACAACATAGATACTTAATAATCATATTATTGAATTAAATAACCGTCACAATCAGATTCCCTGATATTCAGACACAATTAGCGAAATTGACAAAATATATATTGTTCTCTTTAATATTACTCTTCGAAAATAATCAGAAGAATCGGAAGACGAAAAGCAGTTATAAAGGTAAGTGAAGTACACTAGACCAGTCACAAAATGCTAGATTTTAAGTAATACAATACTCAAAAGGAAATACTATAATTCAAATAATTACTATCCCTACAGCACAGCTAGTCCATATATCATCTCATACATGTCACACATGGTCGCTAGTGTCACAGTCACTACGCTGAAACAAAGAATAGGAAATTCCACACGTCTCATTATGAGTCTCAAATGATCACTATATGTGACTCCACTGAGACATCAATGTAACTGCTGCTATGTGACGAGTCACCAGGGGACTTTACAATGTAGGTACATTGTGAATCTCATGTGACTGTCATTTTTAGACTCAATTTCAAAATCAAGAACGTTGCACTATGATAAGTCACCAAATAATATCACATTATAGTCACATGGTGACTTTTCACAAAAGAGCACAATGATGACTTCACAGTAGTCTCTCTGTCACCTGAAAGTCATCATGTGACTTTAATGGGGTTTTATTTGGTAACTTATCACAATGAAGCGATCATGATTTTGAAATTGAGTCTGCAGATGACATTCACATGACAGTCACAATGTAACTACATTGTAAAGTCACATAGAGACTCGTCACAAAGCAGCAGTCACAGTGACTTCTCAGTGGAGTCACATATAGTGATCATTTGAGACTCATATTTAGATTATCCTATTTTTTTCTTCTTTACTTCAGTGACTGTGACACTTGTGACCATGTGTGACATAAATGAGATGTTATATGGAGTAGCTGTGCTGTAGAGATAATAATTATTCGAATTATATTATTTCCCTTTGAGTATTCGCGTACTTGAAAATTAGCATTTTGTGATTGGTCTTTAATTTTGGACATCAGTGTATGTTTGTAATATTCGATTTATTATCTGTCAAGGGAACTGTAGATCAAAAGAGGTTTTTTTAATAGATTCCTGGATAATAAATCGATTTGAATTATTTTATTATTTATGTAAGATGGGTAACATACTTCAAAACTCCTCAAATTATTATAAAGAATATCGATTAATATATATATATTTATATTTTTTAATATACATTACTAATCTAAAATCACATTTATAACAACCCGGTAAAGCAAAATATGTTTGACTTTTGTATAATCAAAAATATTTAAAAAAGTTTGCATTTTTGAATATTAAATATATTATGTCTGAATATTAAAGAAAAAGACAAAAATCTATATTTCGAATTTTTAATAGCATAAAAATAAAGCAATTATTTTATAGAAAAGAAAATTGAAGAAGTTTCACATTTTAATATTAAAGTGCTACATTTTTTCATCCGAAAGTTCACGCAGAAATTTACATTTATTAAAACCAATAGTTATGAGATCGATGTAAAGCCTAAAACACACACAGACGTTAATTTTGTTTTTTCTCTTACACCACGTTTTTATACTTTGACAATATCCCATCTCTTTTGCATTCAACTGTAAAAGATGACATGAAAACGACAGGGCAGTTCTTAACGTAGGAGTGTTTGAAATATTCGATTTATTGTCTATCAAGAGTACCAGAGTTCCAAAATTGGTTTCGAGAGTCTCTCTTAGAATAAAGAAGATTGTTTTGTTTTATGTACTCATTTAAAAAGAGAGAATATTTAAAAGAAATCACCAACATGTTTTAAATTAAATTAATTTGTCCCAATTTTGTGATAAGTATTGTTAATATATGATCTTTTTTTACACTATATCTATTTTAATATTATAAAGAAGTAAAGTTTGTGTGTTTGTTTATTTATTTTTAAGGGTTATTCTCTGGAACTACTAGACCGGTTTCAAAAGTATTGGCGGCAAAGTCCCTGTTCCAACATAGGCTATATTTTATGTCGGTGCTACGAACCCAAAGAAGGTACAGGAGCAAAAAAAAAAAAAAATTCTAAAAATGCAATTTTTATGTTACGGAAGGACCTAGAAAGATAAAATTTAGCATGATAGTTACTTATAGGTTATAAAACACCTCTAAAAACATTTTCTAAAAAAATCGAAATTTAAAACTGGTCAAAATGCGCGAAACGCATTCTGGAAACGCTATAAATTACGTTTTTTATGGCATCTCCTTAATGATAAACCGATTTAAAAAATAATGGTTGCAAATTGATGGTGATAGTCCTTGTTCTACCACAGGCTATATCTTATGTCGGTACCACTACCACCTGGGGCTTGCAAGATTAAAAAAAGGTCTAAATTGCGTTTTTGTGATACTGAAGTGGCTCATATTTGAAAATTGTTATGGTAGTAACTTATAAAATATAAATGAACTCTAAGAACAGTTTCTAAAAAAATTCAAAATTTATAAAGGGTGAAAATGCGTGAAAAGCTTTCTAAAAAAGTTTTAAATTGCGACTTCTACGGAAACTCTTTAAAGGCAAAACCGATTAAAAAAAATTATGGTTGCAAATTGATGGTGACATTCCCTGCCCCAACATAGGCTTATTTTGTAATGTTCTCAATACCACCACAGGGTTGAGGGAGCAAAAAATTTTCTAAATTGCGATTTCTTTGATATCGAAGAGGCTAGAAACTTAATATTTGACATGGTAATTACTTATCTACCTTATATATATATAATACTAATGAATGGAATTTATAGAACGATTTCATAAAACGACTGAAATGAAACGAATTTCTGAAACGATTTTATGATACGACTGAATAAACAACTGATTATGTTTCACGGCGATTTCTCTTAAAATATGGAATATTTTGCGATGTAATTAACACCAAAAATCCTTATTGATCAGCAGATGTCAAAACTGGTATTAGAATTTTGAAATTCGAATTAGTTTTCGAAATATTATTTTTTTTAAAATTTTAAATACATTTCTCTAATGATGGCAACTCAAATTTTAATCATAACAGATACTTTTTTTCTTATTTTATAAAAGGTTATTATTTTAAACCAATTTGTCGACCAGTTTGGCCTCCCATAAATGTATGCTAAGAAATGTATCATGTTACTTTATTCATAATTCAATTTATCGCTTTTTTGTATTTCATTATTATTTTATTTAATACAAAACTTTCATTTAAAACTGAAACATTTAAAATTAATGGCTTTCACTTCTTTCTTTTTTAAAAATAAAACGAAAAAAAAAATATTAGGGACAAATGTCATATACGCACTGGGGCAACTAGTTGGCACCAAAATGGCGTTATTTTGCCTGACATGATAACCCGGCTGTTGTTGTTTATTTAATAATAAATTTTTATAAATATATATTAATAAATATTTATTTACATTTATTTTCTTTTTATTAAAAAATTATAAATTGTTTTGTTATATACTTATTAATTAAACTTTTTTTAATTTATTGTTATTTCCTTTTAAAAATAATAGAAAATAATTTTAAAATATATATGTAACTGGTATTCGAAAACCAGGTTTTTGACAAATTGTCGTAAAAAAAAAAAAAAAAAAAAAAAAAAAAAAATCACGCCAAACATATGATATCTGTGCTAAATATTAATTAATGCAACAAATCATGACATTTAATTTCAACTTCAAAGCAATGTTTTAATGGTACTACTTACTTACCTTGTTGACCAATTTCGCCAAATTATATAAATCGCCAAACTATACAAATTGATATAATTTTTTATTTTAAATAACGAAAGAACAAATAAATTAGTATAACATTAATCAAAATACAAATAAAATGTCAAAATAAAAATCACTTGATGGCGTAAACATGTGTGACTTCGTTAATGTCAAGTGAATGTTACATTTACAATCAAATATTATTGGCATTTAATCTTATAATTTGGCGATAGATTTTTGGTCGATGGGATAACCAAGTAGTACCGTTGTAATTTACAATTCGAAAAATAAAAAAAAAATGCTAACTGACGAGTTAAAAAAAAGCTATTGGCGAGATTTTCACCCGGCTAACATAAAAGTACCAATAATTCTATGTTAGCATGGCAACTTTTATGTAGTTTTATTAAAAAAATATTTTTGATTCTTTAATGAAAATGTAAAATCTTTCTTATGAAAAGCGAAGGGATCATCACGTAATTGTTTATGGCAGTTACATGACTTGATACACTTACATGATAAGTGAAATGGATAGAATAATATTTGGCGACTTATCACCTGTGGCTGGCTAACATTAAAGTGCCAAAATAGCCGCCTGGAATATAAAAAGCGAAAGGATGAGCCCGTAATTGTTTATGGCAGTGACTTGGACTATTATAATGTACTTAAAATGGTGGCGATATCATAGAAACTCGACAGAGTATCTCGCCAAGCAAAAGAAACAACAGTGCAATGAATCGTAAATGAAAGGAATTTCCGCCAATTAATGCCAAACGATATTTCAATTTTTTTTTTTTTTAGTACTCTGTCTAGTTTATATTTTCCGGACTGACCAAAGCGGGATTTTGACACATCTATATCTCCGGTTCTATTTACGATAGAAACAAAATTCTTATTTCTATGGAATGGGGCACGCCACGTGACTCAGAAAACAAAAGTAAAATGGAATCCGGCCAATAGATTTTTAGTAAATGCTATTTTAAAAGTGCTGTTTTTTTGCACTTTTGAAATTCTTGTTTCGACCAAATCTGTTGACAGGGCTACAGCAATGTGTAATTATCGGATTTTTATGCGGTTTACGCCATTTCGATTGCTTTTATGAGTAGTTCAAACCTTTGAAAGTTTCATGTAAAAATATTAATTAGTTTTTGATTTATACCAGTTTAAAGTCTTTTTCTTATTGCAGCGTGGCGTACATAATATGTGAGGCATTCTCACAAGCTTTTGACTTTTAAGTCCTTGAATAATAATTTTTACTTTATTCTACCTTTAGAAGAAGAATGTATTGGATTCGTAAAAAATCCCGACTTCCGGTTTTTGATGGATTTATAAGTTTTAGAAGGTCCTGAACACGATTTGATGGTTTTTAGAAAATGTCTGCCTGTCACTCTGTGAGTCTGTATGTGACAAAAATTTTCTGGCCGCTCTATCTCAAGAACTAATGCACGGAATTTCACAAAACTTTCGATTCAGTTAGACCTTGAAATAAACTGGATCTGATTAGTTTTTGGTGTAAATTGCCCAAAAGGTGTCGCTGCTGTGCTGCATTTTTCACGATTTTTTCAATAGCTATATCTCAAGAACTAATGCACAAAATTTCATAAAACTTCAGATTCAGTTAGTACTTGATATAATTCGGTGCTGATTACTTTTTGGTGAAAATCTCCGAACAGGTGCACTGCTATGCTGCATTATTCTTGATCATCGCAATAGCTTTATCGCAAGAACTAATTCACGAATTTTCATCAACCTTCAGATTCAATTAGTCCTGATATAACTTACTGTTGTTTATTTTTTGGTGTAAATAGCCCAACAGGTGGCGCTGCTGTGCTGCCTTTTTCAATATTTCCGCAATATCTGTATCTCAAGAACTAATGCATGAATTTTCATCAAGCTTCAGATTCAGTTAGTCCCTAGTATAAATTGGTCCTAACTAATGTTTGGTGTAAATCGTTCAACAGGTGGCGCTGCTATGTGGAATTTTTTATGATTTCCGCAATAGCTCTATATCAAACACTAGTGCACGGATTTTCATCAAACTTCAGATTCAGTTATAAGTTGGCATAAGTTGTTGATGATTAGATTTTGATGTAAATCACCTAACCGGTGGCGCTGACGTACTGCATTTTGTGTGATTTACACGATTTTAGCGGTAGTCCTATCTAGATTGCCATTTAATTTTGGCATAGATTGCCATTTAATTTCAGCAGTTTTCTAGAAAATTTAGTATTAACATGTATGAGATAAAAGAAAGTTTTGGGATTGGCATTGGCATATCCGACTAGTTATTTTAGTACATATTCTTGTGGGGTTTTTTATTTCATATACTGGGAAACATCTCATTGTATGACTGCATAGCAGTATTAGCGAGATAAATAAGTTTTGGACGATGTTGGGGGTCCAAATATCCAGGAAACCCCTATACCGTCCCGTCTCCCTGATGCTGATTTTTAAGTTTAGAGCTGTCTTTTGTCAAATTGTTTCAGTAAAAGTAATTCGATGTAATTTTTTTCCGAAACTGGGACAATTGTTTTATATAAATATGTAGCAAAAAATTAATCTGCACACATTTTTACGGTTAATGTTATTTTTTTAAACTCTGTCCCTGGGTTTTAGATACCTTACCGTCCTCTTGTTACATTATACAGAAAATCACTTCACATGCAGTCACAGAATTTTTGTCAACTTTTTTTCTCAGGCAGAAGTATGATAGAGAAAGGATGGCTAAAATTCTTTGACGGGAAAATTTCTGCAGAATTTAAATCAGCATTTAAATATCAATTTCAAGCATCGTGGCTTTATTGTTAGTCTTACTGTCCCGAAGGTTTATTCCTGCACTTTTCGAGGTAAATTAATTTTTTTTTTTTAATTTAATCAAATGTAAATAACTGTTCCTAAAAATCAATGAACATTGTGGCTATCACTGTGTCTTAACATGATTTGCCTAAAAATAGGTGGTAATTTTCCTTACCGTCCCATCCTTACCATCTCTTTTTTTCCCCCTTAACGTCCCTTTTTTCCTATACCGTCCCTTTTTTTACTTTCTTCTATCTTTACAAGAAGAAAGTACTGGATTCACGAAAATTTTCTAATTCCGGTTTTCGACGGATTTAGACGTTTTAGGGGTCAAAGAACCCGAAAAACATGTTTTTACAAAATGTCTGTCTGTGAGTCTGTCTCTGTGCGACACAAATTTTGTGGGCGCTCAATCTCAAGAACTAATGAACGGAATTTAATAAAAATTAATATTCAGTTAGTCCCTGATATAAATTGGTGCTCAATAGTTTTTGGTGTAAATCGCTCAACAATTGTCGCTGCTATACAGCATTTTCCACGATTTCCCCAATAGCTCAATTTCCAGAACTAATGCACGGGTTTTCATCAAACTTCAGATTCAGTTAGTCCTTGATAGGAATTGACTTTTATACATTTTAGTGTAAATCGCTCAACAGGTGGCGCTGCAACGCTGCATTTTTTGCGATTTCCGCAATAGCTCTATCTCAAGAACTAATGCTTGGATTTTCAACAAACTTCAGATTCATGTATACCTTGATATAAATCACTGCTGTTTATGTTTTGGTGCAAATCACTCAGTAATTGGCGCTGCTATGCTACATTTTTCACAATTTCCGCTATAGCTCAAGAACTAATGCACGAATTTTCATCACACTTCAAATTCAGGTATAATGTGATATGAACTGGTGCTAAATTGACGTAATTTCTTGTATTATTTAAATGATTTATATAGAAGAAAGTTTTGTGTTGGCTACAACATACTAGTTTACCTTACGGCCCCTTCTCCAACACCCATTTAAGACAATGCTATACCAAAATTTTGTACTAAAAATACTACATTGTTATTATTTCTTATTTGAATGCTCTGTGGGTACTATGCAAATTCAGTATAAGTAAAAAATTAGAAAAAAAAATAAAAAGTTTTAGTGGTAAAATGATAACGAAAATTAAACTCGTAAGTTTAACATAAACCTAAGTTAAATAAAAAAATTTTCGCTGCTGAACATTTTTTCTTTATTTTGAATCATTAAGGCACTCATTCGTCTATAAGATTAAAAATGTTATTTTAGCAAGTTTAATTTCACCAAATTTTTATTCCTGAAAGTTAAAAGATTGTGAGAATGCCCAATGTATCCCTTTAAGACCCAACCCGCACGATCGTGCGCGTTAGACATACATGTGTATTTTTGCTTCTGAAACAGTCGTATGTAATAAAACCCCGAATCGAACGATTATTCTGGTTTGCAAAAAGAGTAAAGTATCATTTTTTATCAACGGATGACGGTTGTAGTACATGTTTTACTTTTAGCCGGCATGATTAGTTTTGTTTACAAATACAACGAAAACAGCTCATCATTTTATCTATCGTAAAAAGGTAATTATCAGTATATTTCTAATTGCTTGGATAAATATTTTTGCTTTAATGTCTAAATAAGTATAATATAATAAAAAACATTAATTATACACTATTTATGTTGCTCATAGGACTTGAGATTTCGTTACCCGCACGATCGTGCGAATTGGGCGTTACGTTAGTCAGTGCTGCTGTAAAGGTAAGGTCTTTCTCAATGTTCATTTTGTTTTCTGTTTCAATAATTTTGGTGACAGCCAGAATAAAAACGAAGTATGTTGTTATATAATTAATGCCATATTTTCTTGGGTGTTGTCATGGGTGAATTATTTTTTTTTCAATTAAATTTTACTTTTTTTTTCTTTTCAATTAATAAAATTTTCGAAGACATTTTTTTTTAAATACTTTGTTAACTTTTAACAAAGCAAAATAAAATACTTTTTCAGATGTCTAAACGGAAAATAATTATCACACAAGAAAGAGTATTGCAATTGATGAATAAATCAGACTCTGAATTTAGAGGTTGCGGACAAAATATTTGAAGTAGATTTATTAGAAGGATAGTCAAGTTCAGATGGGCTCGATGAAGAAAAATATATAAATATTTCAAAAAAAATGGCAATATTGGATCATTCTTCCTCATCAAAGTCCCTTGAACTAATTCCTCAAAGTTCTACCTCCAAGCGAGTTTCGGCAGAGGCTAAGATAATGAAAAACAACAACAACAACAACAACAGAAAAAACAATACATGTGGGATGTTAAGAAATTCATTTCTATACCTCATTCTGCTCCTTTAGATTTCATACAATTGCAGGTATGTATTTCATTTCTTAAATTTTAGTTCAAAAAAGTTACAGACTTATAGAAAAAATAAAATCGATATCATAACTTTTTTTTTTTAAATAAAGCAAACATTTTTAAATTAATTAAAAATATGAATTTTTTGAAGTCGATAAATACATCTACAATATTAATTTTTTTTTCTCCCTTTTTAGGCTTTAGAGCCAGTAAGGAGTCCATTGCAGTATTTTAGCCAATACATTCCAAATCATCTTATAAGTAATTATTTCACAGGAAAAGACCAACCCGTACTATCGTGCGGGTGTGACTTTCTTAGAAAAAGCCCAACCCGCATGTTCGTGCGGGTACTCTCCACGCTCCAGGGGGTGAGGAAAATTATTTTTTTTTTAAGTGTCATTAGGGTCAGTATAGAGTTAATAACCAGAAGAATGTAATATTTAAATGTGAAAATTCGAAATACGACAATGCATTTGTTCCCTTACTTAATAAAAGGAAAAATTCATTCCAAAATTCTGGTGCCAATGTGGCATTCAAGTATTAAAATTAAGTGGTCCAGATATGAACCACTTGCCTTGAAGAGGTTAAAGAAGTAAATTGTAGTAGTTGTAGTAAATTGAATTATGTCAGTCGTTTTATAACGCTGTTTAAAAATACCGGGAGGCAAAGAGTCTGTTTTCTTAAATCATTTTATTTTAGCTTCTTTTCAAATGTTTAACCGATCTTATTTATTCAAACACGAAAACAACCATTTGATATCTTAACAGCAACTAATTCGGCCTTAAATTTTCCCAATCAAAGGGAATTGAATGGAAACCCGTTTACAGGGAGATAGCTACAGGTTTTTCCATTATAATTTCAATCTTCCCTAATCTTTTTAAAACCTATCAGATTAGAGTGCTTTTAGATTCTGTGTTGCCTGAATAGGGGTTGGCGACCGTAGCTTACAGGGAGCAAAGCCCCCTAATAAGATATAAATGCCCTCTAAAAACTGAAGAATTTTTTTTTTTTTAAAATTTTTGAAGATCCCCAAAAATATTCTAAAAACTTTCTAATTTGCTATTTCTATGCAATCTCTCGAAATACTAAACGGATTACAAAAGTAAAGGTTGCGATTTGATTGTGACAGTCTCTGCTCAACACAGACTATATTTTATGACAGTGCTACTATCACCTGGGTGTTGCAGGTGCAACAAACATTCTAAATTGCGACTTTTCTGATACTAAAGGGATTGGCAAATTTAAGTGTGACATGCTAATAAATTATAAGATTTAATTACTCTATAAGTACGGTTGAAAAAAAAATCAAATATTAAAAGTGGTGAAAATACACGAAAAGCATTCTAAAAATGTTCTAAATTATGATATCTAGGCAATTCTTAGAGATGGAAACTTGAGATTCGGCGTGGTAGATAATTATAAGACATAAGTGTTCTATAAAAACAGTTTCTAAAAAATTCTCGATTTAGAAGTGTGAAATGAGAGAAAAGCGTTCGAAAAAGGTGTTATTTTACGATTTATATGAAATCTCAGAAAATACCAAACCTGTTCCAAAATAATGGTTGCAAATTGATGGTGACAGTCCCTCTCAAACGTAGACTACATTTTATTTCTTTGACAAGGATGTTACTTATAACATATAAATGCTCTCTAAGAGCAGTCGAAAAAAAATTCGAAATTTAAAAGTGGTGAAAATGGTCGAAAAACATTCTTAAAACGATATTATGATTTCTATGCAATTGTCAAAGATAGAAACCTAACATTACTTATTAGATATAAATAATCTGTAAGAACACTTACTAAAAATTTCGATAGTTAAAATGGTGAAATGAGCGATAGTGACATTCCCTGCTCCAACAAATGATATATTATATAACGCTGACACTGCGAAAAGGGAGCGGAGGGTACAGGAGCGAAAAAATTTCTAAAATACCATTTTTTGTATTATGGTGAGGTTAGAAACATGACATTTGGCATATTAGTTAGTTATAAGATGTAAATGCTGAACTATTTATAAAAAAAAAAAAAAAAAAAAAAAAAAAAAACTCTGCATTTTAAAAGATAGAAATCAGCGTTAAGCTTTTTAAAAATTATCTAAATTTCTATTTTTAGGGAATTTCTAAAGGTGGAAAATTGAAATTTTTGCATAGTAGTTACTTATAAAATGCAAATACTCTCTACGAACAATTTAAAAAATTTGAAAATTAAAAGTGGGTAATAAGCGAAAAGCATTTAAAAAATATTCTAAATAACGTTTTTTATTGAATTGTTAAAGATAGAAATTTAAAATTAGGTTCAATAGATACTTATAAGATGTAAATGTCCTCTAAAGACAGTTTCTAAAAGATCCTATATTTAAAAGAGTAAAATGAGCGAAAAGCCTTTTAAAAACTTTCTAAATTAAGTTTTCTAAGGAATATAGGAAATACCAAGCCGATTTCAAAGCTAATGTTGGCAAATTGATGGTGCTAGTATCTGTTCCAACATAGACATTTTATGTTGATGCCAAAACCCAAATATTTGGGTTTTCACCGTTCATGTAGTTGGGGGGATATTGTTTTTAAAGTTTTTTAAACTGAGGATGTGAGTCCTAGTACTCACGAAACGTTAACGTCTGATCAAATCAACTTATTTTATTGTGTGTTTAAACGCTGTTTTTAAATAATTTACAAATATGTTTTTTTTACATACATTTTTTAGTTGAAAACAGATTTACGTTTCACTTTGAATCTATTCTATACACGTAAAACTATATATATTTCAAAGTGGCTACGTAACTGAAATACTAAACAAAATGTTTTGATCCATTTTTTTATTGCCAAATCATTGATCCCAATGTTTGACCCTTTTTTTAAAGTTCTCCCAGCTATCAGTTCCCAACTGTCTTTTTTTTAATATGTATAACTTTTACTTTAATACGTATTTACTACTTTATATACTTTACTTTAATATGTTTTACTTTAATATGTATAATAATTTAGTCTAAATGGATTTTTATAAACAGTTTTCATTTCGGTATAATTCTCGGTTTCATTACCATACCGTAGTATACAAATTAATTGAGAAAAATAAAAGAATTTTAACTTTTCAAACATATATGATATAAGTGCACTTACATCCATAGTATAGATATGTAGTGAAACATGTGTATTTCTTATTCCTCTATGATGTAATTTACTCGTTTCCGCATGAAATCCAATAATGTAGAACATATATATTTGATATAGTCATGATGATAACAAATTTGTATGACATTCGCGATCGTCTTTTATTTGGCTTAGCAGTCCATTGTGTCAATGTGTACCTTCAGAATATTCCAGAAATTTTCGATTGGGTTTACATCAGGAGAATGTCCAGGCCGATCTAAAACGTTTAATTTCTTAATTTTGAAAAAAAAAATCTTTACCTTTTTAGAATTATTCCATGGGACAAGGTCGTGTAGAAACAAATCGACACCGTTTGCGAAAGTTTTCATATAATGCACCTTTTTGTCTTGTACTATTTCACTGTATTTTAATGAGATCCTCATTTCCTGAACTGACACAAAGTTTTCAAGTCCTCTAAATCCATGACAATCCCAAAACGTCTGCTTTGGACGGTGCTTAACAGATTGATCAAGCTGTTCTGGTATGATGGTTTGCCCAACGGTACGTCTGTGCGGTACGGTACGTAAACATTTGGAATAAAAAATGAGGTTTGTCGCAGAAAATGACATTTTTCTAGTCTTCTGCATTCCAGGATTTATAATACTTAGCAAAATCCAGATGTTTATTCTTCCTTAAAGCTGTTAATAACTGTTTTTGACTGTGTTCTTGAAATTGTCCGCGCTTTAATAAGCCTGTGTCGAACTGTTGATGAAGTAACATTCATACCAGCAGCCAATAAATACTTCTGAAGATCTGTACTTGACTTGTGAGTATGTATTTTACTATTTCGTAAAAAGAATATGTCTGTCCGAAGTGTTGCCTTAAGATTTATTTCACAATATCACATCCGTTTCGGAGAAACTGCCCCAGATAATTATTGATTACTAAATATTAATTATTCTCGAAACAATTTATTTACCAACTTCAACTGTTCTTGCATTATTTCTGATAGTCATAGATGTATGCTCACTTAAAGTTACAAAGCTCTTTTCCTGGAAGCGATATGAATCGCGAAAAATTCAAAGAATCTCACAGTTCTAAAGGCGGGAGAAAAGAACGGAGTCGAAAATGCTCCCTCTCCAACTAACGTATGATGATGACTTGATCAAACCATTTTAGAATAATTAACTTTCTCACCGCCGCGAACTGATATATCCGTTCACTAATCTACAGGTTTCACTGTAGCAGAAACATTTTTAAATTAATATAATTCTACTAATATAACGCAGTTTTAAATTATTTTGTTATGATTAATACTCTCACGGCTTATACTCCGTTACGTAATTAATTTTTTTACGTCATGTTAGAAAACAACTTCTTTTTTATTAAAATTATTTTTTTTTATGTTACAAATATATATTTCTTGAATTAACACATTTAATTACATTATAATTCCTAAAGAGAAAATTGTATTAAGAGAAAAACCTCTGAAATTCTCTTACTTTATTTAATAAGCATTCTTAAATTTATAAGAAAGATTCAGAAATCTCCCCCATTTAATGTTATCTTCCAAAAGAAAAAAAGTGTAAATTAATATTTTCATTTTATTTTTAAATTAAAACTATTGATAAGTAACAAATTAATATTGCAACATACTCATTAAATATATGTTCTACTTTAAATCATCAAAACAACATAAAATGAATTCTTATTCTTATTAAAAGTTATTAATTACCAACTTTTTATTTATTAAAATAAATTTTTCCATGTTAAAAAAATATATTCTATAAATTAACGCAACGCAAATAATTACATTATAAATCCCAAAAAGAAAATTTCATTAACTGAACAAACCTCTATTTTTTTAAATAGTTATTCTTCAATTTATATATATTCTTAATTATTCTTAATTATATCTATATCTTAATTATTCTTAAAATCGTTTGCTTTAACGAATTTGCTAATATATGTATTTCATTCATTTAAATATCAAATTAACTTTTAAATACACGCGCGTAAGACAATTACAAAAAAAATAAATAAATAAAATTAAAATTAAAAAACTTCAAAATTCTAATTTTCCCATCTACCACTTGCCTTCAACGACAACCATTACTTTTCGATATATCCTGCCCTGATCAAGCCTCAGTGGCTAAGTGGTTAAGACGTCTACTTGCTGTCCTTGGGTACGTCGGAACAAACCCCGCCACTTCCAGCGACGAAACGCGTTCCTTTAAAATGTACATTCTACGATAACTCATAGATGGCGCCATTAAACACATTTTTTTTTCAATTTATTTTTGTGTCGGGCTGCGGCCGGCATTCATATGGATAGCTATAGGATGCTGTAGTCATAGTTTTCTGCCGATGCCGGACCGGCTGCATGCCTCGTGAATCGGGCCGCATTGACGCGGCGTATCAAAAAAGATACGGAAGCGGTAACGGCAACCGGTATCGTGCCGATACCGCCGGTAGTGGCAAGCGGTTGTCGGCCGATTACTTATTGATAGCTCTGTGTTTGCTGGGATACAAAATATCAGTACCTTCAAATGTTTTAATATTTAAGAATTTTTAAACTAAACAAAATTTACAAAGAACAAGTATAGAGGAGAGTAGCCATATTTGGACCGCCGCTTTAAATGGGCCACTACAATTCAGCCGTTAATTATAGAAAAATACTCCATTAACCGCTGAAACCGCCTTTCACGTGCTTTTTTCAGACAATTAAAAAAAACTAAAATCTGCTGTTGTGCTGTAATTTTTTTCTTAGTGAAAGAAATAGAATTCTTTACAACTAAGGTAAGATGCTGTGTTTTGATATACATATTTAAAGTTCATATGTTTATTGCGCCTGTTTTTAATGCGGATATGTTTGCTTTCGTCTTTGTTCTTAGTCTTGAGATTATCTGTTTTTTTAAAAAATGGCGCAGTTACCTTAAATGAACCAATTTGATTTCCTTAAACTGGACCAAATATACGATAATAAATGTGAAAAGTAAGTAATGAATTTCGAAGGCTGTACAATTTGGACACTTTTATTTTATTTTTTTAGTATTATATAATTTATTACTATCTTTATCCAATTAATTAAATTATTTTTTTATGTCTGGATCAATACTTCATCATTAAGGAACTACTTAAAAAGTTCCCAGAACTAGTGGTTTATGCAGTTGACTTTGTGGTATTAGTAAAAGAAAATTCAAGAACCGACTTAGAAAAGGATGCTAAAGAAAAAATCCGTAGTTTTGAAGAAATGTGTAACAGATTAAATCTGAACATTTCACAAGAGAAAACAAAAGCAATACTCTTTGGAAGAAACCTCTTAAATAACAGACATCCAATTTTTAAATTTAAAAATAAAACAATCAAACTAGAGAAATCATTACCATACTTAGGAATAATCTTTGATCAAAAATTAAAATTTCAAATTCATCTGGAAAATTTAAAAGCAAGAATATCTCAGTTTGTTACTAGTTTCAAATTCCTGGGAAATTACCAAAAAGGAATAAATCCAAAAATAAAAAAGATGTGGTACACAACGGTTGTTGAAAGGCAAATCTTGTATGCACATGAAATATGGTTCCCTAATTTAAACAGTCGTGGAATCAGATCTCGGAAAACAATACAAAGAATGAGTTTAATGAATGTTGTCAAAACTTACAGAAGCATCTCACACGAAACACTAAATGTTTTAATAAGAGTACCACCAATCATAACAAAAATCCAGAACGAATTCATGGCATATCAGACAAAAATGTGAAAAAGAAATTTAATAATTCAATCAACGAAAATAAATAAAGATAATTTAATGCTGAAGGAAAGTACGTTCGATTTTCCAGACTATTACAAAATTAATAACCTGAATATACTAGAAGAAATAACGGAAACAGAAATTTGCAGCAATAAATTAAAGATATATACTGATGGATCTTTAATGAAACAAGGAACTTCATGCGCCTTTACAGTCATGTTGGAAGATACTTTTATTTACGACAGTGCTGAGCGCTTAAACCTTCTCAATTCAATCTATCAGGCAGAACTTAAAGCAATACTAAATTCAATAGAATGGTTTTCGACCTCTAGATTTGCATCAGTTTTAATCCTAACAGACAGCAGATCCTCACTAGATGCCCTCAAAATTATCTTTCCAAGAAACAAAGTAATAAGACAGATTTATACAGAACTACAAAAAATCCCACAGAAATCTATAAATATAGCATGGACAAAGGCGCACATAGGAACAGTTGGGAATGAGCGCGCAGACACCTTGGCAAAAAATGCAATTGAACACGACCGCTATGATGAAATTCAACATATACCATTCCCGGATTCAGTAATTAAAAATTATATACGGGAAAAAAATTATCCAAGACTGGCAGGATATCTGGAAACATTCAGTAAAAGGACGAGATAACATATAAAATTCTTAACCAAGTTAACAAAGAATTTATCTGTACTTCAAGATAATCAGTTTATTACATTAGTGGCCATGGCAGTTTTCCTGCATTTCTCTACAAAATAGGCAAATTAAATTCGGACATATGCTCCTGCACTAAAGGCCGAGGAACAGTCCAACACTATATTTTTGGGAACTGCTCTCTCCTACCTAATCATTTCAAATTTACTAAAAACAAAACCTTAAGGAAAAACTTCCAGAAGATTCTACTGGATCCAGCAAACTTTTCAGCGATAAATGAAAATTACAATATTCTTAATAAACACTACTCATTCATAAAAAAGATTCTATAAACAGTGTCACCCATTAACTATCAAGATCATTCATAAAAGTATAAAACATCGCCTAATTGAATTACACCTTGATTTGTAAAAAAATTTATATTCCTGAACTTTGGACTAAATCTCCAAACTGTGAATTTTATCTTCAAACTAAAATCTACAGTGTTTAGAATTGTAAAAATCATACTATGAACTATGAACTATAATGACTTTGAACTGCAAAATATAATGACTCAAAAATGTGACATATACTTTAATGAACTGTGAAATATATAGACTATTCAACATATTAAGCTATCTATAACTTTAAAATTAATTATAATTAACATCTCAAACTTGCTTAACAGGTCAGCACTCAGAATCATAATTAAATTTAACAAGACTATTATTTCATTTAAATATCATTCAACGTTTCGCTCAGATTTACTTATTTTTCAGATTTCAATCAATTTTGTCTCAACTAACTTTGTTTTATTAAGTCCTATTAGGCCCTAATATGGATTAGTATAAATTTTTATGAAATACTTTAGCTAATTTAATTAAATTTAGTTAACATTAACAATACTATTTTAATTTTTCATTAAAATTTTAAATTGGCTACTTTCAAGTATTCCTATTTTAATAACTGATTGATGATCTGTAATATCTGTAATATCTTAAAAATCTAAAATATTGTTTTATTTGGGCTCGCCCAGCTTAAGCAACATTGGGTACCTCTTGTGATATGATTATACAACTTTAATTGAAATTTCAATGGGGGGGGGGGGGTGTCTTCCTACCTGCTGAGGCCTCTGGGCCGGTGTGGTGTCTGGGGGTTTCGTGGGAAGGTGGATATGTGTTTTTCCTCTCGTAGATATTTAGCTCCTATACCGCAAGGTTGGCTGTCCATCAGTGGGTGATTTCTATTTCTGTTCTGTCTGGATCAATGTCATTGTACAGTTTAGGAAGTTTTGAAAGCACAAAAGCAATTGTAACACCAAGTTTTAAAAAATAGGCGTAATTCAACTCGAAAAAAATTGAGGGAAGGGAAGAACTACAGGCATAAGGTAATGAAAACTTCTGTTCCAAATAAAAATGTCTAATGTTTCAGAATCTAAAAAGAAAAATGAAGATAGTTATGACTAGTTTTTCCTAATTTGTAAAAAAAAAATAAAATAGCCTAAATGATTCAGTATTCAGATTTCCACATATTGTTCCTAGTTGTGTTCTCTAGAATAAAAAATGAACAAAATAAATTTATGTGTAAGCCTTGCATCACTTCTTACATGATATTCAAGTAACTGGCAATTAGTTCTATAATTTCTATTCTTAATTATTTATAACTTTGATTTATTTTTAATGCAATTTGATTTGAAAGAATTAATCTTATTTTGAGACATTTGATTCCATTATATTCCGTTTCTGTTATTTTGTTTGATTGTGTCATTAATAGCAAACTTTGCTTTTAATAAAATTAGTTATATTTGCTCCTCATTAAAACAGCCTAATAAAATTTGATCCAATTTCGTAGACTGGGGGTCCAACTTAGGCAACAAGTCCCTGAATTTGGACCACTTTTGATAAATTTCTCAAATTAAAATAAAACTTCATATTTTCAAATTGAAAATGTTATAAAGATTTATTTAGTTAGTAGATGAATAGATTGGCCATGTGTATTGATATTTTGCTGATGTTCTAAAAATGGAGTCACTTACATTTGAAAATATGTGAAGTGACCCAAATTCGGCTACTCTCCCCTATGAGGACGTGAGTTTCAAAATTCGCCTCATCCAAAATTAAAACAAAATGTCTTTTCTCTGTAAATCTATTCTATTGGTGAATCGGCATCCCATCGAAAAGTCCAGTCCTCATATACACAAAAAACTTTTAAACACAAAAAACATATAAATGTCGGTATAGAGATATTACAATGGCTGCATCATCTTGTGGCCTAAAAGTTAATATTTCAACCATTGGATGCTACATTGCTGCTCAAATTTAGATATTTGTTTAAAACGGACTGTCTGTTTTCCTCCTACTTCGACATATATTTCTATTTTCATTATTTTTCATTAGTAATTTTCACACAAAACTTAACTTTACCAACTTGTAGTATAAAGAAGCTACCGAAACATGAATTGAAATTGCAGTATTGAAATTGCTACAATAAGCACCTTCTGTATATTTTAACATATATTTATTTATTTATTTTTATTGAAATAATTAATATCAATTCACTAAAGAAGGTTCTAAAAAGATGAACCATAACAATCCAGTAAATTTATTAAATAAGACATTTCGCGCATAAACATTATTTTCTATAAAACAAATCTCTTTTGATTTAATTAAAAAAAAAAGAAACAAAATAGGAAACACTATGACAGTGCTCTTATTTCGCATTTCAAAATAATATTTTATGAATGAAATATAAAGATGTTTTAAAATGACATCCGTAGTAATCAGATGTATGTCTCTTGGCCTTAAGATATAAAATGACTTATTTCACAAATTCATACAAATTCATCAATTTTATGCCTTGTCAAATGCAGTGTTGTTTCATAAACAATTCAAGATGCATTATTTAGTAAAACCATAAAAGTAATGTTTATGGGTGAAATTAAACGATCTCAATGTTAGTTTTCTTGCGCATTCAAAACTTTTTTGTGTTTAGCAGATGTTTAAAGCATTAACCTTTGTTATTTTTAAGATTTTAATGCTATATTTTAAAAATTGAAGCATATTTTTGCGAGAAAAAAATAATATTATGAATTGAAAGAATTTTTTTTTCGATTATGTTTCCTATTTCTCATTTTATTTGTTTTCTTCAGTAGTAAATTATCAGAATGTTCCATTTGTGTTTTGGATTATGTAGGAAATTCTATCTGTGAAAGGAAAAAAACAATGTATGATGGACTAATAATTTTAATTAAAGTACATTAAATGCTTTGAATTATTAAATATTCATAAATATTTTAAAAAGATCAAAATATACAAATTAAAAAAATTGAAACACGTTGTGTGTCATAAAATTGTCTTAATATCATAATTGTACAAAAACCCGCCGAAGGTTTAAAAAATACACTAAAATCTGATTTCTAAAAAAATGTGTTAATTGAAAACATATGAACAGATTTATTGGAAGAACACAAATTAGTCATTTGAAAAACGTGGTAAGGTGACTCTTTTTCTTTTATTTATTAAGAAATTTTAATTCACAAAAGGTTAAAAAATAAATTATATTATATATATTATCTCTGACACTGTAAGCAAAACACACACAACCAAAAAAAATGTGTGTAGTAAGAAGACGTTTCTGGTTTTCATTTTAAAACATTTTTGTCTTATAATAAGATAAAATTTAATGAAGATACATAATAAGCTTTTATAAACTTTAAACATAATAATAATTATTATTATTATCATAAAAAGAAACATACTTGAATGAACCTGAGTGATTTTTAATGGCTTTTCTCAATGGTAATAATTTGTTTTACAAATGATAATTATTTCACTGAGTTACTATACTTCCCAGCAAAGAGAAAATTGCTGGCCAGCAGCAAGATAGATGCTGGCAATTATGGAGAAGTGCTGGCTAATGGTCTACCACTGCATGACCACTGCTGGACAGCTTCAGTCAACTTTGCTGTTGGAAATCATCAGTTAAAGTTCTGGTGGGCTTCCGTTTTATCTCATGCGCTGGCCCACCACTACATAGAAGTGCACGAGCTTTTGCAGTATTATTGCTGGGAACCCTTACGCTATGTGGCGTTGCGAATATCGAAGACAGTGAGTATTTGAACACAAATCTGAAATGAATATTTTAACACAATTTAAGCGTTAAAGCTAATTTTTTTTGAAACTGTAAATAATATAACACCACTGCCACCAACAAAATAAATAAATAAATGAATAAATAAATAAATTTTTCATTTCATCGCACTTTTTTTCTCTCCTTAAATCTGGTTTTACTAAGTTACAAAGGATTTCGGTTTTCATAATTTACACAGTTGAGAATCAATAATGAAAAAAGCGTATAAAATATATAGGGTTTCTATACAATACAATAATTTCTATACCAGTTTAATGATTTGGAACGTAAATCACAAAAAAAACTTTAAATAGTGTAATGAGAGCATGTAAACTAAGAGCGGTCGTAGCATATGCTGAGAGTACTTGTTCATGTCCGATCACGAAAACCAAGCAGCATCGAACGTGGTTAGTACTTGGGAGGGTGACCACATGGAAGCCGTTGCACGTTCAAATATTTCAATAGATATTTCTGTTATAGACAGACACTTCTACAGATATTTCTATAGCTCTTGGTGAAACTAGCTTATGGAAAAAAAGAGCCATAACACTTTGTTTTTTTATAGAATTCTATAAGAATTTTTTATTATGGAAAGTGCTGGGCCACCAAAGGAATAGCTGTGGGATAGGTGCTAGCACTGCAGGAAAAGTGCCGGAAGTAATGTGATGGCATACCAATGCTGACCTACAGTAGGCCATCACTGATGGGCCAGCTATATTCCGCACGTACACTTTTTTACAGGTTTAAGCAATGACACCATTGCACTTTATCGCTGATGGCAGTGCTGGCTGCCATCTTTTTTCCAGCTTATGGCCCGCTGTTTCTTTCTTTGCTGGGTTGCATCACTATTCTTGCGCTACTGAATAAGTGCTACAACTGAGAGAATTAAGGCTTCCAACCACCACAGAGCAGAATTGTTGTACCGCCAAATTGTAGTAGTAATTATAGTAGTATCTCGAGCTGACTTGACAAAAAGCGTAGAAAAGCGAATGTGTGGAAGACAGCGATTGGACGCTGCCTTCCGCCGCGCCTTCGTACGTCCAATCACTGCATTCATTATGCTTGTTCGTTACAGAAATTTTGTTGTCAAACAAACTAAAATATTACTGTTATTATTTTTTTAGTTGATTTTTTATGTATTCAACAGGTGTTGGTTTCGTATTTATGTTTTATAATCTCTTTTTATAGTCGTGGTCATCATTTTAGGACTACCACTGAAAATTAAGATCCAGACAATAAATTGAATACTTACTTTTTAGTAAAATTATAAACTCCGTTTACTACACGAATGTTACATTTCTACGCATATAAATGACATACATTAGACACAAATTTTACAGAAAAATCAATATTTTGTCTGTCCGCCGTTAGCTTTTATTACGGCCTGCAAACGTTTTTGCATGCTCTCTACCAGACTTCCGGAGTATGCAGCTTATAATCCTTTCAACCAAACTTCCTAAATTGCTTTTTCCAGTTCCTTAGCACTTGTTGGCTGTTTTTCAAAGACCTTGTGCTTTAAGAAAGTGCAGAAGTTTTCAATTGAATTTAAATCGGGGCTGTTTCCAGGCCAGTCAATGATTTGAATTTCTTCGTCTTCAAGAACTGAGTAACAATTTTAGAGCGATGACATGGTGCATCATCATGTATAAAAATCGTGCATTGATGAACGGCCATGTGTAATTTTAACTTCTTCTTCAACAAATCCACGGATTTTTTGCCATTCATAGTCGTTCCTGGTGGTAGGAAGAACAATGCAGCCGTTCTGTTTACTGGCATTCCACCCCAAATCTTGACACTTGGGGAGTGTTTAACAGTCATCGAATCGCTTTCCAGGAGGTCTACGGACATAGTACTTGCGTGGAGTGAACTGCTGTATGGTAGATTCGTCCGAAAATTAATCCCGCCACTGACGAATTGTCCATTTGGCATGTTTCTTGGTAAAGTCCAAGCGCTTAGACCATGGCCGCTGTTAACCAGGGTTTTATCGCAAGTTTATGGGATTTTAAATTAAAGTCCTCGAACAAACGCAGACTTACTGTTCTACGATTGACATCCACACGTTTTGCAAGCAGTACTGACCGTATCTTGCTTGCGGAATCATTGGGGAACAAACTGATATTCTCCTATTGACATGGTTGTGAAGGATATTTCCTTCCCATATTCTATTAATACCTTGTTCCTTTACTCCCCACCCCCTTTTTAAAATAAGGTTATTTTACTAAATTCCTATATTTTAAATCTGTCTTAAAATCATAAATTAAATTTATTTTCATCGCTCCTTTCCTTTAGAAATACATTCTCGTTTCACACTCTTAATTCTCAAAAACCACAAAAAGCAATCGTATATTAAAAGTGATAGGCTATTTTTATCTCGCTTAGAAACAATTCACACAGTACGTTTGCATGCTTAATTTGGTTGCTACCCCTGATCTTTCTCATGCTTCTTTTCTTTATTTTTCACTGTGTCTCTACATCTGCATCTTTTCTTTCCAACGTATAAATTCTTATCATAAATTTTGTCTGCAATATCTTATTTTTAATTGCATATGCCTTCAAACGGCTCGGCGCGCATATTCCCATGGTTTGGCAAACACTTCCTAGTCTTTACTGGATATGTTTGAAACAGGTTAATAGGATTTTATTTTTGCATCGATGATTCTTGGAGTATCATAACATTCACATTTTAGTATGCGAAATGGTGTGACCA
Source organism: Maratus speciosus (assembly GCA_963932465.1). NCBI lineage: Eukaryota > Metazoa > Arthropoda > Arachnida > Araneae > Salticidae > Maratus > Maratus speciosus. Next base: position 354,832,324 of record OZ010788.1, on the reverse strand, counting down.
GGTTTGAGTTAAAGCAAAGATACACAATCAGTAAATAGGAATCCCAGATGTAAACAGGAGGTTCTTTATTGTCCAGGTCCGCACAAATCGAGGTTTCCGGCGGCAACGGCAACATAGCCGGTGCTGGAGAGGGGACGATCTACATTTTATGTTTACAGATGCACGATCAGGACACAATTTTTGTTCATGTGATATTACAAGTAGTTCATTGTTTATAACACATTAGTTCATTGTGGCTGGTTTAGAGTTTAACCTGACAGTCTACACACAATACAAGTAGTTCATTGTTTATTACACATTAGTCCATTATGGCTGGTTTGGAGTTTAGCAAATGTCTCTTCACACATATACTGTCCGTTTAGTCTGTTGGCAATTTTTTCTCCCTTTCTTCAAGGGTAACATTTTTTCCTATTCCGTGACATGGTAGAAGTTAATAATTATTATGACATACAGTATGATTCTATTCCTAGCCTGTTTTCTTTTTTTTAAATTAAATAGAAGGTGTTTGTTTGTTTATAAAAAAAAAATATCCTTTAAATTGTTTTTCCACAGTATCGAGATAGCCTTGCTTGGCATGCGACAAGTTCAAAGTTTTTTTTTTTTTTTTACAACGGTTTTTATTTTACAAAGGTTGTACTTCTTCACTTTGGCAGCATGCAACACGAATGAGATTGTTATCTGTGGATGACGGTTTTATAGGATTTCGCATTTTTTTCTCTCGCATCAATTACTTTCCTTGTGGTACAAGGCAATTCATGTGAATATGGTTTTCATTTTCACGAAATTTTTCTTTTAGACAATGCACAGGTGTTTTTTTTTCTCATCCTTTCACTCTATTACAGACATGCAGTTCTCTCCTAGTATATACTAGTAATATCTTCAAGAGATATTAATTGAGGCTGTGCTCACACATACACAATGCCTTTTCCTTGTGTATCACCTGTTGTACATATACAATTCATATTAAATTTCATATTTTTTTCATACATTTTTATATTTGTATGGCTACATGATAGGTTAATTTACATATTTTTTTGTGTTATGGTATAGATGTAAAATCTTATTAGATTACAGATTACTTTATAGTAGTTTTTTTAACAATACACATACACGTTTTATTCAAGGAGTCAGGGCAGTGACTACCTGCAATCTTCAACAATTAATAGTGCCTCTTTTCTCATTTCTCATTTTTCTCTCCTTCTGTTGTCATTACCATCACTTTTATAAAATGTGAGTTAAGGGTACAGTGCCTAACACTTCCAGTTTTTTTTATTACCTATACTTAAGTGTTGTTTTGTCTTTATTTACACATCACGTCTCGGAATTGCATTTGAAGTTGGAGTATAAGCAACTGATATAGCAATCACAAGTATTGCTTTTTATTTGAATATTGATTTCAAATTTTATACAATTATGATCTTCTGGAATTTGAATTAACAAAACAAATGTGTGCACACTTATTCACAGCTATACAGAAATCGGACTGAGCTCAGGTAATTGACATTGAAAATTTATCGGTACCAATTTTTCTAAGGCATGCTTGCATGCATGCGAAATGGAGGCATGATACATATATATATGCTTTGTTTACTCATTTTACAATTTATAACGTAAATATTATTACGCCAGGTCCCTACAGAAAATAATTTTCTGTATTTTTATATGTAATGTATTTGAGATGAGACATGGGTTATTTTTTTCTTTTGCTACCGCTATCCGCGTTAGTCATTTTCGGATAAGGGGGAGATATATGTGAAGGATATCTCCTTCCCATATTCTATTAATACCTTGTTCCTTTACTACCCACCCTTTTATGATTTTAAATCTGTCTTAAAATCATAAATTAAATTTATTTTCATCGCTCTTTTCCTTTAGAAATACATTCTCGTTTCACATTCTTAATTCTCAAAAACCACAAAAAGCAGTCGTAGATTAAAAGTGACATGCTATTTTTATCTCGCATAGAAACAATTCACACAGTACGTTTGCATGCTTAATTTGGTTGCTACCCCTGATCTTTCTCATGCTTCTTTTCTTTAATTTTCACTGTGTCTCTACATCTGCATCTTTTCTTTCCAACGTATAAATTCTTATCGTAAATTTAGTCTGCAATATCTTATTTTTAATTGCATATGCCTTCAAACGGCTCGGCGCGCCTATTCCCATGGTTTAGCAACCCCCTGTAAAATGCGACTTTGTGGTTTTCGGTTGCCCACATTTTCTCGATTATCCGTTGGCGTTAAAATTTCATATGTTGCCCTTTTCCCCCCTCATTGACAATGCATTAACGGTTTTGAACACATGTCTCATTTCAATGGAATTCTCGGCAGATTTCTACTGGCTTGCTAGTTTTTGTAAATTACTGCTCGCCAATAACTCAACGCTCTAAAATGTGGTTATGATATCATTCTGTTCCTGATCGTGCATCTGTAAACATAAAATGTAGATCGTCCCCTCTCCAGCACCGGCTATGTTGCCGTTGCCGCCGGAAACCTCGATTTGTGCGTACCTGGACAATAAAGAACCTCCTGTTTACATGTGGGATTCCTATTTACTGATTGTGTGTCTTTGTTTTAACTCAAACCTGGTCACACCATTTCGCATACTAAAATGTGAATGTTATGATACTCCAAGAATCATCGATGCAAAATAAAATCCTACTAACCTGTTTCAAACATATCCAGTAAAGACTAGAAATGCTTTACAATGGTCATCCGTATGTGCGGTTTTACGAGGTCAACCACATCTTTTGGCATCAACATAAGTCCCTGTTTCTTTAAATGTCTTGATCGCATTGTGAACTGCTTTCTTACTACGTCTTACTCGTTCACTAATTAATCTTTCAGAATATCCTTCATTATCAATAGTAAAAATTTGCGCACGCTGAGCTTCAGAAACTGACGATTTTCAACCCATTTTCATAGGTTTTCATCACTCGGTCGCCTGCGGGTCATACGTTGTCGACACCTGCGATTAAATATCACTGATTAGCATTTTAGGTATTATTGCAACTGTACCAATTGACTGCAAAATAAAACATTAAACGCCAATCATAACAATAACTTAAACGTTTAATAATTTTCAACTTATGCTGCAAATATACAATGTGTCCACGTATTAGATTATTTTAACACAATTATTGTAATTGGTAAACAAATCATATTAGATGTAAATTTCCAACTGGGCGAAAAATGTCCGGACCAGGATTCGAATCCGGGATCTCCTGGCTGAAGCCGCCAGTGCTCTGCCATCTGAGCTATCCCGGACGATTCTGGTCGAACTTTTTCACCCAGCTAACCTTGAAGATTACAGCATCTGGTCTGAAACCTGGTTCAGCTCAACAGAATAAATCTCAGGTAATGGAACTCCAGAAATCGTTGGATACGAAATTACACTAGATTATTTTAACACAATTATTGTAATTGGTAAACAAATCATATTAGATGTAAATTTCCAACTGGGCGAAAAATGTCCGGACCAGGATTCGAACCCGGGATCTCCTGGCTGAAGCCGCCAGTGCTCTGCCATCTGAGCTATCCCGGACGATTCTGGTCGAACTTTTTCACCCAGCTAACCTTGAAGATTACAGCATCTGGTCTGAAACCTGGTTCAGCTCAACAGAATAAATCTCAGGGAATGGAACTCCAGAAATCGTTGGATACGAAATTACACTAGATTATTTTAACGCAATTATTGTAATTGGTAAACAAATCACCAATTACGTTTACCAATTACAATAATTGTGTTAAAATAATCTAGTGTAATTTCGTATCCAACGATTTCTGGAGTTCCATTACCTGAGATTTATTCTGTTGAGCTGAACCAGGTTTCAGACCAGATGCTGTAATCTTCAAGGTTAGCTGGGTGAAAAAGTTCGACCAGAATCGTCCGGGATAGCTCAGATGGCAGAGCACTGGCGGCTTCAGACAGGAGATCCCGGGTTCGAATCCTGGTCCGGACATTTTTCGCCCAGTTGGAAATTTACATCTAATATGATTTGTTTACCAATTACAATAATTGTGTTAAAATAATCTAGTGTAATTTCGTATCCAACGATTTCTGGAGTTCCATTCCCTGAGATTTATTCTGTTGAGCTGAACCAGGTTTCAGACCAGATGCTGTAATCTTCAAGGTTAGCTGGGTGAAAAAGTTCGACCAGAATCGTCCGGGATAGCTCAGATGGCAGAGCACTGGCGGCTTCAGCCAGGAGATCCCGGGTTCGAATCCTGGTCCGGACATTTTTCGCCCAGTTGGAAATTTACATCTAATATGATTTGTTTACCAATTACAATAATTGTGTTAAAATAATCTAGTGTAACTTCGTATCCAACGATTTCTGGAGTCCCATTACCTGAGATTTATTCTGTTGAGTTGAACCAGGTTTCAGACCAGATGCTGTAATCTTCAAGGTTAGCTGGGTGAAAAAGTTCGACCAGAATCGTCCGGGATAGCTCAGATGGCAGAGCACTGGCGGCTTCAGCCAGGAGATCCCGGGTTCGAATCCTGGTCCGGACATTTTTCGCCCAGTTGGAAATTTACATCTAATATGTGTCCACGTATATCCTGACCGACCTTTATTTTCGCAACCGTTGTTCCTAGATGCATGCTTCCAATTACAAAAATGGTTAAAGTTAGGTGCAGAGTTAAGATAAAAAAAAGTTTGAAGCGAAAAAACAATTTAGAGAAAAATTACAGAATCTAAATTTTTTACGGTCCCCCGGTCCTATAAGTTATACTTGGTAAAATTTCCCTTTTACACTGGAAAGTAAGGCAAAAAAAAATCCCGTTATTTTACGATTAAAATTGACCGAGTAATAGCTGTTTAAAGTTGGAGTATATTTTTTGCTGCATATTAGGGGTCATTCACAAATTTAGTAGAAATATAATTTCGTCAGATATATTAAAGAAATGGTTGAGAATAAAATTAGCATTGTAATATAAATTTGAAATCTTTAATCCTTCTGACATATTACTGTAAAATGTACAATTTGTACTGAACATTATAAGAGGATAAAAATAACAGATTTTTTATTAAATAAAAGGATGAAAACAACAGCCTCAATTCTTTACAAAATGATACATTATTTTAAAATGCTGTTAGATTACACTGTCTTTCAAATTTTGGGTTGTGGCATGTTTTTTAGCTTTTGAAAATGGTTTCTTATGTATTTTTTAGCACTGAATCCGAAAATGACCTTCATTTTAAACCATCACGTCAGGAATTTTCTCAAATCGCAAATTTTAAATTTAAAAGTTAAAATTGATCTCCCCTCCCCCCCCCAACCTCATCGAACCCCCGAGCTGTTTAGCTCTAAGAAACCCAGTACAAGCCAAAAAATCTAATAAATTATTGAATGAAATAAAATTAAACTGAATAAAAAAGGCTTACATCTATTTTATACTATCAGCTTTTTCGCTATTTTTTAACCTTGAAATTTTCGATTTGTGAAAAATCTTGACATGATAGTTAAAAGTGAAGGTAATTTTTGATTCAACGTTAAAAAATACATAAAATGTAATTACAAAAGTTAAAAAACACAACCATCGCAGGTTTATGTTATCTAATCTAAAACTCTTTCTTAAACTTCTGGACGGTAATCTATCCTAATTTTTGTATGTTATCCTCTAATATAAGTATGTATAAGATGGTAAGAGTCGAAAATCATAAAAATATTGCATTTTCATCGGATTTAAGTCATTATGTAAAATTTAACTTCGATCGGACATTTGTAATTAAGTTAAAGTTCGAGTACGAATTTTAAACTGGAAAGACGATCATTGCAAGTTAAAACATTAAGAAAATAACACAATTTTAGTTAAAAGAATTCATAGACTCAAATCCTTACAAAATAAAACATATGTTAAAATACAATTATTTTAACTAATCTGAAACTTAACTAATAAAATTAATCGTAATATTTGTACGATTTCTTTCAAAGCGCAGATACCTTGAAATAAGTTTAAGTACTTTATACACGACCCCTGAAAGCATAGTCGAAATCCTCTGTTTTGATATGCAAAAAAGTGGTATAAGTCATGCATTTCAAAGTTTCATAACTCAATCTATTTTAATGTTAGATGAATGGGGCTTTATTTGTCTTACTTGTTAGTGTCACAGTAAATGTTTAGTACATATCACTTATAGGACCGAGGGAACGTATAAAAATTTAAATTTCGTACTTTTTTAATAAATGTTTTTCTTGACCCAAATTGCTTTAAAAATAATACTTTATCTTATTTAAACCATTTTTGTAATTGGAAGTATGCATCTAGGACCAACGGTTGCGAAAATAAAGGTCGGTCAGGTTATACGTGGACACACTGTATAAGTTTGTTAATGATTGCATTTGAGCAGTTTTGAGATGCTAAATTTTGTTTATCTCTTATGAATACTTGAAAACCCGTAAATAATACATGTCTGATTACATAAACCTTAAACAGAATTACAATAAAGAGCGTCATTTAAACAACCTTCTATATTTCGACATATTTTGACATATGTGAGAAAAAGAAGAAATGAAAATTCGAAACTTTCTGCATATATATTCCACATTTTTAAATAACCTTTTATAATCGAAATAGGAAGATGTTTATAAAGGACATACGTAGTAATTAGATATATGTCTTTGTCTTAAGATTTGAAATGTCTTGTTTCAAAAATTTATGTCATTTTAAATGTACTTTTGTTACATAAAGGATTGCAAAGTGCATTATTTAGTAAAGTCATAAAGAGTTTGTTTATGAGTGAAACTGTGTTTGTTTATTGACGGATTAAATATTCCATTTTGTTTAACAGATATTTCAAAGAATGTTATTGTTTTCTTCTCGTCTTGTTGATTTGATGTTGTACTTTTAAAATTGAAACGCATTTTTGAGAGAGAAAAATAACATTATTATTTATCAAAAACTGTGTCTTTTTTTCTATTCTATGTTTTATTTTTATGGGCTTCAATTAGGAGGTAGTAAAATATCAGACTATGTCATTTAATTTTTTTATCGGAATTATTTTAAAGAAATGGAGAAAAAAATACGCTTAATTTATTAATCATTTCAATAAAGTAGAGCAGTCATTTTGAACATAAAATATTAAACAATATTAAACAAAACAATACTCTGACTATTCCAGTTCAATAAATTAAAATACACTGGTGGACAAAACTTAAGGACCAAAAAGAAATGTACACGTAAATGTGAATCTACGTGAGACTTTGGGTCAAGAAGCAAACAATAGTATTAACAGAATATTACACAGGATTTAATGTAAAAATGTCGTTGAAAGTACCTATACAGGGCATTACCAGAGGTTCTTTTCTGAAATATGAATATTGCCCGAAAACATGACTGCACAAAGAAAGCAAAATACTCACAATTAACAATTGTCATATAAATAAGGGATGTGGCCACCGTGTAATATGAGACAACTTTTAACATGGCGTGGCATACTCAGAACAATATGATTCAGTAGCTATTGACGCAAGTTGCGCCATTCCTCCTTCACTGAACGGATGAGGGTTTCCTTGTTTATAGGAGGAAATTGTCAATCAGCAATACTTCTTCCCCAGGCATCCCATACATTTTAAATAGGATTCAGGTCAGGGGAACGTGCTGGTCAGGCTATGCGATGGATATCTACTGTGTCAAGACAATATTGTACAGACTGTGTGCGATGACAAGGCGCGTTATCGTACATAAAACTAAATATTTCGCCGACAGCACCTCGAAAAAGGTCGAACATGTGGAAGTCTAACGTCTTCAATGTACCCTCTACATGTCATGGACCATTGGTAAGCACATAAAGATCCGTTCGGCCATTGAATAGGATACCTGCCCACACCATGATACTTGAAGTCGCATATCGATCTCTTTCCAGAATATTTTCGCGACAATAAACATTACCAACCTCAGGCCATATCAGTTTACGTCTACAATCAGACGATAGACTGAATCTATTCTTATCTGAGAAAAGCACGATAGACCAGCCGTCATCAGTCCAATTGGGATGGATACGGCACCAATATAAATGTTCGCTATGTTGGCGTCTCGAGAGTGGGACACACACAACATGTCTTCGGGCGTATAGTCCACCCTTTTTCAAACGTCTTGCAGCGATATTTTCCTGTGGCAGCACATAGTTTATTTGCTAATTGACCAGCTGGGCTGCGTCAGTTCATTTTTGCCGAAATAACAATATAGCGAACTTCTTGGGACGTCGAACTGCTAGGACGACCTTCTCCCTCACAACGTCTAGTACATATGCCACTCTTTTGGAATGCCGCTCATAGCCTAGAAACAATACTGTGTTCGATGTTAAAATCACGGGCAACTTCTCTCATTTTGCGTCCTTCTTCCAAATTCCCTATTATTCTACCGCGAGTAATATAATTTAAATGATGCCTTGAAAACATGTTCAAAATTTCAATGTTCAAGCTTCATTCTATCTCCTTTAATTTTTACATCTAATGATAACAGACAGCACCCGTCAATTGCCTAAAAACTCTTATCCCTGCTGTCACGTGATCGACAAAGGCGGAGGTACAAAATTTGCATAAGTTTCAAAAGACAGAGTACATCCCATATTCATGCAATTCTACACGTGCTGTTTCGGATCTATTTCTAACTGTAATCGTTGAAAATGATAGTGGTCCTTAAGTTTTGTTCACCAGTGTATGTGATTTGAGATTTTTCATTGTTATCACTGATAAATAAAACCATCCAAATTTTCAAAATAAATAATTATGAGCTGAGCTATACTATAAAATTATGTAAAATAAAAATGTTTTAACAATGGTTGATGTGAAAAAAAAACAGACTTCAGGTTTATGAATAAAAATTAATGAGAACAATGTTTTTACATTTCTATTGTATTTTAAAATTTCACATTTATTAAAAGAAAAAAAATAACTATATGCATCATCTCTGACACTATGAAATAACAGTGATTATCCAATTTCTGCATTATAGACTGCGAAACCAGAAATTGAATACTAGATATTCTAAGGCAATGATTTTTTAGCAAATTTCAATATAAGAAAGATAGAGTGGTTAGTTCTTCATTGCATTTTACCTATTTCAGCTACTGTAAAATTTGTTTACATTTTTAAATATCCGATAACTCTTTAAATAGTATATTGCGGCAATTCTAGAAGTGGTGAATTATTAAAAGTGCTCATACATAAAATAGTAGTTTTGCAACATTTACCGAAAATTAGGCGCATTTCTCATTCATAAATATGAAAAAAATAAACATGTAACACCTTTATAATAAAACGGATGTGATCTATTCTCGTCGCACATTATGTAGTACTCAAAATTGTTTAATCATTCTGATTCTACGTTGCTCAAAACAATTAGGGGAGCAGATGGTTTTAACAAAATTACGGTGATAATTACACCGATAAGTAACGTAAAATAAAACATTCATAATTTAAAGGGTAGTAGAAAACAGATAAAAAAACCTTCACTTGCAAATTAAAGTTTATGACGTCAAAAAAGTAGAAAAAAGAGATAAGTGTAAAAATCGGGATTTTGCAGAAAAGTCTGTTTCACTGTCTCAGTTGTAAAATTCAATTGCCCAGTTTGTGTTATGAGAAACAAATGACTTGAAAATGTCACAACAGTGTTATTTAACGAAATCCATAGCTTGGGATGTAATCGGGGCAGTTGAATTTGGGTAAAAACAACGAAGTGTAGCGGATGCTGTTCGGGTCGCAAGAAGTGCCAATGCAAGACTGTGGAATCTATTCCAAGACACATGGAATGGTAGACATCGACAAGGGCAAGTTCGGCCATGTGCTACCACAGAAACTGATGACCGATATATCCTGTTAACAGCTCGTTGAGACGGAACGGGCAGTGCTACTCTGCTGCAAACACAGTTGTTCTTGGCTCCAGGACGAAGGGTGTCCAGCCAAACAGTCCGAAATAGGCTTCATCAGCATAGTCTCTATACACGTAAGTCAATGCTCTGTATTCCGTTTATCTGGAGCAACTGTGCGATCCAAAGAAGGTGGGCAACTGAAAATCGAGTTTGGAGGCAACGTTGTTGGAATCAAAAGACGAGTCCCGTTTCAGTATGGATGTGACATCTGATGTGTTTTTGCATGGACAGAAAAAGGCACTCAAAATGATGCCATATTCGTTCGTGAATGATCACATTACAGACGAGGTGCGTTGACGCTATGGGCTGGAATCAGCATAGGTGGACGTACGTGCCTGCATATCGTTTGGAATGGCGCTTTGACGGTCCGAAATGATACAGACGAGAAACTGAGACCTCATGACGTATTTTATGTTGCAGCAATTAGTGATTTCTTTTTTCAACACATGATAATGCCAGACCTTATACAGTTCATCTTTTGTATACATTTTTCAATTTTACACATTTTGTCTAATATATAAAAATATACTTGTCAGATTCTTCTGGAATTTTAGGATTAAAAAGAACACGTTTGACTTCATATTTATCAACGTCGATTTGATAAGGAGAGCAAATAGGGGGCCAACAAAAAATTAAAGAAAAAAAATAATACTTGGTATAACCTGTAAAATAAAATGCACGAAATGATCTATCGCTACGGAATATACGTAAGCAGACATTTTACGATATATGCATTCATTTGTGTAAGAATAGCATGTATATTAATAGAGATATAGTGATTTTTTTCTTTTAAGTTAAATAAATTCTTGCATGTTTTTTGCTTATAACATGTAGGGTTTTTAACCAAATTTAACGCCAGTTTCAGAAAAATTGACAAAATCTACTAAACATAAAATAGTGCAATTGGAATATAAATATATTAAATATTTAAGGAAATATGGGCAGTTGTATGAAATCATTTTTATCTGCGCATGCGCGAGCGATAACAAAGATCTTTTTACATAATTTAACAGTGAACACTATGGAGCAACTTATTACAAAAAATCCAGTCAAATATCGTAAAAATTCAGAAAGACATCGGCTTTAAAGTGAGCTATTTTTTAGTTGCGCGCTAAAACTAGCGGAATGATAAGGGATTGTCCACAAGTTGTCAATTTTAATAAAAAGTTTTTTTAATTTTCATTTTTTATTGATGCTTTAGTTCTTCTTGGATAATCACCAGTATTAGCCTATACCACGAAAAAAAGAATTATCAAAATCGAAGCATTTTTACCAAATCTACTCGTTGATAGTCACTAAAAACTAACTTTTTTCTGAAAGTCAGTTAATAAAAAATGACATTTTTTGGAAAATGCCTTATCGTTCATCTGTTTTTAGAGAACAACTAAAAATTTGCTCACTCTAACGCCGATATATTTCTGAATTTTTAGGATAATTTACTGGATTTTTTTAATAAGTTGCTCCATAGAGTTGACTATTAAATTATGTAAAACGATCCTTGTTATCGTACGCGCATGCGCAGATAAAAATTATTTCATACAACTGCTCATATTGCCTAAAATATTTAATATATTTACATTCCTATTGCACTATATTATTTCTACTATATTTTGTAAAAATATTTTAGAAACCGGCGTTAAATTTGGTTGAAAACCCTGCATGTTATAAGCAAAAAACTTTTGAATTTTTCACAGATACATGCAAGAATTTTTAATTTTTTTAAAAAATAAATCGTTATATTTCTATTAATATACGTGATATTCTTACAGAAATGTATACACATATTGTACAATGTCTGCTTATGTATATTCTGTAGCGATAGATAATTCCGTGGATTTTATTTTACAGGGTGATCCCAAGTATTATTTTTTTTCTTTAATTTTTTGTTGACTCCCAAATTGTCCTCCTTACCAAATCGACGTTGATAAATATGAAGTCAAACGTGATCTTTTTAATCCTAAAATTCCAGAAGAATCTGACAAGTATATTTCTAAATATTAGACAAAATGTGTAAAATTGAAAGTTGCCGGTTACTAATGGTAATATGGTGTATATATATATATATATATATATATATATATATACACTTGTGCTGAGGTATTATATATATTTGTGCTGCTATAAGTGCTGGGGGCATAGTTGATGTTAATGATAATGGGAAACATTTAAAATTCTGCAAGGGGTACATATGCTTTTACACATTAAGATGTATAGTACGCAACATGTTGTACATAGAACAAACTTCAACTCCATTGAATATAAGAATCAGCGATCATCATAAGACAGACAAAAGAAAACAAAAAAGTCGTAAGAGGGAGCAACAAATTGAGATTACACATTTTGAAAAGCACGGAAAGTTTTTAATTTTGAAAATTGTTCCAAATAAAAATGAAAGACTAATTTGCGAAAAAAATATAACAGCAATCTATATAGCGATTTGCCCATGTTGATTAACTGTAAAATTAGATCAGAGCAATGTAACCAGGAATTTCAGAGAGAAATTATTGGATGCCTTAATCTATGAAAGGGCAAAACACATAATAAAATACGACAAGAATAAAAATCGCAGGAAAAATACTTATTTAAAGAAATTAAAATGTTGTAAAGATATTAAAAAAAATATAGAAAATTACAACTCAAACGATAACGAGAGAGTAATTAAAAACATTATATTCAATGTAAAAAAAAACAAAAAAAAAGATACTAGAATGTTTGGGGAATTTGCATAAAAAAAGAGGCAATAGCCATATAGACATGGCATTAGATCTCTAAAGATTCAGAATAGAACAGCAAAATTTAGACAGTTATGTTAAGAATATGTACCAATAAGTTGTTGATAATAATAAAATATACTGTGTTTTACACTATATGGGGTTACATTCAAAATGAGTAAACATAAATAAAATATTAAAAAAGCATAACGAGATTTTGCCAGATAGAAATATAGTGAATGCTAAAGCATTTGGTTATGATAAATCACTCGGCAGAGTTACTTACAACTATAACGATTATGCCAAAGATAAAAAAAAGCACTATCGATATTATCGATAAAACACATCAACTATCGGATTAGTATATAAATAGCGTTTGCTATTATCAAGAAGAAAAAAATAATGAATATATAGATCCGAGCCATGGTCATATATTAACAGGTAATTTGGGTATAGTACATAATAAAACTCTGAGAGATGTAATGAAATATGGAACGAGATACAGAATTCAGAGAGTATTAAAAAATATATATAGCCAGAAAGCGCTTGAATGAACATTTGGATATATTGAATCAATAATTAGTATATATATTAGTATGAAAATACATAATATATTTGTATATAAAAATTAGTATATAAATTAGTATATAAGATTTGCCTGCCAGTCTTTTCGAGGAATAGAAGCATTCTATTTTAAAAGATTTGTGTAGAAAATTTAAAATTAACTCTGAAAGTGTTTCAAGAAAATATTGCAATGAATTTAAAGAATCTGTAAGATAATTTCAAGATAATTTTGTAATAACTTACATAGATAAAGATAACACAAATTACTCTATTATTTGTAAATCATTATATGGCAAAATACTTAAGGTGGCTTATAATAATGAAAGGAATAATGAAATTTTAAATTCAAACAAAAAAATTATTGGAAATAGACTAAAAGTGCGTTATAAAAAATCAAGATAAAACAAAATAATGCTAGTTTTCCTTACCTGGACAGGTATGGAGGCGTGTTGTAGACCTAAAACAAGTTCAACCCCGCTGAGCATGTCACAAGCCATGCCACCTGTCTCCAATGGTTTAAGTTTTTTACGATATCAGTTATTTCATATTGTTTAAAGTTTGCTGATTTGGTGTTGATGGATGCCGCGTTTGTTTTTAGTTAATTATGTTGATGTCACTTAGTTAAGTTTATTTATTTTTATTTTTATTGTTGATCATTTCAGTGCTTTTTGTATACTATAGTATAATTTTTGGATATATATATGTGTGTGTGTGTTTACGTTTTATAAATACTATGTATGTCGTTCTACTAAATGGAATAAATATTACAATTAAGTTAATTATAAAACTATTAATATTAATTTCTCAAAAGTAAATCCAGAGATTGTGGGACCACATTTTATGTACTTAATGAAGCGATGGATAACACTTTTCAGTAATGCCTAATTGAGTAAATATTTAACATCCATTAGTACTTGTGTTATTTAATGATATTTGATGGTTTATAATTATGAAGAAGAACATAAAGTATATCAATAAGGATTTGTGATATTAGGAAAAATATTTATGTTGTAGAATTTGCTAAGAGCATGGTATATATCAAGGAATGAATGGTTACGAAGGTAAACAACTTTATAAATTTATTAAGAAAATTTCAATAATATATTAAATTATATTTTTTCTATAAAAATACAATTAAACTTCGCCGAGTTTATAAAACATAAAAAATGCAAAATTAGGTAGATGAATTAATGTCACATTTTAAATATTTAGATATACCTTATTATTATTTCTAGTATGAAGAATTTTTAGGGTAATTTGTTTAATTTTTCTATAATTTTTACTTTTATAATTATTATAAAAGTAAAAATTATTTTAAAAAAATCCTCTTTTATAAGCATAAGTTATTTATCTTAAAATCATGCCTTGCTTCATGATTGCAATTCCTACATTTTCCACAATATATCCGTCATAATGTATTGATTTGGCGTGTGCTCATTTATTGTAAATTCACATCTATTTTTTTTATTATTGGAGGAAAGCGTGAACAAATAAATTTATTTAAAGTAGATAATTTTTGCTCTGCTCTATTTCCATTACAAGATATAGAAACAAGAAATAAAATTGACCCATTCCCTAAACATCTTTTTAGAATTCGTAAATTGATTTCTCTACGTATAATCATAACCTTATAACTATGAGTTGTAGTAGTATAATAGTTAAATATTACATTATTTTTATTTATTTATATTTCTTATTTTTTAATGTTTAAAATGTAATTTATAACTTAATTTTTAAAATTCTAGTTTTACAGGAACGAAGTGCAAAATCTATTACAAAATTCAATCTTTCCATACCAAAATCAAGTGTTAAGGTTTCCATTCAAAGCAAACCATTCATTTCATTTTTATTAGATTTCGCGAGTTGCGTTGACATATGTCTGTTATTGTTTCAAATTTGATCTAAAATAACTAGAATATTTATAACCGTAAAATGTTAAAAATTTATAAATCTGCTCCGATTTTTTTAAAAAAGGGGAATCAATAAAGCCATTTTTTTAAGAATTTGAACTATATAAATATAAATACAGTAGAACCTCAATTATCCGAAGTAATTGGGACCGTCTCTCTTTCAGAAAATCAAAATTTTCGGATAATCGAGAATGCTTCAATTTTGAGATTAAGTAGAAATATATGCAGTATTTCTTATTATAGTAACAAGTGCTTAATAAAAGTAAAGCAATAGAAAAATAGAAACAAGAATAAATTACCTGAATTTTAATTTTGAAATTAAGTACCTCTTACATATATCACAAAGATTTGAAAAAAATGTTTTGCTTTTCGCAGTTTCGATTGCTTTTGCTTTCAAGCACAATCATGGAGTTTTCTAATATTCTTAGTTCACCAGTATCACAGTCTTTCTGCTTCTCCAGCCATGCCAAACCTTTTGCAAAACATTCAAAAGCTTTCAGAATTGCTAATTTGTTTTAATTTTTTGCTAAGTTGTTGTAATTTCTTCGTTCCACTCCGCAGGTTACGAGAGCTCAAGTTAAATCCAACGGAACTCTAAGAAAAGAGATCGAAAATATTTATATGTGCTTGTAGTTCGGAAAAGACCGCTTGCACACAAGGAATATGATAGTTAAAAAGAAAAGCTTTCAAAATGGATTTTGTACACAAGGAATGTAATTGTAAAAAAAAAAAAAACTTTAAAAATAGATCGAAAATATTTATATGTGCTTGTAGTTCGGAAAAGACCGCTTGCACACAAGGAATATGATAGTTAAAAAGAAAAGCTTTCAAAATGGATTTTGTACACAAGGAATGTAACCTCTCTATTCTAAAAAAAAGTAACTACCGCTGTCACCGCCGCCGCCGCCGCCGCCGCCGCCGCCGCCGCCGCCGCCGGTTTTGATTTTTTTGTGACCGGAGGCCTTTCTTCGTTAATATTAACAAAAATAATGCATACAAAAATATGAAAATCGGTGGTTTTATACAGAAATGTTTGATAAATACGCTGATGCAGACAGTTTTCAAATCGAAGAATTATTTTAAGAGTTATTTAATGCTAAAGTTGGACAAAATCGTTCCACTAAAAAAGTTTTATAGCAGCAAAAACTAGACATGGCAGTGTAATCATTTTTAGATCATTTTATGCGTTAGAATTTGCCGGAGTGCAGATTGCATTAATTTTTTTATTTTGACTCATTTTTTCAGGTTTTATTTCTATTTTAAATTCAAATTTTCAGCATTTCTAGAGATATTTTTTACAGATTTCAGAAAATTGTACTAATTTAAACTGTTGCCAACTGTATAAAAAGCGCAAGCAATAATGTTTGCTTCAAATTAAAAATTTATTTACACGTGACTATTATAAACAGGAAAAAAACTTTCAAATTAGAATTAAATAATTACGTATAAAGAGCAGGAACGTATTAAAAATTACGTCATAAAAAGTATACACGTGAATTTTAGAAGAGAAAGGATATTGTAAAATAATAAATTCATTAACATGCGTTAGAAGTCTTGGGATAAATTACGTCATATTTACGTCACATTATAGTTATTACATAAAATGAACACAAAATAATATTGCAAAAAAAGTTTAAATTTAGAAATTGCGCTAGACATTTATTTGATATTTTGAGAATTAATTTAAAATGTCTCATTTAAAAGAACTTTCTTTTCGCTTTGTTAAAAAATACCAGGAGACAAAGACTCTCTTTACTTAATTCCTTTTATATTAGCTTATTTTGAAATGTTGTTACACGTGTATACGTCATCAAGTTATTTTTATTTCGACGTTTTATTTGTGTTTTTATTAATGTTGTACGAATTTATTTGTTCTTTCGTTATTTAAAATAAAAATTATATCAATTTGTATAATTTGGCGAGTGGTTTGGCGATTTATATTGGCAAAATTGGTCGACAGGATAATCAAGTAGTGCCGCAGCGGATTTGGCGTTAAAATTCCCCAATCAAAGAGAAATGAATTCGTTTATAGGGAGATCGCCACTGTTTTTTAAATTATAATTCAATCTTTCGAAATCTTTTTAAAGCCGATCAAATTAGCGTGCATTTAGAGTCTGCGGTGTCTGGACGGGGGTTGGCGAGCGTAGCTCGTAGGGGGCCGAGCCCCCTAGTTGTAAAAAAAAAAAAAAAAAAAAAAAAAAACTTTAAAAATAGATTTCGGTTAAAAGAGGTTCTACTGTCTTAATAAACAAAACAAATATATATATATATATATATATATATATATATATATATATATATATATATATATATATTTGCGCTGAGGTATTATATACATATGTGTGCTGCTATAAGTGCTGGGGGCGTAGTTGATGTTAATGATAATGGGAAATATTTAAAATTCTGCAAGGGGTACAATTGTGTTTACAGATTAAGATGTAAAGTATGCAACATGTCGTACATAGAACAAACTTCAACTCCATGGAATATAAGAATCAATAATAATCAGACAGACATAAGAAAACAAAAAAGAGGTAAGCGGGAAAATACGCCCAAACTGGTCTGTGGGTTAAAAAACTCGCGAATTATTATCCTAGAAGATACTGGGAAAAAAGATGCAGGAAAAAAGACCTTAAATATTGCGATCTGAACTGCACACAAGAAAGTGAGATATGCAAACAACATACATAAATAATTATTTTTGATATAGAAAATATTCATATACCTTTAAATGAAGGGTACTGTTGATAGCTGACATGAATTTGCTATAACTGGGAACTGATTTTTTTTTCTTTGTGTTTCCATCCATGCCCGGCAAGTGACAGGTTTAAATTGCAGTAAAAAAGAATCCCTGCCATCTCGACCTACAGGCGCTGGTAGATCTCGAAGTTAAGTAATAATCTCAACAACAAAACTGAATCATGATTAGAGATAAACCCATTTTAAGAATTTTAAAGACAGCTTTTGACGAGTTTTTAATTTCATTTTTATATAAGAGTTGGTTTTTCAGTATAATATTAAGGCAGTGTTCAAAAAACATTTTTCCATGCTTAACAACTCGAAATTTTCTGATACATTTTCAGATTCATTTTTAAAAGGAAAACCATGAAACTTTCTGACGAGATTTTTTTAGAGATTTATTAGCGACCTATGTTTTATTTTTCGTTCAATTAACTACACTGGTTATCAAAAATTAAGGAAAAGTCACAAAATGCTAATTTTTAAATACGCGAATTCTCAAAAGCAAGTAATATAATTTGAATAATTACTATCTCTGCAGAACAGCTAGTCCATATAACATCTCATTCAGGTCACACATGGTCACAAGAGTCACAGTTACTACGGCGAAACAAAAAATAGGAAATTCCCTACGTCTCTTTTATGAGTATCAAATGACTACTATATGTGACTCCACTGACAGGTCACTGTGACTATTGCTTTGTGTCGAGTCACCAGGTGACTTTGCAATGTCGTTTCATTGAGACTCTCGTGTGACTCTCATCTGGAGATTCAATTTCAAAGTCATTGTGCACGTTGCATTATGATAAATCACCAAATAATGTCACATTAAAGTCACATGGTGACTTTCTGTCACATGACTTTGTCAAATGGTAACAGAGACCCTACTGTAAAGTCCCCACTATGAAAAGTGGTGAAAAGTCACCATGTGACTTTAATTTGACATTATTTGGTGATTTATCACAATGCAACGTTCACAATGACTTTGAAATTGAGTCTCCAGATGAGAGTCACACGAGAGTCTCAATGAAATGACATTGTAAAGTCACATGGTGACTCGTCACAAAGCAGCAGTCACAGTGACCTGTCAGTGGAGTCACATATAGTAGTCATTTGAGACTCATAAAAGAGACGTATGGAATTTCCTATTTTTTGTTTCGCCGTAGTGACTGTGACTCTTGTGACCATGTGTGACCTGAATGAGATGTTATATGGACTAGCTGGTCTGCAGAAATAGTAATTATTCGAATTATATTATTCCTTTTGAGTATTCCCGTATTTAAAAATTGGCTTTTTTGACTTTTCCTTAATTTTTGATAACCAGTGTAGAACTTGATTTATAAACAACAATTTTCTCAGTAGGACCATATTTTTCATTTCCAACACAATCACTTCGACAAATGGCGTTCAAAATTTCCACTTTGACATCATTTTTAAAAATATATTCTGCCCCTATTAAAAAATCGACCATTACGGCACATTATAAATAAGAGAACCTAAAAATCGGATGTGTTTCAAAGCAAATTTAATTTAAAAATGAGTCACAAGATAAGTAGTTTAGATTTGAGTACATCCTTAATACGATATTTTTTCTCCATCCTCTATAGATTTTTTTATTTGTTTTTACTGTAAGTCCTATCAAAAACTAGTCAATATAAAAGTTGTAGATAATATTAAGAAGATACATAATAAATAAATGTGGATTTTATATCTTGTGAATGGGCGAAGTTATGGATTTTTTCTTCTTCATCCCCCCTTCCTTTTTCTGTTTTGTTTTTTATTTTATTTTATTTTTTTCAATAAGAATTGGTCCTATCAAAAAGTTGTCAATATAAAAGTTGTGGATAATATTAATACAATTCACAATAAATTTAATTGGATTTGATATCTTGAGAAGACGAAGTACTGAATTTTTTAATCCCCAAAACCTTATTTTTTTCACCCATTAAGCCTATTTTTAGCATACATAAATTTTTGGACCATTTTACAGAAGTAATAACTTTAAACAGAGTCGATATATATATAATATATATAATATATAATATATAATATATAATATATAATATATATAATATATATAATATAATTCAGAAGTCATGGGTTTTTTTCAGTTTTGACAAAACCCCTCCCTATTTCTACCTTCTTGGTCCGATTTTGCCCATTAACGAACTTGACCGAGATTTTTTGCCAATTGATTTTGTGTATAAGTTTGGAAGACATTTGTGCAGAATTATGGAAGTTATTGTGTCCATAAAAAAGAGATATAGATAGATAGATAGATAGATAAAGTTTTTTACTGGGGGTGGTTTTGGGTTCCAGAAGTCATGATCGGTGTAGATCTGCAAACATTTTTTTGAAATTCCAATATAGGGGAGATCCCAATACGTAGTATTTCAAACAAAATCTACCTAAAAATGGAAAAAGACCTTCACAAAGTTTGTTTTGAAATAGTATGTAAATTTTGTTTAAACGAAAACTACCGTTAAAACTTTGTTAGTACACTGAAAACGGACTTCTCTTTTAACTATAATAGATCGCAATCTTCCATTTGATTGCGACTCTTACCCAGAACCTATTATATCATACAAAAAACAAATGGCAAATACCACCATCAGTTTTAACACTCGCCACTGTTATGTCCGTTGTTTTTCGGTATTTTGCATAACTACATTTTCAAAAAGTTATTCAGTATCTTCTGTCAATATATTCAGATATTTTTTTATCTAAAGTTGAATTCATAATAACATATAATATGTGTTTCTTCGGTAAACTCTATTCATTCAAAATTTGCGAAAATTCTGAAAATATATTACCTGTGCGAATATTCAATATTATTAATATTATTGTAAATTATTTTAACACTATAATATAATATTATTGCAAAATTAATATTAACACAATATTATAATATTATTATAAATTAATATTTGAACAATCGTCAATCGTCTGAACTTTCATTAAAATAAATTATTTTAATCTAAAAAACAAATATTTGTGTTATTTATATAATAGAGATAAAAGACTACCCATAATGTATATGTTCAATTTGATTGCACAAAAGTCATTTCAGGTTGCATTTTTGTTTTTTTTTTAAAAAATTATCTCGTGGTTTATTTATTTATTCAAATGGATAAATAAATACAGCACAACGTGAAAATGTATTTATCTCCCATTTTTAAATATTAGTTTATAAAATAAAATGTAACGACGTTTGCAACTGACATTACGGTAATTACATTTGTCTTTGTCTTAATTTATGAAAGACTATATTCGTAAATTCTATGCTATATCAAAAATATTGTTATGTCATAAATAATTTCAAAGACATCATTTTTCGAAATGAGAAAAGGCTATTTTGAAAATTAAACTAGACTGATGCAAAATTTTGATTTTTGACGTATTAAAATTTATTTGTAATATGTAACAGGCGTTTAATACATTGATGCTCATTCTTTAATATTTATACAAGATGCATTAAAAGTTTTGTAAAGTTGTTGTTTAAACAAGTAGTTTTTTAAACAAGTCATGTTTTTTTTTAAACATGCAAATATTAAAAATATACTTCAAAAGAGCATTTAGTTTTAAGCTAATTTATTCTAAATATTCCCCCATTTTGTATTTTTATTTGTTTATCTTATTATTCATAATATTATAATATGCCATTGTGAGGCTCTTTTTTTTTAAAAAAAAAAAGCTTTTTTCTGTACAATATTTTTATAAAATGATTTTTTTTTAATAAACGTTCTTTTATCCTGAAAATATTTAACATTCAGTGGTAGCTCTTCTAGAAACATTTTAAAGTGTTACTCGTGAAATTTACATCACTAAAAGCAGTAGTGGTTCTTTCATTATTAGGGCTATATCGTTCTTGACGGTCTGAGTCATCTATTTATATAAAATTCAAGTCTTTGTGTGTCCCTCACAATTCCGGTTGGACCACCTCTTTAATCGCGGCCATGTTAAGCTTCCTATGGAGAAATCGGTATCAGCTTCAACAATGAGTAATTGTTGAAAAGTACTAATACATGGTTACTACAATTGCGCCAAATTTTGACTAATTTGGGAAATTATCGCCAAAGACAAAAATCGGAGACACAAATAAGTTGCCATATACGAAGCCAACTTGGCGATAGCTAGCTAATTTAGCAAATTTCCCATTGAAATCCATTAATCTTTATAGTCGATCTCACCACAAGTTAATTTAAACTCAGAGCATTTAAGGGTATTTTTTTTTCAAAATCGATGGGTCACAACTTAAAGAGTAATATACGAAAATGTACGTCTTTATATCTTCTTTGGATCTTCTTTATCGTTCTACTAAATAAATAACCGGTACTAGACAAAGCTGTACTATCGGAACTATCCGATTTTAATGTGCTTTACCTACTGGGATGCAGAAATTAAAGTCTCATTACTTTTCCTTTATAAGGGCCTTTGCAAAATACAGAAAAGATGAAGGAGGAAATTCGGCAACATATATTCTGGCAACCTATTCACTGTTTCATTTCATATACACACGCACTTTTTTTCAATATTTATACAATTTATTTAATATAATGAAGTCATTTATCTAATTTTATGCAGAAACAGAAGCAATTTGTACATAAATAAAAGGTCAAGTGTGAGTATAACTCACGCATAGAGGGTTCCGTATAATAATATATGAATTAGTAAATGTATTATTAAAAAAATACCGTTCCTACAGGAATAATAAAACTTTGTAAAAACTATACAATGTACGGTTGGGTAGAGCTGTATAGTATACAGGGCGCAAAGAAAAGTCCCTTTAACCTGAAAATACTTGCGAAAGGAGAGAGCTACAGCTATACGAATGAGGTAACGGTACAGTAAAGCGACTAAGCCCGACATAATGCAAACGACAGCAGCACCCCTAGTGGCGAAATTTGGAAGATAGCCATTGCAAATCGAAAACGAAAAGAGGTAGACCAAGTTTTCCAACTAGAATGTTTTAGAGCAGAAATTAACTAGTGCGAAACGACATTTGGTTCACACGGGTAAGATAAATCGTCGCCTGCATACCCAAAAATGTCCGAAATCGATTAGCGATGATTCTACTTTGCCTATTCACATTCCGGAAATGTAGCATTGCACAATTGCAGATTGTGACGTTATACTGTACTGTAATGTTTGTAACCGGATTTAATTTCCAATGAATTTAAAATTTTAGAATAACCCTTTCAGGGCCAGAAGAATTCTGTTCGTAATAATTGACTGACGCCAGAATATTCAAACGAATTTCTCAGAAAAAAAACCCCGCTAATTTGCACTTTCATTACAACAGCAAAATTTTATTAAAATATTTTGGTGCCATTTGTCAGTTTTGGAATTAAAATTAGGTGACTAGACCGTCTAGCCACCGCCCTTGAAAGGGTTAAATCTATGTTGTCGTATTGGAGAGGCTTGCAATAGACGTTCCATGCTGAGAAATGTGCATGCAGAATTACTCTCACGAATACAAACGCGTATCGTGAGCAATGGCGAACTTTTCGAAGATACTGAATATTAACTTTTTATCACTGTAAGACAGTTTGCCTTATTTTGTGTGTGCGATGTTATCAAAATGTATTGAGATATGTACGTATTTATAGCATAAATTGAGCGTATTTCTGCATACTTCTGACTATTCCATTCAAACGTTTACACAAAATGGAAGGCATCTCGGCTAATTACCGACGATGTTTTCCGAAATTCATGATAAACAATGCTTCTATACTTCTGCTATGATTGGTATCTTCAGCTCTACTCAACATTTTTGCTGAAGCCCGTAAATCGAAATTTGAGTGAAACGGAAAAATGCGATTTTCTCAAAAACTAGGGTAATCGCTATTTCCCTGTAAGGTTTAAATTAATGTCTACTACCTCTAATTTTTTCGTAATTTTAGTTTCAATAGATTCGGAATTAGATGGGGGGGGGGCATATTTTTGCATTACATTTTCCACCATAACTTTGAAAATATATTACCTAAAATTAAATGAAATATATTTTTGATTTCAGCGTTACGAAAGCTTTCACACGATACCCCACACTATATATAAAGAAAAGATTTTTTTTTTCAAGTAACTTAATTGGCCCCTCTACATTTTTCCTAAATATATTTATAAATATTTATTGATCTGTAAATATGTGGGTCAATAGTCTATATTACTTCCCCCAATTTGAACTTTCCACGTTTCTTAGTTTGCGACTAAAAGAGCTGTGACAGACAGACAGACAGACAGACAGACACAGGAGTGATCTTATAATGGTTCCGTTTTTACTTTTTAAATACGGAACCCTAAAAACAACAATAATATACATTTAATTAAAATACATATATAAACAAATAAAAAAATTCATCAAGTTAGTTTTCATAGCTGTTTATATCATTTGGATACGAATCTGATTTCCTGATGTCCAAATTCCACCAATCTTAAAAAAACCCACCAAGGCCCCTATAGTGGAAAATCCTGAAGTATTGTGATCAAATTTTAATTTATCCTTAAATTTCATTTTTAATGTATTCATTAATTACATAGTTTTTCATAAATGTGTTTTGTTTTTAAAAGGTGTTATTTTCATCTATCGCGGCGAAACAATCGATAGAAACACATTATTGCCCATGTGTTGCATATACCTTTTTTTTCTTCATTTTCCATCATTTTTGGCGGGCTATCTTTCTAGTATTATTATAATAAGCTATTGCAATTCCATTTCGGAAAAAAACTTTATTTCTGTACAACAAGTTTCAGAAACCGTTTCTTTAACGTACTTTTCCCAGAAAGTAATTTCGTTTCATTGAGGCAAACTATTTTATTACATTTGAAAGTGACATTTACCCTCTATACTATACTAAAAGGAAAACTGGTTCTATTTCACATAACAGTGAAATATACATTATTCTAGCTATCTTCACTTAATCTGGGAATTCAGATATCCGGATAATTTGGGTAATCATAATGAAAAGTTTATTGTAAAATTGTCTGTCTCTTAAAAATTAAGTTTATTTTTTATACGCAAAGTAGCTCCGATATATGTTGATATTAAACTGGAAATTAATAGAAATACGAGGGTAAGTCAAAAATTATCCGCAATGTATGTATATATTTTATTGCAATACAAATAGGAAACTGACGTTAACATTATCTTTCATTATAACCCCCTTGATTTTCACCGCACTTGGTCCATTGTTGCACAAGCTTCCTGATGCCCTCAGGAAAGAAGTTTTTGCGCTGAGCAGCGAACTACGCATGCACCGACTTTATGAAACACAAGTCTGGAGTGGAGGATTTCGTAAGCAGAACCATGACTAATTTGCAGACGATGGGCCACTTCATCAATAGTCACTCTTCTGTCTAACAGAGCCATGTCACGTTCACACTCAGTGTTGCTATCATTTGTGTCCAAACACGGTCGTCCGGCTCTTTCCTCATGCGTGACAAATGTGTGATCATTTTTGAATTTTTCAATCCATCCATAGACACTTCGTTGCTGCAAGACACTGTTCCAGTATTGTTCCGAAAGTCTTCGATGGATTGCGGCCCCTGATACACCTTCCGAATACGAAAACCGGATCACTACTCGTTGCGCCTCTTTGGAGCAAACCTCTAATGGTCCATGATATATCTGCAGCTAAAGGAATACAAGTAGAGTAATTATTACCTAACTTTCATAGCATGACCAAAACAGTAAAACAATAAAATAAACGAAGAAAGAGATCATTATGAATAATGTAAGAAGAGTTATGTCAAAATTGCGGATAATTTTTGAATTACCCTCGTATATAAGAAAACATAGTAAAAAACACTGTAAAAATTTGTTTCCCTTATCTAGGAAAATAAAATCGATCTGTAAAAGTTCTTCGCATAAGTTCTTCGCTTAGCGAAGAACCTTTACAGGTCGATTTAAAAAATAGCAAGTTAATTTATACATCAAGATTTTATTTACCATCCATAATCCGAGAATCAATAGAGATATTTTTACGCAACAATAATATTTGCAATGATTCAGTGTCCCTTGATTTACCTAAAATTTGGAAAGAGATGCTATGTAATTTTAGTAAAAATAATAAAAATTAATCCACGCTCGCAAATAGCCAAGATAATTTTATTTTTATTTTATGTTTTGCAATGTTTTTCATTATGCATGTTGTCTCGTGATATTGTTTACCATGTTATTGTTTTGTTAAATTATATGAAAATTAATCCACGCTCGCAAATAGCTAATTTAATTTTAGTTTAATTTTATGTTTGCAATGATTTTCATTATGGATTATGTCTCGTGACATTGTTTACTATGTTTATTGTTTTTAGATTATGTGAAAATATTTTCTATCGTGAATGATTATGAAAATGTCACCGTTTGTGCGACGAAACGATCGTCAGTCTTAATAAAGATATTTTATTACTTTTTACAGCATTATTTTACTTCAAATGTAAATACTGTTCATTCATTGAGTTTTTTTTTTTTTTTTTTTTTTTTTTTTTTTTTTTTTTTTTGCAAAATATGTTTGTTGAACATGAAAATGAGCAACTGAGAATTGGTAACGTCCAAAAATCCAATGTTCTGGATTGAGTAAACGGACAAATACATCTTTAAAACTACTCGGAAACGTTTCAAAAAATCAATAGATACAATAATGAAACTTCTTTTATCTGATGCTTCTCCAAATCTAGAAAATATATTGGTTTCTAAGGCTTCTAAGGAACAAAAAGCTTTGCGCAGGTGTTAGTAATTCGAAATATCTTATGGTACAGTTTAGTTTTTAGTTCTATTATAGAATAAGAAACACCTCTTTTTTACCTTGTGCCGTACATATATATATATATATATATACTATCAAACTATCTAAGTTAACTAAATATAGTCAACAAAGTAAATTATTGTTAAAGGGAAATTGCGTGAAAATACGAATTCTTCAAAATAATTATCCTACGTACTCTTAACACATTTGTAATCGATATTCAACACTACCAAGATTAGAGTAAAAAATCTTTAACAAAAAGTAAAAAACAAAAGAAAGAAGAAATACGATGTCTCAAAAATTGGTAAAAAAAATTCTAAATATGAATGCATTTATAACATTAATAATATTAATTAAAAGCAAATTGTAACGTTCGTTTAGAAAATAAATTTAATACGTATTATGATTTTTAGAAACGACAACATACAGTAAACAATAACAACAATAATTTTGTTCCTTAATAACTAAAATACATTCGTAAGGTGAATTACCAGAGAATAATTTAACAGGACAGAAAAAATCATGTGTTAAGTATAGATTATGAAACACTTTCCAACACTTCCTGAAAGCTTTAACAAAACGTCGATATTTAGGGAAATAAGGTAAGTAATATAACTAAGTAAACACTTTAGAAAACGCATAAAACATTTATAAAAATGATTTCAGCAGTTACTATCCATAGCCAAATATGTATTCCAATTTTTTTTAATAGCCCTGTGTTTGATCTGCAGGTATATATATATGTATATTCTATATAAATGGGAAAATTTAGTTTAGCAAGAAAATGCATAACAGGTTGAAATTTCTCTTTCAGAAATTTATGTAAATAGATGTAAATATACTTGAATACTTTTTGTATAGCCCTGTAGTGTACCTAGTACCTTTATTACGGGCCACAATTTAGCTAAAATTTTATTCAAACTAAAGCACTTTTAAAACTGCTGAAATCACGTTTTCAGAAATTATCATCCATAGACCATCATGTATCCAATTATTTCCTTGGCCCTGTATATAATTTTATCTACATTCTACCAACATTTCATAGTAAAGTAAATACAGTCCAGCGTATCAATGCATAAATTATTTAAAAGCCACCTTTAAGCAATTGAAGCTCATACACAGTAACCCTTTCTAATTCTTTTCTGTAGCCCATAATATGAACTAAAGCATTTATACACACTATATAGTATGCATAAATATAGTGAAACTTAAAATCTCATATCATAATTAAAATTGCATTTCCAACAATCATTGCTAATATGCAGTAATTCAGATACAAATATGGTATCAATTTCATTATATATGAAATAGTTTAACATAATTAAAATATACCGCAAACAATTCGACCCTCCGCCTATATCATTATGTAATGGAATTCTTTTGTGTGGCCCTATAAATGTATAACTATTCCTTGCACAGCATATTTTAATATGCATTTTAATATGCATTTATATTTTAATATGCATTTATAAGAATGCATATTTTAATGCCCTTCATAAATGTATATCAATTTTATTATGCTTGAAAGGGTGATTAAATCGTGGCGAAATAATTTAAAACGATTTATTACCATTTCCTTTAATGTAAATGAATTACATTGTGTGGCCCTGTAAATGAATAATAACTATTCTTTGTACCACATATTATGCAGAATGCATATTTTAGTGCACTTAATAAATGTATATCAATTTTATTATGTTTGAAAGGGTGTAACACCATTAAAAATCGTTTGCAACGATTTTTCCAATTAGCCGTAATGTAACGGAATATTCTTGACTGTCTCTGTAAATGAACTAAACTCGCTATGTATTTCATTTGAAGTAGAAATCGTGCTATGGTAGAGGTCAATAACATCCAAAAATGTCAGACCAATCGGAGTATATTTACGTGAGTTAGAGCGCGGACAGACGGACAGACAAACCGAAGTCATAAACACTTTTTAACTTTATGGAAAGTATTAAAAACTAAACTATTGGACTATGTATAAAAGCAACGGTTATAGATATTTTTTTCGTGAAATAGTGGGGTTCTTAGTATAGTTTTGTCTGTCGTTTAAAGAAATTTCGGATTTTATATATATTACTTTAAAATTTATATTTATATATATTTGATCTTTTATATAATTTACATTCATATTGCAAATATTTCTGGGGAAGAAATAAACGAGATTAAACAGAGATGACTTTTAAAAAAATCCCTTTTTTTCAACTTAACAAGCTATTAAGATTTTTTTTTTTTTATTTTTTTTTTAATCAAAATGTGTTGAACATACAGTGACAGTCCATATGACGAATACTTCAGCTAAGAAATTTATTGCTAACGAAAATTGCAGCTAACGAATGTTCTTCTGACCTAGTGTCCACCTAATGAATGACTCGGCTAAAGAAAATCGTTTTCGCAATTATTTTACTCTGTCTAATAAATAGGGATTTATCTAACGAATGTTTTATTAAATTAGTACGTAAGTAATGCATTTTTACTTTCTTCTATCTATAAAAGAAGAAAGTATTGGACTCATGAAAATTTTCGAATTCCGGTTTTCGACGGATTTACACATTTCAGGGGTCATAGAAACCGAAAAACTTGTTTTTGCAAAATGTCTGTCTGTGAGTCTGTCTGTGTGTGTCTGTGTGTATATCTTCTGTGGGCTCTCTATCTCAAGAACTAATGAACGGAATTTAATAAAAATTTATATCAGTTAGTCCCTGATATAAATTGGTGCTGATTAGTTTTTGGTGTAAATCTCTCAACAGGTGGCGCTACTATGCAGCATTTTTCACGATTTCCACAATAGCTCAATCTCCAGAACTAATGCACAGATTTTCATCAAACTTCAGATTCAGTTAGCCCTTGACAGGAAATGACGTTTTATACATTTTGGTGTAAATCGCTCAACAGGTGGCGCTGCTATGCTGCATTTTTTGCGATTTCTTCAATAGCTCTATGTCAATAACTAATGCTTGGATTTTCAAAAAACTTCAGATTCATGTATACCTTGATATGGATTACTGTTGTTTGTGTTTTGGTGCAAATCGCTCAACCGGTGCGCTGCTACGCTACATTTTTCAGAATTTCCACTACAGCTCTATCTCAAGAACTAGTGCACGAATTTTCACCAAACTTCAAATTCCGTTATACTTTGATATGAATTGGTGCTTAAATTGATGTAATTTCTTGTATTATTTAAATGATTTAATTGACGTGATTTATATAGAAAAATTTTTTGTGATGGCCACAACATACTAGTTATTGTATTGAAAATCAAACGTCAGTTAACGAAGATTTCGGCCAATGAATGTAATTCTGATGGAAATATCATCGTTAACCATTTATTCACTGCAAATCTTAATATTTAACATGTTTTAATGAGCTAGTCAAGCATTATGCCTTAAACAGGACATACAACTTTTTAAATGTTTTAATTGAATGAAGATAAGGAAATATTAATTTTCGTATAAAGCTAGATGAATCTGTACAATTATTTAAAATTGTTTTAAAAATGTGTGTAATTACTCATATGAACTACATCAAGGAAAAAAAAGTATTAGAACAATCCGTAAAAATTAGGCATTACTCAATATGAGCCTGTAAAGTAAAAAAAGAAGTTTTATAAATGTTAAAAAAGTCATAAGATTTAATATCGTTATATTCTTTTTGTAAATAACGTATAATATAAATAAAATGAGTTTCATTATCTTTTCATTATCTTTCCTTATCAATAAATCATTTTATGTGCATTAAAGGTGTCTTAATTATTTACTGTCGTGTTTCATATAAGGGAAAATTGTTAATGATATGGTCAATAATTTTAAGAATAAATTTAATTTATTTTGAAATATTAAATTATTAAGACATTACCTAAGTAAAATTACTTAAATACTTACATTTCAATTCGTAATTTATCAGGAGGAAACTATAAAGTTGATTTTATTGACCATTTTAACAATATTGTGTTTATTCTCTTTTCTTTTATAAACTCTGATCTTAATTTGCTTAAGACTCTCATGTGTTGTAACCTAACCAGAACTTTTCTCTCGATAGACACATTAAGGCGTAATTCAGTCAATAAACTCTTAATGCACTTCATTTCTTCAGGGTGTTCTCAGACAAAATATAGTTTTAAGGGGGAAATAAAATAGTATTCCCACCATACTATTGCCCATTTTCAGTTTTCCAAGTATCGATGGTTGTACTTCATAAAATTTAGTTATTTTAAAAACTTTTATTTTGTTCCATACTTTCTTCTTTTAATTTTCTTTTTTAAGAGAACGGGGTATTGGAATTTTTATTATATTTTCTGATATGTTTTATGGAAATTTTAATGAAACATATATGAAATAGTGTGATGGGTATTAGTCTATTTTTTAAAAATACCATTTAGAAGTATTCTGACTTGATTAGAGAAATGTTATTTTCGATAGATTTTACATTACTTAGATGTTACTTTGAGTGTTGTTATTGTGAAGAATTGAAATGAAGAATTTGTATTGAATTGTGAGTTCTATGGACACATTACACTTTGTTATACGGAAACATTATTTTTTTTTTTTGTATGATCTAGCAATAGCTTTTACAGAAATTTTAGCTCCAATTTAATTTTTCGCGCATCGTATTGTTCGGTAAATATTGCAATTCAAATATCTAAGTGAATTTATGTGGATCCGTTTTCGTATATTTAAAAAATTTATCAAAGTAAGTATATAATGTATTTAATAATAACCTTTTGGTTTATGTGGGGGGTCAAAACCGCAATAAATAGCTTAAATCATTCGTTAAAAAAATATACTTCCTATCTATAGTTTGAAATTACTTAATGTTATATGCATAGGGTAATTCTGAGATTTATGACATACATTTTTTTGTATTTGTGTATAAAGTCCCATGGTGGACATAAAATTAAAAAAATAAATCATGTTGTGCTATTTAATGTTAAATATATAACGCGTGTACTGCGACAAAAAAATTTAAAACAAATTATTAATATTTTTTAACAATTTTTTCTAAAACATTACACTGTGGCGCGTTACCCGTACATTCAGGCTGAGACGACGCACTTGTGCGGTAGTTATGCCGCGCTTGTAATAAGAACAGAATGAAATTATAAATTAAAAAAAATAATATTCATATCTGGACTATAATTAACGATGTAATAATAAAATGAAACTAAATGAGTACAATGAAATGTATTAGTAGATTCAAATTAATAATTGTTGCCTACTTTCACTATTAAAATTAACGACTTATTTTTCGACATTAAATTTTAATTGTTATTTCTGCAACAACGTAACATCGATGCATTAGAAAGGGAAAAGAGAAAAAAGTAAAATTGTGTTTACATAATTTATTTGTTAACCCTTTCGGGACCGGTGACGTTTACAAAAATTTTATTCGGTTTGTACCGCTTTTTTAAAAGAAGTTACCTTTACTTAAATAATCGAGAAAATGCTCTAATTAAACAAAGCAAATATTACTTTTCTTTTTTACTGGTGCCAGAAACAAATTTTGTAAGTTCTTTATGAAGGTACTTATATGCACCTATGGTCTCGAATGGTTTAAGAGACCTGTTTTTTTTCGACTACAATCTAGAGAAAAAGTGTAGAAAAGTACAGTGTTTATGTAGCTATATTTAAACACATGATGCAACGAAGCCAATTTTACTTCCTCTTTTTTGGAGTATTTTGCAAAGAACGTCTGCGTTACGCGTAATCCAATTTTTCAATATTATCATCTTGACTTGCATCTTTCTTGCTCTTCTTACTTTTTATTTTCCCCTTTTTCTCCTTTGGTTTTTTTAAACTTGATAATATGCCTAACACGGGTAGTCTGCGCAAAAAAAAGGAAAAGTTAATAACACTTAATCATCCCGTACAAAAGAAACTGCGGCATATATACCGGAATAGCAGTGCGCATGTATCGCATTTTGCATGGTGCAGACGTCGGTCATCACAGTTACCTGCCATCGCTAAAGGGAATGGTGTAACCATACACACAGTACTCTATAAAAACGCTACACTTAGTTTTGACTTTGAAATCATGCATGCTTTTAGTAATTAGTGTATGAAAAGTATTTAAACATAACGTGTTTAAAAGCTTGGACAGTGAAATCATGCACATACGTCAAATAAAGGATTGTACTTCTACAAGTAAACATCGAAATGGGATTCACGTTATACACTGGTTAAAATAATCTCATTGCGCACCTATACTGTGCGTTTGACGACCACCTATCGATAATTACAAGAAATACAAGGAATGCGGCTTCTATCCCGTATGCAGGGACTCTCCCGGAGTTACCCTATATTTAAACATACGTTTTAAACAACTAAGAAGTTAAAATTGTACGACATACATTTTTCTGTGGATTAAACTCGTTACATATTTCAATTCAGAAAATAATATAAAGTATGCCGAAAAATAACTTAAATATGAAATAAATTATTGTTATTGCAAATTGTTATAATAAATTACTATTACTCGGAGTTTGTGTTACAACTCCGAGTTTCACATTTAAATGCATACTTAGGGTAAAAGCTATAAAATATTTTGTTAAATTCTAGTATTTAAATATATAATTCGAAATGTTGAAAAAACAATACAGTAGAACCCCGCTAAGCCGAATCAATTGAAACCGGTGCCTGTTCGGATTAAAACAATTCGGATTATCCGAAATTCCGATAAAAATACAGAAGTAAAAGATGCGTGCTAAAAAATTGCAAATTATAAGTATTCAGTAACATAATAACCATCCTCTAATCCGGCATCCTAAGGTCGGGCAGGCTGTATAATCTGGCACGACTTTCGGGAAAAAAAATAGTATTCCTTGTTTTATTACTTCTGATGTTTATAATTATCCAATGAAACTTCAGAGTGAGGAATTATTTAAAAAACCATTACCAACGGCTCAAAATCGCGAATCTATAAATAGTTGAGTCACCACGTCGAGGACGAGGAAAGAAATAAACATTTCTGTAGATAATTTGCAAAATCATATTTTTGAAAGGAAAAATAAATTTTTGTCATTGGAATTAAATTCTTTTTGCATTTTAAAAGTGAATTTTATAGTGACTGGCAAACAAATTCATATTCGAGATTTTTTTAAGATGGCTTCTACGAGTAGGCCTACAGTGAACGTTTGCTTTTTATATTCGTGTACATATGTCGTACTTTTACTTTATTAAGTATTTTTTTTTAATTCTATTCAAGTTGTTAAAAAAAAAAAAAAAAAAAAAAAAAAAAAAAAAAAACAAAAAAAAAAAACATGCTCTACTGCTATTTTATGTTTAATTCTAACTTCTACACTTTTTCCCGATATTCATCCTGTAATTCCGAAAATTTCGTAAAATAATCTTTTCATTTAATTTGTTCAAGTATAATTTTCGTAAATAAAATCGGTTCGAATTAACCGGAATTTTGGATCAGCGGGTCTCTACTGCAGTGCAATTACAACGTCCTTCATATTCATTCAAAAGGCTAAGTCGGGTAATGATATCTTTCAATGTTTACTTACACATATGTAATTAATGTTACGTATAAACGTATAAAATGGTATTTGTCTGAAATTGTAATTAAATATTAATATATATATATATATATATATATATATATATATATACAATTATTTTATCTGTCAATATGATTCTTCATCATCCTAGAACTTACTTGGGTAAAAAAATATATTTTTTAAAAGTTGTGAAACTGAAATATTTCAATGATATTATTGTATCTTACAAGTTACAGAGATGGAAAAATACCACCCATACATTAGCAAGTAAAACACAAATACCATTAAATAATTATACAATAACCTATTTTGAATTGCTCTTGATTCCGAAAAGCATTTTTATTATTAGAAACATTAGAAACCACTACATTTTCTAGATTTAACGAACAATTTATAAAATCCGTTTATTTTACCTTATTAGTTTACTTTACCTTAAATATAGGAAACATTTCTGAATATTAGTTGTAAATTTCCAAGTGGGTGAAACCAGTCCGGGCAAGGATTCGAACCAGAAATGACTTGGCTGAAGTCGCCAATGCTCCTCTACCCACTGAGACATTCCGGAGGAATTTGGAGGACTTATTCACTCAGCTAGCCTTGTCCGGACTGATCCGGATTTTTTCAACAATTTAGAAATTTACAACTGATATGACTTATTTACCAATTGAATAATTTTGTTAAAAATTAATCTAATATTACTGAATAGTGAGTTACTTTTCGCAAACCGCAATATTGGTCATAAAGTTGATTCTCAAATCAAAATTTTAAGCTGCCTTATTGAATTCAGACACGAAGATTAACAAACTAGGTAATAATTATTTTAATGTTAATGTAATGTTAATGCTGTTAATTTAACGTAATTGTCATTAAAACATGCCTGTAAAAGATAAAAATATTTACTACAGAATTCATACCATCGGCAAAACCTATATTTCGTCTCCAGAAAACTCTTTAATGCACTATAAAATCTACTCTTAAAGGTTTACGAAAATCAGTGGTGGCAAACAGTACTTTTTGTTTATGAGTGCTTCTTTAAACCTGGGAGATTTGTCGGTTTTTTACGTTTCTGTACAATGCTTTTAGAAGGAATAGAAACTCGAAAAAGATTATTGTATATTTTCGTTCGAGGTCATAAAATATTTTCCTACCTTTATAAAGATATGATTTTTTTACATCGTAGATTTAAAATCAATTTAAAATTTTTCATCGTATATCACTGATAGCAGTAGATGACCGTAGTCTTTATGCGTAATTTAAGGATAAAAAATTTGAATTGATGTATAATATTGTGTTTAATTGATGATTAAATCTTATAATTGATGTAAAATATTGTTTTTCTTTGTTTTCTAAATAATTTTTTAAAGTAATATACTTCTATTGATTTACTAAGGTGTCATGTAATCCTTTCAGAAAGAGGTGCATTTTGCCTAGATAGCAGTAAATAATACTGATTTCGTTAATTACAGAATACTTTTTCTGATGAATTGTTGCATAGTGTACGAATATTTCTGAATAAAATATTACATTTAGGATACTTCAAATGCTTATCATTTTTCCAAAATTTTCTGTTGTTTATAAAAAATTTCACTTACCTTTAATAACGCTGTTTGAATTTAACTGAAAATTTGAAAACAATATCTGAATTGCCATAAATTTGCATTCGCAAATACATAAAAAATGTTAAAAGTAAATGTTTCTATTAATTCTACATTTTATAACTATTGCTATATATGCACATTGACTCTTTCTCGTGCAAAGCAATTAATTATTGTGTTAAATTGTTAAAATGATTTAATATCACTTGAAAGTATGAACAAATTCATTTAAAAATAAATCCCTTTATTTACGTAAATTATCAAAGAAACATTTTATTCAAAAAATCTGTGTGCCATTTTAAAGTTTGGAATGAAAATTAAGTGTTATAAATAACGCCCTTCAAACGTTTATGTATTTCAGTAAATTTTATAATAAATTTTGATGTGAGAAATACAGCTTATGCAACATCAGTCAATTTGTTTACTTTTTAGTTCTTTAAAAAATAGAACATTATTATATATAGCCGAACCGTAAAATTCTATCATATTGAAGAATATGTTTATCTTTCCTTTAAGAAGTATTTAAAAATAATAAATTGACTTATTTCTTCATATTCAGAAACTCCCAAGATGGAATGTGCTCAAAATTCACATATTCTGAAATTATATTTTATCGTGCCGAATAAAGAAATTGAAGAATATTATTTCTGCCCAAATATACGTAGCTAGGGATCACTATTCCTGACACGAAATCCATATAAATCAAGATACTTGGCAGTAAAAAATCACGACAGGTGAACTCAAGAACGATTTTCTGTCATACAAGATTACGGATCGTTCAAAGTAAAGTATGCAATTCACTGTAAAAAAAATCTGTAATTCTACAGATGTAAAGTTACAAAAATCTGCATGCTTTCTAAAATCTTATCTGCACACTGTACAAAAAAGATGTAAATCTACAAAACTAGTTTTTGTGAAGCTACAGTATGTAGCTGTACAAAAGAATCTACTAATGTTCAGTAATCTTACTAGAATTTTACCTGTAACCTTGGTTGCAGTTACATGGAATGTTCTAAACATCCCAGTTTCATAAGAAAGTGTTAATAACCTTACAGATTTTTTTGATTTACGGTGCAAAAGTGTGTATCTGTCACATGAATTTTTGTTGTTGCCGTTACGTAAAAAGTTCTAGGAATCCCAGTTTCCTAGAAAAATTTTAGTAACTTTACAGATTTTTTTTTTTTTTTTTTTTTTTTTTTTTTTTTTTTTTTACAGTGTGAGACATATTTTATTCAATTGAAATAAAACCAATTCATAATAATACAAACCTAAGTAATGAAGTAAAAGTAATCGCTGTTTTTTATTTTCGGAGCCACACTTAACAACAATGAATGCTAAAGGAATTTACATGAATATTAAATTAACACCTTGTAATAATGTACTAATTTAAATTGCTGAATGGTTTAAATTAAAACTTTAAAAAGAGTAAAAATAGGTTTATTTGACTGTTTACATGTTTCGAGTCTACTCGAGTCATTTTCAAAACAAAACAAAACAAAACAAAAATAAATAAATGAAAATATTCTAAAATAGCACGGTCTATGAAATGCTATCATTCAATTTTCCAAGTATTTTTGCAGTATTATGCACGTTAATTATATTTTGCTTGAATGTTTATTTTATTTCGTCCAAATATTCTTACATATTATGCACGTTATTTTTATTTTATTTGGATGTTTATTTTATTTCGAGTTACTCAACGGTTACGAAATTAATATAAACATCCAAGTAAAATAAGAATAACGTGCATAATATATAAGAATACGTGAAAAATTGAATGGTAGCCTTTCATAGACCATACAAATATAGAATATTATTATTTATTTATTATTTTTGAAAATGACTCTGATAGATTCAAAACATACAAACAGCCAAATAAACCTATTCTTACTGTTTTTTAAATTTTAATTTACACATTTTAGGAATTAAAATTGGTGATTTTACATACATTGATAAAACCTGTATTAATAAATTCTTAATGCGTGAGGATTTGAATCAAGCGTTTATATAATTAAAAAAAAGTATTTCCTCTAAGCATATCTACTTAATTTGTCATGAAAAATATACTTTAAAATAATGACCATGCACTTAAGATCGTCGACCTTATTTGTAGTACACTGTAATAAAGCTGCAATTCGACAGATGTAAAGATACAGAAATCTGTATGCTTACTTAAATTTTATCTGTACACTATGCAAATTAATATGTAAATCTAAAAACTTGTTTTTGTAAAGCTATAGAAATCTGTACCTTTACAAAAGAACCTACTAAAATTACAGTTATATTACTAAAATTTTATCTGTAACCCGGTTTGCAGTTGCATAAAAAGCTCTTGGCATTCTAGTTTTCCGAAAAAGTCTTTGTAACCTTATAGATATTTTGATTTACAGTACAAAAATGTATCTGTTACATGAATTTTGTGTTTGCCGTTACATAAAAGTTCTTGGAATCCCACATTTTTAGAAAAAATTAGTAACTTTATAGATTTTTTACATTGTACTTTTTATCATAGAAGAAAAAGAAATGTACACAATGAACTTTAATAATATAAAATTTTCGAATGAAAAAGTATTTTTTGCGTAGGTGGTCGTGTAAACGTACAATATTATACAAATTTTTATTTTTTTTAAATAAAAAGATTTGCTTTTGGAAATTTATTTGAGTATTATTTAAAAGCACTTTATTTGTCTACTTTTAAGAATAGCATTTTTAAAGAGATATTGAAAAAATGCTACTTCTTCAATTTGGAAAAAATGCTTAAAAACAATTACATACATTTTGAAATTATAAATATATACAGAGCTGCCAAGTCTCCGGCTTTTTGGATACCAGTATTTTAATACAGAAAACGTTGTTTTATTTAATTGGAACGTTCGGGAGATTTAAAAGAACAACATTTTCTCTAAGATAATAGTGGTGTGCAAACAGCCGGAGACTTGGCAACTCTGTATATATATATATATGTGTGTGTGTGTTCTTTCGTGACGTAAAAATCGTGACGTTATCTGCTTTTAGCGCTTTGTTTGAGTATTATTTAAGAGCACTTTATTTCTCTACACTGTAAAAAAAAATTCCGCAACGTTCCTGGGAAAAAATGGGCAGCTGAGTTGCCCATTATTTCCAAGAAACATTTCTTGAAAATGACTGGAACTTTACTGTATATGTTAAAAACTTTCTACAGAAATGCCAATAAGTTTCCTGCGAAATACCAGGAAAATTTCTGTTGACAGCAAAACATTACTGACATTTCACAGCATGCGGGATTCGCAGACGATTTTTACATTTCCAGTTGACAATTTTCGCTTTATTATCATTATTTGTTAGAATGAAAAAATATTTTGAAATTGACATCAAAATTATTATTTATAATTTACACGAAAAAATAAATTTTCAGTTAAAATTCAATAAAGTAAATATATATATGATATATTGTTTCTGAACTTTGCTTAAAATATAAAAATATATAATTGTAAATAATAATTAGAAGAAAAATCTAGACATAAAATATTTTGGATTTTCGTCAGTAATTATGTTAGTTTACAAGTTAGATAAAATACATATAAATTTTCATGAAAAAAAAACCTAAACGTAATTGTATATTTTTTCCGAAAATAAAAAAAAATTCAAATTTTCAGCAATTCAAAGTGTCAAATATATATCAAATTTAAATCAAATTGTAATAAAGTGTTAAAATATAAAATTAATTAAAAAAGAAAAAAAAGTCAAGAGGTAGCACCGAACTCGGGCCGTACGGGTGGCGTGCGAGCTTTCTACGCCCACACCACGAAAGACACGTTGAGAGTTGCAAAATAATGGGTATTTGAAACGTATGCTAAACCTCGGCATCTAATTTCTCAAAATCTAAGGCCCATTTGAAGAAATCCTTTCACAAGAATAATTAGAGATAAGAACTCTAAAACATACTTTAAATTAATCAAAATCGGTGAGAATCATGTTTCATGGTCCCCTGGTTAATGGAGATAAAAAATAATAGGTGTATTGTTTTTTACACGGTCTGCTCGTTAAACGTTCCACAGACAAGTACGAGAGATAATCTCTTAGTGATGTCACAGAGGTATTGTATTTTCATCTGAATTGTCTTGACAACAGAGACGTAAAGGATTATGTCGTCTATTGATTTATTTGCATTCCATATTGATTTTTTTACATTCATTTAAGGAATTCGTTTTCGGCACTCGCGCGCGAGCAACGGATTATAGCAAAAAAAATAATAAACGGCGGCCGCAGCGTTTTGCTGTTTCCAACTTTTGTTCAGGGTTCAGGAACGTTTCAGATAAGAAAACCAGAATTTCACAGGAAAGAGCTAAATTATTCTGAAAACCTGAGAAAAGGCGAAACGTTCCTGGATTTTACATGGAACGTTACTATATATATATATTTTTTTTTTTACAGTGTACTTTTAATAATAGAATTTATTTTATTCGTTTTAAGAGGTATTGAACAAATGCTGTTTCTTCAATTTGGGAAAGAATGCTTAAAAACGATTACGTACATTTTGAAATTATATATATATATATTCTTTCGTGACGTAGAAAAATTTGGAAGTATATTGTTGTCCAAATATATGGCTAGTGATCAACAATCCTGACACGAACTCTATATAAATCAAGATACTTGACTGTAAAAATTCATGAAAGGTGAACTCATGAAGGATTTTCTAACATGCAATAATACGGATTATTCCAAGAAAAAGTAGGGAAGTAAATCTTATTCGATTCATGTAAATCAGTTTGACAACAGTAATTAAATAAAACTTATACATTATACATTCTGAACCGCATTTTTGCAAGAAAGGATGATGAAAGGTTAATGAATCCTTTAAAGTAAATAATAATAATAATTAAAGAATATTAAGTAAATCAACTTTTATTTTTTGGAGATTTTAATTGTGTCCTAAAAATTTTCTAAAGCAAAGTACTTCATTAAATTATCGCATATTCATTCTCTATCAAGATCGCTTAAAAAATATTTCCATTTTGTAAGAAAAACGTTTTATTTTATATTAGAATGACCCATATTTCATTAAATACTGAATATAAAACTAATAGATAAATGTGTCGCTGTTTAATATTTGCTTTTAAAAAGTAATTTTATAAAACGCGCACTTCGACGTATTCGCTTTAAAGAAATATATGTCGACTGTCTGTATAATAAACTTTATTAGTAAAGTAAATTACATATTAAATACCATCATTTAAGATACTGAACATGTTATAAAATATATAGAATCGGCAGCAAAACCTTTTAACATGTTCACCAATGTTCAAAAATGAAATTTTATTCAGGACGTAATGTTAATGAGAGAAAGTAATATATGTATATATATATATATAAAAACAAAAACAAATTAGAAGATTTGAATTTAATAATGTACTTTTTAAACTCTTGTCAATATAATTGAATGTTTATATATTGAAACAATAATTAAATTTTCAGTGTGCATCATTTTTTTTTTCTTTTATATTTTGCTTAGTGGTCATACGTCAAGTCTACTATGAAAGAATATGTTTTACCTAACTAAATAATTGTACTTAGAGTGACGGTAAATAAATATTGCATTCCATGTTATATATTCATTATTTTACTAAAACTAAGTAGGTTATATCTATACTAAAGGACATTGCTAATGTTTCGGAAGCAATTACACTGGTCGACAACAAAATGATCCCACTAAAAATAATGGCTACGCCATTTTGATTTCAGGTCACGACAAAAAATATGGTATTGAAATTGTTGTATCACGTACAATTTTTTTTAGACGAGGTAGCTTGTTTTTAAAAATTAAGACAATTTATGTGTTACATAAAATGTATGTGGAAAGTGCCTAAACAAAAATATGTTAATGCGTAAATTATCTATAAATACATAAAAACATAAAAATGTTAGCAAAATGAAACATTATCAATATGAACACATTAGCAATATAAAAATATTAGCAAGATTCCGTGGCAAAAATAAGTCATATGAGTTAATGGATATTACTAGTCTCAGAAAAGTGGTAGACACCAAAAGACCCATGCAAAAGACAAATATCAACAAAATATATTTTCATAATTTATATTATTACCCTCTTTTGTTACTCTCAAACAACGTGGTTTTGTACGTAAATATGTAATATTTTAACCGATTTTTAACCCACTTCCTAGAAGGTAATTGTAAGCATTACGTTCATAAGTGTGTTTCCGATGACAACCTTTTAATATTTTTATAACGTAATTATACATTAATAAATCAATTTAATTTTTTTTTCCCGTAGACCACCACAGGTGAAAAAACGCCATATATTCTGACAAGGAATGTCTTCTTACTAGGGTGGAACGAAAGTGTAGGGCAAAATATTTTTTTTCCGCAAATAATTTTCTAATAGCAATTAAAAGTTGCTTGTTTATGTTAACAATAAAACTACGAAGTTTTTTCGTTCTAAATTTATATCTTGAGGTGCCGCAAGAGCCTTAAAAATAAGGATTTTTTTACAAAAAGTCCAAATTAAACATAAAATTATAATTTTTTTCACTGTTTTATTTTCACATTTTTAAAATCATATATTGTTTTTACAGCAATCTATAGATGTTTCTTTACTATAACAACAATAATATTAAGTTTAATTGATGTAAATTTATGCATTAATTTTCTGAAAAAGTGAAATAAATGAGCTTTTTAAAAATAAAAATCAAGATGTAATATCAGTTTGAATTTAACTGTTGTAATTACTTTTTCGCTTACAAATAGTTGTTCAAACACAGTTTTTTAAATACTACAGTATCGCAAATATGTATTTTGACAAAGATAATAATTCACTTAATTGAAAAGAATAATAAAAAATAAAAAGCAATCATTTATTTTATTTAACCATATTCAATGTTTTAATTTTAATAAATTAACAATAAATATTAATAACATTATATATATATACTATATATATATTTATATCTGAATTTTGTCATGCTTTAACTCTCGAATTTTTTGACCGATTTGGATGAAATTTTATATGTGCATAGTACATACTAATGTCTCGACCAAGTTCGTTGGCCAGTTTCATCCACCATCTTGTTTCAAAATAGCGGCCATTGGAATTTTTGAAATTTTAGAAATTTTAGTGGCAAGAACTTAATCACTGACAGTTCGTTACAATTTTCAAGTTGTTTGCCGAAATCCCCGTCAAATTCCTTAGGACCCTTTGTTTTTCCATCTAATTCACGAAACTGTTGGTGCAAAGGCAATTCTTTTAAGTGTAACAAACAACTCAGCCACTGCAGTGGCTTATTTAGACCTCTTTCTGTTAAAGCAATCACGCCGTTATTAACTCCAGTGTTTGTGGCTGTCCCATCACACACAATAGCAGTTACAGTTGATATGTTCAAATTATTGTTATAATTAAAGTAGGCTGGCATGCTATTTTTTATAGCTCCACCTGTTACAAAAGCAGGGGTTACGTGTCCTAGAAAGGATGAATTGGACTCTTTTACTAAAGAAATATGCTCTTCGATGACCGTATTTTTGTAAAATTTGTTTACTTTTTTATGTTGCACAATTGTTTTATCTTTTCTTCCATCGAAAAACAAACCTATATTATCTCCAACTTGGTTAAGGCTTCTTACTATCTGTTTTGTTCGATTCTTGGCTCTCTCTCTTCAAATTTTCATCCTATCAATTACCTTAGTGTTGTTCTCCTCTGTAATCATTCCAACATCTTTAAGAACAGCACTTGCGATAGTCGCAGCAACTCCGTCTGAAACCCCAGTTCGGTCACAAGCAATTGCTACTGTTGGAAGTGCTACTCGCATTTGCTCGCTTGTTGTTGAATCCAAAAAAGAAGTAGAGGAATATTTGGGATTGTATATTAAGGTTCCTTTAACACGTTAAACGCCACGTCAGCCACCGGTGGCTGACAGCGAACTTTCCGTTTAAAACGCCTTTTTCACCGATGGCTGACGTCTAAAATATAATACAAAACTGAAAAGAATATGCATTGTTTTAAATAATTACTAAACAAATATTTAAAATTTACCTAACTTTTATTTATTACAGGATTATACTTTCTTAAAAAATCCTTTAAACATTGTAAATTTTCAGCGTTTCAGTGTCAGTCGTCGTGGCACTCAACGTGTTAAAATTTTGCTCAGGATCTGATTGAATGGCATCCTTTTCAGCTTTTCTAGTAGCCTTAACTACTATTTTCCGATTGTAGTTATACTTTAATTGTTGCTGTATTACCTGTTGCTTCCCCTCTTCTCTTTGTGGTAAAATCTTGGAAATAACTTTATAGGCTCCACTTATACACATTTTTCTCACTGTTCTTTGGTCTAG
The DNA here is from genome assembly GCA_963932465.1 of Maratus speciosus. Taxonomy (NCBI): domain Eukaryota; kingdom Metazoa; phylum Arthropoda; class Arachnida; order Araneae; family Salticidae; genus Maratus; species Maratus speciosus. The sequence goes on along the minus strand of OZ010788.1, from coordinate 354,788,358 downwards.
TAAAAAATCTTTCTCAAGTTTAGGTTCTTTTTTCTTTTTTCGCACTTACAGACAGAAAATTCTTTGCACTTACATGTTGCTACATAAAAAAGACGTTTGCTTTCATTTAAATCTTTTACTGCAATCAAATCATATTTTTCTGTACCTTTTCTACCTTTTGATCTTAAAATACTTCTGTATTTATCTTGATAGGTTTTCCTATTTCTAACATGCGAGTGAGAGATACTACAGGAATAGATGCTGACGACCAAATAGATTCAACTTTCTTAATAAGTATATCAAGTATTTCACTCACCGTTCGTTCTTTTGATGTTTTATCTGGTTTCAGCTCATGTCGAATATAAAAATAATAATTCATACTGTCATAATAAGTTGAAAATCTTATATCACTTAATTGTTTATGGTACCCAAAAATTGGGCATTCTAACTTTTGTCTGGTCTGAACTGGTCTTGACACTGCCATCACTCTAAAGATAAAGTATTAACTAATAAATTATTATACAAATATTCAAACTAACATATTCATAGACAAAAAAAATCCAGTAAAGAATAGCATAAAAACATTTGTTACTCAAACGATTCGTATGCCTGCACTGACTGACGACAGAAACATGTGACGAGACCATTCCTACAGTTACATGCTTCTCTTCCTCCTCCGTCACCCTACACCAGGCAATAATATTCCGCCTGATTCAAGGTCACTTCAAAACAAGTACTGTTCTCCATTTGACTATTAATTTTCAGAACTAAAAAAATGTTTTGCCGCGTTTTTAAGTTAAAAGTAAGGTTAATCGAAATTTTATTACGAAATACTGTTAAAATATAAAAAAAAAAATGGAAATTAAAAGATGCAAGAATTAGTAGCATAAATATTAAAGGTATGCAGTATAAAACTGTAAATATCTACTGTAAAGTAGTTTATGTGTATTATTTAAAAATTGAAAACAGGTATTTGGTATTTAAAATATTTCTTTTTTACTAAACCAAATTTATCAAAATTCGTAAAATCTACTTAAAAATACATATATTCAAGTCTTTTGCGGCACCTTTAAATATATTATGTTTGTTAAAATATTTTAACACTGTCTTAACAAAGGCATTAGACAACTTTTTATCTCTATTACATATCGAAATTAAAAATTTATTTTTTTCGTTCCACCCTACTGGGCATACTGGGAATATTTTGAAAAAAAAAATACCAATTAAAATACTTATGTATGTAATAAAGATCAGTAAATTCAGCGGCGGGATTACAGAAGAAAGTCTGTAAAAAATAAAATACTTTCGAGTATTTGTCGCGAAAAGACGAAAGCGTCACGCGATTTGGCGAGCAGTACGTTTCCTCGCCAAAAGCAAAAGATTTCAATGCACCTGGAAATTGTTTGTTAATTTATTTTTAGAATGCGTATAAAAAGTATTTAATGAATTTAATTATAAACAATGAGAGAGTTTAATAAATAAATTTTTTTCGTATTACATATTTATGTTGCTTGTTATTTAATTTTATTACTTTAAAAACAATTCCATATATATAAAATATTTTAATATATTTAAGCGTATTCGAAAATAAAGGCAAGATTTATTTAGCAGTTATTTATTTCAATATCAAAGAAGTCATCGTTTCCATACCAACAAAACTAAATCGACAGTGCTCAATTGGACTTAATTTTGAGATATTGAAACAATTTTAATTTATTTTAACTAGGGGGCTCTGCCCCCTACGAGCTACGCTCGCCAACCCCCGTTCAAACACCCCAGATTCTAAAAGCATGCAAATTTCATCGACCTTAAAAAGTTTGAATTATAATTTTTAAAAAAAGTGACGGTCTCCCTGTAAACGGGATTTCATTCATTTTCCTTTGATTGAAGATTTTTAAGACGAAATCAGCCGCTGCTAAGAGATACAATGGCTGTTTTCATCTTTGATTAAAAACAAGAAAGAAAAATCATGCGTACAGCATATATTATGAAACACTTTCCAACACTCCCTGAAAGCTTTAACAAAACTTCGTTATTTAGGGAAATAAGGTAAATAAGATAACTAACTAAACATTTAAAAAACTGATTTCTGCAGTTACCATCCATAGCCAAATATTTATTCCAATTCTTCCGAACAGCCGTGGATCTGATCTATAGGCTGATATATATACCATATAATAGAAAATTTAGTTTATCAAGAAAACGCATAACAGGTTGAAATTTCTCTTTCAGTAATTTAGACTAATAGATGGAAACATACTTCAATACTTTTGTACAGCCGTGTTGTTTACCTAGTACCTTTATTACACGCCACTATTTAGCTAAACTTTAATTCAAACTAAATCACTCTTAAAACTACTGAAATCACATCGTATTATACATGAAATAACTTAAGTAAGCCGCACCGACGTATATAAATTTTATTATAAATGAATTTGTATAATTAAAATACGTCGCAATCAATTTCCCCCTATACCATTTGTAATTGAATTCTTTTCTGTAGCCCTGTAAATGAATAATAACTAATCGTTGCACCCTATATGCTACATAATATTCTGCATATTTTAGTGCTCTTCGTAAATGCATATATTTTTTATTATGTTTGAAAGGGTGTAACATCTTTAAAATTCATTTGAAATGATTTTTCCCATTGGCCGTAATGTAACGGAATACTTTTGACTGTCCCTGTAAATAAACTAAACATGCTACAAACTTCATTTGAAATAGGGTTCGTGCTAGGCTAAACGGAAATAACCGAAAATTTCAGTGCTGTCCGAGTACATTTACGAGAGTTAGAGCGCGACCAGACAAACCGAAATCAATAACACTTTTAAACTTTGTTGGAAAGTGTTAAAAATTAGTTAAAAATTTGAAAGTAAGCTAATGTAAAATGAATTAAGTACACAAAGTCTTTGTCTTTCGGTAATTTTTAACACCGATATGAGATAGTTCTTTAAAATGTATCCTTTTAAATCTGCCGTAATTTTCACCAAAGTTTCCTTTCTCTTTTTAATATTCACATGAAAATTCTTTTGTTGTTAGAAAGGAATTGTTTGCGCTGTCTTGGATTCACGATAATATTTGAAAAGATTATCAAGAAATATGAAATAAACGTCTCGTGCAAATATATTTTTTAACTTAAAATGTTTTACCAACATTTATTTATTTGGCATTTTTAAATATGACGTAATTTCCTTCATTTGTGACTTTTAACGCATAATAATGAATTTAGTATTTAAAAATTTTCTTTCCCTTTTTAAATTCACGTGTAACTGTAGTTTTTATGATGTAATTTTCAATATTTTCCTGATTTTTAACACGTAATCACTTAATTCTAATTTGAAAGTTTTTTTTCCTGTTTATAATAGCCACGTGTAAATAAATGTTTTATTTGAAGGAAATATTATTCTTTGCGCTTTTTTTAAAGGGACAAAGGAGTGAGACAGGTAGGGTTTCGTTAGATGGACGAAACTCTAAAAACATGCTGCGGATGACTGTAGCAACATCCTAAAATTACATTACCATCAGCAAATCTACCAATCCCGAATTTAGTTTATATTCGTTTCATATATTCTTATTCTTTTGTGCGGCCCTGTAAAATAATTATCAATATTATATACAGTAAAACCTCTGAATAGCGGACACCCCGAGAATGCAGAATTTGTCCTCTATTTAGAGGTGACCGCTACTGAGAGTAAAACATGTACAGTTATTTAAGAGTTGGTAATCGAAAAAATGTCCGCTAAATAGAGGTATCCGCTAATCAGGTGTGTCCGCTATGGAGGTTTTACCAGTAAAACTTCTGAATAGCGAACACCTCGGGAGGGCAGAATTTGTCCTCTATTTCGAGGTGTTCGCTACTGAGAGTAAAAAATGTACAGTTATTTAAGGGTTGGTAATCGAAAAAATGCCCGCTAAATAGAGGTGTCCACTAATCAGGTGTGTCCGTTGTAGAGGTTTAACTGCATAATAATATCATCCTTTACAAGAAAATTACATGCTGTATGATAGACAGACAGACATCCAGAGAAAGCTAACCTCCGGATCAATAAACACTCATGTCTTTTGTTTTAATAATCCACAATTGTATGTCGTACAACATGCCAGATTTTATACAACAGGCTAAAAACGGTCACCGTGGTACGGAATACTGTATTATTATTTGTTTGCCCACCAAAACTGGTTGCCACGGGTTGTTGCAAGGTTTGTGATCACGTGGTTGAAACTGATTTATTAAATATTACTGCTTGCGTATTTTTTTTTTATTTGCTCCATGTGTTCAAACCAGTTGTCTACGAAAACATCAACCGATGAAAGTGACGCACACCAAATTTCTGTGACGTATGCAGATAAATTGTGCTTTTTAAAGAGCTTTTTCTGTATAATTTTTAAACGGTTTGGAACTTATTTTTCATAGTAGGTGCATTCAGTAGGCGACCCTCATAGGTACCTTCTGGTACAATCAGAAACGAAATTCGACAAATATTTTTTGAGTTATGCTTGACGAAAGGTTTTTATTAGGCTTTTTTTTTAGTAGGACATGGCGTTAATATCCATTGTAGTAGTAAAGTGTCCGGACAGTAATATTTCGCTGAGTATTAGCCTTCGCTTCGCTCAGACAATTATTTTATTACTCTTTCAACAAAAGAAGCAGGAAGTGTATACTTTATTATTAGTGTATTCTTGATCACAATTTCTAAAACAATCGAATGTAACTTTGCATAGGCTCTCATAAATTAGCACTAATACACTAATAGAGTAATATAATTTTAAATATAGAAAATGGATCATAATATTTTATTAATAAATGATTATTTAGAAAGTAAAATCATCCGTCTTATCCCTACTATCACATGTGGGGTAAAATGGATATATTATTCTTACAAGAAAATAAAATGTTTAGTCATTTGTTTAAAAAGAAAAAAATTATATTTCATTTTACAACTATAAATAAGAAATTATACTAACAATACTTCAATTATATCTAAGACTTACTATTGATTGACAAATTGATATTTATCTTCTTTAAAAAATAACAAGTTACAGAAAATCAGATTCACCTCAGATTAACAGCTCTCTTAAAACCACAATCACATTTGTCCATGTAGTCTCGACTGTCTTTTGAACAAACAGAATTCGTGGGCTCATTAGCTATTGTTATCCAATACATTTTTTTGTTTTATCCGAAGTAGAATATTATTTTTTTACCCAGAAGTGTCTGAATCAGAATGCAAGCCTTAAAAATGCCGTCTTAAATTTTAGCTTCACTTGCATTGAGGGAAATTTTTCCTTCTTAAATATGCTACATATAATAGCATAAAAAAATTCAGTACCTTCAAAAGTTAATATTTAAGAATTTTTACAAACTAGGAAAAATTACAAGTGAAAAGTATATATAATATAACATAAATAAATTTAAAAAATCAAAAAACCCGACTGCGTAAAAAGCGAACTAATTAATTATTTCTCATCGATGTGAAAATATTTTTTATATTACTTTTCTATTTTTTATATACTTGTATGGATGACGTTTAGGCTATATTTAATTGTTAGTTCTTATCTATAAACACTGTTTTGATGACACCTATAGATTTCTATGAATGTTAGAGTTGCAGTAAAGCTAGAGATCCGGTTGTGTAATATTTAAACGGAACATTAAACCGGAACATTAAACCGGTGTCCGGACAGTAATATTTCGCTGAGTATTAGCCTTCGCTTCGCTCAGACAATTATTTTATTACTCTTTCAACAAAAGAAGCAGGAAGTGTATACTTTATTATTAGTGTATTCTTGATCACAATTTCTAAAACAATCGAATGTAACTTTGCATAGGCTCTCAGAAATTAGCACTAATACACTAATAGAGTAATATAATTTTAAATATAGAAAATGGATCATAATATTTTATTAATAAATGATTATTTAGAAAGTAAAATCATCCGTCTTATCCCTACTATCACATGTGGGGTAAAATGGATATATTATTCTTACAAGAAAATAAAATGTTTAGTCATTTGTTTAAAAAGAAAAAAATTATATTTCATTTTACAACTATAAATAAGAAATTATACTAACAATACTTCAATTATATCTAAGACTTACTATTGATTGACAAATTGATATTTATCTTCTTTAAAAAATAACAAGTTACAGAAAATCAGATTCACCTCAGATTAACAGCTCTCTTAAAACCACAATCACATTTGTCCATGTAGTCTCGACTGTCTTTTGAACAAACAGAATTCGTGGGCTCATTAGCTATTGTTATCCAATACATTTTTTTGTTTTATCCGAAGTAGAATATTATTTTTTTACCCAGAAGTGTCTGAATCAGAATGCAAGCCTTAAAAATGCCGTCTTAAATTTTAGCTTCACTTGCATTGAGGGAAATTTTTCCTTCTTAAATATGCTACATATAATAGCATAAAAAAATTCAGTACCTTCAAAAGTTAATATTTAAGAATTTTTACAAACTAGGAAAAATTACAAGTGAAAAGTATATATAATATAACATAAATAAATTTAAAAAATCAAAAAACCCGACTGCGTAAAAAGCGAACTAATTAATTATTTCTCATCGATGTGAAAATATTTTTTATATTACTTTTCTATTTTTTATATACTTGTATGGATGACGTTTAGGCTATATTTAATTGTTAGTTCTTATCTATAAACACTGTTTTGATGACACCTATAGATTTCTATGAATATTAGAGTTGCAGTAAAGCTAGAGATCCGGTTGTGTAATATTTAAACGGAACATCTGACTGTAAAATAGTCAATTAAACATCGGTTTCATTTTCAAAGACCTATCCAGTGATATATCATTTAATGTGGTGCGTACATTTTTTCGTCTCTGCCGCCATTTTGAATGAATAAAAACAAAACCTAGCCTATAGCCATCGGACTGTTAGGACGAATCGATAGAGACCGCATTCATAAAAATCCATTCAGCGGTTGGGATGTTTCGAGGGTATAAGGAAATCCACATACCCAGATATGCGTGAAACACACAACCTTTCTTGGCAGCCGGGTAATAAACAATTAAACATGAAAATATATATTAGGCAATATAGTGATATCACAATGGCTGCATACCTCTGTGTCCTTCAAGTAAATGTTTCAACCATAACTTGCTACAGTGCAGCTGAAATTAAGATATTCGTTTAAACCGGAATATCTGGATTTTCATTTGTAAATGTCACAAAAAAAAAAAAAAAATTCATTTTACCAATTTGCAATTTAGAGAAGTTACAGTAACCTGAATTTAAATTGCAGTAAAAAATTTTATTATAAAAGCCTTCTATATTTTCAAATACATTTGTTTAATTTTACTGAAAGGATAAATATAAATTGTCTGTATAATGCTCAAAAAAGTACCATAACACTACAATGCATTTTTTCAATAGGCATTTGTCGCATATTCATTATTTTCTACAAAACAAATCTCGTTTGGTTTATGTATATAAAAGAAAAGCAAATATGAAACATTACGATAGTGCTTTTATTTCCCATTTCTAAATAATATTTTATGTATGAAATATAAAGGTGTTTTAAAATGACATTCACAGTAATTAGGTGTATGTCTCTTTGTTTTAAGATATGAAATGACTTGTTTCACAAATTCATCAATTGTACGTCTCGTCACATGCAGTGTTGTTTAATAAAGAATTCAAAGATGCATTATTTAGAAAAGTCATAATAGTAATATTATGGGTGAAATTAAACGATCTGAATGTTCGTTTTCTTGCGCATTAATTTTTTTTCTGTTTATCAGATGTGTTAAGCCTTAAACTTTGTTATTTTTATGATTTCAATGTTATATTTAAAAATTGAAACATATATTTGAGAGAAAAAATAACATTAAGAATTGAATAAAGATTTGTTTCGATAATATTTCCTTTTTTCGGTTCTTTTCTTTCTTCTGTAATAAATGATGAGAATACAACATTTAATTGGTGTTTAGGACTATGTTTATTACTTATATCAGTGAAGGGAAAATCAAGATTTGATGTATTAATAATTTTAATTGAAGTATATTAAATTCTTTGTATTATTAAATATTGATGAATATTAAAAAAAAAAAAAAAAGGGATATACAAATGAAAAAACGCGAAACACGTATGTCTGTCATAAAATTATCATAATATCACTATTGTATAAATACCCACCGAAAATTTAAAAATCCCATAAAAATCTGATTTATGACAAAAATGCGTTAAAGGAAAATATTTGAACATGTTTATTGTAAAGAACACCAATTGGTCATTCCAAAAACCAGATAAGTTGATTGTTTTTCTTTATTTAATAAATGAATTTAATACATAAATGTTAAAATGAAATATAATTATATATGGGTAATTCCAAACATAATGAGCAAAAAAAAAATCGTGGGCACATAGGAACCAATTTTAATAAAATTTGGTACACAGGTTCATTTCATATTAAAGTAGAGCATTGCAAAATATTTGGACAAAAAAGTAAAATATTATAGAATTTCTGGGCATTTAAAAAACTTGTCATATATAATGTTATGTGCTCAATCGTTCAAAGTTGCAAGGTTGAAGTTCCCTATCATAAAAACTATTTAACACAAATTAAATCGTTTTATAGTGTATTAACCTCTGGAAAAATATCTTCATATTTATTTAGTAATAATAATTCGGTAAAACCATGAGTTATCGCAAATTAATTGTAAAAATTGTAAATTCGTCAATTTTGAGAAAATTTAAAACGTTATAAAAATCAAAGCAATTCAAAAACATCTGTGAAATAGATGGCTGACGTAGTGTTACATATTAAGATCGAATTGCTCAAGTTTGTAAGTTGCTATTATTCCCGATTCATCTTAAAAATCGCTTAGAAACTTTAAAAATAATTGCAAAATACTAATTTTTCCTCTTTATATGTTTAAAAATTTAAATAAATGAAAACTCAGACAATAAAAATATTGAATAAGCGTAAAGGTCAATTAGCCCGTAATATGTTTTAAAAACTTTAAGATTACCTTTTGATTCCCAACATAACAAAATTGGGTTAAAAAAAGGTAATACATATCATATTTCATTTCAAATTTGTGCAGTTTTTTTACAATATCGCAAACGGTTTTAAGAAAAATATCTTTTGTGTTGCCATCTACATTTATCAAGAATTAAATTATATTTTTTTTGTTCAACTCAATCATTTTCTACTGTAATTTTAAAGATTCTTCAAGCAAAATAAACTGAAAGCAAGAATAATAAATTCTATATTTAAAATATACACTTTTATCTATAGTGTCAAATAATTTAAACATTCTAAGAGGTTTCCTTCACGATCAAACAAGAGATAGAAACATTGATTTTTTCCCTCGTCATTTTTTAAAATAATTTTTTTTCTCATTAAGGTATAAAATTGCAAGAATGAAACTTTAGATATTTGAAATATATACTTTTAGTTATAACGTCAAATAATGTTAGAGCAGTTAGATCGTTCCTTCGTGTTCAAACGAATAATAGAAATTTTTCATTTTTCACTCGAAATTTATTGATATTTATTTTTTTCTCATTATGAAATAAAAATACAATTACTAACTTACGCCAATATATAACTTATAATTGATTCTAATGCATAAATAATTTTTAATGTTGTCCTTCCATTCTTAGGCTAATAATCAAAATTGAAATTTCAAGCATGTAGTCAAAACCTCCATTTTGCATAAACTTTTAATGTAAATTTTAATAGTTAAAAATCTATTTTGAAGTCTATTATTTTGCGTTTACTCATAAATGAATATGATCTACTTATATGCTGAATTTCATTAAAATTTGTGGCATGTCAGCCACAGTGCATTTGCTCATTTTGTATGCAGTGACCCATATATTATCTCTGACATGTTATATCAGGGGTCAGCAAAAGTTTCTGGCTGCGGGTCACAATCAACCAAAATGTGTATAGTTAGAGGGAGTTTCTGGTCAGTGGTATGTTCATTTTAAAACAATTTTGCGTTTTTTTGCGGATAATAACGCCTTATGAATATCTGAAAATACGTAAATAATACATGCTTAATGACATAAATCTAAAACTGAATTGCAATAAAGAGTGTTACTCTAAGAATGTTCTATATTTTTACATGCATATAAAAAAGAAAGTAACAAAACTTTGAGACTTTATATAGATGTATTTCACATTTCTAAATCACATTTTATAATCGAAATATAAATATGTTTACAAATGACATACGTAGTAATTATATATATGCCGTTGCTTTAAGATTTAAAATATCTTGTTTCGAAAATTCATAAATTTTATGTTATTTTAAATGGAGTTTTGTTACATAAGGTATTGCGATGGCATTACTTAATAAAGTCATAAAGATTTTGCTTATGAGTGAAATTAAAATGGTCTCAATGTTTATTTAATGACGCATTAAATATTGCATTTCGGTTACCGTATACAATGAAATACGTTTAACACGAAAATGGTTAACATGAAAAATCGATTTCTAGTAGACCAATTCCAGTAGACTAACGATCTGCTCTCGAAATATAGCTGCATCACTTCATAATAAATTATATGATGTTAATTAGTAATAGAATCACACAAATTAAAAGTCACTCACTCCAAGTGACGGCTTGTTTTTAAACAAAAGAAAAACGAAAAAAATCTGGGCTCCTAGCTAATGCAACAGTATAAATACTCAAAGAAACACTTTGCGAACGGATACATTGCAAGTGAAAAACCAACCCCACGAAAGAACCGGAAGGACGAAGCCGAAGACAGGTTACGATACGACGAGCTCCTAAAGGAGGAGGAGTACCTGTGACGCAGATGAATGGATTTAATATTCACGGCGTCAGATTTATAAGGCAAACGAAATGTTGGCGTGAAGCTGGCAAGGAATTATGGGTTATGGAACATCATAGAACAAAAATATTAAAAACATTGACAGAAAAAGAATTTATTCTCAGAATGAAAGAAAGTAAATTAGTGGTTTTATAAGAAGTAACTTAAGAACGGATTAAGGCTTTTAGAATAATAATTAAAGATTACGCAGGTTTAAAGGCATGAAATAAAAGACAAAAGATATTTAAGATATTATTAAAGATAGGTAAAAAGGGGGGCGATATAAAGAATTTGGAATAGTTTTACACATATAAAAAAGCGAAATTTTTTTCATTATTACACACACATATATATATATGGGATTTATTTGAATAACTTAAACGTAACTGATACCCTTCAAACTGTGAATATGAATAAAAAGTTTTAGTACATGACCAAAAATACAACTTAACATTCAAATAACATTGTACAACTGAACAATAATTCTATGCTGAACTGAACCGCAAAAGCTTCCTTGAGACTTGCATTAACAATCACCAACCAATTCTATGGCTAAAATCTATAGAACAACCTCATCCCCCTTTCTTCTTTTCACTTCCCTTTTTATGAGTCTTGCTTGAGATATCACGTTCATCGAACCCTTGAGTCTGTTATCTTTTATTGTTCAACACTTTATCTTTTATTTCCACATTTACATCTATATTCTTAAAAACTTCTATTCAAAATAAACATAGTTTGCTAAATTGTACGTATAACGTATAAGTCGTGTTACAAACACATAAAAAATCTACATTTCGAATTGCTTACACGATCGTCGTCAGGATAAAAATGAAGCTACAAAATTTGTACATATTTTGTTACATATATATATATATATGTATATATATATATATATTATTCTACTAAATACAATCAATATTACTATTAACTTAGATATAAAAGTAATTATATTAATTTATTGAAAGTAAATCTTAAGATAGGATGTACTTAATGATGCAATGGCTAACAGTTTTCAATAACATTTAATTGAGCAAATATTTAACCCAAATAAATGCATTAGTACTTGTCTTATTGAATGGTATTTGATGGTTATAACTATAAAAAGAACATAAAATACATCAATAAGCATTAATGATTGCGGAGAAATATTTATGTAGTAATATTTGCTAAGAGCATCGTATATATCAAGGAATTAATGGTTACGAAGATGAACAAAGTTATAAATTTATTAACAAAATTGTTACTACATATTTAATTATTTTTTTTCTTTAAAAGCAAATCATCGAGTTTCTGCTAAATATGAAATGTGTAATTTTATAGTCAGATTAATTTAGATTTTTATTAATTCAGATATATATTATTGTTATTTCTAGTGTGGATAATTTTTAGGGTAATTTATTTATTTTTTTTAATTTACAAGTAGAAGTAATATGTATAAAAATAAAAATAGTTTTAAAACACTTTCTTATCAGCATTTCTTATTTATCTTGAAAATCATGCCTTGCTTCATAATAGAAATACATACTTTTCGCAAAAAAATTCCGTTGGTATTTATTAAATAGGCCGTGGGTACCGAACTCTATTGTTAAATTTCACAACTTTTTTGCTCTTGATAGAAAGCACGAACAAATGAATTTATTTAAACATGATTATTTTTGTTCTATTTCTTTCATAAGGTACAAGGGGATAAAACCGAGCTTCCCGGGTTGCCTAATATAGGTGTAAAGCATCATATATATTTACTCTCGATATCTCGAACTTCGTTATCTCAAAAACATTGATATGTCGAAAAATTATTTTTCCCTTGATATTACATATTCATCTAATGTTAATTTTAATTCTTATCTCGAAAAGTTTTCACTCAAAACCTTGTTATGTCGAACGTTTTTCGAAGTAAAAAAATGATTTTTTCCGGAAAAATCGCCATTCATTTGCGTCCAAGCCACGATACTGGACTTATTAAAAAATTTAGAGATGTAAATTCATTGAACTGTTTCTTTTCAATTTAATGTAATTATTTTCTACGAGTACTTTAAAAATTAAAATTATCATCCTGTGATTAGACATATTGTAGACTATCATTGCATATTTTTACTCATTCTCATCTATCCTTACTCTAATTATTATAATATTAATTCCGTATCTTGTGGTTTTCGTGATTTTTTTGTTTTAGCTGTATCTCAACCTTATTATATCGAAAACGCACTATCTCGAATTTTTTTTTAGTCTCCCTTCGACTTCGAGATATCGAGAGCATTATTTCTAATGTCAATATCATTTTTTCTCTGCTCATACCAAAGACACAACAATCAATATTTTTGAAAAGTTTCTGCAAGCCGCATTTAACGTACTATACTTATATATCGTAAAAACACGCCGTTTGATAAAACAAATGCAACAAATAAAAAATTAATGGAAAAACGTATCTCAAAAATTGTGGCGAAAACGACTCTCACTGGTCTACGTTTCTTTTTTAATAACTTATAATTCTAATAGATATTTTACATTTAATATTTTTTCAAGCTTCTCCCACTAACAATACTAAAATCTTATATGAAAAATAGCAACCGTGCTTTAAAATGAAATTTTGAAACTTATTAAAAGCGATACATTCGTATTAGCATCTCGCCAGGTGTTATTAGCTGAAGAAATCGCCAAATGTCATTATATAAGAATCAGCATTCTTGATTCTGTTAGTTTCATTGGTTTAATTGCGTAGTCTGATTACATGTGTTAAATTTTATTTTTTATTTGAATTTTGTGTTTTTTATTAATAAATTTATATTTTAATTTCGTTATGGAGTGTAAGCTGGAAACAAATGGTAAGTAATTTATATTAATTTAAGTGCAAACATGTTTATAATTCATAATTCTCTACATCCGATACAGACAAATTTAAAAAAGAATATCATATTTGAAAATTATTTTTAAAAAATTAAAAATTGAATAAATATCGATACTGTTTTCAAACAAACTCCGATAAATTTTGCAAACGAATTACATTCGAAAGTGCTATATTTTACCTATTCAACAGTGTAAAAAATAAAAGTTTACAATATTTAGAACCTTAAAATATTTAAAGAAAAGTTAAATTTAATCGTCTACTGTTGTCACCGTGAAAATTATGTCAGTGTTACAGATTGAAGTGTTTTTTAATGCGATTTTTTGCATATAGTTCAGAAAAAAAATTAGAAAAAAACAAAAATTGAAAACCGATTTTTTAGAAGTTTAAAGGTCCTGTGCTCCCCTTAAAATAAAAAAAAAACCCCGCATTTTTAGCGAATTTTTAAAACCTTAGCTTATGGAAGCATCTGGCGCTAATGTGGAAGCTGTTTTTAATTATAAAAATCATTAAAGTAAGTAAAGTGAAACGTCCGATTAGGGAAATGTTATGCAATTTGTTCAGAGTGTGTTGCATTTTTAATCTACAGATCAAAATATAATACTGATATCGGATTCGCGTGGACGTTCTGGCTGCAAGAATTCTGTTATATTGTTACACCAGAAACTTTTTGTCATAAAAGCTTTTCGCGTAACTAAGCGTTAAACTGCACTAATAACGGATGTAAGAAGTATCTTACAAAATCCTTCTATATTCAATTTGGAATTAAAATATGCATTTTATGTGATAGTAAAACTTCACATGATCTAAATTTGAATGTACAAATTTATACTGGAAAAGAATCACAATGAAAGACAGTAAAAAACAACACATTATACTTATAAGGGAGCTATCATGAAAATAGAAAGTACAATATTACTTGTGACAACTTATATAAATTCTACTATTTAAGAAAATAACTACTAATACGGAACATTCTATGGTTAGTACTATGATAAAACACCACAAAAATTCTTGTCAAATGTCAAATAAAGAGATATATAGTTCAAACGTTTAGTTCAGAGATAACAGAATTGTTTTAAACAACAATCCAAAAACAAGTGCAAAATAGCGTCATTTTAATGAGCGCCACTTGTTAATTTTTTTTTTTTTAGTAACAGTCGGATAATAAATATAAAATAATATTGGACTACAATTTCATTAATGTATCTCGGATGTTCGTGATCAACTACTGAATGCATACACTTGCAAAAGGAAAACAAATCGTTAACCTATGATTACAAACAAAACCTATTTTTATGAATCATGAAGGATCATGAACTACAGTGCCCAACCGTTTTTAATTGACCCTAGGCCTCGAGATTCTATACAACATATGTTTCGATCAGGTGGTCGACCTTACTTAATACTCTCAGTATTTACTTCCCTAGCAACCTTTTTACACATTTTATCGATCCCGAACTGGCAAAAGGATGAGTGAACTTTGACCACCCAGAAATCGAACTGCCGATATGTAGCGTGTCTGAAAAGAGTGCTGACAATTAAGCTACTGTGATTTACGCTATGATTACATTTGTAATATAAAAGATAATTATCCGGACAGTAGAATTCCGATTATCAGAGTCCCGTTTAACCTAGTTTCAGCTTTAACCGAGTTATTTTCTTCTGATGGACTGATGGCTTCCATTATTATGAAACAACCATAATAAATGAAGTGTTAGTTGAAGATCAAAGAGCAATCTTAAAAATTTAGAACTCTGATTTTCTGGTCAGGTGAAAAAAAATGGCCATAACTTTTTTTTTTTTTTGAAAAATTATGGCCATTTTAATTTTTAAAATTGCGTTTGAAATAAGAAAGAATAAAAGAAGTTTTTTGAGTGAACATACGTTTTCAGCAAATTTATTGTTTATGTTTCCAAATTGTGTACTTTTGTTTTTGCATCTCTGAGTCGTAATATTATAATTTGTTATTCTATTTAGAAAAAAAAAAACTTTATTTCTGTACAAAAGTTCTAAGAAACGTTTTTTAATGAAATTACATTTCTATCAAAATCATTAAGATTAAAGGACAATACTTTTAATTACATTTAAATGTGATAATCATCATATAAGAGGGTTTCACCACCACAGTAGACGAAGTCCATCTGAAAAAAAGGAGAAGTCCATTTAGAAGGTGCATAAAACCCGTTTTATCCATTTCCACAGTGAACCAAGTGTGTTTTCTTATACATTTTATGTATGTTATCTGTTTACAAACTTCGTTTACTGTGGGAGTGGATAAAACAGATTTTACGCACCTTCTCAATGGACTATCTAATGGATTTTTATTCAAAATGGACTTGATGCATTAAGGTTGTGAGGCTTTCATATGCAATACTAAAATAAAAAATGGCTCTATTTCACATAGTAGTGAAATTTCCATTATACGGTCTAATTTGACTCGATCTGGATATGCAGAAATTCGAGTAATTACGGCAATCATAAGGAAAAGTTTGTTGTGAAGTTGAAGTATCTGTTATTTTTTTTCACTCCAGTTGGGTTTATTTTATTTATTGTATGTATGTCTGTATAATATTTATATATACCTTTAACTGTTGAATGCAGGCGTTATTTATGTGTGAATGTGTGTTTTAATATACATTGTAGTATGTGTGTCTATTATCTGTTATTTTGTTTAATGAATAAACTATGTATAATGTACGCTGATATTAAAGGTAAGATTAAATAGAAATACATACAAAAAACCCATGTTAACACTTCTAAAAATATCCTAGCCGACTCAGCCTACAGACGCAGTAAATTTAGAAGTTAAGTACTGATTTCAAAAAACTTAATCAAGATTAGAGACGAATTTGGATAATTTTTGTTCCTTTTCTAAGAAGTACTAACACCTTGAAACAGTTTCGATATGTTTCATAAACAAGAAGTTATGGTGGTTTTAATGTTTTTATAATTCACGCCTCCATCCAGATTTTTTGATGGAAAAGTTCATCCTATGAAAAGACTGTTATTTCAAAGTTACTTATAATATTAAGAAGTTTTATATAATAAATTTAAACCGTGAGGTTATTTTGTCATTAAATGAACTACATACTATATTTTAAATTCGTTTGTTCTTTTTATTGGGACACGCGCGCGTTCAATAATGGAACGCTTTATACAGCATCTCTGAGGGTTGTCAAAATTTTTCATCATGTCAGTAATAATTTTTTATCCTTTTAGTGGCGGAATAACTGAGAACCGATTTTTTTTTATTCTACAAAACCTTCCTTTCTTTGTTTTTTATATTGTTTTTCATTTTTTTTAAATGTATGAGTTCGTCCTATATAAAAATAGTCACTATTAAAAATATAGATAATATTAAGATTTATAATAAATTTAAGCGTATTTGAAATCTTGTGAATCGACTAATTTATGATATTTTTTCTTCTTAAACCGCTATTTTTTTCGCCCTTTGAGGCCAGTTTTAATGATATAAAAAACTGTCATGCATAAATTTTAACTGATTCGATATACATTAGAATTTAGAAGTTATGATTTTTTTTTCTATTACTTGACCGAGATTTTCTGATCCTTGCTTTTATCTGTCATGTTGGAAGAGATTTGAGCAGAATTATGGAAATTACCGCGGCAAACCGTCACAAAAATGTGAAATATGTATATATATATCTATATATCTATATATATACATATATCTACATCTATATATCTATCTACATATATATATATATATATATATATATATTGAAAAATCCAAATTCATATAATTTAGTACACGAAAAAAACATCTATCAAGCTGTAACTAAAACAATAATTAACAAAACCAAGAGTAACTAAGAAAAAACTAAATATGAAGACAAGTGGCAAGGCTTATGACTTGCTCTGTGGGGTTAAACATGTTTTACGTGCACAACATTCCCTCTCACTTGCCAAGACCAAACAAATAGAAATTGAAAAAATGAAAACCACAAACTAACCAAAAAGCCGTCAAATGAAGTCCGTGAATATCCTCACCGCTAAGCTATTTTCGATAGGAATCACGTATCGATAAATCATCATCATCGAACAATTCCAATGTTTTATTTCGATAGCTTTATTTCTTGATAAAATTGAGAGTTAAATCATTCAGAAAATGTATTGGGTAATTTTGTTTACTGGCGTTTATGTAAAGGTTAAAAATTAAAAATTTCACCAACCAATTTATCATATATATATATATATATATATATATATACATATATACTAGCTAACTTGCCCGGGTACGTCAAAAAAGCGGAAATTGCGAAATTGGAGAAAGAATTGGGAAAAAGCTCTGAAAATCACAATAAGATATCCCGAAAAATTTTTAAATCGCTGCACAAATTTCGAAAAGAGACAAACAAATTATACATCGTGCTCGAAAATTGAAAGTTGATTCCTTTCACTGATGTGGAAAAATGGTAGGGAATCGCTAAAATACACTAAAAATCACATACAAAATTCCCGAAAAATTGCTATACGAAATCCGAATAAAGTTTATTGAAATGAGGGCGGAAATTACTTTAGTATTATAGTTCAAAAACAGAATGTCTAAAAATTGCAGAAGATCGCGAAGAAACATAGAAATCGAATTAAAAATCACGAAAGTCAAAATTTGTTATAATTGGATAAAAGTTTCAAATCCAATTCCTTTGACCTGCCGGCTCTCTTAAAATTTATGTTTGAGAAAGCATGCTAAGTATTGTTTGATGTTACTTTTATTCATAATTTAATTTATTTCGATTCCCTTAAATATAATTACTAAAATCCCTTAAGTTAATATTAGTTTTTGTTGCATTAAAATATCTCAATTTGTTGATTTTCTGTAAGCAAGTAATCCTTATTGGTTTAAAGTGTAAGTCTATGGGAATTTGGCGAAATATTAGAGATATCACCAAGTTGGCGTCAATTTGGTGACTAACTTTGGTCGCCAAATTGACGCCAACCAATTGATCGCCAACCAATTGATCGCCAACCAATTGATCAACCCAATTGATCGCCAAATTGTCGATAACTTGGCGATGCATCGCCAAGTTATCGACAAAGTTAGCGGTATTTGGTGACAGAACTGTGTCCCCATACGGTAACCCCCCTTATAGGTATGAAGATGCATTAACTGCTGTTCAAAAATCGCATAAAAAATTGTTAAAAATTCAAAAACAGCTGTACGAATACCTAAAAAACTTTTTTGAAAAGAGAACAAAATTCAAAATTGGGTTAAAAGAAAGAAACCGTATTCTTCTCACTTATATGGAAAAATCGCTTCAAAACATAAAAAAAAAATGCTAAAAATCGGATAAAAAATTAAAAAAAAATCTACTCAAAAAATCTAAAATCAAGCTTCGAGGTGCAAAACTTCATGTATAGACGTACCGTTCCCCAAATTTTGTAGCTCTGCGTGCAGTGGCCTACTCAGAACACCGTAGACACACTCACTCACATACTCACACAAAATTTTCTTTCCTTATTATTATAGATATATACTAGCAGGCCCGCCCGGCCCTGTCCGGGCCCCATGCAAGTTTGCCAGGGTCTTAACTGAAATGTAGATATGGGGAAGAAACTATAAGGAGAATTCACCCCAAAAATTAAGAATATCGCATAGAAAGGAGGCATGTTATTAACAATTTAGTGCACCAAAACTTCAAGGGGCCCTGTAGCAGGCCCCTTGCAAGGATGCCAGGGTCTTAACTGAAATGTAGAAATGGCGTAGAAAGTGAAAAGAGAATTCACCCCAAAAACGAAGAAAATCGGATAGAAAAGAAGCATGTTATAAACAATTCAGTGTACTAAAACTTCAAGGTGCCCTGTACTGTACTGTATCCCTTGACAGGGTTCCTAGGTCTTAACTGAAAATGTAGAAATGGGGCTGAAACTAACAGGGGAATTCACCCCAAAAACGAATAAGATCGGATTGAAAAGAGGCGTGTTATTAACAATTCAGTGCACTAAAAATTCAAAGGGCCCTGTACTGGGCCCCTTGCAAGGGTTCCAGGGTCTTAACTGAAGTGTAGAAATGGGACAGAAACTGAAAGAGAATTCACTCCAAAAACGAAGAAGATCGGATTGAAAAGAGGCATGTTATTAACAATTTAGTGCACAAAAACTTCAAGGGGCCCTGTACTGGGCCCTTGCAACCGTGACAGAGTCTTAAGTGAAATGTAGAAATGGGGTTGATATTGAAGGCAGAATTCAACCCCAAAAGGAAGAGAATCGGATAAAAAAGAGGTATGTTATTAACAATTTAGTGCACTAAAAATTCAAGGGGCCATGTACTGGGCCCCTTTCAAGGGTTCCAGGGTCTTAACTGAAATATAGAAATGGGATAGAAACTGAAAGAGAATTCACCTCAAAAACGAAGAAGATCGGATTGAAAAGAGGCAAGTTATTAACAATTTAGTGCACTAAAACTTCAAGGGGCCCTGTACTGGGCCCCTTGCAAGGATGCCAGGGTCTTAAGTGAAATGTAGAAATGGGGTAGAAACTGAAAGGAGAATTCAACCCCAAAACGAAGAAGATCGGATAAAAAAACAGATATGGTATTAGCAATTTAGTGCACTAAAACTTCAAGGAGCCCTGTACTGGGCCCCTTGACAGGGTTCCAGGGTCTTAACTGAAATGTAGAAATGGGATAGAAACTGAAAGAGAATTCACCTCAAAAACGAAGAAGATCGGATTGAAAAGAGGCATGTTATTAACAATTTAGTGTAGTAAAACTTAAAGGGGCCCTGTACCGGCCCCCTTGCAAGGGTGCCATGGTCTTAAGTGAAATGTAGAAATTGGGCAGAAACTGGAAGGAGAATTCCCCCCCCCCCAAAAAAAACGAAGAAGATCGGATGGGAAAGAGGCATGTTATTAACAATTTATTGCACTAAAACTTCAAGGGTCCCTGTATTGGGCCCCTTTCAAGGGTGCCATGGTCTTAAGTGAAATGTAGAAATGGGGCAGAAACTGAAAGGAGAATTCACCCCAAAAACGAAGAAGATTTGCTAGGAAAGGGGCATGTTATTAACAATTTAGTGCATAAAATCTTAAAGGGCCCCAGGGGCCCCGGCCCTTAAAAAATTAAAATCTGAGCCTCAGGTGCATCAGGACCTGTTTTGGTCTAATCACTCCTAAATTTTCGGACTTCTACGTGCGGTAGATTTCGCTAGCCATCGCCAACACACACACACACACACACAGAGCGATTTGTTCTTTTATTAGTATAGATATACCTGTGTGTGTGTGCATATACATGAACTGGTGTTTTGGGGGTTCTGGGGTTTTAGTCTTTTAAATGCTGATGTTCTTTTTATTGAGATACCAGTGCGTTTAACAATGCAACCCTATATACAGCATTTTCATCAAAACAACAGCATTTTCAAAATTTTCATCACGCAATGATACTTTTTTATCGGCTTAGAAGCCGATTAATGGAGATGTGATTTTTTTTACTTCTACATCACCGCCCCCACCCTTTTTATAACTGTAAGATTTTAATACATTTAAGTGGATTTGATATATTGTGAAATGGCAAAGTTATTAATTTTTTAATTCTTAAAACCCTGCTTGTTTCTCTTATTGAGACCAATTTTAATATAAAATAAACTGTCAAATGCGTGTATTATTCGCACTCAGGGGGTTCCGCACAATAAATGTATGGATTATTAACTGTATTATTAAAAAAAATCGTTGCTAAAAGAATAATAAGATTTAAAAAAGTATACAACGTAGGGTTGGGTTTTGCTGTATATAGTAGAAAAGTATAAATGCGGATACCATAAAAGTTCAAAGAGATGTGAAGCCTAAATAACATCAAATATTGCTATTCTCTAAATCTCTCTTTTTTAACCTTATCCTAGTCTGTTTATGATGAACTTAATTCGGCACTAACAACAAAAGTAGTGCATATTTAAACTTCATTCGGCATTTCATAAAACTAAGGTCAGCGTTGTAATAATCTTTTATTTTTTAGTGCAGCTAAAATAAAACCATTGTTCAAAGTTTAAACTTTGCTTTGTGCGAAGCGCGCATCGAAAGGAAGTCACAAAGATGCAACGCCGCGTTGTTCCAGATAGGTTTTTAATTAACTTTTAAAGACACGGGATGTGTATAGGAAAGATCCACTCAATGCAAACTAGTCGCGAATCCCATAGTATTTATGCTATTGATTTTAATTTAATTTGTCTCTTTTTTACAATTTGACATTTATTGCTTTTATACTGCTACTAGGCATTGCATTACACACATATATAATTAAAAGTTGTTATCTAAACTTTAAAAGCCGATGGAGCATAGAGTACGCCCCCTGTCATCATGTATGTCCAAACCGTCCGAGTGTTTAAGGGTTAAAATCTCGGCTAATTACAGACGATTTTCTTTTCGAAAATCATTAATAACAATGCTTTTATACTTCTGTTACGATAGGTACCTCCGGAGCTCCTCAACACCTTTGCTGAATGCCCGCAAATCGAAATATGTATGCAACGGGAAAATGCTCTTTTCTCAAAAACTATATCACCTAGTGTAATCGCTATAATTTTCCTGCAAGATTTAACTTAAAGACTACTACCTCTATTTTTTTAAATAATTTTAGTTTCAGTAGATTCGAAAATAGATGGGGGGGAGACATATTATTGCAGTACATTTTAGACGATATCTCTGAAAATGCAATGCATAAAATTAAAAGAAAAGAAGTTTTGAGTTCAGCGTTATGAAAGCTTTACCACGATAACCCATACGATATACGAAGAAAAAAAAATTTTTTTCAAGTAATTTAATTAGATCCTCAACATTTTTCATAAATTTCGGATGTTTAATAATCTGGGGATGCTTAATAATCTGTAAATATGTGGGTTAATAGTCTTTATTACTTCCTCGAACTGGAACTTTCCACGTTTTATAGTTTACGAGAAAAATGACTGTGACAGACAGACACAGGAGTGATCTTATAATGGTTCCGTTTTCACTTTTTAAGTTCGGAACCCTAAAAACTGACATACATATGTAACGCTCGAACAATACGCACTCCATCATATTTGTTCTCCTTTTCTTTTTTTTCTTTTCCTTCAAAAGAACTGACAAGCTGAGTAAATTATACTTTACGAGAGAAAAGAATGTTTACAAAGTGGTTGCCAACAAGGCATTTGTGCTATGCTGTATTTTAAATTAACTGAGTTATTTTGTAAATAGTAACATGTAAATAGGATGTAAATATTAAAACTTATTAATCTATGATAAGTTATCCAGTTTTATTTCGTAACATAAGAATAGTTTCCACCCCGGATTCTGAATAATATGTTACAGAAGTGGCTCCCCAACGTCTGGCACGAATAAAAGCAAGATATGAAGATAGGTATTATTTTAAATTGACTTAAACTGTTTTAATAAGAATATTTAGATACTAAAGTACAAAAATTTATACAAAAGTACTTTTGATTCATCCGGAATCTGTGGATTTTTGAAAATTGTATTTGATTCGTCCAGAATCGAAATATTTTGGAATTGTTCTATTCAGCCTGAATATTATTTTCCTAGAATTGAAATACGAAAAGTCGTCTGCAGCTTCAAGTATTTTAGTATCTGAATTAAATGAAGATATTCATAAGAGAAATAATTCTAATAATTATTTTTGAAAAATAAAAATCGTTTGCTTTATTTTATACATTTATATAGTTGCACTGAGCTATTTATTATGAAGTTGTTATTGTAAATGAGTGCTTGGCATTATTTAATTATTATATGATTGATATTATTGTGTAAGAAACAAAAACAAAAACAAAAAAAAAAAAAAAAAAAGGCAAATAGTTGGTGTCATTATATTGAGTTTTGAAAGATATTATATGTTATTTATGTTCTATATATGTTAAAAATTACGTATTTTGCTAAGAGTTATTCGTAACACGAATTAAGTTTGAAGTTAGCTAAAACATATTTAGTTCAAATGATGGCCTTTCTTTCAAAGGGTAAGAAAATTGATTTAATCACATTAGCTTCAGAATTAAAAGTAGAAGTAAGTAGCGATGATAAAGTCCTCGAATTACGTGATAAAATTGTAAATAGTGAGGCATTTAAAGATAACATAGATTTTGTACAGGGAATTTATGAAAATATCGTAGAAGAAAGAAAGACTCTTGAGGAAGAGAAACGTTTAGCCGAAGAAAGAGAATTTGAGCTACAGAAGCTCAGGTTAGAAGCAGGAACAAGAGATGTTGTTGCAAATATAAGCAACCCTCTAGAAACTTCTTCAATACGCGTTGACTTAAAAAAGGTTTTACCCGATTTCAATCCTGAAAAGGATGATATGAATTTATTTTTAATAACTTTTGAGAGGCAAATGAAACTTTTAAAGGTTTCTAAAGAACTGTGGATCACGTATTTAATTGGAGTCCTTCCAAATGAAATCGGTAAATGAATAGCGCGTGAACCGGAAGAAAAATTTGAGGATTATTCTTATATTAAAGATATATTGTTGCAGAGGTTCAAGTTAACTGCAGAAAGGTTTAGAGTTTTGTTTAGTCGACATCCAAAGCGAACCGATATTAGCTGGAAAGAATATTATTTTGAAATTAGAAGCTATTTTGAGGGATGGCTATCTGAATTAAATATAAATTCCTTTGAAAAATTATCGAAATTAATTATTGCTGACCAATTAAAGAAAAAGGTTTCCCCTGATTGTAAAGAACATTATTTAGATCAATGGGAGAATTTAACAGATCCTGTTGAATTAGCTGAAAAGTTAGATTTATATGATAATTTGAGGTCACACAAAGTAGAAATAAAGAGATCAAATAAAATCAGTGAGGTCGAGAATTCTAATCGCTTTGAAAAAACGCCTTTAGATTTTAAAAGAAATGATTTTGGTAAAATTGGCAATCAAAAAGAGTCCAAGAGAAATAAAATTAATTACCCTTCGAATTTAAACCGACCAATGTTAAGTTGCTATGGTTGTGGAAACCAGGGAGTTATTAAATCCAAGTGTCCAACCTGTTCTCCGAAAAATGTATCGGTGCACTTTCAATCACTAGAATTTCGTACATGTAATATGCAAACATCACCAACATTATTGGTAAAAATAAGCATAAATGGTCTCTCTGGCACAGCTTGTGCTGACACTGGCGCAACACATTGCGTTGCGGGTGAAGGTTTGTATTCTTTATTAAAAGACCAAGGTGTGAAGTTTGAAAAAACTCAAATGATCGTAGTCTTAGCGGATGGGCTACAAAACACTACCGAAGTTTATAAAACAGAAGTTCATGTTAAAATTGAAGGTCGCGATATTAAAACAACATTTTATGCTCTGCCGAATGCCAGAAATAATCGTACAATTTTAGGAATCGATTTTTTAAGCAAAGCAAAAATTGTTTTGGATGTAGTAAATCAAGAATGGTTCTTCGCTGATAGATGTAAGTAGAAGTATAGATTCGCTGAAGATACATATAGACCTCCCAGTGAATTAGCGATAAAATCCGCTGAATTAAACACCGTTTTACTTAGAGAAGATGAAGGTAGACATCTCAGTTCAGAGCAAAATGTTAGGTTGAATGAACTGCTTGAAAAATTTACTAGTAGCTTCCAACTAGGGGAAGAGGCTACACCTAAAGTTAAACATTATATTGATAGTCCTGCACATGATAGAAAAGGCTATGTAAAAGATTGCCGTAGGAATTTCGATTATAGGGGTATGAACAGAAATTTTAATCGACCAATTGTTAACAGAAGCAATAATAGATATGGCCAAAAATATGTTAAACAGTCATTTAACCATGGAAATTACAATAAAAATAGTTATGAGAAACATGATTCAGAGAATTCTTACCAAGATGAATCAGAGATTCCTCAAAATTTTGAGACTAAAGATTCTTTAATATCTCAAGATACGACAGAAAGTGAAGGTTTGGTGAATAGTTCATCGGATATGGTTGAACCTAATGATGCATCTGAAACGCTAGAAAGTGCTTCCCTTACTTCAAAAGTGAAGTATAATCAAAATTTTTCTCCTAGCTACAAAAATAGAGGCTACTATCATGCTGGAAATAATTATAATTATGATGTCCGACGATCAGGTAGAGGTAGATATCAGGAGCAAAGAAATTCCCAACCATCACACAGGTATAGTGCACGGCGAACTGCAGATTCGTCTAGCAAATTCGAAAAGAGATATGAAAATGATCTTAGAACTAATGATCAGGATAATTACAAATTGGATTATAGGTCTGGAAGTTACAGACATGATAATGGGTACTATAGAAAACAAAGATCTCCTACTTCTTATACCATTGCCACTAAAGATAACCCCTTTTCTCCCTTAGGAAATTATCATATATCAGCTTTGTGTCCTTACACGCAAGATGATGGTGGATCTTCTAAAGGCTTTATTCGTCCTAGAGGCAGACCCGGGAAACGTCAGACGCCCAGCCAGCAAATATTTACAAAAGGATAAAAAAACACGAGACCAATAGAGGATTTTAGGCACCAGAAAGCATCCCGAAGGAATCCACCCAGGAAATGCACACTGCATCTGAGGGACCAGTAATGCAGTGTGAGGGGAAGAGTGTAACGCTTGAACAATACGCACTCCATCATATTTGTTCTCCTTTTATTTTTTTTCTTTTCCTTCAAAAGAACTGACAAGCTGAGTAAATTAGACTTTACGAGAGAAAAGAATGTTTACAAAGTGGTTGCCGACAAGGCATTTGTGCTATGCTGTATTTTAAATTAACTGAGTTATTTTGTAAATAGTAACATGTAAATAGGATGTAAATATTAAAACTTATTAATCTATGATAAGTTATCCAGTTTTATTTCGTAACATAAGAATAGTTTCCACCCCGGATTCTGAATAATATGTTACACATACAGTTTTGGCCCTTTTCCTAGAAGTAATAATAACTTTAAACTGATTTGGTATGTATTAAACTTAAGAAGTTAAGTGTTTTAATAATAATAAAAAAAAATCCTCCACATTTCCACTCCTATCGTCCGTTTTTGTCCATTAACGAACTTGACGAAGATTTTTTGCTCCTTGATATTATGTATCAGGGTGGAAGAGATTAGTGCAACGTTACGGAAGTTATCGTGTCCATAAGAAAAGTTAAATGTATAGATAGATAGAGAAAGTTTTGAACTGAGGGCCGGGGTGTGTGTGTGATTTTTTCTTCTTGGTGTCCCGATCGGTGTAGATTTACAAACAATTTTCTGAAATTCAAACATAGGGGAGAATGTAATAGGTAGTATGTCTTACGAAATCTACTTAAACGAGAAAAAGAAGATCAGTGAACCTCAAAATTGGTAAAACATCAATTTAATTTTTTCGAAATATAATTTTTTTTATATTTCGAAATATTTTTCGAAATATAATTTAAGAGCATTTATAACATTAATAATCTTTATTAAATATAAATTACGACAATCGTTTAGAAGATAAAATTCAAACAAATTATACTTTTCTTTTACAAACGACTATAATGTATGATTTTCAATATGTTTTACTTTTCGAAAAAATTATCCTTTTATTTCATTATACGTTTTATTTTTGATCACAACGAAAGAAATTTATTTTTTTACAATAAATAATAAAATTAAATTTGGATAACATGGATTAAGGTGCTTTGAATTTTAAAGTTGTATATTTTACAAATAATAATCCTAGATTTTTGCGATTTTGTTTCAAAAATTGAGTTAGTATAAAAGCATAAAAGCGATAGTTACGTAAATATTCGGCAGTCATGTGCACTCCTAACCGAGTAATAATGTTAATGAGTTGCATATAAAATTTATTTAATAAAACTTAATATAAAAGTACATAATGGAACTTCAATTTTAAATTTAAGTAAATATTTTCCTACCATAATAATAGATGGACTTTTCAAGAGTTTGAATAAACGTCCAGTTAACATATTCAATAATATTCCATTTAAATAGCCAGAATAACAATACAATATATTGAAGTAGTTTTTTAACCTATTATATGTTTAATACGTAATATTTGCTCCAAATTTCAATAGACAATTGTACGTTTGATTTTTACAACTAATGACATATTCTACTAAAGAAAATCGTTTCTGAAATCACCTTAACTGACCAAGGAAAAGAAATTTAGCTAACGAACATTTTATTACATTAGTACATAAGTAAAATATTTTTTTTTTGGACGAAAAATCAAATTTTGGTTAATCCTTGTAATTCTGATAGTCTTCTGGTCTTCTTTAACTCTTTCAGGGGCAAGGCATTTCTGCTCAAAAAATGTTCAAATAAATAATTCACACCACATTTAACAAACAAATTTATGTTAAAATAATCAAAATACGTTTATTATGAGACGTTTATTACGTTTATTATGAGATCGAAATTGTACTAAAAAATTACTGGTGCCATTTGGATATTTAGGCATTAATATTAATCGTTTACAGACGCAAACGGTGCCCCTCAAAGGGTTAACCGTTTTATTTTTGTAAATTTAAATAGTTAACAGGTTGTGAAGGGCTGGTAAAGCACTGTGACTTAACTCTCCGCCAACTAGACTTAAACAATTGATTCGATAGTTCATTAAAATGATTTTTGTCAGGAAAAAAAGACTTAAAACTCTGTAAACATGTGACTTTTTCAAATATCTGATTTCTGTAAATATGTGAAAAAGTCCCATATTCACAGAATTTTAAGATTTTTTTTTTCATTTTCATAGAAAAGTCATTTTGAATATTCTTTTCGGGTCCATTAGACCCCGTCTTGCTGGCGGCGGGTTTTAAAATGAATGAAGAGGACTACTTTTAAAATATATTTAAATGAATGAAGAATAATAATAAAATATTCAATTCAGTAAAGCTATTCGGTGAACCCTTACACATATTAAAAATTATCTTAAACATTAATGTAATTATTTATATTAATCACATCGAGAAAATTGAGTATTAAAACAATCCATAAAATTATATATTAGTCAGTTAGAGTCTGTATAAACAAATAGAAGTTTTTTTTAAGTTAAAAAATTACACCAGTTTCAATATTGCAATATTCATTTTGTTAATACCGTATAATATGAATATTTGCAGTTTTATTATAACTCTTCTAGAAAGTTCTTATACGCATTAAAACTCTGTTAACTATTTACTGGCGTGATTCATTAAAGAAAAAGTCTTTATTGTCATGGTCAATAATTTTATTAACAAATTTAATCTATTTTCAAATATTAAAATATTAGGAAAATACCAAATTAAAATTACTTAAATGCTCACATTTGAATTTGAAATGTTGCATGAGAAAACTATGAAGTAAACTTTGTGGATTATTTCAACAGTATCGTATTTATTCCCTTTTCTTCTATAAATTCTGAACTAATTTACTTAAGACTCTTATGTGTTGTAACCTAAAGGGAACTTTTCTCTCGATAGACACATTCAGGGGTAATTTAGTCAATAAATGCACTTCATTTCTTCAGGGTGTCTGTTCTCAGAATAAATATGGTTTTAAGGGGGAAATAAAAGGTTATTTCCAACAAAGCAAATACTACTTTCACCCATTATCAGTTTTCAAAGTATTGATGGCTGTAGTTATTTTAAAACATTAACTTTGTTCCAAACTTCCTTCTTTTAATTTTTTTAAAAGAAGGATGTGTACTTGTTTTTTTATTATATTTTCTGATATGTTTTATCGAATCAAATTTGAAATAGTGTGATGGGTATTACAAAAAATGCTTTAAATGTATTAAGACAGGCTTAGGAAGAGATACATGTTATGTTTGATAGGTTTTATATATACTTATATGTTATTTTCGATAAGTTTTACATATCCTTAAATGCTACATTCACATTAGAAATTGTATCGAGAAGGTCAATATCAATATATCAGTTTTTGTTAAATGAAGATAATAATATCATTATTGTTATAAAATGTTAGGAAAATTGTGAATTTTATGGGCACACAATTCTTTGTTATACAAAACCATAATTTTTTGTATATGCTTGAAACCAGTTTTTCGGAAAGTTTTGATTTATTTTAAATTTTCGTATATCGAAAATAAAAGGCAAATATTGTAAGTCAAACATCTAATAGAATTTATGTGTATCATCTCAAATTCTTCAGATATTTTGTAAGTTTATGAGCTTAAATAATTGTATGTTTAGTGTATTTCATGATAACCTTGTGGTTTATGTGTTTGACAAAAGCTCAATAAATAGTACCAATCATCCATTATAAAAATATACTTTTAAACTGTGGTTTGATTTCTTACCTAATACTATATTATATATTTTCTTTTAATTTATCTGTTGAAAATATGCGAAGCTGTTGAGGATAGATAATAAGCGTCTTCATCAGATTTTCACCTCGTTATCAAATCATCTACATAAAAAGAAGAGTTCCAAAATCTTAACAACTTCTGGATGAACATTATATCTACGTATATGGGATTTAATCGTGTCAGCAAAAAGAAAGGAACTTCAAGTTACACCAAAAGCAGCTCGTGTAAATCTTTAAAAAATGAATTATCCTTTTCGTCACCAAACCACAAAAAATTTAAATAATCCGGATCTTCTTCTGTTATTCCAATTTGCAAAAAAAGCTTTCTCTAAGTCATCGCAAAATGCAACATTAAATATTCTGAAATTAAATATTACATTAAGTATGTTCCGATTAAGATTAGGGCCTGGATATAAACAATCATTTAGAGAATTTGAATGTTTTTCTTTAGAAGAAGCATCGAAAACCATTCTTACTTTGGTATTTATCTTCTCTTAAAACCGGTCTGTGCGGCATAAAACAACCACTTTCAATTCTTTTATAAAGACATTCATCTACAATTCCAGCATTTAGTTGTTCTATTACAATAGCTTCATAAAATTTATATAAGTCATTATCCTTCTCGAGTTTTCGATTTAGTTCCTCAAAGTGACTTCTAACTATTCTAAAATTATTCTCGACTTTATTTTTCTCATCCTTTGACAATAAACCCGTTTCATACCTATTATTTACGAATTTTAAGTTATTCCCAAATTTATCCACGATATCCTTATCTACATCAGAAATATTATCATGTGATTGAGAATCAATTTCCCATAAGAAACTTTAAATCTTTCCCAACTGGAATTGCAACCGATAGATTTAAAACAGAATCACTTTTCATTTTCCTTTTTCATGACTATAAAACCCACAAAGAGAATATCCGAATAAACTATCACATAAAAAGAGAGATTTAGTTTTTTTTATTTCCCCACCGTAACAGATTTCATAATAATAATCTGTCCCAATAAGAACATTTATTTTAGAATCACATGATGCAACAACATTCGACAATTTAAAAGGCGTCAGATTATTTCTTATCTGTCTGGAGTGAAGAGGGAGGGGATGAATCGTAGAGTTAGAAATTACAACCGTGACTAATGCCTCAATAAATATGAAAAGCGATTTGATAACAATATGGGGTAATTTTAATTGCACAACGTCAAATGTTTTTATCTGTGGTTTCACAGCTGCAAAGGAATAAATTTAAATTTTTTTCTTGACAAATAACTCGAGGATTTAATTTTGAAAATAATTGCTTTGTAACAAACGACCTTTGACTTCCTAAATCAT
Organism: Maratus speciosus; assembly: GCA_963932465.1. NCBI lineage: Eukaryota > Metazoa > Arthropoda > Arachnida > Araneae > Salticidae > Maratus > Maratus speciosus. Next base: position 354,757,145 of record OZ010788.1, on the reverse strand, counting down.
GTAAACATAATGAAAGCTCAGAATTTATTCCAGATTCCACATTTACGCAAGTTGTTTGTAAAATCACTTCTTTAAGGGGTCTTGTACCTTTTAAACTCTTCGAAAATTAACGGAAAACTTCAAAGTTTGAATTAGTCTTCAAAACCTTTAAATCTTCAAAATCTTCATCTTAAATTCCTAATCTTCAAAACCTTTTTATGTATAAACATGAAATTTTGGATATTGATTAAACAGATTGTGCTTTGTAATATACTACTAACAGAAATTTATTAACCCTTTACTGAATTTGTGAATTGTTGAATCAAAATAGCTCTTTTTTTTTACCCCACAAGTCATTGCGCGCATGATATCTTGAGATAGTATGTATGGATTGTCATGAAATTTGGTAAATATACTAAACAAATATGTGTGTTTAAAATGATCTACTTTTAAGTATTTACAATGATAATATTTTTAGTTATGACTATTTTTATTAATTAAAAATAAAAAACTTTTATTTTTTTTACGAAAATATTTTTTTTATATGGTTAATGAAATAATTTTATCCTAAGAGTAGGTCATTTTAAACACACATATATCTTTAGTCTCTTTACCGAATTTCATGGCAATCCATACATACTTTCTCAAGATATCATGCGTTCAATGACTTATGCGGTAAAAAAAGAGCTATTTTGATTTCAACAATACACAAATTTTTTAAAGGGTTAATAAATTTATAGTGGTAGCATGTTACAAAGCATCATCTGTTTAATCAATATCCAAAATTTCATGCTTATACATAAAAAGACTTTGAAGATAGACTAATTCAAACTTTGAAGTTTTTTGTTAATTTTCGACGCGTTTAAAAGTTACAAGACCCCTTAAAGGAGTTTTCATTTGAATGGGATTTATAGAGAGATATCGAACTAATAACAGAGTCAGCTGATTTGATTTCTTTGGAAACTGTATGATTAGAATTTTTTAAAGAAATCGCAGATTGATCAAATTTCATTGCAAAATTTACAATGTTCTGAATTAAATTTACATTTGGCATACCGATGAAATTTCCGGAAACAGGTGAAACAACGTCCCTGTATGCGTAATTTATCCTGTTTTTGAGGAATAGTACATTCTTTACACATTTTTGGGCCATGTTCATTTTCTCAAAATATACAAACATTTTTTACATTAGTAGTCAATTAAGAAGCCTAAGGACTGTCGAGTTTATAATTGATAAAATGTTTATAATTGTTATTATATTTATTCTTTTCTTTTTTAGCACTAAAACTATTTTCAGAGTTCTAGAGTGCCATCGTAGATTTTCGCGATTTAACTTCGTTTTTAATGAAGGAAAGAATCTCTTCGACCTCCATATTTTCACCATCGGTTCTTTTACGATTAAAATCTAACGCCATTCATTATTAAAGGTATCAACATTCATAAAATAGGACAAAGGAGATGACCATAACTTCCAGCTGTAACACAGAGAATTTAAATTTCTAATTTGCATTTCACAGCTATCATACAGTTCCCGAAAGTTCTCTAACATTAGAAGTATTCTTTACCTGTTTTAAATTTAATAATTTTTCTCATATGTGCATTGATGACTAGGTCGTCACAACCGTAGCGAGCTTTTAACAAATCAACTGCAGCTTTAAAATTTTCCTCCGAAATTGAAAAACCTGCAACAGCGTTATATGCACTACCTTCAAGAAGAGATTTTAGATACACAAACTTATCAATAGGAGTTAAATTAGAATTCTTTTCGATTGCATTGGAATATTGCCCACAAAATTCTAACCAGGAACTGCTATCAGCAAAAAATTTGTTTATAGTGAGCTTCGGCAATTTTATAAATCTCTCTAAATTTCTGTTTTGAGAACCGGATTCATTTTTCATAAAATTTTGAAAATCTTTATTTTGTTTCTGGGAGTTATGTTCATTTAAAAACTTCGTTATCTTATAACGCGATTCAATTATTTTCTCACTGTAGCTTTCAGAACTTTCGATTTCTTTCTCGAAATCGTCGTCAACAATAACATCTTGAATATCGGAATTTAATTTTTTTTAATGTGTCATATTTAAAGTGTAACCGATATTTCAAAATATTTGACAAATCAAATTTATTTTCTAATAGCATAGAGTCATCTTCAAGCATTGTGCATATTTTTGTGCATAATTTAGTTGTTTGAGTGCGCAAACCTGCTCTTTTCTTTTTTAATGTTTCAACATTAGGGTTAGTCAACATATTTTATTTTCAGTCAATCAACGATAAAAATATAAATTAGACTGAGCTTACCCCAAGTCTTCAGAATCAGATATAATAAAAATCAAACATCAGTCCAGGCATCGTGTCACGGGCCGCCAACATGATGATTTCAAAACAGACGATAATAAACTATTTTTCTTCGAATCACACTTAATCACATAATTCAATAAAATATGCTGAACGATTTTTTTTATAAATGAATATGAATAGTTTTTATTATGACCAAGACAAGCCTGGCGCTGATCATTCGCTTCCAGAATTTTTACATCTACATTAAGACAAAAATGAAAATCAGTAAAGTAAAAGAAAGGATTGCAATAATTCTTGGCTTCGACTCTTTTTCGCCAAGTCAAACAGAAAAAGGGAGTTTTAACACCCTTAGTATACTTCAAATGCTTAAAATTATTCGAAAAATATCACTTACCTTTACTTTACCTTGTTTAAATTTAAATATTCTTATCGTGATATACCTTAATTTATACTGAATTTACTTTTAACTACATAAAAAAGAACAATAAATATTTTTCTTAAAAATACATTAAAAATATTGTTATATATACCCAGTGACCATTTCTGATGCAAAGTATTTATGTTGCTAAAATGTTGAAATGGCTGAATATCATTTGAAAGTATGAGCAAATTCATTAGAAAATAAAGTCATTTCTTTTCGTATATCATTACCAAAGAAATATTTTATTCAAAAATGTTGGCTATCATTTGGCAGTGTGGAATAAAAATTAAGTGATGGAAATAATATACCATTCCTTTCAAACGTTTAAAGTATTGAGAAAATCTATATATATATAAAAGCCATTCTCTGTTTGTATGTTCCTTATAGAAATCTTTAATTTTTGACAAATCTGCTCGAAACTGGATATACATACGTTTCAGAATATGTAATAGGTTGAATAGGTTCCGTCAACAGTAACAAAATATTCAGACGATTCATTAGCCCTTTTTTCAACAACCTTCCATAATTTAACATTACATTTCTTTTGTGTTGCCTCACCCTAAAAAGCGTCACAATAATTAAGACAAAATGATAAAACGTGCATTTTGTTTTATAAACCAATAACAATTCAGATATTCTCGGTATGTTTTTGCTATTTTTGAAATCGACGTCATTCTAAGCAGGTTATGTACATTTTCCCCAAATATATATATATAAACATTAAATAAACGTGCGTTAAAATGGCGCAGTACCTTCATTTGAATGTTTTTGTAGTTACAAAATCTATTTTAATATAGGTGTTTTAATTTCAAGAAATAAATTTAGTAAAAATATAATAATAATAATAATTGTTCGCTATATATGATAGCAATTTCTATTTAACTGACATACTTTTCTAATTATCTTTTATTCGAAAGGGAAACTCTTGAACTTCTGAAATTAATCTTTATTATTATCATCCATAAAGTGAAATACAAATTGATCATTTCCAACTTAGCAAAAAAATGCACAAGCCCAGGCAAAACCGCGATCTCTGGTTTATATTGAAAATGCTCCACCGTTTAAGCTTCCTACGCTGACAACCGGCGAGCATTTTTCGCCCAAATAACCTCATTTGTAATAATTGGTTTTATTAAACGATAGAACATTGGAAATGTAAGCCAAGGATCAGGGTTCGAGTCCCGGTTTAGGCATTTTTTCACTAATTTGGAAATATTCAATTCGTATGATACTTTAATAATCAGTATCATTGTGTTTAAAATAATAGCATAAAGTGAAAGCTTTATTTTTAAGCCACGCATAACAAAATTTCAAAAAATGCTAAGTCATTTGGATGTATTTATTGCATTTTTCCGAGTATTATCAGGGAAATCGTATACTTCTGTTGCACTTGCTAAAGAAGACAAACATTCTGATTTTAAATGCTGAAATCTTTTACTATAATTAAGACAGAATGATATATTTTTTCGTGAAATTCAATTTTGAGAGTTTTAAAACTAATTTTTAAAAAATTCAGGATTTTCACAAAAGTCAGTTTAAGCATTGTGGCATGTTAATATTTCATAATAAAATAACGTATCAAGTATTCGTTAAAAACATGAATGATGGTATACATTTTTAAGTAATAGATCATGCCACAAATTGTTTAAATCACATTTGTTCATCATTTGTCATAATTTGTACGCCAACCAGCGTACATCCTGATTATCAAAGATTAAGTCATTTGCACTTATAAAGATAAAAATAATTTAGCACTTTTTTTTTATTTAATATTCATTCCACAGTGAAATTACAATTTCACCAAAAGATATACATATATATATATATAACGATAGGTGTTTGAAAAGACGTACAACATTAATTTAAATATATTTTGAAATTAAAACATTGACTGTAATATAGGAATTTTTATTTCAAGAAAACAAACAGAAAACAATTGACTTATTGACGTCAAACTGTTTTAAAAATAACGGTTGCTACGTTTTATTCCCTGTATTGTTGACATACTATAGCTTTAATTATACAATTTAACTATATGTTTTAACACCTTAAATGAAGTGAGAACATTTTTCGATTTATATTAAATACTATTTCATAAAATGCAATTTATCTACTATTTATATTAAATATAAACTTAAACATAGCAAATGTTTTCTAAGAGTTAAGTCCTTATATTTTTAAATAAAGCTTCAAGACTAGCATCAGGACTGAAAGCCTCAGGAATTTCATGTTATTTCAGTTTATTAGCTGTAGATTAAGTTTTCATTAATGGAAGTTTCCGTTTAAAATTAATCTGTCAATCCATACTGGAATAGTCGTGTTTAAAGATAACCGTTCACATAACAGATAAAAGCTCGTTTTTAATTTAAAACACTAAAAGATTTTTTTTATATATTTTTTAGAAAGTTAATGGCGACATCTAGAAGCATTTTTGGCATTTCCATATTAAAAAGCGGTTAATCGCGCATTTTTTTATTATTTACAACAAATTTATTAATCTGATAATTTTGAATAGTTCGATTTAATATATCTGGTACATTCGTATTTTTTTTCTTTTTTTGTATTTTTATAAGTTTTTAATTTCATTTACCGATTTATTTATGGAATATTACACGAAAAAAACAAAAACAATGAAAGAAATGCTGAATTATTTACATTGTTTTAAAAGCAATCCAGTTCATATCCAGTTCGGTTGCACGCATATTAAAATAAAATATATTCATGCTTAAAAATTACTTTAAAATACATTAAAAAATTAGTACATTGATATACTCTTTTCAAACAAATACCATTGAAAGTACTTTCTTTTCTATTCGACTTTTGAAAAATCGATATTGCAATGTTTAGAGGTTAAACAAATTGCAGTAAACACAAAATTGATGAGTGAAATCATTGCCTCCATTAATATGATGCCAGCGTTACTCATGAACATGCCTTACACTTATAATACTGCGTTAAGTACAAATTGGATATCGTAAATTTGGTTTCACGAAATTTAAAGTATATACCTGTTTACAAATTACTTTAAAATCCATTAAAAATAAAAAATAAATAATAACATACAATTTTCAAACAAATTCCATTTTTTTTTTTTCAATATCACAATGCAAAAATTATAATTGTGCGATTTTTATAAATTAAAAAAAAAATTGCAATAAAGGCAAAATTTGTGTGTTAGGTCATTACCACCATGAGTATGATTTTAGCGTTAATCGCTGACATGTTTATGCTTTATAATATAGACAGCTGGCATTCAAACGAGAATTTCACTAAACTGTACCCATTTATAGTGACACGCCATTTGGTTGAATTTCTTTTTTCGTATTGCCTTTAAAATGATATATTTTTTTATTACACTCACTAAATATTGATATTTAATCTTTAAATGCCTGGCTTTTCATAAATCAATTTTAATATGATTTTCAGCTTTCATTTCTTAAATAAATTATGGGAAAAATACTTAAAAAAATTACATTTCACTTTAAGTTAGGTTTACAGTTGAAAAACAGTTTGTTGCGAATTAGCAACACTAGTTTTTAATTTAAAATAAAATCTTTGATAAAATTCTATAATATTAAACACGCATGAATTTTGAGAACTATGATAAGAATAAATCTTACTTGCTCACTGCAGAACAAAATAATGTATTTTGCAAGCTTACAAACAAAACAAAAAAGCACATGTAGCAACAAATGAAAAAATAAATATATCTTTATTCTTAAACAGCACAAATTCTTCCATCTACATGTTGAAAATTGGTTTAATAATATTTTCAGTATGTACTTTATTGGCAACATTAGGCATTCAATGTTATTCAAATAGTATTTTAGAAGACTATAATGGGCATATTGCCGAAAGGCAACATACGACATTTAAGGCTTAAAACTGATTTATTTTACTTTGGTTGCGACATAGTAACGTCATATTTTCTTTTAATCTTTTTAATATTCTATTGATAAGAATAATCCACGCTTTCTTATTGTGAGTGCTGGATTATTTCATTTTACTTTATTTTACCTGGAAGGTCCCCAAATGTGACGAGGGCAAAGCCGGGTAGTTCTGTAGATTTATAATAAATTTTGATATGGAAAATATAGATTACGAAACTCCTGTCATTTTATGAAGTTTAAATTTTAGGTCTTTTAAAAATAGAACAATATTCTATTAATATATAGGTGCACCGTAAAATTCTATTATACTAAAGAATGTTTTTATCTTTCCTTTAGGAAGTATTAACAAATAATAAACCGTCTTATTTGCTCAAATTTAGAAACTCCCAAGCTGGTTTATATTCAGAATTCTGAAAAATGTATAGCAAGTTTTCTAAAACTATATTTTTTCGTGACGAATAAAGAAAGAATAATATTTCTGTTTAAATATATTTGGCTAGCGATCACCATTCCTGACATGAATTCCATATAAATCAAGATACTTGGTAGTAAAAAATCACGACAGGTGAACTCAAGAAGGATTTTTTGTCATGCAAGGTTACGGATCATTCAAACTAAAGTTTTCAGTGAGATATATTTCATTGAAATAAAATAAAACAAATTCATAATGAAACAAATCCAAGTAAGGAAGTTAAAGTAATCGCTGCATTTCAGTTTCGGAACCACCGTTAGCAACAATGACCGCTAAATGAATTTACATATATTAAAAATATATGTCAAGTGCGAGTATTACACGCGCACAGGGGGTTCTGTACAATAAATATATTAATTAGTAGCTGTATTATAATAAAAATTCAATGCTAAAAGAATAATAAGACTTTGTAAAAAACTATACAGGATTGGGTAAATCTCTATATACTAGAAAATTATAAATGGATATACCATGAAAGTTCAAAGAGATATGAAAGCTAAATAGATTCAAATATTGCTATTATGTATAACTTTTATTAAAAATATTATCCTAACCTGTTTATGACGAAATTAATTCGGTTCTCACAGTAAAAGTAGCGCATATTTAAACTTTATTTCTCATTTCATAAACTTAAATTCAGTGTAGTAATAACCTTTTCTTTTCACAGTGTACCTAACATAAAACCACTTTTCAAAGATTAAACTTGGCATTACGCGAAGCTCGCTTCGAAAGGATGTTGCAAAATTGCAACACCGCTTTTTTTCGTGCCGCCTTTAGCCAGATAGGTTTTCAATTAACTTTTAAAGACACGAGCTGTGTGTTGGGAGAGCCATTCAACGCAAACAAATCGCGAATCCCTTAGTAATTATGTGATTAATTCTAATAAAATTAGACTGTTTTTAACAGATTAAAGGTTATTGTTTTTATAACACTAGTGGGCATTTTATTTCACTAATATATATTATTGAAGGTTCTTATCTAGGCTTTAAAATCCGACGCCGCATAGAGTACGCCGTCGGCGTATTTATTTATGTCGAAAACCGCCCGTGTCATTAAAGTTTAATATCTCGGCTATTTACCGAAATTAATTCAAAAATCATTTAAGAAATCACTTTATACATCTTCGACGAAAGGTACAGTCATGGAAAAAAAAGTAAACACCCCCTACTAACTCCTCAACAAATCATCGTAGAAGAAAGTTACTTGTACCGAACGATTGGAAATAAAGTCTACTTTTAAATGATGTATATAAAATTTTCTTAGGGGGTCATCTACATATTAAAACGAATCCAAACTTCATTTTTTTCAATGGCAATACCCAATTTTAACGAGATATTTCAAATCTTCGGTTCAAACTATGCCTAGACACCAAATTTCAAGTCATTTGAATGATAAGTTTTTGAATGATAAACATTCAAAATTTAGTGCTTCTAATCTTAAATTACATTTTCATATTTGTACTTATATCTCCCGAAATTATGCTCCTAATGTGCTAATTTTTTTTTTGTAGTAATAATACTAATATACCCAAACATAAATAAGCTGAATTTGCAATTTTTATAATTTTATGATATGAATTATGAATTATGAAATTAATTCGAAAAAAATATGGATTGCAACCTACAATTTTTTTGATGGATTTAGATTTATTAAGTCCTGCTTTATGGAAATTCAAAAATTTCACATTTTTCTTTCAAGTAGTTTTCAAATTATGCTTAAAAAACGGCAAAATGATGGTTTAAGGGGCCGTCTATGATGGAAGTGAGTAGACATTTTGAAATTTATTCTCCTGCACTGTAATCTAACACGCTTCATTGACTCATTGAGTGGTGCTTAAGGTGCCTTGATCAAGGAAGCGGCTCTATCGGTTAACAATCCAGTACGGAACTTCAATTTGGATACAGCCCTTAAAATGCGCTCATTTTAAAATAATTAATTTCTCGGAAACTTATGGTACGAATTGCATAAAAATTCGTTTTTAGGCTAATTGAAGGGTGTAGAGTTCATTTATGCTGTCAGAATTGGGTAAAGCTATTGAAAAAAACAAAGTTCTGGTTCGTTTTAATATGTAGATGGCTCCCTAAGCAAATTTTATATACATCATTTAAAAGTAGACTTTATTTCCAATCGTTCGGTATCAGTAACTTTCTTCTACGATAATTTATTGAGGAGTTAGTAGGGGGTGTTTACTTTTTTTTTCCACGACTGTACCTCCAACGCTCCCGAACTCCTTTGGTCAGCGCTGGCAAATCGAAATTTGTGTGTAACGGAAAAAGGCGATTTTCTAAAAAAAAAACAAAACATGTAACCTTATGTAAACGCTATAGTTTTCGTGCAAGGTTTAAATTAACTTCTACTACCTCTAATTATTTCATAATTTTAGTTTTAGTAGATTCGGAAATAGATGGGGAAGAACATGTTTTTGAATTACATTTTTAGCGATATTTCTGAAAATATAATACCTAAAATTAAAAGAAATGTATTTTTGAGTTTGGCGTGACGAAAGATTTTACACGATACCCCGCACAATATACAAAGTGGTTAATAATCTATAAATATGTGCGCCAATAGCCTTTATTACTTCAGCCAATATCAAATTTCAACGTTACATAGTTTGTGCGTAAAATGGCTGTGACAGACGGACAGACAGACACTGGAGGGATCTTATAATGAATCCGTTTTTATTTTTAATTACGGAAACCTAAAAGTAGATATTAAAAAAATTTTAACGCATGGCGATTTGAATCATGTGTAATTAATTATAATAATAAAAATAAAAAATAATATAATAAGTTTATAATAATAAAAAATATTTTATCCATATATATCCGTTTAATTCTTTATCAAGTATATTTAAAAAAATAATAAATAATTGAATATAAAAAAACTGCTACCGCAAATATATATTTAAGAAGATGTATATTTGGATTCTATGAATAATAATGTGGCGGGAAACACAAAAATCATAGTGTTATGAAAAATATTGAAAGTATAAAAAAAATACTTACGACGAGACGGTAGGAAAAAATCCATCTTTCTATGCTACTTAGTTTAACTTTTGTTCTAGAAGAAAAGGAAATGTACCAGTGAACATCGAATAATATAAAATTTTTCAATGCAAAAGCATTTTTTGCATTAGTGGTCGTGTACCCATAAAAAAATTACCTATATTTTCATTTTTTTTCAATTCAAAAATTTACTTTTGGCGCTTTATTTGAATATTGTTTAAAAACATTTATTTGTGTAATAATAAGGATGTATGTATTTTCTTCACTTTGAGATGTATTGAAAAAATATTATTTCTTCATTTTTGAAGATTCCCAAGGTGGTATGTGCTGCAAAACAATTACAAAAATTTTGAAACATATATATTTTCTTTTGTGTTGTAGAAAAATTTGGAAGTATATTTTTGTCCAAATATATGGCTAGAAATCAACAGTCCTGGCACGAACTCGATATAAATGAAGGTACTTGATAGTAAAAACTCATGACAGGTGAACTAAAGAAGGATTTTGTAACATGCAACAATCCGAATTGTTAGAAAAAAAATATGTAGTTAAGTCAATTTTATTCGATTGAAGAAAATCAGTTTAATAACAGTAATTAAGTAAAACTGACAGAGGTATTATACATTCTGAACATCATTTTCCCAAGAAATGCTGTTAATGAATATTTTAAAGTAAATAATAATAAATATTAAAAAATATCAAGTTAATAAACATTTTTGTTAAGATTTTAAGTGTGATTTAAAAAAAATGAAACAAAGTACTTCATTAAATCATGCCATACGCATTTCCTATCAAGAACGTTTAAAAATGTCTTTTCATATTGTAATAAAGACTTTGAAAACTTTTATTAGAAAAACATATATTTTGTAAATACTGAACTTATAACTAATACCTAATGTTTCAGTATTTAACATTTACTTTTAAAAAATGATTTTATAACACGTACTTTTAGACATGTGAACGACAAAGAAATATATTTCGACTATCTGTTTAATAAGCTTTAATACATCTTATATACCATATAATATAATCAATATGTTATGAAGAAAGAACGTTGCAATTGTATCAAAACCTTTAAAACTCAATGTTAAAAAATTACGTTATTTCAAAACATAATATTAATAAGAGAGATTAATAAATGTATAAAAAAACAAATTAAAAGATATGCATTTAATAAAATATTTGCTTATAATGTTTACAAGCATGATTTCTGTAATAATTAAAGCAAAGCATTTTTATAAATTTGTTTGGTCTATTTCAAATTCGTGTTATAATCTTTCAAGGTTGATATAATTAAATAATAATTACAGTTTCAATATTCACCATTCCCTTTTTCTTTCAAATTATGCTTATAGGATACGCGCAATGACACATGAACTGCGAAATATATTTTACCTAATTAAATAATAGCTCTTAGAGAGATGGTAAATAAATAGAGCATTCCTAGTTATCGTTGATTTACTAAAACTGTGTAGGTTTTATATATACAAAAGGACATTGTTAAAATTTCGGAAGCAATTACACTAACCAGAAACAAAATTCTCCCTGTAAAAGTAATGTTTGAGTCATTTATATTTCAGTGCACGGATTCAAAATATAGTATTGAAATTATTGTATCACGTACCATTTTGTAGGCGGAGTGGCTTGTTTAGAAAAATTAAGATAATTTATGTCTTACTAAAATATAAGTGGTTAGTGCGTAAACAGAAATATGCATATGTTAATATGTAAATAACCCAAGATTTTCATGATTTATTTTATTACAATCTTTTATTACACACAGAATGGTGTTTTAATGCAAATATGGAATATTTTAATCGCTTTTCAACCAATATACTAATAGGTTAGAAATGTAAAAATTAAGCTCACAAGTGTGTTTCCGTCGACAATATTTTTAAATTTATAATGTTTAACAGTTAACTATTTTTAGAACTAAATTATATTTTAATACATTAACTTTCATTTATCTCTCCTTTATACCACCGCAGGTGATAAATCATCAAATATTCTGTCTAACTTGTACCATTCTAACCGAGTTGAAACAACAGTGGGTTTAACATTGCGCCAATTACCGATCAACAAGATATAAAAAATGGCTGTGAAGTTGCAACATTGTCAATTTATAATTTTACCACTAATTATAAATAAAAAATTAACAGTGCAATATTTAAAACAAATACGTTTTTATCAAATAATATTTTGATATTAGTTAATTTAAGATTATACGTTGATAAATCCATTCAGAAATTCTAAAATAATAAATTAAATAATGTTTAATTTTTTTCCTGTTGGCCTATATTAAAGAAAAAGAAACCCAGCAAAAATGAAACATATTTCAATAAATTCACTATCTTCACTAGCAGTGAATTATTTATTATTGAATTCCGTGCCCAGCCTAAATTAAAATGTTGTAACAGCAATGTCTTAAAAGAACAGGGATGTAGTCATAAAAATTAGGTATGATTTAAATAATATATTTTATTTAAATTTTAAGATAAAATTTCAAGGATTTTAAAAGAGTATTGTTTAGAAAATCTATTTTTACTTTTATAGTTATTATCTTGTTATTAAAGTCAGTCTAAGTTTGTTTTCATGTTTCAGGCATGGAATAAGGCATGGAGTTGTGTAATATATTTTTTTTCATAATTAGTTGTTTTTAGAAAACTGTTTTTAAATGAAGAACGCGTTAGAAAGATTTGGTTTAATATTTAGATTTAGGGTTATCAAGTCTGTATAATTAACGTATTTCTTTAGTAAGAAAACAAATATTTTATTTTTTGAAGACTAGTGTTATTTAATCGTGTTATTCTAATATTTTGGTGCCATAGTTATTATCTGGTACTTATCAGAAACTGGGGCGGGGGCATTTATTGTAAAAATGTTATTTCTTTTCATCAAAAGATATTACGATATACGATGATAGTTAAATTACTTTCAATGCGAGTAGTAGTGACCAATCCATCTCTGCGTTTTACACATTAGAATATTGAACTTCTATTCACGTTCTCCTACTCTAGATTACATATAGTACAGTGTGCGTCAATAATCTAAGCACAATAACAATTTTTAAATAAAACTTAAAATATTCATTTTATTTCATTTTATTTTTATATCTCTTATATATGTTAATAATAACAGTTTTAACACCATATTTAATGAAAATATCTTTTAAATTTTATTTCAAACCAAGGAGTTTAAGAATAGAACAAAAATAACCGTGTCAAATGTTTAAGCACGGAATCTTTTTCATGTAAATTTTACAAACTGATGTAAGCGTTTGCGCACGTAAAATATTTATGGGTGTATAATATGCAGTCAGTTGTTGTTTTTGAGTTAGTACGAAAATCCTAAATCGAAAGAATTTTCAGAGGTGAATGTGATAAATATCTGGAGCATGAGAGCAAAAAATAAGTATGTTTCCCAAATTTTAAGATCATTAAAAAGTTTAGAAGGAGGTATTCATCAAGTTCTTACTTGTAGTAATGATATCAAACAATAATTCCGTTCAGGAAGACTACGAGTGACTACTTTGCACGATGACCGCTTCATCAGAAACTTGGCTTCAATTGATAATTACGCTCTTTCGCAAATAAAACATGCAGTTTCTGGACAAATATCGAAAAAAGCTGTTCATAGAAGAGTTTTCGAATCGAAATACATAAAAATCCGTAAATTTGCTCAGTTACCATGTCTGAAACGACACCATAAAGAAGCTAGGTAACAGTGAGCAACAGACATTATGTCATTTCTTAATGTGGCTGAATGTCATATTCAATGGTGAAAGAAATGGAACCTCGATAGCCCTGATGGGTTTAAGTAATATTGGTATGATCTCCGGAAAGAACCTAGGAGTATATTTAACCGACAACATGGTGGTGGTTGTGTAATGGTATGGGTGGCTATTTCTTTCAATGATCAGACATCTCTAGCATTCATCAGTGGTCGTTAAAACTCTGAAAACTATCAACAGACACTAGCCAATCGTTTGCTCCCTGTTGCCGAGGTTTGGGGGTAGAAAAATAAAGAGTTATTTTAACATGATAATCCTTTTATCCATACCTGAAACTCAACTGCAACGTGACTTAAGTCGAAAAAAGTGTTTCTATTAGCCGACAATTAGCCCCGATTTAAACCCTCTATAAAATATGTGGGATATTCTCACTCATGTCGTTTATCAAATGGAAAGCAGTATTCTTCAGTTAGATATTTGCAAGATACCATTGAGAACGAACCAGAAACAATATATAATCTCATTTTTTCGGTGGAAAACCGTATATTCAAAGTAATTTTGCAGAATGGAACGATAATCAAGTATTATTTTTTTTATTCTTGTTATACTAAAGGCTAAAGTACTACTGTGCTTAAACATTTGACACACTCATTTTTATACTTTTTATAAAATCTATTATTTCAGATACATTTTAAAGCATAAATCTTTTAAATATCTTTTTAAAACTACAATTTGTAGGTCATGTGATAAGTAAAGTGATTTTCAGTCAATAATAAAATCTTATTTTTAAATTTAATGTTGTGCTTATACTTTTGACCCGCACTGTACATACTGCTGTCATGTTCACTAAATTAAGTACTTTAGTTATGATAATTATACATTCTTTCTTTTTTTATAAGTATCCTGAACTTAATGAAAAACATAAACATTTGAATTTCAACTGAAAAAACACAAAACGTTATTTAATACTCTATGCGAGAACATAATATCAGTACGCATAAAAACGGATTATTAGGTTTAAAATAGAAAAAAGAACCTTTTTAGTAATTTGGATTGATACAAAAAGATAACCAATAACAGAACTTTACTGTATAGAAGTTTGAACTGCAGTCTTTGACATACAGGATGCAAATACGTTTAGTACTCTCAGTTTCTTTCAGACAAGCAATTTAATGCATAAAATTTCATATTGCATGTATGTGGAATACTGTAATTTTTAGTGGCACAAGTCCATTGAGGTTATTATATTTTTTCCGTTTGATTATATCTCCATAAAAAATAGTACAAGAAAACTTTTTATTCCGGGAATTTTAGGATGCTTCATTTTGGATTATTAACTGTATGATCCATATAGAAATTCGTTTTTCTCTTCATTTTTTCGACTCATAATGTTTATGTTCAATTTCATTGCATAACAGTCATTTCAAGCTGCATTGTTGTTGTTTTCAAACAAATCTATCTAGGTTTATTTATTTATTGAAAGAGATAAACAAATATAGCACAACATGAAAATATATTTGTTTCCTATTTTAAAATAATTGTCTATAAAATAAAATTTGAAGACATTTGCAAGTGACATCCATGGTAATTACATTTGCCTCTGTCTTAAGACATAAAAGACTTTTCTCATAAATTCTATGCCATATCAAAAACATTGTTATGTCAAAAAGAATTTCAAAGGCAATATTTTTCCAAGTGAGAAATAACTATTTTGGAAAGAAACTATACTAAAACGAAACATTGATTTTTGTCATATTAAAATTTATTTATAGCGTGTAACAGATGATTCATACATTGAAGTTCATTCTTTAATATTTATAAAATATCTCTTAAACATGTGTTTGAAACAAGTAAATATTATAGATATACTTTGAATGAGCATCTTGTTGCAAACTAATTTAGTGTTAATGTTTCCCAATTAATTACTTTATTTTTTTCATCGCTGATTTATAATATTATAATATTCTATTTTGATACTCTTCCCAAAATAAATTAGCTTTATTTCTGCACAATATTTTCAAGGAATGTATTTTTTTATTAAATTACTTTTCTCCGAGAATATTTAATAATTACTAACATTATTTGTACACGCATTTAAAAATATTACTAGTGCTATGTACAAAAATAAAACAATAGCGGTACTGACTGTACATAGCGGTGAAACTTCCATTATTTATGCCAGTCCGTTTCTGACACTATCCCTATATGCAGATATTTGAATAATTTGTGTAATCATAAGGAAAAGTTTGTTGTAAAATTTTTGTAAAACTGTTTATATGAAACTCCCAATTACTAGAATATAAGAAACCATAGTGCAAAAGAATGTAAATTTTTTTCCTCATCTAGAGAAATATAATATAGCCGTGAACGGAAAAAATGTAAAAGCTACATCTAAGTGCCCTTTAATTCCGAAAAGTGTTCTTTATTTTTATTAATCTCAGAAATCAATATATTTTCATAATTTAAGAAAACATTTATTAAAAGAAACGTTTTTGCTGCCAATGATTTTCTGGAACGTTTCCGAGTACTACTTATTGTGTATTAATACAATTTCTCACAAAATATCGGCTTTTACGATGCTATCAATTCTCAAGAGAACATTTTCAGCTGCATAATGGTAGTTATAGACGTAACAGTTACGTATAGACGTAACGTTAGTAACAAAATAAAAGTATTTGTAATATTAATGATAACGCTGTTAGCTCATCGTGTTTGTCTGTAAAACATGCTTGTTGAACATGAAAATTAGTACTTGAGAGTTGATGCCATCCAGATTACTTATGCTACGGATTGAGTAAACTGATAAATGCATCTTAAAAACAACTCGGAAAAGTTTTAAAAATCGGAAGACACAAAAGAAACTTTGTTTTTATAAGTGCTGCTCAAAATCTAGAAGATATATTTTTTTGGAGGTTTCTAAAGATAAAGAAATACGTTATTGTACATTTTAGTTCGTAGTTCTATTGTATTTTAATAGATTAAGAAACATTTCTTTTTTACATTGTACAATACCTACATATATTTAGAGGGGTTAACAAAATATATTCAACAAAGTTAATTATTGTTAAAGGAAAACTGAGTGCATATTCGACTTTTCCATATCATTTATCCTACTTACTCTTAACACATCAGATATCGATATTCAACGCAATCTGGGTTACAGTTAAAAGTCTAGTTCAAATTTTGAATATGGAAGTAAATTCTGTTGATTTCTTTAGAACAAGAAAAAAGATATAAATTCAGTGTCTCCAAAATTGGTAAAACATCGACTTAAGCTGTTCTAAATAAAAATGTATTTCTAACATTAATAATCTTAATTAAACGTAAGTTGCAACGTTCGTTTAGAAAGTAAATTCTTACGAATTACATTGTTTTACCAACGCCTGACTACATAGAGTAAAAATTTTCATAAGATTTTCTTCATGAAAATATTACTTTTTACATTTCTTTATATCAACTTAGATTTTTGACGAGCATACAAAAAGAAATTGAGATAATAATTTTTATTGTAGAAGATAAAATTAAGTTTAGGTGAAATAGAATAAAATGCTTTGAATTTTAAAGAATAAATTTTGCAAATAATAATCGCAGATTTCTGCTATTTTGTTT
Organism: Maratus speciosus; assembly: GCA_963932465.1. Lineage (NCBI taxonomy): Eukaryota > Metazoa > Arthropoda > Arachnida > Araneae > Salticidae > Maratus > Maratus speciosus. The sequence continues at coordinate 354,739,737 of OZ010788.1, read as the reverse complement.
TACGAATTGTGGTAACATTAAAGCATAAAATTGTTAGTCATCAGAAACTGGGCGTAATCGTAACCGAGTAATAATGTTAAGGATATTTCTCCTAACATAGTAATAGATGGACTTGTCGAACCTTTGGATAAACGTCGAGATAAAGTGAGTATAATAATGTAATATACAGAAGCAGTTTTTTAACCTATTAAATGCGTAATATTCGCTTCAACTGGCTTCAGATAATTGCATGTTTGGTTTTTACGAAGTTTTATACAGAATGACTTCAAAAATCCGGCATTCAGAAATCCGGCAACTTCAAAAATCCGGCATCAAAACCATCTTTTCCCTTCCTTTTCCTTTTACACTTTCAAGTTATGGGAGAAGAGAAATAGCAATTTTTTATGAATTAAAAACTATAAGATCGAAAGTAAAAATACAAAACAGGAATATTTGACTTTTTTTTCTATTTGTCAGAGGCAATTATTTTCTGAACAAATTTTCTAGGAGCTGCACCGTTGCTTAGAAACGGGAAAAACTTTCGGGACACCTTTGGCGAATGCATGGCGCAATATATGGCCGAAACGAATTTTCGGCAACGGAAACTTCAATGATGAGGAAGAATGTTCAGTCTTTCACATTTCCTGTGAAAAGGCCGCAATTTATGAGCTAATTGAACACACAAAATCTAAAATTTCATTAAGTGCCGAAAAAGGGATATAGATGATTGGCTAAACATTGATTAGAATGCAGCAGCAACGAACAATTTAACGGACAGTGAGATCGCCGTCACTGTGATAAGTAGAACATCCGATAATGCTTGCAGCATCCTAGAAGACAAGGATGAACAACCGTCAAAAGAAAAGGTGTAGCTAGAAAAATGCATAAATTTGGCTAGAGATTTAACATATGCTTCAGAGAAACAAGAGTGTATTTTCGAAATAGCCGTTATTCATTTGTATAAAATACAAAAAAAAAAAAAAAAAAAAAAAAAAAGAAAAAAAAAAAGAAATTTGTTAAATAACGGCCAAAATTGAAGTTGTTATCGATGTTATCAAACAAAGTTGCTATCGATGCATCTGAAATTACAAGAGAAGAAATAATTTCACTCTTTATTAGTTTTTCTTGTAATATAGAATATATCAATTATAGTAAGTTTTTTAATATTTATTTTTCTCTTTTTCTTACATAATTATCACTTAATACTGAATTAAATTATGGCTAAAGGCACCATTAAGACTATAGTACAACATTTGATATTCTTTCAAAAATCCGGCATGGTTTCGGTCCGATGATGCCGGATTTTTGAAGTTATACTGTATACAGCATGTGTTAAAAAAGATAAATGTAGAGAAAAATTAGAGCATCGCAACAATGATCTTTCTCCTTAATAAATAAAATACATTCATAAGTTGAAGCAACATAGAATTCTTAAAAAAAAAAAAAAAAAAAAAAAAAAGTGGATTATTTCGGTATAAAGTCAAAGGTCAAAAATGATAACTTTTTCGAAAAATAGTGAGGTACTTGGTGTAGTTTAGTCTGTCGTTTAAAGAAATTTCGGATCTAAGATATCTGTATTATAAAGAACAAACAAATATGTGCGTAACGCATACGTCATTTTGCGAATTGCAACACTTTGAAATTTTAAATAAAATTTTAGTTTTGCAATTTTCGTTACTGCAAATTTTAAACTACTAAAAGTGCCACATTTTAAATTTTTACACCGTCGTATAAGGAAAAAAATGCTTTTTAAATGCAATTTGTTTGAAAGCTGTATCTCAATTTATTTTTGAGATATTAATTTTTTTTGTAGTTTTTGATACCATTTTTCTAATAGTGGCAACAAAAGTACCCCATTTCTAATGAAAGTAAACGGAAAATAGTCGAAAATAGGAGATACTGTATCTTTTGTTGCCATTTTCTCATAAAACCTGAAAAAAAATGAAATTAAAATGCAAGCTATGTCAAGAATAGTGTCTGTTATTCCGTGATAATGACGTCATATGCATACTTTTCTATAGACGAAGTTTAACACTGGATTGTAAAAGTGGATTGCTTTAGCGGATGCAAATTACTTCATTTTATACAAAAGCGTGTATTTTAATTCTTAAACCTAAATTATGTTTTATTGAAGCGCGTCATTTTTACAGGCCAGCTGCTTGAAAATTCTTCACAGGTGAAAATGCTTCACTTTTAAAAATAATGTAATCGAAATCACATACTGATCAAACGCGAGTTTTTATGAATTTAGTGTGTCTTTATAAAAGAGGGGTGACATGCAAATAAAAGCGATTTATATTACAGAATTTGATGATTCTCGCTTGGATGTATTTGCTTTGCCGAGTTAGACAAGCAAACAAATAATTCGCGGCTTAAAGTAATATCATGTTCATGAAGTTTCTGTCCAAAATTCTCTCGAATAATAAAACTTTAATGCCATTCTTTAGGACATTTTAATATAATTTTATCAAAACAACATAATTTGCTTAATTTAATTTTTTATAGTTTTATATAATCTATATATTTAAACACAAGTGTGTTTTTGACGAACAGGATATCAAAGCCTGAGAGCTAATGTTCCCGCCCGTTCTGTATGTATGTATGTACGTATGCATGTACGTATGTATGTACCTAATGCGATAACTCATGATAGACAAATCTGATTGGCTTCAAATGTTTTTTTTTAGGTGCATTCTGATAAGGTGCTTCCCTGATTTGATTTGAGTGTTCATTGGTTAAGTATAAAGGGGAGAAAGGGGGGCTATCCCCCTCAAATTAGATAAATGGGTTTTTCATTCAGAATTATTCGATTTGATCCAAATTTGGTATATCGGTTTATTATGTTAACAAGCTGTCTTGATTAGTTTTGGGGGTTTATTGGATAAGTATAAAGAGGGGCTATCATCCCCCCCCCTTAATTTAGATAAATGGGTTTTCCTTGCAGAAATATTCGATTTGATCCAAATTTTGTATACCGGTCTATTATGTTAAGAAGCTGCCTTGTTTAGTTTTGGGGGTTCATTGGTTAAGTATAAAGATGGGAAAGGGTGGTACCCCCCTTTAATTTGAGAAATGAGTTTTTCAAGCAGAGTTATTCAAATAGCTCCAAATTTGGTATACCGGTTTATTATGTTAAGGAGCTTCCCTGATTAAAATTGGAAGTTCATTAGTGAAGTATAAAAGGCGGAAAGGGGGTATCCCCCTTAATTTAGATAAATGGGTTTTCCATACAGAATTATACAATTTGACCCAAATTTGGTATACAGGTTTATTATGTTTAGGAGATGCCTTGATTAAATTTGAAGGTTTAAATTATCCAATTTACTTTATTTTTTTTTCTATATTTATTCTGGTAAAGAGTTTTACCTGATTAGATTTGGACGTTCATTGGTTAAGTATAAAGGGGGGAAACGGGGATAATCTCCCTTCATTAATTTTTTTAGCGGCATTATCCTTTGAATTACGAGTATAATAAATAATTAGTGGAATAGCCTCTGATCGCAATGACATCAGTTTAACTGGACACTTTTTCTTATTTAGTCATCAGCCCTGATCTTTCTGCTGAACCAATTTATATCCCCACTTATATATTTTAATTTAAAAAAAAAACATTTTATGAAATTTCTTCAAAATGGTGAAAATTAGATAGCTTTCATTATTGCAGACAAGAAAGAAATAATTAGGTATTTTTAGCTTTATTCATGCCATTTTCTGATAAAAATTCAAAATTTTTGATAAAATTTGTTCTATAGGGTTTAGTGGCACAAAATCCAATTAAGAGCATAATATTATATTAGGTGCATAATAACGGGAAATGATATACTGCTTTTGAAAACACGCATTTTTCCTCATAAATTTTCTATATTGTTTATCCTTCTGCATATGTACTGATACTAAGTTTCAGACACTAGGCGAAATGCTTATTTAAGTGAAAATCAAGTCATATTTAAAAGAAACCGATCATTTTCTTAGATAAAACTAAACATTTTAACACAAATGCGTTTAAAAAACATAAATTACGGAACTTTTTACTCTCCGGAATAGAGATTCGAATATGAAGTGAGTGCGTCTGTTCACAAATAAAAGATGTTGCTAACAATCGTGACTTCAAGTTTTTAGTTAAAATGATTTTTAAATGATTAAACAAAATACAAATTTCTTAAAAATGATGGATATGGATATGAGAAGTTCGTATGCAAATTTTGAGAAGGTGAAAATTGTTGTTTTTCATTCCGGAATACCAAGTTTAAAAGCCTCAATTGATAACGACATCCTAATAACTGATTTTTATTGTATGTTACTGATTAAGTATCTATATTATAAAAAACAAACGTATCTGTGCGTAACGCGGACGTCATTTTCCGAATGGCAACACCTCACGATCAAATTTATGTTTTGAAATTTTCGCTACTGCAATTTTTTAATCTTCTGATTATCGTACATTTTCAATTTTCGTCGCATAGTGAAAAAATTTACTTTCAAATGCAATTTGTTTGAAAACTGTATCTTAATTAACTGATGCATTGTGTTTTCTAAAATAATTTTTAAGCATGATTTTTTTAAGTTTATCTTATCACTCGCAAGTTTCAATAAATAATAATAATAAACATATTGCACATAAAGCAACAAACATTGATCAGCATTTGTTTCTGACTATTTTGCATAACGAAATTAATGCTTCCTTTATAAAAAAAAATAAAAGAATAATATTAAAAAAACACCAATCTAACATATTTGTGAAAGACAAATTAACGAAATTAACTTTTCTATTATAAACAAATAAAAGAATAATATTGAAAAACCACAAATCTAACGAATCTGTTATCCTACAATTTAAATTTTTAGTTCTCCAAATAGGATTTTTTTTCCAAATGGAATTTATTTCCAAGTTCATCTCAGTTTACTGATTGTCTATGGTTTTAAAGACAATTTTAAAGCATGAAATATGTTTGATTTATCTGCATCGCACGGATTACGAAAGTTTAATCCGTTTGCCCTTAAAACAAAATAAAGTGTTCATCAATTTCTTACGGCTAATATCCATTAAAAAAAAACTTCTCTATGAATAAATAAATAAAATAATATAAATGGAATACAAAATTAACAGACATGTATAAGCTCTAAAATTATCAGAATATAAAAGGATGCCGCAAGTAGCAAAATCTTGGTCAAATAATTCTTAGCATGCGGCTAATAAGAAAATATTGCTTTTCATAATTATCAAAAATTTATTTGATTGTATAATTCGTATTTTTCATATGAAAAATGCTTTTTTAATGTAAGTGGGCAATCTAAAACATTCATTGCATATTTAAAAAAAATATATTAGTTTTCAATTAAAAAAAAAAAAAAAAAAATGTTTTTACCTATATTCTGTAACCCGGGAAGCCCGGGTGCGATCCCCTGTACTTTAAAATTTAAATTTATATAATTTTGACTTTTATATAATTTGCATTCTTATTCTCAATATATTGTGTGAAAATGGACTAGAATTAGACCAAGCTTTTTCCGGTAAAAGCGACTTAAAAAAATTCTTTTCTTTAAATATTTTTTTAATTTTAATTTAATAAAAATTTTGAAAAAATTTAACGAAAAATTTATTGAACGTACAGTGACAGTCAAGGTAACGAACGCTTCTGTTAAGAAAATAAAAGATAACGAATGTTCGGCTGACGTAATGATTCGGCTAAAGAAAATTATTTCCGCAATTCTTTTGTTCTGACTAATGAATTCTAACGAATGTTCTACGAGCAAAACGAACTTACCGAATTCTAACAAGCTAACGAACGTTTTATTAAATTCGTACGTAAGTAATACATTTTTATTTGACGGAAAATCAAATTTCTGTTAAGGACGATTAAGGCTAATAAATGTATTTTGATGGAATAATAATTGTTAAACTGTAAATCAAAATATTTAACAGATTGTACCGCGCTGGTCAAGCATCATGCTTTAATCACCCCATACAACTTTTAAAATGTTTTAAATGAATGAAGTAGAATGATGAAATATTTGACTCAGTAAACAACTATATGAATCTGTACAGTTATTTTAAATTGTCTTAAAATTTGATGTAATTATTCATATTAACCACATCGAGAAAAATGAGTATTGGAAAAATACGTAACATTATGTAATAGTAAATATGAGAAATAGAAGTTTTGTAAAACTTAAAAAATGACCACATGTTCAATATTTCAATATTATTTTTGTTAATAACGTATAATATGAATATTTGGAGTTTTATTATAGTAACTTTTTTATATTCATCATAACTCTCTGAACAATTTATTATCTTGATTCGTTGAAGAAAATTTTTTTAATGATACGTCCAATAATTTTATTAATATATTTATTCTGAAATATTAAAATATAAAGACATTATCAAAGTAAAATTACTTAAATACTTAAATTTTAATTTGTAATTTATTGAGTAAATAATATACATATGTCTTTATTGATTATTTCAACACTATGGTGTTTATTCTCTTTTCTTTTATAAATTCTGGCCTTAATTTACTTAAGACTCATATGTCTCGTTTCTCTCGATAGACACATTAATGCATAATTCAGTCAATAAACTCTTAATGCACTTCATTTCTTCGGGGTGTTCTCAAACAAAGTACGGTTTCAAGAGGGAAATAATATAGTATTCCCAACATGGCAAAAATTACTTTTGCCCATTTTCAGTGCTCTAAGTATAAATTTCTGCAATTCATAAAATTTAGTTATTTTTTAAATTTTCACTTTGTTCCAAACTTTTTCTTTTAATTTTTGCTTTTTTTAAGATAAAAGTGTATTAGTTTTTTTCTATTGGATTTTCTGATATATTTTGTGAAAATTTTAAAGAATCAAATTTGAAATAGTGTGACGGGTAATCCTTTTTATAAAAATGTACTTTAAATGCATTAAGACAGGCTTACACTGTAAAAAAAAAAGTGTAAGGTTACTAAGAATTTTGTTGGAAACTGGGATTCCTAGAACATTTTATGTAACCACAACAAAAGATAATCATGTAAAATTACAAAAGTTTCTTCAGTAACTGTTACTAAATATTGTTTAGTAAACGTACTAGTGATTTTTTAGGGAGTTTCCCAATAAAACTTTTGTAAATTTACTAAATATTGTTTAGTGAACTTACTAATGCTTATTTAGGGAGTTTACTAAATAAGTTTTAGTAAATTTACCAACGAATATGTTGTAAACGTACTACCAATTTTTTAGGGAGTTTTCCAAAAACTTTTTTGTAAATTTACTAAATATTGTTCTGTAAATTTACTAACGGTTTTTCAAGGGAGTTTCTCTAATTAGTTTTTGTGAATTACTAAATATTTCTTAGTAAACTTACTAGCGATTTTTTAGGGAGTTTACTAAAGAATTTGTGGTAAATTTTCCAAGGATAGTTTAGTAAACGTACTAAGGATTTTTTAGAGAGTTTTCCAAAGAATTCCTTGTAAGTTTACTAAATATTGTTCAGTAAACTTACTAACGATTTTTTAGCGAGTTTACTAAAGAATATTTCGTAAATTTACTTAGGATTATTTAGTAAAGGTACTAACGATTTTTTAGGTAGATTCCTAAACAATACTTTGTGAATTTTCTAATGATTTTTTAGTACACTTACAAAGGAATTTTTAGTACATTGACTAAGAATTTTTTTCTAAATTTGCGAAGGATTTCATAGTACATTTACTATGAATTTTTTTAGTATTCCACCCAAAACTTTGCATATACTTTTGCAAAAAAAATTCGGTAACTTTATTAAAGTACCTTCAGGAAAATTACCAATGATTTTTTAGTATTGTATCTAAAAGAATTTTTGTATTCTCGCCATAAAGTTTTTTGTAACCGTGCAAGAAATATTGCAGTACAGTTGCTAATGATTTCTTTCTGTTCTGTCTAAAATTACACTCATCAAAAGGTATTTGTAACTGTAAAAAAATTTTGCAGTAGATCACTAACGGTTTTTCAGCAGTATTACGAAAATATTTTACGTAATTGTTTTTGTATGCTAATACTTATATTATTTAGAGTTATTGTTATGGTATTCTTTCAATATGGAGTTGAATTTTTATAGTTTTAGATGTTTAGAGTGGAATTTTCCTCAATCAAAATACTTCGATGCAAAATAAGTAATATGGCCTGACGTGTTTTTGAGCAATACCACAGCAATTGACAGAAATATTTATATGTTATGGCATTAGAAAACTGAATGAAGCTTTACTGTAGATGTTCAAATAGGTACAAAATCATATCGATATTAAATGAACATTATAACAACAGCAGTAAATGAGCAGATAAGTAGAAGCAGATCTTACGGTTTTTTGTTAAATTAAAAAAGCGAATAGAAACAATAATGAAAGTAAAGTATCATTACTGAGTTTATAAAGCATGCCTAAATTTAAAAATATATATATATTACCGATACACTAAAAAATAAAGTGTGATGTTTCACCAAGAAAATGGTGAAAAGTCGCTGAAATTTAGCTGCGACCAAGATATTGGTGATAAGTTTCACCAGTTTATTGGTGCTTTCACAAATACCATTATATTAGTGAAATATTAAGCCATGATTCAGGATTTTTTTTAATCCAATTTTCTGGTGAAAAGTTGAACCATAAATCAGGTTTTTTTTTTTTTTAATCCAATTTTCTGGTGTAAGTTTGAACCATAATTTAGTTTTTTTTTTAATACAATTTTCTGGGAAAAAGTTGAACCACGAATCAGGATTATTTTTAAATCCAATTTTCTGGTAAAAGGTTTAACCATGATTCAGAGTTTTTTTAAATAAAATTTTCTGGTGAAAGGTTAAATCAAAATTCAAGGTTTTCTCCATTCCAATTTTTTGCTAAAAGTTTGAACCACGATTCAGGATTTTCTCTCATCTTTATGGGGAAAGGTTACACTGGATTGTAGCTTTCTTTTTCCCCCTCACTTTGATTTTCGATTTATCATTATGGTGTAATAAAAAACAAAATTTCAGATTTTGCGAGATTATCTTGCAGTAGAAAACTTTTTTTTTTTTCATTAAACTGAAAATTATTAAAGTTTTAATTATTGATTCTATTGTCTTTGAAATATATTTAAAAAATAAATGTAAACCAGTTTGATCTATTTCACAAAATAATTGCTTTTTTTTCCCCACAAATATTACCATTCTGTCCTTGTACATTTTGGAATATTTCTCCGCACTCGGTTACACGTATAGTCCATTTAGTGTTTGCTTATTCACAAAGAAAATATTTAAAAAAAAATAATTTTCTTACATTTAAATACATACCTGTTTTTATTATTATTTTATTTTAAACAATGGCTGAATGAATATCTTCAACCAATATTAATTTTTGCACGAGTTTGAAAAGGTTTTTTCCATTATGCACTTAGTGCCTATGCACCGTACTTCCATGATCTGTTTTTTTTTCTTTAATTGTTGTGAATCTATAGATGCTGAAATTTTTATATTGTACAGTTTTCAAATTTTTTACCTTTTCACACACACACACAAAAAAATTATATTGCAACACAGCTCAATTATGCAAAATTAATTCATTTGAATATAAAACAACAACAAAAAAAGTTCAGCATTTGTTTCTGTTTAACATTCAATAATGAATATAACACTTTTGAATAAATAAAGCACAAACATAACTGATACATAATCAAAGTATATGCGTCAACAATGAAATAATCAGCATCAAAAAGGCAGCTATAAGTAGCAGAATCCATTTAACCTCTAATATCAGCTAATACAAAAGTATTACTTTAAACTTTAAAGCTTTTTTTAAATACACAATGTATTTCTGTAGTATATTAAATACTTACTTTGAAGGGTTAATTTAATAACAGCAGTGTCGCCACCAAGCGACTAATTATTGTTACTTATATATGTATTTTTTCAGTATTCCAAAATGGTAATCTATGACGAAGATTTATTTAATTTATAACAATGCTCGTAGAAAAGAAAAGTATTCACCAACAGCAGCCTTGCAATAGCTGAAAATAGAAATGATTACAGACACAATTAAATAGCAACACATTTAAAGCTGGTTTGCGGTATGCCGCTCCATTTATTGAAAATACAAATTATATAATCATTAAATTATATGTATAGTATGTCAGACTAATATTTACTGTAATATAATATCATTTTACATAAAGTTTCTCTCACAGTTTTAGGAGGGTGCTGCACCCTCTCTGACCATTCAGGTAATCAAATATAAAGAATTCTTGAAGCCTAATTCTTGAAGACTCTTGTTCTGAATCAGAATTTCAAGTCAGGTAAAATGGAATAGGTCCACGCATCAGGTTAATTTCTCCACCTGTTTTAAATAGAAGAGTAAATATTTTAAGACATAAAATTGTTTCTTGTGCAGACATAACAATAATCAAATTTCACACAAGGAAAGTAATAAAAAAATTAAACAGTATATCAATTTAAATATCTTTTACAAGGAAATCTTCAGCATTTGAAAAATCAATCTGTGTTCGAAATCATTGGTGGTCCGCTGGTCCGAGAACACCAAAAATTCATTTGGACCACTAATTTGAAAATTTTAGTGGTCAGCAGGAACAGTAACTTTTCCACCCTCTCTCACGGGGTCACAGGTAAACTTAAAATTTCCCGTCCCAGAGAAAACCGCAACCAAACACAAATCACACAATTTTATTTATTTTAAAAAATAAATAAATAAAACTGCATTAAACCCCAGTCAATCGAAATATTGGAAATAAAACATCTAAATTAATAATTTCATAGTTTTTCTTTATGTGCTGTTTATTTAATTTTTAGTTATAATTTTATATTTTATTATGCTGAAAACTTTGGATAACTGCCAAGGAAGTTTGTAAGAAAAAGCTGCAAAATTCTCCAATTGTTGGGTAGAATCAAAATATTGTGAAATTCTTAAATCAAATGTGGAAAAATATTGCAAAAAGCGTCAGTTGGTTGAAGGAAAAAAAATTATCAATCAATCGAGATTAACAAAAACTCATGCTTGCCATTTGACTGTAAACGGGTGTTAACAATTATTATCAACGATTAAAATCATGATTTTAATCAACTGATTTTTAAAAAAAATCATTGATTAAAATCACAAATTTTCTATAGTCTATTTCAATTTTCTATAGGGAAAAATCATTTGTAGTATATTGGAATGATATGACACTATTTCAAACATATAGAAATTGATACACATCACTGAGGTGTACAAAAAGATGCTTACTATAGAACATGATGAGCATAGCATCCATCGTTTATTTATGGGGGGACGCAAAAGGATTCGCTTATCTGTATAAATAAACAATTGCTGGTAGTTCGTTATCTGTTGTGGTACGAGTTTTTTTTTTTTTTTTTTTTTTTTTTTTTTTTTTTTTATATTTAACTAATTTAGCTACTTCGTATGTATAAAATCTGTAAATCATATACAGGGCTGCAAAAAGATGTATTCATTTCCGTTTATTGACGAAATATGTTGAAGGGGAATTTTAAACTGTGCAAATGCGTTTCTTAACCGAACTAATGTTTAGCATACTATTAAGTATATATTCAAATCTATAGATCATATATAGCGTTGCAAAAAAGGAATTGATATTTTTCAGATGACTGATAATAATTGCTGAACTTTAATTTTGAAATGTGTTACGTGTTTTGTAATTTGCTTACTTAGCCATCATATTTAACCTTATTAAACGTTGATTTTTTTTTTTTTTTTACATAATTCTGAATCTGTTGGAAAATTATAATCTATCGTTGAAGTTTGATTATTTTACTTTCTTGTTTAAAAATATTTTTATTTTGTGTATGTGTATATATATATATATATATATATATATGTGTGTGTGTGTGTGTGTGTGTGGATGAGTTGTACAAAACAGGGTAGGCGAGTAAAACCGGGTAGCGCAGACCCCTCCTTCATTTGTACTTCTGTCTATCAGCCAACACGAGAAATTACTTGTCGGTAACCATTATGGCATGTATAGCCGATTGGAACGTTACTGTGTGCGGTTCTCGTTCGTGTGAACGATTTAGTTTCAATTACTCTTAAAACATTGTTTTATTTGATTCTAGATTTTACGCGTATAACCACTTTTTTCAGCATATTAAATATTACTGAACATATCTAATTCTTTCCTTTCCTGATAATATTTAAACATTTTTACTGATCTTTTGCTATAGGATTAAGAGTAGTGACGCCATGTTTTAAACTGTGCGATGTTGGGGTAAAACCAGGTACTTAAGATTGGGTCAAAACTGGGTATACCCGGGGTTTTGTCCGGCACTCATAGAATGGTTTTTTAGTATAGTTAATAAATTAGCATGGAACTTTAAATTGTATTCTTAATGCTGTTAAGTTATAATTCTAAATCTTTCTAGTTATAATGAAAACTTTAATTTTGATTTTGTTTTATATTAAAAAGTGGGTCTAATTTTTAACTTACATTTATGAAATTAAATAACTTGCAATTATTATTGAACAAAATAATTGCACTGATTAAGGCATAATTTTATATTATGCTTATTGAATTTTAATAAATAACTTTCTAATCTGGGGTGTAATAACTTGCGTTATAGGTCTACTTAAAATGCAAATATATTTCGTGACTTGTTTCTCTAAATAAAATAATCTGCCCAAATTGACAAATAATCATTAAAATCTCAATCCTATATAACTAGACTACCTAATATATAACAAGATTTTTTTCTCAAATATTAAACAGGCAGGAAAAAAACCTTCTCTTGGTGGATGATGCTTTCCCAGACTCTTTTGCTGTATATAATAGGAGTGGATGCACTGTAAAAAAAATAATAATAATGCCAGTTTTCCAGTAGGAATTGGAAAAATAGTTGCCCTCATCGTACCGGAATAGTTTCCAACCCAGCTCGGAATAAAATCCGTAAAATCTGAATAAAATCCGTAAAATACCCTTTTACTGACTATTTCCTTATTTTTATGAGATTATTATTCCGAGATGGGTCGGAAATTATTCCGATAAGTTAAGGGCAACTATTTTTCCGATTCCTACCCGAAAACCGGCAGTATTTCTTTTTAGAGTGTGGATTACGAAAGAGGTCTTCATTTTATTTGGTTAAAAAATGTATAGATTTTTTCCAATCCTTGTCCTGAAAAGCCTGTTCTTTAAATCCTTAATAGGTATTCAACTCACACTAAAAGAATCCAGTTAATCTAGTAAGAGAAAGCAATGTATTTATTTAAACTTCTTTTTTTTACGCAACGCATCGATTTCAGCCCCTTGATGCATCATTCATGCACCTCTAAGCTCATACTAAGGTCAAGAGGTGAGGAAGTGGTTATTTTCCAACACTGCGTGATCTGTAACAACTTAGCAAACTGGAAAATTATTTAAAGCTACATTTTCGAGAGCAGCAATTGTAAATATTGCAATCAGAAGGTTCGAGAAAACAGGGATTTTCCCCTACAACAATGATATTTTTTCAGACCATCTTTTTGCTCCTTCGGAAGGGACAGAGAAACCCATGAAAGTCATGATAACACACCTAGGTCTATCCAGCCACAGGTTGGCATAGCGGCAGAAATAAAAATTTCTGATACATCACAGGATATTGGAGCTCAGCCTTCCGAACATCAACAAGTTGACACTATCCAGCGTCTTTCACGTCGAGCTGCTTCCAGATGCAGCAGTTAACATCACAATCACAGACGTCATCACTGATTCAAAATGTTACATCTACAGAATATATTAGTAAAATTATCTATCTGACATCTTCAGACTATGTAGTCCAGCAATCTGAATTTCCAATTTTGCCTAAAATGTTATTATCCCCTTCTAAGGAAGGCTTCAGAATTGAGAAAAAGAAAGGGAAAAACTTTTGATTTCTTCTCCCTATAAATTACAGATCGAAACAGATATTAACCCTAGATCTACCGGGAATTTTATTCAAGTTTTAATAAAACGTTCTACACCAGAATTTTTATTTAAAACTATTTAACTTATTTATTTACCTTATTTTTGTCTGGTTTATATACTTAGTTTATTTTAAAGAAATTTCTGGTTTGAATGAATATTTTGTATGTACCTGTCGGGTCCAATGGACCCGTCTGGTAGACGGAGGGTTAAGCAGAAATAAGCCAAACAAACTGCAAGACGAAGAAAGAAGAAGATTCTTTAAAAAGAAAAAAAGAAAGCAAAAAAAGATTGCGAACACATCATCAGAAGAAGAGGATAATTAAACCTGTATGTTTTGCTATGAACTTTACTCAAACTCTAAATCCAAATACGATGTTTGAAATGCCACGGATAGGCCCACGAAACATATAAGGCAGAAGAATATGATGACAAATTCATCTGTGATTTTTGAAGCTAAAAGAACTTTAAAACGTACAGAGTAAAGTAAGCAGGCCTATACAACGTAGAAAATTTACCACCGATTTATTTTTTTTACACATGGACGAACACATGTGCAATTTCTTTTTGTTAAAAATATTAAAAATGTATTTTTTACTATATTAAAGAAAGACATTTTTGACCAAAATGAGTTTTCCAATAGTTTTAAATGGATACCAGGTTGAACCCAACCAGCGAAGTAAAACCGGATTTTTGCATACGTGTGAAAAAAGCTATTTTTTTATATAAACAATTATATATATATATTTTTGAAAAGAATGTTTTATTATAGCCAAGGATTCATTTTACATTAAAAACAGTGTTCAAAATTTGTTTTCCCATTTCACAGCATTTGAGACTAACAAACTGTTATGGTACCCGATTTTGCCCCACCTTCCCTATATTATATATATATATTTAAAGGATGCTGTAGGAGAAAATAGCATGAAACATTTATTAACTCCTTTCTACATCTGTTTATACTAAAATTTTAGGTCACATGCTATTTATCTTTTAAAGTAAGCAATTTTTGTATTCGCATAAACTTTACGGTAGTTATCGCGATATATCACCAATATTAACACGTTGATATATTCCGATATTAAATTTACTATATTTTCCCATCCCAGCAGTTAAACTTTTGAAAAAAAAAATAAATGGAAAAGATTTTCGAAAACTTGTAGCAATTTATTCATTTATTCCAGGATAACATTTTAGAAGTATCGGCAAAAAAAAATAAAATAAAATAAAATAAATAAATAAATAAATAAATAAATAAATAAATATATATATATGCTCTAAAAGTTAAAATCTTCTAACTGATAATGCAATTGATTTTTAAAAACATGAATTTTAACTCTTTCAAATACATTGGTGAACATATAGTCCGCGAGCCAGCAACAGATTTTGATGACCAAGTTCCTCTCGGCCGATAATTTGTAAAATGCTTCAAAAGGTTGTATTATGAAGCTCTGTGAACATCAGCTACGGTTCCGTGGGTGAGTGTAGCAGCGGTAACCTTACACGCGCGTAAAAAAATTAGTCATTTTCTCCCGATTGAAAATTTGTCAAACTATAGCTAACCCAATATCTTGAAGGGAAAAAAATTCAGCTGATTATAAAGTGGTGGTTAATACGTCAGCTGGTCACACGAACATGAAAAATATATACAGGGTGCAAAGGAAAGGCCCTTTAACCTGAAAATACTTGCGAACGGAGAGAACTAAAGCTATGGAAGTGAGGTAACGGCATAGTAAAGTAAATACGCCCGATTTAATGCAAGCGACGGCAGCGCTCCCTAGTGGCGAAATTTGGAATGTAGCCATTGCAAATCGAAAACGAAAAGAGATAGAGCAAATTTTCCAACCAGAATGTTTGAGAGCATCAATTAATTAGTACGAAACGGCATTTGGTTTACATGAATAAGATAAATCTTTGCCTGTATACCCAAAAAGGTCCAAAATTGAAGCACTCTATTTTGTGTAAACGTTTGGATGGAATAGCCAGAAGTATGAAGAAATACGTACAATTTCTGGTATAAATATGTGCTTATCTGAATGTATTTTGATAACATCCCATAAAAAAACAAAAAAAGACAAACAGTCTCACAGTGATAAAATGTTAATATTCAGTTTGTTCGAAAAGTTCGCCATTGCTCACGATACACAATTGTGTTCGTGGCGTAATTCTACATGCACATTTCTCAGCATAGAACGTCTATTGCAAGACTCTTGAATACGACGACATAGATTTCAACCTTTCAAGGGCGGTGGCTAGATGGTCTAGCCACCTAATTTTAATTCCAAAATGGACAAATGGCAGCAATAATATTTTAACAAAATTTTGCTTTCCTAATGAAAGTGAAAATTAACGAGCTTTTATTTTTTGTGAAATTCGTTTGAATATTCTGGTGTCAGTCAATTGTTTCATAAGTTTACTAACAGAATTCTTCTGCCCCTGAAAGGGTTAATCTAAAATTTTAAATGCATTGGAAATAAAATTTTTACAGCCATTACAGCACAGTACAACGTCACAATCTAAAATTTTGCACTGCTACATTTACAGAATGTGAATATGCAAAGTAGAATCGTCGCTCATTGATTTCGGACATTTTTGTGTATACAGGCAACGATTTATCTTATCCGTGTGAACCAAATGTCGTTTCGTACTAATTAATTGATGCTCCAAATCTTTCAAACTGGAAATTTTGCTCTATCTCTTTTCGCTTACGGTTTTCAATAGGTAACTTCCAAATTTCGCCACTAGGGACGCTTCTGTCGTTTGCATCAGGTCGGGCGTATTCGCTTTACTATACCGTTACTTCAATACATAGATGTATCTCTCTCCTTTCGCAAGTATTTTCAGGTTAAAGAGACTTTCCTTTGCACCTTGTATATTTTTTTCATGTTCGTGTGACCAGCTGACGTATTAATCACCACTTTATAATTAGCTGACTTTTTTTTTCTTCAGTATATTAGGTTATCTATAATTTGAAAATTTTTCAATCGGTTGAAAGTGACTTTTTTTTTCTTACGTGCGTGGGAGGCTACCGCTGCTCAACCCACCCACGGAACTGCAGCTAACGTTCACGGAGCTTCATGATACAACTCTCTGAAGCATTTTACAAATTATCGGCCGAGAGGAAATAACTGACGAAATTTGTACCTGGCTCGGGGACTAATAGGTCATCTCGCGCCTCACAAAGGCTATATTTTTTCTACCCTAAAACTAACTAAACGTCCGTATTTTAACACAATCTGTTTACACAACAGGCCAAATTTACATTTACCTACGAAAATTTCGAAACATTCGGACAAATAGAAATATTTTTTACTAAATAAAATGTGCAAAAACTTCGACAAAATTAGTAAAAACCTGAGTGTTACATCGTGGTAAAAATCTTACCAGCCTTTTTCCACGAAATATTAATATTTTTTCACTCGGGCTACGAAAACATTATGTTTTTAACGTCTAAAAATTTCAAAGAGTCTGGATGATAACGACAAACTTTTTAGAATTTAAAATTCTGGAAGAACCGTGTCCTCCCCATCCCTTTCCAGGAATATTTCAAAATTACATATAAGACTCCAAAAATCAAATTATGCAGAATATTAATATCAAATAATAATAACAATACCAAAAAGCATATACTTTCAATTCTCTTTGAAATACTGCAAAACATTAAACAAAAAATACAAAAATTAATCTTTTAAAAAAATTCATTGTCCGAAGTCACTTTCCATTTTTTCTGCGCATTTTACTGTATGACCCACATTACGTATATATTATTTAAAAATACACACTTGATTTTATACGGTAGCTTTGAAATGATCGATTATTGATTTGGTTCAGATATAAATGGATTTAAGAGTGAAAAAAGTTTGAAAAGAAAAAAAAAACACTAAGATTTTGATATGAAAATAAAATCTATATTTATCTATATTATGAAGGACAAACATATCTGTGCGTAACGCTGACGTCATTTTGCAAATGGCAGAACTTTGAAATCTAAAATGAAATTCAGGTTTTGCAATTTTCGTGTTCAGCTCGTCGTCAGTTTAAAATTCAGAGTAAAACGAGAACTACATTTAATATTTTTGTTGAACATTGTCACAATTCTATTTCAAAGCCCCGTGATCGGCGGATGTAACTCACAATCATGTGGGTGGGAAACTGGAAATTGTTTCAATCCCTTCCGTACTAAAATGCAACTAATAAGTTTTATCCCTCGTACTAGGTGAACATTAGAAAATATGTACATATTTATAGTCGAAAAATCCTTTAAATTATCTTAATATCTCAGAACAATTAATTCTTTCAAAAACACTGTCAATAAAAATGTCGTAGAATTTGAAATTCTGAATAAAATGAGTACCCATATTAATATTTTTGCTGAACATTAAGTTCGCAATTCTATTTCAAAATTTTGTCTTAACCCGGGAGAACTCGTTATAGTGAGAATGCCCAATTGCTTTTCTTTTACTTTACATTCATATAATATCAACTTTTTTTGGTTGGCTTAATACTTTTATTCACACAATAGGTAAAATAATTGAAAAACATTTTGAAATTTTAATTAAAATGAAAAATGATTTAAATAAGAGTCTTAAAAAAGTACGACTGTGAGAGAAAATCTCATGCAGCCAGTTCTCCCGGGTTAATCGCTAATCAAGAGAAAGACATAGTTATCAATCCGCCCTGCCTCCGTTTACTACATAAATGTATTTTCTTTAAGTTATTGAGGACCTCCCGATGTTTCTGTAATTATGTTAATGCTTTATTTTGTATATTTTGAGGATTATAATTTAGTAGTTATCGAGAAAGAGGTACATAATTGACAGCCGTTTTACATACCATTTCCCAACTGATATCGTCAAACTTAAACCTTAGTTTAAAAAAAAATACGTAAAGATTATAATACTTTTTTTCAATATTCCAAAGGTTTTAAAATTCTATGAATTTAACTTAACCTGGGAGAACTCGCTAGTGAGAATGCCCAATTCCTTTTCTTTTACTTTACATTCATATAATATCAACTTTTTTTGGTTGGCTTAGTAATTTTATTCACAAAAGAGGTAAAATAATTGAAATAATGTTACAACAAAAATGTTAATTTTAATTAAAATGAAAAATGGTTTAAATACGAGTCTTAAAAAAGTACGACTGTGAGAGAAAATCTCATGCAGCGAGTTCTCCCGTGTTAAGATGCTCGTATACTAGTCGAAAATATTTTTTATTAAAACCATCTTAGTTCTTTTAGTAAAATATCGAAGTTTAAAATCGTGCTACTGGTTGACATATAATTCCTGTAGCGACAAGGCTCATTTGTTCCCTCGCTCCTCCCCACTATTTTCGACCTCCTTAAATGTAAGGCATACGCACTGTTATTCACTATATATGTCAAATTAAATACGACGCATAATTCAAATACAATATCAGAGATCGTAAACAATATTTCCCATCATTTACAAATCATTTTTGAAATATGCTAAAAATCATGAAATAATACACTTTAAGTTATCTATTTGTTCATAGCGGCAAAACTGCAGCTAGTAGGACGGGGAAACTTAGTACGTTTATTTCTGGCCTATGTCGAAGGGATTAAAACAATTTCCAGCTTTCCCGTATTTAATTACGAATTCGGCCTTTTTTTTCATTTCCTACCACTGGGCTATAATCCGTAATCAAGAGGTTAAGCCATAATTCTGAAAATATCCAAAATAAAGCCTTCTGTTCTGGCTTCAAGAACTTAACGAATTAGGCAAAACTTTAAATTATAATTGTAAAAATTCAACAAAAATGTTAAGTGTAAGTGCACATTTCAATCAGAATTTTAACCTCTACAACATCTGTATTGACAATGTTTTTGATAGAATTAGTTTTTTTTAGTTATTGTTATGATAATTAATAAAAATGTGTTTTTTGACTATAAATTTGTACATATCTTCAACCGCTCACCTAGTAAGAGGGGGAAAACTTAGTACATTCATTCTAGACTAAAATTTTAATGAAATGAATATGATGGAATGAATAGTTAATGAAATTTAGGACTGATTATTTATTCACTATAAAGTAACAAATAGAGCCATTTTTTTAACCTTTAACTGATGTAACAGAAATTGTCACATAACTAGTCTGAAGCTGTCTGCGAGACCGCTCCATCGAAATAGTCCAAGAGCTGTTAAACATTTTAGGGAAGGTATTTGAGGCACCCTGAAAATTTGTGCAACACCTCTTTTGTAATGGCTGAATACAAAATCGAATGTCTGGCTGAAGGATCGTGGCCCAAAAACTGTGCCAGACATGTGTCAAGTGCCATTTTTTGACTACCCAAAAAAAGTATTTGAGGCACGCTGAGATTGAGGCAGAATAATATTTATGCTTAGAAAAAAGTATTTTGAAAATGACAGACACTTTAGTCGGCACAAAAACTGTGCCAGACACGTGTCAAGTGCCAAATGGCACTTGACACGTGTCTGGCACAGTTTTGGGGCCACGGTCCTTCAGCCAGACATTCGATTTTGTATTCAGGCATTACAAAAGAAGTGTTGCACAAATTTTCAGGGTGCCTCAAATACCTACTCAAAAATGTTCAACAGCTCTCCTACTAAAAGATGAATAAAAGCCGCGATAAACTCATAGGAAGATTTTGTACTAAACTTTTTGCACAGGAGTGTTATAATTAAAATTCACCTATTCAAAGTCTCTGGTGTTAGTACTAAAGTTTCAAACGAAACAAAATTTCAGTAGTGTTTGTAGATAAACTGAAATTTGCAAGGTAAACCATGAAAATTGAAAAAAGCACCGGTCTGTGAGAGACCGGTAACATCAGTTAAAGGTTAAAAAAGTTTTAAACAGTTTAAACTTTGGTATTGTGCAGAAGGGAGCAAAAAAGGGAGGTCAAATTTCAGAAGAAAGGTTAGCAATGGCGTTTTTTTTTTTTTAATCAGAAATGCAGAAGGGTTCCACCCCCGATTAAGAAATAGAATGATAGTAAAGCACTTTTAAGGACTTTAAAAAAATTTGTATGAAAATAAGCACTTTCAAACACAAAAAAATCCTTTTGAAACATGTAAGTACTTTTAAGGACCGTACGAATCCTGTTATATTGAAAATTAGCCGACTACAGAGTAGTCATGCATGGGTCAAGTTGCATCCGACACAAAACAGAATATAATACTTAAGTCAACCCGCAACTCGACCCGAACACGCCAAAAATATTTCCTCGATCCTCAAACTGACCAGAATCAGCTAAAATAATTTTCGGCAACCTGCAACTCAACCCAGACTTATCTCAACACGAACCCGAAATAAAAGGAAAGTAAATCATGTTTTATTGATATTATGGAATGTAATCTACAATTACATCTCTAATAACAATTTATGTTTTATGTAGGAAAATGGAAAAATGTATATACTTTAATATTCAAACATATGTAGGTATCATGCCCACAAGTATTTGAAGTGAGGACAGCTTGTTAAAAAGCGCCATCATGGTTGATCTCAATGGCGCTTGGTGACAAGTTGTCCTCAACATTTCTCACAATCACATGACACACCTAAGTGATGTACGATAGATGGGGGCTAAAGTTACGCACTTATCATTAATTTTGATTCTTAACGAAAACATTGATATGCGACGACTTATTAAAATGTTGTATTAAAACCTTAGGCACGTCCCACTATCATACGACATTCTGTCAAATTACATTTCCGTAAGAAATTGTAATTTTTGCTCTGCATATCTTTCGCCCATTGGTTTCTTCCCCCAGGGACTGCACTAAAACTCAAAAGCATTTGCTGGGTTTCCCTGGGTGGCCATCCTCCTCCTTGCCCCATTGGTTGGAGTAAAAGTACGCAGTGATGAGGCAAAGATACGCAGTGCGTATTTTTGCCCATTACGGCCGGTTTTTGCCCCATTTCCACTAAAATGAATGAGTAATGTAAAAGCATTAGTAAATTTTTATAGTATTTAAACTGAAAATTGTAAACTAGACCATGAAAAAACAGCGGTCTGCAAGATCGCGAATAGCAGTTAACCTCTAACTATTGTGACAAATATTGTTTCATAAATACTGTAAGCGGTCTCCGAGACCGCTTAATCGTAGATTGAATAAAATGGTTTACTGACTCATAAGAGGCGGTTTCTGCGCTAAACTTTATGTAAAGGACTATTATAGTAAACTTTCCCGCATTTAGAAGTCTTCAGCTATACTTCTAATTTATTGAACGAATCAAAATTAAACAAAAATTAATACTTAAATTGAAAATTAAAAGTTAAATTGTGAAAACTGAATATTGCAGCTGTCGGTGAGACCGTTAACAGGAGTTAAAGATTAAGGTTTAAAACAAAAGCGATTCATAAAACAAGAATATTGATTTTTAAAAGTAGGTAGGTAGAACATATGTTCTATATTTAAAAAACTTAACTAGAAAAAGGAAAATGTAGTATACTAACTTATATTAGTTATGTATCTATTATATTTTATATAATACAAATTTAGAAAAGTGGAAAGCTTTGCATCTAGCTAAAATGATAGGGCAAAGTCCCGTATCATAAACATGTGCGTATCTTTGTCCCAAGGCGTATGCGTACTTTTACCCCATTCTGCAATATTTTGCTTAACCGGCTACCTATAAGTATAAACAAATGTGATCGGGGTAAACTACGGCATTTAGAAGCTAAAAAGCTTTCGATCTCCACTGAATTTTTGGATTTGTAAAAATTCCAGGTATTGTCAAGTAAAGAAAAAAGTGAAATATACAAAATATTATATCAAAATTCGAAAATTTAAACTTACCTCATTTTCTTACCACAAATTGCTACTTTTATCAAAAGGTTTAAATAAATGACTAGTACACTTAAAACCAAACTGCCACCTATTGATCATGATAGCCGAAATGTTGCTTCATATGAAATCAGCCGGTGCGTATTTTTGCCCCGTTCGTATCTTTACCCCTATCTACCCTATATCTCTCTTTGCATGAGAAAGTAAAAACTCAGCATTTTATTGCTCAGAACTTCACGTAAAATTAAAATGCAGATGTTTATATTTAGGTTTTTTCCAAGTCTTGTTAAGATTTTTACAAAAAGTTTGAGCAGAACAATTTTCAGATAAAATAAATACATATTTCAATATACTGCTTAACTTTTAACTGATGTCACAGAAATTGTCACGTAACTAGTGTGAAGTGGTCTGTGAGACCGTTTCATCGAAAGATGAATAAAAGGTACGATTAACTCATAGGATGGTGTTTTTGTACTAAACTTTTTGTACAGCACTGTTATAATTAAAATTCACCTATTCAAAAGTCTCTGGTGATAGAACTAAAGTTCCAAACGGAACAAAATTTCGATAGTGTTTGTAGTTAAATTGAAAATTGCAAGTTAAACTATATATATAAAAAAAAAAGCCGCGGTCTGAGAGACCGGTAACATCAATTACAGGTTAAGAAATCAAAAGTATATAAGAAATGTGATAAATCCTTTTTATTTACGGCACAGTTAAGAACCATTTATTCTTCTCTAGGAATAGGTAAAAATATTACAACATTTCATTTTTCATATACACGCATTCATATATATAATATTTCTGATAGTTTTAACACATATACCCATGATACGTGCGTATAGATAGAGAAGTGCCCAATATTCAGAGTTAGAATCATAGGAGAGAGTGTGGAGGAATGGGACACCTTTTACAAAAATAAGAAAATGAACTTTGTTTGACACAAAAACAATATTTCAGTTTATAGAACTAGGGGGCTCGGCCCCCTACGAGCTACGCTCGCCAACCCCCGTCCAGAAACCCCAGACTCTAAATGCACGCTAATTTGATCGGCTTTAAAAATATTTCGAAAGATTGAATTACAATTTAAAAAACAGTGGCGATCTCCCTATAAACGAATTTCTATTCATTTCTCTTTGATTGGGGAATTTTAACGCAAAATCCGCTGCGTTACTACTTGATTATCTCGTCGACCCATTTCGCCAAATTATATAAATCGCCAAACCACTCGCCAAATTATACAAATTGACATAATTTTTATTTTAAATAACGAAAGAACAAATAAATTAGTACAACATTAATAAAAATACAAATAAAACGTCGAAATAAAAATAACTTGATGACGTAGACACGTGTAACAACATTTCAAAATAAGCTAATATAAAAGGAATTAAGTAGAGTCTTTGTATCCTGGTATTTTTTAACAAAGCGAAAAGAAAGTTCTTTTAAATGAGACATTTTAAATTAATCGTTTTTAATCTGACGTAATTTTTACCAAGCTATTCTTTCTCTATTAAATATTCACGGGAAAATACCAGTTGAAAAGTATCCTCTCAAAATATCAAGTAAATGTCTAGCGCAATTTTTAAATTTAAACCGTTTTGCAATATTATTTTGCGTTCATTTTATGTAATAACTGTAATGTGACGTAAATATGACGTAATTTCTCCTATTTAATACTTCTAACGCATGTTAATAAATTTATTATTTTACAAATTCCTTTCTCTCTTAAAATTCACGTGTAATTATAGTTTTTATGACTTAATTTTTAATAAGTTCCTGCTTTTTGCACATAATTATTTAATTCTAATTCCAAATGGTTTTTTTCTGTTTATAATAGTCACGTGTAAATAAATTTTTAATTTATTTGCACGTATAAATATTTTTTTTTTTTTTGAAGCAAACATTATTGCTTCCTCTGTTTATACAGTTGGCAACAGTTTAAATTAATATCACTTTCTAAAATCTGTAAAAAATATCTCTAGAAATGCTGAAAATTTGAATTTAAAATAGAAATAAAACCTGAAAAAATGAGTCAAAATAAAAAAATTAATGCAATCTGCACTCCGGCAAATTCTAACGCATAAAATGATCTAAAAATGATTTCACTGCCATGTACAGTTTTTGCTGCTATAAAACTTTTTTAGTGGAACGATTTTGTCCAACTTTAGCATTAAATATCTCTTAAAATAATTCTTCGATTTGAAAACTGTCTGCTTCAGCGTGTTTATCAAACATTTCTGTATAAAACCACCGATTTTTATATTTTTGTATGCATTATTTTTCTTAATATTAACGAAGAAAGACCTCCAGTCACAGAAAATTCAAAACCGGCGGCGGCGGCGGCGGCGGCGGCGGTGACAGCGGTAGTTACTTTTTTTTAGAATAGATAGAATAGATACAAAATGAAAAATTTCTAATGTCCTTGAACAATATAGAAACATAGTTTTCAGAAACAATTTTATAATTAAAGAAATTGCAAGTTTCAAAATTTGTCCCGTGCTTAGTTTAATCCATGCTTAGAACCATTCTTTAAGGCTTAGTTTATATGATGGATAATATACAGTATAATGTTCCATAAATAGGGAAACTATTACATCTATGCATAAACAAGTCATTAATATTAATAGTCATTAATAGTCATTAATAAATTTTGCCGGAAAATAAAAGAATATATAAATTTATTAAGTTAAACCGTTGCATGTTCGCCAACATAAATGAAAAACAGTGGAACTTCGAAGGATCACTTTTTGCTTCCTATTTGGTTTGATTAAGAGTATCAATAATAATACAGATTATAAAACATGTAAGGAGGGGGGGGGGGAGTTATGAAATTTTTTTTAAGTAAAATTTTTATTGTTTAATTTTTTTTTATAAACAAAATATGTAGAAGTTTGTCTATTACTGGCACATCTGCCCTACACCTAGATGTTTAGCATGAAAAAAATATTTTGGACATTCTTTTGAAAAATCAGTCAACCCGAACCCGACACGCAAGATTCGAAGAAACCCAAACCGACCCTATCCGAACCAAAATAGTAAAGTAAACCCGACGCGATGCTGGAAACCAGTACAATAAATACCGATTACTCGGCACGACTAATATTAAGACAGATAATTTTGGTATACATTTTAAGTATTCTGCGGAAGAATAGTGGAATATTTGGCCTTCATTATCAGTCAAAGGGGGGAGTACTATTCATTGCATCAATAATTAAAAATAAAATATTTAATCTGCTAACCATATTGCAATAAAATTTGATTTAAAAGATAAAACATTAGAAATTGCACGCATCTAATAAACACTGGTGTAAAGAATAGTCATTTGACTGAATAATAAATATTTAACAAAAAATAATAGGAAGATTACGCATTAATACCTGCTAAAATCATGTTATATTATAATTCGAAATCAAACAGTCTTACTGTGTAGTTGATTTGTACTTATTAGGAATCAAGTAGAATGGAAATATAAAAAAAATTAACTCATAAAGAAGAAATATTTACTTACCTACTAATTTGAAATCATAATCAAGATGGATGCCTTGAACGCCTCTGTGGCTGCGTGAACAGTCATTACGTCACCATTGAAGTCCTTTCTCATTGGCTGACAGGTCAAACTAAGATATTTCATGTATTTGTACTATGCGAGTGGTAAATATTTTCCCCGATTACGGATAAAATTCTAGTAAACATGCAGATTTCTGTAGTTTTACAAAAACTAGTTATGTAGATTTACAGATTTTTTTTTACAGTGTAGATAGAGTTAGATGTTTCAACCGATAGATTTTACATACACAGATAGATGTTACTTTCGCATAGAAAAATGTAGCGAGCAGTTGTATATCAGTATATAAGTTTTTCTTAAATGAAGATATTAGTATTATTCTTCTTATAAATAACTTGTGAATTATATGGACAGATTATTCTTTGTTATACATATCCATTATTGATTATGCTAGAAACCGATTTTGCACAAAGTTTAGCCTTTATTTAACAAATAGTATATCAAAATAAAATGTAAATAATTGTAACAAAATATTTAAGTGTATTTGTGTGGATCCTCTAGAATACTTTGGATATTTTTAAAAGTTTATCAGCTTAAATAGTTCTATGTATTGTGTATTTAAAAATAACATTTTGGTTAATGGGTGTGACAAAAACCAGTAAATAGTTTCAATCCTCCATTCTAAAAATATACTTCCGAACTTTGTTATGATTTTTTGTACTTAATATGTATATATATATGTAAGATTGTGGAAATTCTGCCGTTCTTACTGTGAAGCATTCAATAGATGTTATGTATTTGTTGGCAAAACCAATGCCTGAGAGCATTATATTGTGGCTGAAAAGGTTTTTAATTTTGCAATTAATCTGAGAGAGAAAAAAAACAGAAAAGCTAGAAATTTGAAATTTAATGAATTTTTCTATTAGGAATTCTGAAATTGGAACATAATTGACACAGATTTGACACTCATTAATAAAGATCTTAAGTGCTTCCCTTAAGATATTTATAAATATGTTCAAAGAGTTCATGTTTAAATTTTCAATCAGCATCCTTTTATCGGAAATGAAAGATTTATCAAAATATGCCAACCAAGACTGTATGTCCATTCCCAGATCAAGATCAAACGGTACAATATTATTTTCAGACAATTTGTTATTTAATTTCAAAGAAATAAAACTGGAATATCTAATTTTAAAATCCTTAATAATTTCAGACCTTAATTGCATAATAGAACATAATCTTTAAATCTCTGATATATTATCCCAATCAGGATAAAAAATATAAAATTATTAACACACAAATAATACTATATTTCAACTGAAAATCAAATTTCAACGTAATTGCTTAAAAGGCACTAAGGCCAACCTATTAAAAAAGATTCCATACCGGGACTCGAACCCGGGCCATCAGTATAGCGCACTGACGTTCTACCGACTAAACAACATGGAATGATACCCAGCCAGGAACCGGGTATATACGCAGCATATATTGATGGCCCCGGAGCGAGTCCCGGCATGGAATCTTTTTCACTAGGTTGGCCTTAGCGCCTTTTAAACAATTACTTTGAAATTTGATTTTCATTTTAAATAGAGTATGCAGGGTGAATATTTATCTCTGGAAAAATTCCCAAATATTAATACAAGTAATACTTTCAGTAATATAAAATCTCGTAATATAGTAAAAAGAACACACTCTCACATTGAAATGAATTATTTCAATTCTTAAAAAATTCCTGAATCAAGGTCAAAAGAATAATATTTTTAATTGCATTTTTATTTATTTAAGTGTTACTAGAAGTTTCAGTTAGTAATCAATCGTAGCTAGTTTCGTGTGATCTGGCTTATGCAATAGCACAGAAGAATTTCTTTCACTAATATAATAATTAACAGATATAAAATAACTTTAAACTGATAGTAAAAATACATATACTTTAACAAATATCAAATATAAATATTAGAATTCAATGTTTATTCCAATCCATTATAAGTAACAACAATATAATAAATAAATCTAATAGAACATTTGCATAATATTCTTTTTCTTTAGAATTATTAAGAGTTAAAACAAAAAAAAGAATAAACAGAATATATATATATATATATTAAACCTACGCAACTTGACATCCAATCGATATTTAATAACTTATCATATTTTGTCATAGCTCGCATTGACACGAAATCATGATGTCCCGCGTTTTCTGGCGAATGAGTGAATTAAAGGCAGGCGTGGCACGTCCAATGGGAGTGATTTCGTAAAGTGTCCTCTCAAATTGGAAGTGGGTGGATTTTGAAATATAAAATACCCCAGTGCGCGAATGATTATCTGAATAAAATAAATAAAAAAGAAATGGCTCTTTTAAAAACATTCGAATCCACACTTAAATAGTAGAAATTGTCTGAAATAATGATACAATTTAGGAATAAACTAAAAGTTTTATTTTAAGTAATTTGAGTAAGGTAATAATTAAAGAAGAATTTAATAGGTTTAATGATAGATATTAATAAAGAATAGTAAATTAGTGAACATACAGGTAATTTAACATAATAAAACGAAGTATCGCGAAGGAAGAATTAATAATATAACATATATATTTCTAAACGTATGTGCTAAACAATTAGAAAGTTGAAATTGAACGACATGCCTTGTTCACGGGATTAAACTGGTTAGACATTTCGTATAACTGAAAATAATTTATAAAGCATCTCAAAAAGCAATCTAAATATCCAATAAATTATTGTTTCTCTAATAATTTGTGTTAGATGACCGAAAACCATAATTAAGTGCCTACTTAGCGTAAAAGCTCTAAAATATTGTGATAAAATGTATGGCTTAATTTATAAGTTTATAGTTCATGATGTTTAAAAAATGAATAATTCAATTACAATTGTCCTTAATATTCGTTCAAAAAGGCAATTTCTGTAACGATATCTTTCAAGGTTTACTTACAGATATGTTATTAATATCCATGCTGTACTTGTAAAATGAACTGATCAGCCATTCCAATTAAAGAAATAAGCACTCTATTGCGTAGGAATACTTAAATCTGTACGTAGAACGTATATAGTATTTTAAAACAGAGTTTAATCTACTATTCCCTGGAAAATCTTGCAATCATCTGACGGCGTATAAAAGCATTACATGGCACGCATATACAGTGCTATTGTCTAAAATTGTAATTAAATATATATTTCTTTTTCGTTTTTTATACCATCATAGCATGCATGGTCACAGTGACGTCATTGTGACATCACTGTAATTCACTGTAGTCACATCACAACTGTAACCATAATGCCACCCCTCAGTGGTGTCGCATTGTGACTTTGATGTCAACTTCTTGGAAAACTTTAAAAAAATACAAAAATTCTTCAAAACATGTTTAATAACTTTCTGGCAATTTAAAATTATTTTATGACGTCACTGTTCTGTCACTGTATGTAGTGTACGTCACATCACATATGTGGCGAAAAACTCACCATATTGTAAACTCACAGCGTGAAAAATATGAATTTCAGAAAGCTTTGAAAATGAAGATAATTATTTTAAACAATACTTTAAAGGCTTCTTAATGCATTTTGGATTGATTTTGTAGAATACTTTATTATAATAAATAAGTCTCTTTTATACTTTTAATATTTCTTTTTCTGTTAATGTTTAACTAGTTTAAGTGACCCTTTAAAAGTAAATGTTGTTATTTGTTTCTGAATTTTTTCAATAAATTTAATATTTTCCGAATATAAAAATAACATATATACAAAATGTATGCAAAACGCATGGCATATTTATTCATAATTTAGTTTTTCATCCCAGAAATTTCTTTAAAAAATAGTTATTGTACAAGCTGTTTTATTTTACAGGAAATTTATATGGAAAAGAAATAATAGATTATAAAAGAATCAAATTTTCATTCCCCAATAATTTATTTTTTATTTTTTAGGAACATATTTTATATTTATTACATGTGATGCAAATTTTACCATTTTTTTCAAAAGGCCTTGCATTATTGTCCATTAAATTGATTTTATATACACTAGAAATTTAAATAATATTTTATTTTATGTACTCTA
This sequence comes from Maratus speciosus, assembly GCA_963932465.1. NCBI lineage: Eukaryota > Metazoa > Arthropoda > Arachnida > Araneae > Salticidae > Maratus > Maratus speciosus. The sequence goes on along the minus strand of OZ010788.1, from coordinate 354,709,534 downwards.
ATTATGACTAATGCAATTTTCAAAATTTACAAAAAAGAAACTTTACAATCCATTTTTACTTGATTTGTTTTGAAATTGATTGAAAGCAAAAGTGAAATGCACAAGCAAATATTCAGAACTATTCAGATTATAACAGAAATTTTAATTAGACACACTCTCATAAAAGTATTACGCATTTAACTTACAAATCTACGGTAACAAACAAACGAAATAAAACATCTGCTCGAAATTTTTGTATTCTGTTGACGACAACAAGAGGAGACATATTGTATTTATTCTTTCGAACAGTGGCAGCAACTGGAGAATAGCAACTGTGTTACGAATGTGTGTAGTTGGCACGGATTTTTTAAATTTTACAAAAGTTATAGAGAATACGGTCAATATATATTTTACATAAAATATCAGTCCGAAAAAATTAATGTGCAGTAACCGTTTAATTTGAGCTGGCCAATGTCATTGTTCTGCATTTGGACATAATTCGTCTAAAGGACTTTCTCTATTTGGATTACCAAAATGGAATTACAGAACGCGATGTCAATAAGAAGTAGGTAAGAAAAATGATTTGTCCTGCTTTCTTTTATTACGATTTCAGTTAATTTCATGTAAAAACATGTTATAAAAGCAATAAATATCATTAATTTAACTTTTATCAATTCAATGAAATTTAATAAATTTAATGTTTAATTTGTTGAAATAAAAAATAGTATGTCTACGATTTTAATCAGATGGTTAAAATCATTCATTTAAATTGATTTTTAATCACTTTTATTTTCCCTTTTTAAACTATCTGGTTATAATCACATTTTGAAAAATTAAAAAATATCTGTATAATCAATAATTCATATAATTAGTAAACATTTAACGCTAATTAAATAAGTGAATAATAAATATTTTTATATAATAAAAATGCTTCCAAACTTAAATTTTTAATTTGAATGTGTTTTAAAAGACGATTTTATTTCATGCTGCTTCTGTGGAGAATTATATGTTTTGACGCCAAATGGGCGATATCGGGGCAGCAATGGATCTATTGTTTACGTAAGGTAACCCCTCCTGGGCTCATCGCGCGCGCTCTCTCTGTTTTCTTCGAGATGGTGTTGTTGAAAGAATATTCTGTTTTTAAGAATGCGTTTCGCTTTTGTAAATAAAATGTATTATAGTGTATAATAGATGTAAATATGTGTCTTCCAATTAAAAGAAGAGAAAATTTGATATCCCGTGGAATTAATTGAGTAAGTGCCAATTGATTTATTTTTAAGATAGTGTTAGTTAATTTAAGAAATCCACTGAACCAAAATCGGTCGCCACACTGGTGCATAAGGCCGGGAATATAAATTTATAACTACGCTACTGGCATTTCATTAAACGGGTAAATTATTTAAAATTTCTCTTAAACTTACGATATATTGGAAGACATAATTCTTTGAATGAGTGGATATAAAGATGAATCAAAGTGAAGTTTTAAAACGAAACATAGCAAAACGCGGATCAATTAGAACCACAGTAACGAAATTGATAAAAAAGATTGATAGTGAAATTAAAAAAGAAAGTGATTCCAAACCGGAAATAATTGAGGACTCTTTAGAAGCATTACTTGAACACAAATTATCATTAGAAAAATTGGATGAGTCAATTGAATCGGAAATTGAAACCGATAATTTAGAAACAGATATAGAAACTTCGATAGAATATAAGGAAGCTATTGTGACTTGCAAATCTAGAGCCAGTAGATATTTGAAAAATTTAAACATAAATTCAACTATCACGAGTGAACCAAAAGTAACTACGCCCTCCATATCAGACAGTCAATTAAAGTCGAATACGAAATTGCCGCGAATTTCTTTAAATAAATTTACAGGCGACATTTGCGAATTTCAAGAATTTTGGCCTCAGTTTAAAGTTGCTATTCACGAAAATGAAGCTCTTCAGCAAATTGAAAAGTTTACTTACTTAAAATCTTTAATTTCTGATTCAGCAGCTGCCGCTATTAATGGGCTTCCATTAACAAGTGAAAATTATGTAACGGCAATAAATATATTAAAGGACCATTTTGGGAAAAGAGATGTTTTAATTTCCGAGCACACTAACAAATTATTAAACTTAGAAGCAGTACGAAGATCAAATGACATACATTCTTTGAGAAAATTATTTGATGAGATAACTATACAAATACGATGTCTCGAAGCGCTTGATGTGAAGTCAGACCAATATGGTTGCTTATTATTACCCATTATTTATAAATGTATACCGAATGATCTCGTATTACAATTTCACAGAGAACAATGCGATAAAAAGGATGTTAGTGTAAATGATTTATTGTTGTTTCTGAAACGTGAAACAGAAGCGCGAGAAAAGGCTATTAATGTTACTTCTATCAGTTTTGAGAATACTAAATCCCATGAAAATAAATTTAAACAAAATTCTCCCAAACACTTTCACCAAGGAAAAATAAAAAATCCTTCGGCATTCGCATTAAATACAATTACTGAAAACCTTTGCCCCTTTTGCTCTCAAAAACACGACGCAAATTCGTGTAAGTTAAATTTGGAACAACGAAAAGAATCTTTATTAAAACAAGCTAAATGTTTCAGATGTTACAAACGGTTCCACCGAAAACAGAATTGCAGAAACACTGAAATTCGTTGCACAATTTGTCTTTCGAGAACGCATCAAAACTCCCTCTGTAACAAAAAACAAAAAGAAAGATCATCGAATGAAAATAAAATTGACCTTCTTTCGACTGAGCGTGAACCGGGGGGAAAGGAAAATAAGAAATATGAAAAAATAACAGTTTCATCACTTTGTTGTAATCCAGATGAATATATTTATTTTCAAACATTGAAAGGAATTATGATTGGAAAGAATCAAAATATTAATGTTCGAATATTATTAGATAGCGCCTCGCAGCGAACATTTATTGGGAAGAATTTATCTAATCGTTTAAATTTAGAGGTGACAGGGCAGGAATCATTAAAAATTCATACCTTTGCTGGAAAGAAACCTATTGTTGATAATCATAATAGAGTAAAGATTTTCCTAAAAGACAATAATTCGGACAATATAATATGTCTGGAAGCGTTAGAAACGGAGAGAATCTGTTCCGATATAATACGAGCACCAATTTCTGAGTTATATAAAAAAATTAAAAATATGGGTATAGAGTTATCAGACGTTTCTAATGAATTAGATGATGGTGATAATGAAATAGATTTATTGATTGGTAGCGATTACTATTGGTCAATTATGACAGGAAAATATAAACGTATTTCACCAACTCTTGTTCTGAATGAAACTAAATTAGGTTGGACACTTCACGGCAAATTCTCAGAGGAAGTTAATAGAAATAATTTAGTAAGCGCTATGTACATATTTGGGATAATAATAAAGATGATAAAATTTCAGTTCAACTTGAAAAATTCTGGACTATAGAAGGGTTGGGAATTCAAGAAGATAATAAGAACAAAGATTTGTGTGATAAACAAATACTAGAACAATTTGAAAATTCGATTGAATTTAAGAACAACAGATATGGAGTTAAACTACCTATGAGATATGATAATCTTGATCTTCCTAATAATTATGAAATTGCCAAAAAGAGAATTGAAAGTTTAATTAAACGATTTATGAATAATCCTGCATTGTTTAAAGAATATAAAGATATAATTAATGAATATAAGGCTTTGGGAATAGTAGAAGTTGTTGAACCCCAGGAAATAAATTCGACCAATGGTAATTTGACATACTATTTACCCCACCACCCTGTGATTCGAACAGAGAAACAAACAACCAAACTGCGCATCGTTTTCGATGCATCATCTCACGCTCCTTCTGAACCTTCTCCAAATGATATGCTCTTTCCAGGTCCGAATTTGAACTCTGATTTATTTGATTTAATTTTACAATTTCGAAGCAATAAGATTGCCGTAGTGGCAGACATTGAAAAGGCATCCTTGCAGATAAGCCTTGCTGAGACTGACAGAGATATGACACGATTTTTGTGGATCGAAGAACTCCCTCAAGATAAAAATGCTCCATTAAACTTTATAATTAAGAAAATGTGCCGCGTATTATTTGGCGTTACTTCGAGTCCATTCCTGTTAGGAGCAGTAATTAAGCATCCTGTGAAAAAGTATGCAACTTCGTATCCGGAAACTTGTTCCAAAATTAAATCTTCCATGTATGTTGACGACCTTTTGTTAGGAGCAGATACTGTTAGTGAAGCTTTAAAATTTTCAAAAGAATCGTTAGATATTTTTCAACAAGCAAATATGTCCTTGCGGAAGTGGCAAAGTAATTCTACTATTTTAAAGGAACATTTAAAATCATTAGATATGAACGTTTGCCCTGATACATCAGCTGATACAATTCCATTTAAAATCTTAGGCTTAATATGGGACACGGAAGAAGACATTTTTAGATTTGATAATCATAGTCTTTTAGAATTTGTTCATTGTCAGGAAAAGTCTAAAAGAACTGTAATTCGAGCGGCTGGAAGAATTTTTGACCCCATTGGGTTTTTATCTCCATTCACGATTTTAATAAAAATGATTTTTCAATCATCATGGGAACACGGTATCGATTGGGACCAGAAATTGCCAGAACATTTAGAGAAAAAATGGGATAATTGGTGCTCACAGATTCCATATCTTAGTAAAATAAAAATCCCAAGGTATTATTTCCAGGACATCGAATGTTTTGATAATGTAGAAGTCCACTGTTTTAGTGATGCAAGTATTAAAGCCTATGGAAGTGTTATTTATCTTAGATATAACAACAATAATAGCATAAAGAGAAGTTTTGTTACATCAAAAAGCAGATTAGCTCCCATAAAAAAGTTAACTTTACCACGTTTGGAGTTAATGGGTGCTATGATTGGAGCTAGACTTGGAAAACGAGTAATGTCCATTCTCAAGATAAGTGAAAATAAAGTACACTATTGGACTGACTCGAACATCGTACTTCACTGGATCAAGAGTTCATCTAGTACTTGGAAGCCATTTGTCAGCAATAGAGTATCGGAAATACAAACTTTGACAAATCCGATGAACTGGCGACATTGTCCCGGTAGCTCAAATCCTGCTGACCGACTTACGAGAGGACTCTCACTTCTCGACCTCGAGAGCGATGATCTATGGTGGTCAGGGCCTCCATGGTTAATTAAGGATTCAAATTTATGGCCCAAGGAAGATAGAGAAGTAGATGAAGATATGAAGCAACTAGAAGCTAAAAGAAAAGTAATTTCCCAAAACCTTTGTTCATCAGAACAACAGAAACCACTTATAGAGATTGAGCGTTTTAGTTCTTTATTGAAGGCAATTAGAACAGTTGCAAGAATTCAAAGATTTGTCTTCAATCTAAGAAGTCCAATTAAACATAAAGGTGTATTATCTGCTGAAGAATTGACAGAAGCTGAAGAATTATTAATTAAAGAAGTACAAATGAAAAATTATAAGGAAGAAATTGAGTCATTAGAAGAAGGAAATCCCATTAAGAAGACCTCAAGAATTTATTCGTTATGTCCATATTTGGATAAAAATAAAATTTTACGAATCAGAAGCAGACTTAATGAAGGCTCATTTAGTTTAAATGAAAGCAATCCAGTCATATTGCCAAATAATGAAAAATTTACTGAGTTGTTGATTATGCAAGAACACAGAAAATTGTTGCATAGTGGAGTTTCTTTGACACTTGCACAAATCCGAAAAAAATTTTGGATTCCTCAAGGAAGACAATTAATTAGGAAAAGTGTCAGAAAATGTTTAATTTGTAAAAAATACAATGCGAAAGCAGCTGACCAACTAACTGGCCAACTTCCGAAGGAAAGAATATCAGAATCTCCTGCGTTTACCGTTATAGGATTGGATTTTGCAGGACCGATAATCGTAAGAACAGAGAATAAAGAGATGTCAAAGTCATATATTGTACTGTTCACCTGTGCCACAACAAGAGCAATACATCTGGAAGCAGCCAGGGATATGACTACAAAATCTTTCCTTTTGTGTTTTCGTCGATTTATTTCAAGACGCGGAAACTGTAAAATGATTTTTTCGGATAATGCAAAGAGTTTTAAGGCTGCTGATAAAGAATTACAACAATTTGAGAAAATCATTAAAGATCAAGAACTCCAGGATTTTATATCGAATAAAGGTATGACATGGAAATTTATCGTCGAGCGTGCCCCATGGTGGGGAGGGTTTTACGAAAGGCTCGTAAAAAGTGTAAAAGAACCTTTAAGAAAAATTTTGGGAAGAGCTCTCATCACATTTGAAGAATTGGCAACAATCTTCACAGAAATAGAAGCCATAATAAATATGAGACCGCTAACCTACACAACAAGTGATTTCGGCGAGCCAGAGCCACTTACCCCGGCCCATTTCCTTCAGCTAGGAAGAGAGAACATCAGTTTTCCTCTACATTTTGCCGAATTAGAAAATAAAATTTCTACTAAAGAAACTTTGTTAAGGACAAAACGATATCAAAGTAAGTTGTTGAAACAGCTCTGGATTAAGTGGAAGGAACAATACTTATTGAATTTAAGTTCAGTTCATGAATTTAAAACTCCTGAAAGACACAAAAACTTAAAAATTGGCGATGTTGTTTTAGTAGATGGTACTGCTAAATCTAAACTGTTGTGGGACTTAGGAATAGTTAAGGAAGTCATTATTGGCAGAGATAAACTTATTCGTGCTTGCATAATAAAAACTGCTAAAGGACTGCTGAGAAAACCAATACAACTTTTGTATCCTTTTGAACTAGATATCTGAATGATAAGTGATTTCAGTACTTGATTTGAAATTTATTTTTTCTACTAGTGTTTGAATATCAAAGTGTGTTTGTTTTATAAATTCATGTTTGGAAATATTTATTTTTTTTTGGGGTGTGTTTTGCAATTTGTTGTTTATTTAGTAAAAATCTTTCATTTATGCATAATTGTACTTTATTTCAAATTGACAAGATAATTGAATTAATAATGGTATTTAATTTGTTTATATTATGTATATATATATATATATTCAGTTAATCTTATTCAGGTAAAATATCTGGCCAGATATGGTCATGTAGCTACATGTTATAAGAGCATCATTTTTTTTTTTTTTTTTTATTTATATTGATCATGATTTTATTATTTTATGTTTAATTCTTTATACTTCAACGCCTGTAGATTGAAAATTTTCTATTTTATCATTTGAGTTGTCATTTAAGGTCAAGTTTATTATAAGAATGTTTATGTTGATTTATCATTATGTACTCTCATGAGTCCAGGTGGGGAGTGTGTGGAGAATTATATGTTTTGACGCCAAATGGGCGATAACGGGCAGCAATGGATCTATTGTTTACGTAAGGTAACCCCTCCTGGGCTCATCGCGCGCGCTGTCTCTGTTTTCTTCGAGATGGTGTTGTTGAAAGAATATTCTGTTTTTAAGAACGCGTTTCGCTTTTGTAAATAAAATGTATTATAGTGTATAATAGATGTAAATATGTGTCTTCCAATTAAAAGAAGAGAAAATTTGATATCCCGTGGAATTAATTGAGTAAGTGCCAATTGATTTATTTTTAAGATAGTGTTAGTTAATTTAAGAAATCCACTGAACCAAAATCGGTCGCCACAGCTTCCAAATTCCAACACAACAGTTAATATAAATTGTTCATAGAATTCTCAACATACTGCGATACCGTGATTAATCTTTCACATCAAAGTTTTATTTAATATTTGAGCAGTTTCACATAGTTATTGCTAAAAGCAACTTATTAAATTTTATAAAATTAAAAAGGTTTGTGATGCCAAAAATATATTTCTTACAAAGGTAAATTCGTATTCTGTACATTTTTGTATTAGAAAATTGACAGTATTATGAGAGGTATGGTAATTTTTTGTTTATTGCAAATATAAAAAATATATCTTTTAGCCAGAATTTTTGAATGTTTACTTTTTGTTTTTTATATGCTTAATATGATGTATTCTAACATCCGAGTAATATTGGCAGCTTACGCTAAACATCCCTAGTTCGAATCCTGATCTGGACACTTGATAAATCAGATGTAAAAATTACAACAAAAGATAATTCTGCTTGAACATCAGCGTTATTGGTCAGAAATATTGGCAATCCGTACAGTTTTAGATAGGTGCTGATATCTTTGGATTTTAAAGTGAGCAACAGCTTTTAAGCTTTTATAGAGAGTGCAAAAATACTTAAAGACAAAAAAGTTTGCAATAACCTATTACATAATGAGAGAAATAAAAAACAACTTTCTTTTCTTTTCGCCTGGCCCACCACAGCAACAGAAAAGAGTCATTGTGTTTCAGTTATGAATTCAATTAAAACAGTGGAATTTTCAGCCTATGGAGTGGGAGGGGGGGGGGAGTGGAGAGGAAATATATAAATATTTTTGATAGGGAATATTCTTCAAATATTGAAAACAACATAATCTGTTCCAGTTGTAAGGCATGTGAGGAAAATTGAAATTTTAACTTTAATTTAGAAGAAAGTCTCTATACTGTTTGTGACTATTTATGCATATTATACAGCATTTGTTCATAAATTGTGAGTATACGACTTTAGGACTCTAAAACGATTCTAACAGAAAGATGGTATGCAGTAATTATAATTTTAGACAATCCTGTTTCTTTTAAATCTTAGAGAATCGTCAAGAGAAATTAAGGCGGTTCTTAACTGCTCTGCTCAACAAGCGCAAAATGTTTTGACACATTTGCAAATTCATTTTTTAACGGAAAGGTATAAAATTGGAAAGCCTGGCCATTGAAGCGATTTGGAATTGAACTGCTTTTTTTTCCATTTTTTGATCAATCAATTACCTATTGAGATATAAGCGAATCTGATCACGTGACAAAAACTTTTTTCGCCCGCTGTTGAGTGCTCTTTCTTCCTTCGCATGGAAATTCGGTTCAAATCACCCACTGACTTTATTTTCTAGAACATCTATTGCGTTTGCAAGAAAAAAGAAAAAAAAAAGCTCAATTACATAGTTTCTGAACAACACCACCACCTAGTTTCATGCATTTTCGAACAAAAATAAATTAAAACTTATGTCAGAAAGTTGCCGTTTTGAATCTGAGAACACCCTTAAATAGCCACAGAATCATCACAGTGTTCATGACAATTTCGTCATAAATGACACATATTTCACAAATTGGTCACAATGCTACTTCAAAGCATTGTCGGTTTCGTCACAGGTTCGTCAAAACGTTAATGCCAAAAGAGTCACTAATGACACACTTTTCACAAGTTTGTCACAACGAGATTTCACAAAGTGGTCACAATGTGACGTCATAAACGAGCTCTAAAATGGCCATAACGACTTCACACTCTAGTCACTATGACTTCACATCGACGTCACCATGCCTTAAAGACAATTACGTTACGTCTGATAATATGGTACTTCATCACCATTGAGCTTCTTTCATTTCTAGTTATTTTTTTTAAGTAAAAATATGTGTGTGTGATATTTTGGTTAATTATAGTAAAATATTATCACTTACGTAATAATTGAATTACTATTAATAGAATCGTAATGTATTACTTTATGAATATTTTATTATGTTTATATTATATTAAAAATTTTAACTAATCAAAACTATCAAAACTATTGTGTTATAAGACTAAATTTAAAGGTAAAAAACACAAAACTCCCTTTTTAAGGTGTAAGAAACTACGATTTAGAACGACAGCAAACATTACATATTTTGAAAAAAAAACAAATGCCTTTTACACTGTGAAAATATAATATAACCCGGAAAATAAATGTACGATAACCACTTCTGAGTTACCCATGATTCCGAAGATAATTCCTATCATTAGAAAACTCAGAAACCAATACTAATTCAAGATTTAAAGGAACATTTAAAAAGGTTTTTTTTTTTTTGCCAGTAAATATAGTAAATATTTCATAATAGTTTTTTAACTGTGTTAGTCACTTTTCGCAAACCGGAATATTGGCTATAAAGAAGACACTTAATTAAACATTTTAGCTGTGTAACTAAATTTTTGTATGGAGAGCAACAAAAATAATATCAATTTTAATGTTAATGTGAATGTTGTAAATTTATCATGTTTATAAGTAAAACATTTTTGTTGAACGCAAAAATCTTTATTTGAAAATTGATGTCATGCAGAAAACCTATATTTCGGGCTCAGAAAACTCTATAAAACACTATAAAATCTAATCGTAAAAGATTGCAAAAATCGACAGCAGCAAAATAAGCTTTCTGTTTATTAATGAATCTTTAAATCTCGAAAATCTGACGGATTCTGAGGTCTCTAAAGGTAAATAACACTTTTTAATGGAAAAGGATCTCGGAAAAGATTATTGTATATTACTGTTCGTGTTTATGAAGAATTTCCCTGCATTTATAAACACCTGACTTTTTCTGTATTGTAGGTTATGCTGTTTAAAACGTCTTTGTGTATAATAGAAGGGTATAAAATTGAATTGAAATTATTTTATAAGGTTTGTTGGGGTAAATGAAACCACGAGGTAACTGAGCCATAGGTTTTTTATAAAAAAACTGTTGGTGTTTTTTAAATTTTAGCTTTTGTGAGCAATGCCCTTTATCTCTACTTCCTAAAACAACGTGTATTAACTCAATCATAACTCTCACTTTGCTGTGATAGGTTGTCCAAAATTTAAGTTTCTTTTTTTAAAAACAACGTCAATATGATTGAACTTCCTCGGATTTTTATTAAAATATTGTAAGTACTTTTATTAAACAATCTTTATTTTTTAAAGATTAGACATATAACTACATTAATATTATTAGGTATCTATACATATTTACTTCATGTTTTAAATGTAAGCCCGGTGTCCCAGTTACCCCATAAATGTTTCAAGAATGGGGTAACTGGTACATGTATCCGGGGTAACTGGGTCATGCTGGATCCAGTTACCCCAACAGTTATAAATAATTTTTTGTGCTTCTCTTACTACGGGAAGTAAATTTCTCCATTGGCTTTTGCTCACAATAAAGAAAATGATAGAATAGCTTATTAAAATAACGTAACGAAATTTTAGAAAAGCATATTGAGTGGTATCAAACCAAATTTCTTGACCCCTTGAGAGGCGGTGATGCCGTTATGGCATCACTTAATTTTAATTCCTAATTGCCACATTGGCACCTGAATTTTATAATTAAAATTTAACCTTTATTAAGTACGCGAAAATATACTTTTAGATGTTTTCAGATAGATTCTCTTGTAAATATTGGTGGCTCATTAAATTATTTCAATATTTTACGAATGCAAGTACCTTGCACCTGAAAGCCAGATAGCCAGACCTTGAAATTGTACTATACACAGGGGTCGCATTCTATAGGCATAGCTGCCCATTTTTACGCTTTCTTGCTACAATTAAAATTTAATGGAAATTTTCGTTTTGTTTAATCATAAGATTTCGACGATTAAATAAGACAACATTTACTATAATATTTTAGTGGTAAGAGGAAAGCGTAAAAGTTGGCAGCTATGCTATAGCGAATCTTTTATCGTCCCTACCACTATTTTGAAAATAATATCTCCATCGCACCTTTCTTTAAGGAACAATAAAATTTTCCCTATATAATGTGACCCCTGGATAAAGTACTTAAGTACTTAAGCAGCCTTTTGCTCAGAGATTTACCTTGCTATTTTTTCCTTAAAATACCCATGTGACTTTTATACTTATTATCTATACTAAAGTACATAAGTACTTACGTAAGGTTTATATTTTTGGTATAAATAAATCTAATATTTTCACTTTTAGTTTTTTTTAGGCACACTGACAGCAATGGTTTCCCTTACAACACTGTTTATTGACATATAATTTACATGATCTGCCTGGTTTAAATTTTTTTAAGTTGTTTACACTTTTTCAAACAGGACCTGATATCCGATATGAAAAAATATAAACGCATGTGGAACATAGACCCCCTGTTCCAGTTACCCCATTTTGGGGGGCAACTGGACCCATGAGGAAAGAAAGATGAAATATGCGTATTTTTATATTTTTAAATATTAAAATGTAATTTTCAGCATTTCTGTCTGATAGAGAGAACCTAACTGAACACATTTACAGAAGTTCAGACTTTAATTGAAATGAAATTAGCTTTTTGAAGTTGAATTGTCAGAAGCTCCAGAGTCACATTGTAAAATCATGTCCCAGTTGCCCCAACTAACCTTAAATATCTAAAAGCATTTGTCATATTTTAAATTTTCTAATGCTCAATTTACTTGTTTCCTGAAATTGTTACAGTAATATGCTGCTTTTGAATTCATGTAATAGCTCTTTAAGAAGAGATGAATCTTTCGTAGATTGAATTAAAGAATATTGTTTTGTTTATTACTGGATACATTTACTTGAAAATGTTGCATAGTACACTAATATTTCTCAATGAAATATTGAAATATTAGCATTAGTCTTCAAATGCTTTATAATTTTCCAAAATTGTACGCTGTTTATCGAAAATATCTCTCACATTTAATCTACGTTGTTTAAATTTAACTCACAGTTATCAAGATATATCGTAATTGATATTGAATTTCATTTGTAACTACAAAAAAAAGTTAAGAATAAGTGTTTTTTATTAAACAAAAATTTGAAAAACTATTGTTATGTATTCACACTGACCATTTCTTGTACAAAGTCATTATGTTGCTAAAATGTTGAAATGATTGAATGTCATTTGAAAATATGAAAAAAGTCACTGAAAAAAAGTACATCAACTTTAAAGAAATATTTTATTCAAACATTCTGTATATAATTTAGCAGTTTTGAGTAAAAATGAAGTGCTACAAATAATATACCATTCCTTTCAAACATTTAAGGTTTCGGGTAAATTTTATAATAAATTTTGATATGAGAAATTTATCTTATGCAACTCCAGTCATTTCCAGCAGTTTACTTTTTAGTTCTTTTAAAAACAGAACATTATTTGTTAATATATAGCCGCACCGTAAATTTCAATCTTAGTAAAGAATGTTTTTATCTTTCCTTTAGAAAGTATTAACAAATAATGAACCGTCTTATTTCTTCATATTTAGAAACTGCCAAGCTGATATGTGCTCTGAATAAACTCCAATATATTGCACATTTTCTAAAATTATATTTTTTCGTGAGGAATAAAGAAATTTGAAACGATAATATTTTTGCCCAAATATATGTGGCTAGGGATCACCATTCCTGACACGAACTACATATAAATCAAGATACTTGTCAGTAAAAAATCACGACAAGTGAACTCGAGAATGATTTTCTGACATGCAAGATTACGGAACGTTCAAAGTAAAGTATGCAGTGACTCATTTTATTCGATTCAGATAAAACCAATTCATAATAATACAAATCTAGGTGGTGTAGTAAAAGTAATCCCGCAACCAGAGTTAACAACAATGACCGCTAAATGAATTTACATATGTTGAAATAGTATATACATTAATAAAAATTTAATGCTTGAGGATTTGAATGAATCGTTTATATAATTAACATAAATATTTCACCGAATCTTATACGTTTTATATGTTATCATGTATATTTAAAAAATATATATTAAAACGGAAACCTGATAAAATTCTAGTATTAAAATTTCAATATATTATAGTTTTTTTAAAAAACTTATCTTTTAAAACTAACTGCTACCACAAATATGTATTTAAATAAATATATATTTGAATTTTCTGAATAATTGAGAAAAAGATTGGTATTAAGGCAATGTATGGAAAAAAAGTCCCATTCCTCCATATTATGTTTACCTTTTATTGTAGAAGAAGAGGAAATGTACCAATTGAATGATATAAATTTTCCGAATGTAAAAGCCTTTTTTGCATAAGTGGTTGTGATCAACAGTTCTTACACGAACGCTATATCAGTCAAGATACTTGATAGTAAAATGTCATGACAGGTGAACTCAAGGACGATTTTCTAACATGTAAGAATACGAAGTGTTCCAAGAAAATTATATATAATGTCATTTGTTATCAAGAATCAGAAAAATGAGAATTGATTGTTCCGATAGCTTATTCTACAAAACGAGCTTTCAAATTGCCGGGGTTTCTAGAAGTATTATTAAAAAGATTTGCCTAGAAGCAGTAGATGAGCGTAATCCTGTTTCTTGTTCACCTAAAAAAAGAGTTATAAAGAATGTCTTAAAAAAACATGTATAGACAAATTCGATCGCAGCGTTATTAGACAAATTGATCGCGATTTTTATGTCAAGGAGGAGACAGGGATGTAGGGGAGTATTCTTTTTCCATTGAAGTTAATCATTTTAATAACAGTAATGAAATAATACTGACAGTTGCATTACATTAAGTAACAATAATTTAAAGTAGTTCATAAACTTTCATCTTCTGATGATTTTAATCCGAGAGTAGTCGCGTCTTTTTTCAGAAAGTTGCTGGTCCCGCTTTGTCTTTTTGCCGCCGGCCTCTTGCATACAGAAAATGTAAAATAAGAAACATTTTTATTTAAGATTCTAATATAACATTTCAATGAAGTTATGAATTTGCGGTTTTCTTAAATTGTATATTTTATTCATAAAATTTGAAATTTTGGGAAAATTGAAAAATTAATTGACATTAGTGACCGTTGTCATTAGTGACCGTTGTTGACTTTTCCACCAATTTCATCGTTGCTTGTAGAAATGTACCTGAAGGAAACACAGAGATGTTTTGTTACTTCACTATGGTGGTGGAGAAGCGTTTAAAATCAGCTACATGTTAGTTCTTCCTTGTATTTACCGGGTGTCCCAAAGATGACTGGTGGATTTTAAAATTCAACAACTTTCAAACTGTGACAGGTATTTAAAAAAAAATTCTTGCAGGAGGCTTATGTATGATTTCAGGAGTTCCTTTACTGTGATTCTTGGTTTTAGTTCGAATTTCAAGCAATAGATGGCACTAAAAGCAAACACAGAGATGTTTTCTTACTTCACTATGGTGGTGGAGAAACGTTTAAAATCAGCTACATGTTAGTTCTTCCTTGTATTTACCGGGTGTCCCAAAGATGACTGGTGGATTTTAAAATTCAACAACTTTCAAACGGTGACAGGTATTTAAAAAAAATCTTGCAGGAGGCTTATGTATGATTTCAGGAGTTTCTTTACTGTGATTCTTGGTTTTAGTTCGAATTTCAAGCAATAGATGGCACTGAAAGCAAACACAGAGATGTTTTCTTACTTCACTATGGTGGTGGAGAAACGTTTAAAATCAGCTACATGTTACTTCTTCCTTGTATTTACCGAGTGTCCCAAAGATGACTGGTGGATTTTAAAATTCAACAACTTTCAAACGGTGACAGGTATTTAAAAAAAATTCTTGCAGGAGGCTTATGTATGATTTCAGGAGTTTCTTTACTGTGATTCTTGGTTTTAGTTCGAATTTCAAGCAATAGATGGCACTGAAAGCAAACACAGAGATGTTTTCTTACTTCACTATGGTGGTGGAGAAACGTTTAAAATCAGCTACATGTTAGTTCTTCCTTGCATTTACCGGGTGTCCCAAATATGACGGGTGGATTTTAAAATTCAACAACTTTCAAACGGTGACAGGTATTTAAAAAAAATTCTTGCAGGAGGCTTATGTATGATTTCAGGAGTTTCTTTACTGTGATTCTTGGTTTTAGTTCGAATTTCAAGCAATAGATGACACTGAAAGCAAACACAGAGATGTTTTCTTACTTCACTATGGTGGTGGAGAAACGTTTAAAATCAGCTACATGTTAGTTCTTCCTTGTATTTACCGGGTGTCCCAAATATGACGGGTGGATTTTAAAATTCAACAACTTTCAAACGGTGACAGGTATTTAAATAAAATTCTTGCAGGAGGCTTATGTATGATTTCAGGAGTTTCTTTACTGTGATTCTTGGTTTTAGTTCGAATTTCAAGCAATAGATGACACTGAAAGCAAACACAGAGATGTTTTCTTACTTCACTATGGTGGTGGAGAAACGTTTAAAATCAGCTACATGTTAGTTCTTCCTTGTATTTACCGGGTGTCCCAAATATGACGGGTGGATTTTAAAATTCAACAACTTTCAAACGGTGACAGGTATTTAAATAAAATTCTTGCAGGAGGCTTATGTATGATTTCAGGAGTTTCTTTACTGTGATTCTTGGTTTTCGAATTTCAAGCAATAGATGGCACTGAAAGGAATAGGTTCTGTTCAGACCCGATTTTTGGTACTTCGGTATCCATTCAATACATTTTAATCCCATTTTTTTCGCATTAAAGAAGGGAGAGGTAAACAAATCAAGCCTGATTTATCGGTTATTGCTTGCAGAGCCATCTCTTGATGCTATTTGTTACTAAAACTGAGAATCGCAGCATAAAAACTCCTGACATCTTACATAACACTCCTGCAAGAAATTGTTTTTAATATCTGTCACCTTTTGCAAGTTATTGAATTTTAAAATCCATCCGTTATTTTTGGGACATCCGGTATAAGGGGTTTAAGTTAGGAGAAGATAATTTATGTGGGCGCAAAAAGACCTATACGTGACTACGTCGAACTTAAGTGCGAAATTAAATAGTGTTTGAAATTTTCTTAAAGAAAGTACTTCATAATATCATGCCATATCCATTCTCTGTCAAGAATTAAAAAAAAAAATTATCTTTGCAAGTTTTAATAAGAACGTACAATATTTTATTAGAATAATATGTATTTTATTAAATACTTAGTTGGGTTGATTTTTGAAGGCCATTTATCTACTCGAGGGATATAGGCCCAGGGGTAAGTGCCCTTCGTGGGTGTCTTTCTAAGGGAACCTAACACGTATTTTATTAAATGCTGAATGTACAACTTATCGTTAATGTTTCAGTATTTAATACTTACATAAAAGATATAATTTTATAAAAAGATCTTGTAGACATGTGTACGAAAATTTTTTTTTTTTTTACTGTCTCTTTAATTTGCTTTATAGCAATCAAAAATATATATTATGTACCATATAATGTACTCAACATGTTATAAAGATATTGAAATTGCATCAGAACATTTTAATTTGTTCAACAATGTTTAAAAGATAATATATTTTGAAACATAATTTTATTGAGAGAGGCTAATAAATGTATAAAAAATTAGAATATTTGATTTAATAAAGCATTTATGTATGAAGTTTATAAGCGTGATTTAGGTCATTTCTGTATCAAACTCGTATCAAAATCTTTGAAGGTTTATATATGAAACAGTAATTAACGTTTCGATTTCATCATTTCTACTTCCTTTCAAATTAATTTTATGGGACACAAGTAAGGTCATGTGTACTGCGAAATAATATGCTTTACCTAAATAAGTAATAGTTCTTAGAGCGATGGTAAATAAATTGCGCATTCAATGTTATATATTTATTGTTTTACTAAAGCTAAGTAGGTTTTATGTATACAAAAGTACATTGTTAATATTTCGGAAGCAATTGGCATCAAAAAGCTCCCTCGAAAAATAATGTTTGACATTTAGATTTCAGTGCACGAGTTCAAAATATAGCATATAAAATATTGTATCATATACATTTTTTTAGCTGGTGTGGTTTGTTTTTAATATTGCGAAAATTTTTGTCTTACTAAAATATAAGTGATAAGTGCGTAAAAATAATATGTATATGGTAATATGCAAATAATCTATAAATAAGTGTATGCAAACATTAGCAAAATGAATTAAAATATGTTACTGAATACTAGTGGACACAAAAAAGTGGTGTCACCTAATGACCAATGCACGAGACACATACCAACAAAATAGATTTACTTGATTTATTTTATCACACTCTTTTATTACCCTCAACCTGTTTTTTGTCAGTAAATATGGAACATTTTAGTAGAATTTAACCTACTTCCTAGTGGGTTCAAATTGAAAAAATTACTTTCACAAGTGTGTTTCCGATGGCAGTATTTTTGGATTTGTAACTCACTAGCAAAACCTGCCACTTTGCTCACGAAATAGTTGCATATTCCAAGTGATATTTGTATGTCTAATTTTATTAGAAAAAATTATATTTTTAGGAATAATTCAAAAATTACTGATTAAGCCAAATTTAAATAAGCTTCATTATTGCACTGCATTATGCAGAAATATGACATAAATAAATAAAATGAACTAAAACTAATCTATACTAATAAAAGAAAGTTTCGCTCTGCCTGTGTGTGTGTTTCTGTCTTTGTGCGGTGTCTAGCAAAATCTATGGCACGTGCGAGTTTCAAATGTTTTGTGTCTCTCCTGATGTACCTCGTTTTCAAAATTTTAAAATCTTAATTAATAGCTGAGTTATTAATTATCAACCGTAACTCACTCTCATAAAAAGTAGCTATATCATCAACGCACATACCCAGTGCGCATACCAATGAAATTGAATATAAATTTTGAGTCTTTTCGCAAGTCATCTTGGTGAGTTTTTTAGAGCGTCAGCCTACCAAACTGAAGGTCCCAGGGTTTTCTGTTTGTAAATAAAAGAAATGTCATTTTTTATCTGAAATTTTATGGGTCTGATTTATATGCAAGCTCATTTTCATATATAAGAGAATAAAAATAAATTTTCAATCTCTAAATATATGGAGACGAATTGTGTCATTTATTTTTTTATCAAATTAGTGAAAGAAATAATATACTAGAAAATAAATATATTTTTTTAAATAGTGGTGCGAACGGAATATACAAATAGTACCCTGGAACAGCCCTGCAATCATCAACCCAAAGATAGAGAGTCATAAAATATAAATATTAAATTATTTTATTTTTATAACAATCAAAATATCTCAGAAAAAATATTTATCAAATTAGTGAAAGAAATATTTTTTTTATTTAATTTTCTGTTTATAAATAAAAGAAAATTTTTTTTTTTCTGAAATTTTAAGGATTACATTCATGTATCTATCAGAAAATAAATAAATAAAAAAATCCTAAAGCTCTAATACTATGGAAAATTATTTTATTTTACCAGTGTAGATTGCAGCATTGCAAAACTGTGTGAAATTTCTACGACGGAGGTGATTTTGCACCGCTAAAAGCAGTGGATTTAGACGGTATCGAGGGAGGGACATTCCCCCGGAACAATGATATGTCTACCCCCCCCCCCCGGAAGATTTTAGATTTTGTGTTTTCAATGGTCAAAAAGTGCAAAATTTCTAAAGATATGAAAAGTTAAATAGAAAAGCATTTCATTGTACCACTGTAGATAATAGTATTGCAAAACTGAGAAATTTCTTCGAAAAGCAGGTGACTTCGCACCGCTGAAAGCAGTGTTGAATTCAGGGGATGACTTGGGGGTAGGGGGAGACATTCCCACCGGGAGCAGTGAGCTGTAACCCTCCGAATTTGAGATTTTTGTGTTTTCAATCGTCAAAAAGTGCAATCCCCCCCCCCCCCCCCCATTGAGCAACAGAAATCCTTCCCGGAGAAAAATGGCAACTTTCAATTTAATATTTTTTCGTGATTTTTGAATTTAAAAAATATGAAATCAATAAAATCGAGTTAAACATATAAAATCATACAAATCTGAAGTTCATTAAAGGTTCATTCATCACAGGCCCGGGCATCGCATGACTTATCAGCTAGTTCTAAATAAATCATAATTTAGAAAGTATTTTGAAGCTTTTATGCTCATTTTATACACTCATTTCAGTATTCATTTGAAGTTTTGAATTTTTTAGAAACCGTTCTTAGTACGCAAGTACATCTTAAAATTGACCATCATGTCAAATTCCAACCTTCTTGTCTAACGGTCTACCACCTCTCTGGTGTAGTATATATATATCTGGTGTAGGTACCACCTCTCTGGCACTGACATAAATTATGGTTTATGTTAGACCAAGTTCTATCAACACCAATTTGTAAGCATTTTTTTAAAAATGGGTCTGATATTTCATAATATTGCATAAAAATCCTAATTTCGCTTACTTCAGCCTTTTAAATTTGGAATTTTTTTCGTCGGTTCTTTGAAAGCAGTTGCATCTTTTAAGTAATTACCATGCCGAATTAAAAAAATATTAGACACTTCAGTATCAGAATAAATACCATTTAGAATATTTTTTGCAACTGAAACCCCCAGGTGGTATTGAAAACAACATAAATATAGCCTATGTTGGAGCAGGGACTGTCACTATCAATTTGAAACCAATAGTTTTGAAATCGGTTTGATAATTCCTGAGAATGCGTAGAAATCGCAATTTAGAACGTTTTTAGAACGCTTTTCCTACATTTTTACCGCTTTTAAATGTCGAATTTTTTAGAAACTGTACTTAGAGAGCAGTTACATCTTATAATTAATTATCTTGCCGAATTTGAAGTTGCTAGCCCCTGCAGTATCACAATTTAGAACGTTTTTTACTGCTGGAACCCACAGGTTATAGTGACACCGACATGAAATAGAGTCTATGTTGCATCAAGGGCTGTCACCATTTGCCATCTAAAAAGAATTTCAATGAAACAATTATATCAAAATGTTCAGAAAAGATAGGTGCTTATCATCTAAAAAAATGAAATTTGTAACCTTTAAGATTCCTGAGGCCCCCTTAACACCAGCCACTTTACTAATTTTGGTACTCCATCTTACTTGAGGTCGTCTTCTTGGTCGTTTTACATCTATGCGATACAAAAGTAAGGTCTTTATATTCAATTTATCGTCTTTTCAGTTTGCACAGTCCATTTATATTTTAGTCGATTAATTATCTTGATGATGTCAAAATCTTTCATCTGACTTCTTATTAAGGTTATTCTCTTTCTGTCTTTTTCTCTTATGCATAGCATGCAGCTTTCGATACTTCTCTATAGCGTTTGCAATCTTTGTGCCATCTATTTTGCAAGTGCCTATGTTTCCGCTTTATATGTTAGAGCAGGAAAGACACATTGGTTAAACACCTTTCTTTTCAAACAAAGAAGCATGTTACTCTTCAGAATAATATCGTTCTTCCAAAAAGCACTCCACCTATTCCTTATTAACCGTTTGGAAAAATGGTTATTGTTCTCTCTCAGGGTAGGAAATCAAAAACATATCTGAAGAGTTTTATTGGTTAAATCCGCATTTTATTCGTGTTCTGATTGGTCTATACAGTAATCTGTATTTCCCTTTACTTTCAACAGAGACGGATACTTCTGTTGCCACTATGACAAAAAAGTAATAAAAACTACAAAAAAAAAATTAATAACTCAGAAACAAATTGAGATACAGCTTTCAAATAAATTGCATTTAAAAGTAAATTTTTTCTCTATACGACGGTGTAAAAAGTAATATTGTGGGATGTTTAGAAGTTTAAGAATGAAATTTCATTTAAAATTGGTCGTCTGATTTCCAAGAAATCTGACGATGGAAAACCCTTTTCCCGAACAGACAATGAAATGCTTGGATAATACGTAATTTTCAGGTAGATAATAATTACGAGTCACAGGCGATTTCTGTCGCTTGCAATTTTTACGTGTAATAACACTATTAATGTTTAATTCATGTCGTACGTAATGGCGTACGAAAAAATCATTTTCCAAATGGTCGTTGTAATTTGTTAAATTGCATTTTTTTTCTTCTGTTGATTTCATTTACGATACATTTGTTCGATGATATTTCCTGTCCAAGGTACACATAACTGTGCACTTCCTTAATCTCTGTATTTTTGTAGACGAATTTCTTTTTTGGTGTAATGGTGTTAATTTGAACATTACCTTAGAATTTTCCAAATTAATTTTTAATTCCACGTTAATGCATTCTTCTGCCAAAACTTTTAGTACATTTTAAGATTCTTCTAGGCTATTACTGAAAATTAAAATGTTATCAGGACACCGGAGATAACATGAATGTTTCCAATTTATTCTATCTAAACCCTTTGCTTTCCCAATCCAGCTTCTGAAAATTATTTTAAAAATACACAACATTTTTAAAAATTCGAATTTGAATTTTTTAATAAATGATTTGATAAATTTTGATACAACTGGATGTTTTAAAATGTTATGAGCAGAAATAACTGAAAATTAAAAATGATAAATTATGATTTTCTTTAGTGAAATTAAGCATCATTCTAATATATTTTTTTTAAAAATATCTGGTTTTATCCATCATAAATCAGCAGTTGTATCACCCTGTATTCATTACTCTACGTATTTAAAAGAACCCAATAGTTTCGAACACTAGTTGTGCAATAGTTTTTTTCGGTGTTCGAAGGCTAAAAGAATATGGAAATTTTTATTCTCAAAATTATAAATATTCTAGAAATTTTTCTTTTGCAATAAAAACGAGTTGCTTTAGTTCCTCTTCGTAGAACAGGAAATATATATATTTGTCGTAACGAAATTTCGCTATAGACGACTTTTAAATTTGAATGTTGTATATTCTCAAATTAATACATTTTCGCAATTTGCTCCTGATTTAACATTGAAAATAAATATAAAATTTCTAATGCCACTACCTACACACATTTAAATAAATTTGGATAATACTTCCAGAGTATTTTGCTTTGCATTACTCTTGAATGTTTATTTTGTGTTCTTTTCCATGAAAGTTTCGTTTTAACCGATTTCGCTCGAACAAAACGAAATGTATTTGATAAGATTGATAGGATCTCCAGAAGCATCGCCGTCAAACAAGAGACTGGGTGCAAGACCTCTTGCGAAATCCTTAATTTCCATGCTAGTTAATATTTTCTCGTCTCGTCTCTCAACGTACAGTCGTGGAAAAAAAAAAGTAAACACCCCCTACTAACTCCTCAACAAATTATCGTAAAAGAATGTTACTGGTACCGAACGATTGGAAATAAAGTCTACTTTTAAATTATGTATATAAAATTTGCTTAGGGGGCCATCTACATATTAAAACGAATCCATACTTCATTTTTTTTCAGTGACAATACCCAATTTTAACAAGATAATTCAAATCTTCGGTTCAAATTATGCCTAGACAATCAAATTTAAGTCATTAATATGTTTCTGAGAATATAATATTCCAGACATTATGCTCATAAATGTGCTTTTTTTTTTCTTGTAGCTATAATACAACTCATATATTCAAACTAAAACTTTTGTATTTTTAACAATTTTTTGACTATTGGAATATAATTATTGAAATTACTATTCGAAAAAAATTATGAAATTTGCAACCTACTGATATGAATTATGAATTATGAAATTAATATTCGAAAAAATTATGAATTGCAACCTACGATATTTTTGATGGAATTAGATTTATTAAGTCCTGCTTTATGTAAATCCCAAATTTCACATTTTTATTCCAAGTAGTTTTCAAATTATGCTTAAAAAACGGCAAAATGATGGTTTAAGGGGCCGTCTATAAAAGAAGTGTTTAGATAGTTTGAAATTTCTTCTGCTGTTCTGTAATCTAGCAGGCTTCATTGACTTTATTAAGGTGCCTTGATCAAGATGGGGGCTCTCTCGGTTAACAATCGATTTCCGAACTTCAATTTGGATACAGCCCTTAAAATACGCTCGTTTTAAAATAATTAATTTCTCAGAAACATATGGTACGAATTGCATAAAAATTTGTTTTTAGGCTAATTGAAGGGTGCATAGTTGATTTATGCTGTCAGAATTGTGTACTATTGAAAAAAACAAAGTTATGGTTCGTTTTAATATGTAGATGCCCCCCTAAGAAAATTTTATCTATGTCGTTTAAAAGTAGACTTTATTTCCATTCGTTCGGTACCAGTAAATTTCTTCTACGATAATTTGTTGAGGAGTTAGTGGGGGGTGTTTACTTTTTTTTCCACGACTGTACGTTGTTGTATCCCTAAATGCATTCGAGCATGAACTTTTCGGGATGTTAGAGTTCCAATAGGCTTTTAAAAAAACACCCGTCTAGTATTTATTAAGAAATATGAAAAAAAAAACTATGTAGCATACATTATTCATTTATATTTATCAATGTTCCAAAAAATAGCTCTTTAGATTTGCGATTCGTCTAAGTAAGTGCAATGAGCATTACTGTAGTACAAAAAAGATTTTTCGTTTATATCGTTAATTTAGAATTGGTAAAAAAAAAAAAAAAAAAAAAAAAAAAAAAAAAAAAAAAAAAATCAGTTTATTTTAAAATATCTAATTTTGTCATAAAAAATATTTATAAATACTAAATGATGAAGTGTCTTTTATTATACACTTATGTTTTCAGATATGTAGATATAAAACATATCAGTAATGCCCTTATTGATTTTATGAGTGATCATGTCACAGATGATTTTCCTAACTAACAAATTCAAAGGACATTCGTTTGCAATGTCATGTGTACTAATTAAAATTTTTACATTGCATATACTTGTAAAAATATTCAACAGACTCGTGAAACCATGTAAAAATCCTTTATATGATATTTAATATGTTTTAAAATACCATACACTTGAAATTATTTGTTGTTTTATTAGATATTCAACAGTAATGTTAACAGGATATCTTCATTTCATGTAAAGCATAGATTTATTGTGTTATCTAGTATAAATATTATTTTCAACATCTATCAGAAAATATGAAGTCATAAAACTCTTGATTTTAACTGATAAACAAATTCGGAAATACCAGAAATAGTGTAAAAGTGCATGAAAGTGATATTGCATAAGGAAACTGGTTTTATTCATACCAATTAGAGCAATAATTTTTGGCAAAAAAATGTAAAAATTCGTCTCATAGATAGGACTTGTTTATAAATAGCAAATTTCATGTTATATGACGTAGAAAGAATTGTTTAATACAGGATAACTTTGTAGCTATTGAATAGAATTGAGTTTCTGTAAGATGAAGAAATTTCATTTATTTTAAACAGGGTTACACTTCTAGCAACATGGGGAAATTCTGTTTAAGAAAAAAGCATCAATATAACAAGATTCCTTTGCAAAAATTACACGATGAAACTAACAGCCTCCCGAAAAGATTTTTCAATAAAGTCTACAGTATTTTTCTAGAATTCAATTGATTATCGTCATTTACATAAACTCTCACTGTATTAAGTTTTTTAAAGCTTTATTTAAATATTTTATTATTTTTTGAAGCAAATATTTTTGAAACACAATAAATATTGTATATATATAATAAAATGATATGGAATAAAATATTTGAAATAAAAAATAATACTTTCACTGTAAAGTGCGTAGATGAGCATAAAGTAAAAAATATTTATTTATTTTTGTTCGTAAAATAAGAAATTAAATTTTATTTTATCCTGCAGTTAATGATCCAGTTTCTCTAATTAATATTCATTGGAAAATATTATCAAATTAACTGAACTATGAAATTATAACTAACATCTAAATAGAATATTTTTTTCACAGATTTAAAAGACTTTAATAATTTTATTACATTGTCCGCATAATGTAGGAGGAAGTGTGTAAAATCACATACATTATTATTATTATTTTCTTGTTAAATCCTAAACTGCCAACAATATCGAATATAACTTGGCGTAGGCTCTCTGTAATTATACTTATGCAGTAATATAATTTTAAATATATGATTAAATGATACCATTTTATTAATAAAGGATTATTTTAAAAATTAAAATCATACCCTACCTTATCCCTACCAATCTACTTTGCCCTGTTACCAACTATGATGTAACATGATAACCAATATATTTTCGAGATTTAATGAAGCATTAAAAAAAAACAAAATTTCTTTTGCTGCCACTGATTTTTGGAAACATTTCCGAATAGTGTATATTACTTATTTTTTAGTGGTATCAATTCGTTTTTTCAACCAGGAATATCGGTTATGCTATCCATTCTCAACTAAACATTCATCTTGTATACTGTGGTCCCGGGTTCGATTCCTGGCTCTGGCTAATTTTTCACTCCAGTTGGGTTTATTGTATTTATTGTTTGTATGTCTGTATAATATTTATATATACCTTTAACTGTTGAATGCAGGCGTTATTTATGTGTGTATGCGTGTTTTAATATATATTGTAGTATCAATGTTTTATTATAATTATCGTTGATCTATGTAATAGTAAAATCTATTCATCGTTGTCCGCGTCCGGTCATCCAAGGCTGTCGTAGAGGCTGGTGACATCCGGTCATCCAAGGCTGGTGACTTCCCCAACATGGTTTATTAGTGAGACATTCCAGACTCAGGCCTCGGCCGGAGTAGCTCAATGGTTAGAGCAGCATTCTTGTATACTGTGGTCCCGGGTTCGATTCCTGGCTCTGGCTAATTTTTCACTCCAGTTGGGCTTATTGTATTTATTGTTTGTATGTCTGTATAATATATATATATACCTTTAACTGTTGAATGCAGGCATTATTTATGTGTGTATGTGTGTTTTAATATATATTGTAGTATGAGTGTTTTGTTATAAACATTTTTATGTTTAATAAACATATTTTACATACAAACATTATAATTAACAGAATTAACATTAACAATAAAATTAACATTATTTTGCTACTCTTGCATATGTAAATTCACTTACGCAGCAGGAAATGTTTACCTGAGAACCGATATCCCGGTTGGAGAAAACTGATTAATGCACTACAAAAACTACTCGGAAACGTTTTCGAAAATCTGTGACATCTGAGCAAAAGAAACTTTGTTTATGTAAATTCTTCTTTAAATCTCGTTACTGGGGTTTCTAATAATAAAGCACGATGTTCAGAATCGTTAGTAAATAGGTAAATGTTGTTGTATATTTTCTACCACTGTTATATGATATTTTCGTAAAATGAGAAACATATGTATTTTTTATAATGTGGCAGATTTCTTGTTCATAGCTGATAACTGGTAACACATCAATTTTAAAATTTTGATTTAACGACAAGCTATATCAAAATAAAATTAGTATTTCTGATATCATAATTCTTAAAATAAATGAACATCTTTTGGCTTTTATTTAAAAAGAAAAAAAATATATTTTATTTTATAACTTTAACTAAAAACTATGATAACAATACATGGAATTATTCGACAAAACAATAATTATATTCTTTACAATTTGATAAGTTATTTCAAATCAGTTTACCCATTCAGTAGTTTTCTAAAAATCATAATCAATTTTATCTATTTAGTTTTGACTGCCTTTTTTCGAACACAATTTATGGGCTCATTAGCTATTGTTCCCTAATATCTTTCTTTTTCATCCCAACTAGTATATTAGGTTTTTCCCCTTGACAATATGGATCGGGAAGCAAGCAGTAAAAATGCCCTTTTCAATTCTATCTACAGCTTCATTCAAAAAATTTTTTTCTTTTTAAATATAGTACAGAAAATAACATAAAAAGTTTTAGTACCTCACATTGTTTTAATATTTAACAATGTTTAAAACTAGAAAAATTACAAGGAAAAAGTATATATAAAAAAATTTAAATATGAAAACATATTAGTTCCAGTATAGAGATAGCTCAATCGCTGCATCATCTTGTAGTCTAAAAATAAATATTTCAAGAAGTGTCTTGTGTTTAGAAGTGTAAAATGACCTTGTATTTTAAAGGTATATGAGCCTTTATTTGGAATGTCTTTCTGCGTTGCTGAAAAAGATGTGCATGCTATTGCGCAAATTGCATTTCCAAATGCATCAGACAAAATTTGGCTGTTAAGGACAAAGTTATTTAATAAATCTTTTCCAAAAGGATTTGGTTTTGAGCGATTCAACAATATGGAATATACTACAACCATCCCTAAGTACGTATCTAAATAATAATACAACTCTCATAAAATCAGCCTAGTACAGTTTTTTTAAAAAGACTGATCGTTCATGAGATAGTTGACATGAATATAGAACCCCCCCCCCACACACACACACACCCATAAATCTAGAACTAAGCTACGTATAACGATATGCAATATATTAAATCTTTCCCTAAAATGTTTCTATCACTGTAAATCCCATTAATCCACTGTAAATGCCATTCTGCAGAACTCAAATTATAAGAGGACAGAACAAAATTCGCATTTGCATATGAGGATATATGAGGACGTAAGTTTCAAAACTTTCAATCATTATGTGCCACAGTGCTGCTCAAAGGCTATTTGATTTTTTCCTACTTTGCGATATGTTTCTATTTTGATAATTTCCATTTGCAAATTTCACATAAATCTTCATTTTACCAGTTTGAGTTATAAAAATGTTACAGTAACCTGAATCAAAATTGCAATAAGAGTCGGAATAAAAACTGGTATTATAAGTACCTTTTATATTTTCGCATATATATTTATTTATGTTTACGGTTTGGCGCATATCTATTATTTTCGACAAAACAAATCTATTTTGATCTGCGTTAAAAGAAAAAAAAAAAGCCAACGAAATATGAAACATTACGTTAGTAATTTTATTTTACATTTCTAAATAATATTTTCTGAATGAAATATAAAGTTGTTTAAAAATGACAATCGCAATAATTAGATATATGTCTCTTTGTCTTTAACATACGAATTAACTTGTTTCACAAATTCATCTATTTTATGCCTCATCAAATGCAGTGTTGTTTCATAAAGAATTGAAAGATGCATTTTTTAGTAAAGCCATAAAAATATTGTTTATGTACGAAATTAAACGATCTCAATGTTGGTTTTCTTATGCATTAAAAATTTTATTTCCTTTAGCAGATGTTTCAAGCATTAAACATTGTCATTTTTTCAATTTAAAAGTTATAATTTAAAAATTGAAGAATATATTTGAGAGGAGAGAAAATAACATTATGAATTGAGTGATGATATGTTTCGATTACATTTTCTTCTTTTGAGTTTCTTTTTTTTTTTCTGCAGTAGTGAATGATCATGTATTTCATTGTGTTTTGAACTATGTTTGGTTTATACCAGTGAAAGAAAAAAATGTTTGATTTGTTTATAATTTTAAAAGAAGTGCATTAAATGCATTGTGTTATTAAATATTGATAAATATTTTTAAATACGTATTCGTGTGTCAGAAAACTGTTATACTATCACTATTGTATAAAAACCTACCAAAGATTTAAAAAAATATACACAAATATCTGTTTACTATAAAAATTTGTTAATGGCAAATTTAGTAGCTACTTTATTGTGAAGAGCACCTAATTAGGCATATAAAAACGTAATAAAGTGGTTATTTTTCATTCATTTATAAAGTTATTTTCAGTCGCAAATATTAAAATATAAATTAAAAAAAGAAATACATATTATCTCTGACACTAAAGAATCAGTGATTAGCACGTTGCGGCCTTAATATAAGTGTGCCATTTAAATCTAAAATAAAACATTAAAAGTGAAACATGAAAATAACTTAAATAATTTCATACATATCCGCATTTTCAAAAATCGATATGTTTTTCGATGCTTCTGTTTGATGAGTTTTCGGATGCTAAAATATGTTTATGTCTTATGAATATCTGAAAATAAATGCGTAAATAGTACATGCCAGATAAATAAACCTAAAACGATATTACAATAAAGTGCGTCATTCTAATGACGTTTTATATTTTGACATATGTAAAAATTTAAGAAATGAAAATTCAAAATGTTATGTATATACATTTCACATTTCTAAATAGCATTTTATATTCGAAACATAAATACGTTAATAAAAGTATGTTTATCAATGGAATATGCAGTAAATAGATATATGCCTTTGAATTAATGAAGAAAATTTGGATTTATTTTACTACATTTTTTAATATATGAAAAAATGGAAAAAAAGGCAGCATGATTTCTACATCTAAGGCACATTTAATTAAAACGTTTGAATTTTGCTTTTAAGGATATATCTGAAATTTTCGTCTAATATTGCTATAATTAAAAAAAATGCAACTTATTGGCATTGATAGGTAATTTATATTTATTTTCACTATCATGCTTAAAAACATTCACAGTACTTAATTTTTTTAATAATGTGCAAATAAAAAAAAAAAAGTTTTACTTATGAAAAATATTCTTTAAAATATATTAATAAGAACACAAATTTTATAAAAATTCAAAGTTATACACTTTTTGCAATTAAGCATAGATTTTATTTTTTAAGTAATACATATATATACATATGTTGTAATAAATATACAACCAATATTATTGTTAAGTTAGTTATAAAACTATATTTATTAATTTCTCAAAAATAAATCATACAATAGTATGATCACATTTTATCTACTTAAAGAAGCCATGGCTAACAGTTTTCAGTAACGCTTAACTGAGTCAATATTTAACCCCAAAAAAATGCATTAGTACTTGTGTTATTTAATAGTATTTGATGGTTTAGAAATATGAAAAGGGGCATAAAATAGATCAATAAGGATTAATGATTGTGGCAAAAATATTTATGTTGTAATATTTGCTAAGAGCATGGGATATATCAAGGAATTAATGGTTACGAAGCAAAACAACGTTATAAATTTATTAATACAATTGTAACTATATATTAAGTTATATTTGTTGTTTAAAAAAAACAATAAAAAGTCAGTGAGTTTATGACACATGCAAAATGTATAATTAAGTAGATATATAATTTCAAATTGAACTTATATAGATTTACTGCATTATAGTTTCTAGTATGAAGGATTTAATTTATAGTAATTTATTTAATATTTCTATTTAGAATTAATAAATTTAAAAGTAAAAATAGTTTACAAAAACCACTTTTTTCTAAGCATTTTTTATTTATCCTGAAAACCGTGTCTTGCTTCAATATTGCAATTCATACATTTCACCCAAATTTTCCGTTAGAATACATCAATTTGGCGTGGACACCGTACTTGACTATTGAAAATTCACTTTTTTTTTTTTTTTTTTTTTAAACACTTGGCATGAAGCTTGAGCAAAAGAATTTTTTTTTAAATTGCATTTTTCCTTGTTTCTTTTATAAAATATTGAAATAGGAAAGAAAAATGAATTATGCCTTAAACCGATTTTTAGGATTTCTAAATTGATTTCTCTACGTATAATCATAACCTTATTACTATGAAACTATTGATTATTTAAAGAGTTTATTGTAATATATTATATTATTTATTCTTTACTTTTATTTTCTACTTTTCAATGTTTAAAATATTTTGTTGTTGGAACTTCACAGCCACTTGGCCCATTTTGGTGAACGTGTAGGCTGCACTAAATCAATTATTGTTGCCACACGTATACAAACTATAACCATAAATAATATTTAATTGTTTATCATCTGTGGTGGGAAAACAGAAAAATGTTTTAAATATTAATGTAATAATTTAAAAGTGTTAAATTGATCTATTGTCATCGAAACCACATCTGTGAATATAATTTTTTTTTAATTCTAGCATACCACGAACTAAGTAAAACACCGATCCCAAATTTCTATCTTTAGATACAAAAACGCAGTTGAGTTAAATAGAAGAGTGTTTTATAAAGAAAAAGTTTTAAGATTTCTGCTCTAACCAAAACATTCATTTCACTTTTTCACATATCTGTTAATATTTCAAATTTGAACAAAAATAATGAGCATTATTCTAAACATAAAATTTTGAATATGTATATATACAGAACTGCTCTTATTTTTTAAAAACGAAGAATCATAAAAAGAAAATTTTTATGAATTTAACTTAAAAATTCAAAATGATGTTAAAAGCATGGTTAATTTATTTTTTTCTTTATATTAAAAAAGAAAAAGTAAAAAATTGAAGACTATATAATTGATGTCGAAGACACTTCAAGAAAGTAAAGCGTATATAGTTGCCGCCAAAGCCTTATCGTAAACTTTTATTTTGAACTTTCACAAGTAACTGCTTATTTTAAAATCACGCTTTAGAAAATTTATTGTAAATTTAAATGCCATTTTTAACAAAGGTGTACATTTCCCAACGAAAGTTATATTAAATTTCGATAATGTTCATTATTCTCTGTGTAAATATTAAACCGTGATTACATATTTTGTACTTGCCGAATAAATTGGGAATATATCTGGAGCATTAGATTCAAGAAAAATGGTTAAATTGTGAGATTAGCTGACATATTTGGCGATGCTCCGATCCGGGATAATAATCTGAAAGAAACTTAAATCATTGGTGAATTCAGATATTTTTGGGCTGCCCTTGGGGTAGATGGCTCTGTGGAGTTTCGTTGAAAAAAATTCCACTTAGCCCTTAATTTTTTTTTTATGTTATGTTTGACATGCATCTTTATGTATTCACATATTAAAAAAAAAATATGTATACATCAAAATTCTTAAACGAAAAAGAACAAAACTGTCGTCAAGCATCTAAAGACGCGAAATGATATCTCCTTAGATACTGGGGGAAAAGGAGCTTGAATATTACGATCTAAATTGCATAGAAGAATGGAAAATATGAAAAAGATATTCATAAATTATTATTTTTAAAATAGCAAATTTTCCTGTTTCTTTAAATGGAAAGTATTGTTAATAACAGAAAATTTCCTGAAGATTTTTTTTCTTTATCTTTCCATTCGATCCACCACTTGGATGGCAGTTTAAATTTGCAGGAAAAAACGGAAAACATAACATGTTGGAAATTGCTCGTCAAACGTGGCAAATGACGTACTATAACTAGTTTTGTAAATATTTTTTGCACCGCATATTTTAGTAAATGTATATTTTAATGCACTTCATAAGTGCACATCCATTTCATTCTGTTCAAATGGCCGTAACATCATTAAAATGCACTTGAAATAATTTTTCCCATTGTCCGTAATGTTGCGGAAAACTTTTGACTGTACCTGTAATTAAATTATACATCCAATTTTTATAAAATTGGAAATAACTCGACAAAATGTTGAAACAATTATATATTCAAACTTTCAGACCATTCGGAAGGCTGAAACATCATTAAAATGCACTTGAAATATTTTTTTTTTCCATTGGCCGTAATGTAACGCAAAAATTTTCACTGTCCCTGTAATTAAACTATACATCCGATTTTTATAAAATTTGAAATGACTCGACAAAATTTTGCAACAGTTATATATTTAAAATTTCAAACCATTCCGTTTGGTAGTTTTTTATCTGTTATATGGGGACAGATGGACAGACATAAAGACTGACCGAACGACGACTTTAGCTGCTACGTATTTATATAATTACGAGCGCACCTAAAAGCGACCTTCAGAAAGAATGTTTTTTAAGTAGTATATGTAATATATATATATATATATATATATTTTAACGAACTGTTACATCTGTGAAAGTCGTGTTAAAAGGGACTTTTTGTTAACTTCAATAGTGGACCATTTGATTGCGATTTCAGAATGCAGAAAAAAAACAACGTTTGCCATGTCTTTGTTTGAATAACATCGGATTTCCTGAGCATTCGCAGAGGCGATCGTCGGAACAATGGAAACCGTATCATTAGTGTTCGATGAGGGTTTTGATTTTTTTTTTTTTGCAGGTTACTGTAAATAATGAATGAATCTGTGTCTCAAATGCGTACGGATATGTCTTCTTGTATTTTTATAAATATCCAGACCTTTTCGCGTGATAGATATTCCTACACAAAAATACTACATAACATATGTAGAAAATACTCGACGAATTCTTCGGGAATTCGGATTCATATTTTCCGGTAAAAATTTGATTACGAGGGCAATTAGAGTATCAAAAATAAATTAAATATATATATATATATTAGGGTGGGTCGAAAAAACCGAAATTTTTATAATCGAAATGTAATAGCGCGGAAAAGTTGCCTTTTGTAATACAGAATAAATTTCTAAAATATTACATCGATCGGTTAATATCTTTTACCGCCGCAAGGGGGCCAAAGTTTCAAAAAATCGCAAAAGACATGTTTTTTTTTATCATTTTTTTTAAATTATCCAAACATACCAATACAATTTTTAATAGAACGCAATAGCTACATGAAGATATGAGAAATGTCCCGGTAAATGTTCATTATGATGAAATCATATCTTTATTTGGCGCAAAAAGACCATATTTTTTGTAAAAATTTCAATTTTTCATTTTTTTTTCTAAATTTTTATAATTTCTATAATATGTCTAGAAATAAATAATTTTACTTTATATCTATTAATATATCATAATTTTTTATAACTATTTGTAATAGACTTGAAAATAAAGTTAATCATTCATTTTTCTTGACGATCGCTTCATCTACTGATGTTTTACTTCATAACAGCCAATTCATGCCACAAAAATTATATAAAATGAGCAAAATGTTTTAGTATTTTATTAATTAAAATATAGAGATGTTTAACCGAAACGGGTTAAATAAACTTAAAATGAAGAAGAATTTAATGTAAATGAATTTTATAATATAACTTGATTTCAGATGAAGCCATTATTTCACGAGAGGCGAAACTAATCAGATGTGATACTCCCTCTGTTCCAGTAAACAAACTTTATCAGTGCTTCAATGATTAATTTCAAGCATCTTTCTAGTGATTGAATGGGACAAGGAAAGTTATAATAGCTGGTATCTTTAATCGAACATTTTAAACTCACCAGCGTTTTTAGTCAATAAAGAAACCATAACAGGTGGTTCCGTTAGTTTTCAGTTTTGTCAGTAGACTAAAGCCATACAATTTTAAACTTCAGTGTTGAAGTCTGCTATGATAAAGTGACGGATGGCACTATTCTATTCCACAGAACTTCCAGCTTTTGCAATATTCTTCATGGCTGGGGCCTTGATGTTCTCCTCTTCATATGCTATCATTCCAAAGAGGCTATTTATATGATTTGCGAAATAGTCATTTCGTGAAAATACAGGAACTATAATCTTTCGTAGATTATCTGTCAAGTAACGTAAGTTACTAACTATAGTGCACAGATTATGGAAAACATGAGTGATTCATTTTAATTGTGAGCCAACTGATGCAGTACATTTTCAGAATGTACTTAAAGAGTATGATAAGTTAAGAAGAGGGTTTCTTTGTTCCAACGTAGAGTCTCAAAATTCGAATAGCAGTAATAATCCACCTTGCGTGAAATATTTGTCCAGGGACTCAGCAAAAAAGGTCAATTGTATACACGCGTGTTGAAAGAGCTTGCGATATTTCAGACATATACGTCTATCATCATCTATCATCATCTATCATCTTTATCAACAGCTATGTGATCAGATTAAATTGGCTTAAATTTTGCAATTGGTAATAATTCGCAAATCGCAAGAGATCAACCAATTGGGCCACAATATGATAGAGAACCTGTTTTTTGTCATCAAGATGTTTGAAAAGATGTTTCAGTGGAAGCTCATTGAAGTGAGGTCAAGGAAGCCAATAAAGTGGTTTTTTAAAAGTTGTTCTCAACTAATCCTACTATAACACCACCTTTGCATCCTGTTTTGAAGACAGTTCCGCGAAATTCAACTGCAATTATTATTCCAGTCGGGATTTCATTTTTCTTCAAAAAATCTATTATGTCATTGCATATAGAAGTCGCCTTGCCAGACGATGGGGTCAAATGACGAAAATAATTCAGACCTAGTTCTAGTACAAAGATATATGTTCCTCCTTGACTTCGGAAAGATGAAACTTTGCCACCTCTTTAACCTGGCAGATATTTCTATCTTTAGGGTCATCAAAATATAGAGTAAAAGGAGTACATTACAAAAAAAACGAACAAAGTGAAACGTGGCCCTCTGGCTGCGATAAATTAATTTTACGTGCAGGCAGTTGCAGGTGTTTCTATCATTGAGCAATTTTTTTTTTATAGAATTACAGTGATCATGGTTAACAATGTGCATGAAATTAACAACATAAAATGCCTTTCAGAACCTATTAGAAATGTAAAAAATCTCAAAGCATTACAAAAGTTATGAAAATTGAAAAAATGAAAAACTTTAATTTTTAACATTTTTTAGAAATTTTGGCCCTGTTGTGGCGGTAAAAGCAACGATGTCACAAAAATTAAATGTTAATGTTACATTACTAATATCTTGGCGTGTCTATTGCGTTCTATTAGAAATTGAATAAGTATGTTTGGATAATTAAAAAAAAAATTGCTAAAAGTATGTTTTTTGCGATTTTTTCGAAATTTGGACCCTTTGCGGCGGTAAAAGATATTAACCAATTTGTGTAATATTTTTGGTATTTTATGTTTTTTACAAAAGGCAACTTTTCCGCGCTATTACATTTCGATTATAAATATTTCGGTTTTTTCGACCCACCCTAATATACATATATATATACGGGATCAGCCGGTAAAATAAAAGCTCGAAATAACCTATAATTTTATCATATGACTATGTGAATATTGTACAATAACTGACAAACAATCGCTTGTGTTCATTTGTGCAAGAATAGATCGTATATGCATTGAGATGTGAATGGTTCCTTAAAAAACTCGAGTAATTTTCGTTTGTTTTTGTTTATAGCATGCAGGTAATTCAGGCAACTTTAAAGTCACTTCCAGAAAACTTGGAAAATTGGAGTGGAAATAAGAAAGGTCACAAAAATATAAATATATTAAATATTTGATGAAATATGAGAGTTTGTATGGAATACTCTTTAACTGCACATGCTCGAAGGATATGAAATATCTTTTCTTCATTAGTACTAATATGAAAAGACTAGTATATTATTGTGCAAACTGCGAAACACATCTGCCATCTTACTTAATATCAATTACTTTCTAAATGTAGTTGTCTATCTATACTAATCTATACTAATCTATCTATCTATATCTATATCTATCTATATCTATTCTATATAATATATTATAATATTTAATATCTATCTATACTCCTATTATAAAGAGGAAAAAATTGTTTATTTGTCGGAGGTAAGCTCTGGAACTACCGAACCGATTCCAAAAGTAATGGTATCAAAATGATGGTGTTAGTCCAACTTAGAACATAGGCTATATCTTATGTCGGTGCCACTACCCCAAAGGGGGTGCAGGAGCAAAAAACGTTCTAAAAATGCGATTTTAGCGTTACTGAAGGGCTTAGAAATATGATATTTTGAATATTAGTTACTTATAAGATGTAAATTATGTCTAAGAACAGTTCTTAAACAATTCGAAATTTAAAAGGGGTGAAAATGCCCAAAAAGCGTTCTAAAAAACGTTCTAAATGGTGGTTTCTACACAATCTCAGGAAATACCAAACCGATTTAAAAAATATAATTGTGTCAAAATGATGGTGACAACGCTTGCTCCAAGATAGGCTATGTTTCATGTCGGTGCCACTACCCGAAAGGGGGTGTAGGAGCAAAAAACGTTCTAAAAATGCGATTTTAGCCTTACTGGCCTAGAAATATGAAATTTTGAATATTAGTTACTTATAAGATATAAATGATGTCTAAGAACAGTTCTTATACAATTCGAAATTTAAAAGGGGTGAAAATGCACAAAAGGCGTTCTAAAAAACGTTCTAAATGGTAGTTTCTACACAATCTCAGGAAATACCAAACCAATTTTAAAAATATTGGTGTCAAAATGACGGTAACAACCCTTGCTCCAACATAGGCTATGTTTTATGTCGGTGCCACTACCCGAAAGAGGGTTCAGGAGCAAAAAACTTTCTAAAAATGCGATTTTTGCGTTACCGAAGGGCCTAGAAATAGGAAATTTGAAATATTAGCTACTTATTAGATATAAAGGATTTCTAAGAACATTTCTTAAACAATTCGAAATTTAAAAGGGGTGAAAATGTGCGAAAAGCGTTCTAAAAAACGTTCTAATGGTGGTTTCTACACAATCTCAGGAAATACCAAACAGATCTAAAAAGTAATGGCGTCAAAATGATGGTGAAAACCCTTGCTCCAACATAGGCGATGTTTTATGTCGGTGTCACTACCCCAAAGGGGGTGCAGGAGCAAAAAACGTTCTAAATTGCGGCTTTTGCGTTACGGAAGGGCCTAGAATCGTGAAATTTGGAATGGTAGTTAGTTATAAGATATCAATGATCTCTAAGGACAGTTCCTAAAAAAATCGAAATTTAAAAGGGGGTCA
This sequence comes from Maratus speciosus, assembly GCA_963932465.1. Taxonomy (NCBI): domain Eukaryota; kingdom Metazoa; phylum Arthropoda; class Arachnida; order Araneae; family Salticidae; genus Maratus; species Maratus speciosus. The sequence continues at coordinate 354,671,777 of OZ010788.1, read as the reverse complement.
AAATGCGCAAAAAGTGCTATAAAAAACTTTCTAAATTGCGATTTCTATGCAATCTCAGGAAGTACTGAACCGATTTCAAATATAATGGTGTAAAAATGATGGTAACAGATCTTGCTCCAAGATAGGCTACATTTTATATCTGTTTCCACTACCCCAGAGGAGATGCAGGAGCAAAATGCGCGAAAACCGTTCTAAAAACGTTCTAAATGCCGATTTGTCGGCAATATCTCAGGAAGAATGAATATGATTTCAAACTTAATGGTAGGAAATTGATGCGGACAGCCTCTGCTCTAACATAGACGCTATTTTATGTCGGTATCACTATCACCAAGACGTTGCATTAGCAAAAAAGCGTTCTAAATTTCGATTTTTGTGATCGGTAGGGGTTAGCATCTTAAAATTAGGCAAGGTACATATTTATTAGATATAAATTATCTTTAAGAACAGTTTCGAAAAAAATGGAAATTTAAAAAGGGGTGAAAATGCGCGAAAAGAGTCCTAAAAACGTTCTAAATTGCGATTTCTACTCAATCTACGGAAATACCAAAGCTATTTCAAAAGTAATGGTTGCAAATCAATGGTGACAGTCCCTGCTATAACATAGGTTATATTTTATGTTGCTGTCACTACCATCTGAGGGTTGCAAAAGCAAAACATGTTCTAATTTGCGTTTTTTGCACAACTGAGGGGGTCTAACACTTTGAAGTATGGCATGGTATTTACTTACAAGATGCAACTGCTTTCTAAGAACAGTCGACAGACAATTCCAAATTTAAAAAAAATGAAGTGAGTGAAAAGCGTTATAAATTACAATTTTTAAGCAAACTTATAAATTACCAAACCGATTAAAAAAATAATGAAGACAAATTTATGTGATAGAACCTGCTCAAACATAAGCTATATTTTATGTCTGTTCCACTACCACCAGAAGGTTGCAGGAGCTAAAAACTTTCTAAATTTCGATTTCTGTGATACTGAAAATGCTAGAAAATTTAAATATGACATGGTAGTTACTTATAAAATATAAATGCCCTCGAAGGAACGTCTAAAATAAATTCGTATTAAAAAGGGTGAAGCGAAGGGGAGGTGCGAAAAGCATTCTAAAAAAGTTCTAAATAATGATTCTATGCAATTTCAGGGAATATAAACCGATAATAAAAGTAATAGTTGCGAATCAGTGGTAACAGTCTCTGATCCTACACAGGCTATATTTTATGCCGGTGATTCTACCACCTGGGGTTCACAGGAACAACAAACGTTCTAAAAAAGGGCTTTAAAAGCTTTTTAAATTACGTTTCTGTGGAATATTAGGAAATAACAAACCGATTTCAAAACTAATGTTGGCAAATTAATGGTGACAGTTCCTGTTTCAACATAGCCCTTTATGTTGAGAGACTTGGTAGGACTTGGAATTCGACATGATGGTTAATTTTAAGATGTAAGAAGATGGTTTCTAAAAAAATCAAAACTTCAAATGAATACTGAAATGAGCGTATTAATTGAGCATAAAAGTTTCAAAATATTTTCTAAATTATCATTTATTTAGTTTTATTTCATTTTATTAATTTAAGTCTCATTTCTGCCTAATGCTGTGTAACAATGATGTTTAATCAAACTGTGTTTTAAATAGTAATTTTTGAATTATTCCTAAAAGTAATAAGTACCTTTTAATAAAGAAAAACCTTTTAATAAAATAAAATATTACCTTTTAATAAAATAAAAATTTAGTTTACCTTTTGATAAAAATTAGACATATAAATATCACTTGGCATATTTCAAATACTACGCGAGCAAAGCCGCGGGGTTTGCTAGTAATATTATAAAGAGGTAAAAATTGTTTATTTGTAGGAGGTAAGCTCTCAAACTACCGAACCGATTCCAAAAGTAATGGTATCAAAATGATGGTGTTAGTTCACCTTAGAATATAGGCTATATCTTATGTCCGTGCCACTACCCAAAAGGGGGTGCAGGAGCAAAACACGTTCTAAAAATACGATTTTTGTGTTACTGAAAGGCCTAGAAACATGAAATTTGGAATGGTAGTTACTTATAAGATACTAATGATCTCTAAGGACATTTCTTAAAATTCGAAATTTAAAAGGGGTGAAAATGCGCAAAAATCGTTCTAAAAAACGTTGTAAATGGCGATTTTTACGTAATTTCAGGAAGTGCCAAATCGATTTAAAAAATAATGGTGTCAAAATGATGGTGAGAACCCTTGCTCAAACATAGGCTACACTTCATGTCGGTGCAACTGCCCCTAAAGGGGGTGCAGGAGCAAAAATAAAACGTTCGAAATTTCGGTTTTTGTATTACTGAAGGGCCCAGATACATGGAATTGGGCATGGTAATTACTTATTAGATATAAAACATCTCTAAGAACATTTCTTAACAAAATCGAAATTTAAATGCGGGGAAAATGCGCAAAAATCGTTCTAAAAAACGCTCTAAATGGCAATTTTTACGCAATCTCCAGAAGTACCAAACCGATTTTAAAAATAATATTGTCAAAATGATGGTGAAAACCCTTGCGCCAATATTGGCTACATTTTATATGTGCAGGAGCAAAAAAACATTCGAAAATGCGATTTTTGTGTTACTAAAGGGCCTAGAAACATGAAATGTGGAATGGTAGTTATTTATAACATATAAATGATCTCTAAGAACATTTCTTAAAAAATTCGAACTTTACAATGGGTGAAAATGCGCGAAAAGCGTTCTAAAAAATGTTCTAAATGGCCGATTTCTACGCAATCTCAGAAAGTACCCAACCTATTTCAAAAGTAATGGTTGGAAATTGATGATGACAGTCCTTGCTCCAACATAGGCTCTATTTCATGTTGGAGTCACTACCCCCTAGGCGTTGCAGAAGTTAAAAAAAAACGTTCTAAATTGCGATTTTTGTGTTACTGGAGGGCCTAGAATCCTGAAATTAGGCAAGGCAGTTATGTATAAGATACAAATGATCTCTAAGGTCATTTCAAAAAAAATCAAAATTTAAAATGACTGAAAATGAGCGTAAAGCGCTCTAAAAAACTTTCTAAATTGAGATTTCTACGCAATCTCAGGAAGTACCGAACCGATTTAAAAATTAATGATATGAAAACGATGGTGACACCCCTCGCTCCAACATAGGCTGTATTTCATGTCGGTACCACTACCCCAAAATGGTTGAAGGAGCAAAAAACGATCTAAATTGCGTTTTTTGTAATACTGAAGGGGCTAGAAACTTGAAACTAGGCATGGTAGTTACTTATAAGATATAAATGATCTCTAAGAACATTTCCTAAATAATTCAAAATTTAAAAGGGTTGAAAATGGACGAAAAACGTTCTAAAGAACGTTCTAAATTGCGATTTCTACGCAATCCCAGAAAGTACCCAACCTATTTCAAAGTAATGATTGGAAATTGAAGATGACAGCCCTTGCTCCAATATAGGATCTATTTCATGTCAGCGTCACTGCCACCTTGCGGTTGCATTTTAAAAAAACGTTCTAAATTGTGATTTTGTGATAATGGATGGGCTAGCAACTGGAAATTTGTCATGATAATTACTTATGAGATGTAAATACTCTCTGAGAAGTGTTCCTTAAAAATTTGAAATTTAAAAGGTGTGAAAATGAACGAAAAGCGTTCTAAAAACATTCTAAATAGCGATTTCTGCGCAATCTCAGGAAATACAAACCAAATCAGAAGTAATAGTTTCAAATTGATGGTGACAGTAACCGCTCCAACATAGCCTATATTTTACGTTGTTGTCACTACCACCTGGGTGTTACAGGAGCAAAAAATGTTCTAAATTGCGAATTTTGTGTTATTGAGGAGGTCTAACATTTTAAATTTGGAATGGTAAGTACTTCAACGATGCAAATGCTTTCTAAGAATTGTCGAAAGAAAATTCCAAATTTAAAAGGATGAAGTGAGCGAAAAGCGTTCTAAATTACGATTTTTATGCAATCGTGTGAAATTCGACACCGATTTCAAACATAAAGGTTGTAAATTAATGGTGATAGAACCTGCTTAAATATAAGCTATATTTTATGTCGATGCCACAACCCCTAAAGAGTTGCAGGATCAAAAAACTTTCTAAATTGCGATTTCTGCGGTACTGAAGAGGCTTGAAACTTTAAATATAGCACGGTAGTTACTTATAAAATATAAATGTTCTCTCAGGACAGTCGAAAATAAATTCAAAATTAAAAAGGGGTGAAGCAAAGGAAGGAGCGAAAAGCATTCTAAAAGAGTCCTAAATTACGATTTCTATGGAATCTCAGGACATAATAAACCGATTACAAAAGTTATTGGTTGCGAATGAAGAATGATAGTCCCTGATCCTATACGGGCTATATTTTATGCCGGTGTGACTACCACTTGGTTGGCAGGAACAACAAGAAAGCCTTTAAAAACATCTAAATTCCGTTTTCATTGGAATATTAGGAAATACCAACCGATTTCCAAAGTTAATGTTGGCAAATTAATGGTGACAGTCTCTGGTTCAACATTTTTCGAGACATTCTATTTCAACTCTGTTTCGGCATTTTATGTTGGTGCCACTAACACCAGAGAGGTGGCAGACTGTTAGACAAAAAGCTTGGAATTTGACATGATGGTTAATTTTAAGATGTATATATGTTAAGATTGTTTTTAAAAATTCTAAACTTCAAATGAATACTAAAATGAGCATAAAAGTCTCAAAATACATTCTAAATTATCATTTATTTGGAATTAGTTTTAGTTCTCCTTATTAATTAAAATCTCATTTCTGTTTATTGCATTTTTATAATGAAGTTTAGTCAAACTGTGGCTTAATTTGTATTTTTTGAATTATTTCAAAAAAGTGTTCTAATAAAAAATATTTATACAAATATCAATTGGCGTGTTTCAACTATTACGCGGGCAAAGCCGCGGGGTTTTCTAGTTTCTGATATAGAGATTTTTCAAAAATTATCATTTTTAATTTCAGCTTTTTATTCACGCTTTAATTCTTGGAAATCCACAGAACAAATATATTCCGACAAGAAAAAGAAAAAAAAAAAAAAAAAAAAAAAGAACCATTTGTTTCAAAGCTACTTGTTGACTTGTCATTAAATACAGATGTTGACGCTGTTCAGATAATTTTGTATTGACTCTCATTAAAAGTTTAAAAAAAAAAAAAAAAAAAAAAAAAAAAAAAAAAAACTATATGGAATCCATTCAGAATAGGGTTTAATTATTGTCCGTATCGTTAAACACATGAATTTCTTTTAAATGTCGCTGGAGAATAAATAATCGATCTAATTATGTGCATTTATGCTTTACGAAGATATATAGAGAAGACTAGGAAGGATTGACTCACTTTTTACAAAATGATTTTTTAATTTTTTAAATATTTCACGTAGAATAAAATTTTACGTATAATTTTATTCGTTATACAATCAGTTATCAAAATAAAATTGATACGTAAGTGTAACGTATAAGAAATTTGAAAAATAATTGATTTTAATCATGAGTAAATAATGGGTCAAGCTCCCCCCCCCCCACCCACACATATGGGAGTATAGACCCACTATATGGGAGGCTTGACCCACTTTGTTTTATATTGAAATATTTGTGAAGAGAAACAAAATCAGTTTAAAAAAAATAACTTTATGCTACACGCTTTAATTATTATTAAAAAAAAATATGTTTGAAAATGTGATGCTTAAACAAACTTGTATAGGCGCAATCGCAAGTCAGAAGACAATTTTTTGTTTTAAACGTGATTTTTCCTTAGTAGGCCTCAGCATGGAAAATGAAATTTTAACATTTAAGACAGTATTCTGTTAGAAACAGATTCCGTTTTCATAGGGTTTCATCTATTATTATGCCCGGATTTAGGAGCCACTGTCCCGCTTTTTTGTCTCCTAGTCATACTTTTTATGACATTCGACCTAACAACTTTTGTTGAGTTGTTACATATTTCGGCTTCATCTTACTGTATTCATCCTGGTGAGATTTGTCTACATACCTTCCTAAAGTTTTTCGATCAATGCCATGTTCTTTTTCAGCCACATGAGCACATAACTTATCATTAATATAATTTAACTCTTTCAGGGACAAATTACTTTCATTACTAAAATGTTGAAATGAATGACTGGCACCGGAAATTACGACAAATTTATTTGGAAAAAAGAAAAAGACTATACTTTGCATACATATTAAATGGAAAAATTTTAGAAAAATTCTGGTGCCATTGTGGCGTTTGCGATTTAAAATTAAGTGGTTTCATAAACATACCATTCCCCTCAAAGGGTTAGGACTGCTGCTTTCATACTTTCTAGTCCTTTCTAGTCTTTTCCACTGTTTCTATTTACCAATTGTAAGTAATATTTAAATGGAAAAAAAGTTCATATCAACTTTCCCATTTCATTAATTTTTTTCTTGCAGTGGATACTAGAGCAGTTTTTCACATCTTTCTTTAATCAGTTTTACATATTTTCTTTTCTTCACCCCATTTTACTGTAGCTTTACAGAATAAATTTACATTCTTTTTTATATATAACCTTTAACATTTCCTTATGCACAGTGTATAATAAAAGATTTTCAAAACCACTTAACTATAGGAGTCTTGAGCATCTGGTCAACCCTACCTCATACTGACTGTGTCAAGCCTTCCTACATTGTCCTTTTCTAAAGAATATCACATTGTTATGATAAGCCTAACTTACTGAACAATCTTTATGCCTGGAATAAAAGCTCTATGTTTCTGCAATATTTAAAACCTACTTACTTAAATTTCTATGATATATTTTATCTGAAAAAAGCTTACAAAATATTTCTAAAAAACACAACTTTCAGGTTGAAAACGCTTCGCAATTTATTTTTTCCACACCTATTTCGACTATCTGCATGAAACAAAGACTGTTCATTGAGCATTCCAGTAGCTTTGAATGACAGGTATTGATAAAACTCTGAAATTCTTGTAAGTAGAAAAACTGATGGGTGGGTCAAGCCTCCTGTATAGTCAAGCCTCCCTAGTCTCCCCTACTCTTATTCAATTATTAAAACAGGGCATGAAAAGGCATGGTTCTAATATTTCTACAAGTAAAATAAGTGACACTGGCATTCGTCTGGCCGAAATGTCGGAGCATGGAGTCGCATAATCTTAAAAGCTAATATTTAATATATATATATATATATATATATATTCATGTTTACTGTTGAACAATAGAAAATTGAGTTTGAAATGCCATCTGTTAAATCTTCATTTTTCAGTTGTCAGTTGCCTCAGAAAATACTAATCTCTCAGCAAATGCTTCCTTTCTTCGATTTGGTGAAGTCTATTCTTTGCTTCAAGCATAAGCAACTAACAATATCTTAAATAACACGCTACTATAGCACGGAAAACATCGATTATAAGTGGGTTAATCCATTTCAAGTGGTCCAGAAAATCATCAATTCGTTGCTTGACCATTTTTAAAAAATCTGAAATTTTTTGTACAACTACCCTAACATGATGGAAGTTCAAAATGACTATTATTTTAATTTTATTAATTTTTGTTTGTGCATGGCGGCCATCTTCGTTTCATCGTCTGCAGCAATTTTCTCACAAGAAGGGTTTACGGAATTGTAAATAATTCATTGTTTATTTATCCAATTCAACTGCGGATTAAAGCACGTTGTACAGAAGACATTGGGCTAAAAATTTGGTAATGGAGTATTTTCCGAAACTAACTGCTTATTGGTAAAATTTAAGCATAAAGTTTCAGTTTTTTTCCGAAATTTGTTCGTTTACAAGAGGAAATTTTTCTAGCAAGGAATTGTCTATCTATTCAAGGAATTGTCAATCTATTCTGTTTTTGTCTCAGGTCCTGTATATATATATTTATGTAAAAGTGCTGAGGTTTCTTTTAGTTACTAAAATTACAACAAAAATTACTGAAACCATACAAAATGTAGGCTTTAGGCATAATTATTTTTTAAATTAATTGCAAAAGGGTTTATTTTCTGTTACTATTATTTAAATATAATCTAAAAAATAAATTTAAATGATACTCTGAGATAAATACTTAGCAGTGACTAGAACAAAACAATAGTTTGGCAGTATTGTTTTGGCATTTTGCCCTTGCCATATCTCAGCTTGTAGTCAAATCTCCATCCTGAAATTTATTGTGCATAATACTACCCTACAATACTCTTATAAAAAAATTTTTCAGATTTTTATCTAGTGCCCCACCAGAGATATCAAAGCCTAAAAAGTGCGATTTTTGACATTTTTGAAAAATTTTGGATTTTTTTTTAGCCAAGAGAAAGCAAGTCCCAGATCTGGAACTCAGCGTGTGAGTACAAGTACTTTTGGCCTATTTGTAAAAAAAATTATGTCATGTTGACAGTATTTCTTGCTAGAAAAATTTCCTCTTGTAAACAAACAAATTTTGGAAAAAAACTTAATTTTATGCTTAAATTTTATCAATAAGCAGATAGTTTCGGAAACTACTCCATTACCAAATTTTTAGCCCAATGTATTCTGTACAAATTGCTTTAATCCGCAGTTGAATTGGATAAATAAACAATGAATCATTTTCAATTCCGTAAACCCTTCTTGCGAGAAAATTGCTGCAGACGATGAAACAAAGATGGCCGCCATGCACAAACAAAAATTAATAAAATTAAAATAATAGTCATTTTGAACTTCCGTCATGTTAGGGTTGTTGTACAAAATATTTCAGATTTCTTAAAAATGGTCGAGCAACCAGTGTTGGACCACTTGAAATGGATTGACCCAAGTAAATTTCTGCATTTAATTACATTTAAATTATTCATTGCTTGAAACATTGAGAATCCTGACCGTAAATTATACAGTAAATCTTTTTTTAAATATTGTTTACTGCTTTCATAATATATACAAAATTCACCAAGATTTTTCAAAAAACCCAATTCTTCTCAAAGCAGGATAACTTTTTAAACCATCTAATTATTTTTTGCACCAGGCTTCTGACGTAAAATACAAGTATACAAAGCTGATTACGGACAACTTTGGATAGTTGTAAAGATTAGATGTACTTAAAATTTAGTGTACAGGGAAATAGAAAAATAATAATAATTATAGATTTCTGTCATTTTTAGAAAAAAATAAAAAGCAGGGGAAATAATAAAATCAAATATTTGAATTTTAGGCAGCCATAGTATAAAAAATATAGTAAAAAAATATTTACACAATATTAAGAGAATAAACAAGTTCGCCAGCATCCAGCAATCAACTCATAGTGAAATATTTTTTTTTCAGAACATTGATTATTTTTGCACGATTCTTAATTAATTAAAAAATATAGATATATGTACATTGGAAACAATATTTAATAAATTTGGTCATTATATGTGTTGATCTGAAATATTCAAGCATGCAGAAAGATTACAAAATTACATCTAAAATTAAATGTTCTGACTCTGGGCACTCATGGTATAAAACTATATGAAACAATTAAAAGGATATTTGCATGTTTCATAATATCAACAAAATAAACATGCCTTTTTGCCAATAATCGGTAATCCACTCATTTCGATTTTTTTTAACTTGGATATTTACATGATTCTTAATTATTAAGAAAAAGTATATATGTCTGCACATTGCAAACAATTTTCAATAAATTTGGCTATTATATGTGTTTATTCAAGCATTCAGAAAAATTACAAAATTAAATATTCTAATTCTGGACAGTAATGGTATAAAAGTATACGTAAAATAAAAATAAATTTACGTGTTTCGTAATATAAAAAAGCTTCACCAGTGGCTGAGAAGTTCTGCTTTCAAAGCTGGTACACGGGAGGTGCTGGATTCAAAGCCAATCGCGCCCGTCATCCTAATCGTTCGGAGTTTTTGAGGTTTTTTTCGAACCTTGGATTTCCTTACGTAAATACGGTTTAGATTCCCTTAGAAAGGTTTCCCACGGAGGGCATCCCCCCCTCGGGCCCATATCTCTCTTGTAGATAATTGATCGTTATAAATAACTCCAACATCATAATAAAAAAAAGTAAGCAAGTCCTTTTGCCAATATCCGGCAATCAACTGATATCCATTTTTTTTTCAAAACATGGATATTTGCATAAATCTTAATTATTTAGAAAATATATACATCAATATATTCCGAACGATTTTCAGTAAATTTAACTTTTATATGGGGCTAATCTTAACTATACAAGCATATAGAAAAAAATTACAAAATCACAGCACATATAAAATTAAATATTCCATTTCTGGACATTCATCGCATAAAAGTATACTATAAAATTAAAAATAAACATACATGTTTCATTTAAAAATAAATAAATAAATAAATAAATAAATAAATAAAAGCAGGTTCTTTTGATAATATACAGCAATCAAATCATATCGATTTTTTTTCTTTTCGTAAAAAAAAAAAGAAAAAATAAACCCATAGATATTTACACGATTTTACTTTAGAAAAATATAGATATGTGTACATTGTGAACAATTTCCAGTAAATTTAGATATTGTAGGTGCTGATCATGAAATACAGGGAAACAAAAAACTAATAATAAATAAATAATATTTTTTCACGTTTCATTATTTTAAAGAATCAACAATTCCATTTTTTGGAACAGTTTGTACTCCAGATATGAAGGAAATTCATGAAAAGTAAATTATAGAATTTTTTTAGTGAATCGTAAGTATGGGACACACCAATGAGCCGATTTTTACTAAAAAAACATTAAAAATTGCAATTTCAGTTAAGTTATACCTAAGAAAACACAAGCGTGCAATGAGAATTCTTCATTAGACACAGTAGGTAGAAGCACTCCCTACAATTCTCCGGAGCAAACTCTGAATCCCCAAAGACAAAGAAATTTTGACAAAGCAATTTCGAACAAGAAGTCGAAATTTCTTTCTTTCGGCTGTATAAGGAGAATCGAGTTTGGCCGTGCTTCCTCTAAGCGACAAACTATAAAAAATGACATAAGTTGCTTTAAGTGACATATCTCTTGGCCAATGTCCACAGCAGTTTTCCACAAAATGAAACTCTGGGATCTGTGTATGGTGGCAGGATATGTAACTGTTAATGGCATCTGAATTCGTGAGCAGGAGGCATTTCCTTCTTTTCAAGATTTAGAAATAGGTTTGATAAGAAGAAGTCTTTCATTTAGTGATGGCTCATGGTAATAATCGGAATGGACCATTACAGCCTGTGAAAGGTCTGGAGAGTGAAGTCTGAAATCCTGCACCATAGACGATGTCTTTTACCGTTCTTAAGTGCACTGTTTACCAATCCTCACTCTGTCCAGATATTGGTACGTAACATGTCTCTACATCCAATTGCTAAGAAAAGTCCAGCCAGAAGTCCAGACGCGTGTTCAGCTTCACTCCATCTTGGTATTTAATTACTGTTTTTTACAAATATTATTGTGACTGGTCATGTTGATTTAAGAAGTAGTTCATGCTTGACTTTAGCTTGCTTTTTTGTGGGAAAATGGCATAGTGCATCTTGAAATCAAACATGTTTAGGAGGAAGCAGTATAGCTTTGCGCCGTTGCATAATGGATGAGTGGTGGTCTGTAACTTGACACACGTAAAGCGAAACAAGAGTCTTTCGAAATTGTCTTTGCTGATCTGTCTTATTGACTTTGTTAAAGTGAGACATTTTTCAAAAGTCCTGTCCACTGTTTTGTTGCGCAAGCCAAAATGTATTTTATAGAATATCTCTTGTATATAGGAATGTCTTTTACAGGCTGTAGCTTCCTAATATAGCAAATCAATTAAACAAATAACCCTCTAAAAGGCTGAATGCTATCTGCTTTATCTTCGCGGCATTTTTGCTCAAGGTCAGACATCAGACGAAATCCCGTCAATGAAAATTCGTCAATAATGAGAAATTACACTGGATCCATCTTGAGGTGTAGATTTCTTGCTACATTTCTTGCGAGTTTGAAATCGTTCACCGATTTCCTAAATCAGTGCACGCTTTCAAACTACGTTGGTACTTTTAGCGCAGAGTGAATTGTCTTGTCCTCGACAATAATTGCAGCTGGATTGAAGCTGATTGCAAGCTGATTGCAGCCGATTGAAGCTGATTGAAGCTGATTGCAACATTGATTCCAAAACCATGATCGCTTCTGATCCTGACTGCTCAGTGATTCTTTTACGAAATTCTTTGATTACCGTGCTTTTTACAAATCCTGCTTTTTCCAATAATAAAAGTTTATCTCATAAATAAAATGTTCATTTAGGGAAATTTGTAACTGTTGTTTGTAAAGACTCTGTTTTGTGCATATCAGAAATAACTTCTGCTGCTCATAAGTAAATTTGATGTCAGAATTAACATAATTTTGATGCAGTGTAACTTTTTGTTCTTTACAATAATTCAGAAATGTTGAAGTTAAAGGAAAACCACTGGATAAGAGAGTATACGGCAAAGAAAAGCATTTGGGTACATTTGAGATATTGTCATTTGTTCAATGTAGCTCAGATATTTCAGACAATCAAAAATTGGAACTTGATCCATCGTGTTAGCAGCAGAAAATTTCAAAGTCGTTTCAAAGACATATGCACGGCAGGGCCCAGAATGGTTTATTGTGGTATCAGGGAAAGATTTGTAATACGTGTTACTTCACATATAGTTGGTCTTCCCTACCTCTCTGCCAAAATTGATAGCTTTATTCATATGAGTTGTTGTTATATCGTTACTCTACAAATATTTAGACGGCAGTTGGCTTTTTGTTATGTGACTTCTACGCATACAATTACGCTAAATAACACTTTTCATCTCAACTAATTGTTTTCTTTTAACTTGTATTTTCGCAACGTCTGTATATAACGTGACAGATATAGAAATATTTTCATTATTAAAATGTACACTAAATCTAGGCAACAGGTTAAAAAAAAAATCAAGGATTAACTTTTCCCAATAATAAGCATAAAACTATATACTCATACACGTTGACGTGAGATTCTCAGTAGGATTGGCGGAATTTGGCGAAATATTGCCAAACTTGGCGACCAAACCGAAGTCGCCATAAATGAAGCCAACTTGGTTGTAGCTGACTAATCTGGTGAAATTCTCAGTCGAACTCAGTATTGATGAATCTTCTCTATTCAGGTTCTTCGCATTTTAGCTTCGTGTGTTCAAGAAAAATTAGCTAAAATCTTAAAGCGAAGAAATAGGGAAGCTGTTTTTTCCATCAGATACATAATTTTTTTTTTTTTTTTTGTAATCTACATATTCCAGTTTTCTAATGTACATCATGTCAAAAAATGCGAATGTCATTCACTTCGGAATTTTCACATGCATTTCAGTTGCAACACTTTCACTTGTGGGAAATTAAAAAAAAAAGTTGAAAAACATTCTGTATTTGGGTCCGCTACCAAATGGTTAAATTTCCGCCACAATCACGTCAAATAACGCCACAAAATTATGTCAAATCTCTGCGAACCCGATTTCGGAAATTTCCTCATACAAACATACATACATATAAATACAAACATACATACATATGAATACATATATACATACATACTTATAATTAACATAATATACATGATGTTATAATTGCTCTCGTTTTTTTTTTTTTTTTTTTTTTGGTTATCATCCGTCGCCATGCGGCTAATACGGAAGTACCCAAAATCGTATTCTTCGTATTCGTATACGAAATATTTTCATTTCTCTTAATTTAAAATTGAAACTGAATTACATCGAATTGGAGGGTTATTGAGAATGTAAGGTTTAACACGTAGTCATTACGTACGTACTAAGTAAATCTTGTAAAAGTAAATCTTGTAAAAGTAAATCTTGTAAAAGTCAATCTATATTACAGGTCATAAATGTTGACGTCATAACGATCTGGGCTAAGTTAAAATGCATAATTTACAACAATAGAGACAATGTTTTAATTAATAACGACGTGAATCACATTGAATTCTGATTAAAGAAATTGTTTAAAAAGGAACTGCTACATAAAAAATATAATAAACCTAAGAAAAATAATTAGAATAAAAAAATTATCTTACATTTGTTAGTCTTATTCTTAAAACAAATAACCTAGAGGAAACAATTTAACCTAGAGGAACTAAAATAGTAATTCAATAAAGTTCAACTGTTAAAATTATTGAAAAATTAAACTGTATTAGTATACATAATCAAGATAAGTAATTATGATGAATTTATCAATTCAGGCTCTTATGCTTGGTATTACAAATTGAAAATCAGCAGCAATGATTTCACTTTAACACTATAGCAGAATTATTTTTCACACAGAATCTAAACTTAATGTCATTTTCACCGTCATATTCACAATTTCAAAAATACTGCAAAGCGCAATAGGTTATTAATACATATATTTCCAAACTTGAAGTCACATTTGTCAGCTATAACGTTGTATGTGGACTTGGGGTTCTAATCTCAGTACCGGGAAATAAAAATTAGAGACATTTATAACGTTTACAGGCATTCCTTGTAAAATATTTAGTTTTATCAAAGAAAATTATCTTTTGTCTTTATATATATATATGAAGTCGTTTTGCCTAACTGAAGCATTTCACATAGCGTCTCACACTCAGTATGTGCGGATTGGAAGAGTATTGGGACTTGAAACGGCTTATAGAGGTACTGAACGCAGCTGTCGCTACAGGATAATTGTCCCTTTAACTAATGCTAAAGTGCTATTGAAATATTTATCTAATGTAAATGCGTTAGAATGTTTTAGTTATTCAAATTCGGATAATTTTTACTTTGTCTGATATCACAGATCACAAAGCTCGCATGAAATCTGAAATTGTGCAAAAAAATAATCCTTCTGAACAAATTAAAAACATATAATTCAGTGTGCCTGCATGTGATTTTCCTGAAGCGAGAAGTTATATCTTTTCTCAACACATGACATGTTCGAGCGATGAAATCTCCAATTGAATTGTAACAGCTTTTTGAGGAAAATAATGTGTGTTTTTTAAAGTGTGACGCCCTTTTCTGTTCAATTTTTTAAAATGACATTTTGAAATTTATGAGAAAATGGCATCAATAAAGATAAACAAATCATATGATTTCTCTTTTCCTTGCGACAACGGAAGATATCTAAATACCACCATTTTGAAAAAAAAATTATAGAAAACTTTTGAAATGAAAATTAAAATATTAAAGTTGGAATATTAAAAAAAAAAAGCTTATGCGGCCATATCTACAAAGAAACAGTTTTATTAAAATAATAATAGTATTAATTGGTTCAGTAGAAAGTTCTGGGCGGATGACTGAAAAAGCCTTGTCCTTTAAAAATATGAATTTAAACAATCGTAATGTTATCTCTATTGGAAAATTGAAAATTCTTCAGGCGACGTTTCAGGGTGTTAGAGTTCACGAATATTTTTTTATTTTTAATACCTGGCGATATTTTGGCCCTACCGACGTCCAGCCCCTTTTTGTGTCGATGCGACAAATATTTTGGACTCAATCGTATTCACAAAAATGCCATTCTATTAAGGAAGCCTCAGCTGTGCTCCGACAATGATTACTAAGATATTTGAGGAAAAGTCTAAAATAGAAAGTCTCCGGTGATTTTTGGGTATTTCGCATACCAAAATTTTCATAAAGATTTTAACTATCTTCATTTAATCCGCGTAAGCATTATTTTTATCTAAAGTTGTATTCATGTAATCATTTAATTGGTATTTCTTCGGTAAATTTCAATATAAAATTCGAATCATTCTGTAAATATGTTACTTATGCTAATATTCAATATTAATATTGAATACCAATTGGTATCAAAGAAAATTAGAATTAACACAAGATTATAATATTAAAGTAAATTAATATTTACACAATCTTCTGAACTACGAGTAAAATTATTTCTGTTAATCTAAAAAACAAATATTTGTCTTATTTATATAATAGAGACATAACACGACTCATAATACTTAAATTAAATTGGATTGCACTAAAGTCATTTCAAGTTGCATTGCTTTTTTGTTAACAAAAAAAAAAAAAAAAAAATCACTCGTGATTTATTTATATATTCAAAGAGATAAACAAATATACCACCACGTGAAAATACATTTTTTTTAGCATTTTTAAATATGGTTTATAAAACAAAATTTGAAAACATTTGCAACTGACATCCATGGTAATTACATTTGTCTTTGTTTTAAGGTATAAAAGACTTTTTTCATAAATCTTATGCCATATCAAAAACATTGTTATGTCACAAAGAGTTTCAAAAACATTATTTTTCCAAGTGAGAAATGACTATTTTAGAAAGAAACTACTGATGCGAAATTTTCACTTTTGACGTATTAAAATGTATTTGTAACATGCAACAGATGTTTCATACATTTGATATTCATTCTTTAATATCTATATGTGTACCTTGGAACAAAAAAGGCCGATGTCCAAAGTTAAGAAATTTTAGTTAAATGTACGAATGAATTCAGGATGCGATATAAAGTAATTGTTAAAAGAGCCAAAGTCCTCCCAATATTAGATCATTGAAGACAAAATATTTTGTTGAAGCCAATGTTACGTACTGTTAATGTAATGTGTCAAACTTAAACTGAGTTTCCTGCCATTTGAGAAAAATGGACATTGGCCCTTTTTGTTCCAAGGTACAGATATAAGCATACCATGAGAATTTTTAAAAATGTGTTTGAAACACTTAAAAATAAAAATAAAAAGTTTATTGAATGAACTTTTTAAAATCTAATTTATTGTTAATCTTCCCCAATTGCGTACTTCTATTTTCGCATGTCTGAGTCGTAATAATATAATTTGCTCTCTTTGAAAAAAAAATCCTTTGTTTTTCTGTACCGCATTTTTAAGAAACTGTTTCTTTAATTAAATTACTTTTCCCTGAAAATAAGTAACATTGAGGGAAGAGACTTTTAATTACATTTGAAAGTGATACACTCTATATACAATACAATGCCATTAGCAAAAATGTTTCTATTTCACATAAAAGTGTAATTTACATTATTGGATTTATCTTGCGTAAATGTGGATATGCAGAATTTCGGATAATTAAGAAAATCATATTGAAAAGTAAAAAAAAAAATAAAAGTCTCCTAAAAATCAATTTTGGATAATGCACAAAGTAGGGCTAATATATATTGATATTAAACCTTGAATTAACTAGAATTACATGAAAAAAACGTACAGCAGACTGAAAAAAATAAAAGGTTTCTTAATCTACAAATATTTAACCCTGAACAGGAATATGCCAAAACTTCTTCCAAATTCACCTTGATTCCGAAAAGCATTCCTTATACTTTATAAACGTCAAAAATAAATATATTTTTTAAGATTAAAAAAAAAAAAAAACATTTGGAAAAAAATGTTTATTTGCTGTCAACGAATTTCGGCAATGCTTCCGAGTATTATTTATTGCGTATTAACACTACAACTGCCGAGAGGGGTCAAACGACCCTTTTTGAATTTTTTGTTTTAATTTCTCAAAGTAAAACATTACGAAATTTCTTTATATTTCACGACTTTTATTAAAATTTAGGATCGTATTATTCCTTATTAGGATCGTATTATTCCTTATTAGGATCGTATTATTCCTTAAAATGCTTCATCTCCGAACTACCTTTTTGCCTAGAAAAAATATTTTAGGCTTAACTACCGCAAGGGGTCATTTGACTCCTGAGTAAATTTATGTTAAATCATAAAGATATAAATGTTTATTCTGTAAGAACATTAGTAACTTGCGTATTTTTGCTATTATATCATTTATTCTACTGTAATACATCATATTTGTTAACCACTTGAGGGGCGAGGATGGCCGCCCAGGGAAACCCAGCAAATGCTTTTGAGTTTTAGTGCAGTCCCTGGGGGAAGACCACTTGAAAGGCGTGGAATGTGTTTTTTCCCACCTAATTTTAATCAATATTTGCAACAGAAAATTTGATTATTTTTTTTTCTTTTATAACACTGGTGGGACAAAAGTTGTAAAATTGCATTTCCTTATTTTGAAATAAAATGTATCTAAAATTTCGGTATAAATTCAACATTACAGGAACGCAATTGCTTGCCCCTGAAAAAGTTAATGTGTGATGGTGCAATCAGAAATTGGCTTTATTCCGGGTGAGATTCTAGTTTGAACGGTTGAGGTTATATCGACAACGAAATAATCTTAAAAATATATAGTGAACGTAAAACAAAATTGCACAATATTAAATTTTCGATTTTCTTGAAATAATTGTTTTCTTAATTTTGTTTGCGTAGTTATAATTTTTTTTACTTTAATAAATAAACAATTTGTAATAATTATTCGAAATAATAATGTTTTATTCATAATCCAAAGTGTGTCAACTGGTATATTTTTCGCAAAACATCGTAAAATAGATAACTTTTTATATAAGGGTCATTTGACCCCTTTAGGTAAGAATAGGTATAAAAAAATATCCGTACGTTTAGTGTTAAACCGATTTCTCAAACAAAATATCGGTTTTTAGGATTATATCAATGCTCAAGTAAACATTTTAAGCTGCATAATTTAATGTATACACGCAAGAGTAACAAAATAAAATAAATTGCGTATTAATGTTAATGCTGTTACTTCATCATGATTTTCTGTAAAATAAGATTGTTAAACACAAAAATGAGTATTTATGAATTGATGACAGACATAAAAACCTACGTCCCGGATTGAGTAAACTGCTAAATACATTTTAAAAACTACCCGGAAACGTTTATAAAAATCAATAGACATAAAAGAAACTTTGTTTTTATGAGTGCTGCTCTAAATTTAGAAAATATATTGGTTTCAGAGGATTCCAAAGAACAAAAAGCTTTGCGCATTTGTTAGTAATTCGGAATGTTTTACGGTGCATTTTAGTTTGTAGTCCTATTATATTTTAATAGATTAGGAAACATCGCTAAGACAACGCTACATGAGATAATGAACGCTTTCGAAATTTTAAGTAACTCGGACTGTGTTGTTGTACATGTACATACATATATTTAGAGGAGTTACCTACATGTATTCAACGAATTTGATTATTGTTTAAAGGAAATTTAGTGCACATTCAAATTTTTCATAACATGTATCCTATTTACTCTTACCACATTTGTTATCGATATTAAACACTACCAAGATTAGAGTTAAAAGTCTAGTTTCAGCTTCAAACATGCAAATGAATTCTGCGAATTTGATTAGAATAAGAAAAACAAATAATAGGATTTGTTTAAAATAAAAAAAGAGAAAGAATAATGAAATAGAGTGTACCCAAAATTGTTAAAACATCGACTTAAAATTCTGAGGTGTGTATGAATATGTAACATTAATACTCTTAATTAAAAGTAAATTGTCACGTTAGTATGGAAAGTAAATTTAAAAAAAAAAGTTTTAAACGACTGCATACAGCAAGAACTTACATGCGTTTCTCTTCTTGAAAAAAATATACATATTTATTTCTTAATATAATTGTTCCTTTACATTTTTGACGATTAGATTGAAATAAGTTTAGACAATATTGTCTTACTGTAGATGATAATATTAAGTTTAGGTAAAATAGAGTAAAGTACAATGAATTTTAAATGTTATATTTTACAAATAATAATTGCAGATTTCACCTAATCCGTTTAAAAAATTGAGGTAACATAAAAATTATAAAATTTGTAGTTATGCAAAGATTGGACAGTTATGTGTACTCGTATGCTACTAATAATGATAAGGAACTGCATATAAAAGCATATAATGGAACTTGACAAGAAAGTATATAATGCAACTGGTATTTTAAACTGAAGTAAATATATTCCCTAACACAATAATAGATGGTCTTTTCAAGCTTTTGGATTAACGTCTTATAGGGATCTTCCAGTATATTGCTTTTAGAAAGTCAGTATAATAATGTAATATGTAGAAGCCGTTTTTTTAACCTATTAAATATTAAAGGTGTAATAATGTGATCCCACTTCATTAGACTTAAGTTTGAGTTTTATAAAGTTTGTATATACATTATGCACCAATATAGGATATTTTAAAATTAGTTATATAAACTAAAGTATAACAGCAATAAACGTTATACCTAATAACTTAAATATATTCATTAGTTGAGGGACCAGAAAATTCTTTTAAAAAGAAACTGTTGGATTATGTCGGTGTGACGCCAAAGCTCATACATAGTGGGACGCTTAGTATATTTTGGTCTCTCTTTTAAAGAAATTCCGGATTTTGCATATTATTTTAAAATTTAAACTTTTATATTTTTTACTTTGATATGATTTACATTCATATTGCAAACATTTAAAAAAAATAGACGAAAAATAAGCCAAGCTTTTAACGTCATTTTTTTTTTCAACTTGAAAGAAAGTTATACCTAACGAAAGTTGCTGCTAACGAATATTCGGCTGGCCTGTGTTCCGTATAATGAATGATTCGACTAAAGAAAATTATTTCCGCACTAATTTTACTCTGCCTGACGGATATGGATTCAGCTAACGAATGTTTAATTAAATTCGTACTTAAGTACATATTATAATTGGATGAAAAATCAAATTTCTATTAACGAAGATTTCAACTAATGAATGTAATTCTGATGCGCTCATCATCGATAACCGTTTTATTACTGTAAATCCAGCTACTGTAAACTTGTATGCTGTAGATGTAACAGGTTGTGCTGAGCTTATGAAGCAAAAACTGCACAGAACTTTTAAATGTTTTAAATGAATGAAGTAGAATACTAAAATATTAAAATCAATAAAGAGCTATATAAATATGTACACTTATTTAAATTGTTCTTAAAATTGATGTAATTATTCATATTAGCCGCATGGAGAATAAATGAGTAATTAGAACAATACGTTAGTCAATATGAGCCTGTACAGAGAAACATAAGTTTTATTAAAGTTATGAAAATGATATATCTTTCAATATTAAATATTCTTATCATTAATAACAAATAACATAAATATTTGGAGTATTACTATAATAAATCTAAAACTTTTTATATGCATTAAAATATCTAAACTATTTTTCTTCGTGATTCACTGAAGAAAAAATTCTAATGATACGGTCAATAAAATTATTAATAAAATTATTTTGATACATTAAAATATTAAGACATTAACGAAGCAAAAATACTTAAATAATTACATTTGAATTTATAATTTATCAGGAGAAAACTATAAGGTTGACTTTATTGATTATTTCAAAACTATGGAGTTTATTCTCTTTTCTTTTATAAATTCTGACCTTAATTTACTTAAGACTCTTATGTGTTGTAACCTAAGGAGAACTTTTCTCTCGATAGACACATTAAGGCGTAATTCCGTCAATAAACTCTTAATGCACTTCATTTCTTCAGGGTGTCCTCAGACAAAATTTGGTTTTAAGGGAGAAATAAAATGTTATTCCCAACATGGCAAACATTACTTTTGTCCATTTTCAGTTTTCTAAGTATTGATGGCTGTTCTTCATAAAATATAGTTATTTTAAAACTTTCACTTTGTTCCAAACTTTTTTTTTTTTTTTTTTTTTTTTTTTTTTTTAAGGGAAAACTGTTTTAGTTCCTTTATTATATTTTCTGATATGTTTTGTGGAAATTTTTAAGGAAACGAATTTTTAATAATGTGATGAGTATTACTTTGAATAATATGTATATATATATATATGTGTGTGTGTGAGTTTGTGTGTATATATAAACCTTATTTAATGTATTTAATCCGCTTAGATAGTGTTAGATGTTACTTTCGATAGATTTTACATACACTTAGCTGTTACTATCACATGAGAAAATGTAGTGAGCAGGTAGACATGAATATATTTTTTTTGTTAAATTATAATAATAGCATTTGTTATCTCTAATAACTTAATTTCAAATTCATAATAACTACAACTGTAGTTATCATAGCAATTAACTGCAGTTCAAAACGACAAAATAACTCGGATTCAAAGATTACGAAAAGCAGTTACATAATCAAAACTTTTAATACTTAATGAACATTATTTCTCGTTTACAATTTCGTCAGAAAGAGTATCTGACGTCATTGGGCACAGCTGCGCAACATAAGATAAACATATAAAGCAATAAACAACACTTAATGATTTACAAAATTATTAGAACATCAATAAATATTACTTAGCAATTTACAAAATGATTATGATAACAATAAATCACACTTATTGAATTGACTTTACTTACTTTAAACCACTTTACTTCCTTTTTGATTAATTTATTATATCTAAATTATATTTATCGATAACACTCTCCCCTCTTTTGAGTTGCTGACTTGCTACTCAAAACTACATTCTACTTCCCAAATCTCTGGGGCATTTTGGTCACACGACCAAATCTGGTTGTGTAAGTCGTTCGCTCAGACTCTGTCAACAAGTCTGAAGAATCTGTCCCCATCAGAGCACCTTGATTACTGCTTTCTAGCTGTAAAGGAGAAGGATAAAAATTAGTAGGAGATAATTCTAATGGAAAAACTCGTTGTTTGGGTCTGATAACAACACCATGTTCTTTTTTAATTTGACTGTTCTAATTTTGCCATCCTTTCCAGGAATTAGGTCCACAATCTTTGCTAGAGACCAATTGAGACGTTTTTGTACATCGTCCCCAATGAGCACAAGTTCACCCAGCTTCAAGTCGGGTAACTGGGCGACTTCACGACGCCTTTGAATAAGTTGACCAAGATATTCAGTTCGAAAGCGCATTCTTAATTGTTCCATGAGCTTAATTCTGTATCGCAGCCTTTTGCGAAACTGTGTTGCGTCAACTTCATCAATGTCCGTGACTCTAGAACTAGAGTTTTGCACTAAAAACATGATTGGTGTTAATGGAACTAAATCCTCTGGATTTTCGGATTTGTATGTGAGAGGGCGAGAGTTAATAATATATTCACAATCGCACAAAATTGTTAGCAATTCCTGAAAAGTCACGAAAGCTTTGCCGAGTATTCGTCGGAGAAGCTCTTTGATCACACGGATCAGCCTTTCCCACCAGCCACCCCACCAGGCAGCTGAGGGGGGATTGAATTTCCAAATGATTCGTTTCAGGTCGGAGAAACGAGTCAATTTTTGCCAATCAATCTTTGACAGATCATTATTGGCACCTTTAAAATTGGTACCATTATCAGAATAGATTATTCTAAATCTTCCTCTTCTTGCGATGAAACGTCGCAAAGACAGCAAAAATGCATCAGTTGACAAAGAGGAGACAAGCTCTAAATTAACAGCACGATAGACTGCACAAGTATAGAGCACTATCCAGGTTTTATCTGCATTTTTAATAATTAAAGGTCCAGTTAAATCAACGGCTACAATTTCAAAAACTTTAGAATCATTAATGCGATCTAAGGGCAGTGGCACTGGATCGGATTCACGTGATTTAACTTTGTAGCGCTGGCAAGGAATGCATTTATTTACTACTTTTCGGACAGTTTTTCTAACTCTTTGAATCCAATATTTTTCTCTCAAAATACTTAGAAGAATGTGAGTTCCAGAATGACAATTCGCGATATAGAAATGCTCTATCAGCCTAACCGTAAAAATACAGTCATCAGGTAAAAGAATTGGCGATAAGAAATATGGTGTATCAATGCGTTCTGTAATTCTTGTCTTTACTCTAATTATACCGTCTTCATCTTTAAAAGATATTTGGTTAGGTATCGAATCTACATTTGGAAAAAATTCACTTTGTACAATTGAAATTAAAGTTTTTTCAGCATATTCTAATTCCTCAACTGATAATTTACAATTTTTTATAGCACTGTTTCGCGATTTCACATTATTTAGGAATCTCAATACCCAAGCAACTAGTCTAATAATAGATTCAAATTTTGAAAATTTCCTAGCGTACCAAGGAATATTTTTGACTGTTGTATTTACATTACACAATTTCACTTTTCTCTGTTCACTAGTAATCTCAGGAGTTTCACTATCAAGAGTCTCAGTCCTGGGCCATTTTTCCCTTTCTTCAATGAGCCATTTCGGCCCTTCCAACCACCGGGATTCTAGCAATTGCTGGGGAGAACACCCACGCGAAATCAAATCCGCAGGATTCATTTTTCCTGGAACATGGCGCCATTCGCTATTGGAGAAAATACTTTTTATTTCTTTCACCCTGTTCGAAACAAAAACGGACCATTCACCATATTCTCTTATCCAGTACAACGCAACAATGGAGTCACTCCAAAAAATTGTTCACATGTTCTGTACACAAACTGCTTGCTGTACTGAATGTGATAACTTAGCTCCGGTGTTACACGCGATTAATTTCAAATTTTCTGCATAGAGCTCAAAATTAATCTTTTAGTGAAATTTTCATTGTTATTTAATTTATCAAAAGTTAAATCACACTTAAGCATATCCCAATCAAGATCCCACAATATCCCAAGCAATTTTGTTACACCCGAACTCTTTGAAACATTTTGAGATTTAACATTACTTTCCCAATTTCTTAAAATAAAACACCCTCGAGACATAATGCATTTAGCCTGCTCGATAAATTAGTCTTGTTCCGCAGCATTAGAAACACCTGTAACACAATATCAACGTAAAACGAATATTTCAACTTTTCTGCCATATTCCTATAATTAAGAGATACATTATCTAATAAATGAGATATCGAAGCTGCCAACAAAAATGGACTCGAACTCACTCCGAAAACCACCCTGCAATGTCTATAAGTAATTTTTCGTTCATAGAAGGATAATAAAATCGTAAAAAAGCTCTATGATCCGGGTTTATGCTAATCTGCAAAAAGGCTTTTTCGATATCCGCAGAAAGACCAATTTTATAAATTCGAAACCTATCTATAATATCCGGTTTTTGCTCAATTAAATTCAATCCTTCATACAAAATATCATTTAAGGAACACTTTCCATATTCTCTAGCGGACGCATCAAAAACGGGCCTAATTTTGGTCGTAGCACTGTCCACTTTCACCACAGGCCGATGCGGCAAAAAATGCCCTTTCTCGACGTCCCCCTTTACTTTTTCAATTCTTTCTAAACCTTCCCATTCTCTGAAAACATTTTCATAATCAGAAAGAAGACCCCCGTTTTGTGCGCGTTCGCAAATCTTTTTATGCCTCTTCCACGCCAATTCTTTAGTACTGGGTAATTCAACCGTATCAGATTTAAAAGGTAAACAAACTTCATATCTACCATCTGGATGAATTTTAATATTGGTTTTAAATTCCTCTATTATTTTAGAATGCTCATACTGATTTTTCAAACTTTCAACAGGCTCCCTAATACCGATCGTTTCAAGATCCCATAACTCATTAATAGAAGCATTTTTTACATACAAAAATACAACAGACAAAACATTATTACTATCATAATTACTACTCAAATTTTGATTGGGTTTTCCAGTTGATACACAACCCAAGCGTGTTTCTAACATAAATAAACCTGAATTTAATTTCATACATTTATTAGTGAATAATGTGCCAATTAAATCGGCCCCTAAATGTAAATTAATTTCCGAATCATCGGATTCAAGATCAGTAAAATAATTTGTTTTTCTCTAAGCTCAATAAGTGCCTCTACACTAGAAAGTTTAGGTACAAAACCAGTAATTTTATTTTCAGAGAATACCTCAGCTCTACAATTAAAGGAGTCTTTCAAATCAGAAATAACTAAATCATAAACATCATGTATTTGAACTGAGGTTTTTCTCCCCCCAAAAAGGCAATGGGTCATTTTAATTTTCCTCTTAGGAACCAGATGTAGATTCTCAACCACCTTTTTACTAACATAACTGTTTTGAGAACCAGAATCAATAATAGTGCGAACCTTTAGTTCCACATTCTCATTTTTCACTTTAACTATTAATGTCATGAGATAAACATTTTCACTATTAGAATGATTTGTCATAATACTAGTTTCATGAGTTTCATTTTCTTTCTTATCATTTTCACTATTATAATCTGGGCACATAAGAAAATGATGATATTTTTTACACTTAATACAGGTACTTTTAAGTCTACAGTTTATAGATATGTGGTTAGGCTTAAAACAACCAAAGTAAGCATTTTTCTTCAGTAAAATATTTTTCTTATTTTCTAAAGTCATATTTCTAGCGGTAAAACAATCTCGCGATGAATGTTTTTTATTGCAAAAAATACAAGTAAATTCTCGCTTACCTGTATTTCCAAAAGAAGTGTTTACTAGCGATGAAGCCGTTGCGAGGAAGTTGAGGGGAAGTTTTATTATCCCGGTCATATCTTTTATTAGTAGAATTAGCACCAAAACCACTACGCGCTAAAGCAACCATCTCCTCGCTTTGCACTTCGTGTTTTAGAAAAGACATTAAATTTTTGAGTGAACGTTCTTCATGCATCGCATCTTCGGCATTTCGTTTTCTTTCCCATGACATCAAGACTTCTTCAGGGAGGATTGATTCTACTAACGGGATCAGGAAATCCCCGTATTTTTCTTGAGTACGTCCTAAACTTTCGAGAGATCGCAACTTTCCCTCTAATGCATCATACAACTTTGGCAAATCTGTTTTAACTCGGCCAGCGATGGCATTCTTCATGACCATTGTTAACAAATCCCGTATATAGACTTGTACGAGCAGATCTTCTCTACCAAATCTTTCTTTGATTTGATGTATTGCTTGCTGATAATTAGCAGCTGTAGCTGGAAAACTCTCCACCACTCTGGCTGCTTTTGAATTCGGAACGACCGCCTGTATTAAGTATTCGAATTTATCCGAGTCCGAAATACTTATATCTTTATGTATCTTCTGAAATTGAGACCAAAATGACAAATAGTCTTTAACATCACCGTTAAATTTCTTCAATTCTATCTTCGCAATTTCAAACTCCTTTTCTCAAGAGATTCATTCCTATTTTCAGAAACGGGCGTCTGCAAAGATATCATTTTTTCTTCTATTCCAGTCTTCAACTCAAAGTATCTATCCTAATATTCTTCGGCTTCTTGAAAATCGTCCTCACACTCCTTCTCGGAGCCTTCCTCTTCCAGCAGTATGCGACTTATATTTTTCTGACATTCCTCTAATCTTCCAAATTTATCTTCTAATTGTTTCTGTAAAACAGACAGACTTGTAAGATCAATATCCAGTTTCGCTAATTCCTCTGTAATTTTATTCGTGCACGACGTAAAACTAATTCTGAGATTTTTTTCATTCGAGTTTTAGTGCTTTTAAATCCATAATTGCTATGTCAAGCCCCACGTTTTCGCGCCAAATGTCATCTCTAGTAACTTAATTTCAAATTTATAAAAACTACAACTATAGTTATCATAACAATTAACTGCAGTTCAAAGCGACAAAATAACTCGGATTCAAAGATTACGAAAAGCAGTTACATAATCAAAATTTTTAATACATAATGAACATTATTTCTCGTTTACATTTTCGTCAGAAAGAGTATCTGACGTTATTGGGCACAGCTGCGCAACATAAGATAAACATATAAAGCAATAAACAACACTTAATGATTTACAAAATTATTAGAACATCTATAAATATTACTTAGCAATTTACAAAATGATTATGATAACAATAAATCACACTTATTTAATTGACTTTAAACCACTTTACTTCCTTTTTGATTAATTTATTATATCTAAATTATATTTATCTATAACAGTATTCTTATTCTTATAAAATGATTGAAAAATTTTTGAGTTCTATGGACACATTATTTATTGTTATACGAAAACCATTATAGTTTGTATAAGCTATATCAGAAACATTTTTTTCAGAAAGTTTATCTCTAATTTAATTTTTCGTGTATCAAAATAAAAAGGTAAATATCTTAATTCAAATGTCAAAGTGAATTTATGTGGATCCTCCAGAATTATTCGAATATTGTAAAAAAGTTATCAGCTTAAATAGTTCCAAGTATAGTGTATTTAATAATAACTTTTGGTTTATGTGTGTGACAAAAGCCTAATAAATAATTTAAATCATCCATTCTAAAAGTTTACTTCTATACTGTCTTCTGATTTTTTACTTAATGCTGTAGATATATTTTTAAATGTATGTGTTAAACAATTAGAAAGTTAAAACTGTACGACAGCATTCTTCTCTGGATTAAATCCGTTATATATTTTATGCGACTGAAAAAAATTATAATGCATCTCGAAAAACAATCTAAATATGAAATAAATTATTGTTTCATCTCCGAAATTAATACCTAAATGCCTTCTTCAAGGCTATAAAATTATGTGACAAAATCTATGACTTAATTTATTTTTTAATTCACAATGATTGATAAATAAATAATTCAGTTAAAAAGTGGTTAATATTCGTTCAAAATACTAAGTCAAGTAACGATATGTTTCAAGATTTTTTAACAGACATGTTATTAATATCCATAATATATATCATACTTGCCATATATGTCATACAAGTAAAAGGAACTAATCACAAATTGCAATTAAAGAACTAAGCTTTCTATAACGTAGGGATATTTTATATCTATATGTGAAGCGTACAGTGGGGGCCAAAATTATAGACATTTTTTTTTTACTTCGTGTGCTTGGAGAGTATAGTAATATTCACTTAAATACAAATCTTAACTTATATATTAAGTTCAAGGAAATTTTATGCAGAATTAAATAAAAAAAAACATAATTAAAATATCTGCACTACAAAAAATGTTACGCTTACCAAAACTATCTTAGATTTCATTGTATTTTAAAGGTAAACTTACATATTCAATATTTAGTAGGATAACCTTTTTTTATTACAGTTTCACACGTCTTTTCATTGAGAGAACTAGTGTTTGAAGTTCATCATTTTTAATCACATGATGCCAAGAATCAATTCTAGCTTCAATAAGTTGCGTTTTATTAGATGGACGCTGTTTTTCTACAAGGATTTTCAAATGTCGCTAAAAATTTTCTATAGGATTCAGATCACTGATGTTTCCTGGCAAGGGTAATAATTGGATGCATTTATTTTTAAACCATTCTTTGTATATTTTTGCCGTATGGAATGGAGCTGAATCCTGCTGAAATATAAACGGTGCTTCATTGAGGAAGAGATCCGTGATGGAAGGTAACAATTTTGGCTCCAGAACAGTTTCGATGTATTTTTTTTCATTAATAATGCTATCAATCACTTCAATACGGCTCACACCATTTTCAGACAAACAGGCCCAAATCATGTCATTTGCTGGGTTCTTTGTAGTTGCTTCGAGGCAATCAGGCCGCATCCCTTCCTCTAATCTACGTCTCAAATATTTTCGTCCATCAGTAGCAAAGAGCGATATTTTACTTTCATCGGTCCAGATTAATTGCTTCCACTGATTTTCTGACCAATTGATATGTGCTTATGCCCACTGAACTCGTTTCTTGCGTTGCTGAAGATTAAATGGTTTTTTCCTCGGAATTCTACTTTCCAGTTCAAAACCTGCTAATCTTCACCTTATTGTTCTCGAAGTAACTGAAATACCCATTGCATTAACTTCACATCTAACAGCATCTGACGACATTCTTCTATCTTTGAGGCATATCCTTTTTATCTTTCTAATCGTCAGAAGGACATATGAATTTTTTTCGGCCTGATCTTGTCTTATTTATCCCTGATTTAGTTTCTTCATAACGTAAGCACAACTTTCGTATGCCAGATAAAGTGACTGATCCACCAACCTGTTTTGAAATTTCAGCATACGAGAGACCATTTTCTCTCAATATGGAAATTCTGCTTTTTTTTGTAGGTGTCGAATCAGTTCTTTTCGTTAATGACATTGTTTTAAATTATTTGCATAAAAAACAGAAATAATTTAAAAAAAGACATTCTTTTTAGTTACACTTGTATTAACCCTTCCGCAAATTTCATTCCAGCAAAATGCCGCTTTTACAAATCAAAACATACTACAGTTTAGTTACTGACATTTGATTGGTTCTAAGAACAGTCATTATGATTGGCTATGAAGGATTTATTACAATACACTTCAGCATTCATGACAAATTGCGTTTTTATTTTTATTAAAGTAAGTATAACTTTTAGGTAGCTTTCATTACAAAAAATTACCTATTGCAGCCGTTCGGAGGAAAGCGATTCCGAAAAAAATTGGTATATTTTCACCGATCATGACCCCGAAACCACACTCCGTTCAAATGTTGATATAAATATAGGGATATATATATATATATATATATGTGTGGGAATAAAAATAAGACTCAATGGTTAAATGAACGTGATATCTCAAGCGAGACTCCTAAAACGTGAACTAAAATTGCAGAGCAAGATGTTGTTGTTCAATAGAAATTAAGCAATGGAGTCGGTTGGTGGTTTTTAGTATTTAAGTATTGCGCGGCAGCGCAATACTTATTTATTTCCAGTGTCACTTCTCAATGTTAATTTAACATAGAAAAGCCTATGGAGATGATAACTTTTTTATTTTTCCTTCCCACCTTTTTGTCCCTGATGCCACTCATTTTTTATTCTTTACTAATTCTAATAATATTATAAATTAAAAGTTTAAAATCGTTTGCCTGACGTCAGGGTCAAAACGAATAGCAAAATACTTTTGCATATGGGTGAATTATAACCCAGAGAGAAACAAGGGCCATTTTTTTTGTACATTATTCAAATATTTTTCTTAATAATTCCAAATTTCACTTTTTTTATTGAGAATCAACGGACATTTTAAATGGAAAATGTAATATTTTTTCTTCATTGTTGCAAAAATTTCAAAAGCCGCAATAATAATTTATTTGGTTTTAGTAGAATGATTCCCGCGTGAAAAATTTTAATTGAAATAGTTTTTTTTTTTTTTCTTCAAAAATTAAAAAGGTGAATATGGCGTCATAATGGAAATAAAAAGGATATTTTCAGAATACGTTTTTGCTTTGGTCAAGTTTATATTTTAGTAAAAAGTTTATAATGGATAGTTATTTTTACGCAGGTAGCGAACTTAGTGGAGAATTACATAACTTAAATTTTAAAATGTATTTTTTTTTTCGAGATGAGAACTATTTATACCCCAAGTTAAACTTGGGTAATAATTTTCTGATGTGTTTACATCACCCTTTGGAAGAGAATAAGGTTTAAAAATTCAAGTAAAACTTTTATTTTTTTTATTTTTTACTGTATCACAGTTATAATATTGTTAAATATTAGCAGTAAGGATTCAACAGAATTTACATTTACATTCATAGCGTTCCTGAGTGGGAAATAGGGTATCTAAATTTAAGTGAAGTTAATTTTTTATGTTTTGATTATAGATTTTTTACGTTCAGATTGGAAGTTTTTGTCCAAACTACCGTAACCTGCATTACTACAGTGGTGAAACATTTTGAATTACACATTGGTAAACTGCATCCCACATTGTGATGCAATACCGCATACATCAAAGCCTGATGATGATACTCTGTATTAATTTTGAAATGCGTTCGTCTGAGTGCTGTAGTCATTAAAAAACATGACATATTAAACAAAAACATAATTTGAAGAACAAATTAAAAAAAACAAAATTTATTTCCTACATTGTTTAAGCCTGAAAAGGGACAGATATTAAGTTATTTCATTCAATTAGTTCTACATTTAATGTTAAATTTTTGTAACAAATTAGTTAAGCCAGTTGAAGATTAAAAAATAAAAAATAAAATTCATACAATATGATACTTAAAACATCCTAAAAACTTAGATTCCGTTCAAATGAAATCGAAATAAATCTTAGACTTTTTTTAAAGTTTTGTATTTTGCATGCATCTTATCATTTTATGCACAATTTTTATAAACATAATACTAAATCTGCAATACAAATATTTTCAATTAAAAATGGAAGAAGTCTAAGATTTATTTTGATTTCATTTGAACGGAATCTAAGTTTTTTGGGTGTTTTAAGTATAATATTATATGAATTTTATTTTTATTTTTTAATTTTCAATTGGCTTAACTAATTTGTACAAAAATTTAACATTAAATGTAGAACTAATTGAATGAAATAATTTAATATCTGTTACTTCTCAGGCTTAAACAATGTAGGAAATAAATTTTGTTTTTTAATTTGTTCTTCAAATTATGTTTTTGTTTAATCTATTTATCTTTATTTGAGAGACAAATTTCTAGGATGAATATAGTAGAAGAAAATTGCGTAATGCATTTATTAAGTTTAATTCCGTTAGAAATTGCTAATGTTATAGCCAGAGAATCAGAAAAATTAACAAATGACTACTATTACGTAAAAAACCTGCTTCTTAAAAGATTCAAAATGACGCCAGAAGAGTTTAGGCAAAAATTAATGTCGTATAAGAAAGAATATTTAGCCACTTGGCGCGATCTAGCATTGGAGTTAAGAAATTATTTGGAAGGATTGATTGGCGGTCTTGAAGTATCTAATTTTGAAGCCCTGAAAGAATTAATAGTAGTAGATCAAATCAAGCGAAGATTGCCTATAGAAATGAAAGAACATTTGATTAATGATCTTCCAAAAATTAAAACCGCTGAGGTATTAGTAAATAAATTAGACTATTATGAAACAGCAAGACGTAATGTTAAAAACATGAATAAAATTTCACACAAATTTGAAGAGAGGAGGTCGAAAATGCGTGAAAATAGTAATTCAAAGCCATGGTTGCCAGCTCAAATTTATTATAATTTAAGAAAACAACAATTTATAAATAATAGCAGCCAAAATCATTGGAGCAGAAAAATCCAGTCACAAAGAAGGGAATTGCGTAGTAATCAAACGGAAAAACAGCGCCAAGCCGGATTGCATGATAGATTTTGATATTAACGAGAAAAAGGCACATGTCTTTTTTGGTACTGGAAGTGATATAAATTTGGTGAGTTATGAATATTATACTAAGATGGGATCGCCAAAATTATGTTCAAATAATATTTCGTTATCAGGCATAGATGAGGTGGTTGTTTATCCTAAAGGATAATTTTCTTATCAATTTAATATTGATGGATTTCTAATCACAGCAAATTTGTATGTGTTAAAATCTCTTGCATATGATATTTTATTAGGATATGATGTGATTTGCAAATTGAATTTGGCGATAGTTGAGAACGGAATTAAAATCGTTGTCAAACACAAAAATGTTCAAGTAAATTACATTGAAGTTCTGAAGAATTCCATTATAAAAATGAATCATGCTGCCAGAAGTAACAATAAAATGAAAGCATCATCTTTGGATAAGTCACGTGATGAAAATATTATTATTGCAAATGATAATAATGCACGACATAATTTCTTCATTAATTAAGCGAGCATCATATATGATAATGAAATTCATTTTAGTCACGTGTGAAATTTGAAAATAAGAAAATAAATAAATAAATTAGTAAAGGAATACAAATAAAATAAACCAAAAGATACGGATGGGCGGATGGATCACGGATGGGCAAAATGTTATATGATGAAATTGATAGTCCTGCACATGATAGAAAAGTCTGTGTAAAAGATTACCGAAGGAATTTCGATTACAGGGGAAAGAACAGAAATTTTAATATACCAATTGATAACAGAAGCAATAATAAATATGGCCAAAAATGTGTTAAACAGTCATTTAATCATGGAATTTATAATAAAAATAGATATGGGAAACATAGTTCAGAGAACTCTTACCAAGATGAATCAGAGATTTCTCAAAATTTTGTGACTAAAGATTCTTTGATACCTGAAGATATGACAGAAAGTGAAGATTTGATGAATAGTTCATCGGATATGGTTGAACCTAATGATGCATTTGAAATGCTAGAAAGTGCTTCACCTACTTCAAAAGCAAAGTATAATCCAAATTTTTCTCCTAGGTACAAAAATAGAAGGAATTATCATGGTCGAAATAATTATAATTATGATAGCCGACGATCAGGTACAGATAGCTATAATGAGCAAAGAAATTCCCAAATATCACACAGGTATAGTGCAAAGCGAACTGAAGTCTCGCTTAACAAATTTGAAAAGAGATATGAAAATGACCTTAGAGCTCATGATCATGACAATTACAAATCGGATTATGGGTCTGGAAGTTATAGACATGATAATGGGTGCTATGGAAAACAAAGGTATAACGACGGTAGAAATACTTCTCATCATGAATTTAAAAGAGCTAATTGTGGAAGAGATGCTTATTCGAATTTTTATAATTCTAGAGGTAGTAGGTATACAGCTTCTAATGATAGAGATCAATATACCGAAAGAAATTACAGAAAAATATGTATGCTGATTCTAAAGATAGCGATCAATATACAGAATATATGAAGCCGTAAGCTAACGCATCTGCATAACGTGAGATGTTTCTGTTTTATGTTTATCTGTTTATTTGTGTAAATTTATGTGTCTAAATTTTTGCAAGAAGTAACTGACGAGATCGCCAGAAACGTCAGGATGACTGAAAATGTGGGAATAAAAGATAAGACTCAATGGTTAAATGAACGTGATATCTCAAGCGAGACTTATAAAACGTGAACTCAAAATTGCAGAGCGAGATGTTGTTGTTCTATAGATACTCAGCAATGTAGTGGGTTGGTGGTTTTTAAAGCAAGGCTCAGAGAATCTCTTGCAAGTTGTACGATGTTATTTTGAATGTTAAGCTGTATGTTTGGTGATATATTAAACCTTTTTATACTTATTCACAGTTTGGAGAACATTAGTTTCGATTAAGCAATACATTATTCACATTAAAACCCACATATATATATATATATATATATATATATATATATATCAATCTCTCTATCTATCTCTTAATCATAAATTATATAAACAAACCACGCGTACAAAAAGGGGGAAATAATCTAGTACTAAACATTCATCATCTAAATTAACTAATACTCATAAAAAATTATTAATATGCCTTCAATCTAATTTCAGTAGTAATTACAACTGGATCTCCCTTCGTAAATTTATATTTGCAATTTCTAAATTTCATATTAATCAATATCATAAAGTTTTCATTTCAAACACATTCAATACTCACTTTAGTGATACATTTTTTGATTTACTCCATTACAGGCTAACTGCTCTTAATGTCAATTTTAACAAAAAACCACAAAAATTAAATAAAAGTAATTCACATTTAATCGTTACCTTTACCAATCCTGTTTTTAATAAAATTAAATTTAATCAATTATTTCACAACGAGCAATGTAAATTCCCACTTCACAGTGTTAATCTAAAAAGATCTTTTAAATATCCTATTAGTTTAGGTCGTAAAATTTTCAGTTATAATAAGTTTTCTAAAAATTTCAAACACACTGATACTTTTACATGTGAATGCAATTATCCCCATCTAAATACATAAACTAATGTACATCATGGACATGTTATAACTGGTAATTTAGACATTGTCAATAATAATCATTTAAGATCTTTGATGCGTCATGGAACTAAATATCGTATTCCTTCACGGTGTAATATACAGTCCATCATTAAACAATTCACATATGATTTAGATTTCTTCATTTATAAAATTGCTATTAACTATAATAAACCTACTGAATATTTTGTAGATTGGAAGCATCATGTCATCTTTCTTTTGAAACAACAATTATTAAAACTGAATATTGCCAAAAATTCAGTTTCTTTCTTCACCCTTAAACCACATATTGCAGCACTTCAAAATTATTTCATCATTACATATGTAGATAAGGCTGCTAACAACTATGCTATCATCTGCAAATATTACTATCATCACCTTCTAACTAAAGCAGTTACTTCTAATAATATTTTCAAACTTCCTCATGTTACTTTAAAGGAAAATAATAATCATACCGTATTCCCCGGCATGTACCGTATCCACCGTATTACCGCATTAGCTGGCATGCCTGAAAAAATCGAGGTACACTAGCATGCCGGAAAAACTCGTATTTACCGGCATGCCGGAAAATATGAGGTTTCACTACTGGAGAACGGGCGGCTGATTTATTTTGGTTTTTCTAACAACATTTTTCCTTTTAAGGTAAAAAATCAATACACATTTCTCTCTCTTTCTCCCCCTCTCTCTCTCTCTCTATACATATACTATATATATATATATATATATATATATTATATTTATTTGAATATTAAATTCTATTTATCTTACTAGCTAACCCGCCCGGCGTTGTCCGGGCCCGTAATAATATGCTAAAATGAACTCGAAATTTGTAAATCTCATAAAAAGACCCAATCTCGAACCGAACGAACCCTGAAACGAGTCCCCACTGCCTACAGTACCGTTTAGCAAGCGTTCTGCTCACGCACTGCAAAATCTTGCCAAAAAATAAAATAAAGTTCTCTAATCTTTTAGTTCCACATTCCACCACCAGGGGACTGACTATATTCTTAATAAAACTGTTTTTGAACGAAACTCCGTTAAACAACCTACCTGTAGACCTATTAGTCAAGGGGGTGGCGGACTTAAGCAAGAATTTAAGATATTTGTTGAAATTACTATTCGAAAATAGTAGTATGTACACTTTTGAAATTTTATATTAAATTTTAAATAACTAATATTTATAGCAGGACTCTATCGAAAATCCGCATCTAAAACGGTAGAAAACGGAACAGATTTAAATATTTGATTGCACCCCCTAAAAAAAATTTACTAGCAAGGATTTAAGATACTTGTTGAAGTTACTATCCTCGCTTTTCCCGGCATGCCGGGAAAGACCAGGGAGTAATATTAAAAAATCTGGTCTCCCTTGAATTTTGCGGCATGCCGGCTAATGCGGAGGAATACGGTATATTAAGCTATTATAAATTACTAGGCATAAAACATAACAACCTAAATTATCCTTATGTAGTTATGATTCCAAAATTTCACAAAAATCCTCTTAAATTCTGCACTGTCACTGTATGTTGTAATACATATAATACTCGTGCTAATACATTATTTTTAAATATTCTTACACAAATTTATGCGTTATCAGTCAACAAAGACAACACTCACTGCATTAAAGACAGTTTTGAATTGGTGGATAAAATAAAGACATTAACAAATGTCAATAATATTATTACTTTAGATTTCAAAGACCTAATTAATAATATCATTCTCAAAGACTTACATTCTATTATCAATACATTATTTATAGAATATTTTCCTTTATTAAATTTACCTGATAACATTGATACTGACTACTTCACATCTTTGACTAACTTTCTACTATTTCATAATTTTATTTACCAAGACAATGCCTCTTTTATTCAAAAACAGGTCATCCCTCAAAGCTTCAAATGTCTGCTTCATCAAGTATGTTATATGACTTATTTCTTTACTTTTATGAACGTAAATTTATTAACAATAATATCTTGCTATGCAGATACATAGATGATATAATTATTCTTTCAGTTAAAGATAATAATTCTATATCTCTTCCTGTAAAGTGCCCTTCTAATCTAGAACTTAGTACTATTTTTCCACATAATTCTAGTATCTATTTTATGGATGATAAAATTAATATTCTCCCTAATAACACCCTAACATTCAATATTTATGATAAACGC
Organism: Maratus speciosus; assembly: GCA_963932465.1. Classification (NCBI taxonomy): domain Eukaryota; kingdom Metazoa; phylum Arthropoda; class Arachnida; order Araneae; family Salticidae; genus Maratus; species Maratus speciosus. The sequence goes on along the minus strand of OZ010788.1, from coordinate 354,634,455 downwards.
AATGAATTTTCATTTAATGTAATTAATTTTACGAATTTCAATTCCTGCTTACATATTTCAGTATATAGAAATATTCTACTTAATCATTGTCTTCTTATCAAACGTTTATGTTCCTCCCAATTCTTACAGCCTAACATTTTTAAATTAAAGCAGTTAGCATTGTCATATAATTATCCCATCTCTTTTATATCTGCATGGCTCAAATCTTAATATTCATTCTTTTCTATTTTTTTTTCTACTTTTTACCAGTATAGACATATAATATGTATTTAAACCAAAAAAAAAAAAAAAAAAAAAAATAGAAAAAACTATTATGGAGGGTGGGTTGTGGATTGCTGAAAAAATTATAAAAACATACACAGCAAAAAATTATAGATATGTATATATATATAATATATGTATATGTAGATTTATATATAATAAAAAAAGTTATGTGTGTGTGTGCATGTGTGTTTTTTATCATACATTATACACTATTAAAATAAAAACATAAAAATACTATTACGGAGTGTTGAGGTCGGGAATGCTAAAAAAAGTTTAAAACCTTATATGTTTATATATGTGTGAGCGTGTATATGTGTATGTATATATGCTTATATATTGTATGGATATATTAAAAAAATAATAAAAAAAATAAATAAAAATAAAAAAAACACGGGGTATCATGCATTTAACATCATAAATTTCTCAACAATTTTCACACATTGCTTCATAATGCTTTGATATATTTCACTATCTCAATATTCCTCATTGTTTTTTAAATTTTCACATTTAGTTACATAATACAAGGCTATATTTTACTATCTCAAAATATTCCTCACTGTTTTTTAAATGTTATTTATATTCTCATTTTTTATATTATAATATTTTGTCTTTAAATAAGATAATTTAATCAATTGTCCTTCTATTTATTTTTTTATATAATTCTTTATGTTATTTTTTATTAATTTATTCCTTTTCTTTATATTATTTTTGTATTTACTCAGTAATATCAAGTTTATTGCTATTTTTTTTCATTCTACTTCAACTAAATGTTAATCTAAGTCATTTCTTTATTATTTCAATCAATTTCATTCTTTTTATTTTATTTTTTTTGAGTAAAGATGGCAGCACCAAACATTATTGTTAATCATCCAGTTCCAATTTACATTTTTTCTTTCTCACACCAGATGGCAACAAAGTTATGGGTTTCAGTCAGATAATCAACTGTAGGCCAAAATGTTAAAATGGTCCAAACTCTGTTTTACCACCCAGTCATGCTGCAGTTATGCTTCCTAGTATGTAATTTAGGTATTTTGCTCTATTAATTTTTAATATCCTGTGTGAGGTGTACCTTTTTAGATATCTTGGATTTTTATTATCTATTTTCTGTTATTTTTGCATTATAAGGATTTTGTCATTTTATGCTTAATACCAACAAAATTGGATGAAATAACGCATCTTCTATGAATGAACTCACAAGCTCCTCTGAAGATTCTGTGAGTTATTCATATTTTCTTATTTTATATACTGGTTTCGTATGTCCATTTCTAATTCATCTTTAGAACTTTACCAATTTATTCATATATTTGTGATTTCAATTTTATTGTTATATATATATATATATGATCTTTGTCACACTGTAACTCTCGTATTTACGAACCGATTTGGATATAACTTGGTATGTACATAGTACATGCCAATGTCTCGACCGAGTTCGTTAGCCAGTTTCATGCGCCATTTTGTTACAAATGGCGGCCATTTAATTTTTTAAAAAAATTAAATTTAAAATAAAGTACAAAAGTGTTAGAAACTGAAAAATATTTTTTTCTTATATATTTGACCTTGATGCAAAGATTCCGGGGCATTTTTTGTTTCGTCTATATCTTATCAATTGTCTGAGTTATAGAACTTTGAATTTCTAGTGTTGCTGACATTTTGAAACGATCTGAAGTTTGTCACGCGAAAAAAGTCGTATTTATGAACTGATTTGGATGTAACTTGCAGTGTACATAGTACATACCAATGTCTCGACCGAGTTTGTTGGTCAGTTTCATCCGCCATTTTATTTCAAAATGGCGTCCATTTACAAATTAAAAAAAAAATAATTTTAAATGAGGTACAAAAAAAAAAATAGAAGCCGAAAAAGATTTTTTTCTTATGTGTTTGACCTTGATGCAGACATTCTGGAGCATTTTTTGTTTTGTCTGTATCTTAAAAAATGACTGGGTTATAGCACTTTGAATTTTTAGTGTTGCTCACATTTTGAAACGATCTGATTTTTGTCACGCGATAACAGGCGTACATGTATATTGTTTCAAAATGGTGGTAATTTAAAATTTTTTAAAAAGTTTAAAATTTAAAATGAGGAACAAAAATATTAGAAATTGAAAAGATTTTGTTCTCATGTGTTTAAACTTGATACAAAGATTTCAGAGCATTTTTTGTTTTGCCTATATCTGAGCCTATGGCTGTGTTATAGCACTTTGAATTTCCAGCATGGCTGACATTTTGAAACGATTTGATTTTTGTCACGCGATAACACGCGTATTTATTAATATATTTAGATGCACGAAGGCATGTCTATAGTATATAGAAGTGTCTCGACCAAGTTATCTGGCCAGCTTCATCCACCATCTTGTTTAACAATTGCGGCCATATTTTTAAATATAAATTTTAAATGAGGTACAAAAAAAAAAAAAAAATACAAAATGAAAAAGATATTTTTCTTATGTATTTGGCTTTGATACAAGAAGCATTTTTTGCTTTGTCTTAACCTTTAAAAATGGTTGAAAATAGCACTTGTATTTTCTAATGTGAGTGACATTTTGAAAAATCTGATTTTTTGCCTGCGACAGCCCTCGTATATATCAACCAATTCCAACGTGAGTGAGCATGTGTACAGGGATTAGTTAGGTCTAGACTAAGGCCATTGGTTAGGTTCATGTTGTTTTAAAATGGCGGGCACTTCAAGATTTGGCGACCAAATATAAGTCACTTTAAATAAAACCAGTTTGGATACAGCTGACTAATTTCGCGATTTTCTCATTCATATTCAGTATTGAAAAAAAATTGTATTGAATCTTCTATGATCGGGTTCAACTAATTTCTGTTTCGTGTGTTTGAATAGTATAAGCTGGCTCTTTAAAAATAAGGAATATGAAAGATACCTCTTCCTCCCGGCACTGGCCGGAAGGAAATTTTTGTAATGCTGATCTTTTAATTCTGTTTTTTTAATTACTTTTTACATTAAATGTCCTCTAATTTGATCTGTAAACATTTGTATTTAAGTGAAAATTAATATTTTCTATAAAAACACAAAGTTATAAAACATGAACATTTCAAAAAATGGCCACAATTTTGGGTCACCACTGTATATAGTGCTCTGAAACATTGTTTAATTTAATATTCTCTGAAAAGCTTGCAATCATCTTATAGGTTATAAACGTATTACATGGTTCACATATACACTGCATACTTTGCATAAAATTATAATTAAATAGAGTTTTTTTTTTATTATATTTAATGTCAATATAGTTCTTCATTATATTAGAACTTACTTATGTAATATATATATATATATTTGTAAAAGTTACTAAATTGAAATATTTAAAATATATTACTGTATCCTAGGTGTGAAAGAAATAGACAAATACCACCCATACTCTTTCAAGTAAAAACAAATCCAATTTTTCATGAGAAAACATCGAGAAATGATGCAAGCAATTTCCATTATAAATTTTAAAATTTTACGGCACTAAAAATGTTTTTTTGCTTTATTAGTGATGTTTTATAAACAAAAACATCAGCCTGATGCTTTAGTTCATTGTAACGTAATGTTCACGTAAGTAGATATCTATTAAAAGAATCTTAATGTTTTACTTTAAAAAACAATTTATTGTGCTTATACTGTATTACAAATTTTAATTACACAAAATATGAAATGCATTGTTTTTTATGACTGGATTTAAATTTAAAAATACTTTTTCGAAAGTCTAAAGAAACTACGCTTCAAAAAGACAAATGCCTTTTAAACTAAGAAAATATAATATAAACAAGAAATAAAACGTACAAAAACCTTTTTCGAGTTACCATAATTCTGAAAAGCATTCTTATTATTAGGAAATTCAGAAACAAATATATTTTCGATATTTGAAGAACCATTTCTAAAAGCAGCTTTTTTTTGCTGCTACAGATTATAGGAAACATTTCTGAATATTTTTTGTAGTGTATTAGACACTTTTATCAAACTGCATGCTGATTAGAAAGATGATTCTCAACTAAACATTTTAAGCTGTGTAACTGAAATTATACATGAAGAATAACAAATTAATATTAATGTTAATGTTAATGCAGTCAAAGCTGTTAATTTATCAGAATATATATTATTAAAACATGTATGTTGAAGATGAAAATCTTTACTTGAGATTTGATGCTGTCCAAAAGACCTATATTTTGGACTCAGAATCCTAATACACTATAAAAACTACTTACGAATGTTTAAGAAAATCAGTGGAAGCAAAATAACCTTTTTGTTTATGAAAGAGCTTTTAAAAATCTGAAATATCTGTCTTTTTCTGTTTATAAAAGTAAAGAACGCTTTTGGAAGTTATAAAAGCAACGCTGACAAGGTTATTGCATATTTTCGTTCGTGGTTATATAACACTTTAACACATTTCTGAATAATTAACCTTTTCTGAATCCTAGGATATACTGATTGAAACGTCTTTGTGTGTAATAGAAATGTATAAAAATGAATTGATGTTCGTTTAAAAAAAAAAAAAATCGAAAAGCATTCTTCATATTTTAAACGATGTAAAATTCAATTTATTTGTTTTCTTAATTTTTAACATTAATATTCTAGTAATAATAAGCTTTTATGTAATAGCTTTTCTCAAAGAGATGAATTTTTCCTAGATTGTAGTAAAGAATATTTTCATTTCTTATTAGATTCATTTACGCATGAAACGTTGCCCCGTACAAGAATATTTCTGTATAATATATTAGCCTGGGTGTACTTTAAATGTTTAGCATTCTTCCAAAATTGTATGCTGTTTATGGGAATGTCACTTACCTTTCATTCACGTTGTTTAAATTTAACTCATACCTGTTAAGATATATCTTAATTGATATTGAATTTTGTTTGTAACTATAGTAAAAGTGAAGAATAAGTATTTTTTTAATTAAAAATACATTTTAAGACCTATTGTTTGCACACTGACCCTTTCTGATGCAAATTATTTATGTTGCTAAAAGATTCAATTGATTGAATGCCATTTGAAAGTATGAGCAAATTGATTTGAAAATAAAGTATTTTTATTATGTACATCATTATAAAAAAATATTTTATTCAAAAATTCTGGGTTCATTTGGCAGTTTAGAAAAAACATTAAGTGCTACAAATAATGTACAATTCCCTTTAAATTTTTAAAAAAGTACATTTTGCATTACATTCACTTTGTACATTATTTTAAAAAGTACATTTTACATTAAATTTTGATGAGAGAGATACATCATATGCAACCCTTGTAATTTTATGTTGTTACGTTTTAGTTCTTTTAAACATAAAACATTATTCTATTAATATTTAGCCTCACTATAAGATTCTATCATATTAAAGAATGTTTTTATCTTTCCTTTATGAAGTATTAACAAATAATAAACCGCATTATTTCCTAATATTTTGAAAGTTGCAAGCTGGTATGTGCTCAGAATTCAGAAATATATATAACATATTTTCTAAAATTATATTTTTTTCATGACGAATAAAAAATTTGAAAGGATAATATTTCTGTCCAAATATATGTGTTTAGGGATCACCATTCCTGACACGAACTGCATATAAATCAAGATACTTGTCAGTCAAAAATCACAACAGGTGAACTCAAGAAGGATTTTCTGACATGCAAGATTACTGATCATTAAAAGTATAGTATGTAAAGACACATATTTTACTCAATTTGAATAACACTAATTCGCAATAATTTAAATCTAAGTAATGAATTAAAACTAGTCACTGCGTTTTAGCTTCGGAACTACAGTTAGCAACAATGATTGCTAAATACACTTACGTATGTTGAAAAATGTATATGACTATAAGTTTAACACATGAGGATTTACATCAAGCTTTTAGATAATTAAAAAAAAATATTTCACCCAACCTTATCCGTTTAATGTGTTACCAAGAATATTTAAAATATATATATATATTTGAACGAACACCTAACAAATGCTAGTAGTCAAAAAATCAGCATATAATACTTTTTTTTCAAACTTATCTTTAAAAAAACAGCTATCACAAATATGTGTTTAAATAGATCTATATTTCGATTGTTTGAATAATAATCTTGTGGGAACCACAAAAAAGGAAGCGTTATGAAAAATAATGAAATTAGGAGAAGAAACTTCACTCCGTGGGGAAAAAGTCACATTAATTTCGCGCTATTTTGAGTACTTTTTATCGAAGAAGAAAAAAAAAAGTAACAATGAACGTAAAATGTTATAAACTTTAGGAATGTAAAAACATTTTTGCATAAATAGTCGTGTACATAAAAAATTATACTAATTTTTATTTTTTTTCAAATAAAAAGATTTACTTTTGGCGATTTAATTGAGTAATAATTAAATCAGTTTATTTGCGTACTATTAAGTATAACATGCATTTTTCTTCCTTGTAAGAGGTATTTAAAAAAATATTACTTCTTCATTTTCGGAAACTCCCAACGTCGTATGTGCCTAGAATGTCAAAATCAATTACATACAGTTTGAAATTATACTTATTTTATTTCGTGACGCATAAATAAATTAGAAGTATATTTTTGTTAAACATATGGATAGGGATCAACACCCTCACACGAACTCTATATAAATCAAGATACTTGACTGTATAAATTCATGACAGGTGAATTCAAGAAGGATTTTCTAGCATGCAAGAATACGAAATATGCCAAGAAAAATATGTACGTAAGTAAATTTTATTCGATTTATGGAAATCAGGTTAAAAACAATGATTAAGTAAAACTGACAGTAGCATTGTGCATTCTGAAACGCCTGTTTGCAAGAAAGACCGTTAATGAATAATTCAGTGTAAACAATAAAATAATTATTTTATAAACGTTCATTTATAGAGGATTTTAAGTGTGTTTTAAAATTTTTCTAAAACAAAGAACTTTATTAGATCATTCTCTATCAAGAACGTTTAAAAATGATTTGCATATTGTAATACAAATATATAAAGTTTTATTAGAAAAAACATATATTTTATTAAATACTGAATATAAAACTAATATTTACTGTTTCAGTGATTTATATTTACTTAAATATTTAAAAAAAAAACGCGCTTGCAGATATAGATATGATAAAGACATACATTTTGCTAGTCTCTTTAATGAGCTTTATAACAACTTAAAATACATATTATATACCATATAATATACAAAACAAGTTATAAAAAATATTGAAATTGTATCAAAACCTTTTGATATGTTTCGCAATGTTCAAAAGCGATTTTTGTTCTAAACACAATGTTAATGAGAAAGACTAATCTATACTAATATTATAAAGAAGAGAAAATTGTGTTTTGTTAGAGGTAATCTCTGGAGCTATCGAACCGATTTCAAAAGTAATGGTATCAAAATTATGGTTTTACTCCAACTTAGAACATAGGCTATTTTTTATGTCGGTACCACAACTCAAAAGGGAGTGCAGGAGCAAAAAACGCCCTAAAAATGCAATTTATGCGTTACTGAAGGGCCTAAATATATAACATTTGGAATATTAGTTACTTATAAGATAAAAATGATGTCAAAATTTAATCGACATTTAAAAGGGGAGAAAATGCACAAAAAGTGGTCGAAAAAAACGTTCTAAATGGTGGTTTCTACACAATCTCAGGAAATAGCAAACCGATTTAAAAAATAATGGAGTCAAAATAATGGTGACAACGCTTGCTCTAAGAAAGACTATATTTTATGTCGGTGCCAAAACCCCAAAGGGGGTTCAGGAGAAAAAAAAAACGTTCTAAATTGCAGTTTTTGCGTTACGGAAGGGCCTAGAATCATGGAATTTCGAATTGTAGTTAGTCATAAGATATTAATGTTGTCTGAGGATATTTCCTTAAAAAAATCGAAATTTAAAAGACTGTTAAAATACGAAAAAAGCGTTGTAAAAAACGTTCTAAATTGCGATTTCCATGATATCTCAGGAAGTACTCAACCGATTTCAAATATAATGGTGTAAAAATGATGGTGACAGATCATCCTCCAAGATAGGCTATATTTTATATCTGTTTCCACTACCCCAGAGGAGATACAAGAGCAAAAAACGCTCTAAAAATGCAATTTTTGAATTATGGAAAGACCTAGACTCATGAAATTTTGCATGGTATTTATTTATTAGATATAAATTACTTCCAAAAACATTTCTTTAAAAAATTGAAATTTAAAAAGGTGTGAAAATGCGCGAAAAGCGTTCTTAAAAACGTTCTAAATGCCCATTTGTCAGCGATATCTCAGGAAGAATTAAACTTTTTTGAAAATTATTTGTAGGAAATTGATGCTGACAACCTCTGCTCTAACATAAACGCGATTTTATGTCGGTATCACTATCACCTAGAGGTTTCAGGAGCATTAAAAAAAACGTTCTAAATTTCGATTTTCGTGATCGGTAGGGCCTAGAAGCTTGAAATTAGGCAAGGTACATATTTATTAGATATAAATGATCTTTAAGAAAAGTTTCGAAAAAATTGAAAATTTAAAAAGGGGTGAAAACGCGCGAAAACCTGTAAAAACGTTCTAAATTATGATTTCTAATCAATCTCAGGAAATATCAAAGTTATTTCAAAAGTAATTTTTACAAATCAATTGTGACAGTCCTGCTCCAACGTAGGCTATATTGTATGTTGTTGTTACTACCATTTAGGGGTTGCAAGGGCAAAACATGTTCTAATTTGCGTTTTTCGGAACACTGGGGAGTGAGCGAAAAGTGTTCTAAAAACGCTCTAAATTACAATTTTGATACAATTTTATAAAATACCAAATAGATTTAAAAAATAATGGTTTCAAATTGTTGGTGATAGAACCTGCTGAAACATAAGCTATATTTTATGTTGATGCCACTACCGTCAGAGGGATTCAGGAGCAAAAACCATTCTAAATTGCGAATTATGTATTACAGTGGCTATATACATTAAATATCGCATGGTAGTTACGTATAACATATAAATGCCCTCTAAGAACAGTTAAAATTCGAATTAAAAAGCGGTGAAGTGAAGGAGAGGAGCAAAAAGCGTTCTAAAAAGTCTTAAATTACGATTTCTATACAGTTTCAGGGAATATAAACCGATTATAAAAATAATAGTTGTGAATCAATAGTAACAGCCCTAAATTACGATTTATATGCAATGTCAGGGAACATAAACTGATTACAAAAGTTATAATCGCGAATGAATGGTAATAGTCTCTGATCCTACACAGGCTATATTTTATGCAGATGATTCTACTACCTGGGGTTCACAGGAGCAACAAACTTTCTAAAAAAGGCCTTTAAAAGCTTTCTAAATTACGTTTCTATGGAATATTAGGAAATAATATTCCGTTTTGAAAATTAATGTTTGCAAATTAATGGTGACAGTTTCTATTTCAACATAGCTTTTTATGTTGAGTGAGGTGGTGTGAATTGGAATTTGACATGATAATTAATTTTAAGATGTAAGAAGAAGGTTTCTAAAAAAATTCAAATCTTCAAATGAATACTGAAATGAGCGTATTAACGTAGCATAAAAGTTTCAAAATATTTTGTAAATTAACATTCAATTAGTTTTATATCGTTTTATTCATTTAAGTCACATTTCTGCCTAATGCAGTGTAATAATGATGTTTAGTCAAACAGTGTTTTAATTTGTAATTTTTGAAATATTCCTAAAAATAATAAGTACCTTTTAATAAAAAAAAGCTTTTAATAAAATAAAATATTACCTTTTAATAAAATAAAATATTACCTTTTAATAAAATAAAATATTACCTTTTAATAAAAAAATATTACCTTTTAATAAATTAAAATATAACATTTTAATAAAATAAAAATTTAGTTAGTACATTTTATTAAAAATTAGACATATAAATAGCACTTGGCATATTTCCAATATTACGCGAGCAAAGCCGCGGGGTTTGCTAGTAAATATATTAAAAAAAAATGAGAAGATTTATATTTACGTAGGTTTATAAGCGTTATTTAAGAAATTTTTAAAACAACGTACTTTTAAAAATTTGTTTGTTCTGTCTCAAACTCATGTTAAAATATTTGAGTAAGGTTAGTTGGGTTAACTGGACCCTCAATGTAACCGGGTCTTAGGCTATTTTATATAAAAAAAAACTGTTGATGTATTTTAAGTTTTAGCTTTTATGAACAATGCTCCTTAACCTCTACTTTTAAAACAACGTGTGTCAACTCAATATTAACTCTCTCTTTGCTGTGATAGGTTGTCGAAAATTTACGTTTCTTTTTTTAAAAAACAATGTCAATTTGGTTGAACTTCCTTGGCTTTTTATTAAAATACTGTAAGTACTTTTATTAACCAAATATTTTTTTTTAAGATTAGGCATATAACTACGTTAATATTATCAGGTTTCTATACATATTTACTTCATGTTTCAAATGTAAGCCCGGTGACCCAGTTACTCCATAAATCTTTCAAGAATGGAGTAACTGGGTCCTGTATCCGGGGTAACAGGACCATGCTGGATTCAGTTACCTGAATAGTTATAAATTATTTCTTTTTTAGTTTCTCTTACAACGGGAGGTCAATTTCTCCATTGGTTTTTGCTCCCAATAAAGAAAATTATATAATACCTTATTAAAATTACGTTATAAAATTAAAGAAAAACATACTGGGTGATATCAAACCAAATTTCTTCACCCCTTGAGAGGCGGTGATGCCGTTATGGCATCACATAATTTTAATTCCTAATTGCCAAATTGGCACAGGAATTTTATAATGAAAATTTCACCTTTATTAAGTACGCGAAAATATACTTTTACTTGTTTTCAAATAGATTCTCTTGTAAATACTTGTGTCATTAAATTATTTCAACATTTTACGAATGCAGATACCTTGCCCCTGAAAGCGAGATAGCCAAACCTTGAAACTGTACGATACAGGGGTCACATTCTATAGCGAAAATTTTATTGTTCGTACCACTATTTTGAAACTAATATCTTCATCGTACCTTTCTTTAGAATATGTTAGATAAAATGATGATGAAGGTAACTCATTAAGGGTTCTGGTGAGAACAATCAAATTTTCTCTATATAATGCGACCCCTGGATACAGATAAAAGACTTAAGTACTTACGTCGCCGTTTGTTCATAGATTTACCTTGCTATTTTTTCCCTTAATATACCCATGTGATTTTTATACTTATTACCTATACTAAAGTACATAAGTACTTACTTAATTTTTATGTTTTTGGTATAAATAAATCTAATATTTTCACTTTTAGTGCTTTTTTTAGACACATTGACAGCAAAGGTTTCCTTTACAATGCTCTTTATTGACATATAATTTACATGATCGGCATGGTTTAATTTTTTTTAAGTTGTTTATACTTTTTCAGACAGGACCTGATATCAAAAATGGAAAAAAAAAGAAACGCGCGTGGAACGAAGACCCTCCTGGTCCACTTACCCCATTTTTATGGGGCAACTGGACACACGAGGAAAGAAAGATCTAATATGCATATTTTTATATTTTTAAATATTAAAATGTAATTTTGAGAATTTCTGTCTGATAGAGGAAACCTAACTGAACACATTTACAGAAGTTCAGACTTTAATTCAAATGAACATTAGCTCTTTGAAGTTGAATTGTCAGAAGCTCCAGAGTCACATTGTAAAATCATGGACCAGTTGCCCCGACTAATCTTGCTTATATAACGAAAAAGTAATTAACTACTCAATTTCATCATTTCTTTTTTCTTTTAAATTGTGTTTATATGATATACGTGTTATAGTCCAACACAGGTGATAAATCGCGAAATATTCTCTGTAACTTGTACAATTTTATACGAGTTGAAACGTCCCTCGATTTAATCATGCGTCAATAAACGTTCGCCAAGATATACCGAATGACTGTGAAATTGCATGAATGAAACATCTTACGACTAATATATATATATATATATATATATATATATATATATATATATACTTGATCAATAAATAAAAATGCAAATACACCATAATTTTGGAAAGAATTCCTGTTACGCAACAATTTTTCATTAATTATTGAAATGCATTTTGTTGCGTTTAAGATGAGCTGATTTTGGCGCCTGTTATGCAATAATTTTACAGTAATTATATAATATATATATATATATATATATATACACTGTGTCCACGTATAACCTGACCGACCTTTATTTTCGCAAGCGTTGGTCCTAGATGCATACTTGCAATTACAAAAATGGTTTAAATAAGGTAAAGAATTATTTTTAAAGCGATTTGGGTCAAGAAAAACATACATTAAAAAGTTACGAAATTTAAATTTTTATACGGTCTCTCGGTCCTATAAGTGGTATTTACTAAAAATTTACTGTGACACTAACCAGTAAGACAAAAAATAGTACCATTCATCTAACATTAAAATTGGCCGAGTTATGAAACTTTGAAATGCATGACTTATACCACTTTCTTGCATATCAAAACGATTCGAGCCCCCTTGGCACGGTTCAAATCACACAATAAGAAAGCCATTCATCATTTTCCCCGACCTCGCATGGGGAGAAAAACTAATCCTTTCTTTGAAATGATGGATTTCCTTAGCGGTGATCCGTATAAGCATCCATTTTGTTGCCTGGATGGAGTGGAAGTGGGTGTTTTAATTTATGTATCAGGTACACTTATGCGCACATGTGCAATAAATATGCGCCAATTCAACTGTTAGTACTACGTAGGCTTATCCAATAAAAGGGACTTATTCTGTAATCTTTCTGAGAATTTTTTTTTTCTTACATACTTTTTTCTTTGTAAATAACTATATATGCCCCTTTTATGTACTGAATTATGAATTCATGAAAATTTTATCTTCTAAAGCATTTTTCGCGAATTGTTTAAACTACATTAGAAGATTTACATAATCATTTAATACATTTCAGAAGAATTTCAGAAATATTGAAGGATTTAGAAGGATTCATTAAATTTGAATTTAAGGGATTTTGTGCAATATTGATAACTTCTCTCAAATCTTTTATTTTAAATATTTTTCTTAGGTTCATGTAAATGGTCACCACGTTTTCGGATAACGTCATTACTTTCACTAACTAATATGGATGTTTTACAATTTTGAAAATTGCATAAAAAATATTTAGACAATTTCCTGTTGCATTTTAACTTACATAAATGGTCTTCATATACAAAGTATTTTGCACCATTCTTTCCCTCAAATATTCGTCGTTGCTCCATAATTTTTAACTGATTGCTTGAGGTAAACAAAATCGCAACGCTCGTATGAGTAAAATATGAGAATGGGTTTTCTTTTCTTTCTTTCTTTTTTTTTTTTCGGAATCGGCACAAAAATACATTAACCCACAGCAAAGGATTGAAAGAATTTAAACGACACCGACTTTTCGTTCCGATTCTTTAAACAACACCGACTTCATTGGTGTCAGATCTTTAATCATACAATAGTCAATTATTTGTTACTATTTAAGCTTTTAAAAGCATAAAGGCTGTTTGCTCTTTTCCAAAATGCATTTCAGTTGAAAGTGGAATAATCTGGAAGAACTTTTAAGAGGCTACTTCAGTCAAGTGAAAAAACCCGTTCGCTAATGCTAATCCTATGGAAGAATTTATAAAGATATCTCGGTTGCATTTTAATATTTTTAAATGATTTTTTTTTTTTTTTTTTTTTTTTTTTTTTTTTTTTTTTTGCATTGGTTAGTTGAGGTCAATCTCTACATCTGCCGTTTTTTACTTTTCGATTCCGTTTTTTCGATTTCGATTACAGATTTTTTTTATAAGGATGCTTTCAGTTTCGAAACCAGTTCCGCAAATGAAAGTGTCTTCATCAAAAATATCTGTACACAAAATCGAAAAAGTAAAAAACGGCCTTTGTACAGATCGATCTCAGCTAGCCAATGCAAAAAAAATCATTTAAAAATATTAAAATGCAACCGAGATATCTTTATAAATTTCTTCCATAGGATTAGCATTAGTGAACGGGTCTTTTCACTTGACTGAAGTAGCCTCTTAAGCAAATGTCAACTTCATGTCATCAGAGTCAGATAATATAGACGAACACGCGAACGCCGTTCGCAGAAAATTTTCAAAGTTTGCAGACAGTTCTGATGGGGTTTTTTTTTTACAAATTTTTCATTAAAAAAAATATTAAGACCTTAGGCGGATAATCTGTGCGAGGCCCGTCGCAGACTTGTGAGAAGGTCTGCAGATAAAAAAAAAACTATCTAGAAATTATTTGCCATGCACCATGGAAGAAGCACCGTGGCATATATATTTTTAAAACTTAAAATATTGGAAGTGCGGTGCTTATGCCGGAACAACAGGTACAATGTTTTTTTTTTTTTTTTTTTTTTTTTTTTTTTTTTTTTGCCAGGGCCGGTAGCAGAAACAGTGCAGCACCGAAGCAGGTGCTGCAGATTATTTTAAGCTTTGCAGATTAATTTAACAGATTAAAAATAAATTTTGTGTTGAAAAGTAAATGTTAAATGTTGATCTCTTTTAAATAAAGTTTATTTGGTTGGAAATTTTAGCGAATGTTTATATGCTTGTTTAGCATTTCTCTGCGATTTGCAGTGACTTTTTTACATTCGAAAGGGGAATTCGGTTTTAATATCTTAGTAAACATTATCCTCTTTTCAATAAAGTCTAATTCAGAAAACTGGATGGGGGGGGGGGGGGATTGAGAGCATGTAACGTAATGTGAGGGATTGGAAAGAGGACTTTTTCACTTTTGCTGTTAGCGGCGATATAGGACTTAGGAGGGGCGTGGCATTTTTCTGCAGAAAATTTTTAAGAAATTATTTGAGTTTGCAGACAGTTTTACATTTTATCTAAGTCTGCATGTCATTCATCGGTATGTTTAGACAACCTCTCAATGTGGCAAATATTGTTGTCGTTAGTTTATTGACACGCGATTAATAAATAGCGACTTATATGGTCGCAAAGGGTTTCAAATGCTTTTCTTGGAGAATATAGCAAAAAAAAAAAAATTACTTCCGGCTGTAAATTCTTAAATCTATAACCTAAATACCTCAAGAGACAAAAAAAAAAAAAAAAAAAAAAAAAAAAAAAAAGAGGCTAATTAAAAAAGCAATACATTTCTTTAAAATGTACTTCAAAACAGTAATGGGGCATGAATTGCCAAATATAATAATGAAGTGTTATTAAAGATGAAGTGTCGAAGTTAATTTTCTCTATATAATGAAATATTTTTTAAATAAAAAAAAAAATTATTCAGTTGATTTTTGATTCAGTTATCTGTACATAAATTTACACACGTACAAATCTGTATAAATCATATATTCTTCTACATTAACAACATTCATTTGTCACGTATTTTTTAGTCACCGTCTTTAAAAAAACTAAAAATATGCGATTTTTTTTTTTTTTTTTTTTTTTTTTTTTTTTTTTTTTTTTTGCAATGCAGGTGCAATCTTCTGTTAAGCATGCGATAATAAAACATATTGATTAAGCACGTTTTAGTCGAATATAGTTTAATTGAATATTCTGTATCATATAAATATAACATAAACTATAACGCTAAAGTTTTATTATTTTCATAATAACTAGGAGGCTCGGCCCCCTACGAGCTACGCTCGCCAACCCCCGTCCAGAAACCGCAGGCTCTAAATGCACGCTAATTTGATCGGCTTTAAAAATATTTCGAAAGATTGAATTACAATTTAAAAAACAGTGGCGATCTCCCTATAAACGAATTTCTATTCATTTCTCTTTGATTGGGGAATTTTAACGCAAAATCCGCTGCGTTACTACTTGATTATCCCGTCGACCCATTTCGCCAAATTATATAAATCGCCAAACCACTTGCCAAATTATACAAATTGACATAATTTTTATTTTAAATAACGAAAGAACAAATAAATTAGTACAACATTAATAAAAATACAAATAAAAAGTCGAAATAAAAATAACTTGATGACGTAGACACGTGTAACAACATTTCAAAATAAGCTAATATAAAAGGAATTAAGTAGAGTCTTTGTATCCTGGTATTTTTTAACAAAGCGAAAAGAAAGTTCTTTTAAATGAGACATTTTAAATTAATCGTTTTTAATCTGACGTAATTTTTACCAAGCTATTCTTTCTCTATTAAATATTCACGTGAAAATACCAGTTGAAAAGTATCCTCTCAAAATATCAAATAAATGTCTAGCGCAATTTTTAAATTTAAACCGTTTTGCAATATTATTTTGCGTTCATTTTATGTAATAACTGTAATGTGACGTAAATATGACGTAATTTCTCCTATTTAATACTTCTAATGCATGTTAATAAATTTATTATTTTACAAATGCCTTTCTCTCTTAAAATTCACGTGTAATTATAGTTTTTATGACTTAATTTTTAATAAGTTCCTGCTTTTTGCACATAATTATTTAATTCTAATTCCAAATGGTTTTTTTCTGTTTATAATAGTCACGTGTAAATAAATTTTTAATTTGTTTACACGTATAAATATTTTTTTTTTGAAGCAAACATTATTGCTTCCTCTGTTTATACAGTTGGCAACAGTTTAAATTAATATCACTTTCTAAAATCTGTAAAAAATATCTCTAGAAATGCTGAAAATTTGAATTTAAAATAGAAATAAAACCTCAAAAAATGAGTCAAAAAAAAAAAAAAATGCAATCTGCACTCCGGCAAATTCTAACGCATAAAATGATCTAAAAATGATTACACTGCCATGTACAGTTTTTGCTGCTATAAAACTTTTTTAGTGGAACGATTTTGTCCAACTTTAGCATTAAATATCTCTTAAAATAATTCTTCGATTTGAAAACTGTCTGCTTCAGCGTGTTTATCAAACATTTCTGTATAAAACCACCGATTTATATATTTTTGTATGCATTATTTTTCTTAATATTAACGAAGAAAGACCTCCAGTCACAGAAAATTCAAAACCGGCGGCGGCGGCGGCGGTGACAGCGGTAGTTACTTTTTTTTAGAATAGAGAGAAGAGATACAGTGCTTAGCATTATATGCTAAATAATTATTATGAAAATAATTAAGAGCACACGCGAAAACTGATAAAAGTAAAAACGAAGCATTTTTTTTCAAACTTTTTAGAACTTAAAATTTTGAAAAGAAAAAACTCATAGATCAAATCAACAATTCAGTGTGTAAACCAAACATTTTAACTAGAGATCGGCCGAAAATTCGGTTTCGTTCTCGTTTTTGGCTCAAAATCGGAGTTTCGTTTTCGGCGAAAATGTTGCCAAAAATTCGGCCTCACCAAAACTCGTCTGAAATTATTTTTATTCCAAATATCTCGTTTCTTCCTTTGGAAATTTTCAATATAACTCATCGATTTAAGCTGTATCGACTCAAATGAAACACTTGCTGGGCAACATATAACAATGATATGTTCCCGCACCATGTTGGTTATATCAAAGTAAAATTGCGTAATTTGTTATTTCTGTTTGTATAAATATTTTTTTATAAAATATAATTATGAGTGTAAAATTATAATGTTTATATATTTAAGTAAAATAGGAGTGTAAGTTCATACAAAAATTATTAAGTTGATTTTAAATATTAAATATATATTTTAAAAAAAATTGTTGTATTGTAAAATGAATGTATAATGTTGAATGTAGTTCGGATCTCAGATAACAACAATAGCCAGACGCCATGGTGTCGTTTTATGACAAGCCAGTGGAAAGTGGTGTATAATTAGAAATCGTAAAATAATAAAAATGTTGGAATAAATTTATGGCCTTAATAAAAGTGTTGGGATAAATTTATGGCTTTTCAGACCACCCAAACTTTAAGGCATATAATAATATTAAAGTATATGTAAGGGGCCATTCGCAGACTGTTAGCTAATAGGCCTATCGAAGGATAATGCAAAATCTTCTCACATCCAATAAGGGTGGACTAGACAAATAGTTCCACCCACTGCAGGAGTTGGTGTGCCAGAAGAAAAAGGTTTGAAAAAGAGAGTCTGAAAAAAGATGTCGAGGACGCAGGAGCTCTCCTGAAAGCCCGTGCAATGAATTCTGAAAGCCCGTGCAATGAATCCTGAAAGCCCGTGCAATGAATCCAGAAAGCCCTAGTAATGCCCAGGCGAGATGGACATATCGGAGTGAGCCTAAGCAAGCCTAATTGAGGATGTCTTCCTGATGTTAAAATAAAGTGGATTGTTCTACTGAGGTCCGTAGCTATGCATCCTGCCATCCCGATATCGCCGCTCTGATAAGAAGCGGATTCCTGATGACATATGGATATGATCCTTAGCAACGCGACAACTCTGAATTTGATGAATAAAGGCCACCATCCCGTATATGAAATAAGGTACTACCTTAAACTTTTTCTTTTACCACTTGAAATCATATGAGAAATTATAAATATCCTTTTCTGATATTTTGTGGTAGAGAGCAATCTGAGATCCAACAAAACCAATAATTAAATATAATTAAGGTAATTTAAAAATGAAAGAGAATTATTCTTTTAGCAAAAAGAAAAATATATAATAATAAGAGTAAATGAAAAATTGTCTTTTTTTTTAAGATTAAATATACATAAAATAATGAGAAGCAAACAAAAGTGTTGCTTTCTTTTTTTTTAATTAATATTATGTATTTCTGTATATAGTTGTGTTCAATGTAAATAAAATATTTAATCAAGTTTTAAAAAGTTTCTGTAATTATTTAATTGATAATGTTTAAGGTGTGTCAATTTATTTTTACAGCTTAAATTTTAGTTTAATTCATAAGTGGAAGAGTTCGTCTAAATAATTCACAACGCATACTCTTAATTTTATTCGTAATTAATTAAATTTAATAATTACATTTTGGCGCTGATTATAATTTAATTTTATTAATGCTTCGCGTTGCTCTTCTACTAGAATTATGTAATTACGATCACTTATGTTATTTGAATTTGTCTAAGGTATATAAAATTATATACCAATTTACTATGAGGTTGCTTGGATGATTTGGACCAATTAACTATTTTGGATGTAAATTAAATAGAAAATAAACAGGTGTAATTATCTGTCCAGCAACACTCTTTATTTATTGCTGTGTATTTCACTATTTATAATTATCAGTCATGACTGACTCAACATGTGAAATAAATTATAAAGCAAGTAATACATGCATGACTAAACTTTGAAGACGCTTTTCACAAGCTCATTAAAAATTGCAGACTTAACAGTAATAGATTTGAAACCGCAGAAGTGTTTCGAATACCCGTTGAATATCGTATAACGGAATAATATTAGAATATATTACAGTATAACAGATTATCATTTACAAAAATCTTTATAAAAGGTAAATCGAGGTATGTATACCTAAAACATTTTTTAATTAGATGAAATTCATATAATTAGACACTGATTTAATTATATTTTATTTTATATGAAAATAAAAAGTTTTGGCCAGAGACACAGAGAGCCAACTAGGGCCACACGTATAATACACTTAAAAGTTAACACTTTCAAAACAATAAATAAAATTCTAAAAGCCTAAAACTTACAAGTTTCAGCCACCCAGTGGCCATCATCAAGGGTCTTACTTCAGTTAAAAAGAGAAAAATACTTATTAGTTTGTAAAATTCAAAAGTTTACTTTTGAAACTTGTTTTACTTGTGAAACTTGTAGGTTTTAGACTTTTAGAATTGTACGAGTATTTAATGTTTTGAAAGTGTTAACTTTTAAGTGTATTATACGTCTTTTAGTAAATCTTTTTAATTATATTTGTGCTGTTAATTTCAAAACATAATAATCCTTCAATTTATTTAATTACACATATAATTAATCAATAATTATGTATGTATTAATTACTTTAAAAAAAATTTAACATTTTCGTTTTAGGCTGAAAATAGTAAGATTACCAAATACTAAGATTCGGTTTCAGTTTCTCTTTCGGTCTTAAACACTCGTTTCGGTCAATCCTTAATTTCAACTAATATGTATAAAATTCAAACTGGATACTTGCTGAGACAGTCATAAATACGTTTTTATTATTAACAGCACAAAACTGGCAAGCACGTTTTTATATTAAAAAAAAATTACGAAATCTAACAGCGTTTTTCCTTTTCTTATAAAGGCAAACAATGTGGCAGAAAAGGGTGTCAAAGTTGGCGATTTGAACGGAATTTACGAACAAAAGTTGTTATGAGAGAGTAAACACCTGTAACTCGATTAAGTATATTTTTTGAAAAATGAAAAATAAAATTCGATTCCAAATCACTTGCATTCCTGCCCAGTTTCACGTTTTTATGATAAAACAAAGTCTGTGAATGTGCCGAAAAACCATTAGTTTTAAAACACCTTGATTCTTAAAAGTAAAAGCAAAATATAGATATTGCTTGCCTGCGCATTTTAAAACGTCCTTTATGGCAGACTAGAGTTCTGCCCGGGCTTGGCCCGAGGCCCGCACCCGGCCCGGCGGAATGAAGGTGAATTTTCAAACGGGCCGGGCCGGCAGAATTAGGACAATTTTTTTAATGGGCCGGGCCGGGCCGGGCCGGGCCGACAGACAAAATAAACGGGTCGGGCCAGGCCGGCAAAAAAATTGAACGGGCCTGCAGGATCTGGCCGGGTCGATAAAAGAATTAATCGGGCCTATCGGCCCGATATAAGAATTCAAGTGATACAGATAAAATACGAGCCATTTACAATGAATATGATTTTCTCGAGAAGTATAAATGTGCATCACGAGCCGATGCGAGTTTAGCAACATCAATAAAGAAATGTAACATGTCCATCGTAGAGATCGGCATCGTACAGTTACTAGATGTCTGACTCAGGGTTTAATTTTTCTCAGCAGACTCGTGCCGGGACCAAACTGGTCTTAATCGATCTCAGGATGTGTAGGATAGGTATTATGTTTTGTAAGATTATTAATAGTGATAATGAACTTCTGTTAAGGGTGTTCTTAAATCCAAAAGGGCAACTTTCTGACATAAGTTTTAATTTATTTTTGCTCGAAAATGCATGAAACAAGCTGGTGTTGTTGTTCAGAAAATATGTAATTGAGCTGTTTTTTTTTTTTCATTTTTTTGCAAACGCAGTTGATCTTTGATAAAAGAGTATCAAAGTGGGCGTTTTGAGCCGAATTTCCGCGCGAAGGGAGAAGGGGCACTCAACAGCGGACGAAAAACGTGTTTGTCACGTGATCGAATTCGCTTATAACTCAATAGGTAATTGATTGATCAAAAAATGGCGAAAACAATTCAATTCCAAATCGCTTCCATGGCCAGGCTTTCCAATTTTATATCTTTCCGTTAAAAAATGAAATTGTAAATATGTCAAAACGTTTTGCGCTTGTTGAGCAGAGGAGTTAAGAACAGCCTTAGCAGTATATTTGGAAATATACCTTAAGGTGGTTCTCATATTCACCGCTCAACAATGCGAAACTTTTAGACACATTTTCTGACCCATTTTTAACTACAAAGGCATAAAATTGACAAGCCTGACTATTGAAGGCATTTGGAAACGAATAGCTTTCTCCATACTTGATAAATCACTTATAGAGATAACAGAGATTCTTGTCACATGACTGCCACGTTTTTCTCTTTCCCTGTGCTATCGCTTGCGGAAATTCGATTCAAAACGCTAACTTTGGCAGTATTTTCAGAAAGATATATTGCTTTAATTTAAGAAAAAAACGACATTTACATAGTTTCCGAATAAGAATACATGCCAATCTTACTCGTTTCCAAAAAGAAATGAATTCATAAATGTGTCGAAATGTAGCTCCTTTGGATTTGAGAAAAGCCTTAAAAATGAGAAAAATATTTTCACAAATCTACTTTTTATTATACAGCTTCAAAAATTATCATGTTTTTAATCCTTTATTCTGAACTACATTAATCTTTTAATGAATGTTTATTTGAATTTTGAAATGTCAGTAGAGACGATGACTAAAACATTGTAAGTAATCGTTAATGTTTACTGTTATGTATTTTATGTTTTGCGAACACATAGTAATCTAAAATATACTGTAAAATGTTCCCATAAATATGTATGTAGTATTCATTAAAAGAATCTTAATTGTATGTCGAGAAAAAACGGACATTTTTGTAGAGAAAAAACGGATAATTTTGTAGAAACTGGGTCGGGCCAATCTTCCAATTTTTATACCGGGCCGAGCCAAGATAGCTTTCGTTCGGGCCGGGCCTGGAAATTCCGGCCCGTGCAGAGCTCTAAAAACCGACAGGAGTAAAATGTAAAATATATATATATATCTTTTTCAATTGTTATTATTTGAACATGCGTGTATCTATCGGTTCGGTCCCTTCCTAATAAATAACTAAATAATTGTCAAATGTTAACTGTAATTCCTTCCAGCCAATTCTAATAAGCTCCTTGGAAAGCTAAGAAGGAATTCTTAAAAATCAATGATGGTTTTAGAAAAATAAAAGTTGCCTTAGATTTAAAAAAAATATATATATATATATTTTTTTTAGAATAAAAGAAAAATTTCTTTATTTATTTTAATTCACCGAGAAAAATACAAAATTTAAAGTTTTATTAACTGAACAAGTTTTAAGAAAGTTTTTCTCTTAAATAATAATTCAAAGTATTTTTTTTTTTTTTTTTTTTTAATGTATTAGAGGCCGTTACGAGCTAAGCCCTCAAAACCCTGTCCTAACCTCGCCGGGTTGTTAAACATGGTAATTTGAGTTGTTTCAAAAAATAAAATTTGATTATAGTAGATTGAAGGGTATTCCACAAATGAAAATGTAGTCATATTTAAAGGAATATTGTAACACATGGAATTGGCAGGTGTTTTCATGCAGATACTATGCGATCGAGTGTTTTCCATTTTTTAATAAAAGCAAAAGATCATTCATCAAATACTGTAAAAGGAAAATCTGTCGTCACGTGGAAAAAATCGCTTATAAATATATAACTCATTGATCAACGATTGGTAAACACTATTAAATGCCAAATCGCTTCAGTAGTCATGCCTGCAAACGTCATGCTTTTGCATTTAAAAATGTGTCCGTAAATATTTAAAAGCTCCGTGTTGTCGGAGGGACATATTTCTTTGATAAAGCCCTTAAAAGGTGACATAATCTTAGACTTGAGATTAGTTCGGATGATGAAACTGACACCATTTTCATATATGGAACAAGTTAGTGTGATTGCGTCAGTATAATGTCATATTCAATAAACTTTAGCTTGCATTTAAAGTTCCCAAAATTTATTAGTTTATTTCTAAATTTCTTTTCTTGTATCCCTTGAAATCAAAATTAACCAACCCTAAAATCTGAAACATTTAAAAATAATTGATGGAAATGATGCACTAATCTTAAACGCATAGACAATTCTGTTGGTGAAAATGACATAAATTCCCAAAAGAAAAAAATGCCTTTTCATCCAAAAAAAATGTACATCAGCACAGATTGTTTAGAACAATATTTTAATTAAAATCGTATTATATAATTTTTATATTCCCTTATAATTGAATTTTCTGTAAAAACATTGGGGCAGAATTTTAATGAAACGAAATAAAAGGCTAATATATATGTTTAAAAAAGGGCGAAACATTACAGACACAATTTGTTTACTTCAAGAACTTTTTTAAATTATTGTATTCCATTATAATGTAGTCTTTTTAAAGAAATGTAGTATTTGATAAAAGTTCTCAACAAAAAAGAGAAAAAAAAAAAAACCTTTTTTAAAAAATCTATACTTCACCAGGCTACAAAATGGATGCCCCTATATCCCTGCAGATTAATCGAATGCGTTAATCCAAAGAGGAAAGCTCCCCGTTCCTTCACATGACAGCCCGACACCACCCATCTTGACCTTTGAGGGGGACTAGCGGGCTGTGTGGGTTTCCACGTATCAAAACAGATGATTTCGACCATGCTTTCAGGGGTCGTGTATAAAGTACTTAAACTTATTTCAAGGTATCTGCGCTTTGAAAGAAATCGTACAAATATTACGATTAACTTTTATTAGTTAAGTTTCAGATTAGTTAAAATAATTGTATTTTAACATATGTTTTATTTTGTAAGGATTTGAGGCTAGGATTTCTTTTAACAAAAAAGATGTTATTTTCATAAGGTTGTATTTAAACCTTTCACCGTTTGAAACTTTCCCACTATTCTCCACGAAAAACATTCTTGTAAATAATAGCTATCTCTTTCAACGAGACCTGTTCAAAGGTGACCAGATGCCTCCCAAATTTTCAGAACAACTTTTCCTTCCCCCAATTCTTCTCTGTGCGTAGTTTACATGCTTTGTTTGGAGGGCGGGTACAAGTACAATGGCTATCTGCAAGAGGGAGGATTCACTGAGTGTGTCAAAAGTATCTTTTCCTACACTTCGGACCAAAATCCAGGAATAATATTTTCTACTGAAGCTGTGTTTGTGTACTGGTTTAGACTTACAGATTCAAAGGATTATTTTGAATTATATATATAAATGGTTTTTACATTCACAAAATTTATCATGCAATTTTATTTGTGTATTAGAAATATAGCGAATGTTTTATCTTAAGTTTTCTCAAATTTTATTTGAAGAAATGAAATTGCATATTACGTAGCGAAAAATAGCATTTTTGCTCATGATTAAATCTTTTATTAATTGCACAAAAAATTCTTTATTAAAATTCATTGAAATAAATTATATGGTATTTGGAATAGATAGAAGTAAGAAAGAATGCACCATTTTAAGATGATTCTTTCATTAAAATTTATACATCTTTTCGCGAGAAGTTAAAAATTTCAATATTTGTTCATTTGCAAAAACTCATTTATTTTTTATTTGAAGATATATATTTTGTAATAGAATTATTGCATATTTACATTTTTATAAATCGCAGAAATTATGAAATTTATTTAAATTTTAGAATTTTTATATGGCTATGGGTGAAATAAATAAATGTAAAAAATATAGATTTGTGTATTTATATTTTTCTTCGTTACCGATTTTTTTAAATTTAATAATTATAAATAATAAATATTAATTTAGACTGATAAAAAGATTCCTAAATGAATCCAAGAATTGCTGATTTTATGGATTTTTTAAAAAGTCTAATATGTTTATAATGCATATACATGTTATATATACAAAAGCAATTCTTACAAAAGCTGTTGCAAATCCAATCTCTATTTTTGTTTGAAATTAATATCTTTATCGAATCCTTTCCCAATGAAATGTTATTAAGAAGAATCTATTAATGCATTTATTAATACAGTTGAACTCGCCCCTCGATCTATGAATATAAGAAATATAATATTGCCTCAAGTCCTTCGCAATCCAATCAAATTAGACAAACACTATTTTGAACACTAATTTTTACCTTATCTACAGTCTACAGTCATAATTTCTGTGATTAAATGAAGCAAAAATTGTTATTCAGAAAAAGTAGTACCAACAAATCAAAGAAGTATATTGAATTCGCCACGAAGAAGTTAAATAGAAAAATAAGATAGTTTACCCCCTCCCCTTCTCTCTCACACACACACAGAGAGAGATAATAATAATATTTTTTTATTATTATTATTATAAACCGGTGCACTGTTAGGTAAACTGTAAAAAAAGGCAGCATTGAAAATAATAATAATTATTATTATAAATATGTGAAAGTAAAACTATATGCATAAATATTTCACTGAACAAAAAATTGAGATATAGTAGTTATTGAAGTAGATATTACATTGTATTATAGAAAGCCTATTCTATGTTTCAAGTAAACATTTATACCGATTCCTTTAACTAGTTATATGGATAACTTATGTATAAGGGCAGTGACTTTTACATATTTATGGGAACATTGACCAAAGCTAATTTTTGGGAGGGTGGGAGCGGGAGAAGACACGAGGTTAAAATAAACTAAATTTTTTAACAGAGATTTTAAAGAGTTGATACAATGACAGACAAATGAAAATTTTTGAAAGTTGGAAACTTTTCATTATCTTTATTTTTACTACATAGGAAAGAGCAAAATTAAAAAAGGGTGGGGGGGGGACAGAAAATGAGTCAAAATTTTGAGATCTGCACAAGAAAACACAAATTTGGCAACATGCAGCATAAATAAAAATGTTTCTTCATAGATATTTTAAACTAAATTTGGGATATAAAGTTATTCGTTATAGTATTTCTAAATAAAAAAATAAAATAAGATTGCCCATTCAACAACTAGAAACGTTATAAACATAAAAGCATGACAACTCCAGGCATGACTGTAAATATTTTGGGATTGATTTTTTTACCTCATTTTCCGACAAATAATTACATTTTGAGTTATATGCAAAATATTAACTTATCAAGCTGTTCCGTGCATAAACTCTATTTAAAATGCAACTTTGACACCATCTTCTAAAAAGCTTGTTGCTTTTATTAAAAAATGAAACACGTTGTTATACTTTATACTTTCTGAATAAGAGCACCGGCCAATTCCACGTGTTTATGAATAAAACTGAATTCAGGAATGTGTCCAAAAAAAAGTCTATTTGGATTCCAATTTATTTTAAAAGATTATGCTACTTCTATATTGGCAAGTGGGGCATTTGTCCAGAACCCCAAAAACTAGTATCCCAATTTTAGAAGTAATTGAGATTTTAATTCTGTACCGTATATTCATTTTTTTTTATGCCTCACCCGTCGTAAACGCCGCACTCCTCAAATTGGCCTGAATAAGCTTAAAAATATCGTAATCGCCGCACCCGTTGTAAACGCCGCATCCGTCGGAACGCTACTTTTGTCGACAGCGTCACATCGACCTAACTTTAATCAAAGTTTTCTGAGCAGTGTAGGATGCCTCATTTTTAATATCTTAAGATGTCTGAAGTTTTACTTAAAATATTTAAATCCGATTTTAAATATTTTTATGAATCTTTAAATTAAGGAAACTTAGTTGGTATATTAAAAGAAATCGTAAACGCCGCACATGGCGTAAACGCCGCACTTGGAAAAAAATTAACTTTTAAACTCGTAAACGCGGCGGCGTTTCTTCCATAAA
The DNA here is from genome assembly GCA_963932465.1 of Maratus speciosus. Classification (NCBI taxonomy): domain Eukaryota; kingdom Metazoa; phylum Arthropoda; class Arachnida; order Araneae; family Salticidae; genus Maratus; species Maratus speciosus. The sequence goes on along the minus strand of OZ010788.1, from coordinate 354,607,294 downwards.
ATGCGGTACTTTTTTCTTCCGAACTTTATTCGAGAAACATCTTTATTTTAAAATATTTCATATCTCTATTGTTAAATTTGTTTGAATGATAATGAAATAAATGAATTGATGATGTAATTATTATTTTCGCCAGCAAGCGAATAGAAGAAAGAATATTTTTTTTTAAATATTTTTTTAAAACCTATAAATAGTCTCTAATTAAAAATAAATTTTTAAATGTATCTATCTATATTATAAAGGACAAACGTCTCCGTGCGTAACGCTGACGTCATTTTGCGAATGGTAACAGTAGACCATTAAATTTCTTTTTTACAAAAATAATTAAACTTTTAAAAATCCCACATTTCTAATTTTTACACTGGTTAAAAAAGAAAAAAAAAGATACCTTGAATTTGTTTCAAAAATGTATTTCAATTTGTTTGAAAAATGTATCGAAATTTACCCATTTTTTATGATTTTTAAAATAATTTCCAAGCATGTTTTTTTTTAATTATTATTAAACATTTGGAAAAATGCTTATTGTCCTCGTCAGGGTAGGAAATCAAAAGTATATCTGAAGCTTTTGATTGGTTTAATCTGTATTTTATTCATTTTCTGATTGGTCTATACAGTAATCTGTATTTCCCTTTAATTTCAACAGAGATGGATACCTTCTATTGCCACTATGGCAAAAAAGTAATAAAAACTACAAAACAAAAAAAAAATTAATAACTCAGAAACAAATTGAGATACAGCTTTCAAACAAATTGCATTTAAAAATACATATTTTTCTCTATACGACGGTGTAAAAAGTAATAGCGTGGGATGTTTAGAAGTTTAAGAATGAAATTTCATTTAAAATGTGTTTCTTGGAAAAATTTCTTGGAAATCTGACGATGGAAAAGCCTTTTCCCGAACAGCCAATGAAATGCTTAGATAATACATAAGTTTCAGGTGGATAATACGTATGAGTCGCATGCGACTTTTGTTGCTTGCAATGTTTACGTGTAATAACATTATTAATGTTTAATTCATGGCGTACGAAATGTAGATCAACTCCGTGCGATTTTTTGTCTTAAATTTTAGTCTTTGAGAAAATCATTTTTCGAATGGTCGTTCTAATTTGTTAAATTGCATTTTCTTTTTATTTATTTATTTATTTAGCTTTATCGCGTCCAGACGATTAGGAGAGATAAACCTGTTTGTATTTAAGCTAAAATAAATAAATCAGCTTTGTTTGCGGGTGATATTCTATAACGAAGTTATATCTTCAATAAAATAAAATAATATAAATTAAAGCAGAAATATAACAAGCATGTAATCGGCCCTCGTGCTTAGATAATTGAAATTATCAGAATTTAAAAGGACTGTTGTAGCTAATAAGGTCTTAAGGCATTTTTTTTTTGGGGGGGGGGGAGGGCAAATACAAAAGTATTGAGTACTTTTAAGAAATTTCAAAACTTTATTTGAATGCATACTTTTCAAATACAAATGTTTTTTTTTTTTTTTTTTTTTTTTTTTTTTTTTTTTTTGGCGCTGTTAGTGGGCATTTAAAAGATTACATGGATGAAATGGTTTTTCTTTATATTCTGTAGCCCAGGATGTACGGGTTTGATTCCCTATTTAAAATAAATGCGCATTGTGCAGTATCATTGTAGTTTAATGCAGTAACATAAAGTTTTTTTTTTCTTTCTCATGATTAAGAGAAGTTGAATAACAAATGTCTGAGTAATTGATAAAATAGATGTTTCTCGAATGAAGCATGTAAGAAAAAAATATAGAACTAAAATTGCAATTACTTCTAAGTTTGGAACACGAAATTTGAGCGCTGGACAAATGATCGTCTTTCCCATACAGAAATAGCATATTCTTTTCAGCGCATTTTTTCTTCTTTAGCGTATTCATTATTCAAATTGACTTTTTTTTCACGCGTTCTTGATTTCAGTTTTTTTCGTAAAATATAAAAGTAGAATTGGCAAGTGTTCTTATTCAGGTACTATAAAGTCGAGCACTTTTTAATATTTTCCAATAAAATTTGGATTTTTTTTTTTTTTTTTTTTTTTAGAAAATGCTATCAAAATAGTAAGCGTTTTGAATGGAATTTCTGCACGTGATAGCTGATAAAGTTCATCATGGGGGAAAAATCGCTTATAACTCAAGGTGTATTTGGCAAAAAATGAAAAAAAAAAAAAAACTTTTCGCTCTAAAATCATTTAAAATGTCATGCCTGCAAGTATCATGTTTCTAGGATTACAAATTAGTCTATGGATGTGTCGGAAAGTTTTTCGTTACTAAATATGGAAAAATATCTTTTTATTTCTGAAATGGCATAATAAAGTCTTGCTCCGGTACAAACCGAGCTGAACATGAAAATTCAAGTACGATTCAATTCAACCCGACCCGAATCCGATACAATTTCTTCCATCCGAAATCGAGAAGGTAATTTTCGTCGATTGGTGTTCGAGCCCCCGAATTTGACATATTTTAATCCAAACCGAAGTATTTTAACCCGCAATCCAAAAGGAAAGGAATTTACTTCATATCTTAATGCAGCATTCAAAGTAATCTACAATTATATCTCGAATACAAATTTTATCTTTAATGTACAAAAATACATTCCTTTACTTTTGTTAACATGCAAATATAGTAAAACCTTTAAAGAATGGACATCTCGAAATTCAGTATAGCATTCCCGGTAAAAACACCATCGGTAAAAATCGCTTCGGTAAAAATCATCACGAAAAATATCCCCCCCCCCCCCAGAAAAAAGTATCATCAGCATAAAGCTCCCGAAAAAAAGAAAAGGGCTCACTTTGCTCACTAAATATACATAATTATCTTAATAATAATTATATATAATTAAGGTGGAAAAAGTCCACAGATTTATTAATAACACAATTTTGATGTCTTTGATTTAGCCGATTATAATTTTAAGTAAAGCAGGTGCTAATCACGTGTATTTGTACTAGAAACAACAAGAGCATTATATGCATACCGTTTAACACAGTAAAACATCCATATCGAACAGGGACTCATTATCGCAAGGGCAAACAGGGAAGTTGCCCCGGGTCCCCATAGTCAAATATTGGGTATTTTTTCTTTAAATTACTACAATTTGTAGCTACAAAGACGTCTTAGGTGCCCTCACCTGAGTCTTTGCCTCAAAGCGCTGCATATGGTTATGCAGATTTTTATTTGTGTAATAAAAACGAACAAAGAAAGTTTTTAAACAGTTAAGATTTTGAACTCGCAGGCTATCAAAGCCTGGGAGCTGATGTGCCTGCAGGTTCTGTATCATACGTAACGCGATAAACTCTTGATAGAAACATCCGATTTGCTTCAAATTTTGTGTGCTGGTCTATTCCTGTTTGATCAATCACTCCTTAATTTAGATAAATGGGTTTCTCATGCAGAATTATCTGATTTGCTTCAAATTTGGTACACCGGTTTATTCTGATAAGGCGCTTCCCTGCTTAAAGTTGGAGGCTCATTGGTTAAGTATAAAGGAGATAACGGGGGCCAACCCCTTCCCCTTAATTTAGATAAATGAATTTTTCATGCAGAATGATACGATTTGCTGCAAATTTGGCATACAGGTTTATTCTAAGACACTTTCCTGATTACATTTTAAGGTTCATTCGTTAAGTATGAAGGGGTAAATGAGGTGCTAATCCCCTTCATTTATTTTTCAAAGAGCGTTATTCTTACAAATAAGAGCATAAGTAGACGGGGGTCTAATCTCCCCCTTTATTTAGATAAATGGGTTTTTCATGCAGAATTATCCGATTTGTTTCAAATTTGGTATACCGGTTTATTCTGATAAGGCGCTTCCTTGATTAGAGTTGAAGGGATCATTTGTTAAGTATAAAGGGGGGTACCGGGGACCAACTCCTTCTCCTTAATTTAGATAAATGGATTTTTCATGCAGAATGATACGATTTGCTGCAAATATGGTATACAGGTTTATTCTAATACACTTCCCTGATTACATTTCAAGGTTCATTCGTTAAGTATAAAGTGGTAAACGAGGTTCTGATCCCCCTCATTTTTTTTTTCAAAGGGCGTTATTCTTACAAATAAGAGCATAAGTAGACGGGGGTTTTAATCTCCCCTTTTATTTAGATAAATGTGTTTTTCATGAAGAATTATCCGATTTGTTTCAAATTTGATATACCAGTTTATTCTGATAAGACACTTCCCTGATTCCTGATTATTTACCGTTTAGCTTAAAAAGAGAGTTCTATTTTACGAATTCTAGACATAAATTAGAGTGTAATATACAATTAGTGTGAATAGCCCGTGAGATCAATATCATCAGTTTAACTGGGTTCTTTTCTTTTTTAGCTTATTATTTGGTTTTTATAGTGTAAGAGGATAGAGGGGTAACAGAATTATGAGTGTTACAGAAAAAACATATTTTCAAATTGTCAGATTTGTTCAAAAAAAAAAAAAAAAAAAAAAAAAAAAAAAAAAAAAAAAAAAACAGAATATGGTCATTTTTATTTTGGGAATTTCTTCTGCTTTATTTTTCCAAGTACGAAGGGGCTGCTTTCTGCGTGTGGGGAAACGGATGGTGGGTTAAATAAAACTTCAGATTCTTCCAAACCGTTATATTGTTAGATTATGTGTTATATATTGATGCTTACATATATGTTTCTTTTAACTTTCAACAATGATCATTGGTGAGATAGGAGGAGACAATAAAATAAGAATAAATCAAACATTGTTTATTGAGTCTATAAACTCACTACATCAGTAGCTTATATTGTAACATTCAAAATATATGTATGAGCAACTTTTTTTTTTTATATAAGTATGCTATAGATGTAGGGAGGAGAAAGAATCTATAAACTGCATTTTCTTTTAAATTAGCCCTTGTCCCTTCCCTCCCCCCAGAGATAATCCCATTACCCTGACCAAATCTCCAGATTTTATGTCATATTTTTCTCTTACGTTCCCCAAAATGTACCCCTCCCTCGCCTCAAAAAATAGGTAATGAAAAATCGTCCCTTCTATTTATCTATATTTCATTCCCTTAAACATTTTTGTATGTAAAGTTTATTCGTGCGCAAATGTCTAACCTATTAACCCCCCCCCCCTCCCCCTCGTCCCCTACGCTGTAAAAAACTAATACTGGGCCTTTTCTACCTTAGTGAATCTCAGCCCATTTTTTATTTCATGGTGATTTTTTCCGGTGGAGTTTTTTACCGTGGTGATTTTAACGCCTACCTAAAATCAGTTGTTATAAAATAGCTAAGAAAACAATCTCGCTGGCTCCCGGAATTTTATAACATCACTATAGAAAAATTGTGCCAAATAAGACATCTCCAATCTAACCTAATTTACACCAAAATTTTATTTCTCTTTTAATAATCATGTGAAAATACATTTTTAATGGAAAGAAAATAATGTTATTCGTGTCTTTTTAAAATTGGCAACAAAAGATAAAGATTTTTGAAATAATACTGTTTGGCAATATTATTATTTGTAAATTTTAAATGTGACATAATTTTTCTTCATTTACTGTTTTTAACGCGTAATAAATGCATAAATATTCATATTTAATTTTCTTTCTCTTTTGGTTATCCACGTTATATCTTTATCATATAATTTTTCTCATTTTGTGCTTTGAACGCATGAACACTTAATTTTTATTTAAAGATTTTACTCTGATTTTAATAGTCAAGTGTAAAAACATTTTTTAATTGAAAGGACATATTTTTATTTGCTATGTTTTACAATTTTGTAACAATATAGAAAATTGACCTTTAATGAATCTGAACAATATCTGTATCGAAATGATGCGAGTATTACTCGCGCTCAGAGGGTTCCGTACAATAAATATATGAATTATTAACTGTATTATTAAAAAAATCGCTTCTGAAAGAATAATAAGATTTCGTAAAAAACAATAGAATGTAGGATTGAGTATAGACTATAGCTGCATATATTGAAAAGGGGCTGTGCATATATAACGCTATCACTCTCAAGGGCGGATCTGGAGAGTCCTCAAGGGGGGGGAGGCGATTTTAGAAATTTGGAAACTCCAATCTGATGCGTGGGTCAGGGCTAATTTTTTTCTCTGCGGGTCGTGTTACTTCTACTTTTTGCTGTGGGTCGGGTTTGGGTCCGGTTGACTTATATTTTTTGCTGCTGGTTGGATAAACTTATACTTTTTTGCTGTGGGTCGCGTTTGGGTCTGGTTGATTTCTATTTTTTGCTGTGGGTCGGGTTAACTTCTACTTTTTTGCTATGGGCCGGGCTAACTTCTACTTTTTCGACGCTGGTTGGGTTTGGGCCCGGTTGACATCTACTTTTCTACTACAGGTCGGGCTGACTTTTACTTTTTAGCTGCGCCTAGCGCGTTGGGTTTGGGGCAGATTGATATACATTATATCCGGTTTGGGTCAGTTTCGGATTGGGTTTTCACTACTGCGACTTGCGAGAAGGGTTCGAGTTGACCCGTTTTTTTTTTTTGTTTGTTTTTTTTTTTAAGAAAGTCTGGGTTTTTTTTAAGATAAAAACTATATGCAGTAAACAGACACGTCCAAATAATTAATTAGGAATACTTTTTAATCTCCAGAATTATGTAAAAAAATACTAATTTGGTATAAGACTGCTTGTCTCTTTATTTCTAAGGTGAGTTGTAATTCAGTAAAGAATGCTTTGAAACTTATTAAAAAACATACCGGGTGTCCTTAAATGGATTTTAAAATTTAGTACTTTTCGAATGGTGACAGCTATTTAAAAAAATCTTGCAGGAGGGTTATATAAGATGTCATGAGATTTGTTACTGTGATTCTTGATTTTACTGTATAATAGCATCGATAGATGGCTCTGTAAACAATGGTCGTTAAGCCTACCTCCTCCGGGAACCGATTTAGCACCTCTTGCTTCCAGCATGATCTCCGTTGCTACTTTAAACTAAAATCAAGAATCGCAGTTAAAAAAATTATCAAGGGTAGAGTAAAAAAGAAAAAAAAAATTCTGAAATTCAAAGAAAATTTTCTGAAAGGTTACAGCAGATGGGGGGATTCCCTTCTGGCACTAATTACTTTTGTTGCAGGTCGGGTTAGGTGTTTTGGATTCGGATCGATTTCAGGCTGAGTGTGCTTCCTGCTAACTGGGTTTGGGTTAATTTGTTTTTTTTTTTTTTTTTTTTTTTTTTTCAAAAATTAGTTCAATATATTATTTCAAGTTAAAAATTATACCTATAATAATAAACGTATGTAAGTGTGCTGTTTTCTAAAGAGACCACTGCATTTTCCCCACGACTCTTTGATGAAATTCGCTCGTCTTCGACCCTTTGATGAAATTTGCGTTTCTTCTGCAACCCTTTGACGAAATCAGTGTAGTTTTGCAGACCTTTGGTAAAATTCGCGTTTTTTTCCGTGACCCTTCTACAAAATTCACTTTTTTCAGCGATCCTTTGACTAAATTCGCGTTTTTAAAGCGATACTTTGACTAAATTCATTTTTTTCCCACGATTCTATGAAGAAATTCGTGTTTTCCGCACGATCCTTTGACGAAATTTGCGGGGTTTTTTTTCGCGGCTATTTGACAAAATTTGCGTTTTCTCCGCGATCCTTTAACGAAATTCGAGTTCTTTTCCGCTGCCTTTTGAAGAAATTCGCGTTTTCTGTGATCATTTGAAGAATTTCGCATGTTTTCCGTGGCTCCCCGACCAAATTCGCGTTTTTTCTGTGATCATTCGGCGAAATTGAAGTTATTTTCTGCGAACGATTGACGAAATAGATTTTTTATGGAGGACATTTATCAAGATTTGCGATTATTTGTACGTCCGAATTTTCGGATAGGTGAATTTTCAAAATTTTTGGAACCGAATGCTGGAGCTGCGTATTATTATTATTATTATTATTATTATTATTATTATTATTATTATTTTACCAAAATAGGTTAAAAAATTGCGCATATTTTTATTACACATTTCAAATCTGCACTCATTTTAGAGTAAAATATGCCCCAAAATCTTTATGAAACAGGATTTTTTAAAATAGAATTAGATCATAAAAAAAAAGGTTTGCTGCGGAAATTGCGGCTTGCGCAAATTTTGCCACTTTTACGTTGGCCGTGGAAATCTCGGGTTGCGCAGCGAGAGGGTTAAATTTGCGGAAAATTTGGAACATAATCACCCTTGTTCCCAACATCTATAACCCTCCTGCAAGTATTTTTTGAATATCTGTCACCATTTGCAATTTATTGAATTTTAAAATCAGTCAGTCCATTTTTTGGACATCCGGTATATTCAGTAGTTATGGGATGATGGCTGAAATTAAGCATTTAAGAAAAAAGTTAAGCTGGCTTCGATATGCCAGTTAGGGGTTTACCTGGGCTGAAGTTATCAGGCCCAAGCCCAGGTCCAACCCACATAAAAAAAAAATAAAACTATTGGCCCCGCCCGGTATAAAAGCTAAAAAATCAACTCCAGCCCTGCCTGCATTTCGCAATTAAAATTATTCATAAAGTACACTTGCTTATGCTCATATTTTATTTTCAAATTATGTTCGAAATTCATGAATACGGAAAAACAACAATATTAATGGCTATAGCGATGACTATTTGGGCAATTATGTACGTAAACACTACGTAAAAATATGACTTAGACAATTACATTCAAATAAAAATCCAGTAAGATAATCAGTTTAGAATGAAAGAAACGGTTGATAAAAAAAAAAATCATAATTTTAAAGCTCTACAAAGTAAAAAAGTAAATTTAAAAAAATGCATCTCTGTAACTTATCAAATCAAATTAAATTTCTAAAGATTTCGCTAAACAAATGTGCAAAACAAATATAATTTTTACGAATGACAAATAAGTAAGATTGCAGACCAACTTGGGATCGGGAAGAAGAATTTAGAGGAGTGCACGGGTCGTGGTCGAGCCAATAATGCTTATCATACGGGCTGAAACGGACCAAATGTTTAGCTTTTATTCCGGGCCGAGCCCCGACCTGGAAATTTTGGCCAGTGCAGGCCTCTAGGAAAAATGGAGTCCAGGCCAAGCTCGATCTGGAGGAAAAAGAAGTCTGGCCCGACCCGAATCTGCTGAAAAAATTAAAATCCGGGCATGACCCGACTCTAAAAGAGAAAAGACCTGACCCAGCCCGAGTCTCGTGGATTTAAACTGGCGCGACCCGGGTCGAGTCAGACCAACTTGGGCTCGGGAGGAAGAATTTAGAAGAATGCACGGGTCGTGGTCGGGCCAATAATGCTTATCATACGGGCTGACACGGACTGAATGTTTAGCTTTTATTCCGGGCCGAGCCCCGACCTGGAAATTTAGGCCAGTGCAGACCTCTAGGAAAAATGAAATCCAGGCCACGCTCGATCTGGAGAAAAAGGAAGTCTGACTCGACCCGAATCTGCAGAAAAAATTAAGATCAGGGCATGACCCGATTCTGAAAGAGAAAAGACCTGACCGAGCCCGAGTCTCGTGGATTTAAACTGGTGCGACCCGGGTCGGTTCGGACCAACTTGGGATCGGGAGGAAGAATTTAGAGGAATGCACGGGTCGTGGTCGGGCCAATAATGCTTATCATACGGGCTGACACGGACCGAATGTTTAGCTTTTATTCCGGGCCGAGCCCCGACCTGGAAATTTTGGCCATTGCAGACCTCTAGGAAAAATAAAATCCAGGCCAGGCTCGATCTGGAGGAAAAAGAAGTCTGACTCGACCCGAATCTGCAGAAAAAATTAAGATCAGGGCATGACCCGGTTCTGAAAGAGAAAAGACCTGATCCAGCCCGAGTCTCGTGGATTTAAACTGGCGCGACCCGGGTCGGGTCGGACCAACTTGGGCTCGGGAGGAAGAATTTAGAGGAGTTCACGGGTCGTGGTCGGGCCAATAATACTTATCATACGGGCTGACACGGACCGAATGTTTAGCTTTTATTCCGGGCCGAGCCCCGACCTGGAAATTTTGGCCATTGCAGACCTCTAGGAAAAATGAAATCCAGGCCAGGCTCGATCTGGAGGAAAAAGAAGTCTGACTCGACCCGAATCTGCAGAAAAAATTAAGATCAGGGCACGACCCGACTCTAAAAGAGAAAAGACCTGACCGAGCCCGAGTCTCGTGGATTTAAATTGGCGTGACGCGGGTCGGACCAACTTGGACTCGGGAGGAAGAATTTAGAGGAGTGCACGGGTCGTGGTCGGGCCAATAATGTTTATCATACGGGCTGACACGGACCGAATGTTTAGCTTTTATTCCGGGCCGAGTCCCGACTTGGAAATTTTGGCCAGTGCAGACCTGTAGGAAAAATGAAGTCCAGGCCAGGCTCGATCTCGAGGAAAAATAGGTACGGCCCGACACGAATCTGCAGAAAAAATTAAGATCAGGGCACGTCCCGACTCTAAAAGAGAAAAGACCTGACCCAGTCTGAGTCTCGTGGATTTCAAGTGGGCTCGAGCTCCGCCCCAATTTATTTCCTGTGAGGATGTATAATGTCGTTTTACAAACCCTTTATTAGCCCAAGGGGGGGGGGCGATCGTCCCTTCGCCCCCCCCCCCTTAGATCCGCCATTGATCACTCTAAGGGGGAGGGGAGTCTGGCACTTCTTAAATAAGATATCTCTGGGGAGAGGGGGCGTTTCTTTTTGATATCGTTATCATTTTTTGATCCAACCACACTTTTATTTTTTCAAAAACTTTTTCATTACATCCAAATAGTCTGTTACCTTTATTATTTTTTTTATATGTTTTTATGAAAATAAAGATATTATTAAAGCCATTAAATGTTTATAGAATCATTTCATTCCAAAATTTGGAATACGCCAACGTTTGGCATTCCTGTTCTTCTGCCATATGGGCATATAATTCGTTGTCAGAGAAATCAGGAACATAATATGTAGGACATAATACTTACATTTACCAGTAAAGAAAGACAAAGAATGCTAGCCACTGTTTTATTGACAAGGCTGCCACTGCCAACTATTTTTCTATTCCGTTTGCACTTCTGTTAAAAACTTAAAAAAAAAAAAAAAAAAAAAGAAAGAAAACAGATTTTGTATAGTACATTTTTCTTGCAAATGTTCTCGAACAGTGTGTCAATAATTTTTGTTTTGTGAAAGTGGTATGGGGTAGAATTAAAGAATTAGTCGCCTGTGGCAGCCTTCTATTGATAAGTTCTGCATTTAACCTTCCCGGGTAGGGGGCTAGTGCAAGAATACAATATTATTTTTGGATACATTATGTAACAATATGCTATTATTAAATACTTTTAAATAGTAAATAACTCTTTTAGATGTTATTTGATATAAATTTATTTCATTTATTGATAGTTTATTGGCCCTTGAATCCGTAAAGTATGCAACTAATAAATGTATAACCCTAGTTGTATATCACTATAAGTGTATAAAAAGAAAGAAAAATAATATAAAAATAAAATAATTTTTTGACATTGATAACGATATCAGCAACTAATAAATGTATAATCATATGTGTATATCACTGTAGGCGTATAAAAAGAAAGAAAAAGAATCTAAAAACAAAATAATTTTTAGACATTGATAACAGCATCATCGGATAGAGGGGGGGATTGACAAATGATAACATATGATATCATAAGGGGGGGGGCAGTGGTCCAAATTTAGCAAAATGTTCATAACGTTACATATGTAATAGCCCCAATGTATGAATGGGTTTACCACAAAAATTAAAAGAGGTATGAAGCCTACATAATATCAAATATTGCTATTCTCTATAACTCTTCTTTTTTATTATCCTAATCTGTTTTTTTTTTCTCTTTTTTTTTTTTTTTTTTTTTTTTGACAAAGAATAGTTATTTGGCTATACATTGGCTACATGAGTTTGCAATTATTTCCCTTTTGACCAGAAATAGCAGAAAATATCATTCTAGGTGATAAATTGTGTTTCCCTGGAATTCCCCCCCCCCCTTCTTCTCATTTTTATGTGAGTAAGAAAAGATAGGCAAAGGGAATAACGCACAAAGGATTAGTGTATTGCTCCTTTTACATTATAATTGAGGCAATACCCTATCTCCATTTCTTTTTTCCACAGTAAACTTAACTTATAAGATTTTCTTGAAAACTATTATAAATACGGATTAGATCTTCTTAAAATACTGTGTATATAGGGCATTCTTCGTCTGCAAAGCTGACATTGAACAGTTTTAAGCCTGTTAAGCGTCATCAACTGTCAAACTCTACAAATAAATAAATGAATATTGTTTCATATATTCATTTTTTAACTTCCCGGATTCTTTTCTTTTTGTCATACTTCATTTTATATCTTTGGCTGTTTTGAAATTCTGCAACTTTTTTCTGGAACTGTTGCAACTTGAGATGTTTTAAAAATTGCAATTTCATAGGAAAGAGAAGGCGGGGAATTGAATGTCAGATTAGAATGTAGTGATTGCATTGCCACGGGGGCGATTCAAAAAGGAGTGGAGTGGATGGAAGAAAATTGACTTAAAATTTACTAACGAATGGATAACTGAAAATAATTCAAATTAAAGTATTAATAGAATTTTGACAAAAGGAACAAAAAGCAAAAACAAGAAAGGATGCAAAAGGAAAATAGAAGCTTTAGATGGTGCATTGTATTTATACAAGATTTTTTTTTTTTTTTTTTTTTTTTTTTTTTTTTAGGATACAGTTTTTAAAATTAGCTTGCACATGTTATACGACGAAAGACTAATTTTAAATATTCACATTGAGATAAAGTACAATTTTATAGCAATGTATTATAAACGCTATGCGTCTGTCTAGACTTTTGTTATGGGATTCTGTTTTTGAGAAATTGTGAAGAGTTTTTTTTTATTATTATTTAATTAAACTTGTGCAAATTTAGTCAATGTTGTGAATTTGAACTAACCATTATATTCAAGTTTTCCTGAAAAGTTAATAACAGCGTATAACAAATATGTTTTTTCTTTATATATGTAAAAGTGATAGGTCAGATTTTATTTTTAAATGATTAAGGTCGGAGATGAAAAATTTTATGGGAGGTGTATTTTTAAGACAAAGAAATTTTGTGAAGGGATGAAAAGAATTATGAAGAGTTCTGTTTTAAGATGAAATATTTTGTGAAGTATCCTTTTAAGGACTCAGAAATTTTCGAAACAGATCCTTTGCAATACAATATATATTGCAATTTATGTAAGTTAACTTTTATTCAAAATATTGTGATCTGTATATTTTTTTTTTCACGTAATGTAAATGTAATTTGAAATATCGCAATCCAGAATTTTACTTTTCATTTAATTTAAAGGCAATTTGAAATATATAATCTGCACAAGTACATATTACATTATATGCTCGGTATTCATCATATGCAGTACATGTAATCTAAATATAATTCAAAATATCAAAAATGAGAAAGTAAAAATGATTTTGAGCCTATCACTCGTTATATCTTCTAGTTAACGGTAATAATCTCAAAAATACACATATAAATGCTTTTAAAAAGTTTGTTCGCTGTTCTATAGTAACTGTTTGATTTTTGTTTCGTAACATTATCTTTAATTTATTAATAGTCTTTTCCAATTTCAGAAGAAAAAGGAAAACAATAAGGGAGAAATCAACGGGTTTTTAAAACTAAAAATACCAACTAAAACCTAGATTGAAAAAATCGAATACAGTAATAAGTAATAATGCAAATTAACTCTGATAAAAATTACATTTTTTTTTTTTTTTGCTATATTCAAATTCTTGCGTAATATACTGAAAATTATATAGAGAGAAGTGAATTCTCAAGGTTTCTCTTTTTTTTTCTTTTTTTTTTTTTTTTTTTTTTTTTTTTTTTTTTTTTTTTTGTTAAGTTTTTAATGTAATACAAGCTTCAGTGCTTTACACTTCATATTACTCGTGTTATACAAGAATTTAAACATAATAAAAAATGCATTCGTATCAGAATTAGCTTGTGAATTTTATCAGAATTAACACTAAATTTAACTTACTTATTATTTATAACTTTTTTGCTATTATTATACTAACTTTCAAATGGAATAATACCACGATTTCTCATTTAATTTTCTCCTTTTATAACTTTTTCAGCTTATTTTTCTTCAAATACAACTTAACTTAAACGAAACATAAAAAAACATTACAAATTGCATAATTATTTTACTTTTCGAAATTTTCTTTGTACGTAATGTTTCAAACTGCAACAAGTCAAATAGTAGAATATATGTGGAATGAAACTAAAAACCACCGCTCTTTTTTTTTTGAGTTCCAGAGTATAAAAAATAAAATTTATAAAGTTTTATTATATTGCCCTTATTTTATTGAAAGGGAAATGATAAACCTATGCTTTAAAACTCCAGGTCTTTGCTTCGGACGATGCTATACTTAAAAGTAAGAGATTATTGCAAGTTAAATTACAAATTTAAACTATTTTAAGTATTTAAAAAATCTCAGCAACAGCTCATGAAAATGAATATTAAGACGAACTATAATAAAAAATAATTACATGCTTAGAAAATTTTATTCTTTGGATGTGCACGCATTAGTATTGTATATTTTTTAAAATATGCTTTATGTAATATAAAAATTATAAGTCATTTTAAAATAGAAACATCTTAATCATTACATAGCTAAAGATTAATTATAATAAAAAATTCTATTATTAATTTTATTATTATAGCAGGATGTAACTGAAATTTAATATGCAAAACTAATTTCGCATTCTAGAACGTATTTTTTTCATAATTATAAGATAATTTCTTGCTTATAATTTTCGCTAGTCTTCCTGTCATATGAAAAAAAAGTTACATTTACTATCCCAATACTTTAGGATTATATCAAACAGGATCATTCCCAGTAAGGTGAAAAAAATCACTGATAATAGGCGGTATTTTAGTGAAGATTAATAGAATCTTTACTGTGAAAGAACCCCTTTAAGGTGAGCACAAAGGATTATAGCCAGAGCCATTCATGCTCGACCAAACCCACACGTCAATCAACTAGCTTACTTAGAGGGGAAAGAAAAGCCGAGTAAATCCGTGCCTAACGTTTCACGAACAAAAACCGGTGTATAGAAATATCCGTTTTCAACAGTTCGCAGACAGAAAATCCCCTGGGACAAAACCCGTTTCAAACGTTTCAAGGTAAGAAAGTGGAATACGGGAAAATCCGGGCCAAACGGCTAAAGGGTTAACTTGCAACGACCGTCTTCCCAGTTTAAAATTTGTACTCGAACTTTAACTTACTTTCAAATGTCCGATCGAAGTAAAATTTTACATACTGACTTAAATCCGATGACAATGCAATATTATTATGATTTTCGACTCTTACCATCTTATACATACTTATATTAGAGGATAAAACAAAAAAAAAATCGAATAGATTACCGTCAAGAAGTTTAAGAAAGAGTTTTAGATTAGATAACATAAACCTGTGATGGTTGTATTTTTTAACTTTTATAATTTTATTTTATGTACTTTTTAACGCTGAATCAAAAAATCACCTTCACTTTTAACCATCATGTCAATATTTTTCGCAAATCGTAAATTTCAAGGTTAAAAAATAGCGAAAAATCTGATGCTGTAAAAGAGATATAAGACTTTTTTATTCAGTTTAATTTTATTTAATTCAATAATTTATTAGTTTTTTGGCTTATACGGAGTTTCTTACAGCTAAACAGCTCGGGGGTCCAATGAGGTTGGGAGGGGAGGGGGATCAATTTTAACTTTTAGCTTTTTAACTTTGAAATTTGCGATTTGAGAAAATTCATGACGTGGTGGTTTAAAATGAAGGTCATTTTCGGATTCAGTGCTAAAAAATACATAAGAATCAATTTTCAAAAGCTAAAAAACATGCCATAATCCAAAATTTGAAAGACAGTGTAATCTAACAGCAATTAAAAATATGTATCATTTTGTAACAAAAAATCTGCTATTTTTATATTCTTATATGTTCAGTACAAATTGTATATTTTGCAGTAATATATCAGAATGATTAAAGATATCAAATTTATATTACAATGCTAATTTTTACTCTCAGTCATTTCTTTAATATATCTGACGAAATTATATTTCTACTAAATTTGTGAATGTCACCTAATATGCAGCAAAAAACATACTCCAAATTTAAACAGCTATTACTCGATCAATTTTAATCGTAGAATAACGGGACTTTTTTTTGCCTTACTTGCCAGTATAACATGGAGATTTTACTAAATATAAATTATAGGACCGCGTGACCGTATAAAAATTTATCTTCTGTAATTCTTCACTAAATTATTTTTTCGCTTCAAACTTTTTTTTATCTTAACCCTGCACCTAATTTTGACCATTTTTGTAATTGGATGTATGCATCTAGGACCAACGGCTGAAAAAAAAAGGTCGGTCAGGTTATACGTGGACACACTGTATATATATATATATTATTTATATATTTTATTTATATATATGTTAAGGTTTCACGTTGATAAGTAAATTTAGAAATCTCAGAAAAAAAAATAGTTTAAATAATGTTTCGTTTTTTCCCCGTTGGCCTATATTAAAACAGAAAGAGAGCAAAAATTATACATTTTTCAAAAACTTCATTTGTTGCTTGACTTACTACTCTTCACTGCTCACTTGAACTAAAACCAAAAGCATTGATGTTTCATAATTGATTTCGGTGCGCAAGCTAAATTAATGTGTTCTAACAGAAATTTCTTTTGAAGAACATGAATTGCAGACACAAAAAATTTAGTATGATACCCATATCTACTGCGTATAAACCATATGTACTGCGAATGGGGGGGGGGGGTATCTTTTACTTAACAAAATTATAGTTCGTAGAGCGATGGTGAATAAATGTTGCATTCCATGAGATATATTCACTGTTTTTTTCTAAAACAAAGTGATTTTTATTTATACAAAAGACATCGTTAATGTTTCGGAAGCAATCACACTGATTGACAACAAAAAGCTCCCTGTAAAAGTAAAGTTTGAGTCATTTAGATTTCAGCTAAAAAAAAAGCATTGAAATTATTGTATCGTGTACAGTTGTTTATATGGAGTGACTCGTTTTCAAAAATTAAGATAATTTGTGCCTTACTAAAATATCAGTGGAAAGTGCTTGAACAAAAGTATACATCTACTAATATGAAAATAACCTGTAAATAAATGTATAAAAACATTAGCCAGTTACATTAGCAAAACGAATTAAAATATGTTAGTGCATAGTACTGGACACGAAAAAGAGAGACATCAAAATCCCTATGCACAGAGACAAAAATCATCAAAATAGATTTAAATGATATATTTCATCGCACTCTTTTATCGCTCTCAACATGGTTTTTATATGTGAATATGGAATATTTTAATCGATTGTTATCCCAATTCTTAGTAGGCTAGAATTGTTAATTATATTTTAATACATTACTTTAAAGACATATTTTTCCGTTAGCACAACACAGGTGATAAATAGCGAAATATTTTCTGTAACTTGTACAAATTTATGTGAGTTGAAACGTGATTTAATGATGCGTGAATAAACGCTCGCTAAGATAAACCAAATGGCTGTGAAATTGCAACAATGAAACATTTTACTGTTATATATATATATATATATATATATATATATATATGGGACATTCTCACAATCTTTTGACTTTCATGTCCCTGAATAATAATTTTTTATTTAATACACTTTTTAGTGTTTTTTTTTTATTTCGTATACTGGGGAACATCCCATTGCATGATTGCATAACAATATTAACGAGACAAATAAGTTTTGGACGATATTGGGGGTCCAAATATCAGAAAAACTCATCTACCGTCCCGTGTCCCTGATGCTGATTTTTAATTTTGGATATGTATGGATAAAATTGTTTCAATAAAAATGGGAGATTCTCAAAAGGTGGGAGCATTAAACGTTAACTATTTGTAATTTTTAAAATTTTCAAATTTAAGGCCCAATTTTTTAAATAGTATAGAATTTTGTCTATAAATATAATATATAAATATTTTAATAGTATGTCTACAAAATTATACACAAACATTAAAAGACTGCAACTATTCTGGAAAATTAATGATTAAAGCATTTAATTAGCAGTTGTGTACGTTACAAATTTTATATACATACAATAACATATATATATATATGTATAATTAACTTTTTGTTATCCAGTAATAATAATAATAAAATCAAATGTTTTGTTACGTACGTTACTTTTGGACATAACAAATTACAGAAAAATGCTTTATAGAAAAGTCCTTCTATCTTCAAAAAAGCAATCAATCAGCCTGCCATCTCTTAACGAAATTATCAAAATGTCATTCGTTTCCTTTATGCATTCGTTGTTTACCATTAGAACCACCTGGAAAAAAGTTGTAACTCTTTTTCTTGGTGGTACATTGGAGCAGTTAACGTTATGAATGTCCGAAATTGGCCTCTTTAGCATAAAATAATAAAATTTTAAGATATTTATGCAAAGCTTTTACAATAAATTATGTCATTTTCTATCTCTGAATAGAATTAAAAACTCAGTGTAAAAAAAATAAAGTTAATGATAATTAAAGTTATGTTTGAAAGGCTTAAAGTTATGACTTGTGTCCAGTGCTCACATTTTGAGAATCACCCAAATAATTCAATGTAATTTTTTTCTGAAACTGGAACTATTGTTTTACATAAATATGTAGCTAAAAATTAACCTGCACACATTTTTAGGGTTGTTATTATTTTTTAAACTCTGTCTCTGGGTTTTAGATTCCTTACCATCCCTCCTCTAAAATTATACAGAAAATCATTTCAGATGCAGCCACAGAATTTCTTTCAAGTTTTTTCTTATGCAGAAGTATGCTAGAGAAACAATGTCTAAAATTCTTTGGTAGGAAATTTAATGTAGAATTTAAATCAGCATTTAAATATCAATTTTAAGCATCGTGGCTTTATTGGTAGTCTCACCGTCCCCAAGGTTTATTCCTGCAATTTTCGAGGTAAATTAAAATATATATATATATATATATATAATCCAATGTTAACAACTGTTTCTAAAAAGCAATGAACATTGTGGCTATCACTTAGTCTTAACATGATTTTCCTATAAATAGGTGGTAATTTTCCTTACCGTTCCATCTTTACCGTCCCTTTTTTTACCATTTCGTCCATTTTTTCCAATACCATCCCCTTTTTTACTTTCTTCTATCTTTACAAGAAGAAAGTATTGGATTCATGAAAATTTTCGAATTCCGGTTTTCGACGGATTTACATGTTTTAGGGGTCAGAGAACCCGAAAAACATGTTTTTACAAAATGTCTGTCTGTGAGTCTGTCTGTCTGTCTGTGTGTGACGCAAATTTTGTGGGCGCTCTATCTCAAGAACTAATGCACGGAATTTAATAAAAAATTATATTCAAGTAGTCCCTAATATAAATTGGTACTGATTAGTTTTTGGTGTAAATCGCCCTACAGGTGGCGCTGCTATGCTGCATTTTTCGCAATTTCTGCACTAGCTCTATCTCAAGAACTAATGCACGGATTTTCATCAAACTTCCGATTCCGTTAATTCTTGATATGATTTGGTGCTGGCAGCGTTTTGGTGCAAATCGCTCAACAGATGGTGCTGCTATGCTGCATTTTGCAACATTTACACGATTTTCGTAATAGCTCTATCTCAAGAAATAATGCACGGATTTTCATCAAACTTCAGATTCAGTTAGTGCGTGACATGAGTTGACGTTTTGCACCTTGTGGTGCAAATCGCTCAACAGGTGGCGCTGCTATGCTGCATTTTTTGTGATTTCCGCAATAGCTCTATCTCAAGAACTAATGCTTGGGTTTTCAACAAACTTCATATTCAGGTATACCTGGATATCAATTAGCGCTGTTTATGTTTTGGTCTAAATCGCTCAACAGGTGGCGCTGCTATGCAGCATTTTTCACGATTTCCCCTACAGCTCTATCTCAATAACTAGTGCATGGATTTTCCTCAAACATCAGATTCAGTTAGTCCTTGACATGAATTGATGTTTTGTACCCTTTGGTGTAAATCGCTCAACAGGTGGCGCTGCTGTGCTGCATTTCTTGTGATTTCCTCAATAGCTCTAGCACCAGAACTAATGTACGGATTTTCATCAAACTTCAGATTCCGGTATGCCTTAATATGAATTAGTGCTGTTTGTGTTTTTGTGCGAATTGCTCAATAGGTGACTCTGATATGCTGCATTTTTCAGAATTTCCCCTACAGCTCTATCTCAATAAGTAATGCACGAATTTTCATCAAACTTCAAATTCAGGTATACTTTGATATGAATTGGTTCTAAATTGATGCAATTTCTTTTACTATTTAAATGATTTAATTGACGTGATTTATATAGAAGAAAGTTTTGTGATGGCCACAACATACTGGTTTACCTTAACGTCCCTTCTTTAACACCCCTTTAAGACAATGTTATAAAAAAATTCTGTATTAAAAGTACTACATTGTTATTATTTTTTATTTGAATGTCCTGAGGATAATATGCAAATTCATTATAAGTAAAAATTTAGAAGAAAATAAAAAGTTATAGGGGTAAAATGGTAAGGAAAATTAAAACTCGCTAGTTTAACTTAAACTTCAGTTAAATAAAAAAATTTTCGCTGCTGACCACTTTTTCTTTATTTTGAATCATTAAGGCATTCGTCTATTAGATTAAAATGATATTTCAGCAAGTTTAATATAGTCAGATTTCCCCCCCCCCAAAAGTCAAAAGATTGTGAGAATGCCTCATCTATTTATATAAAATCCAATTCTCTGTATGTCCCTCACAATTCCGGTAGGACCGCCTCATTGAAATGAGTAATTGTTGAAAAATACTAATGCAGGATTAGCACAGTAGCGTCAAATATTGGCCAACTTTCAGAAATATCGCCAAATTTGACGACAAAAATAAATTGTCATACATGAAGCCAACTTGGCGATAGTTGACTAATTTGGCGAAATTCCCATTTAAAACCATTAATCTTTCGTAAAGGAGTCACCGCAATTTAATTTAAACTCAGCTCTTTTAAGATATTTTTTCAAACTCTATGGGTGAGAATTTAAAGTGTAATATACGAGAATGTACATCTTTACATCTTCCTCCCGGTGCTGCTAATAAAATAACCACCAATAGACGACGCTGTACTGTCTGAGGTCCTAACTGCACGATTTTAATGTGCTTTTGGTACTTTTCCAGTATAGGTGTCTTGGCAAAAAAGGAAATTTGGCAACATATTTTCCGGGAACCTATCCATTGTTTCGTTTTATTTACACACGCATTTTTTCAATATTTATACGATTTATGTAACATAAAAAACCATTTATCTAATTTTATACAGAAACAGAAGCAATTTGTACATAAAAAAAATCAATAATATACATATAAAATAAACATATAAAACAAACAAAAAAAGCTCATCAAGTTTATTTTCATAGCTGTTTATATGATTTGACAACAAATCTCACTTTCTGATGCCCGAATTGTACCAAACTTACAAAAAAAAAAACGCCAAAGCCCCTATAGTATAGTGGAAAAGAACTAAACTGTCTGTTATTTTGCTCTATTTGTGCTATAGTTCGTACTATATGCAACTGGGTTGGGCGAAAAGTTTTAACATTAAATATGGTACTACTTGATTATCCCGTCGACCAAAAATCTATCACCAAACTATAAAATTAAATGCCAATAATAGTTGATCATAAATGCCACATTCACATGACTTTATGTAAGTTATACGTGTTTACGTCATCAATGGATTTTTATTTCGACGTTTTATTTGTATTTTTATTAATGTTATACTAATTTATTTGCTCTTTCGTTATTTAAAATAAAAATTACTTCAATTTGTATAATTTGGCCAATGGTTTGGCGATTTATATAATTTGGCGAAATTGGTCGACGGGATAACTAAGTAGTACCGTAATCTTTGCACAGATATCATATACGCATCGTGTTTGGCATGATTTTTTTTCTGATGCCAATTTGGAAAAAAATCTCGTTTTCGAATGCCAGTTACATATATATTTTTAAATTATTTGCTCTCATTTTGAAAAGGAAATAAAAACAAATAAATAAAAGTTTAATGAATAACTATAGAACAAAACAGTTTATATAATTAAAGAAAGGAAAATAAAAGCAAATAAACAATTTATTAATAAATAAAAAACAATATCCGGTTTGCCATATCAGGCAAAATATCACCATTTTGGCTCCAGTTAGGCATCCCGGAGCATATATGACATCTGTGCCGTAATTTGTATATAAAAAAAATATTATATATATTTAGAAATGATTTTTTATGTATATAAATGCATATATAAACAAAAATAAAAGTTCATTAGGTTTGTTTTCATAGCTGTTTATATATTTTGGCAACTTTCTGATGACGGAATTGCGTCAAGCTTTTTTTAAAAATGCAAAGTGCCCCATAGAGTGGAAAAGTACCTAAATAAATAATTAATAATAATAAATAAGGTACTACTTAGTTATCCCGCGACCAATTTAGCCAAATTATATAAATCGACAAACCACTCTGCCAAATTATACAAATTGACGTAATTTTTATTTTAAATAACGAAAGAACAAATAAATTAGTATAACATTAATAAAAATACGGAACAGATGTTATATATTTCCCCGGCTGCCATCTTGGATGTTTTGAGATTTCTTGGCGATTTTTTGTAGGCTATGTTTTTCATTTTAATTTCGTTAAGTCTAACATGCGCATAAATCGCTGCTTTGCGACATTTACTACTTAGTGGAAAAGGGGTTTTCACGTCAAGAAAAAATCCGAGATGGCGGTAGCCGGAATATATAACATCTGTTCCAAAAATACAAATAAAACGTCAAAATAAAAATCACTTGATGACGTAAACACGTGTAACTTGCTTAAAGTCAAGTGAATGTGACATTTACGATCAACCATTATTGGCATTTAATCTTATAGTTTGGCGATAGATTTTTGGTCGACGGGATATCTAAGAAGCACCATAAATACATGTATAAACAAAAATAAAAATTCATCAGGTTTGTTTTCATAGCTGTTTATATATTTTGGCAACATATCTCAATTTCTGAAGCCCGAATTGCGCTAAGCTTTTTTTAAAAGATGCGCTATAATGGAAAAGTAACTAAAGAAATTATTAATAGAAATAACCAATTATATAAACTAAAAAGTTTTATTTCGAGATCGAACCATTGTTTTAAATTTCGATTGAAAAGTACATACTATATCTTAGGATGACTTCAGTTGAAATTAGGTTGATAGCTTAATATTTCATTCCATAAACCTAAACAAACACAAGTGATTCATTCATCGTGAACTGTAAAATATATTGAATCATTGAGGTAATTATTCACAAAGTAAGTTCTCCAACAATCAATAGACAATATTCTTATGACGTCATAATAGTTAAAATGGTGGTGGTATCGTTTGTTTACGGTTTGAATTCACAAAGATCTTATTTTGCAATATCCCTTAGTTACATTACTTTATTGTCATACTTATGAGCTCTGAACAAAAGCATATTTTTTTCATTATTTAGTTATTAATTAATGAAAAAAAATTATAAATGCATGATCTGAAAAATTTAAATAATTTTCTTTCTTAATACTAAACAAGTAATATAAAAATTTTGTTTTTAAAGTCAATTCCTACTTAGGTCATCAAAGAAAATTTTAATGTAATCCCTTAAGTTAATATTAGTTTTTGTTGCATTAAAATATCTCAATTTGTTGATTTTCTAGAAGCAAGTTGGTTTACAATGAAACTCTATGGGAATTTGACGAAATATTAGAGATATCGCCAAGCTGGCGTCACTTTTGGCGACTCATTTTGGTGGCCAAATTTGGCGATATATCGCCAAGTTGGCGACAAACGTGGCGGTATTTGGCGACAGAACAGAGTCCCCCCTATGGTAACCCTTTATTGAAAATACTTTAATTGATCTTCAACAACCAATGGCCGCCATTTTGTTTCCTATGCAAAACTAAAATTAATTAATTAATTAATATTTGAAAAAACTGTATTAACATCAATTGTCCTCCAGTACAAGTTAAAAAAAAATATTTCAACTTGATAGGATGAATAATGAGTATTTTATTAACGATTGAAAATTTGAACAAGATAAATATATAAATAAATAAATAAATATAGGGAGAGTGTGAGCTAATAGTAGGAATTGAATTGAAAAATAACATTGAAGTAACAGTGGGTTTAAGTTAAATAAGTTTAACTGTTTAATTCTGTTGTATTATTCAAAATAACTGTATTTATTAGATTTCAGTAAACAACATCAGGGCCTGATTAAACTTTGAAGTTCTGGATCTTCCTTTTGGAGAAGCTTTTCTGAATTCCACATATACAGGGAAACTCTTTGGTGTTACAAATATTATTCCCAGGACAACAGACATAACATCAGAAGGGCCGGAAATTTTACACAAGTTTTTGAAAACTACTTTATATCAGAAATCTTATTAAAGACTGGTTACTTCTTTGTTATAACCATATAATACTATTTCATTAAATTGTATACAATAGTTTAATAGTTTTTACCTTACTTCAAGAGTGTAATTTATTTATTTTAAGGAATTGTCAATCTAAATTGTCCAATATAAAAATTTAAAAAAATGTAAACAGAGATTGAATAGACATGACCGCAAAAAGTCTCAAATCCGCACAAAACTTGGAACTAAACTGTGTCTTTTACTGCACACATTTTTTCATAAATGTGTTTCCTTCTTAAAATGTGTTATTTTCATTTATCACTGCGTGCGGAACAAGCGAGGAAAGCTCATATTCTTGCACATCAGTTTTATATATCTTTATATCTAAATTTCCGTCATTCTTGACGGGATACCTTTCTAGTATATACATATATATATATATATATATATATATATATATATATATCACTAAATCTAAAATTTTTCGCCAAGGTTAACATTATTCTATATAAAGTTAACTTTTAATAATATTCCACATATCATACCGGCTCATTAAATTAAAACCCTATTCTTAAACTAATCTATCAATCTCCATAGGTAAAGGTATAAGGTCTTAATCCATCTAATAAAATTTATTACAGATTGCGTAGATCTAAAATTAGCGCTAACTAATTATATTCCTTTAATAAAACCATTTTATCACTTAAATTCCTATTAAAATCGCTATTATTTCCTGGTATATCAAACCCTTTTAAATTCTTTATTTAATTAGTAATATATCATAATTCCTAATTATTTATTCCGACTAAAAAAACAATTTATTTAAAGTCATTGTATTATTAAAATATCAAGGTACCTACTATAATATTTCAATGTTTTAAAACTTATTCATCGGTAATAAATTCATTTTTCATTTCTCTTAACATCGTTTGACACGCAAAATCTATTTTTAGCCTCAATCTCGAAGGCAGGTTTATTTTGTGTTTACATTTTATGCATATGGTTTTAAGTTAAAGAAGATTGTAGACCAATAGCACTAGGATGTTGATTTTCTTCAATATCATTTCTGCAAAAATATTAATAAACACCTCTTGAAAGAGATATGATTGGAAAGAGAAATCAGTTGACCTGTATTGTAACTTTGAGCCGATGTAGTTGAGAAGTGTGTAAAAAGATGTATTGTAGAAAACAAAGAGAATAAGTGTGGGAGGTCGGCGTCGAGGTGGAATGTTTATTGAGCCTTCGAAAGTAGATGCGGAGTTCCCTTTTTTTTTCAAAAACACCGCGTAACAACTTGAAATGATGAATCAAAAATCTTTTTATCATTGATTACTTCTAGCATTTTCCCAAATGAGTATTCCTAAAAAAATGTAAATAAAATATAGATAATATTACACTTGACTGCATCATTTATGACTTTCGTCTACATTCTTCTTCACACGACCGACCGGTCAAATCCTGTGCGAATTAATTCGGAAACCCAGGTAATCAACTGATCTTCGCCAACCGCTATTGTCATTACACCACATATACATATAAAAAATGGACAGTGTAATAATAAAAAAATACGCATTCATCAATTATTATTTAAATAATTATTATTGTGAGATTTGTTAAATAAATTTCGAAACCCTAAATTAATAGCTTAAATAACGTTTTTCCTTCTTTTTCGCGTTGGCCTATGTTAAAACAGAAACAGAGCAAATATTATATTTTTTTCAATAACTTTGCTTGCCTACATTAAAAACAAAAGCATTTAATTTTCCCTAATTGAATTCAATGCCCACGCTAACTTAATATATTCTAATGTAAATGTCTAAAATAGGAATTGCAGACACACACACAAAAAATAAGTATGGTATTCAAGATGGTAATCACCGTTTATAAAAGGGTGATAAAAAAAAAAACTATTTTTATTATTATACTTATTAATTCGCTGACTAAGTCCGTCTAAGTCCTTTTTCCTGTTAGTCCAGGGGAAATGTACATTTTACCTTGCAAAAGGTCGGGTAGAAGATTTTATTTTTTTTTATTGTTTACAATGATGCCAACATGGAAAAAACAAGTTTTCTAACAAAATTTCTTAAGGCTAAATTTTTTGTGGCTAAAAAACAACAAAATGTTGGGACTTTTTTTGATTTTTTCTAAATATCTTAAGACTCGTTGCAGTAGCATATTATTTGTCAGTTACAATATTAAAGAGGATAAAATTCTCTACAACTTTCATGCTGACGACTTTTTATACACTCAATAGCAAGCTCAGTACGCCATTTCAAAAATAAGGAAATTTTTCAATTTCTTAAAAACCGCGAAAAACGTAATTTTGCCCCAATTATTCAAATGCTCCCCGCGGATTTAATCGTGTATGTCGACTTCTAAAAATAGGTAGCTGTAAATTATCTATTATTTGCACACTCACGTCTTTATTTTCATCTCAACAGACATTTTATATTAAATAAATTTATATAATTTTAAATGTAGGGCAGAGTGTATATGAATGAAACAATTTTCCTATTTAGACAGTAAATTTAAGTGTATACAATGTTAACTTCAAAGCATTGTTTAAAAGAATACTTCAATATTTAGTTAGTTATTGGCACGATAGTTTCAATTAAGAAAGAATTTTTGTTTAATTTTAATGATTTTATAATTTTTATAATTTTTATAATACATACATATTTTTCCATGTATCAGTTGGATAGGTATGAAAATTTGGGAAAAACATATTTTATTCCACACTACAATGGCATATTTTATTTAACAATTATTGATAATATATGTTTTAATGTTTTACTGTTTTAAAGATAGTAAACATTGGATTGTGGTTCCATATAAAAGGGGGGACGCAAAAAAGAAATATATTTTATGTAAGAAATACTTTTTACCTTATAGCTACAATAAAAAGGACAACAGATTATTTCATTAACTAATGTTATGCATTTATCACTTGTAAAATTTAAAAATTCTTTCAATAAAATATTTAAGATCACTAGTTTCATAAAAATATTTAAAAGATTAGTTTTAAAAAATATTGTCAATTTTTTTATCCACTTATAACAATAAATATAACAAGAGATTATATCACTTTAGCATGCAAAAATATATAAAACTTTAAAGTTATCTATTAATTGCTTTAAAGCTCAAACAGAAAAACTTACTTTGGTTGTTGAAAAATATGCTTTGTGGGATATTCTAATCTTCTGTATTATGCACTGTTTTGAAACTATATCTGTTTAATGATCTTAGTGATACCATTTATCAAATGAAATACCAATTTATTTATGATTGTAGGCCATATAAACATGTTTGTTTTCCCATTGATCCCCTGACTCTCAGTCAACTCCACTTTCCGTACACAAAGTAAGGTACGCAATAGGACTGCATAAGCTAAATGAAAAAAAATGCATTTTAATAATAATAATTTCTACAGGCTATTTAGCAATATTTTTTCTCTTTGATGGCAGTGTTGTAGGATTATTAGCATCCTGTTTCAAAGGATCATGAATAAAACAGATATCTGGATCATCTAGAGGTATAAAGCCTAATACTTCCCATTTATCAGCATTTTCCTGCACTTTCTTCCACTTTATTCACGTGACTAGTGTAGTTTCACGCGAAAACATTTGCACGCTAACGTTAAACCTATGGTAGCAATCTTTTCAGAATTCTTGCTTGAATTTCAATATTTATTTTTTTTTTTTTCATATGCTACCTGAGGTCTATATTTAACGATAATTTTTCGAATTTGGTTGCATTTTTTTTTTAATGAAGGAACTTTAAATTTCGGAACGGGTTCCAAACGGTTTTCCAAAAATGGAAGTGTCCGAACATTAAAAAAGACTGCAACCAAACCCGAAAATGTACAACATTAGATATTGATCTCAGGTATCCCACAAAAAAAAAAATAAAAAAGTAATAAAATGGAAGCGAGATGTCAAGAACACTTCCATAGGTTCAATATTACCTTGCGAATGTCTTCGTGTGACTAATTTAGTCTCATAATTCATATAACTGTGACTTTAAACACTCAATACAACAACTACCGCAAAATCTTTGAAAATGAAATATCTCTACGGAATGCGGTCTTTAAAGGGAAAAAAAAAAACATTTTTTTCAAGAGAAAGAATATGAAAAATTATATCTGCTAAGATGGATATCTGTTTAAATGAATATATCTCGATTTTTTTTTTCGGTTCGGTTTTCAAGGTTTTAAGGAACCAATATTTTACAAAGCTGATTTCGTAGTTCATAATTACGTATTTAATGATTACACATTTAAAATCTTCAAAATCCGGCTATTAGAGATTTATTAAAATTCTCGTGGTAAATTTCCCTTTTAAGGGGGGGCGGGGCGCCAAAATCCATGTTTGCCACGGGTGCAAAAAAGGCTAGTTTTGGCTCTGAAACACGTAATTTACTGCTACCAATATATTGAAGTTGATATACAAGATTAAATCTGTGGGAAACATTTGAATAATCGGGACAGAACTACGTTTTTCACGGTTTTTAAGAAAATTGAAAAAATTGTCCTATTTTTGAAATGGCGTACTGCGGTTGCTATTGGATGTATAAAAAAGTTGTTGGATAGAATATTTAAGGATTAATTTTGAATAGCTCGAATTTAAATTAGTCGAAAAGAAATATGAATATTATGACAAAAGAATGGGACTTAACAGAATTAAAATCACGATTCGATTTTAAAACAAATACTGTGATTTTAGTTGGAATTTAGAATTAAATTTAAATTTTCGTTACTTACCCCATTTTCCCAAAAATTTAGACAGACACTGACAATAAAGGAGCAGCAGGATATATAACACGACACAAATTTATTATAATGCACAGAACTGATATAGACGCAAGAATATTGTAGATTCTAGTTGAATGCACTTATAAATGTTCGAATCCCATTAAGCTGGTTAAATTAGGAACATCTTCGATTGAATTCTTGACTTGTCTTTTAAAAACGACGAATTAGATATAGTAAATGAATATAGATGAATAACTTTCTTACTCCACATCGAATAATAAATATTAGACTCAAAGAATAATACACGCCTTAGCGTACTTCTTTTCCACCGTTCGAATTCCGAATGTTTGTTTTTTGAGATGGTACCTGTAGAGAATGACGTCACGATTTTACGTCAGCTACTCTGTTGCCAAGGTAACGAAAGTTTCACTTGCAATATTATCGTCCAGTTGTAAATATGAAAGTTGTAGAGAATTTTATCTTCTTTAATATTGTAACTGACATATGATATGCTACGGCAACGTGTCTCGAAATATTTAAAAAAAATCAAAAAAGGTCCCGAGATTTTGTTGTTTTTTGGCCACAGAAAATGTAGCCTTAAGAAATTTTGTTAGAAAACTTGGTTTTTCCATGTTTGCATCATTATAAACAATTCAGAAAAAAAAAATCTTCTACCCGACCTTTTGCAAGGTAACCCCCTTTTTTGGTACATTTCCCCTGGACAATGTTTCCAGTATTCGAAAATAATATAACTATTTTTCATAATTAGTTGTTATTAGAAACCTACTTTAATAACTTTTAAAATAATTTAATAAATGTTTTTCTTTGCATACGATGCCTTCGATCCATGTTTTATTTTCCAGCGAAATTTTATAGCAAAAAATATTTTTAATGATGCACACGATAATTAAAAAAACGATTCCTAATCAATGCCATATAGGAAATATGTTTTTTTTAGTTAAATTTATATGATAGAGAAAGTCAAATTCATTTTAAAAATATGTGGTCACCCATTGCATAAAACTTCGCAATTGATTGCTTTCTTTCTAAAACATTTTTGAAGACACATGCTCCTGACACTAATAGGCGATCTAAATGGTCGAATTGAAAAGATCAAGACAGCATTGCTAAAACTGGACAGTATTATAATTTTCATAGCCGTCGACGTGAGAAAGTTAAGGGAAAAGTTTATAAACTTTACTACATGTACTGCATAATAAATCAATGTAAACACACATATAAAATTTTCAGTATAATAATAAGAAAGGCAGTATATGAAGCATTATAGAGTAATTAATTTAAACTACTTTTTGTTTTTATTAATACAGCGTTAAATCAAAGAATATCACAATAAAATCAATCGTCATCTGAGTCACGGAAATAATATAAACATTTAAGAGCACAGTAAGTCACCGCATCATTTGGGAAGTGATGTTTCATTTACATGTGTTCTCATCAAATTAATACTTTCTCAATAGAAAGTTGAAAATTTAGTGCACAATTCACCTTGATTTTTAATAAACATATATAAGATACACAAAATGTAAAAACATTGCTTACTTTTTGAGAGTATGAGGCATTCCCTCCTCAAGTTTGGTATTACATTAATCGCAGTCCCTCCACCGAAATTAAAGGATTTGTTAAATGCGAAAATTGACCCTATCCAAGCCATCAATAGATCAGGAGTATATATTATACCCTTCAAGAAAGAAAATAGACATTTTATATACATAGGTATGACACTGCGAAAATTTCGTGACAGAATTAAGGAACATGAAGCAGATCTGAGATTGAATAGATCCCACACTGCATTATCAAGATTAGCACAAATTCAACCTATAAAAGTAGATTTCAATAGAGCCAAAGTTATTTTCCATACAAGTAACCACCAAGAAGCTATCATAAGAGAATCTCTGGAAATAATATCTAATAAAGAAATAGTTTGTAACGATATATTATCATATGATATCCATGCAGTCTGGAAAGATTTAATACATAGTTAATAAACCTGTACTTTTCGATAAAAAAATAGCATTTCTGTTACCCCCCTTATTTTCCAATCCACCCTTGAAATGAAATGTTCTGTTCCGGACAGGGCTAGAGACGCGGAGACAGAACAGCTGTTAGTTTTTCACTGAGGATGACCGAGTAAGTGTCGGTCGAAAACGTTATGACTTTTAAATGACTTTTATATTTTTTAAAGGATTTTGTCATACTTGACACCTGTAAGCATTGTTTTTACATTTTGTGTATCTTATATATGTTTAATACTTTCTGTACCTATTTTACTAATTTGTGAATGAAAGTTTAATAAATCATTTCACTATATATCACTAGTTTTCTTTTCATGAAATGTGTTAGAACAATCAATAGGGTATTATCTCTCTTGCTGTTTCGAAAATCATTCCTATTTGTATTGCCGACACTGTTTTCTTTTTATACTCGTTTAGTTCGATGGAATTCGTTCTTTCTTCAGGCTTACACATTTTTGACGTCCAACTTTTCGTAACTGAGAAATTTTTCTTTGTATTTTGATTATTAAATTAGAATGACGAGTATCGAATCATTATACACTCTTCCGGATATTTACATTTTTTTTCTCTTATTTCAATAACTGAATATTTCTTATTCTTTTCAGAATAGATAAACAATACCTTCGTTTATTATTCTGTAATTGCGTGAAAGCTTTATATGTTCTTAAACCAAGAAAACAACCCTAAAAAGATTTTTATCATGTCGCTGTTTAATTTTAGGACACTGGTATTATTTGTAAAAATTAAATGCGATATTAAACAAACTATATTTCTAATATAGGTTACAGTAAATATTATATATGATTGTACTTTGAAATTGATCTATATTCGAAGTTATAAATGCTTTTGTGAAAAAAAAAAAAAAAAAAAAAACCACTGCTATAACTGACCAAGAAAATATCGCTAAATGAGAATTCACTTCTTATTGAAAACAAAATAGCTGAACTATTGAAATATAAGTAAACATGTTTATATAATTATAGTTTTAAGTTTAAAAAATAATCAGAAATTTTGTAATTGTCTATTGGGGTCAATTATTAGTTTAGTTGACATTTTAATTATCTATTACCTAACCCCTCTCAAGTTTATATACAAATCTATTATATATAATTAAGGAACCTATATATATAAGATATATATATATATATATATATATATAGAATATATCTATATATATAATATAATATTATATATAGGGTAACTCCGGGAGAGTCGCCGCATACGGGATAGATGCCGCACCCCTTTTATTTCTTGTAATTATCAATAGATGGTCGTCAAACGCACAGTACAGGTGCACAATGAGATTATTTTAACCAGTCTATAGCGTGAATCCCATTTCGATGTTTACTTGTAGAAGTATAATTCTCAATTTGACGTAAGTGCATGATTTCACTGTCTACACTTTTAAACAAGTTATGTTTAAATACTTTTCATACACTTATTACTAAATGCATGCATGATTTCGAAGTCAAAACTAGTGGTAGCGTTTGTTCTGAGTACTGCGTGTATGATTACGACATTCCCCTTAGCAATGGCAGGTAACTGTGATGGCCAACGTCTGCATCATGCAAAATGGGATACATGCTACACTGCTATTCCGGTATACATGCCACAGTTTTTTTTATACGGAATGATTAAGTGTTATTAACTTTTCCTTTTCTTATTGGACTGACTATCCATGTTAGGCATGTTATCAAGTTTACTAAAACCAAAGGAGAAAAGGGGAAACAAAAAAAGTAAGGAGGGCAAGAAAGATACAAGTCAAGATGATAATAGTAAAAATTGGATTACGCGTAACGCAGACGTTCTTTGCAAACTACTTCAAAAAAGAGGAAGTGTAATTGGCTTCGTTGCATCATGTGTTTAAATGTAGTTACATAAATACAGTACTTTTTCGACACTTTTCCTGTAGATTTAAGTCTATCTCCTAACCCATTCGGTACCATAGGTGCATATAAGCACCTTCATAAAGAGCTTACATAATTTATTTATGTTACCTGGAAAAAAGAAAAGCAATATTTGCTTTGTTTAATTAGAGCATTTTCATGACTACTTAAGTAAAGGTAACTTCTTTTAGAAAAGTGATATCAACCAAATAAAATTTGTGTAAAAGCTACCGGTCCCAAAAGGGCTAACATGTAAACACAATTTTACCTTTTTTTTCTTTTCCCTTTCTGATACATTGATGTTACGTTGTTGCTGAAATAACAATTAAAATTTAATGTAAAAAAAAATAGGTCGATAATTTTAATAGTGAAAGTAGGCAACAATTATTAATTTGAGTCTATTAATACGTTTCACTGTACTCATTTAGATTCATTTTGTTATTGCATCCATAATTATAGTCCAAATATGAATATATATATTTTTAATTTGTAACATTATCCTGTTCTTATTATAAGCGCGGCGTAACTACCGGACAAGTGCGGCGTCTCAGCATGTATGTGCGGGTGACGAGCCGTAGTGTAATATTTTAGAAAAAAATTGTTAAAAATATTAATAATTTGTTTTGAATTTTTTTGACGCAGTACACGCGTTCTATATTTAACATTAAATAGAACAATATGATTTTTTTTTTTTTTATGTCCAACATGGAACTTTATACACAAATTCAAAAAAATGTGCTGCATAAATCCCGGAATTACCCTATATATATATAATTAAGGAAAAAAAAATATTTACTCAGAACAAACATAAATAAACTATGTACCCCGATTTAGCAAAAGTAATTGATTTGAACTGTATATTGAAAAACAAGCCATATTTAATCGATATACCGTGATTTATTTATGAAATAATGGGAGCTTATTTTAAAAAAAAGTTTTGAGAAAGTTTTCTAATTAATCCATCTAAATATCGAATGACGGTTTTAATTGCAACAGTACATTGCAACATTGTATTTCATTGGAAGTTATATAAATTTTCCACCACCAAAACTTGATACATTCGTAGATTTGTTTTTTGTTTTCTATGACTTGAGTCACTGTAGAGAATTTTTGGTGTCAGTCAATTGCTGATGCATTCATCCTGATATTGTACCCACTACTGCAGGGATTTTTACCAAAAAAATAGAATAAAAGCGATAATAAAGAATGTAATTCTTCTTTGGGAAAGGAATTTTTAACGAATTAAAAATGTATTTTTTTAAAAACGGTTAGTCTTTTAAAACAACGATTTGATGGCGTGCTAAATGTTTTTACATTCACGCTGAGGAATAACATGGCTTAGTAACATTTGTATTAGGTCAGACGATTAAATGCACGCTGCATTTTTTTCTTATTACGTACAGAAGAACATTTAAAAGAATATCTCTAAAATAACCTTGTATTAAACATGTCAATTTAAACTAACGTATGAAAACATAATTAAATTAAAAAGTAAAAAAAAAAAGTTTAATTTTGATTAGGCTTACATGAAAAAAGCGGCCCAAAAACGGACTATGAATAACGAAATAATATTTTTCGTTTTCAATCTTCAAATTGGCACTGCATGTCCTATAGGGACTTTGCGCCATAAAACCTCACTCAACCATCAATCTTCAAAATTTTAAAATAAGAAATTTCAGTTATCTAATGCTTGTTAAAACAAAAAATACCACATATTTATAAGCTGAAAATCGCCGAAGTCTTTTTATTTAAGACTTACAGATCTCCTTTATTTATTTTTTCCCTTGGATTATTACCTTGCAATCGGATTAGAATTTTATTTATTTATTGCGACTTTTAGTTTTCATGAAAGTTAAAGGAATTCCATTTCATTTAGACAAACAGAGAAAAGAATTATTATTATGATTTTGTTTTTAAATATTAAATAAATTGTTTCGTAATACATATATAATTGTAGACATAAGTAGAAGAAGATGTTATGTAACAAAAATTAGAATTTCAGAAAATTGAAGTAAAAGTTTTTTGTTGCAATTTAGTTAGATATTTAATTCCGTCTAAGAATCATATTTTAAAATTTTGATAAGTGATACTAAACTCTCCTAGAAAATAATATTAAAATTTAATTATTAAATACCGGAACCTATTTTGGCCATTTAAATGTTAAATATTAAATGATAGTCTCATATCTTTGATACTAAGTAGAATTTTAGTACTTTAATTTTACCATATGACATACTACATAATAAAAATAGGTAAAGTCGAAAACCAACGTTTAAAAATGCACAAATAATGCGTGAAAAGCTGCAAACAGCTGTTTCGAATCGACTGGCGAGATTCTTCTTCATTGAAAGATAGAGCAAGACACAGCGTGCTAAAAAAAGCAAAGCCCAGCCTTGCTTTATCTAGCACGCTGTGTCTTGCTCTATCTTGCACTGAAGAAGAATCTCGCTAGTAGATTCGAAACAGCTGTTTGTAGCTTTTCACGTATTATTTGTGCATTATTAAACGCTGGTTTTCTGCTTTTTAATATTCCTGCACAAAGGCTTTAATTGCTATTTTAATAAAAATGGAGTCCAAACTGGCAAAACTGCAAGTGACAAAGAACGCGTTTAAAATTTGCTACCGTCTACCTTTTAAAAATATTACTTTACAGAAATCTTTGTTTAAAAAATGTTCACACACTTTTTAATTTATGATTTTATATGTTCCGTATCGATAATCAAAATCAATAAATGTTTTCATAAAAATTTCCATTTTTGAGAACACTAAAACTGAGTATTTTTATTTCTTTTGTGAAAGGTCGAATTTTTTTGTCATCTCTCCTTTAATAAGCTAACAAAAAAACTATATATTTTCTATTTCTTTCACATTAAAAAATAAATAAAATAATGAATAATTTTTTAAAAATCAAAATGAAAAGTATTCAATTATAAAAATAGTGTAGAAACAAAGGCATTCGAGTTTTAAACTAGTTGGATGTGCCAATCCCAAAACTTTCTTCTATCTTATACATCTTAATATTTCAAAAACTAGTTACACATGATAATATTTCAATATTATTAGTTCAATACTATACCAACTTTGATTTTCATCCTAAATTTCTGCTTCAGTCAATTAAACGAGCTAAAAACGAGTTAATCTATATCATGATATTTGCTAAAATTAATAGTTTTTGCTTATTCTGTTGTTATCAGATGTTTGCGAATAGCCGGCTTAGCAGGAAGCGAGTTCCCGCCTTTGTACGAGCCGCCGATGGACAACAGAACTACAAAAAATCAAGAAAAGTATACAAAAATTGCTATCACAGAACCCCTTTACTGTGCAATATTTCCAAATTCAAGGAGAACCTGTTGTCCAAAGCCAAAAACATGCACAAAAAATTAGGTTCAATTGTATGCATAACTTCATACACTTTTCGATTGTACAATAATGAAAATGCACAGAGATCGCAATTATAGCGCCCCCTTCTGGCGGAATTTTTTTAAGTGCAGGGATGACTTGCTTGCCATAGCCAGAAACATACACAAAAAATTTGGTTCAATTATATACATAACTCCATACACTTTTCGATGGTACAATAATGAAAATGGTACAGACATCGCAATTATAGCGCCCCCTTCAGGTGGAATTTTTCCAAATTCAGGGAGGACCTGCTTGCCATATCCGAAAACTTAAAATAAAAGTTTGGTTCAATTCTATGCATAACTTCATACACTTTTGGAGGGTACAATATTCAAAATCGCACAAAAATCACTATTACAGCGCCCCCTACCGGCGAATTTTTTCCAAATTCAGGGAGAACCTGCTTGCCATATCCGAAAACTTAAAATAAAAATTTGGTTCAATTCTATGCATAACTTCATGCACTTTTGGGTGGTACAATATTCAAAATCGCACAAAAATTGCTGTTATAGCGCCCCCTACCGGCGAATTTTTTCCAAATGCAGGAAGGACCTACTTGCCATATCCGAAAACTTAAAATAAAAATTTGGTTCAATTGGATGCATAACTTCATACACTTTTGGATGGTACAATATTCAAAATCGCACAAAAATCGCTGTTACAGCGCCCCCTACCGGCGATTATTTTCCAAATTCAAAAAAGGACCTACTTTCCATATCCGAAAACTTAATATAAA
Organism: Maratus speciosus; assembly: GCA_963932465.1. Classification (NCBI taxonomy): domain Eukaryota; kingdom Metazoa; phylum Arthropoda; class Arachnida; order Araneae; family Salticidae; genus Maratus; species Maratus speciosus. The sequence continues at coordinate 354,570,129 of OZ010788.1, read as the reverse complement.
AATTTGGTTCAATTCTATGCATAACTTCATACACTTTTGGATGGTACAATATTCAAAATCGCACCAAAATCGCTGTTACAGCGCCCCCTACCGGCGAATTTTTCCCAAATGCAGGGAGGATCTACGTGCCATATCCAAAAACTTAATATAGAAATTTGGTTCAATTCTATGCATAACTTCATACACTTTTGGATGGTACAATATTCAAAATCGCACAAAAATTGCTGTTACAGCGCCCCCTACCGGCGATTATTTTCCAAATTCAGGGAGGACCTACTTCCCATATCCGAAAACTTAATATAAAAATTTGGTTCAATTCTATGCATAACTTCATACACTTTTGGATGGTACAATATTCAAAATCGCACAAAAATTGATATTATAGCGCCCCCTACCGGCGATTTTTTTCCAAATTCAGGGAGGATCTGCTTGCCATAGCCAAAAACTTAAAATAAAAATTTGGTTCAATTCTATGCATAACTTCATACACTTTTTGATGGTAGAATGGCGACAGACAGACGGACAGACGGACAGACGGACGGACGGACAGACGGACAGACGGACGGACGGACAGACGGACAGACGGACACACAGACAGACAGACATTTTCTATAAACATGTTTTTTGGGATCTCTGACCCCTAAAACGTGTAAATCCGTCGAAAACCGGAAGTCGAAAAAAATTTCGATTACAATACTTTCTTCTATTGAAGATAGAAGAAAGTAAAAATAATTTTTTTCCGTATAAATTTATCTATTTTCTTTTCGAAATGCCTAAAAAAAATGGGGAAACTTTAATAATTGTAAACATAGTTTTTATATCCTATTATTTGTGTTTAGATTATAAATCATAGAGAAAAAAATGTTTTTTTCAGCCTTCTAACTGGAAGGCATTGTTCTTTGCAACAAAATACTTTTTTATCTTCAAATATAACTTTAACACTTTTAAAACAAAATTGAATAATTCATAATACAATTTATTTTCAGTAAAACACATAAATTACAAATTTAATAAAATTAGAAAATGATCTAATTTCAAAGCAATCCTATGATTCTTCATTTTTTTTTTTTTTTTTGTCAATCATGAAATTGGACATTAAAAACAATTACATTAAACATTCCTACACACATTTATAAAATATTAATAAAATATATTGGTTTAATGTTACATATGAACTGTTTTACCGCATCTCGCTAATTCTTTATTTGTGCAGTCCGAATTCTCACCACTCTGTTAATAGTTATTTTGGTTTATAAGGTTATATATATATATATGTATGTATGTTACGGTCAATTTGATAAATTCGGTTATTATTAATAATAACAGAGCCTTTTGGTAAATCTGATAAATAATGCATATTAATCATATTTAACGGTTATTATTAATAATTACCAATGAAGTTTGGTCAATAGGATTAATTAAGATTAGTAACGTACATGTACTGGAATAACTGTATGAAGATAATAATAAAAATAAATGTTGAAATACAATAATACTCAATTAAAAGAATGTGTATGGCGTCCTGTTAGTAGGACGCCAATGTCTAAGGCGTTAAAGATAATTATTTTTACAGTTATTGAGTCAATTATGCATAAATGTAAGAACTAAAATGGGGAAAGAATAAATAATTGTTTTAAAATGCATATACTTTTAGCAACGTGTATTAAGAAATATGTAGCATAAGTATAAAGTTTTAAATTTATACTTCTATTAAATTAATTTTAACACATAGCAAATATATTAAGAGAAGTTACTGTCTGAATGAGACAATTCTTACAACAATCTAATAGAAAAAAAAAAAAGAAAAGGAGGTAAAGACGGCCATCGAAGAGACTTAGAAAATACATCTAGTTAATACAAAATATGGACTCAGGGTTCCAAATACAACATTATTTTTATAGCAAGAAACAAATTGCAAACAAATTACATTGGAAATACAATATTATAACATTTCTAGCAAATTATTTCTTTTGGTAGGAAGGGACATTGTGGCAATTGGAATTGCGAAGGGATTTTGATTTTTCATTACGTTTTTAAAAAATTATTTATTTTGGCAGGAAGAGATATTGTGACATTTGGAGTTAGAGAGGATTTTTATTTTTTACATTTGCAGCAACTTTAGTTACGATTACCTTTACAATTGTAATATTAAAATCCTTGACTACCTAGGCTGGAACTCTTAGGAATACATTATTTTAGATTTAATTAATTCGCTGGAACTTCATTAAATTAAATTAAAGCTTCATTGCAGACAGTAGAATCATTCATTATTTACAATTGATTTAAAGTGTCATGTCTGGTACTAAGTTTAAATAAGTTTTCATTTTCCTTAGAACTTATAACAGCTATAATATTTCGGCTATCAGCCTTACTCATATATCTACCTCTGGTAATCTTATGTGGACCGCTTCTCTCACATTTTCACTTGGCAATGTTAACTTAGAAAACAATTACGTTTTTTTCCTCTTGCTTATTTAGTGCCTGTTAGGGTGAATCGAGATTCTTGAATATTTTTCGTGACTTCAACTAGAAAAAGAAGAGTCTTCCTTGTTTTCTTCAAAATATTCTATTTAAACATCAGCGAAACATTTTTTCCTCTTTGCTAATTCAGAATTATTTTGCCCCCGTTCAATTTGACCAACACTCTTTGTTTATGTAAGTATCGTCTGCTGCATATTCCGTGGTTTCGTGTGCTCCGAATCCATGTAAGTTTCTTGTTCTTTTTTTCCCGCATGTGGCAACACTCTCTTTTTTATTCTGTTTTGATTCGTGTTGTTGTAGAATGTGAAAAATGATGGAATGTAGTAAGCCGCTGTTGGCTCGCAAATATTTAGTGTTATAATAAATTCGTTTTTACAGTCCGCTTTGGTGTTTATGCGAACGAACCAGTAGTGTAAGTGATTGTAGTTAAAAACGCAATATCATTTGTTGGTACAAGTCTAGCCGGAGCGCTAGTGAAAAATAAAAGAGTACAATCGAACAATTTATGAACTGCAGTATGATATCGTCTGTCGATGGAAATCGCGTGATATCGAAGGAAAAATTACCTCAGGTTGTGAGGTAAGTTAACTTTGAACATTCTATTTCATGTCTAAAAATAATTTGTATTTCAAAGTGTAGAATTATTTTGAAAGTATACAGTTTAGATATTTTAGAACTAGTTTTGGTTTTGATTTAAGCAAAAATGAGTGAACTGGTATCTTTAAAAACGAAAAAAAAACTGCTCTACGGAGAAGTGTAACAAATTACATTAAGAAAATCGAAAGTATAATCGCAAGTGATGACATTAATGTAATAGAATTAGAAGAAAATATTGAATTATTAAAACAGAAAGAAACGGATCTAAAAAAACTGGAGTTTAATTACAGAACTGAAGTTTTAATTACAGAACCTAAAGAATTAGAAAGTGAGATAGACAGCGCACAGGAAATCTCAGATAAAATTGATTTGTGGAAATTTAAGGGTGAAAAAATCTTGAAAATACAAAATGCTGAGTTAAATAAGAGTGAAATTAAATCCGATAGTGTAATTTCAGAAAACGTGTTTCAGAATATTAAATTACCTAGCTTATCATTACCTACTTTTGGAGGGAATAAAACAGAATGGATAGCGTTTAAGGATCTTTTCAATGTATGCGTAAACAGCAATACAATTATATCTAATGCTCAAAAATTACAGTATTTGAAGGCTTCGTTGAAAGGTGAAGCGTATCGCGTCATTCAGTCTATCCAAATTTCGAATTCTAATTTTGATATTGCATGGAATCTATTCGACGAAAGATATTCAAATAAGCGAGAACAAATATTTGCATATATTAAACGATTTTTAAGTTTACTAACTATTCAAACAGAATCAGCTATTGCTATTTTAAATCTAGTTGACAACATTAATGAAATCATTTGCTCATTACAAGTATTGAACTAAACCATTGACAAATTTGGTGATACATTAATGACTTATTTAATTTTGCAAAAATTGGATCCTTCTACAAAATTGTGGTGGGAACGTCAGCTTAAAAGCGGGGAAATTCCGAAACTTAAAAACTTAATCGAATTTCTTAAGAATTACGCAAGAGCTCTTCAAAATAGCAAGCTAGTGGTAAATAAGGTTACCTAAATCTGTAGTTCCGAATAAGAGTAATGCTTTTGTAGCTACGTTAGGTTGTGGTTATTGTAAGGAAGACCATAGTTTAGCTAAGTGCTCGAAGTTTCTTAATTTACCTGTTCAACAACGAATAGATTTCGTAAAACGTAATCATTACTGTTTCAATTTCTTATCTAATATGCATTTCCTCAATAAATGTAAGAGTCTAAATACGTGCCATCATTGCTTTAAGAAACATCATAGTGTTTTGCACATGGTAAATTATTCAAGGAATAAGAATCAGTCAAATAGTATGTCTCCACGCGCACAAGAATTCATCCCTAAAAAGGTTGAGTCAGCAAGTGAAAATGTTTCGTCTACAATCTGTGCCTCTCATTATGAGTCAAACGAAAATTGTAATCAAAAGAGGCATATTTTGTTGTGTACCGCATTAGTAAAATTTCAAAATTCTAAACAAAAGTTTATAAAATGCAGATGTTTATGCGATACTGGCTCTCAGAGGTCATTTATTTCACAAGAATGTGTAAATAAATTAGGCTTAAAGGTCACAGATAGTTCTATCTCTGTGTCATGTTTGGGAACATTTAATACTGTGAGTAATGGGGAAGTTGATTTATTATTCACTTCTCACTTCAAAAGTGATCTTAGAGTATCAACATCAGCATTCGTGATGGATAAGGTGACAGATAATATTCCCTATGTGTCTTTGCCTTCAATCATTTGCAATAATTTCAATGATTTAATGTTAGCTTATCCATTATTTTTCAAATCACAAAAAATTGACATTCTATTTGGTGTAAATGTATTTATGCGTTTAATGACTGGAGAAATTGTCAAACGTGAACCTCACCTTCCATTTGCATTAAATTCGAGACTTGGTTGGATAATTTCGGGTACTACAAATTTTGAAACTCTAGCAACTGATCCAGTATGTGTAAATCATTTAAGTACAAAAACTGACGAGTTAGTAAATTCATGCTGGGAATTAGAAAAAATTCCAAATGTGCAACCTTTAACAGTTGAAGAAAAACTTTGTGAAAGGCATTTTGAGAGTTCTCATTTCAGGGAAGAAACAGGCCGCTACTCAGTTGCATTACCGTTTAAACAGGATCGAGATAATTTAGGTGATTATCGCCAAATGGCACACAGAAGATTTCTTTATCTTGAGAAGAGATTAATCTCCATGCCAGAAATTTACAACCAATATGTTCAATTTATGAAAAAATATTTATCTCTGGGCCACATGGACCTTCAAATACAGATCGTGAATTAGAGAATAAACATTATTACATCACACATCACTTTGTCTTGAATAGTTCTAGTTTAACCACCAAATTAAGAGTAGTTTTTGATGGGAGTGCTAAAACAACAACAGGTGTATCTTTAAACGACACTCTAATAGTAGGGCCCAAAACACAAGATGACTTAATTTACATTTTATTAAGGTTTAGATTTCATAATATTGCAATCACAGCTGATATAAGAATGATATATAGACAGGTAAAAATTCTTGACAAAGATAGTGATTTTCAGAGAATATTATGGAGAGATAGTCAAGATAAACAAATACAAGTTTTTCGCTTAAACACTGTCACGTATGGAACTGCTGCTGCTCCATATCTTGCAACTAAAACTTTGATTCAGTTAGCAATTGATGAGGGTCTTAATTTCCCAAAAGCAAAGACTCTAGTTTTAAGAGATTTTTATGTTGATGATGTTTTAACTGGTGTTGAGAATAGTCCGGAAGGTACTGAATTGATATATGAATTGCAGAAAATGCTAACAAAAGGTATGTTTGAGTTACATAAATGGTCCACAAATGAACCATCACTATCCAAAACTGCTGGGTTAGCAAACACAGTTAATGATTATATGCATAGTGTAGTGGGCAATAAAGCCATAAAAGTTCTAGGAGTAGAATGGCATCCTGATAATGATATGTTCAAATGTAATTTCAGTGATATAGATTATTAAAGTGTCCCTACTAAAAGAATTATTCTGTCATTTGTATGAACGCTTTTTGATCCATAGGGATGGATTGCACCTTTTGTAATTCTAACTAAAATGATCCTTCAAGAACTGTGGAAATTACAATTATCATGGGATGACCCAATACCAGAAAATATTGATCAAAAGTGGAAAATTTTGTGCCAAGAAGTCAAACTCTTAAATTCTATATATATACCTAGAAAAGTCATCTTGCCCAATTATTCTCGATGTGAACTTCACGGATTTTGTGATGCTTCAGAAAAGGGTTATTCAGCAGTTATTTACGTTAAAACTTGTGATAACTCTAACACTGATGTGAAACTTTTAACAGCTAAAACTCGCGTAGCACTACTTAAACCTATCACGATTCCAAGACTGGAATTATGTGCTGCAGTATTGCTGGCACACTTAATACAGGCGGTTAGAGATGCATACAAAACCTGATTCGGTGCATGCATGGAGCGATTCACAAATTGTATTGTCGTGGCTAAGATCAAATCCTAAAAGATGGCAAGTCTTTGTAGCCAACAGAGTATCTGAAATCCATTCCATTTTACCAGCTGAGAATTGGAACCATGTGAACGGAAAAGAAAATCCTGCTGATTGTGCATTAGGGTGGAGTGAAAAAGGCAAAAAAATCTTTTTTTTTATTTTAGCATTTCCTGACTCAACAAATGGTGCCGTTTGGCTAAATCCTGCTGATTGTGCATCACGCTGGTTGCTTCCTGAAGAACTACTGTCCCATGACTTGTGGTGGAACGGCCCACTGTGGTTGAGAAGCAATGAGGTTCCCGTGCATGAACACGTTACCATAAATGAAGAAGAATTACAAGAAGCACGTAAAACATTATCATTTGTAGTTTCTGAAAATGTAAAAGAACTTGATATTATATCAAAAATATCTTCGTTTTCCAAGTTGCAACGCATATTTGCTTGGAAATTGAGATTCATCTCCAACTCTAAGGTAACACGTGTAGAAAGAAATACATCTTTTTTATCAAGCAATGAAATTCAAGCCGCAATTCGAAAAGTTCAACAAGTGAACTTCAATAAAGAAATTCAATTTTTAGAAGCTGGAAAAGAGCCACCTACAAACAGCAGTCTCGTTTGTTTGTGTCCAATTTTAGATGCTAACAAAATATTAAGAGTAGGAGGAAGATTGAAAAACGCACAGCTGTCAGAGAATGAAAAGCACCCAATCTTATTACCATCAAAGCACCACGTGACTGAGATCATAATTAAACATTTTCATGAAAAATATTTCCATGCAGCTCCAGAGCTTCTTCTTTCTTTAATTAGACAGAAATTTTTGATCATTACTGCTACGTCTTTTATTCGGAAAATATAAGAACTTGGGTTACATATTGCAGATATACAGCTCAAACTGCAAAACAAATAATGGCTAATCTTCCAGCATCTAGGGTAACACAGTCACGACCACTTCATCGAGTTGGAACAGATTTTTCAGAACCATTCATGATTAAATATCGTGCAGGACGCGGACTAAAATCATTTAAATGATATGTGTGTGTATTTGTCTGCTTCGTCATCAAAGCAGTCCATCTTGAAGTTGTAGAAGATCTTTCAACAAAGGCATTCTTAAGTGCATTAAAACGATTTATCGCAAGAAGAGGGAAACCTTTTGAGATTTTTAGTGATAGTGGAACCAACTTCAAAGGTGCAGAAAAAGAAATCAACAAATATCTTTTGCAGTGCAAGCAGAATGAAGATATAAACAAATTTTTGTCGTCAGAGGAAATACGCTGGATTTTTAATCCGCATTCTGCTCCACATTTTGGTGGACTTTGGGAATCTGCAGTAAAATCTATGAAATCGCATCTGAAGGAAAACGTTGGTGACACTGTCTTAACCTATCCTGAGTTCTAAACGTCGATTACGCAAGTTGAAGCTTGTCTCAACTCTAGGCCACTGTGTCCCATATCATCTGACCCAACAGACTTAACTGCTCTAACGCCAGGTCACTTCCTAGTTGGAACTTCTCTAACTGCCATACCTGAACAAGATCTAAGTCACAGTCCTTTGATTCATATTGATAGATGGCATGTGAGACAGTTTATTCTTCAACAATTTTGGAAAAGAAGGAGCCGGGAATACCTGTCTCAAGTTCAGCAAAGATCTAAATGGCAAAAAAGTCAACGAGATTTAGAAGTCAATGACTTAGTCCTCATCAAAGATGACAACCTTCCACCACCTAAACGGAAGTTAGGACGAATAATAACTGTTCATCCAGTTTCAGACAATAAGGTCAGAGTTGTTACGATCAAGACTAGTAGCTGTGTCATCGATCGTCCAATAGTGAAACTGTGTCTTCTTCCTATAGAAAATAAAAACTGTGAACTCAGAACAGTCTAATATTTTTCTATTTTTGTATTAATTTGTTTGTGTTATTAATAGTTCATTCATTATATTTATAAATTGTAAGCAACTGACTACTTCTTGAAACCCCAGGGGATTTCAACGGGGCCGGAATATTTATGTAAGTATCGTCTGCTGCATATTCCGTGGTTTCGTGTGCTCCGAATCCATGTAAGTTTCTTGTTCTTTTTTTCCCGCATGTGGCAACACTCTCTATTTTATTCTGTTTTGATTCGTGTTGTTGTAGAATGTGAAAAATGATGGAATGTAGTAAGCCGCTGTTGGCTCGCAAATATTTAGTGTTATAATAAATTCGTGTTTACAGTCCACTTTAGTGTTTATGTGAACGAACCAGTAGTGTAAGTGATTGTAGTTAAAAACGCAACATCACTCTTATTACTGTTTTTGACTGAACGTGTAATAGTTCCCTACAAGTCTTTGTTCAAATTATCCAGTTTCACGCACATATTACCATCATTTATTGGGCCTAAATCCTCATCGTCTGTTGAGATTCTTGTATGAAGATATCATTACTAGACTGATTTCTTATAAAACAAGATCTTCTTCACTTTTAATTACTGACAAAGAATCGACTGGTCATTAATGTTATTGAACCTAAATTCGCTTTATAGCCAAATAATGGATTGTGATCTATTCCAGAGTGATATGTTCTAGTTTTCATAAATTGAATGAATTTTATTCCTTCTGACCATATTCTTTTACAGTCAATTTCAAGCCAAGTGTATAAGATCTTTTTAATGTCTTGGTTCGCTCTTTTTAAACCTTGCAATTGGTTGTGTCTTGGTTTTACAAGAAGAATCTTGAGTAGATTACACATTACACTAAATTCTTCAATAATGTTATAAGCAAATTCTCGGCCATCGGAACTTTGCAACATGCGCGATGCACCAAATATTGTCAAAAGATCCATTAGGTGATAAGCAACGTCCTTGGCTCGTCTTATTTTTAAAGCTCTTAGTTCAATAATGTTTGAACTCACAAAAATTAACATCAAATTGACGCTACTTGAAAAGGAAAACAATCAAAACTGGTGAAAAACAAATACTAGTGATCGTCTCGAAAGATGTGGACTCCTGCAAATAAAATAAACAACCAACTGATATCGTCAAATTATTACCATCAGACAAAACCAAAGTGGCACACTCACAAAAGCAGTTATACATTGCACAGCAGTGAGATGCTGACGCGGAATATACATGCGCATACGTACCCGTATAGCATGCATGGTCACAGTGATGTCGTTCTGACATCACTGTAAGTCACAGTGGTCAAGTCACATCTGTGACCAAAATGCCACCACTCAGTGATGTCACATTGTGAGTGAGATGTGAACTTCTGAAAAAACTTTTAAAAATTACAAAATTATTCAAAACATGTTATTTATGTAAAATTATATATTTCTGGCAATTAAAAAAAATGTGACGTCACTGTTATGTCACTGCATGTGATGTACGGCACGTCACATATGCGACGAAAAAAGCACCATATTGTAAATCACAGTGTGACAAAAATATGAACTTCAAAAATCTTTGAAAATGAAGAGAAATAATTTAAACAGTATTTTAAACAGGCCCGAGTTACAGCGGCATAAGGAATGAAAATATATTAGTGGATAACAAATAGTAAATTCGGAGACGAAAAGGGGAGGGGGTGGATAAAAAGGAAAATACACGGTACAAGTATCAACAAACTTGATTTTCATGCTATATTTTATCAATTTGATATCTAAGACAGTGAAAGCATACTTTTTCACGATTTCAGTGTTATCAATACAACTTTTCCTCCTCTATTTCTTCATTATCTTTCTTTACTAAAAATGTTTTCGCATCGATATCTCCTTAACCTTAGAAAAAGGTTACTTATTTATTTTATTAAGAATTACTTGAGATGCAAAAACACTGCTAAGACACATCGTTAAAATAATAACTGCTGGCTTGACGAACACTAATTTATTTACAGGACAAACAACACACACACAACGAATATTATAACATTAACTTCTGGTTATTTTACACTATTTCACAAAGACATTAAGATGCCGATGTTATCAAAACACAATCAGGGCGACACACCACTGATTTTCACTCCAACATCTCACTACACGATCTCCGCCGCGACTGCCCCTTCTTCCAGTTCGAATAGTTCTGCCTTGGCGAGGGTTCACTGTTTGGCGACCGCCAATATCCGTGCTTCGCAAATATTAAAGTTAATGCGAGTCTTACACGTCCCTCCTTAAGGAGCACATAGTTCTCCTTAGAGACTATGCTGCTAAGAAAAGTACAGTTAGTTTCACAAACACAATGTTAAAGGAAAGAGCCTGTTCGCTAGCCCAAACTTTTTAAACACATAAATAAAAAAAATATGTATATATATAATAATAATGTAAACAACAGTCTTAATTAAACATAACATAAAATATCAGAATATTTAATAATACAACCATTATACGATAAGTTTATATCTTTCCCTAAGGGAATCTGGAAAGTGCATCTTCCTATCGGTAATTTTTACATTATATCTTTGAAGGGCTAATGCCCATCCAGCTAGCTTGGCCCCATGTGGCAATCCCTGGGAACTCTCTGTTTTGTCAAGTTGGATAAAGGTAGTACGATGCTTGCAAAGTTCGGGATACAGTCTGTGTAATAACTTACTATCCCCAGAACTGTTCTCAATTCTTTCTTGTTGGTAGGCGCCACTAGTTTCTTCATAGCTTCCACCTTTTCTGGGTCTGAGGCATGTCTTCTTGATCCAACTATATGCCCTAAAAATTTTACTTCTCTTTTTCCGAAATCACACTTTTCCAGAATTACTGTAAGACCTATTTTACGAAAGGCCTGTAAAACTTCACCTATATATTTCTTGCTGTCAGTAGTAATTTCTTTTTTCTCACTTGCCTTTCTATTTCTTCTTTTGCCTTTGCGAGTGTCAAATATTTTTGGTTCTTGCTTCCTATTTTCTATACTAACTTTTGGCTGCTCAGAAGTTTCTCTGTTTCTTCTTTTATCATCCTGAATTTCAATTATTTCTGTTGTTTCCTTCTTATTTTTGGTATCTTTTTCTGACTGCTCAGCAGCCCTTCTAATTCTTCCTTTATCTTCTAGATTTTTAACTTCTTTCAGCACTGTGAAATCTGGTGACTTTTCGTCTGAAACAGTCGCTTCTTTTCTTTTTCTCGAAATTCTTTCAAGCGTTTCGTTTTTCAGGTGATGTTCTTCATCATCAACTTTTTTAGATGTTTCTTCCTTAACTGTCAAATTTTTATACTCATTTTCAAGTTTGTTCTTTTCCGCTTCAATCTGAATAAGATCATACTTTAATGAATTATTTTAATTTTTATACCTTGCCAGCCGTATTTTTATTTTCTCACTTGCTCGCATAAATTTCTCTATTTCTGCTTGTTGCTCCTTTGAAAATGTTTTTAAGTACTTATATGCTTTATGTAGACCATTAATATCATTATTCAGGATACAAATAATTTTTTCCTTTGCTTTGAGCTTACTTTCTAAATCCATAATCTGCTCACTATACTTAAAGTTGGTCGTATGACATTGTTTTAATTTGGTTCTAGATATCGCTTCATATTTTTCTAAGATAGCAATCAACTGCTGCAAGATTATGTTTTCTTTTCCATGATTAACAGGATTAACTGTAAAGTTCTCCTTCAACTGTTTCAAATTAGACTGCATTTCTTCAATTTTATAAGTCTCTTTAAACTCACATTTTTCAAGTACTTGCACAAACTCCTTGATATCCTCATTTTGAGAAATGGTAACGTTCAGCTTGTTTTGAAGATCATTGTTAATTTTTTTAAACTTGACTAATTCATCATTACACTTTCTGTTCTTGATCTATATTTCCCTGTTTCATTATTTTGAAAAATGATGGTATTAACATCTTCTAATCTTTTGCACTCACATTCTAATCGTTCTTTAAAACTCATTTAAGGTTCAATTCCAAAAGAAATTTTGTCAAGATTGTTCTTTAAATTTTTCTTCACATTTTTAAGATTATTTAATTCATGATAACATTTCCCTTTCTCACATCTCAGTTTTTCCAATTCATCTTTTTGTGAATTTATAGTCCTAAGAACTTCTTCTAACTTTCGGTTCTCGAATTGTTCCTTAAAATTCATCTCACATTCAGACTTTTTATAAGCAAGCCAAAGTTTTTCTTCTAAATCACAGTTAGTCTTTTCCAACATAACCACTTCATTCTTGCAGGCTACATAATCTGCTTGTAATAAATCGAACTTTCCAACTTGTTCTTTAACTTTGTCCAATTCATTAGTAAATTCGTATCCTTTCTGTTTCTGAAATTCAAGGTTTTCTGTTAAAGATTGCAGTTTTGTTTGTCTTTCTTTCTTTTCAGACTGCACTTTTGATAATTCTTCTTTCAAAAACATACATTCTTCCTCTATTGAACTGATTTTTTTCTTCTGTTTTTCGATAACTTCTTTTGAATTTTCAAGGACCTCACTAGCATATTTTAATGTTTCTTTAGCCTCATTAGCATCAGATTTATGCCTTTCAAGAGAATCACTTAATTTATTTATTTATTTTCGGTGAACTCTTTTCAGATTCTCAATTTCATTCTTCGCTTCAGATTCGGTTTGATGAGAAGCAATTGTAGTAGTTTCAGAAACTTCTGAATTCGTTTTGAGTAAAATGTTGGTATTCCTTATTTCTAGTTTTTTCCAGTTCATCACACTTTACCGAATTTGTTTTAATCGGTGAGAATACCGGCCCTGTGATTCGAGCTGATAACACCTCTTTATTTTCTACAGTTCATTCTGTAGTAACCAAATTACTAATAGCATTTCCAATTCTGCTTCGTGTTCTCTGACTATTATTTTCAAGACAAGCCCGTGAAAAATGAGTTGAATCACCGCATGCAAAACATGTAGGTTTAAACGACCTGGAATCCCTATACTTTTGATAAGTCCCTTGATATTTCATTTTATCAAATTGTTTGTCATTTCCTCCATATTTAGTCGTTTCCACCAAATGACTGTTTTTGGGATTTTTGAAACTTTTCTTTGATTTGTACTTATCTTTCTCTTCCAGTTGCCATCGAGGAACATCCTTTGGCTTAGTATGGACTGAACTTTTCTTGAACCCGTCTCTCAAACTTTCGTATTCATCAACTTTTTCTGCAACTTCTAGAGGGTCGATCAATTTATTCCTTTGATGCAAGAAGTGTTCTTTCACTTCGTTTGGAACTCTGCGTTTGAGTTGATCCGCTACCAATAATTTCTTTAATTGGTCGAAATTCTCAACTTTTAATTTGTTTATCCATTCATTGAAATAAGTGTTCAATGCATGACTGTAGCTTCTCCAAGACTCTTCTGGTCCCTTTTGATGCCGGAAAAATAATTGCCTCAACTTTTCAGGATTTAGCTTGTAACGCTTTAATAACATATCCTTTACGAAATCATAGTCATTAGCTCTCTCAGCAGGCTCTCGAGCTATATTATTAGACATATCTGTAACAGTCCCAATAAATATGCTACCCATTCTGATTTATGTACACGCGCCATTGCCGCCCGACGCTCAAAGTTTACTAAATACAGTTGCATTTCGTCTACTTTTTCGTCGTATTTAGGAGTTATCTGCATCAGTTGTACTCTAGATCTTGTTTCGTTTGAATTTTCAACTCCATCACCAAAATCTACGTAATTTCTTCTTAATTCCAACCGTTTCATTTCTAGATCGTGATCTCTTTCTTCTTTCCGGATTCGATCCTCTCTTTCTTCTTTCCGAATTCGTTCTTCTTCCTCTTTTGTCTCACGCCGAATTCGTTCTTCGTCCTCTTTTGTCTCACGCCGAATCCGTTCTTCTTCCTCTTTTGTCTCACGCCGAATTCGTTCTTCTATGATTCTACTCAGAGATACTTTGGCCTCATCTTCGACGAAATTTTCATTTTCAGATATTAATTTCCTAATATCTGTCCTCTTATTATCCATGCTAGCTTCTATACCCAGTTCTGTTGCTAGCTCGATTAGATCTTCCTTCCTGCCCCTACCCAGGAATGCCATGGTAAAAAAAAAATTATTCTAACGAATTCAAAATGCTAGTAATCAATTAAAGACAGCGTAATAAACCTCAAGACTTATTAATTCCCACAAAAAAATGTAACTATAACCAATCATTCAAATAACTTTTCAATAGAATCATTTGGAATTTAAATGCTTATTTCAATCATTTTAATTAAATAATTCTATCAACGGTATTTTAAATCTAGTCAAAAATGAACTTTCCGAATTATTACGAAAAGAAAAAATCATATATGAACACATAATTAAATCAATTATTTACTTTCGTTGTGAATGAGTTAAAAAAAACACATTCAGCAATAATTAAAATGTACTAATATTCCCTTTCACCAAATTGCTTTCAATAACCATTAACCCTAAAATAGTAGAACACCAAAGAATTATAAATTAGGACGTACATTCAATGTCTATAAATAACAAATGCACTCATAATATTTGTTTCAACACTCCGTACTCATAAATACAATTTAAATCATAATGTTAGTTTTGATTTAAAAATAATATAAAAGAATGCCTTCATAACACTAGTTTCGATTTACGAAACTCAGGATACTTAAATAAAGAATAAAGAAAAAAAATACTAATTCCGATCTATGAAAGAACTTTCTTAAACAAACAAACAAAAAAAAATGTAATCACTATTTTCAACCTACGAAACTTGGTTGCACAATGAAATAATAAAAATATCAATTTCACCTCTAATAAAATATGAAATAACAACCTTTTATTTTTTTTTCTTTCTTTTTGTAGAATGAGGAAATCATAAATAAACACAACTTTAATTATCTTCCTGCATTTTCAAATTGCGAAGGTAATAAATAACCAATTTAAAAAAAAAAAAAAAAAAAAAAAAAAAAAAACATATTCCATAATTCTATTACGCCAACGTTAAGTAATGTAAGTATTTCCAAAGCACTTTCAAATTATAATATTAATCTCACTTATTTATTTTGCTCTTATGAAATAGCAGAAAAACAAAATATTCACACCTGTTTAGTCTTTCGAAAACATTTAAAAAGAAAGGGAAAAATAATTCCATAATAATTTACGCAACCGCTATTGAACTTTAATCCAAAATCAGTGAAATATTCCCTTTATTTTACACTACATTTATCTTATTTTAACATTACTGCATATTTAAAATATAATGCAATATACACCTTATTTATTTAATGAAATTTCAGATGCAACAAACAATACTTTCGTTTCAAATTTTACATTCAAAGAAATAATCAATCTAATGATAAGTAGTGTTAATAACTTTCATTTAATTACTCATTCTGTTCTTCATGAATCTAGTCAATAATATTTTTAATTATTTTACAGCATAACAGAATAATATAATTTTATTTTTGGGCTAGCATAAAAACGAACAAGACTCTTACCTCTTTGATATTACCAAACCCCGTGAGAACAATCGTGCCGACTGCGCCAATACAACTTTTCCTCCTCTATTTCTTTATTATCTTTCTTTACTAAAAATGTTTTCTCATCGATATCTCCTTAACCTTAGAAAAAGGTTACTTATTTATTTTATTAAGAATTACTTTAGATGCAAAAACACTGCTAAGACACATCGTTAAAATAATAACTGCTGGCTTGACGAACACTAATTTATTTACAGGACAAACAACACACACACAGCGAATATTATAACATTAACTTCTGGTTATTTTACACTATTTCACAAAGACATTAAGATGCCGATGTTATCAAAACACAATCAGGGCGACACACCACTGATTTTCACTCCAACATCTCACTACACGATCTCCGCCGCGACTGCCCCTTCTTCCAGTTCGAATAGTTCTGCCTTGGCGAGGGTTCACTGTTTGGCGACCGCCAATATCCGTGCTTCGCAAATATTAAAGTTAATGCGAGTCTTACATTATCTACCATTGCAATTAATGTAATAATTCTTCACTGATTGTTATTTTTATAATAGCGTTTCTCGGAAAAATGGTACGTGTTGGAGCAATTTGGAAAACATATTTAGAATTAGGAATGTTAAATCTGTACACTTTACATATTTCGTTTGCAGGGAGGAAATTGCTTTATTTTTTTGTCGACCAGTGGTATTCGAAACACTTCTGTGGTTTCAAACTAAAAATTTTCTATTACAGTTATGTCTGCAGCTTTTAATGAGCACGTAAAAAGAGTATTCAGAGTTTAATCATATATAAATTTCTTGCTTTATAATTTGTATTCAAGTAATATTTTTTCCAATTAGTTTTTAACTATTTTAAGTACCCATTTTTTAAAAAAAATTCTACATCTTTCAGACTTTTAAAATAAAATTAGCATTTTCGAAAATAATATATATGGAAAATTTATACAACAGCGATGACATAATTAGTTATTCGTATTTCAAATTTGTGTTTTAGAGATATGACTTTAAAAAAGTTAGTTTAGAAATTGTTTTATTCTACAGAAAATTAATATGAAAAGAAAAACAGATTGACAACGAATTTTTATTTTATCCTCGAAACTCCTTTTTCATTTATTAAGAAGATATTTTGTATTTAATTACGTGTGAAACGGACTTTACCTAAAAAAATGGGGAGGGGGAGTTTTATTCAAATAGAAAATTTTAATTACAGACACTCTCATAAAATTATTGCGCATTTAAGTTAATATTGCGCATTTAATTATACAAATAATAATAATAATAATAATAATAATAATAATAATAATAATAATAATTTAATAAGTAAAAACATCTGCTTGCCAAAAATTGTCTGCGCTCAATTTGACCGTAGAATAAACAAGGCTCAGAGCACTTTAGACGCTTGAAGTTAGTTTACTGTATCACCAAGACTAGAACACCTTTTTAAGAGAAAGACGTCCGCTTGCTTAAGATAAAACACGGATATTATTACAGTATTTGTGGAGCAAAAAGGTATGTCTTATTTAATTTAAATCTTTTATTTCTGTTTTGTACATTATTATCATGAGTTAAATAGTTTTATGTTATATAGAATGAGGCTGATCTGGAATTGTTTTCAGAAGCAATATTTTTCGATTCGGTATTGTAAATTATCATAATCTACTATCGCTCGGAAAAAAAGCTGACACAGAGAATGATTCATGCCTATATTCATAGTGGAGTGAATGTAAACATTAATTTGCAGTTACTTGAGTTTGAAAATGCGTTGAGACAGTGATGTGGAATTTTGTTTCGGCTTCTTACTGTTTTCTGATTACTAATACGGTATTTATCGTCATTATATTTTGGAGTTAAGTATGATATTCGATTATTATTCGATTACGAAACTGTTTCAGATTAGAAATTAACATTATACTGGGAAAATGTCTTTTTACATATTATAATAATAAAACTTTTGAAAGAGTTTTTTTTTTCATTGCTAATAATATTTTAAATTAGTATTTAAAATCCTAAACTTCATACCAATGTTTTCAGATTTAACATTAGCCAAAATTATAAAATAATAGGAATTCCTTATAACATATGGAAAGATTTTTGAGAAATTGTTAAATCTAATAATGGATTTAATTCATCTATTGTAGTTTGTTGTTGTATAATAGTACAATTATCGAAATCAATCGAAAATAGTGGTATGAATACTTGTAAACTTTCTGATGATGAATGAGTTATACTTATCTCATAGCGCTGTTCAAAAATTCCACGCAAATTATTAGATTTCCTAATTTAAGTTAATTCGTGGTTAAAACAACACGTGTCTCCATTTTAATCGACGCATTTGATAGCAATAAACCGATTAATTAAATAATAATTAATATTTCAGCTTGTAATTAAGGCAGGACTTAGATATGGGTATCAATGAAATCAGCGTGAAATTTCACATCGGAATCCCAAAAAAATTTATCAAAAACTTTAATATTTAAAAAGTTAAAATTTCGTATTAAAATATGCTATTATGGAAAACCGCAGCGTCGTCATGCCTACCTGCCGAAGTGAAATCTTTTTTCATTGTCTTTCAAATTAAAGAAATTAAATTTTTATCGATCGATTTTTAGTGGATATTTTAACTTATACCCATCGCAGAAATGTGAACTTTATACCAAATGAAAGTAGATATTATTCCGCGTCTGTCTGTTCTATTTACAAATTTCTCGGACCAATATTTTCTGATATGCGATTTTGCTTTAAAATGTCTACTTCATTTTTCGGCTTAAAGCATCCGTGGTAACCGTGCATCGTGCTGATTTACTGGCAACCCTTAAGAGAAACACGGATGATTTGGAGAAGGTCCGTTTGAACCTGCGTTAAGAAGGTGGATTGGTTAATTTTAGAAGTTAATTACCAACTTTTTCAAAATTTTATGATTTGTTGTTTCATTTGAGGTGTTCAGCTATAAGTACCCAAAATTTCAAGTCACTAACATGTATAGTTTCTGAGAAAGGGCTCTGTGACGGATAGACAGACAAAGGAGTGAGACGAATAGTGTTTCGTCAGATGAACGAAACCCTAAAAAAGTATATGAATTTTATAATAGATATTAATTTATTTTTAATTTATATTTATGAGATTGTTTGTAATTCTAAAATCAATAGTGTTTTTCTCTAGATTTTTCATGCATGTTAATTGACACATATTACATGAATGTTAAAGCATAAAACTTCAAAATACGCTAAATCTGTTAACTTATATTTATAATAAATTTATTCTTTTTACATTCAAATGATAATGACTCGACAATAAATTTTACTGTAGTGTTCCGTATTTAGAAATTCTAAAATTACAGTTTTTTATATGAGTTTGAATTTTACGAAAAAACGACACAAACCCTTCTAATTTATTTCATAAATCTTTATTGCTATGCGATTTAATCAATTCCATTATAGACGTTCCTACCTGAAAAACACATTAAATATTTACACTACTCTTGATCGGGAAATTTTAATTTGCGCAACAACGTATTAAATAATTTTTCGCTACAACAATGTATCACTTTATTTATTTTAGCTTAAATAAACAATTTATCTACATATTTTATAGTCTACAGGATTTATGTCAGATTACGTCTATGAAATGTTCTTTCTTTAGAAACGTACACCAATTATTCTGTTTAACAAAGATTAATTCTTTTAAAACTAATCTTAAGATAGAAAGCCTGTCTCTGGAAACAAATTTCTTTTTGCTTTGTTAAATGTTCCATTTAATCCCCTAATTAATTATTGTTTCGTCGCTCAAACGTTATTTTTTTGCATGATCAGCTGTTTGAAATCCCAAAGCACCATTACTTTGTTTTTGTGTTTGTTGTTTGCAGCTTCATGGGCATTTTACTAAAACGATAAAAAAAGCATTTGGCATAAAATTATTAGGAAACGAAACGATACTTTTCGGGTTATTTTGTTTTGTTTTATTATATATCATCGATGTTGGAAACCTACATAATATGTAGTTTAAAAATATCACATCTCTGTCCAAATTATTAAAAAAAATATTAAAAAATAGTTCTCTTTAGTTAATAGATTTTTCTTTGTATCTCTGCATTATTTGCGCACTTGCTTTTTTTTTATTAAATGAATACAAATTATAAAAGTACTGAAAAAAGTCGAATAGCAATTTATTTTGACATAAACGCAGTAGAAAATAAATTGTTTTATATGTTTTTGTTAAGGATTCTTGTATTTTGTTATTTCTAAAAACATATATATATAGGAGAAAAAATGATAAAGTGACCGCTCTAAGGTTTGATGAATTCTTATGATACCTCTTTAATATGCAAAATTCTAGAAACAGAAGACAATTGTAAGTATAATAATTTGTTTCAATTTTTATTCCATTTTTTTTAAAATTTATTTTTAAATCTATATGTTACTACAAAATGGCCACCGTGCCCGACAAGGCCGGGAAAAGTGGAGAGCGTAGTTGAATGAACAAATCATACTGATTCAGGATGTATCTTGAATAAACAGAAGCTAAAGTAACGCACATTAAGAATAAGTATTATGTTTTGTAAGTTTTTTAAGTATTAAATCGTTAGAAAATAAATGATGAATCAAAATGACGAATGGAGGAATGCAAGTGCCCCCAGCAGGCATGCTAAATGCAAACGTCGAGCGTAAGCTTTTCTCTGCACACATTATTGGCATGAGCTGTCTACTTACTTTCAAAAAAATACTTTAAGCAGTTGTTATGAACAATGACTAAAATATCGTTTCCGGGGTAAATAGCCCTCTGGCCACTTTGCCCAAGCACTTTATGGAAACTTTTCCTGGAATGACGCCATTACAATATCTGTTGTCAAGAATAAAACCTACATCACTTATCGTTTTCCGACACTCATCATATAAAAGGTTAATTCCCACTGATCAAACAGCGTAAGAACAAAGAATTATAACACTGCCTATTATCTAATATATAAAAATGAAATGTCGTCTGTCTGTCTGTAATGCTATACAAATCCGCAATTTAGAAGCCAGAATTGTGAAATGTAACGTACATGTGTATTAAAACACGGTCGAGTCAACTAAAGTAATCCGGAATCGGAATAACTTATAGTTAATTTTTAATTAGTAAAAAAAACACAAATTTAACAGCAATTTCCATTCAAATTTAAATATTTTTCGTTATTGCTGTTGCCAACAATTAAAAATCCACAATAAAGTTCTTACCACAACAACATGTATAATAATCACTTATAAAGAAATTAAGCTAAATAATGCTATAAAAAGTGATAAAATAACTTTATTTAGATTAACGAAGGTTTCATTGCACAAACGCGATCCAAATAAAGATATTTTATCACTTTATTTAGCATTATTTAGCTTAATCTCTTACCCCAACAATTACTTTTCTATTGCAAGATTTCCACATGTAAAAATGAAATAAATGGTTTGACGAATTTAAAAAAGGGAATATTACATCATAACTCTTCCACTGCAAAATTTTCACGTGAAAAATGAAAATAAAATAAATAGTTTGACGAATTAATAACAAAAGTGAATGATACCTCATAATTTTTCTGTTTTGTGATTTTCATTTGAAAAATTATAATTTTTTAATTAATTTGACAAATAAAAAAATGGAATGTTACGTTATATTGGATGTATAAATAAGTTGGTGAATATATAACGTCATATAAGTGTGAAAAAATGTATTATAGTATCATCAAAATGTATCGAAGCATCATAAAATCTCGATCATTGAAATATTGACGTATTTTACCATTAATGCTCCAATGTATTATTTTGCATCTGTTATATAAATATATACATTTTTATAGTGGGTTTTCATTTGATTCGCGTATACAACACTTGGACTGTTTTTTTTTCTTTGTACGTTTCTTTGTACGTATGTTGTACGTTAAACTTTGAAATTGATTTTTAAAAACAAATATTCTTAAAATTCCGGGCAACGCCGCGTACTTCAGCTAGTTTAGTTATAATCACGAAATTTTACTTCTTGGCTAAAATCAAAAATGCGAAAAAACAATAAAATGAGTTGAGATCTAAAAAAAATTTAAGAAAAACTTGGACTTACGCTGTCAAAATTCAATAATTAAAAACTCTCATGATACTCATCAACGTACATATAAATAAAAAATATATTAAAAACACATTAAAAATTAATCCCAACGTTTCATGATCTTTCTAATGAGCCATCATCAGGGGAGAGGGTTCTTGAACTCCAGGAAGCAAAGTCACAAACAGCACAGTCACTTTCACAACATCAAATTGAAAACATTTCGGTAACTGATCATTAAACATCCAAAATCAATACTGCATCGGATATGGCGCCATCTGTTGGTAGGCTAAAACACTATTATCAGAAACTAGGAAAATCCGAAATAAACACTACGAATGTACTTCTTTTAAAATATTCAACCAAACATTAGAAATCTGAAATGAAATATTATCATTGCATACTCCGTTTTTTCTCAGACTAATTTCTATGGATTCACGTATAAGGGCTTTAATTGGATTGGAATGTTTAGAGATAATTTTTACATCGTCAAAATGAACTGCCTCGACACTGCCTTTAAATGCTAATCTAGATAAAGCTGTAGATTGTCTATTGAATTTTAAATCTCTTTTATGTTCTTTAATTTTTTCAAACAGGCATCGTTTTGTCATTCCAATATATGAAGTTAATAGACCAGTATTGAGTTGAATAGGGATTTCGGAAACACCGGAATTAAATAAAATTGGAAGAGGATCTTGCTTTCTGGTAATAGCTGCAAACAGTTTTTTTGAGGGGGAGGCAACAAGAAGAATTCTGAATCTAATAAAAATTTTCCTTAATCTTTGAAACATTGCTGGAATATAAGAAATTTTTCTATAAATAGGACGAATTAACTGAGCGCTTTGGGGACATCTATTGAACTTCTCGATTAATCTATGGATAACCTGTGGATTATATCCATGATCCATTCCAATCTTGACAATATGGTTCAGTTGATCTTCTGAAAATTCATCCGAACAAACAATATGTGCCCTCTTAATAAAAGAATTAAACGCAGACATTTTAGTACCCTATGGAGTTGAAGAAGTAACAGGAATAATGCTATCAATTTTCATTGATTTTCTGAAAACTTTTCTTTTAACACATTCACTCCGGCGCCGTGGGTCACACTCGATTGTCTCAGAGTTGTCAAGTCTCCGGCTTTTTGCACACCACCGTTATTTTAGAGAAAACAATGTTCCTTTAAATCGACCAATTGTTCTAATTAAATTAAACAACATTTTCCGTATTAAAATGCTGGTATCAAAAAAGCCGGACACTTGACAGCTCTGAGACAGTCGAGTGTGGCCCACCGCGCCGGCGTTAACGTGTTAAGCATAGTACCAGATTTTATAACTAAGACATCTAAACATGGGAGGGTGTTATTGACTTCATTTTCTA
Source organism: Maratus speciosus (assembly GCA_963932465.1). Classification (NCBI taxonomy): domain Eukaryota; kingdom Metazoa; phylum Arthropoda; class Arachnida; order Araneae; family Salticidae; genus Maratus; species Maratus speciosus. The sequence continues at coordinate 354,546,754 of OZ010788.1, read as the reverse complement.
TGGTAAATTTAATATCGTCGTCGAGATGATTCAATTCCTCAAGAAATTCCGCTACAGTTGGCTTTCCTTCTTCTCAAACTACAAAAACTTCGTTCACGTACCTTAACCATAATTTGGGTTTATGTTTGAAAGTGTTGAAAATAAAATCTTCCAAGCTTAAATTCTGCAAAAATACATGAAACAGGTGACCCCATCGGTGCACCCTTATCTTGCTTATAATATTTACCTTTAAAATAGAATACATTACTATGGTTAATTACATAATTTAATTACATTTAACCCTGCTTCTAATGAGGTTTTAATATCTTGACTCAGATTATTTAATTTATCTCCATGGGGGTCTTTTTATGGGAACCTAATCCGTATTTACGATTGGAAAGCCAAGGTTCGCAGAAAACCACGAAAACTCAGAACAATTAGGTCGGCGGGGGCGATTGGGATTGAACCCAGCACCTCCCGCTACCAGCTTCGAGAGCAGAACTTCTCGGATACTGGTGGGGCGATGGAAGATTTGGTAAGAGCAGTAACTTCATTCAGAGAAGATTTTTGATTTACGAACCATCGATCACAAATTCTAATAAAAATTGCACAAACGTTAAATTTTTGTCAAATCAATAACTCAAAAATTTTTATATAATTCTGAAATCATAATTATATTACATTCTAGAAATGGTCCTTCTTGATTGATCAAATCTTGTCTCTCCTCACATGTTGCTTGATATATTTCGAAAATTAGATACTTTTCGCTGTTAAAATGATTATTTTTGAAATCTTTTGTATAAATTTTCAGAGATACATTTAGCCAAAAAATTGACATGTCATCAAATAATTTATTAAAATTCATTAAAATCAATATCCTACCGTAATACGTGTTACCTGTAAAATGAACTTTACAGGAAATTATGTACCGATGTTAAAATAGCGATATTAATTTATTTTTTTCTATGAAATAATTAATATTTTTTTTAAATAACTGCATATTTGACATGAATGATAAGTAATGATGTTGACTTTGGATCACTACGGGTCAAGCTCATTTTATCTAGAAAACGGCTCTAAAGATTTTGATTAGATTTTGTATTCTATCGTTTTCAGGAACGAGAAGTTCATTGGGTTAGGTCGCATGTTTCAGAATAAGATTCGTGGGTCATTTTGGGTCGCTATGGGTCCGGATTAAGCTAATTATATCTAAAAAACTGCTCAAACGATAATGACAAATTTTGTATTATACCATTTTCGGGCACGAGAAGATAATTGGGCTAGATCACATGTTCGAAACATTTCGATTAATGAGTCATTTTCTTGGATCACTACAGGTCAAGCTAAGTTTCTCTAAAAAACAGCTCTAACGATTTTGACTGAATTTTTTATTAGACCGTTTTTGGCCTTGAGAAGACATGACCACTGGCTTTGTCACATGTTCAAGAAAATTATGTTAGTGGGTCATTTTGGGATCACTGCTGGTAAAAGTAATTTTATCTAAAAAATGACTTTAACGATTTTGACTAAATTTTGAATTCGATCGTTTTCGGGCTCAAGAAGATCATTGGGCTACGTCGCATATTCAAGATCATTCGATTACTGAGTCATTTTGGGTCAAAATGGGTCAAATCAAGTTAATTATCTAAAAAAGTCTCAAACAATTTTGAGAAAATTTTGTATTATGCCATTTTCAGGCACAAAAGATAAGATAATTTTATCGGAAAAACGACTGTAACGATTCTAGCTGAATTTTGTATTTCATTGTTTTTGGCCTTGAAAAGTCCACTCGCTGTGTCACATATTAAAGAAAATTAGGTTAGAGGGTCATTTGGGGGATCACTGCTGGTAAAGCTAATTTTATCTAAAAAATGACTTTAACGATTTTGCCTAAAATTTGTATTCGATCGTTTTCGGGCTCAAGAAGATCATTGGGCTACGTCGCATATTCAAGATCATTCGATTAGTGAGTCATTTTGGGTCAAAATGTGTCAAATCAAGTTAATTATCTAAAAAAGTCTCAAACAATTTTGAGAAAATTTTGTATTATACCATTTTCAGGCACAAAAAGATAAGATAATTTTATCGGAAAAACGGCTGTAACGATTCTGACTGAATTTTGTATTTCATTGTTTTTGGCCTTGAAAAGTCCACTCGCTGTGTCACATATTAAAGAAAATTAGGTTAGTGGGTCATTTGGGGGATCACTGCTGGTAAAGCTAATTTTATCTAAAAATGATTTTAATGATTTTGACTAAAATTTGAATTCGATCGTTTTCGGGCTCAGTCTTTTTATTAGACCGTTTTTGGCCTTGAGAAGACATGACCACTGGCTTTGTCACATGTTCAAGAAAATTAGGTTAGTGGGTCATTTTGGGATCACTGCTGGTAAAGGTAATTTTATCTAAAAAATGACTTTAACGATTTTGAATAAATTTTGAATTCGGTCGTTTTCGGGCTCAAGAAGATCATTGGGCTACGTCGCATATTCAAGAACATTCGATTAGTGAGTCATTTTGGGTCAAAATGTGTCAAATCAAGTTAATTATTTAAAAAAGTCTCAAACAATTTTGAGAAAATTTTGTATTATACCATTTTCAGGCACAAAAAGATAAGATAATTTTATCTGAAAAACGGCTGTAATGATTCTGACTGAATTTTGTATTTCATTGTTTTTGGCCTTGAAAAGTCCACTGGCTGTGTCAAATATTAAAGAAAATTAGGTTAGTGGGTCATTTGGGGGATCACTGCTGGTAAAGCTAATTTTATCTAAAAAAATGACTTTAACGATTTTGACTAAAATTTGAATTCGATCGTTTTCGGGCTCAATCTTTTTATTAGACCGTTTTTGGCCTTGAGAAGACATGACCACTGGCTTTGTCACATGTTCAAGAAAATTAGGTTAATGGGTCATTTTGGGATCACTGCTGGTAAAGGTAATTTTATCTAAAAAATGACTTTAACGATTTTGACTAAAATTTGAATTCGATCATTTTCGAGCTCAAGAAGATCATTGGGCTACGTCGCATAATCAAGAACATTCGATTAGTGAGTCATTTTGGGTCAAAATGGGTCAAATCAAGTTAATTATCTAAAAAAGTCTCAAACAATTTTGAGAAAATTTTGTATTATACCATTTTCAGGCACAAAAAGATAATATAATTTTATCTGAAAAACGGCTGTAACGATTTTGACTAAATTTTGAATTCCATCGTTTTCGGTCTCAAAAAGTTCATTGGGCTAGGTCACATATTCAAGAAATTCGATTAAGGGTCACAATGTGTCAGGTCAAGATAATTGTACTTAAAAAACGTCTCAAACAATTTTGAGAAAATTTTGTATTATACCGTTTCCGGGCACAAGAAGATAAGCTAATTTTATTTAGAAAACTCTTCTAACTATTTTGATTAAATTTTGTATTCCATTGTTTTCGAGCTCCAGAAGACCATTGGGTTAGGTTGCATGTTCGAGAAAATTCGATTAGTGGGTCATAATGGGTCACTATGGGTCAGGGTCAAGTTAATAGTCACTAAAAACTCTCAAACGATTTTGACAAAATTTTGTATTATACTGTTTCCGGGCAAAGAAGATCATTGGACTAGGTCACATGTTCGAGAAAATTCTATAAGTGGGTCATTTTTGGGTCACTACGGGTGTAGCTAATTTTATCTGAAAAAACGATTTTGACTGAATTTTGTATTTTACCGTTTTCGGTCTTGAGAAGACAACTCGTCTGTGCTACATGTTCGAGAAAATTAGATTAGTGGGTCATTTTAGAATCACTGCGGGTAAAGCTAATTTTACCTATAAAACGACTTAAATGACTTTGACTAAATTTTGTATCCTATTGTTTTTGATTACCAGGCTAATGAACTAATCACATGTTCGAGCAGATTTGATTAGTGCGTCACTTTGCGTCACTACGGGCGTTTGCGTCACTACCGCGAAGATGACAAAGTATTGGCACCATTTGGCGAAAAATCTATTTTCAAGATTACGAATGCCAAAAAAAAAAAAAAAAAAAAATACGCATCGCTAATGCAAGAATCTCTCCAAATTTAGCTATATTTGTCGAAAAAATAGTCATTCAGAATATGGAAGATTTTTTTAGAAATTCGTAATAGGACTCGAGATGAGGCATTCTCACAATCTTTAAAAATTTCAGGAATAAAAATATGGTGAAATTAAACTTACTAAAATAACATTTTAAACTTATAGACGAATGCCTTAATGATTCAAAATAAAAAAGAAATGGCTCGTAGCTAAAAACTGAGGTTTAATTTAAACTTGCGAGTTTAATTTTTCTTACCATTTTACCGTTATAACTTTTTCTTTAAAATTTTTACTTATAATGAATTTGCATATTACCCGCAGGACATTTAAATAAGAAATTATAAAAATGTAGTATTTTTAGTACAAAAGTTTGGTATAGACATTATCTTAAAAGGGTGTTGAAGAAGGGACGTTAAGGAAAAAAAAGGGGGCGGTATAGGAAAAAAAGGATGGTAAGGGGAAAAAAAGAATGGTAAGGATGGGGCGGTAAAGAAAATTATCACCTATTTTTAGGCAAATCATATTAAGAGTAAGTGATAGCCACAATGCTCATTGATTTTTAGAAACAGTTATTTAAAATAAAATATTGATTTAAAAAAAAATTAATTTACCGCGAAAAGTGCAGGAATAAACCTTGGGGGCGGTAAGACCACCAATAAAGCCACGATGCTTGAAACAGATATTTAAATGCCGATTTAAATTCTGCAGTAAATTTCTTGTCAAAGAATTTTAGCAGTCTTTCTCTAGCATACTTCTGCATCAGAAAAAAAAATTGAAAAAAATTCTGTGGCTGCATTTGAAGTGATTTTCCGTATAATTTTAGCAAGGGGGACGGCAAGGAATCTAAAATCCAGGGACAGCGTTAAAAAAATAATAAAAAACGTCAAAATGTGTGCAGGTTAATTTTTTGCTACATATGTATATAAAACAATAGTCCCAGTTTCGAAAATAAATACATCGAATTACTTTTATTGAAACAATTTTATACAGACAACTCCAAACTTAAAAATCCACATCAGAGGCACGGGACGATATAGGTATTTCGTGGAGTTCTTGGACCCCCAACATCGTTAAAAACTTATTTATCTCGTAAATATTTTTATGCAGACATACAATGGGATGTTTTCCAGTATAAGGAATTAAAAAAATCCCAAGAATATGTACTAAAATAAAAATTATTATTCAAGGACTGATGGATATAGAAAAGTCAAAAGATTGTGAGAATGCTTCAGATACATGATTAAACCAATCAGAGTTGAGCTAAAAAGTGTAATTGGGATTAATGTCCTTTCTTTGTAAATGTGTAAATAATGTAAAATTTAGAAGAAAGTATGGGACAGTTTTCATATTGATTGTTTTTCTAAATAATACTGTTGTAAAATAACATACTTTATAGCAATAAATTACCAAATATTCCGAATTTCCTACACTTAACTACACCATAATGTAATTCAAACATCTCACATTCTCTTAAAAAATAAAAGTTACATGTAAGATTTCCCAGTCGAAATACGATACAGTAAATCTTTAACACGAAATATACCAACAATATTTGGTCACTTCACCGGAATCAAATGAAAATATTTTGATTTGGAGCAGTAATTGTTTCTGCAACAAAAAGATACATCACACAGAATTAAGTTACACAATTTTAACTAGATACTTATTAAGATGCTACTTGGCGCAGAATGATATAAATTTAAAAAGTAACGTTAAAAACGCCAGAATAAGTAAAACCTCCGCAGACTAGTTTTGGTAGCGTTTAGCGTAACGTCTTCAATGCACTGAGCACGGTACGCTAATCGCTACCGAAACTAGTCTGCGGAATTTTTACTTATTCTGGCGTTTTTAACGTTGCTTTTTAAATTCATATAATTTTAACTAGACTTTCTGACTTTAAATATTTTTATAAGACTTAAATAAAAAGGCTGTTGTGCTTTGTGTTAAAAGTACAGTGGCTCACAAAAGTTTTCTTAGAATTACGAATTTTAATGAAATAGCGATATATCCATTAATTAGTATTAATATATCAGAATAAGTATTTAATAATAAGATCTATAATTTATTCTTAACAAAACTACATAAAATATTAAAAAAATATAGTAAAACGTTATTTTGAAGAAATCAATAATCAGAAAATAACAAAAATTTACCCCACAAAAGTCTTTAAAAAAACTTACACTTAAAACAAAATCTCTACACATTAGTAAATACTGTAACATTTTGTTAAATTAGTAGTTAGAAGGATATCCTTTAGCATCCTTAACAGTTTTTAAAGGTTTTAAAACATTTCATAGCCCAGTGGTTAGGGAGTTAAATTCGGAACAAATTAGGGGAAAGCTGGAAATTGTTTTAATCCCTTCAGTTTAGATCTAGAATGAATATGCTACGTTTTTCCCCTTGTACTAGATGAGCATTAAGAATTATGCATAGATTTATAGCCAAAAAACACGTTTCTTTAAATACTATAACACTATCTCTAAATCATTAACTCTTTCAAAAACAATGTCAATACAATTGTTGTAGAGCTTAAAATTCTGAATAAAATGAGTATCTACACTTAATACTTCACTTAATACTTTTGTTGAACATTAAAGTCACAATTCTAATTTAAAGTTTAGCCCCGTGGTCAGAGGGCTGAACTCAGAATTAATTAGAGAAAACTAGAAATCGTTTTATTCTATTCAAATTAGGTCTAAAATGATTATTCTATGTTTGCCCCCTCGTACTAAGTGAGCGTTAAGAAATATGTACATATTTACATTCGCAAAACATGTTTTTCCTTATTTTTTTAAAAAATATCTCAAACTAGCTAATTCTATCAAAAACATTGTCAATGCAAATGTTGCAGAGCTTAAAATTCTGATTAAAAGGAGTACCCACATTAGCATTTTTGTTCAAAACTAAGACCGCAATTCTAATTTCAAAATTTTGCTTTAATCGCTAATCAAGAGCTGGAAGTCCAGAGAGACCAAGTTACCTAAGAATTTCTCAAAACAGCTAAGTCTATCAAAATCATTGTCAATACAAATATTGTAGCGCATGAAATTCTGAATAAAATGAGCACCCATATTAATGTTTTTGTTCAAAATTAAGGTCGCAACTCTATTTCAAATATTTTCCTTAATCACTAATCAAGAGCTTCAAACTAGGAGAGACTTTAAGAATATATTGAGATTTCCTTAACAATATCTCAAAACAGCTAACTATATCAAAAAATTGCCAATAAAAATGTTGTAGAGCTTAAAATTGTGAATAAAATGAATATTCACATACATATTTTTGTTCAAAATTAAAGTCGCAATTTCAGATATTGTTAAAACTATTAAAGAAAAACGTGTTTTTCGATTGTAAATGTGTACATATTTCCTAACGCTCACTTAGTACGAAGGGGAAAACATAGAATATTTATTTTAGACCTGATCTGAAGGGATTAAAATGATTTCTAGTTTTCTCCTAATTAATTCTGAGTTCAACCCTCTGACCACGGTGCTAAAATTTTAAAGTAGAATTGTGACCTTAATATTCAACAAAAGTATTAAGTGTAGGTACTCATTCTATTTAGAATTTTATGCTCTACAACATTTGCATTGACGATGGTTTTGAAAAAGTTAGTGATTTCGAGATAGTGTCATGGTATTTTTAAAAAAAGACGTGTTTTTTTACTATAAATCTATGTATAAACTCCTAACGGTCACCTATTACGAGGAAGAAAAACGTAGCATATTCATTCTAGACATAAACTGAAGGGATTAAAGCAATTTCCAGCTTTCCTCTAATTATTTCCGAATTGGGCCTTTTTTTGCTCCACTACCAATGGGCTTTTTTTTCTGTAATTTCTGCATCAATATTCATCGATTCATCGACCATTACTATTTTTAGTTGACTTTTTGTTTTAATGTCCAGACTTCGTACTCTAACCTCCAGTTCTCTCCATATATGCTCTATTGTGTTTAAATCCGTTGATTGAGGTGGTACTTTCAGAATTAAACACCAGAGGCAAACGTTGAGACTCGTGTACTTAGGATCGTTATCTGGAGTAAAAAGAAATTTTTTCCAGTACCCAAATTATGAGCTCATAATTTAATTATGGCTTTTAAAATATTCAAATACAGATCATTATTCAATATGCCATCAATAAATACCAAATTTCCTATTCCTGCTGCTGCCATGCATTCAACACAAGGATACTACACCGCCATGCTTAACTCTTCCATCTAAATAAATAGGATTAAGGGGTCTCACGACTCTTAAAATAGGAAAAAATGAAAAGAAAATAACAAATTTCAACATTTAATATCTTAAAATATGTGTGATTTTAAAACACATTTTTTATTAAATTTAAAGATATAAGTATGTTCTTTCATTTCATGTGTTTAAAAAATTGCAGGATAAACATTAGTATTTACAGGAGGCTCCAAATCAGATATTTGTCGAGCAGAAAATTAATTGCTATAACAGCTTACGTGCACGATTACAAAATAAATTTTGCAACTATAATGATATTTTTTGTACCTAATTATACTGCAGATTGTAGAAATTACACTGAACCTAAATAAATTTGTATTTAAAGCATTTTTATATTTTTAATACAATGTTGTATTTAGCTAATGCAAAAATTTCAACAGTATTTCAACATTTCAACAAAAAAGTCATATTTCAGTATTTCAACAAAATTTCAACAGTTTTGAAAATTTCAACAGTATAATCACATAAAAGATATATTTTTTGAACAATAAAAATGAGATTTTAGGTTCAGTTTGTACAGACTATCATGAAACATATGTTTTGCAAATTTTATGAAAGAATATTCAGAAGTTTTTGGGATATCCAGCGCGTTATATCAAAAAACGTCATTTGGAGAAAAATGACTTCAAATTTTCAGAAACGTCGTTTTAGCTATTGAGCGGGTATAATTCTAATAGCCATAAATTATGTTACAATGGAAATTTCAAGGAAACAATCATACAAAAATATTCAGAAATGAAGCAAGTTTAACATACAAAAAAATTAAAATTTCGAAACTTTTGAAGCTTTAAGAGTCCTAAGACCTCTTAAGTTCTTCCTTTTTACTTACCTTAACAAGAGGAAAGTACTGGATTCGTGTAAATTTTCGAATTACGGTTTTCAACGGATTTACACGTTTTATGGGTCAGAGATAAAAAAAAAACATATTTTTACAAAATGTCTGTGCATGTGTCTGTCTGTGAGTCTACCTGTCTGTCTGTGTGTGTGTGTGTGAAATTAATTTTGTGGGCGCTCCTTTTATGGGCATATCTCAAGAACTATTGCACGGAATTTGGTAAAAAATTATATTCGATTAGTACCTAATATAAAAAAAATGATGCTGATTAGTTTTTGGAGTAAATCGCTCAACTGGGGGCGCTGCTATGCTGCATTTTTCACAATTACCGCAATAACTCCATCTCAAGAAACTAATGAACGGATTTCTATTAAACTTTAAATTAGGTTAGTCCTTCACATGAATTGATGATTTTTTTAATTTTGGTGTAAATCGTCCAACAGGTGACGCTGATATGCAGCACTTTCACGATTTCCGCAATAGCTTTATCCCAAGAATTAATGGGCGGATTTTCATCAAACTTGAGATTCAGTTAATCGTTGATATGAATTGGTAATATGTACGTTTTGGTGTATATCGACCATAAGGTGGCACTGCTAGGCTGCATTTTTCCCGGTTCCCACAATAGCTCTATCTCAAGAAGTAATGCCCGGATTTCTATCGAATTTCAGTTTAGGTTAGTCCTTGACATGAGTTGATGATTTTTGCATTTTGGTGTGAATCACCGAAAAGGTGGCGCTGACACCAGACTGCATTTTTCACGATTTCCATAATAGCTCTATCACAAGTACAATTAATGTACGGATTTTCATCAAACTTCAGATTCAGTTAATCCTTGATATGAATTTGTACTGTTTACTTTTTAGTGTAAATCGACCAACAGGCTGAGCTGCAAAGCTGCATTTTTCCACAATAGCTCAAGAACTAATGCGCGAATTTTCATCTACCTTAGGATTCAGTTAGACGTCGGCAAAAGTTGTTGCTGATTAGGTTTTAGTGTTAGTCACCCAACAAGTGACGTTGTTATGATGCATTTTGAAGGATTTACACGATTTTAGAGATAGCCATATCACAAGAACCAATGCACGGAATTTCATACCTTTACAATCCTCACGATGGGTATATATTTCCATTTAAATTTGCCACTGTGATAGTGAGTTTTGAACCATTAATATTTATTTATGAGATAGAAGAAAGTTTTGGGATTTCGCAATCCGACTAGTTTCTTTTCCATACAATTATACGCTCTTCGGAACCCAAAATGTAAAGTAAGATATGCAAATACGATCCCGGTTTATTTATCATATTTTGCGAAGAATGCCTAACCTCTCTGTTTTTCATACTAACAAAACATTTAATCCAGCTGATCTCAGCATTCGTCGAATACTTTCAGTTGAAATTTAAATAGAAAAATTTTCATTAAATTCTTTAGCAACATTTACAGAACTTAAACGTGGATTTTTCGCTATTTTCTAATTATAAATTTCTGATCACGTTGTGCGAACTTCGACGGACACCTTTTTTCACCTTAGTTTCGATCCGATTTTCTACTTCAAAGCATTCTATCACATGCTGCACCCTAGAATGGGATAAAATAACTAATTTAGCAATATTCCGGATTGATTTACCGCTTCTACGATGAAAAATATTCAATCTTCGAATTATTTTAGTTCTTTCTTGACGAATACGAGCCACTTTTATATAATAAATAGAATATTACTGAGGAAGCAAGCAAAAATTAAAGCCGAACGAATTTATAAATGTCACCACAAAAATAAAAATAAAGCTATAGGCGATAATTTTATTAATGAATTTATCAGAAAATGTTTCAGTGTACGAAGACTTTAGTGGCACATTCTTACTCTGCCTCCCTCCGTTTTCATTTTAATAAAAAATGAAAGTCAGCCAATATTTAAAAAAATAATGTTGGGTGTTATTTAGAATAACATAGAGATGATGTGGGAAAATATTGGACTTCATATTCGAATTCAATTCCTGCGTACTGCATTTTTACTGCATTTTTTAAAAGTGTAAAAACACATTTAGGAGTCACTCTATGTGGATTTCGAATTCCATCATTAATGCGGATGAAATGTGTATCACGGCAGATCGGAATCTATAACAATGAAATAAAGTTTCGCTCTGTCTGTCTGTGTGTGCACGTGTGTGTGTGTGTGCACGTGTGTGTGTGTGTGTGTTTCTGCGACGGTTCTCGATATCTAAGGCAGGTACGAGGCTGAAAGTTTCGTGAAGCTATTTCAAAGTTTCTCCTGATGCACCTGAGAGTCAGAATTTTAAAAGCCTAATAAATTAGTTAAGTTATTAATTTACTATCGCAATGCACTGTCATTAAAACCTCATCTCGGTTGCGAGAGGGAAAAAACGCTCGCGCACACGTAATATCCTTCTTTGCGGGCGGGAATGAAAGACGAAAAGAAGCAATTCCATTGAGGGATTTGGTTGTTATTTATTAACTTACATCGGCCAAATCGCATTGTATAGTTAAAATGCGAACACATATTTTGTACAATCGTACCCTTACGTTTAAAATGCCGCATTCAATTAAAAAAATTCGCAGTTAAGCCATTGAAAAAACAATCAAAAAGGGTTTGTTTTATTAAAAATGTTTTTCTCCCTTATTGAAACGCCCTTTCAGGGTGCAATTTTAGAGGTACCGCCAACCCAAAAATATGCTTTTAAAGCAGATATTTTTGCTAATCGATAGTGTAATCACTTATAAATACAAGGTTAAGTGCGAGTGTTACTCGTGCTCAGAGGGTTCCGTACAATAAATATATGAATTATTAACTGTATTATTAAAATGAATCGTTGCTGAAAGAAAAATAAGACTTTGCAAAAAATTATAACGTAGGGCTGGGAATAGCTGTATGTACCAGAAAAGTATGAATGGGTGTACGGTAAAAGATTAAAGCGATATGAATCTTAAATAATATCAAAAAGTGCTATTCTGTATAACTCTTTTTTTAATCTTATTCTAATCTGTTTATGAAGAAATTAATTCAGTACTGATAATAAAAGTAGTGCATATGTAAACTTCATTTGGCGTTTCATAAAACGTACTTTTGTTCAAAGTTTAAACGTGGCATTGCAATAAGCGCACTTCGACAGGAGTTAGCAAAGTTTCAACGCCACCTTGTTCCGTGCCGTGTTTTTCCAGGTAGGTTTTTTATTAACTTTTAAAGCCACGGGAGACGCATTGAGAGGTCCACTCAATGCAAACTAGTCGCGATTCCCATAGTATTTATGTGATTAATTCTAATTAAATTAGTCTTTCTAACAATTTGGCGTTTATTGTTTTTATACTGCTACTGGGCATTGCATTACACAAATATATCATTAAAAGTTGTTATCTGGACTTTAAAAGTCGATGCTAAATAGAGTGCGCCGCCCCTATCATTATGTATGTACAAACCGCCCGTGTCTTTAATGTTTAATATATCGGCTAATTACCGACGATTTGTTTCGAAACTCATTATCAAAAATGAGTTTTACTTCTGCTACGATAAGTACCTTCGTCCCTCTGCAACACCATTGCTGAATGTCTGCAAATCGAAATTTTCGTTTAACGGAAAAGTGCGCTTTTCTCAAAAACTATGTGACCTAGGGTAATCACTATAATTTTTCTGCAAGGTTTAAATTAACGACTATTACATCTAATTTTTTCATATTTTTAATTTCAGTAAATTCGGAAATAGAGGGGGGGGGGCATCTTTTTGCACTACATTTTCAACGATATATCTGCACAAAATAATACCTAAAATTAAAAAAAATAATGTATTTTTGTGTTCAGCGTTACGTAAACTTTTACGTGATTCCGCACACGATATAAAAAGAGAAGATTTTATTTACTCAGGTAACGTAATAATTAGCCCCTCTACATTTTTTCTAAATGTATTTGTGAATGTTTAATAATCTGTAAATATGTCGGTCAATATTCTTTATTACTTCCCCAAATTTGAACCTTCAACGTTCCACAGTTTACGATTAAAATGGCTGTGAGAGACGGACAGACAGACACAGGGGTGATCTTATAATGGTTCCGTTTTCACTTTTTAAGTACGGAACTCTAAAAATATGAATTTTAACCCTTTCAAATATACCGGCAAACGCAGGTCACTTCGTGACTCCCGTATACGATATTCTTTCTACACTAAAAATAACTAAACTTCCGCCTTTTAACACAATCTTTTTAAAGCATTTAAATAGAACAGAGATACATCATCTACAAAAAATATGAAACGTTCGGACGGGTAGAAATATTTTTTCAAAATAAAATATTTGAAAATTTTGACGAAATCAGTAAAAAACTGAGTGTTTCACTCGCTTTGGGTGCGCATAGGATCCAAAAATAAAATTACTTAGAAAATAACTACCAAATAGCATGTACTTTCAAATCAATATTTTTTCAATTAAAAATATAAATTCAGATAAAGTGGAGTTAAAGATATAAAATCATACAGATTTGAGGTTAATTTATTGGTCATTCATCACGTGCCCGGGCAACGTCGGGCGGCTTCTCTACTATTTCATAACTTTTTATGAATTAGTCTGGTTTAGAATTTAGCAATTGGACAAATATGAGAAAAGAAAACTTGTATATTTGAGGGTATTTTAATAAAGAGGACATAGAGATTCATGCATGCAACGTGGGACCAAATGCACAAGAATGGATTTTAGTTTAAATACAAAGAAAAAAAAATGTTACGACTTTCTAAAAAATGTATTTTATTTGTTAATTGTAGACAAACTGACTTGTGTCAGTACTTATAGCAAATTTCAATGTATTTTAAATAAAAAAAAATAAACGTAAAGATGTCTCTCATATGTTCTACAGTATAAAATATTAAACGTATTTATGTTTTTGCAAAAATGCACGATGCAAATGCGTGCGCGTTCTCACCCTCTCTCTATATATATACCTGTACGTATAATTACGTACGTAAATTTTTCACTTTTATAAGTTTAAAAATAGAAAAATCGCATTCCTATATCAAAGCAAAATATCGTCTTAAAATATAAGCTTTATAAAATTTTGTGAACTTCTTAATAGAATTATCTAACATAAAATAATTATTGTACTAAGCAGAACACAATTCAAGCAATAAAATTCGTTAATCACAGAGAAGAATCAAGAAAGTATTAAGAGCATGAAATTCGTATCGCTAATTGGCTAGTTTTCTGTTTTTTACGGAACAATGGCGTTGTTCCACTCTAACAATCAGATTTTCTGCTGATTAAAACTGTCTTCCGTTCTCTTTCACTTTAAGGTTAAAAAAATATTATCAACGTTTTAAGATCATATAAGAGCGATTTAAGATGATATTGGATAGGTATATACAGATAATAATGTCATTAGAAGAAATTACATCAATTAAAATTAAATTATTACACCATTGAGGCTTTAACATAAAGTTTTGTATCAGAACTCATTATGTAACATCCAAAATCTACAATAAATGACATAATTGAAATTTAAGTATTTTTATTTAAACGTTAACGGGTAATTTTTAAAATATGCAAATTATATACTATATTACATAGAATTATACATTTCTATTTTTACGAATTGCAAAAGAGCAAACTGATAGATTTAGAGGTGTATTTCCGGCAGCAACGGTATCCCAAATGCTGTGATTACCTTATGAAAATCAATTTACATTAAAATAGACATTTTTTTTAGTTACGAAATTGATATTTTTATACTGTGCCTGGGTCCTATAAGATATATTATGAAAAATGTTAACCTTGCTTTAAATATAAAAAAAAACAGTAGTAAATATTCCATTCTTCTGTGACTAAAACTTACTGAGTTGTGACGCTTTACGTTTTATGAATTTCGGCGTTTTCTGACTCATAAAAACTGAAAATCGCCAGATTTTAATATCAAATAAACGGTGAATTGCGAGTATTACTAGCGCTCAGAAGGTTCTACACAATTACTGTGTAAATTATTAACCGTATTATTAAAAAAATCGTTGCTTAAAAGATAATAAGGGTTTTTAAAAAACTATATAACATAAGTTTGGGTATATCTATATATACTAGAAAAGTATCAATGGGTATACCATAAAATATCAAAGACATATGAAGCCTTAATAATATCAAATATTGCTATTCTATGTAACTCTTTTTTAAATCTTATCCTAATCTGTTTATGATAAACTTCATTTGTTACTGGCAATAAAAGTAATGCATATTTAAACTTCATTTGACATTTCATAAAACTAAATTCAGCATAGTAATAATCTTTTCTTTTTGCAGTGTAGCCAAAACAAAACACTTGTTCAAAGTTTAAACTGGGCATTGTTCTAAGTGCGCTTCGAAAAAAGCTCGCAAGTTGCAACGCCACCTTGGTATGCGACGCATTTTTTTAGATAGGTTTTTAATTAATTTTTAAAGACACGACACGCGTATTGATAGATACATTCAGTGCAAACTAGTCGCGAATCCCATAGTACTTATGTGATTAATTTTAATTAAATTAGTCTATTTTTAACAATTTGACGTTTATTGCTTTTATACTGCTACTGCTGGGCATCGTATTACAAAAATATATCATTAAAAGTTGTTATCTAAACTTTAAAAGCCGGTGGTTAATTGAGTAAGACGTCTCTGTCATTATGTATGTCCAAACCGTGCGTGTCCTTAAGAGTTAATATATCGGAAAATTACCGAAGATGTTTTTCGAAAATCATTATCAGCAATGGCTTTATACTTCTGCTACGATAGGTACCTCCAGCGCTCCTCAACACATTTGCTGAAAGCTCGCAAATCGAAATTTGTATGTAACGGTAAAATGCGCTTTTCTCAAAAACTATGTGACCTAGGGTGATCGCTGTAATTTTCCTGCAAGGTTTAAATTAACGTCTACTACCTCTAATTAGTATTTCATTCATCTGACGAAACCCTATTCGTGTCACTCCTCTGTCTATCTGCCTGTCTGTCACAGAGCCCTTTCACAGAAACTATATATGTTGGAGACTTGAATAACTTATTGGATACTTATAGCTGAACACCTCACATCAAACGGTAAATCGTAAATTTTGAAAAAATCTTATATTTCGCCTACTGGGCTCTAACTTGTGTATTTTAAGATTTTTTTTTCTAACTAAGCCCCTAATTAAGTTCAAGACGTAAAATTTTGAATACTTATAGCTGAATACTTGCGATCACACGACAAATCATAAAAATTTCAAAAAGTCTTATATTTACCCACCCTGTCTTTACTTTGTGTATTTTAAGCATTTTTTCTAACCTACACCCGTTTCACAAGGGGGAACACTTTAAAAACCTTTGGCGATACTTCTTTTACCACTCTTTTGTATTATGCACCATAGACTTACATATTTTAGTTCCACTTTTTACAGCAAAGGGGGCGAATAACTATGGTCGCGATCCCCTAGACTAATATATCTACGGATAGGTTGTAAAACGGAGTTTAGTTCGGATAGAGGTTTGTTTAGAATAGTGTGCGCTCACATGGTTGTGAAATGTGGAACTGAGAGATTTTTCAAAAGGATAAAGTGTTTTGAAAGGAATATCGAATGAAACCCTCTGTGCGACCTGTGATCACACTTACCCACTTGGTTTTTTTTCATCATTTTAGTTTCAGTAGATTCGGAAATAGGTGGGGGAGGGGATATTTTTGCACTAGATTTTCGACGATATCTCTGAAAATATAATACCTAAAATTAATAATTAAAAAAAAAATTGCAGTTCAGCTTTGCGAAAGCTTTCACACGGTATAGAAATTTTTTTTCAGGTAATTTAATTAGCCCTTCTACGACTTTCCTAAATATATTTGTGAATGTTTAATGATCTGTAAATATGTGGGTCAATAATTTTTATTATTTCTCCAAATTTGAACTTTCCCGGTTTCATAGTTTACGAGTAAAATGGCTGTGACAGACGGAAAGACAGACACAGAAGTTATCTTATAATGGCTCATTTTTTACATGTTAAGTACGGAGTCCTCAAAACAACTAAAATTCAAAATATTCAAACTATTATAACTTGGTTTGGCCTTGAAAATTTATAAATTTACATTAAAACATTATCCTTTACTTAAATAAAATCTTGTAAAGTGCAAGTTTAAATATTAAGTTAAAACATTTCTAATGCCTTTTTTTTCTTTGCAAGTGAAACTTTGCATTTAGAGCCCACTGTATGTATATACGTTTTGTGGTTCGAACCAGAAAATAGTCAACGATGTTTCTCTGATATATGTCTGTGAACTTTGGGTCCTGACTTACGTCCACTCCTACTTTCTGCAATTCTTAGAAGTTCAAGCGTTACTTCTCGACGAAACTCCAGATGAATCAAATTCTTATGTTTTTCACGAAATGTAAAAAGACAATTAGCAACAGCTATCATTGTTTTAAAAAATAACTTCCTCAAACACTTCTTATTGCGAAGCATTTGGACGGCAGCTGCTTAAAAATGCTTCTATCTGTCAACTACAATAATTCCCATATTATATATATGAATTAAATATGGTTGTGTCACGTCCAATTTTTCTTATCATTACTTGGACAGCATTTAGTAGATTGTATTAGGAGAAGACTGCAAAATTTCGAAAAAAGAGTTGTCTTTGTAGCAGTATAAAAGAATATATAGATAACTTAGGTAATCTCTGAATGTGTCTCTTTATATTTTTTGCATCTCCTTATAAGCCATTTATGAAGTTTTTTGTATTCGACGGTCATAATTGTAATATCTTTATATTTCTACTTGCAAGATTCTTCATCAAATCATATATGTATAAAAACTATCAAATTATATTTATTTAAAGAGAGTTTCAATTAAACAGAACTTCAAAATCATAACAGAATAAAAGGTTAGAAAGAAACTTATCTCGTCTAATTAACTTCTGGTTCTCTTTCTGTTGATCTTAAGAGCTATTCTGAAGTTTTCATAACCTAGTAAATACTCATTTGTTGCAATATATTTAATTTAATATTCGAACACGCAATTCAACCATATATATATATTGGAAACAAAAACACCTCAGACAGCAAAATATATTGAAATCAATTAGGCCGCTTATCCGAATTATCGGCTGAATACCGGTAATCGCCCACTGACATTATTATGATGTCAAGAGATCACACTCTGTTCAAGTAGTCTAATTCTGGTATCTGCAGGAAATCGCACTAGCTGATAGATTGGGAATGTTAATATTTACTCCAAAAATAACATCGGCCGAAATTCCTGGGGCGACTAATGCCCGACATTGGGTGTCCCCTCATCAATATCTCCTGCAGTTTCAGCATATTTCCGAATCACTTGACTGCTCACACCCTTTCAAGATCTTTATCTCAAATCTTATCCACCTCTCAAAATTCTTTCTTTTTATGTTGCAAGCAAGGTCATTTTTAACCAGACGGAAAAGGAATACGGGGGTTCAAAGAAGTTATGTAAAGTGTGAAAGCGAGTACAATTTTTTTTAGCATTTTCTTCAAAATTTAGTAATCTCAAAAATAAATGATCGCTTCATATATACCGCAAACATATCTAGAAATTAGAAGGAATTTATGTACCCTTTTTATGGAATTACGAGTAGTTATTCATACTTAAAAAGCCTCTTAAAAACACAGAAAATAATGAATTATGTACTTACAAGACTAGATTGTTTTTGTGATTTATATAAATAAATTAAAAATAAAAAATATTTGATAATAAAATTAAATAGAAAGTTGAAATTTTAGTGCACAATTCACCTTGATTTATAATTAACATATATAAGATACACAAAATGTAAATATATTGCTTACACGTGTCAATTATGATAAAATCCTTTTAAAAACATTAACGTCATTTAAAATTCATAACGTTTTCGACCGACACTTACTCGGTCATCCTCAGTGAAAAACTAGCAGTTGTTCTGTCTCCGCGTCTCCAGCCTTGTCCGGAACAGACCATTTCACTTCAAGGGTGGATTCTAAAATAAGGGAGGGGGAGCATAAATGCTATTCTTTTATCGAAAAGTACAGATTTATTAACTATTTATTAATTCTTTCCAGACTGCGTGGATATCACATGATAATATATCGTTACAAACTATTTCTTTATTTGATATTATTTCCAGAGATTCTCTTATGATAGCTTCTTGGTGGTTACTTGTATGGAAAATAATTTTGGCTCTATTGAAATTTACTTTTATAGGTTGAATTTGTGCTAATCTTGATAATGCAGTGTGGGGTCTATTCAATCTCAGATCTGCTTCATGTTCCTTAATTCTGTCACGAAATTTCCGCAGTGTCATACCTATGTACATAAAATCTCTATTATCTTTCTTGAAGGGTATAATATATACTCCCGATCTATTGATGGCTTGGATAGGGTAAATTTTCGTATTTAACAATTCCTTTAATTTCGGAGGAGGGACCGCGATTAATGTAATACCAAACTTGAGGAGGGAATGTCTCATACTCTCAAAAAACCTTGGAACTTTACAGAATTTCAAACTTTTAATCGGAACTGTATTTTGCCTTTCTTCATTTTTCTTCTTAAGTATGTTTATGATTTTCTCAGTGAAATGAGATGGAACAGAATTTTCGGCTGCTATTTTTCTAATTATATCTATTTCTTCATTAAGGAATTGGCTGGAACAAACTTCAAATGCTCTTTTTATATAAAAATTAAAAGTTGCTAACTTGTAATTTATAGGTGAGCTGCAGTTAAACGGGATAGTGGAATTAGATCTGTTAACTTTTCTAAAAACTGTACGATAGAGACTCTGTTTATCCATATCTCTGATTAGTTGTACATCCAAAAAAGCCAGTTTTTGATCTTGTTCTATTTCTAATGTAAATTTAATTTTGTTGTCAGGGTTATTGATGTTATCTAAAAATGAGTATAATGCATATTTTCCGTGATTCCATATTATGTAGACATCATCTACATATCTGAACCAGCAATCTGGACTTGGTTTTATGGTTTTCATGATTATATTTTCAAGAGGACGTAGTTTAAATTCAGCAAGTAAACCTGAAATGGGGGAACCCATTGGGGCCCCATTGACTTGTTTGTAAACTTGGTTGTTGAAAACGAAAATGTTGTTGTTGATGATTAAATTTAAACCTGATTTAACTGTATTTTTAATATTTTCTGTAAAGGAAGGATCAGAATCGATCAAAGTCTCTATGATGTTAGTAACTTCTTTTATATCGATAGATGGGTATAAAGATACCACGTCTAAACTAGCCATAATACTGGAATTTTCAAGCTTAATATTTTTAATTTTCTCAATAAAATTCGAAGTTGAATCAATAAAGAAATCAGATGGCGGTAAATATCGCTTCAAAAGGTCACACCTTTTAAATACGAAAATTGACCCTATCCAAGCCATAAATAGATCGGGAGTATATATTATACCCTTCAAGAAAGATAATAGAGATTTTATGTACATAGGTATGACACTGCGGACATTTCGTGACAGAATTAAGGAACATGAAGCAGATCTGAGATTGAATAGACCCCACACTGCATTATCAAGATTAGCACAAATTCAACCTATAAAAGTAAATTTTAATAGAGCCAAAATTATTTTCCATACAAGTAACCACCAAGAAGCTATCATAAGAGAATCTCTGGAAATAATATCAAATAAAGAAATAGTTTGTAACGATATATTATCATTTGATATCCACGCAGTCTGGAAAGAATTAATAAATAGTTAATAAATCTGTACTTTTCGATAAAAGAATAGCATTTATGCCCCCCCCCCCTTATTTTCCAATCCACCCTTGAAGTGAAATGGTCTGTTCCGGACAAGGCCGGAGACGCGGAGACAGAACAACTGCTAGTTTTTCACTGAGGATGACCGAGCAAATGTCGGTCGAAAACGTTATGAATTTTAAATGACTTTAATGTTTTTTAAAGGATTTTATCATATTTGACACCTGTAAACAATATATTTACATTTTGTGTATCTTATATATGTTAATAATAAAATTGAAACATTAAATAAATATTTTCGTTTTTTCTTTTGTTACCCCTTCTTTAAGTTATAATTAAGGGAAGTATGGAAAACTGAAAATGTTGCCGTAAGGAATAGCCTACTTGAATGAGAATTTATGGTATAAAGACTAAATGCGTTTTACCTTGAAAAGACTGTGATAAAGGGGGAGATAAGAAAAACCTACAGTGTGAGAACTTAATTATTTTTCGAGACTTATTAAAAAGTTATTATCAATAAATTTGCGTGCATTGCAAGAAATATAATAATAATTTCTTTTATAAATTAAATGCATAGCAGAAAACGTGAAATATTTTAGTTTATTAATAGTGTAGTATTAATTTAGACCTGACTAAAGTTTTAATGCGCTAAATTATTTTAATAAGTAAAAATCTTTCGATAGGTTTCTTAAACGTGCGGTGCTAATTTTATTATTCCAACTCATCATTTATCTAACCTTACTTTAAAAAAGAATTTGGTGCAAATAATTCTTTTAATATTCAAAATTTAAGCTATTATCTACATACTTTATTTTTAATTTCTTAATTTAAATCGACCAAAATAACTTATTTTTTATACCCAAATATTTAAAGTAAGCGTACAACAGGTGTATTTCACAGGTGAATTACGTATCAAAAGATTTTTTAAGTAGGAATGACCATTCATAATTCGTAAAAATGATTACAAAAATCTTTTAATATTAAGGTTCGTTTTGCAACATCAATCGGGCTCTCATTTTTTTTGTTGTTGTTGTTGTTAGGTGAGTGTTTACTAACTTGTGTAGAAAATCTGCTAAGCAATTTGTATTCACCAAAAATAACTTTTACGTGTATTACGAAAAATTAATTTCAAAATTATAGATTAATAATTCACACGAAAATAAATGTATTTTTTATAAATTACTTTTAATACAACGTGCACTTTTAAAGGGTAGGATATTCACTGCTAGTAAAGAGTAAAAATAAGAGGGTAACAATCCTGCAAGGGAGGGGTAGAAAATAACAAGAAAACAGTCTAAACTCAGTACTTAAAAAGAGATCGGAAATATGTGCAAAACCTGTGCACAAGATATCAGGATCCTACCAATCCTACCATCCTTAGACCGTTTGTCTAGCGGCCAAAAACTCTTTACTGTCGATTTTAGGAAATGAGGTCGACCGAGCGAAAAATAGTCAGAATAGGACATTCGGTGGAGATTCGGCCGGGGATTTTTTGCTGCTTGAGACAACTATCAATCAAAAACCACACCCATGTAGTTCCACTGCCTGTCTGCCTTCATTTCGCAGGAACTTCCCCCGGGCGAGGTACGGCTAGATATGAAAGGATTGAAAGTTCAAGATGGCAAAGAAGCTGAATCGGCCTTCTGATTTCGTTATCGTTTTTTACAACTTCACTGTGCAATGTTGCGACTTCACTGTGCAATGCTCTTCTTCGACGATCACGTCCAGGATGAGTTAAGATTACAACATTCATTTTCACGCTATGTCATTGGAGGTGTGCTTTTAGAGAACGACAGTGTCTTCTATAATTTTGCTTAGCTGGTCAGTTTGTCTACATAGAAAGCGCTGGATAGACATCTTTGTATTTCTTGACATGCAGTATTATTTGTAGTGTTTAATTGAAATAAGTTTGATCTTACTTCGAAAATTACTCGTGGATTTTTAAAATTTCAGATTTAACTATTGAATCATCCGTAATCTGCAGAAATCTAATACGTTGCTTTCGTCTGATGCTCAAGAAAGTTCTAGAAATGCAACTTCTATGTCTGCTCTTATGGAAAACTTCAGATAAAATGTCAAAAGAAGTTAGAATATCTGGTATTAAGTTCGCACTTGAACTTAAATTGTCATTAAGCGACGAAACATTGGCTTCAAGTAAGGATGTATCAAAAGATATTTTAATTTTGGTCGTTTTATCTTCGCGTAATAACGCGTGAGGAGGCATTCTGTCGAGTGCACTTATCGAATTCCAGCTCCCGCTCGTTCTCGAGAGAAATAAAATGTAAATAGACACGCACGTATTTTAATAGATTTGTGAAAATTATATTTTATATTATGCATTAGAACTCACGCAATATCCTATTCAGATCATTTTTAAGCATTTCAATAAAAACACGTTCACTGGATCTTTGATTAGATACTCGTTTCGCTCTTAAAACTTTGGATTTAACCTTCAATTCTCACGTAATCCGTGGAAACCTACTGCGTTTCTGTCTTCTGGCGATAAAGAAATTTGCAAAAATCCACCGTTTATATCTTCTGTTATGCCAAACTTATTTAGACAGTACTACAAAAGGCATATTATAATATGTGGTGTTAAGTTAGGATATCGACACAAATAATTATTAAGTGATGAAAAGGTATCTTCACTTAAGGGTGCTTAAAAACTATTCTCATTCTAGTCGTTGTTTTGTTTTTGTGTTTTGCCGCATCATGTGCATGTAGTAAAGCAACCTACTCGATCTCCAGTTAACGTCCGTTCTCTAGAGAAGGTATAGGTAGACAAACACTTTTATACCAATTATATTTTATATTATATACTAGAAAACACCGCGTTTTTGCTTGCTTAATATTTGAAATATGCCAAGGGATATTTATATGTCTAATTTTCATTAACAGAAATTATACTTTTAGGAATAATTCAAAAATTACTATTTAAAACATAGTTTGATTAAACTTCATTATTACACAGCATTATGCAGAAATTAGATTTAAATTAATAAAATAAATAAAACTAAATAAATGATAATTTAGAAAGTATTTTGAAACTTTTATGCCCAAATAATACGCTTATTTCAGTATTCATTTGAACTTTTGAATTTTTTAGAACCCATGTTCTTACGTCTTAAAATTAACCATCATGTCAAATTCCAAATCCTACCACCTCTTTCAACATAAAGGGCTATGTTGAAATAGGAACTGTCACCATTAATTTGCCATCATTAATTTTGAAATCGGTTTATTATTTCCTAATATTCCTCAGAAACGTAATTTAGAAAGCTTTTAAAGGCCTTTTTTAGAACGTTTGTTGTTCCTGTGAACTCCATGTGGTAGAATCATCCCCATAAAATATAGCCTGTGTAGGATCAGAGACTGTTACCATTGATTCGCAATTATTACTTTTATAATAGGTTTATATCCGCTCAAATTGCATAGAAATCGTAATTTAGGACTTTTTTAGAACGCTTTTCGCAGCTCCCCTTCGCTTCACCTCTTTTTAATGCGAATTTATTTTGATAGTCCTTTGAGGGCATTTGTATTTTATAAATAACTACCATGCCATATTTAAAGTTTCTAGCCTCTTCAGTATCACATAAATCGCAATTTAGAAAGTTTTTTGCTCCTGCAACCCTCTGGTAGTTGTGGCACAGATATAAAATATAGCTTATGTTTGTGCAGGTTCTATCACCAACAATTTGACAAAATTATTTTTTAAATCGGTTTGGTATTTGATAAGATTGAATAAAAATTGTAATTTAGAACGTTTTTAGAACGCTTCTCGCTCACTTCATCCTTTTAAATTTGGAATTTCCTTTCGACTGTTCGTAGAAAGCAGTGAATCTTGTAAGTAAATACCATGCCATATTTCAAAATGTTAGACTCCTCAGTTGTGCAAAAACGCAAATTAGAACATGTTTTTCTCTTGCAACCCCAGATGGTAGTGACAGCAACATAAAATATAGCCTATGTTGGAGCAGGGACTGTCACCATCAATTTGCAACAATTACTTTTGAAATAGGTTTGTTATTTCCTGAGATTGAGTAGAAATCGCAATTTAGAACGTTTTTACAACGTTTTTAGAACGTTATTCGCGCATTTTCGCCCCTTTTAAATTTCCAATTATTTCGAAACTCTTCTTAACTTTATTTATATTAATAAATATGTAACTTGCCTAACTTCAAGTTGCTAGCCCCTACCGATCACAAAAATCGACATTTAGAACGTTTTTTGCTCCTGCAACCTCCAGGTGATAGTGACGCGGACATGAAATAGCGTCTATGTTAGAGCAGAGGCTGTCAGCATTAATTTGCCTACCATTACTTTTGAAATCCCTTTGATTCTTTCTGAGGTTGCTCACAAATCGGCATTTAGAACGTTTTTAGAACGTCACAAATCGGCATTTTGAACGTTTTAAAACGCTTTTTACACGATAGATCATTTATATCTAATAAATATATACCATGCAAAATTTCATGAATCTAGGTCCTTCCATAATTCAAAAATCGCATTTTTAGAACTTTTTAGTTCCTGCACCTCCTCTGGGGTAGCGGAAACAGACATAAAATTTAGCCGCAAGAGCTGTTGCCATCATTTTACACCGTTATATTTGAAATCGGTTCAGTACTTCCTAAGGTTGCATAGAAATCGCAAATTAGAATGTTTTTTACAATGCTTTTCGCGCATTTTCACCCTTTTTAAATTTCGATTTTTTTTTAGGAAATGTTCTTAGAGGTCATTGATATCTTATAAGTAACTACTATTCCAAATTTCATGATTCTAGGTCCTTCCATAACACAAAACCGCAATTTGAAATTTTTCTCCTGCAACCTCAAGGTGGTAGTGATACAAACATAAAACAGAGCCATGTTAGAGCAAGGTCTATCACAATCAATTTACAACCATTACTTTTGAGATCGATTTGATACTTCCCAAAACTGAGTAGAAATCACCATTTAGAATGTTTTTTAGAACCGTCTTCACACATTATCACCCCTTTTAAATTTCGAATTTTTTAAGAACAGTTCTTGGAAATCTTTTACATCTAATAATTAACTAAGGTTTCAAATTTATATATCTAGGCCCTTCAGTAACGCAAAAATGGCATTTTTAGAACTTTTTTTGCTCCTGCACCCCTTTTAGGGTAGTGGCACTGGCATGAAATATAGCCTATCTTGGAGCAAGAATTGTCACCATCATTTTGACACAATTATTTTTTTTTAAAAATCGGTTTGGTATTTCCTGAGATTGTGTAGAAACCCCCAGTTAGAATGTTTTTTTAGAACGCTTTTCGCGCATATTCATACCTTTTAAATTTCGAATTTTTTAAGAATTGTTCTTAGAAATCCTTTATATCTAATAAGTAACTAATATTTCAAATTTCATATTTCTAGGCCCTTCAGTAACGCAAAAACTGTAATTCAGTACGTTTTTTTGTCCCTGCACCCCCTTTGGGGTAGTGACACCGAGATAAAATATAGCCTATGTTGGAGCAAGTGTTGTCACCATCATTTTGACACAACTATTTTTTAAATCGGTTTGGTATTTCCTGAGATTGTGTATAAATCACCATTTCGAACGTTTGTCAGAACACTTCTTGTGCATTTTCACTCCTTTTAAATTTCGAATTATTTAGAAAATGTTCTTAGATATCATTTATATCTTATAAGTAACGACTATTCCAAGTTTCATGATTCTAGGCCCTTCCATAACACAAAAAGTGCATTTTTAGACCGTTTTTTTCTCCTTTACCGCCTTTGGGGTTGTAGAACCGACATAAAATATAGCCTATGTTTTAAGTTGGACTACCACCATCATTTTGACACCATTATTTTTTAAATCGGTTTTAGTCCAGGCAATAGAGACCGTATAGGGACTCTACTTAGCAAAATTAATGGTAGTACTGGAAATCCGCTTTCTAGATGTTTTTTGGGTCGCTGAATCCGAATTTGTAACTTTCCACCAAAATTTCCCCCGGCAACACCCCCGAATTTTGGTAAAAAGCCCCCAAAAAAGGTTTTTATTAAAAAAAAATCATGTTTTAAAGGAAAAGAAGCTAGAAATTCAGAAAGTAGACAAAATTTGCAACAAATTATATATATGACATTATGACTTAGGATGAAGGCGAAGGGGGGATCTGCCTCGGTTCATGCGAAGCAGTGCTGTGTTGACTAAGTTGCGCAATTCCACTTAACCACTCACACGTTTACATTAGCTCTCCCATCTTCCCTCCGTACTTTCTTTATAAGGTTTACTTTAAGTTTTTTGGGTCGCTGAATCCGAATTTTTAACTTACCCCCAAAATTCCCCCCCCCCCGAAACCTCCCCCAAATAGTTGTTTTTTACTTAAATTTCTTATTGTTTTAGGGGAAAAGCATTACGAAATTCAGAAACTAGACAAAATTTGCAACAAATAGGATATATGACATTATGACGCAGGATAAACGGGGAGAGAGGGGGCTGCCTCGGAACATTCCCCGCGCGCTTTTCTCAAAAACCAAATTTTTTGGGGGGGTTGCCGGGTGAAATTTTGGTGGAAAGATAGAAATTCGGATTCAGCGACCCAAAAAACATAAATTGAGTCGAAATTTAGAACTAGTATTCATTTTGCCAGATAAAATCCCCTATTGCCTGGACTTCATAATTTAGTGCACGTAGAGCTGCAGTGCATGTTCAGAGGCAGTCCTCACCCTCCCCGTTCATCCTAATTCATAATGTCATATATCCTATTTGTTGCAAATTTTGTCTAGTTTCTGAATTTCGTAATGCTTTTCTCATAAAACAATAAGAAATTTAAGTCAAAAACAACTATTTGGTGGGGGGGGGGTGGGGGTTCGGGGATGAAATTTTTGGGGGAAAGTTAAAAATTCGGATTCAGCGACCCCAAACTCTTAAAGTAAACCTTATAGAGAAAGTTCGGAGAGGAGATGGGAGGGCGAATGTAAACGTGTGAGTGGTTAAGTGGAATTGCGCAACTTAGTTTACGCAGCACCGCGCGCATGTTCCGAGGCAGATCCCCCCTTCCCCTTCATCCTAAGTCATAATGTCATATATCTAATGTGTTGGAAATTTTGTGTACTTTCTGATTTTCTAGATACCTTTTCTCTAAAACAATAAAAAATTGATTTTTTTTAATAAAAACCTTTTTTTTGGGGGGGGGGGGGGGGGGCTTTTTACCAAAATTTGGGGAGGTTGCCGGGGGAAATTTTGGTGGAAAGTTACAAATTCGGATTCAGCGACCCAAACAACATCTAGAAAGCCGATTTCCAGTACTACCATTAATTTTACTAGGTAAAATTCCCTATTGCCTGGACTATTTGGTATGTCCTGAGATCGTGTAGAAACCACCATTTAGAACGTTTTTTAGAACGCTTTTTGTGCATTTTCACCCCTTTTAAATTTCGCTTTTTTTAAGAACTGTTCTTAGTAGTTCCCTTAAATCTAATGAGTAACTAATATTTCAAATTTCATATTTCTACGACCTTTAGTAACGCAAAAGCCGTAATTCAGAACGTTTTTTGCTCTTGCACCCTCTTTGGGGTAGTGGCACCAAAGAACGGTTTTTAGAACGCTTTTCCCGCATTTTCACCCCTTTTAAATTTCGAATTTTTTAAGAACAGTTCTTAGAAATCCTTTACATCTAATAAATAACTAATATTTCAAATTTCATATTTCTAGGCCCTTCAGTTACGCAAAAACCGTATTTAGAACGTTTTTTGTTCCTGCATCCCCTTTGAGGTAGTCGCACCGATATAAAATATAGTCTATCTTGGAGCAAGGGCTGTCACCATCATTTTGACACAACTATTTTTTAAATATGTTTGGTATTACCTGAGATTGTGTAGAAATCACCATTTCGAACGTTTTTTAGAACACTTTTTGTGCATTTTCACCCTTTTTAAATTTCGAATTCTTTAGAAAATGTTCTTAGTTATCATTTATATCTTATAACTATCATTCCAAGTTTCATGATTCTAGGCCCTTCCATAACACAAAAACTGCCTTTTTAGAGCGTTTTTTTCTCCTGTACCGCCTTTGGGGTTGTGGCACCGACATAAAATATACCCTATGTTCTAAGTTGGACTACCACCATCATTTTGACACCATTATTTTTTAAATCGGTTTGGTATATCCTGAGATCGTGTAGAAACCACTATTTAGAACGTTTTTTAGAACGCTTTTTGTGCATTTTCACCCCTTTTAAATTTCGATTTTTTTAAGAGCTGTTCTTAGAAAGCCCTTAAATCTAATAAGTAACTAATATTTCAAATTTCATGTTTCTACGACCTTCAGTAACGCAAAAGCCGTAATTCAGAACGTTTGTTTGCTACTGACCCCGTATGGAGTAGTGGCACCGACATAAAACACAGCCTATGTTAGAGCAAGGTTTGCCACCATCATTTTGACACCATTATTTTTTAAATCGGTTTAGTACTTCCTGAGATTGTGTAGAAACCCCCCATTTAGAGAGGTTTTTAGAACGCTTTTCGCGCATTTTCACCCCTTTTAAATTTCGAATTTTTTAAGAACTGTTCTCAGAAATCCTTTATATCTAATAAATAACTAATATTTCAAATTTCATATTTCTAGGCCTGTCAGTAACGCAAAAACCGTAATTTAGAACGTTTTTTGCCCCTGCACCCCCTTTGTGGTAGTGGCACCGAAATAAAATATAGCCTATGTTCTAAGTTGGACTAAGACCATCATTTTGATACCATTACTTTTGATATCGGTTCGGTAGCTCCATAGATTACCTCTAACAAACAAACAATTTTTACTTCTTTATAATATTAGTATAGATTATAACGCAATATGTTATTTGCAGCATGTTTTCTTATGTAAATAAAAATACGTATAGTGCCGATTTTTTTTTAAATTCCTACAATATTTTCCTTCTTCATTTATTTCAATACGCATGCTGTTTAAAAAAATAAATAACATTAGATATAGTTTATTTTGAGAGAGATAAAGTTGTATATAAAATTTTAAAAAAATAACTACTAGAACCGCGTTTTATGTTTCTGTCACCATTGTATTTAAGGATAAGTATAACATTCTGTACGAATGATAAATCACAAATAATACTCATATATTATGCTGTCTTTTATTGGCCTTTCTTATGCTTTTCTATTTTCAGAAAGCTGTGTATTGATTTTATGCATTCACAGAATCTATTTCTTAAACAAACTAGTTTTAAGAAACATAAAGTAATGCGGAAATAAAAATGAGATGATATTTCGAATTTTGAAACGTTCTTCGTAAACCATTTTTAGACACATAGACTTGTGTTTTATTTTATTATGTATTACAACAGGAGATATATGATTTAGAGAAATCGATATTTCACAATGCAAGGTACGTAATCATACACCGTTATTTGTTTCGAATTACTTTCATATCCTACCAACAATTTTTAAAGAAAGTAAGAAAATATATTTTTTTAAACCATGAAGGAAACAAAATCGAATTATCGACATCTCTGAATATATATATATATCTACCCTATATATATAAAATCCTAATGAAACGAATTTATGAAACGAATATATGAAACGGCTGAAATGTAACGATTCTTTGAATCGACTGATTAAACAACTGATTATGTTTCGCGGCGATTTCTCCTAAAATATGGAATATTTTGCGATGAAATTAACACCAAAAATCAATATTGATCCGCAGATTTCAAAACTAGTATTAGAATATTTAAATTCGAATTAGTTTTCGAAATATTAATTTTTTTCTAATTTTATATACTTTTGTCTAATGATGGCAACTCAAATTTTAATCAAACAGATACTTTTTTTTCAGATTTTAGAAAAGGTTACTATTTTAAACTAATTTGGCGAGAAGTTTGTCCTCCCTTAAATGTATGCTAAGAAATGTATCATGTTAATTTTATTCATAATTAAATTTCTATTTCATTATCATTTTATTTAATACAAACAGAAACATTTAAAATAAATGGCTTTCACTTCTTTATTTTTTTAAACGAAATGAAAAGAAAAATATTAGGCACAGATGTCATATACGCACCGGGGTACCTAATTGCCACCAAAATGGGATTATTTTGGTTGACATGGTAACCCGGCCATTGTTGTTTATTTAATAATAAGTGTTTATTTACTTATTTTCTTTTTTTTTAATTACATAAATTGTTTTGTTCTATAGTTAATTATTTTTTTTAGTTATTTTCCTTTAAAAATAAAAAATAATAGAAAATAATTAAAAAATATGGTACCACTTATTTATTCCATCGACCCATTTCGCCAAATTATATAAATCGACAAATTATACAAATTGACATAAATTTTATTTTAAATAACGAAAGATCAAAGGTAATAGTATAACATTAATAAATATATAAACAAAATGTCGAAATAAAAATCACTTGATGACGTAAAGACGTGTAACTTGCTTAAAGTCAAGTGAATGTGACATTTATTAACCATTATTGGCATTTAATCTTTGAGTTTGGTGATAGATTTTTGTTCGACGGGATAACTAAGTAGTACCAAAAATACATATGTAACTGGTATTCGAAAACGAGGATTTTGCCAAATTTTCGTAAAAAAAAATCACGCCAAACCGGGTGCGTATATGGCATCTGGCCAAATATTAAATGATGTAACAAACGATGACATTCAATTTCAACTTAAAAGCAATGTTTTAATTTACCACTCGAAAAATAGAAAAAAAATGCTAACTGGCGAATTGAAAAATAGTTATTGGCGAGATTTGCACCCGGCTTTTATGTAGTATTATTCGAAAAAAAAAATTGATTTTTTTAAATCGAAATGGAAAACTTTCGGCACAGATGAAACATACGGTCCCATATTGGTGCTATTTTTTTCTGACGCAATGTCATATACGCAACGGGTACTTAACTGGCACCATAGTATCGTTATTTCGCTTGATTTGATAAGCCGGATGTTGTTGTTTATGCTGTTGATCTTTTCCACAAATTAGCGTCGGAAAAAATCGCGCCAATATGGGGCCGTATATGATATCTGGGCCAATCTTTCATATGAAAAGCGAAGGGATCAGAGCGTTTTTATTTATGGCAGTTACATGACTTGGACTATTATAATATAGATGAAATGAAGGCGATAGAATAATATTTGGCGACTTATCACCTGTACCTGGGTAATATTAAAGTACCAAAATGGCACCAGGAATATAAAAAGTGAAGTGGTTCGCCCGGAACTCTTGATGATAGTCACATGACTTAAGCTATTGTTATAGAAATTGTTTTAAAATACCGGGAGACAAAGACTCTGTACACTTAATTCCTTTTATTTTTAGCTTTTTTTTTCAAACGTTTAACTGATCCTCTTTAATCAAACACGAAAACAACCATTGGATGTCTTAAGAGAAACTGATTCTGCCTTAAATTTTTGAAATCAAAGGAAATTGAATGGAAACCCGTTTACAGGTAGATCTGCACAGCTTTTTTCAATATAATTCAATCTTCTATAATATTTTTTAAACCGATCAGATTAGCGTGTTTTTAGATTCTGTGGTGTCTGAACGGGGGTTGGCGAGCGTAGCTTGCAGGGGGCAGAGACCCCTAGTATATATATATAGTCAGTTTATATATCGTTTTGATATATATATACGAGGGTAACTCTGAAATTTTTGAGATACAACTAGGTTTTTAAAGTTATACTTACATAATTTTAGGAGCGTTCAAAGTAGTCTCCTCCAGCATCAATGCACTTTTGTAGACGAGTTTTCCACAGATTAAATGCCTCAAGCCATTCATTTCTTCGAATAGATGAAAAAAATGCATTTATAGCCACATTAATCTCTTCTTCTGAATGAAAACAACGTCCACATAAGTTCTTTTTTAGATTAAAGAATAACCATAAGTCATACATAGCTAGATCAGGTGAATACGGCGGATGTTCTATCACATTAATTCGTTTTGGTTTAAGAAACTCAACTGTTAATCTGGCTGTATGTGCAGATGCATTGTCATGGTGAAGCATTAGTCCCCTAACATTCACTTCTTGTAAAATGTCTGGAAGACATTTAGTGGTATACCAGTTTGCTGTTACTGTCTTCTGTCCTTCTAACTTGATGGCTTTGACCAATCCCGTATTTCTGAAAAAAACGGCATACATCACTTTTTTCAGTGCGCGTTATCTTTTCACCATTGTCGGCGTGGGATAATCTTCAAAGACCCATGCTTTGCTCTCTTGACGTGTTGGAACGTCAAAAAACGGTATGTACGTTTCATCACCCGTTACAATTTTAGAAATGATGCGGTGGCCACCATCATTTAGCAATTTAAGAGTTTCTTTACTGATTCTGACACGCTCTTCTTTTTGGTGCTCAGTTAGATTATGGGGAACCCAACGCAAACTATTTTTTTCATATGCAATTCTTCATGAATAATTTTGTGTATGGCTGCGGATCCAATGTTAAGTTCCTTCTGTATCATTTGATAGGTACAACGATTATCATCCAGTAACATTTTTCGTATGGCAGACACATTATCCGGGATTACTGCCGACGGCGGCCTTCCTGTGTGTTCTTCATCTTGAAGAAACTTCCGACCTCTTTTAAATTCTTTAAACCATCTGAATACAGTAGCACGAGCTGGAGATTCATCACCAAATGCTATTTTCAACCGCTGAACGCATTTTTCTTGATTTAATCCTGCTTTAAAATCGTAGAAAATCATAGTGCGAAAATGTTCTCGCGTCAACTCCATTTTCTCTTCTGTTTAAAATTTATTCCACGCTAAACAAGTTGAAGTAAGTCAGCAAAAAATTGTCTGCTGTGTTAAAATACTTTGTATTTTAAAATTAAACCGTTATTTTTATTTTGTAAATTCTTGTCTGCGCGTATCTCAATAATTTCAGAGTAACCCTCGTATATATATATATATAATAAAGATGAAATCCCAAATATCTGAACCAATGGTAAAATTCTAAAGATGAACAAGATATGAACATAGGAAACCAGTATGTAAAATAAGAAACTATGAATAACCCACAGAATCATCAGAGGTGCTTGTTTGTTAATGCATAGTGAAGATGCGTTATTTCATACAATTTTATCGGCATTAAGCCTAAAATGACAAAATTTAGCACATAATAGCTCATCATAAAAGAAAATAAATGATAAAAAACCAAGAGATCTAAAGAAAGTTACACCTCACACAGGATATTAAAAATTATAAAAGAACAATACCTCATTTACATACTAGAATCCAAATCATCAGAAAAGTGAGTCACAATATTAAAACATGTGAGGATACAAATAGATTTAGGACTATTAGAACATGCACGCAGCAGTTGCTGAGAACAGGAACATTGCTGCCAATTGTTGTGAAAAAGGAAAACTATATTGTAATTAGGTTTTTAACAACAATTTTTTAATGCTGCTATCTATACACATAAAAAGAAATGAAACTAATTGAAGAAATCAAGGAATGATTTAGATTAACATTTATTTAAGGGGGTCCGGGACACATTTCAAAATAATTTTTATTTATTGAATTAAAATTCTGAATTTTTTTGTGATGGTTAACCTCATCATTTGTAAACAAAATCACATGATAAAACTTCTCAGAATTTAAAAAAAAATTAATTTAAATTTTTTTAAAAAAAGTGGGGTAATTTAAAATCGTTATAACTCGAAATATTATTTGTAGAATTTCAATTTTTTTTCTTATTTAAATAAACAGAAATATATAAGTTTTAATTTTGATTCAGCATTTTTAAAAATATTAATTTATAAAAAAATTAAAAATATTTAACGAAAAAATTTCAAAAAAAGTGGTGCAACTTTTAAAAAAAAATCATATTTTTAAAAGTAAATATTTTTTTCAAATATGCTGAACCAAAATTAAAGTAAAACAATTGAAAAAGATATGTTCCAAGTTTGAACCCTGTATCTTTAACGGTTCTCGATTTATACGAATTTAAATATGAGAAATGGTGATGAAAACTATCATGAAGAAAAAAGCATTTTTACAAGAAGTCGTTTCCATGAAAGCCATTGCTTGAAAGCTAGATTTTGAAAACAAACCAAAGCGAAAAAATTAATATATTTTTTTTTTCCTAATTCAGATAGAAAGATGATTTAAATGTCATTTTAAGCAGGAAAAAACAGAATTTTTTTTTTAATGAAATAAAATGTTTTGCAAAATTTGAAGATTTTTGTGTCGCGGACCCCCTTAAGGTAGAATGAAAAAATAGAAATAAACTTAATAAGTACTGGGTAAATATAAAATGAAATAAATACGTATATAAAAATAAGTAAATAGAAAGGCATTGATTAAATTAACTAGTTTAAAAATAAATTTTATAAAATAAAAAAATGAGTATATAAAAACATGTAAAAAACAATGAGGATTATTTTGAGATAGTGAAAATTAGTGAAAAATATGATGTTAAATGCATGATATCCTATATACTATTTCACGTGTAGATTTCAGCATTGCAGCCGAAGTGAGTCGCTTTGACCAAATTTTAAGCTAACTTAAATTTTTATTAATTAAGATTTAGATTAGTCATTATAATATTATTTTAAAACATGTATAAGTTTGAAAAGAGTTACGACCGTTGCTTTACATTATTTCATTTAACAAAAAATCTCATTTTCAAAACAATTTCATACATTTAACAACGTATTATTGTTAAACATATCTATATTATAAAGGACAAACGTATCTGTGCGTAACGCATACGTCATTTTGCGAATGGCAACACTTTGAATTTTGAAATAAAATTTTGGTTTTGCAATTTTCGCTACTGTAAATTTTTTAACTTCTAAACATCGCACATTTTAAATTTTTACACCGTCGTATAAGGAGAAAAATGTTCTTTTAAATGCAATTTGTTTGAAAGCTGTATCTCAATTTATTTTTGAGATATTAATTTTTTTGTAGTTTTGAATACCATTTTTCTTATTGTGGCAACAAAAGTACCCCATTTCTATTGAAAGTCATTGAAAGTAAACGGAAAATTTTCGAAAATAGGAGATACTGTATCTTTTTGTTGCCATTTTCTGATAAAACCTGAAAAAAAAGTTGAAATTAAAATATGGGCTACGTCAAGAATATTGACTGTTATTCCGTGATAATGACGTCATATGCATACTTTTCTATAGACGAAGTTTAAGATTGGATTGTAAAAGTGGACTACTTTACCGAATGCAAGTGACGTCATTTTATAAAAAAGCGTGTATTTTAATTCTTAAACCTGAATTATGTTTTGTAGAAGTGCGTCATTTTCACAGCGCAGCTGCTTTGAAATTCTTCACAGGTGAAAATGCTTCACTTTTGAAAATAATGTAATCGAAATCAAATGCAAATTTTGAGAAGGTGAAAATTGCTATTTTTCATTCCGGAATACCAAGCATAAGAGCCTCAATTGATAATCACATCCTAATAACTAATCTTTTATATATTTTACTAATAAATATCTATATATTATCAAGAACAAACGTATCTGTGCGTAACGCGGACGTCATTTTGCGAATGGCAACATTTCTCGATCAAATTTCGGTCTTGAAATTTTCGCTACTGCAATTTTTTAATATTTTGACCATCGTACATTTTCAATTTTCATCGCATAGTGAAAAAATTTACTTTCAAATGCAATTTGTTTAAAAACTGTATCTTAATTGACTGATGACTTATATTTTCTAAAATAATTTTTAAGCATGATTTTTTTATAGTTTATCTTATCACGTGCCAGTTTCAATACATAATAATAATAAACATTTTGCACATAAAGCAACAAATATTTTTCAGCATTTCTTTCTGACTATTTTTTCATAACGAAATTAATACTTCCTTTATAAACAAATAAAATAATAATATTAAACGAACCACCAATCTAACATATTTGTGAAAGGCAAATTAACGAAATTAATACACTTCTTTTATAAACAAATAAAAGAATAATATTGTAAATACACAAATCTAACATATTTATAATCGTACAATTTAAATTTTTAGATCCTAAAATAGGATTTTTCTTTTCAAATGGAATTTGTTTGCAAAGTTCATCTCAGTTTACTGATTGTCTATGGTTTTAAAAACAATTTTAAAACATGAAATATTTTTTTAATTTATCTATATCACGCGGAGCTCGATTACGAAAGATTAATCCGTTTGCCCTTAAAACAAAATAAAGAGTTCATTATTTTCTTAAGGCTAATAGCCGTTAAAGAAAACTTCTCTATCAATAAATAAATAAAATAATATAAATTAAACACAAATTTAACATACATGTATAATGTATAAGCTCTGAAATTATTAGAATATAAAAGGACGCCATAAGTAGCAAAATCTTGGTCAAATAACTCTTAGTATGCGGCTAATAAGAAAATATCGCTTTTGATAAATTTCTAAAATTTATTTGATTGTATAATTCGTA
This sequence comes from Maratus speciosus, assembly GCA_963932465.1. Lineage (NCBI taxonomy): Eukaryota > Metazoa > Arthropoda > Arachnida > Araneae > Salticidae > Maratus > Maratus speciosus. The sequence goes on along the minus strand of OZ010788.1, from coordinate 354,509,548 downwards.
TAATCCATATGAAAAATGCTTTTTTAATGTAAGTGGGCAATGTAAAAAATTTATTGCATATAAAAAAATTATTAGTTTTCAATTTAAAAAAAATGTTTTCACCTATATTCTTTAACCCGGGAAGCCCGGGTACGATCCCCTAGTATTTTTAATTCAAGTTGTAAAAATTTCTTTAACACGTTCACGCCGGCGCGGTGGATCACACTCGACGTCTCAGATTTTTAAAGTCTCCGGCTTTTTGGATACCAGTATTTTAATACAGAAAATGTTATTTTATTTAATTAGAACAACTGTGCGATTTAACGGAACAACATTTTCTCTAAAATAATAGTGGTGTGAAAAAAAGCCGGAGACTTGACAACACTGAGACAGTCAAGTGTGACCCACCGCGCCGGCGTGAGCGTGTTAATAAATGAGAATGAATATAGATCTCAAATTTATATTGTAATTTTAATTTTACTCTTAACTATTATTTTTTTTACATCTGACGATTAGGGTAAAGCAGGGGAATGGCGCTTTATTAAGGGAAAACGTGAATAGCTAGTCAAATTTGGACAAAAAGTTGAATATTTTATGAACGAAGTATAACTCCAAAGCATAAGGAACCGTTTGCAAGCAACTAATATTCATAAAAGTTTTAGGATTTTTTTTATCGTTTTATTTAAATGACCATCGATTGAGCGGTAATGCCCGACATGGTAGGGTAATTGCACTCAGAGTTTGAATGCAACGTTTAAGTAAGACAAAAGTCACACATGTAGTTTTGTGAGCTGTTCACACCACTGCAGACTTTTTGCAACCACTTTACACATATTGTGCACACACATTGTGTTAGACATATAGTGGGCCACAATTTTTATATTTAGGTTTTTTTATTTTCACCACATCTTTGAAATCGTAAAATTCTCCTTGTTTAATGACATATTAATCCCAACAAAAAGTTTTCGGTAAAAAAAAAAAAAGAGCCAAGTTCTCCTTAATGTTTCTGCCAGAAAAAGTAGTGATATCTGAAGTTCGCACAAGGGCACAAGTTAAAAGCCAAACATCCCAAATCTTTCATTGAAAATGGCTTCCTGCGACTTGGCCGTTAATGCCTTCTATAGCATTTCAAAATTAATGATTGGAAATTTCGCATTTATGAATTATTTAAATATTAAAATTAATATTAGTATGCAAAGAGGCAAATTCACATAAAGACATTATAGGTAAAAGATTTGTGATAAATACTATTCAATTTCAACAAACAATAGTTTTGATTACAAATCATTTAGTCCACATGTGGTTTAATTGCCATTTCGTACGGTCTAAAGCTAAAGTCATTAACGTAAAACCTAAGAAATAAAACAAAATTTACTTTCTTCAAACCTCACAATATATTACATTATATTTTATTGTATAATATTGATATCTTGTGCATTGGCGAAAGAGATTTTTTTCGTTTGAACATTTATTATAGTTCGTTTCCATACATTAAGAGGTATTCGATTTATAAACTGTTAAAAGCTGATACTAATTATGTTTTAGCAATTAGGGATATTACCTTCTGAATACAAGTATTTTGTTATATTTAACTTCTAAGCATTTAAATAGACTGAAATAGTTTAAATGCTTTTTTTAAATGTGTATTTTATTTCTGTACTTTGTGCCACAAAATGCCTAAAATAATCAAAAAATGTAGTTGTTATGTAGCTTATTTGTACATACTTTAAAATTTGAAAAACCCTCTCGAAGGCATTAACGGCCAAGTCGCAGGAAGCCATTTTCAATGAAAGATTTGGGATGTTTGGCTTTTAACTTGTGCCCTTGTGCGAACTTCAGATATCACTACTTTTTCTGGCAGAAACATTAAGGAGAACTTGGCTCTTTTTTTTTTTTTTTTACCGAAAACTTTTTGTTGGGATATCACTACTTTTTGTATATTTTTTTTCTAAGCTATATTAATATAAAAAAAAACTTAAATTTCAGTACTTTTATGTTAGCCGGGAGAAAATCTCCTAATTAGCATTTTGTTTTTTCGTCAATAGTAGTTTTCATTTTTCACATGTGTAAATTAGAAACAATGCTTTGATTTTCAAGTAAAATATTTCGGTTTATGTTATTATTTGTTATTTATTTATTTATTTATTTATTTATTTCTATGTTAAATATTCTATTAAATAAAATGAGGGAAATACATCTATTTTAAATGAGATGACTGAAAAGTTTATATTTTTAAATGAAATGAATACAATATGAACAATAGAGTTGGGGACACCATTTGGCGATTTGCCACTCGCCCCCGGCTAGCATAAAAATACCTAAATTTATTTTATTGATCTTTACAAATTCATACTTTATTTCTTTTTATATTAAAGTACTAGCCGCCTCTAGCAAGCAGTGTATACTCTATTAATTGCATGTTAAACGTTGCATCATGTTACTGTTATTCATAATTTAATTTACTTGCCCATTCTTTCGCCAAGTCGGAAGCTTTTGATAGAGAAATCAAGAACTCTTTACGATCATGGAAGCACATCATATATTTCGTGTTGTTATGTATTTCATTCTTTCATGACAAATATCTCTTAACTCACTTATGCATGTTTCCTTATCAGTTACGATTCGTTCTCTAATGCGGAAATTTTTAATCGTATTAAGCAATCTTTTCTAATTGGGCTCACTGCCAATTATTGTATTTTAACTGATACGATTGGGTACAAGTGAAATGATTCTTATTAAATCGTTTGATAATATCTGCATTTACATTAAACCATATTGATGCTAATATCTTTTTGTTTCATGCTAACATTTTCAATAGACTCGATTACGGAAGAATAGAAGGTCTACGGGCTCACTGCTATGATCCATTTGAAAATTTATCATTCTTCTCATCTAATCGTGTTAAAGAGCTATCCAATTTGCCATGGTTTTAAGTTATTAGCTAATTTTATTCGAAACCGGAAAACTAAAATGCGAGGAACCGGATTATAGAAGATTCCTTCTAACGGTACATATCGATTAACATGTTACATATTATAAAATTATAATAATCATAAGGAGAATTGTCAGCTTCGGTGATTTAATAGTTTTCGTAAATTCTATTTATATAATACAGAAGTTTCAGCAGAGTAAAGATTAACAACATAGTCACAGTAAGTATAATAACAGTACAATATATTAACAATAGCAGAGGTTTTGTGCAGTGACGAAACTACTAGCACTTTGGAAATGTTCGTACGTTATATTAGTATTTAACTATTCAGATGATATGCGGAAAAATATAAATAGATGGCTCGCATTAATAATTAACTCATTGAAAAATAGCCACAAACGTCAAATACGCGCCAAGCTTGGCGACGTTTAGCGAAGTGTCACCAAATTTGGTAATATATCATGTCAATTCTCAAATTTGGCGACAAAAAATGTTTTGTGTGTTCTGACGTCATAATGATGCATATGTATTATTTATTATACACATACCTATAATATGTATGATGCAAATGCATTACGTATTATATGCATATCTTTAAAGTTCTTTAACATCACTAAAACGCACTTAAAGGAATAGTGTTCCATAAATCGTAGGAATATTTGCCAGATTGACCAGAGTACTATTGAGATTAGAATTCCGACATTTATAATAGACCGGGAGACGTCTGCACACATACGAAACATACCTCATCGAGTTTACAGCTGAAATATTAGGATTAGTTAAAACTTGATTAGTACATTAAAATGCAACTGGTCTGTTAAGTCATATCTTGGTAGAAACAAACTGAAGACCTAATTTTAGTGGGTGACTGATAGGTTTACTATTGTATTTTCCTGCATCCAAAAGTATGGAAACATGGAGGAATGGGTGCAGGAAAACACAATGGAAAATCCACCAATTAACTGGTAAAATCGGGTCTGTAGGTGGTTTCCACAAAGATATGACTTGGTAGACCAGTTACATTTTAATACGCTAATCGATTTTTAACTAGTCCTAAAATTTCAGCCGTCAACTCGATGAGGTGATGATCTGTGCAGACGGCTCCAGGTCTTTAATAAAATTTGTTTTAAGGAAGTAAAAGATGAAAATATGGACAGATAAACTGAAAGATTTGCCTTATTAAGATTTTTGTAAAAGCATATAAAATTTCATTCAGCTTGAAATCATGTAACACTTTATAACTCAAGCTAATTTTCTGTAATCGAGGTTTGGCAACCAACATATCTGATTTATAACTATAATCTTTCTTTTACAGATTTAAAATTAACAATAAATTAACAGTAAGTAGGCTAATAATACAATATAATAACATTAGCAGCGGACTTCGCACAGCGCATCTGTCGCACATTGTTAAAGACACCTTTATTAGTTACACATTTCATTTAATTAAAAGCAGATTTTTAAACTTTCATATGGAATTAGGATATTTTTCCATTATAGGGACCTTGGCGTTTTTTAAAAATCTTGGCGCAATTCAGACTTCAGAAACTGAGATATGTTGCCAAATGATATAAACAACTACGAAAACAAATCTGATGAACTTTTATGCTATTTACATGTGTTTATATAAACATTTTATTTATACACGTATAAAATATTGTTTTTTATATACAAATGATTTATGTTGGTATATAAAAATAAATAAACAGGTTCCTTACATTAAATAAATTGTATACATATGGGAAAAATTGCTTGTGTATATTACACAGTAGATAGGTTGCCAGAAAATACGTTATTATCAAATTTCTTTTCTCGTCAAGGCTATTTTCTCTATTTCGCCAAGGCTACTATATCGGAAACATACCGAATTGCGGTTATATTTTGTTAAATGTTTTATTGTTTTAATATCGCGAATATATCATAACCTATACTGATTAAAATGTTTAGGTATATTCATTTTTTTCTATTTAATAAACATCTTTGGAAAAGCATATATATAAAGTTTTATTCTGCTTGAAATTACGTGATCCCTTCAAAACTCTGTAATCGAGTATTGGCGACCAACACTGGCGCAATTGAATGTGAAGGAACTGTTTACGGCCAAATCAACACCCCCTGTTTGAAGGGTTTAGAGGCGGGAATTCTGTGTTTTCAGATTTTTCTGGTTAATTGTGCTACAAACCCGACTTACTTGTGAAATTTCATGATTCTTCGACTTTTAGAAGTACCTTAGTTATTTGATGATGCGAAGTGAGTCAGTGACAAAAAAGCGCTTTTTCGGAATTTAATATTTCGAAAACTACTAAATACAGAAACATGAAATCGTGGAACCTTAGTTCAGTTTGATCATACGAACATGTGTATAAAAGAAAAAATTCTATATCTCTCCCTAAAACGACGTTATGAGGGGGTGAAATGTATGCCGAAATGGTTCAGGAAAAGGTAGCTTACGGCTTGTGCGAACTTGGCGGACGCACTGCCGTGCTCCCAGATAAGGGCGAAAACAGAGAAATTTTGCCCTTTTAAAAAAGTGGTGTCAATCAACAAATTTGAATTTAAAAAAAGTTGCCCACTAGCAACACTTTTTCTGGAATTCCACGCGAGCTCCACTACCCGCCATCGCTATGTTAGGATTTATTGCATTATAATTGGCGTAACAGCGCACTACAAAAATAAATAAAAGCATGAAAGTACAGCTAAATGTATATATTTCGTAGACAGAATGAGTAAATTAATATTTGAAAATAAGACTGTACACTTACCTTCAAGTTATATGTTGTAGAATCTTATAATAAAACAACTTCAAACTAATAACGTGAGGACGCAAAAATACTTTCCTCCCGACGGGCACTAAATCCTTTCTGGGAACTTAGGATGAAGTTCGCTCGGTGCCGGTACCGATCGCACGTTTTCAATTATATTCTGTTTAGAGATATTTGGTGAGCGGGATTACCCTTCTGAGCGTCATTAACCTACTTTCCCCTATTTATATTTCTAGTAAATTTGTGAATGACCCTGTTTCGCAGCAAAGAAGATTATTGCTATTGCTTGGTCGGTTTTAAGTGTCGAACAATTGGAATTCTTTTGGTCATTCTTCTTGTTCTAATGTAATATTTCTACCAAATATAACTTATGGAAGCGGGGACAGTATAAAAATTTAAATTTCGTAATTTATTAAAAATAATTTTATTGACCCAAATAGCTTTTAAAATATTTCTTTACCTCTTTTAAACATTTGTAGAATTCTAACTATATGACTAATGGTTTAGTCTAAATACGGTTGTGACTGGATGTTCTGTATATACTGCTGCTACACATAAGGAAAATATACTAAGTCAATTTTTTAAGTAAACTTTTCCACCACTTTCAAAATTTATTAACAGAATTTTTCTTAACGAGTAGTATGTTCAATGAAAATGCAGAATAACAAAACATATACTTTTAGTTCCTATACCACAATTCTTGTTTTCTATGTTTATTTAGGGGACGAGGGACCTTAAAAATAATTTTTTTATTTTTTGTAAATTTCACCTTAAATATTACTCAATGGTACATTATATGCATTATGACATGCATTTATTAGAAAAAAAAAAAATTTTTAAGTCATTTTTCAGAAAAAAGTGGAATTTTACGCGTTGTTTTAGAAATCTCCGAAATGCCCCATGCGCGTTCCATATCAATGAAAATCCCCAATATTTTTTATGAAAGTTTGGTTTATACATATAAAAAAATCTGTGCATCGAATTTTATACATTTGAATATAAAGGTTAAAAAATTTTTTTTTGAAAAATTTTGAAATTTTTCGAAATATTTCAAAATTTCAGAAATTTTCATTTTTTTTGCAAATTTAACTTTAAATATTACTAAAGGGTACATTATATGCATTACGGCATGCATTTATCACAAAAAAAAATTTTAAAAATTTATTTTTGAGAAAAAAATGGCATTTTACGTGTCGTCGTAGAAATCTTCGAAATGCCCCCTGCGCATTCCATATCAATAAAAATCACCAATATTTTTTATAAACGTTTGGTTTATATATATAATTAAAACTGTGCATCGAATTTTATATATTTGAATATAAAGGTAAAAAAAAAAAAAAATTGAAAAAATTCGAAAAAATTTCAAAATTTCAAATTTTTTTAATTTTTTTCTTTTTTTTTTTGTAAATTTTAATTTAAATATTACTCAAGGGTACATTATATGCATTGTGGCATGCATTTATCACAAAAAAAAATTTAAAAAAATTTATTTTTGAGAAAAAAATGGCATTTTACGCGTCGTCGTAGAAATCTTCGAAATGCCCCCTGCGCATTCCATATCAATGAAAATCCCCAATATTTTTTATAAAAGTTTGGATTATATATATAAATAATTCTGTGCATCGAATTTTATATATTTGAATATGAAGGTGTAAAAAAAAAATCAAAATTTTTAAAATTTTTTCGAAAAAATTTTGAATTTTTTTTTTTTTTTTTTTTTTTTTTTAACCTTTATATTCAAATATATATGCCGTAAAACTCCATTTTTTTCTCAAAAATAATTTTTTTTTTTTTTTTTCATAAATGCTTGTCATAATGCATATAATGTACCCCTGAATAATATTTAAAGTCAAAATTTCAAAAAATAAAGAATTGATTTTTAAGGTTTTTTAAGGTCCCTCGTCCCCTTAATACGATCAAGACACAGGAAGAGCAATGCAACTCGACTCGACTCGAGGTCTATGCAACTCGACATTTTTGCACATTTTTGTACAAAAGATAAATTAACCATTTGTAATTTTATTAATTTACTTATAAGAATGCATTCAGTATACCTATTTAATTACTAATCTTTTCTTTTCAGCACCGGAGTAGTTTTTAACCATTTGGAAAAATGGTTATTGTCCTCTGTCAAGGTAGGAAATCAAAAACATATATGAAGCGTTTTATTGGTTCAATCCGCAATTTATTCGTTTCATGATTGGTCTATACATTAATCTGTATTTTCCGTTTACTTTCAACAGAGATGGATACTTCTGTTGCCACTATGACAAAAAAATAATAAAAACTACAAAAAAAATAATAACTCAGAAACAAATTGAGATACAGCTTTCAAACAAATTGCATTTAAAAGTACATTTTTTTTCTCTATACGACGGCGTAAAAAGTAATATTGTGGGATGTTTAGAAGTTTAAGAATGAAATTTCATTTCAAACCGGTCGAGGAATATTAATGTTTAATCCATGGCGTACGTAATGAATGACCAGCTCCGTAGAAGTTTAAAAATTTACAGTACCGAAAAATGTAATCCATGGCGTACGTAGTGTATGATCAACTCCGTGCGATTTTTACTTTCTTCTATCTTCAATAGAAGAAAGTATTGTAATCGAAATTTTTTAGACTTCCGGTTTTCGACGTATTTACATGTTTTAGGGATCAGAGATACCAAAAACATGTTTATAGAAAATGCCTGTCTGTCCGTGTGTCCATCTGTCTGTCGCCATTTTACCATAAAAAAGTGTATGAAGTTATGCATAGAATAGAACCAAATTTTTATTTTAAGTTTTTGGCTATGGCAAACAGATCCTCCCTGAATTTGGAAAATATTCGCCGGTAGGGGGCGCTGTAATAGCGATTTTTCTGCGATTTTGAATATTGTACCATCCAAAAGTGTACAAAGTTATGAATAGAATTAAACCAAATTTTTATTTTAAGTTTATGGCTATGACAAGTAGGTCCTCCCTGAATTTGGAAAAAATTCCCAGCTAGGGGGCGTTGTAATAGCGATTTTGCATATTGTACCATCGAAAAGTGTATGAAGTTATGCATAGAATTGAACCAATTTCTTATTTTAAATTCTTGGCTATGGCAAGCAGGTCCTTCCTTAATTTGGTAAAAATTCTCCGGTAGGGGGCGCTGTAATAGCGATTTTTGTGCCATTTTGAATATTGTACCATCAAAAAGTGTATGAAGAATTGAGCCATTGGTATAGAATTGAGCCAAATTTTTACTTTCTTCAATCTTCAATAGAAGAAAGTATTGTAATCGAAATTTTTTTCGACTTCCGGCTTTCGACCGATTTACACGTTTTAGGGGTCAGAGATCCCCAAAAACATGTTTATAGAAAATGTCTGTCTGTCCGTGTGTCCCTGTGTCCGCCTGTCCGTGTGTCCGTCTGTCTGTCGCCATTGTATCTTCAAAAAGTGTATGGAGTTATGCATAGAATTGAAGCAAATTTTTATTTTAAGTTTTTGGCTATGGCAAGCAGATCCTCCCTGAATTTAGAAAACAATCGCCCGTAGGGAGCGCTGTAATAGCGATTTTTGTGCGATTTTGAATATTGTACCATCCAAAAGTGTATGAAGTTATGCATAGAATTAAACCAAATTTTTATTTTAAGTTTATGGCTATGACAAGTAGGTCCTCCCTGAATTTGGAAAAAATTCCCCGCTAGGGGGCGTTGTAATAGCGATTTTGCATATTGTACCATCGAAAAGTGTATGAAGTTATGCATAGAATTGAACCAATTTTTTATTTTAAGTTCTTGGCTATGGCAAGCAGGTCCTTCCTTAATTTGGTAAAAATTCTCCGGTAGGGGGCGCTGTAATAGCGATTTTTGTGCCATTTTGAATATTGTACCATCCAAAAGTGTATGAAGAATTGAGCCATTGGTATAGAATTGAGCCAAATTTTTACTTTCTTCACTCTTGAATAGAAGAAAGTATTGTAATCGAAATTTTTTTCGACTTCCGGCTTTCGACCGATTTACACGTTTTAGGGGTCAGAGATCCCCAAAAACATGTTTATAGAAAATGTCTGTCTGTCCGTGTGTCCCTGTGTCCGCCTGTCCGTGTGTCCGTCTGTCTGTCGCCATTGTAACTTCAAAAAGTGTATGGAGTTATGCATAGAATTGAAGCAAATGTTTATTTTAAGTTTTTGGCTATGGCAAGCAGATCCTCCCTGAATTTAGAAAACAATCGCCCGTAGGGAGCGCTGTAATAGCGATTTTTGTGCGATTTTGATTATTGTACCATCCAAAAGTGTATGAAACTATACATAAAATTGAACAAAATTTTTATTTTAAGTTTTTGGATATAGCAAGTAGGTCCTCCCTGAATTTGGAAAAATATTGCCGGTAGGGGGCGCTGTAACAGCAATTTTTGTGCGATTTTGAATATTGTACCATCCAAACGTGTATGAAGTTATGCATAGAATTAAACCAAATTTTTATTTTAAGTTTTTGGCTATGGCAAGCAGATCCTCCCTGAATTTAGAAAAAAATCGCCGGCAGGGTGCCATGTAATAACGATTTTTCTGCGATTTTGAATATTGTACCATCCAAAAGTGTATGAGGTTATTCATAGAACTGAACCAAATTTTTATTTTACGTTTTTGGATATAGCAAGTAGGTCCTCTCTGAATTTGGAAAAAAATTGTCTGTAGGGGGTGCTGTAACAGCAATTTTTGTTCGATTTTGAATATTGTACCATCCAAAAGTGTATGAAGTTATGCATAGAACTGTACCAAATTTTTATTTTAAGTTTTTGGCTACGGCAAGCAGGTCCTCCCTGAATTTGGTAAAAATCGCCGCTAAGGGGCGCTGTAATAGCAATTTTTGTGAGATTTTGAAAATTGTACCATCGAAAAGTGTATGAAATTATGCATAAAACTGAACCAAAAATTTTTTTATGTATTTGGCCATAGCAAGCAAGTCCTCCCTGATTTTGGAAAAAAATTCGCCTTTAGGGGACGCAGTAATAACGATTTTTGTGCCATTTTGAATATTGTACCATCGAAAAGTGTATGAAGTTATGCATAATATTGAACCAAATTTTTTTTTCTTTTTTTTTGGTCATGGCACGAAGGTCCTCCCTGAATTTGAAAATAATCCGAGTGAAGGGGGCGCTATAATTGCGATGTGTGTTCCATTTTCATTATTGTACCATCGAAAAGTGTATGAAGTTATGCATATAATGGAACCAAAATTTTTGTGCATGTTTCTGGCTGTGGCAAGCAAGTCCGCCCTGAATTTGAAAAAATCTGCCGGAAGGGGCGCTGTAATAGCGATGTCTGTGCCATTTTCATTATTATACTATTGAAAACTGTATAAAATTATGCATAGAATTGAACCAAATATTTTATGTATGTGTAAAGGCTATGGTGGGTAGGTCCTCCCTGATCTTGTGAAAATTCCGCCGGAATGGGACGTTATAATTGCGATGTCTGCGTCATTTTCATTACTGTACCATCAATAAGTGTATGAAGCTATGCATAGAATTGAACCAAATTTTTTGTGTATGTTTCTTGCTATGGCAAGCAAGTCCTCCGAGAAGTTGAAAAAAATCTGCCAGAAGGAGGACTCTGTATTAGCGATATTTGTGCCATTTTCTTTATTGTACCATCAGAAAGTGTATAAAATTATGCATATAATTGAACCAAATTTTTTTTGCATAATTTTGGACATGGCCAACAGGTTTTCCTTGAATTTGAAAATATTGCGCGGTAAATGGGCTCTGTGATAGCGATTTTTGTATACTTTTCTTGATTTTTCGTAGTTCTTGATTCATCGGCGGCTCGTGCAGCGGCAGAACTCGCTTCTTGGCAAGCCGGCTATTCGCAAACAGCTGATGACAACAGAATAAGGAAAAACTATTATTTTTAACTTATATCGTGATATAGATTAACTAGTTTTTAGTCCGTTTAATTGACTGAAGCAGAAATTTAAGAAGAGAATGAAAGTTGGTATAATATTGAACTAATAATATTGATGTATTAACATGTGTAACTACTTTTTGAAATATTAAGATGCATAAGATAGAAGAAAGTTTTGGGTTTGGCACGTCCAACTAGTTTATCTCTTAAATTTTAGTCTTTGAAAAAATCATTTTCCAAATGGCCATTGTAATTTGTTAAATTGCATTTTTTATAGCTTTTTTCAGCAAAGGAAATACAAAACTGGTCAATTGTAAACAAATGAGATTTAATAATTGCAATTAAAGTCCGTAACTTCATTGTTTATCATTTTAGATGAATTAGCATTTACGCAATATTTGAAAAAATTAGAAGCAAAAATTTTATTATACAATTCAGGACTGAGACAGGCGACTTGTTTAATAGAATAAAAATTAATTTGTATATTTCAATATTGTCGCGGTAAATATTTTTTTGTATTTTTTAACCCTTTATATCCCAAATTATGAATGGAAAAAACTATCTACTTAAAACTTTTTCCCTTGCGTTGCTATGATACATTAGGAGATATATGCACTAAAAATAATTTTTTTTTTTTTTGTTAATTACGGCTAATTACTTGTTGTGGTACTTCAGAGTACCGTTGGGAGATAACGCTTAGACAAAAATCGAGAATTAAAAAAAAATCTATATCCATTTTTTTCTTATTATTTTAAGGGGGCACAGGACCTTTAAACTTTCAAAAAATCAGTTTTTGGTTTTTGGTTTATTCTGAATGTTTTAAAATTTCATAACGATATGCAATAAACCCCATTCACAAATCTGCATTATTTCTTGAGTTATAATCATTTATAGACGGTGAGTTTAATGGAATGTCCGCAGATATTGAAACTTTAAAAAGCATTTTCTCACATCAGTAAATTTGGAGTTTGCGCACACTGTTCTATGTAAGCTACAGCTTACAAAAAATAACCAAATATGCATTTCTTTATAGTCTACATGATAAAACCAAACAAATTCAGATATTTTGGTTATTTATTTTTTTTTCACTTGAAAAACTTGAAATTTTTTTAACTTTTTTAAATTTTGTGCTAAAATTAAATTTTAAACAAAACTTTCCGCGTATATTTTGGTTTTAAGTTAGAAGTATGTGTGTTATGATTCTATTTTGATCAAAAATTGTTTTCTGTATGCATAATTTAGAGTTTTGTCATGCGCGCAGCACTTAATCACGTATTAGTGAGCTGAATTTTTAAATTTAAAATTTAAATATTAATTTTGTACATACAACATTTGTTTTTCTGTATAATGTAGTTAAGGATATATACTTTAAGCAGAAAGTGTAAAAAACATCTTAATTGCACATTGTTTGTGTTGTGGTACTTTGAAGAAGGTGATGTTTTGATTGTTCCGACAAATTCAAATGTCCTGTGCCCCCTTAACGTGACGTATCATGCCTATATCTATTATATATATGCCAATTATGTATGTATGAAGAGATGATGATGTTGTCGTTGCATCATCGGTGAGCATTTCGCCATCAGAAGAATATTCGACAATTGTAACACTATCGCCCGATGGATATAGGATCGTCCAAAATTTTAGTTGTAGAAAACTCAAAAGGATTCAGAAAAATGTTAAAAGATATTTTTAGATTTTTTTTTATTTGTTATTTTTTCAATTTTGTTTTATAACAATACAATGTTTTTTCTAAAGATAAAAATAACATATTTTTTGCATTATGCCATATCAATGCCATACATAAAGATGACGTATCAAAAAGATGAGGGGTTGTATCCAAGTATAGTAGTACGTGCAATATTGTGTACGCTATCTTGGCAAAATTAACAGATATTTGGACACTGCTCCTCATATTTTTGCTTCCTTTTGGGAACAACGGATTTCGAGCTTATTCTATCGACGATAATTTTCAGAATTTTCAAGCTATGTTTTTGAGACTTTCACAAAAGTTTCTCTCAGCTCATCTGTTCTATTATTACTTTTATCATTATATTTATAATTACTATTATTATTATTTTTACTATTACCTTTAATTCTTATTGTTAAAACTATTGTTAAATAACATAGTTTTTTTTTTTTTTTTTTTTTTTTTTTTTTTTTTTTTTTTTTTTGAATAAACTTGCAACGCGGGATTTGGAAGCTTATGCCAATGGTGGATTATCCCGCGTTGTAGAAAATGTAAAAAAATGCACTTAGCTAATGCATTATGCATATTATATTTTGATTGTATTCGTGCATGTGCAGTGGAGTATTTTTTAGTAAACCTGCTCATTTTTTATTAAATTATTATTTTTTTACCTCTGATTGCAGGGTGTTATTTATAATATTGTTCGTCATATTTTCTAATAAAAACATTTTTTTATATTAAGAACTCTACAAATTATAAGCAAAAAAATACTTGACAAAATTTAGGAATGTTTTTATAAAAGCCTTAATTTCCCGATTAGCATACACGCTTTCTCATAAAAATGAACACAGTTTATTACAATTAGCCTCTTCTTCATGTTCTAAAGTTTGAACGATTTTGCGACATTAGTTTTTACAGAGTTATCCAAATGATATTCGTTCTTTTTCAATTTGTTAACGGTCCCCTATGGGTTTTCGGAAACAAATCCTCTCGGAAATTTTACTAATCTGTTTACGCACCTGGAGATTCAGGATAATTCCTCATGTGTGTTTCTAGATGTTTAACAAAACGTCTAATATAACGTCTGACATATTCTCCAATATTATGAGAATTTTCTAAATCTGAAAACGTTGACGCTGAAAGGAATCTCGTTAATAAAAATGTATGTTATGGGAAACGCATGCATTTTTTTCGACAATCACAAAGCATTTCTTCAATTAAAATACTAGACAAAAAATATTAAACCATAATGCGTGTATTTAATAAATCTTAATTTTTATTTACGTTTTTGGCATATAAATTTTATGGCACTTAATTAAGTTCGTGTAATGCTATAGGCAATAAATACAGCGTGCGTGATTATAGTTAAAGGAAATTTATTGCATTCTCTCATTCCTTTCAATTTTAGTCACGAAAGACATTAAATAAGGTCTTATTCTATAATTCTCTATTTTCAACAATTTGGAAAACTGACATACTTTAACTTTATTTATAATACTCAGCATATAATGGCTTGATTAATTTGAATTTATAAAAGAGAAAATTGCTTTCGAAATGCTTTACGTTTCACAATATTGTAAGTATATGTAAAAGGAATATCGTATTCAAACGTTGTAATTATCCCTTAAAAGACATATTGACTTATTGTAATAGTATAACATACTACAAGAGGGATTATTCTTATCGCTACAAAGAATTAGTAAATTCACAAATATGGATTTCAGGCAATCAATTACTGGTTTCCTTCATCCTATATTTCGATTAAATACAAGTGTACAATACAAATATAGATCTAATGCAGTTACATAAAATCCCATACAGCAGAAATTTGTATCTATGGCATTTAAATAACGCAAACTCATACCTATATTGAGTTCAGAATTCCTCCAATAACTTCATTTGTCTGAATATATGCGTAGAGAATACTATTAAAGAGGGAACGGGACCTTTGAGTTTGTCGAAACAATAAAAAACATTAAGTTTTTCAAAGTACTTTAATACAAATAATATGCAATTAAAGATTTGATTGTGGCTTTTCGGTATAAATTATATACGAGGGTGTATCAGTAAGTTTTTTTCCCTCACATAGGAATAATTGAATGAAATTTATGAAATTTCTACGTTGTATTAGTCCTTTTATATATAGTCACCGTGCACAGTAACACATTTCTGCAAAGGGGAGGATGTAATCCAGGAGGCACGATATTAGACCCAAAGGGGATAATTTTTGTAACGTTTGCCGAGCACCACATGCGACATACTGTTGAAAAGACATACTGTGATCACTTATTCATGTTATGCACCTATCAAGCCTCTCCCCCAAATATGACCTTCGGGGGAACTTTTCTGAATTTTGGGGACATCATCCCCCCCCCCACCCCTGGGGACAAATGTGATGGGACGGGCTCGGGAAGTGCATAGCATGAATAAGTGTTCACAGTCCTTTCGAACAATATGTCACATGAGGGAGTACACTGTAAAAAAACCACTGTAAATTTGCCAGCACAACTCGATCACTGTTGAATGTACTGTATCTTTCTTTAGTTTCCTGACTATTTAAACATGAAAAATACAGTAGTTGCGTAAAATTAACGGTACAATGTACTGGCAATTTTGGACGCATTTGGACCACAGCACAAACTACTGGCGTCCAAATTGCCAGTACATTGTGCTGTTAATTTTACGCAACTACTGTATTTTCCATGTTTAAATAGTCAGGAAACCAAAGAAAGATACAGTACATTCAACTGTGATCGAGTTTGTGCGCGAGATGAACAGTACTTTGTACTGTAAAAATGTCGTTTTTTTTTTATAGTGTAGGTAAAAGTTAGAAAAATGCCCCCCTTCGGGTCTACTATCGCGCATCCTGGAATACATCCTCTCCCCTGCCTTTTAAATACCTTTTGCACAAATGTGTTACTGTGCATAATGACTATACAGAAAAAGACTCATAAAATGCAGCAATTTCATAAATATCACTCAATTATTTGTATGTGAGGGCAAAAACTTACTAATCCACCCTCGTATTCTTAGCTACATTATCCAGAAAAATAAATGTTGTATATACAAACTTAATGTTTAAATTTTAAATTTAAATTTTCATCTCACTAATGCGTGAAATACAATCATTAAGTTCTGCGCGCAGGATAAAAATATAAATTATGCATATCGAAAACAATTTTTGAACAAAATACTATCATAACACACATACATCTAATTTGAAACCAAATTAAATACAAAAAGGCTTGTTTAAAGTTTAATTTTAGCAGAAAATATGAAAAATTACAAAATTTTGAAAAAAAAATCTTATCTTTTTCAAGTGCAAAATAATAAATAACCAAAATATGCGAATTTTCTTTTGGTTTCATTATGAAGACTATACATAAACGCATATTTGGATAATTTTTTAAAACTATAGATTGAAATTAAAAGTACACTTAAAGTACATCAAATAAAAGTACACCAAATTTACTAATCTCAAAAACGCGTTTTAAAATTTCAATATCAACGGACTTTCAATTGTACTCACCGTCTATAAATGATTATAACTCAAGAAATAATGCAGATTTTTGAATGGGGTTTATTGAATACTGTTGAGAAACCTTAAAAAATTAAGAATGAATCAAATTTGAAAACTGATTTTTGAAAGTTTAAAGGTACTGTGCCCCATTAAATTCATCCCCATGCACATCCGTATTACATTTGTCCAACATCACCCCGACATAAAACCTACTTATACCGGATGACTATTTCCATATATATTCATATCCTGTATATAACATCTATGTATTGTATACCTTTTATAAATAATATCTACATACTATGGATATGTATGACGCCCATTAGATATACATGGATATCGAATATATAGTACATTTCATTTTTTACTGATGTCTACTGATCCATAATCTAATCCTAATAATCCATAATCTGGTCCTCGCGATTCCTGTACAATAAATTGTAAATTATAAAACAATATTTCAATTATACAAAAAATTGGCCACCTGACTTGCCGGACCACATGGACGCTGAATGTAATGTATATATCGATGAGGTTTTTCTTTAAAACAAAAGAATTTGAATAGTAACACAAAGCGAGCATTCGATTTAAAGAAAAGTACAAAATATTAAAATAAGCAAAAATATTATAGATTAATTTTAAAAACATTCTTTATTTCTACAAATATGAAAGCAGGCACACCCTTTAATAGGTCAATAAATTATGATAAAGTATTAAATCTTCTAAAAATAACATGAACTGTACTATCTCATTGACTAGTCAAAATATCCTTTGTTAAACAAAAGCTCGCCTATTCTTTCAAACCCGCAATGTTAGTGTTACATATCTCAAGAAAAGTGACACATCTCGCAAATATTCATTTTTCGTTTTATTCCACTAATAATTCTGCCACAGGTGCGTCTTACTACACAAACTGTTTCATAAGTGTAGTTATGCAGAAAATCGCTTTATTACGCTATATGTCCATTTGTGACCAAAGAAGAAAGATGGATTGTATGGGAAGGTAAAATCATCCAACCTCCAAACGTCATCCTACGTCTTTATTCTAAAGGATTTTATACTTTTATGGACATTTTTATTCCTGCATGCATAGCTAATTTTATGTCACATTAAAATCATGCACATTTTCTTTTCCTTGTTCTGTGAAATTTAGTTTTGTCGAGATGTGTCACTTTTTGTTGTGGGTGAGCGATATGTTCGACATACTGTCCGTACACGATACGTTGAAAAAAGTAGTTTTTAATTTAAAACTGATAAAAATAGATTTTAACATTTAATGTAATTTTCTTAGATTATCATCAACTACACTCAAAACTGTTTTTGTTGCTTTCCAATAAGCCACATGCAGCAGTTAGTTGCGAAACTTTTTATTATAATTTATCCATGTACATTATATTGTAAATTACAGAGCAACAACATCGACATATTGGTTTGGTTGTGGCAAAAAATAAATGAGAATTAGTGCTTTCAATAACGAATGACAAAGAAATTTTTCGAAAACAAAACGTGCCAATGTGAGAGAATAATGAAAATTTCTACCTTTCATTAATTAATGTGTCTTCTTTATGAAATACAAATAAATGAAAGTTTTACAAGCGTTATTATTTTACTCACTGGGTTAAAAAGTGATATATATTTCGATTTTATTTTGTGAGTTTTAGTTCAATAAAATTTATATTGTGAAATTTTATATTCTATTGTGGCCATTCTGTTGTGGTATAGTAAATATTAAATTTAAAGGCTATTGAAATGAAACTGTTAATTCAAATTTTAATAAACGATTTAATAAAAGAAATTTCAATAGTAGTTTAACACTAGAAATTGTTTGAACTTTATTTACTTAACAATTCACTTTTCTGGAAAAATCTTCAGTTACATTACAGTAGAAAATAAATTTTTACTAAATTCTAAAATTGTTTAGATTAATTAGATCTCTTGGAATAATTACTTCTCATTTTGCTTCTATATCTTTATTTTCACTTTGACAATAAATAACTTTTATTTTTATACCTTTATTCTCACATTGACAGTAAATAACTTTCACATAATTTTGCAGTTAAACTAAATATGTAAAAAAATATATTATTTTGTCTGTCAAATACAGCTTACAAATAACGATTTCAGTTCTCTTAGACTCACACAAATGTTTTGGAAAATAATTATGTTATTGGTAAATCCTAAAACAACTAACAACACCGATTTTTAATTAGAATTAAAACCTAAAATACGTTCTATGTTAAAAATGATATTGTTTCACATATTTTATCTCTCAACTTTCATTGAAAACCAACTTTTCAACATTTTTTTTTTCAATGTATGTTACTCCAGGAAAGTAGAAAAAGCGTTTACTTTAACATAAAATTAATGTAGCGAAAATTTCAAATGTTTACCTTAATCTGCTGCAAAAAAGAAAAGGTTGAAAGTCTTCCAGTTCAATTTTTCCGACTCTTATTTATATCCGACAGAAAGTAAGAAAGGTATTTAAATGATTTAAAAATAACTTAACAATAATAAAAAAGGAATCTGAAAATTTATTTTTATCCTTTTTTTATATTAATGAAACAGTATAAATGTCAAATGTTATTATTATGATTTTTTAATAATGAAACACAACATCAGAGACGTAGCATTTAACCCTCCGACTGTCTTGGAAAAGGGCAAAATTGTAATGTTGTTTTTTCTGCATTTTGTTTTAATTGCTTAAAAAAATGATTCTTTGAACATTTTATAAAAAAACTGAATAACTAATATAAATGCAATCCTTGGAAGTTTTAATCATTGTTCAATGTATTAAAAATACATAAAATCAATTGAATTATATTACTTTAAATACTGCTTGTATTGCAGTGAAACCTGGAGCTTAGTGAACGTATCAACACGGGCTTGTCAGTGAGGGGGTTTTAAGAAAAATATTTCTACTTGTACGGTAGTCTGAATAGTTAAAAATATTTTTACTGATGACCAAGACGATTCCTCAAAAAAGAAATATGGAATTTTCATGTACTCCATAGAGATCCTTGAAAATGTTTACAAGCTTTCAGGTTAGGCCAGCTCAGTTTGAACAAGGCAATATTCATTTTAATATTGCAAAGGCAACGTTGCTGTCTTTGAAAATGCGAGGGACAAAAATTAAAAATAGGCTTATGGGACCATTGCCTGCTTTGTCCTTTGAAGGAGAAAAAACTCCTTCAAGATTGGATATTTTGAAAAGCTGACATTATATTAGCAATTCATAAGCATGAAATGAAAGATGCTGTTTAGAATTTCATGATATAAATATGAACAAAAAATCCATTTATAGACGATTTATTTACCGTTCAAAGGAAAAATGGGTAACTAATTTTTCTAAAACTACACCCGAGGATAACACAACGTAATACAGTATTAATTTCAAAAGTGAAAGCTTGTCTCACAGAAGATAATATTCTACAGTTATTTCAAGAACTCCAAAAATAACTTAAGGAGGAAAACTGTTCTGGCATTTTTTATGAGGTGATCGTTTATATAAAGCTTATGAAATTGGGTTTGAATGCTGTCCAAAAACAGGAAAAGTCATGGGTCCTAAAAATTACATAGACCTCTACACAACTGCAGCTGGGGAAGAAAAGGGAAGCCTTTTGGGATATTTTGTTAACCCTTTATATCTCAAATTATGAATTAAAAAAGCTATCTACTCAAAACTTTTTCCCTTGCATTGCTATGATACATTCGAATAAATATACACTAAAAATAAAATATCTAATTTTTTTGGCAATTACGGCTAATTACTTGTTGTGGTACTTCAAAGTACCGTTGGGGGATAACACTTAGTCTAAAATCGAGAATAATATAATATCGATAGCCATTTTTTTCTTATTATTTCAACGTGACTTATCATGCCTATATCTATTTTATATATGTCTATAATGTGTATATGAAGAGATGATGACGTTGTCGTTGCATCATCAGTGAGCATTTCGCCATCAGAAGAATATTCTACAATTATAACATTATGGGATCGTCCAAAATTTTTGTTGCAGAAAACTCAAAAAGATTCAGAAAAATGAATTCTTTTTTCAATTTTGTTTTATAAAAATACAATGATTTTTCTAAAGATAAAAATAACATATTTATTGCATATAAATGCCATACATGAAGATGACACAGCAAAAATATGAGGGGTTGTATCCAAATATAGTAGTACATGCAATATCGTGTACGCTATATTGGCACTAATTAACAGATATTTGGATACAGCTCCTCATTTTTTTGCTTTCTTTTGGGAACAGCGGATTTCGAGCTTATTCTATTTACGATAATTTTCAGAATTTTCAAAATATGTTTTCGAGTCTTTCACAAAAGAATCTCGATACACGTAGCTAATACATTTTGCGTATTATGTTTTGATTGTTTTCGCACATACGCAGTGAAATATATTTTAGTAAACCTGTTGATTTTTTATTCAATTATTATTTTTCTTAACTCTGATAGCAGGGTGTTATTTATAATATTGTTTTTCATGTTTTCGAAAAAAACATTTTTTTTATATTAAAAACTCTACAAATTATAAGCAAAAATACTTGACAAAATTTAGGAATGTTTTTACAAAATTCTTAATTTCTTTAATAGTCTACAAACTTTCCTCAAAAAAAAAAATAATAATAATAACACTGTTTATTACAATAAGCCTCTTAATCATGTTCTACAGTTTGAATGCTTTTGCTACATTAGTTTTTACAGGGTTTTTACACGGTTATCCTAAAGATATTCGTTATTGTTCAATTTGTTAGCGGTCCCCTATGGGGGTTTCGGAAACAAATCTTCGCCGAAATTTTACTATTATGTTTACACACCTGGAGTTTCAGGATAATTCCTCATGTATGTTTCTAGATGTTTAACAAAGCGTCTAATAAAACGTATGACATATTCTCTAATATTATGAGATTTTTCTAAATCTGAAAATGTTGACGCTGAAAGGAATTTCGTGAATAAAAATATATGTTAAGGGAAACGCATGCTTTTTATTCGACAATCACAAAGCATTTCTTCAATTAAAATACTAGACACAAAGTATTAAACCATAATGCGTGTATTTAATAAATCTTAATTTTTATTTACGGTTTTGGGATGTAAATTTTATGGCACATAATGAAGTTCGTGTAATGCTATAGGCAATAAATACAGCGTTCGTGATAATAGTTAAAGGACATTTATTGCATTCTCTCATTCCTTTCAATTTAAGTCACGAAAGACATTAAATTATTTCTTTTAGCCTAAGAACATTCTATAATACACTATATTCAACAATTTGGAAAATTGTCATACTTTAACTTTATTTTTAATACTCAGCATATAATGGCTTGATTAATTTGAATTTATAAAAGAGAAAATTGCTTTCGAAATTCTTTACGTTTCACAATATTGTAAGTATATGTAAAAGGATTATCGTATTCAAACGTTGTAATTATCTCTTAAAAGACATTTTGAGTTATTGTAATCGAATGACATACTACAAGAGGGATTATTCTTATATCTACAAAGAATTAGTAAATTCACAGATATAGATTTCAGGCTAGTAATTAGCGGTTTCCTTCATCCTATGTTTAGATTCAATGCAGGTGTACTATAGAAATATAGATCTAATGCAGTTATATAAAAGCCCATACAGCAGAAATTTGTGTCTATGACATTTAAATGACGCAAACGCATACATATATTAAGTTCAGTATTCATCCAATAACTTCATTTGTCTAAATATATACGCAGAGTATAGTATTAAAAAAGGGAACAAGATCTTTGAGTTTGTCGAAACGATAAAAAACATTAAGTATTTCAAAGTACCAAAATACAAATTATATGCATTTAAACATTTTTTGTCGCTTTTCCGCATAAATTATATACGAGGGTGTATCAATAAGAGGGCGAGCGAAATTTATGAAATTGCTACATTGTATTAGTCCTTTTCTGTATAGTCACCGTGCACAGTAACACATTTCTGCAAAGGGGGGATGTATTCCACGAGGCGCGATAGTAGACCCAAAGGGGCTAATTTTTCTAACGTTTGACGACCCCCACATGCGACATACTGTTGGAAAGGCCTGCATTAATTACTCAAGCTATGCACCTATCAAGTCCCTACCCAAAAGTTGCCCTTCGGGTGCACTTTTCTAAATTTTTGGGACATCAATCATGCCCCCTGGGGACAAATTTGATGGGACGTACTCGGGAAGTGCATAGCATGTATAAGTGGTCCCAGGCCTTTCGAACACTATGTAACATGAGGGAGTCGGTGAAAGTTAGAAAAATGCCCTTCTTTGGGTCTAATATGGCGCATCCTGGAATATATCCTCCCCCCTGTCTTTTAAATACCCGTTGCACAAATGTGTTACTGTGCATAGTAACTATACTGAAGAGGATTCATAAAATGTAGCAATTTCATAAATATCACTCAATTTTTTGTTATGTGAGGGAAAAAACTTATTGATCCACCCTCATATTCTTAGCTACATTATCCAGAAAAATAAATGTTGCATATACAAACTTAATGTTTAAATCATTACAGAGCAACAACATCGACATATTGTCATGGTTGTGGCAAAAAAAAAAATTAGAATTTGTGCTTTCACTAAAGAATGATAAAGTAATTTTTTGAAAGAAATACGTGTCAATGCGAGATAGTAATGAAAATTTCTACTTTTCTCTCATTAATTAATGTGTATGCTTAATAAAATATAAATAAATGAAAGTTATAAAAACATTATTATTTTACTCACTGGGTTAAAAAGCGATATATATTTCGATTTTGTTTTGTGAGTCTTACTTCAATAACATTTATATTGTGAAATTTTATATTCTATTGTTGCCACTCCGTTATGGTATAGTAAATATTCAATTTAAATACTATAAAAATAAAACTGTTAATTCAAGAATTAATAAACAATCATAACGCAAATTTTAATAGTAGTTTAAGACTACAACTTGTTTATAATTTATTTACTTAATAAGTCTCTTTTCTGGAAACATCTGCCGTTGTATTACAGTAGAAAGTAAATTTTTACTAAATTCTAAAATTGTTTAGATTAATTACATCTCTCGGAATAATTACTTCTGATTTTGCTTCTATATCTTTATTATCACCTTAACAATAAATAACTTTCACATAATTTTGTTTTTATATCTTTATTGTTACGTTAGCAGTAAATAACTTTCACATAATTTTGCATTTAAACTAAATATGTAAAGTAATATATTATTTTGTTTGTCATATACGGCTTACAAATAACGATTTCACTTCTCTTAGACTCACAAAAATGTTTTGGAAGATAATTATGTCACTGGTAAATCCTAAAACAACTAACAACACCGATTTTTAATTAGAATTAAAACGTAAAATACGTTCCATGTAGAAAAAAGATATTGTTTAATATATTTTATCTCTGTACTTGCATTGAAAACTAACTTTTCAACATTTATTTTTTTTCCAATATATGTTACTCCAGGAAAGTAGAAAAAGTGTTTTCTTTCATATAAAAATAATGTAGCGGAAATTTCAAATGTTTACCTTAATCTGCTACAAAAAAGAAAAGGTTGAAACTCTTCCAGTTCGATTTTTCCGGCCTTTATTTGTATCTGACAGAAAGTGAGAAAGGTATTTCAATGATTTAAAAATAACTTAACAATAATAAAAAAGGAATCTGAAAATAAATTTGTATCCTTTTTTGACAGGAATGAAACAGTATAAACGTCAATTATTATTATTATTATTATTTTAATAATGAAACACAACATCAGAGACGTAGCATTTAAGAATTAAAAAAATATATAGTACTTGTAAGTTAGTCCGAATAGATAGAAATATTGTTACTCATGACCCAGACGATTCCTCAAAAAAGAAATATGGAATGTTCATGTACTCCATAGATGACCTTGAAAATGCTTTACAAGTTGTCAGGTTAGGCCAGCTCCGTTTGAACAAAGCAATCTTCATTTTAATATTGCAAAGGTAACGTTGTCTATGAGAATGCGAGGGACAAAAATTAAAAATAGGCGTATGGGACCGTTGCCTGCTTTGTCGTTTGAAGAAGTAAAACTCCTTTAAGATTGGATAGTTTGAAAAGCGGAAATTGTATTTGCAATTCCTAAGAATGAAATAAAAGATGCTGTTTAGAATTTCATGATAAAAATAGGAAGAAAAAATCCATTTATAGACGATTTATTTACCGTCCAAAGCAGAAACGGGTAACTATTTTTTTTTAACTACACCCAGGGATAACATAACGTAATACAGTATTAATTTCAAAAGCGAAAGCTTGTCTCACTGAAGATAGTATTTGACAGTGGTTCCAAGTGTTCCAAAAATACCTTGAGGAGGAAAATTGTTCTGAGATTTTTTATGAGGTGATAGTTTATATAAAACTGATAAAATTCGGATTGAAAGCTGTCCAAAACCAGGAAAAGTCATGGGTCCTAAAAATTACAAAGACAATTGCACGTAGGGAAGAAAAGGGAAGCATAACAGTTTTGGCAAACTTTTCTGTCAGTGTATAAAAATTTCCTCCTATGTTCATTTTTCCATATACCACGGGCTATTGTTGCATCCGTCCCTTCATTGCAATGAGTGACACGGGATGATTGTCGCACACATGTTCTATGGATATATTGGCAACTGTTCCAATTTAAAATGCCATAGAATTTTCTGTCATAATCTTCATTTGTTCTACCAATTTATGTACAGACACCAAAATACACTAAGATATCGTAATTTAACATACACCAAAAAATAGTGTACATGTTAAAATTTAAAACACATATATACTCTAAGACGTACATTTAAGATGGTTTTAAAATATTTTCACCTCTTTGCGTATTTTAAACTGTAGTTTAAATAGCGCATTAATAAGTATAATACCTTTGAAAGAATTTCATCGAAATCAGAAACCTGTAATGATCAACTGCGCGCAACTATCGACGATAAATGGCGATACATTTAAAAAATAGGGATAAATAACATTGGAAATTTAGAAAACAATGACTAGCGAGAGAGAGAGACGAACACATTAGTAACTGAAGATGCCTCGGTAAGAAAGAGGTGAAAATATTTTAAAACCATCTTAAATATATGTTTTAGAGTATATATGTTTTTAGAACTAATTATATGTACACTATTTTTCGGTGTATGTTAAACTACGATATCTTAGTGTGTTTTAATATCTGTAAATAAATTTGTATTACAAATGGAGATTATGATTAATATATGACATTATAAAAGAATACGATTATAAAAGTAGAATATTAAAGACGTGAATTATAACACTGCTAGCTAAGAGTAAACCAACAGAGTGAAAAATATCCAAGCCGGGAATCGAACCCGGGTCTCTGGAACAGTGCTCGAGCGCTCTACCACTAAGCCACGAGAACGATGCCCAGCTTAGCATCTCTCACTCGCATAAGTTAGTAAGACTGCTACCGCAGCTACAAGTTGGAAAAGTCTTCATGAGCACACAATCTTGCGACGTAACATGAGATACAAATGAACCCAGCATAGGTGAATATACAATTGTAATTAATTTTTCAACTACTTTCAGCAGTGAAATTACGCTTAAAATTGTTGAATATTAAAGACGTGAATTATCACATAGCTAACTAAGCGTAAGCCGACAGAGTGAAAAATGTCCAAGCCGGGAATCGAACCCGGGCCTCTGGAATAGCGCTCGAGCGCTCTACCACTAAGCCACGAGGACGATGCCCAGCTTAGCATCTCTCCCTCACATAAGTTAGTAAGACTGCTACCGCAGCTACAAGTTGGAAAAGTCTTCATGAGCGCACAATCTTCCGGCGTAACATGAGATACAAATGAACCCAGCATCGGTGAATATACAATTTTAATTAATTTTTCAACTACTTTCAGCAGTGAAATTACGCTTGAAATTGTTGAATATTAAAGACGTGAATTATCACATTTCTAACTAAGCGTAAACAGACAGAGTGAAGAATGTCCATTCCGGGAATGAACCCGGGCCTCTGGAATAGCGCTCCAGTGCTCGACCACTAAGCCACGAGGACGATGCCCAGCTTAGCATCTCTCACTCACATAAGTTGGTAAGAATGCTACCGCAGCTACATGTTGGAAAAGTCTTCATGAGCACACAACCTTGCGGCGTAACATGAGACATAAATGAATCCAGCATCGGTTAGTTAGCAATGTGATAATTCAGGTCTTTAATATTCAACAATTTCAAGCGTAATTTCACTGCTGATAAGTAGTTGAAAAATTAATTAAAATTATATATTCAGTATTCATTATTGTATATCTTTAACAGTTCTATAAAAACCCATAAATTTATGCCTCTATATATTTTTTTATTTAAAGTTTTAAAAGTACGTAATGTAAACACATTTTTTTTTAAACAAAATTGAAATCTAAAGGATGATCAACAGTAGTTACACAGGGAAAACACTCATACAATAGGGAAAAATAAATATTATTTACATTTTATGCCCCATACACTTTAATCCTTTGACTACGGGTGGAAAATATTTTTATTCTACACTAACTTTTTGAAAAATAATCTCTGCTGTAAACATGTAGTATTATGGTAGTTTTTTGTACATAGAAATAATCACTAATCTTTGCCCATATTCAAAGATTCTGTTTAAAAAAAAAAATTCTCACAAAAAGCATTTCACTGGAAATTGTGTCCTCTTTCAATGTATTTAAAAAATTAGCTTTGGGAGTCGTATTCAAGCAGAAATTGTACCAAAGACAGGCATTTCTAATTCCAATACCTAATTTTGGCATCATACTGAATTTTCTATTTTACTTTTTAGGTAATTTTTTTTCTTTGTATACCAAACTGAAAAGAAAATTGTTAAACATTAAAAAAATCGGGGGTTTTTTATCATTTTTTGAACATTTTAATGTTTAAAAAAAATTAGATACCTTTGTAGTCGTAGAAGAAACGTGTCCAAAAAAATAAAATACGTCTAGATAGGTATTTTTTTTTACACTCTTTTACTACACTTTAGGGTCCAGAATGTGCTGTAAAAATCTTGCTTTATTGCACTCATATTTTCGTTGTGATAACCAGTTTAACGGACAGGTGTCGCTCTTGACATTAATGCTGATTAATAACGTAACACGTTTTTAATGAAACAATTTTTATTTCGCTGAAATCATTAAATTACCAACTATGATTATTATTTTTAAATTAACTATTTTTTTTAAATTCCTAGACTAACCTTCAGAAATTTATATTTAATAATTTCAATTTTTGAAACAGTATCAAAAGAAAAACTAGTAGTCTGCGTCCTTCTTCTATTAAAACCTTCTCATTCGCAAAAAAATCAAATGATAATCTACCAGTTCTTGAGATATGGCTATCACGAAAATCGTGAAAAATGCATCATCGCAGCACCACTTGTTAGGTGATTTACACCAAAACCTATTCAGGGATATCTCACGGTCTAACAGAATGTGAAGTTTGATGAAATGCCGTACATTAATTCTTGAGATATAGATATTGTGTATTACGTGAAAGTAGCATGATAACAGCGCCACCTTTCAGGTAATTTACACCAAAACCTGATCAGCAGTAATTTATATCAAGTTATAACTGAATCTGAATTTTTATAAGGTTCTTTCAATTAGTTATTAAGTTTTTGACCCCATAAAATGTGTGTCATATTCTGTCACACACATTCACTGTCATTTTTTTTAAATCAGTCAATCGTGTTTATGACCGTGTAAATTGTACAAATCCCTCGAAAACTGGAAATCGATTTTTTTGACGAATCCAATATTTCTATTTTCCAAAAATAGTGCCAATAATTGCCCTCAAGTTTGACTCTGACTAATTTAGTATATTTAAAGAATTCACGTGAATTGCTTGCCACAGATTATTATTATGTATGCCATCATCCACACGATTTACTGCGAACCCCATGCATAGTAAACACTACAGGAGTTTTAGATCAATTAAAATTCA
The DNA here is from genome assembly GCA_963932465.1 of Maratus speciosus. Classification (NCBI taxonomy): domain Eukaryota; kingdom Metazoa; phylum Arthropoda; class Arachnida; order Araneae; family Salticidae; genus Maratus; species Maratus speciosus. Next base: position 354,480,833 of record OZ010788.1, on the reverse strand, counting down.
ACCTTTTTTTACTGTCTTCTATCTTTACAAGAAGAAAGTATTGGATTCGTGAAAAATTGCGACTTCCGATTTTCGACGGATTTATACGTTTTAGAATGCCCAGAACACGATTTGATGGTTTTTGCAAAATGTCTGTCTGGCACTCTGTCACTCTGTGAGTCTGTATGTGAAAAAAATTTTGTGGGCGCTCTATCTCAAGAACTAATTCACGGAATTTCACAAAACTTCATATTTAGTTATACCTTGATATAAACTGGACCTGATTATTTTTTGGTGAAAATCGCCCAACAGGTGCCGCTGCTATGCGGCATTTTTCACGATTTCTGCAATAGATATATCTCAAGAACTACTACACGGATTTTCATAAAACTTCAGATTCAGTTAGTCCAAGATATAGTTTGGTACTGATTACTTTTTTTGTGGAAATCGCCCAAAAGGTGGCGCTGGTATGCTGCATTGTTCATGATTATTGCAATAGCTCTAACTCAAGAAAAAATACACGAATTTTCATCAAACTTCAGATTCAGTTAGTCCCTGATATAGACTAGTGCGCTTAATTTTTATTGTATCGCCTAACAGGCGACGCTGCTGTGCTGCATTTTCACGATTTCCACAAGAGCTGTATCTTAAGAACTAGTACACGGATTTTCATCAAACTTCAGATTTAGTTAGTCCTTGACATGAATTGACGTATAAATTAGTGCTGTTTAATTTTTGGTGTAAATTACTCAACAGGTGGCGCTGCTATGCTGTATTTTTTGCGATTTCCGCAATAGCTTTGTCTCAAGAACTAATGCTTGGATTTTCAACAAACTTCAGATTCAGGTATACCTTGATATCGTTTAGTGCTGTTTACTTTTGGTGTAAATCACTCAACAGGTGGCGCTGCTATGCTACATTTTTCAGAATTTCCGCTATAGCTCTATCTCAAGAACTAATGCACGAATTTTTATCCAACTTCAAATTTAGATATACTTTGATATGAATTGGTGCTAAATCGTTGTACTATTCTTCTTGTACTATTTAAATGATTTAATTGACTTGATTTATATAGAAGAAAGTTTTGTGATGGCCACAACATACTAGTTTATTAAACAATTCACGCATTTAGGCGAAAATACAATAAATGCAATTTGTCAAAAATCGTTCTTTATATGTGCTTTATTTAACTCAACGAACAAAATATTCTAAAAAATCTCGAAAAACAAAACTGAATCCAGATAATCTATTCATAACATTACATTTTTCAAATACTTATAATTATATTTATAAGGATTATGTTATTTTATTGTTAAAAAAATAGCGTACAAGTAGTTTCACCCTAATACCTGTAGTATTTGTTATTGAAATGAAAAAGAAATTCACTATGCGGTATAATTGAAATTATCTTTTATTTTTCTTATGGTTTAGTAAGCAAGGTAAACTTCAGATAATTGTTTCTGCATATTACGAGAGGAAGGTATTTAAATTCTTTGGCAAATCTTTTCGGTTTTGGGATCAAAGAAATTTCTGCTGCATTCATTTATCTAATTAAATTTTGGCAGATGATAAGTTTCGTTGCAACATTTTAAAAAGTCAGCGATAGTTTCGTCGAATATGAGGATTTCTTTCATCTTTTCAAATGATTCCTTTGACTTTAAGCTTGTAAAAACATTAAAAGAGTCTTCAATCACGGAAGCATTATTTTCCATAGAAGCATATAAATTCAGTTTTCATAATATTATTCGTAGCGCCTATAAAAAATATACTTTTGTTTACATTCTCTGTAAAACCATAGCGCAAACAATGCCTAAAATTCTTAATAAAAGCCGTTCTATCAAAAAGTGTTTCGCGGATCTTACCTCCGATTTTTTCTCAGATTTCTCTTCATAAATAATCTATCTCTAGAGCAGGGAATTTTATCGGAATTGTATTTTATTACGCGTATTTCTATGGGCATTTTTTTTGTACCTATTACAATTATTATCCACATTGATAGCATTTAAAATAGATTATTAGAATCCATACTTTAAATAATGCCGTTTTTCGAAGTCTATAAATATTAAACATTAAAAGCTTAATGATTAAATGAAATTAAAAATATTCGCAGGAACTTATTTTTCTTCTTAAAAACATTACGTATATCAAGCGTTTCTATCGTTTAAGAAATCAGGGTCACACCAGAGCTGGATTTAAACATTGAAGGATACAATTACCCACGTGTTTGTTAACATACATCAATACTATTCTTTTATACAGGATGTCCCAAAAGTCTATGACACGTTTTAAAGTTCAATATATAAATCAAATCATTGTCGTACGGGAGTGCGGTTTGACTAAAATGCTTCTCACGATGAAAAGTTTTCTTAAATTGAATGAAAATGATTAGTTCGAAACTTCGGTCATAGATGGCTCCACTTGTTAGTGTGTTTGGTTCCAAACATGAGTTTTTTCTGCATTCACGCTGCGACTCAGAAATTACGATTCCCAGCGAAAATGCTAATTGCGTAGCCCGGTACTTCGAAACCAAATAGAAGCTAATCGGAAAAAAAAACGAATAATTAAAAAACGAATAATTAAAAAACGAATAATTAAAAAACAAACATACGGACAAGTGGCGCCACCTATGAATGAAGTTTTCATTTTTTATTACTCGAAGAAAACTTTTAATCGTGAGAAGTATTTTAGTCCAAGCCGCATTCCTGTACGACAATTACTTGATTATATATTAAATTTTAAAATATGTCAGGGACTTTTATGGAATGTACATATATGAAGAGATCAGATGATACAGGTGGTATGTGAGATAAAAATAGTTAATCATATGATTAAGGATAATCAATTGTCCTCTACAATCTGTTTAATTACTATTTCAAGAGACCTAATACTCACAGAGACTTAAATTGATAAAGTAGGCATTTGACAATAAAAGCAGAAAAAAAACAAACGATATGTAACATTACAACTCATTTTCTAAAAATGATGAGTGTGTAACTTACCATCTTTATCATGTGAGCTCTTAATAATAAACATCTCTCTAAAAGTGGTGAAGGTGTGTCAAATACAAAATAAATAGTCCATGAAAAATTGCAAAAGAATAACGCAAATTGAAGTAAATTTAGCATTACAACATACAGATAGGAAGTGGTGGGATATGTCAATTATTTTCATAAAAGGAAGCTATTATATTTTAGGATACTCACAATATTAATCATTATAATAATTTAATACATTATTATTAATAATAATGTATTAAAAGCATACATTATTAATCTTTCGGGAAATATCTTCATAAAATTGATGTATTTCGAAAAATATAGCAAGAATTAGAATGCATTTAAGTGGCGCAATATGTTCAAATTTATAATTTATCTATTATGACATTACATAATATACACTAATATATCTCCCATATGTTAAAAAAAACACAAGTTATGTAACAAATATTTTCTTTTCTATTGAAATAATATATTTGCTTTTCATATTTATGCATGAAGAAAAACAAACAATTCAAACAAAATGCTGCATTTTATTTTTTAGACATATTTTAAAACACTATATCGGTGACACACGGTAAATAAAATCTTACATGTCAAATATTTTTCATACTTTTTGATGTTTTGCCATTTTCTAAATGCAGTATATTGATTTCGTGTAAACTGTAGAATCGATTTCTCTTAAATAAAAATATGATGGGAAACGTAACACTTAAAAAAGTTTATTTTCAATTCTAGCCCTCTAAGTGTTTGGGGCGTAATATTCCGTTCACTAAGCTCCAGGTTTCACAGCAATACAATCAATATTTAAGATAATATAATTCTATAGTTTTAATGAATTTTAAATACATTGAAGAATGATTAATACTCTCAAGGATTACATTCATATTTGTAATTGTGTTTTTTATATATTGTTGAAATAATCATATTTTCTTAGCATTTAAAACAAAATGCAAAGAAAACAACATTACAATTTTACCCTTTTGCAAGACGCTCGGAGGGCTAGAAACATCCTGTTAACCGTTTCATAAATAAATTTTCATTTTTCAATGCGGGTTTATTTCTTATACTTCAGCTATATGTGTATGCATAAAGAAAAGTTTTTTATAAGGTAGAGTAATAAGATATTTTTCTTCTACTGGTACAGAAGAATTTCTTAGTCTGGAAATTCAAGGACCCGTGCTAACCCTGTCTTAGTGTAAAATCCGTTAGACTGCCAAATTCTACATTACATAAAACAGTACAATTTCAATGCAGTCTTTGGATGTTTCGATGTAATAAATCGATGTTTGTCTGTGAAGGATTGCAGATAGAAAAAGAGACCTCTTATTTTAGAAACATTTTTTCTAATCTTCGATTATCAATTGCTTTAATATGGTTATGCTTTATTCTATGGTTTCGGAAGATATATTAAAAGCTTTCCGAATCATATGTAATTACGAAATTTTAAAAGTTCACATTAAATTCTTGAAAATGTTTCTAGAGTATCAAAAAATGTATGTACTTTTTAGTGTAATATTTAGCCCAATTCAATAGTATTTTATATATTTTCCATTAAAACCTTATGTGTAATATGCTTGGGTGGTAGATGCCCGAAAAGCGTTTGAAAAACTTTCATTTTGAACGTAACTAGAATAATTTTGTAACACGGACATTTACCATTGCCTACTGGTAAAAGTCTTTTTAATTTTTTGTAAGTATTTTTTTTTTCATTAAAAAAATATACACAGATATTTTATTTTAATACAGATATTTTATTGTGCATTATCAAATCATGAACAAAATAATTAGTTACAAATTATATTTTTATATTATTGAATAAATATTCTCATAAATGAATTCTGTCTCATTATTATTGTCATTAACAACTAACTTTGATTAGTGATTCTATAAGTTAATGCAAAAACATTTTTCCTTATTTATTGAATAGCTGTTAATTTTATGAAATAAAAACTAGCTACTTTTCTAAGTATGGCTTATAAGATATAATAAAATCTCACAGAATCGTAAGCAACTTTAAAACTTTAAACGGTTTCATTAAATTTACAAAAATATTTCTACTATATCAAAAAATTTGCTGCATTTTTTGTAATATGGCGTTTATTATAATTTAGTAGTAATTTAGGGGACAGTAGCCATATTTGGATCGCTGCTTTAAGTGGATCGCAGAAATTCTGCCGTTAATTACATAAAGAGACGCCATCTACCTCTGAAATCCTACTCATCAGAATGACGTCATGTATAATTAGCAGAAGGACCCACCTTTCACGTTCTGTTTTCAGACAACCCCCCTAAAGTTAGCTGTATTGATCTAACTGTTTACTACAAAATGTAAGAGAACTTTAAAACTAAGGTAAATTATTATGCTTTCACAAACATATTTAATTCCATGTGTTTATCGCGCTTATTGTTGAGGCGGATTTGTTTGCTTTGTGGTTTTTTTTAGTCTTGAGGTTATCTGTTTAAAAAAAAAATGCGCAGTTGCCTTAATTGGCCCAATTTAAGTTGTTTAAATTGAACATGATATGCGATCGCAAATTGAAAAATAAGTAATAAATTTTCGAAAACTCCCTTGCCAAAATCAGTTAAATAAAAGTACAGTGTACGCCAAAAAACAGCTCTGATATATAAAGTAAACCTTGAAATGAAAAAAAACAAAGAAAAAAAAAACGAAAAAAAGTTAGCTCTAGAAGCACAAAAGCAATTGTAACATCAAGTGTTAACAAATAAGCGTAATTAAATTGGAAAGAAAATTGTGGAAAGGAAGAACAACCGACATAAGGTAAAGAAAACTTAGGGTTCAAAGAAATGACAAATGATTAGGAATCTAAACGAAAAATCAAGACAGTGATGATTTGTTTTGCCTAAATAGCAAGAAATATAAAGTAGCAGAAATGATTCATTGTTCCAATTGTCAAACGTGATTTCCATGTTGTGTGCGCTGAAATAAAAAAAGAACAAAATAAATTCACTTGTAAGCCTTGCGTCACTTCTTACAAGAAATCAAGTAACTGGCAATTACTTCCATAATTTCTATACTACTGATAACTTTCATATATATTTTGAATACATTTTTATTTAAAACAATTACTGCTACTTTCAGACATTGAATTTCATTATACAGTGTGTCCGCTCTCAACGATGTCAGATGGCTAATTCCTAAACCGTTAGTCATAGACATATAGTTCCAATTACAAAAATGTTTTAAATCAGGTAAAGAAATACTTTAAAAGCGATTTGGGCCAATAAAACATTTCTTAAAAAATTACGAAATTTAAATTTTTATACGGTCCTCCGCTTCTATAAATTATATTTAGTAAAATTTTCCTATTACACTGACAAGAAAGACAAAAAAAGTACCATTCATATAACACAAAATCGAGCGAGTTATGAAACTGTAAAAATGCATGACTTATGCCACTTTTCTGCTCTGAAAACAAATGAGTTCGGCTTGGCTTTGAGGGATCACATACCAAGTGCTTAAAGTATTCGAAGATCTTATTTCATATTTATCTGCGCTTTGAAAAAAATCGTACAAGTATTACGATTAAGTTAACATTTATTAAGTTTCAGATATACTAAAATAACATATGTTTTATTTTTTCAGGATTTGAGACTGTTTCTTTTACAATTTCTTTTAACAAAAATTATGTTATTTTTATAAGTTTTTATGTTACTTCAACGATCGTATGTATGTTTTTCCAGTTCAAAATTTGTACTCGAACTTTAACTCACTTTCAAATATGCGATCGAGATTACATTTTACATACTGGCGCAAACCAATAACAATCTAATATTATTATGATTTTCGGTGGTTACCATTTATACTTATTTTACAGAATAACACAAAAAACTATCGATAGATTACCGCCAAGAAGTTTAAGAAAACGTTTTAGATTAGATAATACAAGACTGCGATTGTTGGGTATTTTAGCTTTTATGTATTTTTCAGCACTGAATCCGAAAATTATCTTAATTTTTAACCATCATGCCAGGATATTTCGCAAATCATAAATTGTCAAAGTTAAAGAATAACAAAAATCGGATACTATAAAGTAGAAGAGATGGCTATGTTTTTTAACTTTTGAAAATTGATTTTTACCACTTTTTAGCACTAAATCTGAAAATGTCCTTCATTTTTAACCATCACGTTAGAATTTTTTTGCAAATCGTAAATGTGCAAGTTAAAATATAGCGAAAATTTCATGCTATAAAACTTATGTAAAGCTCTTTTATTTTATTTTATTTTATTTTATTTTATTTTATTTTATTTTATTTTATTTTATTTTATTCAATAATTTATTCAATATTTTTGCTTATCCTGGGATTCTTACAGCTAAACAGCTGAGTGGTCCGATGAGATGGGGAAAAGGTTCAATTTTAACTTTGAAATTTGCAATTTGCGAAAATCTCGATGTGATGGTTAACAATGAAGATAAATTTCGGATTCGGTGGTACAGAATACATAGAAATCAATTATCAAAAGCTAAAAAACATGACATAACCTAACTTTTGCAGCTTAGTACAATCTAATAATATATTAAAATGCGTATCATATTGTAAAGAATTGAGGCTGTTAATTTAGCATAATTTTATTTAACAACATTTCAGTCTTTTCTTTCTTCTTAAATGTTTATTACGAATTGTATATTTTGCATTAATATGTCAGAAAGATTAAAGATTTCAAATTTATATTGCAATGCTAATTTTACTCCCAACCATTATTTAATATATCTGACAAAATTATATTTCGACTAAATTTGTAAATGACCTCCAATTTGCAGCAAAAGATATGCTCCAACTTTAAATAGCTATTACTCGGTCAATTTTAATCGTAGAATAACGGGACATTTTTTGTATTACTTGTCAGTGTAAAAGGAAATTTACTAAAAGGAATTTTACTAAATATAACTTATAGGACCGGGGATCCGAATAAAAATTAAAATTTCGTAATCTTTTAAGAAATGTTTTTGTTGACCCAAATCACTTTAAAAATATTTCTTTACCTGATTTAAAACATTTTTGTAATTGGAACTATATGTCTATGACTAACGGTTTAGGATTTAGCCATTGAACACCGTTGAGAGCGGACATACTGTATTTCATTGCTTTTGTTTTGTTTGATTGATTCATTAATCGCAATCTTTGCTTTTAATAAAATTAGATATATCCTCTACTAATTAAAACAACCTAATATTGTTTGTTTCAATTTAGGAGACTGGCGGTATAACTTAGGTGACGAGCCGCTGAATTTAGGCAACCTTTGGGAAATTATAAAAAATAAAATAAACCTTAAGATTTTCAAAGAGAAATTTTTCTAAAGATTTATTTAGTTACTAGATGAATAGGATGACAACATGTACGGATACTTTGCAGATATTCCAAAACTGAAGTGAGTTACACCTGAAAATATGTAAAGTGGTCCAAATTCGGCTACTCACCCCTTTACGTTTTGCCATTAAAGCTTATTATTTAATATGTCTACGTAGTAGAAGTCCGATATTGTTTGAAAACTCTCTCCTTATAAATATTTCTGAACTATTTTAGTAAATACAAACATTTACTAATGCCTACTGGTAAAAGTCACTTTGTTTGAATGTAAAAATGAAACAATAAGTTTCATAAAATTAAGTACATGAATAATCCAGTTTGATTAATTATTCAATGTTATTGCAAAAACATTTCTTCCAAGGGCAAACAAAATTTATGTGTACCAAATAACGCAATTTTATCAGATAAAAACCAGCACATACACACCGGCTTGTATACGAACTACCAATATAATTAATATTGGTTATTATATTCCAGTTTTGAGAACTGTCAGTATTTTGGTTACTAATTAATTCGGTATAAGTCTAAAATGAATGCATTTAGAACGGTGTTTAATCCTCTTACGCTATGCTTAGGTCCACTTTTCAAACACAACAAAGTGTAAGATATTTGGCCATTTTACAAAAGTTTAATAAGATTTGATATCATATGTAATTTTGAATGGACAAAATTTGTTTTCAGAAGATTCTGACATAGTAATTTTTTTAATGAGAGAAGAATAAAAAGAATGTACGATTTCAGTATCTCGATGAATCAGATATCAGAGAGTTTAAATTTAGAAATTTGTTGAAAATTCTCAGGCATTATTTACTAAGTGTAATCTTCAGATTAACTTTATGTGTATTCCTAAATATAGAATTAATGGAACTTTAATGCATGCACAACATAGTATAAGGAAACTCACACAAAAGGAACATAAACTGGGAAAATAAATTTAAATTTATGCCTGGAAAGTGACAAAAATTTAATTAACGTAATTTTTCATCTTATATTCTCCCTTCTAATTATTAAGTCAGGAACATGATGGATGTTCTAAGGTTACTTTTGAAACTGTAGCTCCGTGCAGAGTTCTAAAATCTATTGCACATAAAAAAATATATTTTATGGAATAATTTCAGTAATTTATGAAAATAAGAAATGGTTCAAAATTCTAGTATTACTTCCAGTGTCGTCGGCAGAATGTAAGAATGCGCAATATAAATGTTTTGCTTAAGTATTCCAAAAACAAATAGAATATGAAGGCCAATAAATATCTCTTGAACATAATGATATATTTTTTTAAATAATGCCATTTTTTAATCGGAAACAGACCAAATTTTCGTATGATCATTAAAATAACTAGATTTATTGCAGTAGGCATATTGCATTTTTTTTTTCTTTTTGAATAACTTAAAGTATTTAAACACTGAAAAATAGGTACGAAAAATTTTTGTTTTTCACTCCGCCGCTTTGACTTCACTCCGCCCCCCCCCCCCTATAAACCTTCCATAGAATATAAACACTCACAGAAGTTAATAAAAAAAAAGAAGTTATTTTTTACATCTTGCAAAATTCCAATATACAGTAAAACCTCCATAACTGGCACACACCTCTATTTAGCGGAAACCTTTATTTTTATATTCGCAACATCTACATAATTGTATTTTTTTTTTCTCTGAATAGCAAACAATTCCGAATAGCGGACACATTCTTTCGCTCCCGAGGTGTCCGTTATTTAGAAGTTTTAGTGTACAGACTTTTTGTTCATAAAAAGGCAATTTTTAATTCATAAAAATGTATACAAACATAGAATATGCATTTATTTTATTCAAAAATAGGTGCACATTTTTTTGCAAACATCAAATATGCACTTATTTTATGCAAAAAAGTGCACAGGTTTTGAAAACATAAAATATGCACTCATTTATATGCATAAAAATACAGATAGTTTGCTCAAAAAGTGCATACTTGTGAAATGTTAAAAAATATTAACTTCTTATGCACAAATTGAGTACAATCAATCATTGTTTTGTAAAAAAAGTGCAAATTATTTCTAGCTGGATTTTACCAATTTTTAATGAGTTTTGTGTCTCCTTTTGACTCTAATGAATTTTGTTCTAATGAATTTTGGCCACTACGAAAGCACAAGTTAAAAATAAACTGGAAATAAATATCTCCATCTTTGGAGGGTCGTATCATATGTTTATATATCACATCTGTAATAATATCTGTAATCATGCTCGAATTCAAATCGTAAATAACACATCAGAGGCATTTTAATATGATTAATTATGAGAAGAATGAATAAACATGATACTGGTGTCGAAAACGAAAGTCAGGAAATCGTAGTCCCGAAACATTTTCTTTTTTAACTAAAGATTTAATTGAGGTAGAAATACTATTTACAGTTATCTTACATATTTACACAAACTCAAAACTATATTGAATGGAAACACAATTCTCCACGTTCATATTTCAATCTCGACAATAAAGTCACATTTTTGAATCTTAACAAAATCATTCCATCTTAAAACAACGTTTGTTGCATTCTATTTTGTTCTGTTTACAAGAAACAAGGCATTCTGGGAGTGTTCTATAATTTGACGTAGAAGTAGAAAATTGCATTGCGCGTTGCGCTAATCTAACTGCAATTCCTTTTTCTACACACTCCCCATCTGAACTCTTACAGAGTTCATCAAGTAAAAGTTCTATCATGAAAATTTAAATTCTCATATGTTCAGTGATCTCAGTGATCAGTGGTTCAGTGATCTATGATAATTCAATTTCAAAATTCAAATACACAAAATCAAATTCAGAATATCAAATTCAAACACAAAATATCAAGTTCAAAATATCAAAATCAAATACAATATATCAAATTCAAAACATCAATTAATTCTAAACATAAGAGTATAAAATTCAAACAATATAGAAAAAAAATATTACCTGCAAATTAACACAATAAAATGGATTTTTTTTTTCAAACAGTTAATGTACTTACTTATACAAAAACTCAAATAATACTGCATTCAAAGTAAGTAAAATTAAAAAAAAATGGAAAGAAAACTTTTAGAGTTCTAAAAGAGATAAAAAAAAAGAGAGAAGAAGTCTATAAATGTTCATCAGTCTAAAATTTCTAAAGGGTATAAGTGCTGTATAGATCATTTTAGCACTCCATTGGCAGTTTTTATTTCATATGAACTAATGTTGTTATCTCTTCCTGGAATTGTTCTATTAATTCTGCCAAGTTTCCAGAGTAGTTTATTTTTCACATCATCTTGTATCAGTACAACATCACCCACTTTTAATGGCGTATGTGAAATGGGATTTTTCAACGAATGGAATGTCTTCAAATCTAACAAATATTGTTTTTTCCACTTCGACCAAAGTTGTTTTAACAGTAATGATTGGTATCTTTTCCTTTTGAGAAGTGAAGATCGCTTCGAACCATCTTCAATAACATGGAAAAAGTTAATAGGAAGTGAAGCTTTTTTACCAAAATTTAAAAAATGCATTGGAGTAATAGGTTGAGGTTCATTGTTGTCGTTCTAAACGTATGTCAAGGAACGCAAGTTGAGGATAGATTCTACTTCAGTTAATACTGTCCGCATTTCTTCATAGCTCAAAAGAGCTTTTCCCATTATCTTTCGCAGACACTCTTTCACCGATTTTACAAGTCTTTCGTGAAAGCCTCCCCACCACGCAGCTCTTTCAATGATATTTTTCCAAACGATTCTTTCTCTTGCAAGAAATTTAAAAAAATGATTGTTGGAAATGACGTCAGATAAATTAGCAATTTCTTGTTTAGCTTTTATAAAGGTCTTGGCGTTATCTGAATAAATAACTTTACAACTTCCTCTTCGAGCCAAGAATCTTCTAAAAGCAAGGAGGAAAGAATCTGTAGTCATATCGTAACAAGTTCTAGATGCAAACCTCTAGTAACTCCACAGGTGAACAAAAGAATGTATGATTTTTTAGTTTCTCCAAGGTTTTTTACGTAAATAGGTCCTGCAAAATCTAAACCACAAATTGTAAATGGTGGAGCTTCATTAACTCTATCTTTGGGCAGAGGGGCTGTTATTTGGTCCGCAGGTTTAGAAAAGAATTTTTGACAAACAAGACATTTTTTAATGATGCTTTTCACCAACTGTCTTCCCTTCGGAATCCAATATCGGGATCGAATTTTTGTCAAAGTATGTGCAGTTCCTGCGTGCATCACTTTTTCATGATCTTGACGCACAATCAACACCGTTAACCAGGAATGTCTAGGTAGAATGACTGGATGTTTTTCTTCCGTAGAAAGATCACCAAATTCTAGTCTTCCTCCTAAACGTATAATTTCTGCTTGATCTATATATGGAACAAAATTGAATAGGGGTGATTTTTTCTCTACTGAATTATCATTTCTAAGAGACTAAAATTCTACTTTATAAAATTGCTTCTGTTCACTACGGATTAAATATTTTTCTGCTTCTAATAATTCTTCAGCTGTTAGTGGGCCGCAAACTTCAGTAGACTTTTTTAACTTCAATATAAATCTTTTTACCCAAGCAGTTATTCTTATCAGTTTCTCCAAAGTACTAAATTTGGTTATATCAATAGGATTTTTAATCTCTTCGACTATGCACTCGCATTTCAATATGTCATTAGGCTTCTTTCTGTATTCTAATTCATCTTCATCAATTATTTCTGTATCTTCAGATCTTGGCCAAAATTCTGGTGGGAAGCTAAGCCACTTTGGCCCGAATAACAAAGTCTGGTCATTGATGAGCTTGGAAACTTTTGTTCCTCTTGAGACAAGGTCTGCGGGATTGTCTACCCCTGGGCAATGATGCCAATCAGAAGGGGAACTCAGCTTATGAATTTCTTCAACACGATTTCTCACGAAGGGTTTAAATTGTTCATGTGATCCTTTAATCCAAAAATATGTTATCTTTGAATCAGTCCAGTAAATGCATGGAATTTCCAGATGTAGCGCCTTCAAAATACTGCAGCTTAATCTAGCAAAACATAATGCAGCCATCAATTCCAGTCTCGGTAAGGTGGGGGTTTTCAAAGGAGCTACTCTGTTTTTAGATGCTACGAAGACTGTTCGAATGTCTTTTTCAGAGGTTGTTACACGTAAATATGCAATAGTGCCAAAAGCTATTGTACTTGCATCTGAAAATAAGTGCAATTGTAAATTGGTAATCTTCTCAGCTGGAATTTCAAAAAAAAAATAATGTCGAGGAACAGAAAATTCAGATATCTGAGGAATTTCATTACACCAGTCTTTCCAAAGAGAAATTAGATCTTTTGGGATAACATCGTCCCAGTCTATACCTAACGACCAGATTTTTTGCATCAAACATTTTATTCTTAATGTGAAGGGTCCTAGGAATCCAATAGGATCAAATACTCGACCCAAAACTTGTAAAATATACCTCTTGGTATCAATTCTTTTAGAAGCAAATGTTGCTAATTCACGAGTGTCAAAATACAAAAAATCCTCTAGACTGTTCCATGCTAGACCTAAAACTTTGTAGGGGGCATTTTCTGTTTCAAATGTTTCCAAATTATCACTAGAAGCTACATCATAATTTTTCCACAATTCTTTAAGGGATTTTGAATTAGTATGCCATTTATGTAAATGCATACTAGCTTCTTTGAAAATGGCTATAGACTCTAATGTAGTTGACAAGGCTTGCTCGACAGGAGATTGACTTCCAATGACATCATCTACATAAAAGTTTTCATTCAAAAAATCTACAGTTTCTGGATACTTTTTAATATATTTCTTTAAGTGGTGTTTTATTGTAGCCGCTAACAAGAATGGACTACAATTAACCCCAAATAAAACTCTAGTAAATCTATATATTTGTGGGAGGTTGGATTCATCAAAAGGGTCTTCCGAAAACAAATAAAAAACGAGAAACGTCTCTGTCTTCTTCATCTGCCAATATTTGTAAAAATGCCTGTTTCATATCAATAGTAAAGGCAACTGAATGAAATCGAAATCGTTGCAAAATATTGAAAATTTCTGGGTATAAATTAGGCCCTGCGTGAAGACAATTATTAACAGAAAGGGAGTTTAAATCAAGAGCGGTAGCATCAAAAACAATCCTCAATTTACTAGTTACACGGTCTCTCTTTTTATTACTTCTCTGTGAGGTAAATAAAATTCAACATGCCCTTTATCTTCTGACTTGGGAACTAATTCTATGATTCCCTGATTTAAATAATCATTCAATACTTCTTTATATTCTAGGAATAAATGGGGGTTTCTGGTAAATCTTCTATTTAATTTAACTAGTCGAGATTCTGCGATTTTTCTATTATCATCCAAACGCCTTTTTTCCAGTTTCCATGGCAATTTTACTTTATATCGTTTTTTTTTTCATATTTAATATCTGATTCGAATTGTTTCATAATTTCATTTTCAGAAGGGTCAGAATCTTGTTTAATATTAATAAGGCCTGAAGTTTCAAGATCCCAAAATTTTTTAATTTGCTCAGAAAATAAATTTTTTTCAACAATTACATTAAAAATCAATGAAGTTTGGTTTTCGCCTTTTTGTACCTTGGAGGAACCAGCCAAAGATGGTTTCAACAGCAACAAGATTTTTGTTCAAATGTTTTATATTACCTGTTACTATTTTATAGTAACGAGTTGGAACTCGTCGAAATTCGACGTACTAAAATGTTTGAAAGGAACTGTCAGACCGAATTTATAATAAACCTATAAAAATAATTACAATAAAAAAATCATCTTACATTGGTTGTCCAACTCTTAAAACAAATAATATTTTTTACCTAAAATTACCAAAATATTATTTCTTCAAACTTCAACTGCTTAAATTATTGAAAAATTAAACTGTATTAGATTACGTAATCAAGATCAGTAATTATGATGAAGTTATCGATGGAGCTCTTATGTTTGTTTTTACGGGATGAAAAATCAGTAAAAAGGATTTCGCTTTGTAACATCATAAAATTTTCCCCCATAAAATCTAAACTGTACGTTATTTTCACATTCTCATAATTTACTTACGCACCCCTCAAATTCACAATTTGAAAGTATTTTAACGCGCAACAGATTATTAATGAATGTATTTCCAAACTTAAAGTCACGACGTCCGATGCAACTTTTCATGTGAACATTCGCACAAACTTTAAGTTCTAATCTTAGTACCCGCGAAAAAAAAAATTCAGAAATTTGCCTTTAGTTGTCATAGTATTGGCCATTTATAGTATTGGTCAAATATTTAGTTTTATCAAAAAAATGATCGTTTTGTTTTATATATATCATTTTTACTCACTGAATCATTTTGCCGAGCGCCTCAAACTCATTTATCAGCGTAATCTAAAAATATTAAAATGTAGCTGATTTATGAAGAAGAATGCGTGTTTTTTTTTAACGTCTGACATCATTTTCTGTTCAAAAATTATAAAAAAGTTACTTTTGTTTGTAATGTGAAAATGGCATCAATAAGGATATAATGAATAAAAATAATAAACCATGAATATTTTCCCTTTACTTTCAATATAAATGGAGTACTTCAGTTGCCACGATTACAAAATTTGTATTAAAAACTACAAAAAAATTAATATCTCAAAAACAAATTAAGATACAGATTTCAAACAAATTGCATTTAAAAGCACATTTTTTTCTCTGAACGAAGGTGTAAAAATTGAAAATGTACGATGTTTAGAAGTTTAAAAATTTGCAGTAGAGAAAATTGCAAAACCGAAATTTCATTTCAAATTTCAAAGTGCTGCAATTCGCAAAATGACGTATGCGTTACGCACAGATATGTTTGTCCTTTATAATACAGATAGTCTGCTCCTATGAGAAGGGAAATAGGATCCTGACATTGTGGTGAGTCAGCAAGGGTTAAATTCTGCAAAATGCTCACCTCTCTCAATTCATTTACTTCTGGGGGAGGGATGTCTGAACCAGAGATATCGTCTGTTAGTAAAGCTTCTATTTCTAAACTTGACTTCGAAAGATGCTTATTTTCCTATTTAACCTTAACAACATCATAATTTTTTTGAATTGGGGTTTTACTTCTAAATGTGAAGACTGACAGTTTTTCTTTTCTCAATATTTTAAGTTGTAATTTGTCAGCAATTTCCCGAGTTAAAAAGGTTCGCATTGCAGCGGTATCCAACAATAATCGAACGACAAGTTCTTTATTTTTATTTTTTACATTCACACTGCAAGTCTGTAAGAAAATTCTATTTTTTCCAATACACGAAATAGCCGAAATAATTTCGTTACTTGTTTCATTTTGTGTATTCGCTGCTTCCAAATTTTTATCCGGATAATTTTTATTATTAGTAGGTGAATTATGTTCTTTACAAATAGCTCGGCTATGTCTACAACCACATGTACAGCGTATTTTAGAAAAACAATCTTTAATTCGATATTTTGGCATCAGACACAGAAAACATCTACCTTGTGATTTCAAAATATTTTTCTTCTTTTCAACATCAAATGCACTGCATATTTCTGACAGATGGTTATTATTACAAAAAATGCGATTTTGTTTATCTGTATTTTTTTTGTCTGAGACTGTAGTCATTAATTCATGTGCGGATGAAAAGTTTAATTCTTGTTTTGGAGGTTTCGTAAATTTCTGTCTGTTTACTTCTAATTTATTTGATTTTGAAAATGAAAAAGACAATTCTCGACTTTTAATTTCGGTTTGTAAGAAATTCAGTAGTTTGTTTATATCAGGGTTACATGATGACTTAATTCTATTAAATTCTAAATTTAAATCTGAGGGTAGTAATTTCAAAACTACCGCTAAAAGCATGGAGCTGTAAGCCTGCGGTTCGAGTCCCAATGTGGTTAAAGACCTTACGTTTATTTCAATATCGTCATGAAGTTTCTGTAATTTTGAAATATCATTTGACTTAAATACAGAAGATAAATTTAACCATTTATTCATGTCATGATTAATTATCATCTCTTTATTGCCAAATCTACTTTCAAGAATTTTAAGTGCGGTGTCATAATTTGATTCCGAAACTTCTAACCCTTCTATAGCATTTAAAGCGGATGATACTAAGTAACTTCGTAGATAATTATACTTTTCAATTTTCGTTAATGAATTATTTCCATTTATAGAAACTTTAAAAGTGTTCCAAAAGTTTGTAAATTGTGTGCAATCCCCGTAAAATTTCTGTATATTCAGCTTGGGAAGTTTCACATATTTAGTTTCATTATGGGGTAGAGAATCATTAACTGAATTATTACTCAAAGGAACAATATTTCTTTTACTTTCTTTAAGTTTCTTTTCGGCGCGAAAATTCATTATAGATATTTTATAGGAATATTCATAAGTTGTGATCATATCGGCCTCGTATTCGTCTAAATTCGACAAAGGTTCTATCTTATTATTTATTTCATCTAAATTACATGTTTTAATTTTCAACTGATTAAATGTTACTTCGAGGGAATCAATATCAATTGTGTCAGTTTTCAAAATACTATCAGTACTATTTATTAATTTTGTAACAGAACTCCTTAAAATAGTTCTGTTTTTCTTAAACTTTTCGAGATCAGCCATTTTTACAACATCAGAATAAAATCAAAAATCAAAAGCTCTTACCTTGAAAACTCTTCCCGCTTTCAATAATATAAAAAAATAAATCATTAATATTTCACTCATTCGAATTCCTTCGGCCGTAATGCACCATGAAAAAAAAAAGGAAATATATCTCCTTCTGTCAAGGTCGTATCAGAAGTTTAAATATCACATCTGTAATAATATCTCTAATCATGCTCGAATTCAAATCGTAAATAACACATCAGAGGCATTTTAATATGATTAATTATGAGGAGAATGAATAAACATGATACTGGTGTCGAAAACGAAAGTCAGGAAATCGTAGCTCCGAAACATTTTCTTTTTTAACTAAAGATTTAATTGAAGTAGAAATACTATTTACAATTATCTTACATATTTACACAAACTCAAAACCATATTGCATGGAGACACAATTCTCCACGTTCATATTTCAATCTCGACAATAAAGTCACATTTTTCAATCTTAACAAAATCACTCCATCTTAAAACAACGTTCGTTGCATTCTATTTTGTTCTGTTTACAAGAAACAAGGCATTCTGGGAGTGTTCTATAAGTTGACGTAGAAGTAGGAGATTGCATTGCGCGTTGCGCTAATCTAACTGCAATTCCCTTTTCTACACAAGGTGTAAGCTATTTGGACATTTTACAAAACTTAAAACGGATTTGTTATCATATGTAATTTCGAATTTTAATTGTCTGTCTTCAAAAAATAGAAATTCTTTAAATGTGAGAATAATAAAACTAAATTATCATTTGAGTATTTCGATGAAATAGATATCGTGACTTTAAATTTAAAAATTCCTTGAGATTTATCTCAAATAAATTACTAAGTGTAATTTTTAGTTTAACTTTACGCGTATTCCTAAATATAAAGTTAATGGGACTTTAATGCATGCATAACATGTTAGAAAGAAACTCACGCTGAGAACACAGACTGGCAAAATAAATTAAAATACAAGTCTGAAAGTGACAAAAGTGTAATTAAAGTAATTTTTCATCTTACTTTCTCCCTACCAATTATTAAGTCAGGAACATGATGGATGCTCTAAAGTTACTTTTGTAACTGCAGTTCCGTGCAGAGCTCTAAAATCTATTGCATATAAAAAATAATTTTTTACGAAGTATTTTCAATAATTCATAAAACATTATGCAGGGGTCGCAGCTTTTCTAAAATTTTCTCTCTACCACTATTTTAAAACGATAATCTTTAAAATACATATAAAAGCACAAATAATTGTACAAAAATTACTTTCAGGTGCATACATATAATACAAAGATATATAAAATACAGATTATAAATATCTTAAAATACATTTAAAAAAAAACAGAACGTTTTCAACCATTACAAGGCCGTCATCAGTAGGATTTGAATGCTATTATTATATTCTTTGCGCTTATTCGAGAATTGTCCAGAAGGAAATTTATAATTTAAAATTTGTTCATCCGATGAGATGCCAGATAAAGTTATTCAAATTTTCCACAAAACGAGCTTTCATATATTATGCGGCAAATATCCCCATACTCCATGGATATCGGATACTTTTCGGTTAGTGGGGCGTCAGTGTTATATATATATATATATATATGTATATATATATATATATATATATATATATATATATATATATATGTGTGTGTGTGTGTGTGTGTGTATATAAACAATATGTGCATATGTATATATATGTATATTTAAATATATGTATGTATATAAGTATGTATATATAACACTGGCGCCCGGCTAACCGAAAACTACCGAATATCTTATGATAGGGACTCGTTACAAGATGTACCTTTATTAGGAAGTATTTGAATTGATTCTCTTATGATGGCTTCCTGATAATTATTTGTACGAAAGATAATTTTCGATTTATTAAAATATACTTTTATAGGGTGAGTTTGAGCTAATATTCATAATGCAGTATGGGGTCTATTTAATCTGAAATCTGCTTCATGTTAATTAATTCTATCACGAAATTTTCTCATCGTCATGCCAACATAAATAAAATATTTACTATATTTTTGGAAAGGTATAATGTATACTCCGGATCTATTGAATTCTTGGACAGGATCAATTTTAGTATTTAACAGATCTTTTAACTTTCGGGTAAGGACGGCGATTAATTTTACATCATATTTAAAAAGTGCATGCCTTATATTTTCAAAAATCCTTATAATATATATAACTTTATAAAATTTAAATCTGTTATCTGGAACTGCGCTTCGTTTTCCGTAATCTTCTACTTCAAACTTGTTTATGATTTTTTCAATAAACCGGAGGGAATTGCATTTTCTATTGCTATTTTTCTAATTGAATCTAGTTCTTCTTTTTAAAGATGGCTCGAACAAACCTCATATGCTCCTTTTATATAATAATTAAATGCTGCTAATTTGTAACATATAGGTGAACTATAATCAAAAGGAATAATGGCATTAGATCTGTTAGCCTTCCTAACACATTGGCTGATAAGTTCCCAGTCTGACACACAGATGGCGCCACAAATACAGAATTAATATTCTGTTTAGTAAGTACTAACCTTAAAAAGATAGCTGTAAACATTTTATGTCGGGTTGCTTTAAAAGTTACAGTGGTTTAGTGAAACAACTTTTTGTATTTTCAAAACAATAGAAAAAAAAGAATTTCGTATTTTGATAAACCATTGCTATTTGATGGAGGGGGAAGACACCGTGGAAACAAACGCTGGGCTTGATAAATGTTATCCAGACTCTGCACCAGGAAAATCAACCATTATTGACTGGTTTACTGAATTTAAACTTGGTCGCACAAAATCGATGATCCACAACGCTCTGTTCGCCCAAAAGAAGTGGTTATACCGGAAAATATAAAAAAAAGTAGACAAAATTGTTTTAGAAAACCATGAAGTTAAGCTGAAGGAGACAGCTGACATTCTAAGCATACCAAAATAATGTGTAGTCTTTATATTGCGTCAACATTTGTCTATGAGAAGGCTGTTTTCGAAATTGCACGAATTACACTTCGAATTGCTTTCTCACCCACCCTATTCTACAGATTTGGCTCCCAGAGACTTTTACCTGTTCGCAGACCTAAAAACAATGCTCACCGGCAAAAGATTTGACTCAAATGAGGAGGTGATCGCCGAAAACAAACGCCTATTTTGAGGCCAAAGATAATTCGTTCTTCAAGAAATGTATTGAAATGTTAGAGAGGCGCTGGAATGATTGTATCGCTCTTAAAGGAAACTATGTTCATGAATAAAATCGAATTTGACCAAAAAAGTATGTTTTCTTCATTAGACCGGGAACTTATCAGCCGATGTGTTAAAAACTGTGAGTTCAATATTTATGAAAAATAAATTAAGTATTAACAAATCTTCAATCACTACCTCTCTCATAGGAAAACTTAAAGATCATAAAATGTATTTACCAATCCACCCAATTGTCACAAAATGCTCTTGTCCAACGTACGTCGTGGAAAAACCGAATAAGCACCTATTAAAGCAATTTTTGCCATCGTCTAATTATGTTATTGAATCAACATCTCGATTTATTAACAAAATTAAAAGTCTAAAGCTTGAAACTTCTTCAATTATGGCTAGTCTAGATGTTGTATCTTTATACCCATCTATCGTTACCAATGAAGTCACTAAGAGTAGTGAATGTCTGATTGATTCTGATCCTACGTTTACATAAAGTATTAAAAATTCAGTGAAATCAGGTTTGAATTTAATTGTCAACAATAACATTTTTGTACACAATTATCAAGTTTATAAACACGACAATGGTGCACCAATGCGCTCCCCTATTTCAGGTTTACTTGCCGAGTTTAAATTACGCTCGCTTGAAAATCTAATCATGGAAACTATAAGTCCGGATTATTGGTTCAGATATGTTGATGATGTCTTCATTATATGGAATCCCAGCAACGATGAATTATACTCTTTTTTAAATAAAATCAATATGTTAGATAACAAAATAAAATTCATGCAGGAAAAAATAGAACAAAATCAAAAGCATGCATTTCCGGATGTCCAGCTTATCAGAAATGTAACTAAACAGAATCTTGATCGCACAGTTTTTAGGAAGGCTAACGGATTTAAATTACGCCCGCTTGAGAATGTAATCATGGAAACTATAAGTCCGGATTACTGGTTCAGATATGTTAATGATGTCTTCATTATATGGAATCTCAGAAACGATGAATTATACTCTTTTTTGATAAAATCAATATGTTAGACAACAAAATAAAATTCATGCAGGAAAAATAGAACAAAGTCAAAAGCATGCATTTCTGGATGTCCAGCTTATCAGAAATATAACTAAACAGAATCTTGATATCACAGTTTTTAGGAAGACTAACAGATTGATTGCCACTATTCCTTTTGAGAGCAGTTCACCTATAACTTACAAAATAGCACCATATAATTATTATCTATAAAGAGCATTTGAGGTTTGATCGAGCTATCAACAAAAAGAAGAATTAGATGAAATTAGAAAAATAGCAGGAAAATGCAATCCCATCCCGATTTACAGGAAAAAATCATAAACAAGTTTCAAGTAGAAGATTATGGAAAACGAACCGCAGTTCTAGATAACAGATTTAAATTTTGTAAAGTTAACTACACTCCAACGCTCTTTGAAAATATAAGGCATGTCCGTTTTAAATATGATGTTGATGATGTGATACAATTTTGTGATAGAATTAAAGACTTGAAGTAGATCTCAGATTCAGTAGACCCCATACTGCATTATCAAGATTAGCTCAAACTCAACCTACAAAAATACATTTTAATAAATCGAAAATTATCTTTCGTACAAATAACTACCAGGAAGCCATCATAAGAGAATCAATTGAAATAATTGCTAATAAATATAAAGCTTGTAACGATGCACTATCATACGATGTCCATGGAGTATGGGGATATTTGCTGCATAATAGATGAAAACTCGTTTTGTTGAAAATTTGAATAACATTATCTGGCATCACATCTGACGTGCAACCTTTAAATTATAAAGTCTTCTTCTAAACAATTCTCGAATAAGCGAAAAGAAAATAATAACAACATTTAAATCCTACTGATGACGGCCTTGTGATGGTTGGAAAACTTTCTTCTATCTTTACAAGAAGAAAGTATTGGATTCGTGAAAAAATTCGACTTTCGGTTTTCGACGGATTTATACGTTTTAGAATGCCCAGAACACGGTTTGATGGTTTTTAGAAAATGTCTGTCTGTCACTCTGTGAGTCTGTATGTGACAAAAATTTTGTGGGCGCTCTATCTCAAGAACTAATGCACGGAATTTCACAAAACTTCATATTTAATTTGACCTTTATATAAACTGTACCTGATTAGTTTTTGGTGAAAATCGCCATACAGGTGGCGTTGCTATGCGGAATTTTTCACGATTTCTGCAATAGCTATATCTCAAGAACTACTGCACGGATTTTCATAAAACTTCAGGTTCAGTTAGTCCAAGATATAGTTTGGTGCTGATAACTTTTTTGTGAAAATCGCCCAACAGGTGGCGCTGGTATGCTGCATTGTTCATGATTAACGCAATAGCCCTAACTTAAGAAAAAATGCACGAATTTTCATCAAACTTCAGATTCAGTTAGTCCCTGATATAAACTAGTGATGTTTAATTTTTGGTGTAAATCGCCAAACAGGTGGCGCTGCTGTGCTGCATTTTTCACGATTTCCACCAATGCTGTATCTCAAGAACTATTGCACGGATTTTCATCAAACTTCATATTTAGTTAGTCCTTGGCATGAATTGATGTATAAATTAGTGCTGTTTAACTTTTGATGTAAATCGCTCAACAGGTGGCGCTGCTCAACTGTATTTTTGCGATTTCCGCAATAGCTTTATCTCAAGAACTAATGCTTGGATTTTCAACAAACTTCAGATTCAGGTATACCTTGATATCGTTTAGTGCTGTTTACTTTTGGTGTAAATCGCTCAACAGGTGGCGCTGCTATGCTACATTTTTTCAGAATTTCCGCTATAGCTCAATCTCAAGAACTAATGCACGAAATTTCATCCAACTTCAAATTCAGATATACTTTGATATGAATTTGTGCTAAACCGTTGTTATTTCTTGTACTATTTAAATGATTTAATTGACGTGATTTATATAGAAGAAAATTTTGTGATGGCCACAACATACTAGTTTTTTAGATATTTTTATTTTTTATTTTGAATATCTTTAAATTATATGTATGCACCTGGAAATAATTTTTTTGCAATTATTTGAGCTTTTATATGTGTTTTAATTATTTATCTCAAGGTGAATATAGCACAAGAATTTTAACTTTCCTTTTTTGTAATAAGAACGATAATATTTATTATAGTCTTCTATGTCAGATGTTGAAGAAATCTACAACAACAATTTTTGATTTAAATAGCGGTAAGAAATGTCGACAATTTTAGGATCACTGCGAGCCCTGATTATGGTGTACATTCTAGTATTTTTCACAGTATTGTTGCAGAATGTTTAATATTAATGTTTTGCTCAAGAATTTCAAAACAAAACAGAAGATGAAAGACAGTAAATGTACTTTGAAAGTAAAATTATTTTTAAAATAGATAATGACACTGTTTTTAGTCTTTCATTAAAACGAAAAGAAAAAATAAAACAATTCGTATGATCATTAAAATAAGTAGATTTATTTTCCATTTATGGCATTTTAGAAAAATTCATTTAACTATATAGTCCCAATTTATTTATAAAACTTAAAAAGATTAATGCAACAATTCATTGGAATTAACTGTGTGACGAAAAGATAAATTTTAAAATATTTTAGTGCGATTTGTATACTATTTTTAAAACGAACAGTGTACTACGTTTCTCATTGCATTTACAATAGGAGCCAAAATAAATTAATTGGAGGCTTTTCCGGCAATGTATGACTAATGGAGTTAGTAGGGTTTGAAATGTCGTAAAATGTGGCTCCTGCTCGATTGACGTGCCAAGTTTGATATTTTTGTTGTATTCTGAGGGTTTTGACATGTAGTTTCCAAATACCTTAGGTGTCATTTTTTATACGCATTTTTGGGTGTGATTTTCAAGATGGCGTCCAAGATGGCTGCCATTTACTGACTTCTTTAACATTTGAGGCATATTATTGACCAGTAAGTCAAATTATATGTTTTCAGGGTCAAGAAATACAAATATATAATAAAATTAGGAGTAAATTGAGTTTTTCAAGTATTTTAAGCGATAAGATGCAAATAAAGCACAAAAATATGAAAGACATTAGATATACTAGCGTTTTATTAACCAATTATACACAATCAAAGTATTTAAATAAAATAACATAAATTATTGAAGATATTGAACAAAATTATTAAAAAAAAGCATTTATATGTATATACAGTACTGGGATGTTATGTATCCCCTTCTGAATCACTGCTATCTCTGTGGTGATATTGATAGTCCTCTGTATTGTTGCAGTCACTGTATTTGCGAATGGCAGTACAAACCAGAGAATTCTTTAAGCAAGTGCATTTCCCAGCAGTACATGCTCTCTTACACTCGCATTTCACAAGTTTAATACCTCCTTTGAGCAGAAGTAACTTCGGGTATTTGACTGGAGAAATTACTCCTTCGCCATTTTTCCCCAACCATTGCCAATAAGTGGGGGTATTGTAGGTCGAGGATTTCTGTAGCCCTTTCTAAAGGTGCAGATCAGAGTTGTGAAAATTTGTAATTCCCATGATCTGCAATGTAATTACAGTTTAATTGTATGTAATTAATTATAGTTAAATTACATGCCGTAAACAATTCTTGCAGCACTGTAACCGGAACCGCCCCCATCCCATTATTTCACAAAATTTCTGTGTTTGAATATGTGTAACTATTATCAATTACATGCAATTAACCTGTAATTACACTGCGGATAATTGAGATTACAAATTTGTCCAACACTGGTGCAAATTAAGTTGGATCTTAGAATATGTGGCTTCGGTGCTCCAAGGGTTGGTGGTAATTTCTCCCCCTTGAAACTTTTAATTCTGAAAAGGTGCCATTTTTACACTGAAATCCTTTAAAAATTACTATTTTTTCAAATAAGCCAAGTCATGAATTTTTCAAACAACGACAGATTGGATAATGGATCAACATTAAGTTCCCCAAGTTCTTGAAAAGCTCTTATAATATCATCATTACACTGAAGATTAATATACACTTTTATCCACTTCAGTTTTGAAATGCCTACAAATTATCCTCCCTAGTCTTCACCAGTATATTAATGTAAACCTAGTAAACCTTTGCTTTTATGAGCACCTATTGCTCGACATCTTTCAATGATATTAATTTTTCTGTGTCTGTTGCCTCGACCAGTAACAAAATTGATTTCACTGTTTACTAGATGACTTGAAACCAAGGCAATCAGCAATATGAAAATGTCAGTATCTTCCGAAAACACATCGATCTCATAATTATCATGATGGTTCACTATATCAAGTACACGAAGAGGTATAATGGTGTCTACTACTTCATGTGTATGATCACATAATTCTGAATCGAAAACATTTGCGTGGTCACTGTATACCTTACTGCCAAAAACGACAACAATTTTCTTCTCACTAGCAGCAAAAACGTGTTGTAATTTATTTCCGAGATACTCAGTCAGCTGTGATTTTGTTTCATTATGTGAAAGAAACGTCTTTAATGAAATCAATGTTATATTGGTACTATTTGTAATGGTAGTAAATCTAATAGGTTATGTCGCCCCAATCTTTTCTTACGGGTTTGCTCCTTCTATGATTGCTCAATGTATTGGTCAAATATTATTCTTCCTTCAGTGTATCCGCTTGTTATTTTCATAATTATCTCATAGTTCAAGAGTCGGCAGCACAAAAACCTATGTTATCAAGCACAAGAAAAAACCTTTATTTTATGGTAGAGTAGAAGTAGGGTAATCTAATGATCCATGCCTGCCGGAAGTGAGGTGGTGCATAAGCCAAAAATTTATAGCACCAGTGGTTGACTCGTAGGTTTATCATTGTGTTTTCCTGCTCCCAGTCCTCCATGTTTTCACATCTTTTTTCTGTAGGACAAAAATAATGATAAAGATACGAGTAAACTACTAGTGGTATTAATTTTTGGCTTATGCACCACTTCACTTCCGACAGCCATGGGTCTTTAGATTACCCTACTTCTACGCTTCCATAAAATAAAGGTGTTTTTCTTGTACTTGATAACGTATGTTTTTGTGCTGTCGGCTCTTGGACTATCAGAAAAGCATTTGCGAAGTCTTCACAAGTTTTCATGGCAGGTGTCTTTTTTACTGATTGTATGATAGCCATTTCATCTATAATACAAACTTTTTCTATCAGAGAAGTAATCGAGGATTATAATGATTCAAGTATGGGTGATCGATTATATTGCTCTATTTCTGCAATAAATGAACTTTTGTCCGATTGAATATGAAGATATCCATCAGAAAAAAAAATGATCTTGGTATTACAGAAAACTCGTAGTTTCCAATTGCATTTTTAGGTTTGTAGACATTTGAGGTCTTGATTCCATAACAACAAGAAAACGAACAAGAAGTTCCCTATCTTTTCGAATTAGTCTATCTCTTACAAATTCTTCAAATTCCAATTGGCCTTTTTGGTCACGATTCAGAGTATCATCCTTTGTAGATTCTGGAACGTTATAGAGGATGCAATATTCATTAGTGTGGTAATATCTAGGAAAGGGTTTCCTCCACAATGAACCCGAATACTCTCCTTGACGATGGCTGCATTGTGAAAAATTCTTAGCTACATGGAAGTCTGAAGTTGATTGTGTTTCCTGGGCTGCTTAGAGACTTCATTTTGACTGTGCTTTCCAAAGAAACTTGAAACAAAGCGTAATACTTCTGGTGCACACAAGAAATACCTTTCGAAGCCATTTTCATTCTGAGTTAAACCAATAAATCCACCAATGTTCTTCAGTTCTTTGATTTCCTGTTCCAAGTAGAATCTGAAAATAGTTTCGAAAACGGCACATTGGATTTGGATACTGCAAAACAACCAGATTCAAGAGCATTTCATAATTATGGATATGTTGTTTTTAGGTCCTTCATCTGTGATATTTATACTAGAATGATTCTGGCATAATTGAATAAGTCATGAGCAAAGTAATACTTGATTTGTTCTTCTAATGAAGCGAGATGCAATGCCCAATCTCCTTGACGAGTGGTTCGGATGAAACTTATCAAAGATACAAATTGGTTCATATACTGTAGTAAGAACTTTGCCATATCACCAATTCATTGTGTAATATGAGAAAGACAATGTTTTTCAACTACTACTTTGATCTCTTCAATCAAAGTTGTAACTTCAACTTCACAATTTGTGCAATTTCTCAAGTAGTGAGTTGCATTTTTCTTGCAGGGAAATAATCTCTGTTGAATGTGGCCGTGTTTCAAAGAGAAGTTCGTAGTATGCCAAAATGATAGTCATGTGAAAATCTATGCCTCTAGTATATTAGTAGTTTTGAAGTAAATTTATAAATAAATAATAAATAACACAATTTATGACTATTTTGATTGTAGATTTGCATTTTTTGACCCCAAAAACATATAATTTGATATACTGGTCAATAATATCCCACAAATATTAAAAAAGACAGTAAATGGCAGCCATCTTGGACGCCATCTTGAAAATCACCTCAAAAATGTGTAAGAAAAAAATGGCACCTAAGATATTTGGAATCTACATGTCAAAAGCTACAAAATTAAAAAAAATATCAAACTTGGCACAAAAATTGAGCTGGAAAACATTTCAGACCCTACTAAGTTATATACGGGCTTTTTATTTTGCGCATAACCAAATAATATTTGATTGCGAAAATTAAATCAACACCCAAAAGTCATTTAATAATGCAAATCTAAGTAAATTAGTATGTGAGTTTTTTGTTTTTGTTTTTTTTTTTGAGGGGGGGAAACAATATTTAAAGAAAATGCGTTATTATACGTAAAAGTATTTTATTTCAAAATGCCTGTACTTTTTTTATGAAATCATTAATGAAAATAGAGATTAACTTCTCTACTCAGCTTCAATCATTTTTATTTAAAAAGCAGTTAAAATATCAACTACAACTTATTCACATTGATATTTATAATAATCATTTATGAATAGGTTCAAACGCTAAGCTTAGTAATGTGACATTCTGAACAACAATATAATGCAACTGTTAATGATGCAGTAAACAGATCAATATTCTCTAGTACACATGCTGATTTTTTTTTCATATTTTTTCTTTGTGCTTTATTTTATAAGTTTATTTCCAATGCTAATCATACCTTGTCTGTCCATAAAAAGAAGTCTTCATTATAACCATCTTAATATAACCTTAGAGAATTTGTAAATATTTTACAATTTCGACTAGACATAGATTAACATATTGTAGAAAAAATAACGTTTAAAAGTAAATTTTCAATTTTCATTCGATTGCGGATGAACAAGGAAAGTTCAATAACAAAATCAAAAAAATAAATTATCAATTTATACTTAAAAACGCATTGGTCTTTATAAACAAAGTACAAAATGCCTTGAAGCTTTGGAGACTATCGGCAATTTGATTTTTACTTTTCTGTTTTAAATGCGTCAAATGACGTGGGAAAACAACATTTAACGCACATGTTATATTGAGAACTAATAAAGCGTTAATTTTGCTGTCATTGTAAATACTTCCAAGGAAATAAAAAAATAATTAGTTGAAATTAAAATATGTACAATAAATCGTTGATATTACTAATTGCTTTACTTTTTAAACAGTGTGAGTGAAATTGTGAAGTATTTCCTGCGTTGGTATAATTACGTTAAAATGTAATCTCCCCAATTATGGTATAATATTTTAAGTCAATATTTCTGAAGATATGGACAAAATTCGAATAACACTATTTCAACAGTAGCCAAAAGGTTAAAAATACAAAATTCTACTAACATGCATATACAATTAGGGCATAATACATATGTTTTTCTTCCTAAATTCGTTCATCAAATAATTAAATTAATATATCTTTTAAGGGGTCTAAGGACTCTTAAAGCTTTCAAATTTTCGAAATTTTAATTTTTTTAGATGATAAACTCCTATCTTTTCTGAACATTTTGATGTAGTTGTTTCCTTGAAATTCCCATTAGAACAGATGATATGGCTTTTAAAATTATACCCGCTCAATAGCTGAAGCGGCGTTTCCGAAAATTTTAAATCATTTTTCTCTAAATAACGTTTTTGGGCATAACGCTCACGATATCTGAAAACCTTCTGAATATTTCCTCCCGAAATTTTCAAAACCTATGTTTCATGTTAGTCTGCATAAACTGAAACTAAATTTTCATTTTTATTGTTCAAAAAAATATTTCTATAGGTGATTAGAATGTTGTAATTTACAAAATTTCGCATCAGCTAAATACAGCTTCAAATTAGGATTATAAAAATAATTTAATCCTTTGGGGCAAGCAATTGTGTTTATGTAATGTTAAATTACCACCGGGAATTTGAAAAAAAAATATTTTTAAATAAGGAAAAGCTATTTTCCAGCTCTTTTTCACCGATGTTCTAAAAGTAAAACTTAATTAAAAATTTCTGATGCAAATCTCAATTAAAATTAGGTGAGATATAATATATCATATCACCCTTCAAGGCGTTAAATACAAATTTATTTAGGTTCAAGTATTTATTATGATTTCAAGTATACTTAAGTGAAAAAAAATCATTCTAGTTGCAAAATTTATTTATAGTCCAGGAAATAGAGACCGTATAGGGACTCTACCTAGAAAAATTAATGGTAGTACTGAAAATAGGCTTTCTAGATGTTTTTTGGGTCGCTGAATCCGAATTTGTAACTTCCCACCAAAATTTCCCCCGGCAACTCCCCCCCCCCCAAATTTTGGTAAAAAGCCCCCAAAAAAGGTTTTTATTAAAAAAATCATGTTTTAGAGAAAAAGTATCTAGAAATTCAGAAAGTAGACAAAATTTCCAACAAATTAGATATATGACATTATGACTTACGATGAAGGGAAAGAGAGGATCTGCCTCGGAACATGTGCCGCAGTGCTGCATGGACTAAGTTGCGCAATTCCACTTAACCACTCACACGTTTACATTAGCCCTCCCATCTTCCCTCCGAACTTTCTCTATAAGATTTACTTTAAGTTTCTTGGGTCGCTGAATCCGAATTTTTAAATTACCCCCAAAATTTCCCCCCCCCGAAACTCCCCCCAAATAGTTGTTTTTAACTGAAATTTCTTATTGTCTTAGGGGAAAAACATTACGAAATTCAGAAACTAGACAAAATTTGCAACAAATAGGATATATGACATTATGACGCAGGATAGACGGGGAGAGAGGGGGCTGCCTCGGAACATTCCCCGCGCGCTTTTCTCAAAAACCAATTTTTTTCAAAAAATCAATTTTTTTTTTATTTTTTTTTTGGGGGGGGGGTTGTCGGGTGAAATTTGGGTGGGAAGTTACAAATTCGGATTCAGCAACCCAAAAAACATAAAGTGAGTCGAAATCCAGAACTAGTATTAATTTTGCCAGATAAAATCCCCTATTGCCTGGAATAATTTAGTGCACGTAGCGCCGCAGTGCATGTTCAGAGGCAGTCCTCACCCTCCCCGTTCATCCTAATTCATAATATCATATATCCTATTTGTTGCAAATTTTGTCTAGTTTCTGAATTTCGTAATGCTTTTCCCCTAAAACAATAAGAAATGTAGGTTAAAAACAACTATTTGGGGGGGGGGAGGGGTCGGGGGGGAAATTTTTTGGGGAAAGTGAAAAATTCGGATTCAACGACCCAAAAATCTTAAAGTAAACGTTATAGAGAAAGTTCGGAGGGGAGATGGGAGGGCGAATGTAAACGTGTGAGTGGTTAAGTGGAATTGCGCAGCTTAGTTTGCGCAGCACCACGCGCATGTTCCGAGGCTGATCCTCCCCTTCCCCTTCATCCTAAGTCATAATGTCATGCATCTAATTTTTTGCAAATTTTGTCTACTTTCTGAATTTCTAGACACTTTTTCCCTAAAACAATAAAAAAATGGAATTTTTTAATAAAAACCTTTTTTGGGGGGGGGGCTGTTTACTAAAATTTGGGGTTGTTGCCGGGGGAAATTTTGGTGGGAAGTTACAAATTCGGATTCAGCGACCCAAAAAACATCTAGAAAGCCGATTTCCAGTACTACCATTCATTTTTCTAGGTAACATTCCCTATTGCCTGGACTATTAGCAATCCTGTGTTACACCAATTTTCTGCTCGACAAATGCCTGACAGTTTGGAGCCTCATATAAATACTAATTCCGCATCTTAATACATGTGAAAGAACGTACTGATATCTTTCATCCCAATAAAAATGTGCTTTTAAATCATATACATTTTAAGATATTAAATGTTGAAAATGGTATTTTTTTTCTTTTTTTTCCAATTTTAAGAGTCCTGAGACCCCTTTAAATAGAATTTTAGCAATATAAGTTATTTCGCAATATAAATTAATTTCTTAATATAAATTACATTTTGCATAGAATAAAAGACGTGTATATAATTATGATTGTCGATAAATTTTATTATTTTCCATATTTTTGTATTTTATTTATTCTATGGAGTTCATGATAATATACAAGATTAAAAATCTAACATTTATATTCTGAATGTGTGTATCCATTGAATTATCCCTCTATTTATTTTGCTTCACTATTTTTTATGTATTATCTTTAATGTATAAACATTTAGTATATTGAATTAGTAAATTAAAGAAAAAATATTGAAGAAAGAATGGCGACTAATTTTAAATTGATTGAATTAGTATACATCATGAATAAGGAAACTTATTTAGGTACAAAAATTTAAGTACAGAAACTTGTTTATTGGTATTTCGAAAGTATTTCTAAATTTATGAATGATTACTTACCCCTCTCCCGAGAAATTTACACAGACAAGCATAAAAAATCAGTACTGAATCAGTGCTTCTTTGTTTAACAGAAGACATAGAAGCAACAAAGTTTATGTAGACATATGAATAAAAAGAAAACTCTATACTAAATATAACATGACGGCTTCCATAAAATGGCTAAACTTGCTGTAAATATCTTATACTTGAAAAGGGACAACTTTTTTGATTAGTAATTGATCAAACAGTCATAATAAAAGAATTTAACAATAATTTTCTTTGATTTGTAGATTGATAATACTCTTCCGAAAACAATAGTCTTTAACAGAATAAAGAATTGATGAATAAATGGCTTGTTCATTTAGATTACAAACCAGAATCTGAAATAACTTGTATAATACTTGAAATCTTCAACTGAATTTGGCTTCGACATAATATAAGTTAAAATAAGAATAGTTTATAAATCTTTTTACCAATATACAGTGTGTCCACGTATAACCTGACCTACCTTTATTTTCTCAACAGTTGGTCCTAGATGCATACTTCCAATTACAAAATTTGTTTAAATATTGTAAAGAATTACTTTTAAGCGATTTGGGTCTAGAAAAACATTTATTAAAAAATTACGAAATTTAAATTTTTATACGGTCCCCCGGTCTTATAAGTGATATTTACTAAAAATATACTGTGACGCTAACAAGTAAGACAAAAAGTCTCATTTATCTAAAATTAAAATTGACCGAGTTTTGACGGAAACTTTGAAATGCATGATTTATACCACTTTTTTGCATAACAAAACAGGTGATTTTGACCATGTTTTCAGGTCTCGTGTATAAAGTACTTAAACTTATACTTATTTACTTGTATTTCAAGGTATCTGCGCTTTGAAAGAAATAGTATAAATATTACGATTAACTTTTATTAGTTAATTTTCAGATTAGTTAAAATAATTGTATTTTAACATATGTATTATTTTGTAAGGATTTGATGCTGTGATTTCTTTTAAGTAAAATTATGTTATTTTCATAAGGTTTTATTTAACTTGCAATGATCGTCTTTCCAGTTTAAAATTTGTACTCGAACTTTAACTTACTTTCAAATGTCTGATCGAAGTTAAATTTTACATACTGACTTAAATCCGATGACAATGCAATATTACTATGATTTTCGACTCTTACCATCTTATACATACTTATATTAGACGATAACACAAAACAATTCGGATACATTACCATCAAGAAGTTTAAGAAAGAGTTTAAGATTAGATAACAAAAACCTGCGATGGTTGAGTTTTTTAACTTTTATAATTACATTTTATGTATTTTTTTTTCGCTGAATCAAAAAATTACCTTCACTTTTAACCATCATGTCAAGATTTTTCGCAAATCGTAAATTTCAAGGTTAAAAAATAGCGAAAAATCTGTTACTATTAAATAGATGTAAGACTGTTTATTCAGTTTAATTTTATTTAATTTAATAATTTATTAGAATATTTGGCTTAAACTGGATTTCTTACAGCTAAACAGCTCACTTTTACAGCGAACTTTTATTAGTTAAGTTTCGAATTAGCTAAAATAACTGTGTTTTAACATATGTTTTATTTTGTAAGGATTTGAGGCTGTGATTTCTTTTAACTAAAATTATGTTATTTTCATAAGGTTTTATTTAACTTGCAATGATCGTCTTCCCAGTTTAAAATTTTTACTCGAACTTTAACTTGCTTTGAAATGTCCGATCGAAGTTAAATTTTACATACTGACTTAAATCCAATGACAATGTAATATTATTAAGATTTTCGACTCTTACCATCTTATACATACTTATATTAGAGGATAACACAAAACAATTCGGATACATTACCGTCAAGAAGTTTAAGAAAGAGTTTTATATTAGATAAAATAAAATTCGATGGTTGTGTTTTTTAACTTTCATAATTACATTTTACGTATATTTTTTCGCTGAATCAAAAAATTACCATCACTTTTAACCATCATGTCAAGATTTTTCGCAAATCGTAAATTTCAAGGTTAAAAAATAGCAAAAAATCTGTTACTATAAAACAGATGCAAGACTGTTTATTCAGTTTACTTTTATTTAATTTAATAATTTATTCGATTATTTGGCTTATACTGGGTTTGTTACAGCTAAACAGCTCGGGGGTCAGATGAGGTTGGGAGGAAGGAAGCATCAATTTTAACTTTTAGCTTTTTAACTTTGAAATTTACGTTTTTAGAAAATTCCTGACGTGATGGTTTAAAATGAAGGTCATTTTCGGATTCAGTGCTAAAAATACATAATAATCAGTTTTTAAAAGCTAAAAAACGTGCCACAACCCAAAATTTGAAAGACAGTGTAATCTAACAGCATTATAAAATATGTATCATTTTGTAAAGAATTGAGGCTGTTGTTTTTCATCCTTTTATTTAACAAAATGTCTGTTATTTTTATCATCTGATAATGTTCAGTACAAATTGTACATTTTGTAGTAATATGTCAGAATGGTTAAAGATTTCAAATTTATATTGCAATGCAAATTTTACTCTCAACCATTTCTTTAATATATCTGACGAAATTATATTTCTACTAAATTTGTTATGACACCTAATATACAGGAAAAAATATGCTCCAACTTTAAACAGATATTACTCGGTCAATTTTATTCGTAGGATAACGGAACTTTTTTTGCCTTACTTACCAGTGTAACAGGGATATTTTACTAAATATATCTTATAGGACCTGAGGACCGTATAAAAATTTAGATTCTGTAATTATTCATTAAATTGCTTTTTCGCTTCAAACTTTTTTATCTTAACCCTGCACCTAATTTTGACCATTTTTGTAATTGGAAGTATACATCTAGGACCAACGGTTGCGAAAATAATGGTCGGTCAGGTTATACGTGGACACACTGTATAATTCGAATGAGTATTTTATTCCGTTCCGTTTGTCTGTGTTCGTTACTCTTGGCGTCACGTATTCTACTTTATGTCATTTGTCAGATAGAATCGAAATTTGCGGATTAAACTTTTTTCTCCTGCTTATATACTTTATGTGAAAAATATGTTGTTTTTCTAATCAAAAATCTATCTCAAATTTATAAATTTTAAATTCAAAATTACAAGTGTCTCAAGAAATGCATACACATTTTATTCGGTAATAATTGACATAATCTCATTTACTTTTAGGTTGCTTTCTTTACAAAAAAGCTACCTATTGCAGTCATTCGGAGGAAAGCGATTTCAAAAAATTTTGGTATATTTTCATCGATCATGACCCCCAGACCCCGAAACCACCCTCCGTACAAAATTGATATATATATATATATATATATATATACATATATATATATGACCTATGTCACACTGTAACTCCCGTAATTATGAACCGATTTCGATGTAATTCGGTGTGTACATAGTACATACCAATCTCTCGACCGAGTTCGTTGGCCAGATTCATCCGCCGTTTTGTTTCAAAATGGCGGCCATTTAAAATTTAAAAAAAAACATAAACTTGAAATGTGGTAACAAAAAATTAAAAATGGAAAAATATTTTTTTTATGTATTTGACCTTTATACAAAGATTCCGGAGCAGTTTTTGTTTCGTCTATATCTTAAAAAATGGCTGAGTTATAGCATTTTGAATTTGTAGCGTGGCTGACATTTTGAAACGTCCTGAATTTTGTCACGCGATAAAAGGCGTATTTATGAACTGATTTGGATGTAATTCGGTGTGTACATAGTACATACCAATGTCTCGACCGGGTTCGTTGGCCAGCTTCACCCGCCATCTTGTTTCAAAATGGCGGCCATTTAAATTTTTTTTTTAATTTAAAATTTGAAATGTGGTACCAAAAAATTGAAAATGGAAAAATATTTTTTTCTTATGTATTTGACCTTTATACAAAGATTTCGGAGCAGTTTTTGTTTCGTCTATATCTTAAAAAATGGCTGAGTTATAGCATTTTGAATTTCTAGCGTGGCTGACATTTTGAAACGTCCTGAATTTTGTCACGCGATAAAAGGCGTATTTATGAACCGATTTGGATGTAACTTCGTTTATAGATAGTACATACCAATGTCTCGACCAGGTTCGTTGGCCAGCTTCACCCGCCATCTTGTTTAAAAATGGCGGCCATTTAAATTTTTAAGAAAAATTTTAATTTGAAATGTGGTACCAAAAATTGAAAATTGAAAAAATATTTTCTTCTTATGTGTTTGACCTTGATAAAAAGATTCGGGAGCAGTTTTTGTTTCGTCTATATCTTAAGAAATGGCTCAGTTATAGCATTTTGAATTTCTAGCGTGGCTGACATTTTGAAACGTCCTGATTTTTCTCACGTAATAACAGGCGTATTTATGAACCGACTTGGATGTACCTTAGTGTGTACATAGTACATACAAATATCTCGACCGAGTTCGTTGGCCAGCTTCATCCGCCATCTTGTTTCAAAATGGCGGCCATTTAAAAAAATAAAAAAATAAAAAAATTTAAATGAGATACCAAAAAATTGGAAAATGAAAAAGATTTTTTTGTATGTGTTTGACCTTAATACAAAGATTCCGGAACAGTTTTTCTTTCGTCTATATCTAAAAAAAAAGTCCTTCCGGCCAGTGCCGGGAGGAAGAGGTAGCTTTCATATTCCTTATTTTTAGAAAGCCAACTTATATTATTCAAACACACGAAGCTCAATTAAGTGGAAACCGAATGTAGGAGATTCAATACTAATTTTTATCAATACTAAATCATTATGAATGAGAATTTCGCGAAATTAGTCAGCTTTATCCAAGCTGCTTTTATTTAAAGTCACTTATATTTGGCTGCCAAATTCGGCGATTTCATAAAGTGCCTGCCATTTTAAGACAACAGGGTAGATGAGGCTAACCAGGGAACTTGGTCGAGACCTTAGTAATTGCTGTGCACATGCTCACTCATATCGGAATCGGTTGATATATACGAGTGCTGTCGCAGGCAAAAAATCAGATTTTTCAAAATGTCACCCACTTTAGAAATTGAAATTGCTATATCTAAGCCATTTTTTAAGATAAAGACAAACAAAAAATGCTCCTGAATCCTTATATCAAGGTCAAATACTTAAGAAAGAAACATTTTTCAATTTCTAATTTTTTTGCACCTCACTTTTAGTATAATTTTTTTTAATTTAATGCCCGCCATTTTGAAACAAGATGGCTGATGAAGCTGGCCAGCGAACTTGGTCGAAATATTGATGTATACTATCCACATGCCTTCTTCCATCGAAATAGGCGAATACATGTGGTATCGCGTGACAAATACAAGATCGTTTCAAAGTGTTAGCAATGATTGAAATTCAAAGTGCTATAATTCAACAACTTTTTAAGATATAAACAAAAAAACATATTTTCAGAAACAAAAACTGCTCCAGAATCTTTGTATCAAGGCCAAACTCATAATTTTTTTTTCATTTTTCAATTTTTTAATACCTCATTTTAAATTTTAAATTACATTTTTTTAAATGGCAACCCTTTTGAAACAAGATGGCGAATGAAGCTGGCCAACGAACTCGGTCGAGACATTGGTATGTACTATTTACAGACCAAGTTACATTCAAATCGGTTCATAAATACGCCTGTTATCGCGTGACAAATATCAGGTCGTTTTAAAATGTCAGCCACAATAGAAATTCAAAATGTTATAACTCAGCCATTTTTTTAGATGAAGACGAAACAAAACCTGTTCCGGAATCTTTGTATTAAGGTCAAACACATACAAAAAAAATCTTTTTCATTTTTCGATTTTTTGGTATCTCATTTTAAATTTAATTTTTTTTTAATTTTTTAAATTGCCACCATTTTGAAACAAGATGGCGAATGAAGCTGGTCAACGAACTCGGTTGAGTTATTTGTATGTACTATGTACACACCAAGGTACATCCAAATCGGTTCATAAATACGTCTGTTATCACGTGGCAAATATCAGGACGTTTCAAAATGTCAGCCACGCTAGAAATTCAAAATGCTATAACTCAGCCATTTTTTAAGATATAGACGAAACAAAAACTGCTCCCGAATCTTTTTATGAAGGTCTAACACATAAAAAAAATATTTTTTCAATTTTCAAATTTTTGCTACCACATTTCAAATTTAAATTTTTCTTAAAAATTTAAATGGCCGCCATTTTAAAACAAGATGGCGGATGAAGCTGGCCAACGAACTCGTTCGAGACATTGGTCTGTACTATGTATAAACGAAGTTACATCCAAATCGGTTCATAAATACGCATTTTATCGCGTGACAAAATTCAGGACCTTTCAAAATGTCAGCTTTGCTAGAAATTCAAAATGCTATAACTCAGCCATTTTTTAAGATATAGACAAAACAAAAACTGCTACGGAGTCTTTGTATAAAGATGAAATACATAAGAAAAAAATATTTTTCCATTTTCAATTTTTTGGTACCACATTTCAAATTTAAAATTTTTTTAAATTATTTAAATGACCGCCATTTTGAAACAAAATGGCGGATGAAGCTGGCCAACGAACTCGGTCGAGACATTGGTATGTACTATGTACACACCGAATTATATCCAAATCGGTTCATAAATACGAGAGTTACAGTGTGACATAGGTCAGATATATATATATATATATATATCAATTTTGAACGGAGGGTGGTTTCGGGGTCTGGGGGTCATGATCGATGAAAATATACCAAAATTTTTTGAAATCGCTTTCCTCCGAACGGCTGCAATAGGTAGCTTTTTGTAAAGAAAGCTACCTAAAATGGCTGAGTAATAGCATTTTCAATTTCTCTTGTGGCTGACATTTTAAAACGACCTGATTGTTGTCACGCGATAACAGGCGTATTTATGAACCTATTTGGATGTAACTTAGTCTGTACATAGTACATACAAATGTCTCGACCGAGTTCGTTGACCAGCTTCATTCGCCATCTTGTTTCAAAAGGGTTGCCATTAAAAAAAATTAACTTTAAAATTCAAAATGAAGTATTAAAAAATTTGAAAATGAAAAAGATTTTTTTTTATGTGTTTGGCCTTGATACAAAGATTCCGGAGCAGTTTTTGTTTCTGAAAATTTGTTCTTTTGTTGATATCTTAAAAAATGGTTGATTTATAGCACTTTGAATTTCTAGCATAGCTAACATTTTGAAACGATCTTGTATTTGTCACGCGATAACACACGTATTCGCCTATTTCGATGTAAGAAGGCATGTGGATAGTATACATCAACACATCGACCAAGTTCGCTGGCCAGATTCATCAGCCATCTTGTTTCAAAATGGCGGCCATTATATTAAAAAATATATATATATTTAAAGTGAGGTGCAAAAAAATTAGAAATTTAAAAAGGTTTCTTTCTTAAGTATTTGATCTTGATATAAGGATTCAGGAGCATTTTTTGTTTGTCTTTACCTTAAAAAATGGCTCAGATATAGCAGTTTCAATTTCTATTGTGGGTTTCATTTTGAAAAATCTGATTTTTTGCATGCGACAGCACTTCTATATATTAACCGATTCAGATGTGAGTGAGCATGTGCATAGCATTTACTAAGGTCTCGACCAAGTTCACTGCTTAGCCTCATCCACCATGTTGTCTTAAAATGACAGGCACTTTAAGAAATTGCCGAATTTGGCAGCCAAATATAAGTTACTTTAAAGAAAAGCAGCTTGGATAAAGCTGACTAATTTCGCGAAATTCTCATTCATTATATTGATAAAAATTAGTATTGAATCTCCTATATTCGGTTTCCACTAAATTGAGCTTCGTGCGTTTGCATGATATAAGTTGGCTTTTTTAAAATAAGGTTTATGAAAGCTACCTCTTCCTCCCGGCACTGGCCGGAAGGACTTTTTGAGTTTAACTATTTTGAAATAGTAGTTGAATGTCTCTAAGATTTGTGCAAAGGTAATTTATCCAAATTCGGTATTGGAAGATTAAAAGCGTAGCTGAAGTCATTATACAATTTAAGAGAGTGTTTTAAGAAGATCTTCCTACGCCATTTACAATAACTAGAAATATAGTTAATTTGAGGAAGATAGAACTGCTTATAAACAGTGTGTGTGTGTGTGTGGGGGGGGGGTGATCGTGAGGGACTTTTTGGATGCTCTAAATGCTTGCCTAGCAAATTTGTTGTTTTCTTACAACTTCTTTTTTTCAAAAGAAATCTTTGTGTTATTTATTAGCATAGCAATCGCACATTGAGCAACGGAAATTTTTCCTTAAATAAATAATGGTGTGAAAAAAATAAAATTGAATGCCATGAATGTAGTGCCCACCAAAAAGCCATATTGCGAGTCGTCACTGCTCACAATATGTAGAGGCATTTTTCGAAAATAACGCAGTCATTAACGGACAATGCAGAAACACTGGTACAAACCTATGTATTTAAGTAAATCTTTTCTTTAAGTGGCTGGTAAGGTAAGACTTTAACTATCAAAGCCCTATGACATTATAAAGCGCCTACATTATAAATATTACATTCGAAGAATAGTTCAGGCTCTCAATGAAGACTATCTGGATCGGAGACTGCAGTTTCGCATGTATTTCGTAAAGGGGCGCAGGACCTTTAACCTTTCAAAAAAAACAGTTTTTGGTTTATTGTGAATATTTTAAAATTTCTTAACAATATGCAAAAAAAAAAAAAAAAAAAAAAAAAAACATTGAAAAATTTGCATTATTTCTTGAGTTATAATCATTTATATACGCTGAGTATAACTGAATGCCCGTAGATATTGAAACTTTAAAAAGCGCTTTCTCAGATTAGTAAATTTGGAGTTTGTGCACACTTTTGCTTTTAAACTATGAATGCAACAGCTTAAAAACAATTAACCAAATATGCGTTTCCTTACAGTCTACAAGCTAAAAAAAAAAAAAAAAAGAAAAGAAAGAAAAACATATTGTGATTATTTATTTTTTTGCATTTGAAATATTTGAAAAACATTTTAAAATTTATGAACTTTTCTTTATTTTGTGCAAAAATTAAATTTTAAACAAAACTTTTTGAGTTTTAAGTTAGATGTACATGTGTTATTATGCTATTGTTTTCTTGTTTTCTATTGTATTCTATTGTTAAATTGTTTTCTATATGCATAATGTAGAGTTTAATCATGCGCGGAGCTCTTAATTACGCATTAGTGAAATGGATTTTTAAATTTTAAATTTAAATATTTATTTTGTATATACAACGTTCATTTTACTGGATAAGGTAGTTACACTGTAAAAAAAATGTCCCTTACTTTACACCAAAAAGGGTGTTGCCACCCCAAGTGATGTAATGAAATTCCATTTGTAAACTGGTGTAATGAGCCACCAGCTATCAAATGGTGTTAACAAACACCACTTTTAGTGGCAACTTAGTTGCCACCATTTTTGGTGTAAATTCACGCTACTGCTTATCTGGTGTAAATTTACACTACTGCTTATTTGGTTTGCACTTTAACAGTAAAATAAAAAACAATTTAAAAATTACATTTTAAATCTAATGTAACTATAATTTACAAAAAATAGTTTAACGCAAAGAGGCTGCTAAACATTATTTTAACTGCGATAATCTATTATCTCAATTAAACATTTATTTTAAACATTTTAGTTTTGGTAAACAACGAAATTTCCTCACAAATCATTCGTTTGCTACATCTGGATTTACGTCACGCAGTGATGGAACAGTGGCGCAGCAGTTGGGCGATTGTCCCCACTAAATATTAATAGTATTCTTCGCCTTCAAACATCTTAGAAAATCTGTCCATAAATTAAACGAAGAATACTAATAAACTTTTCCGGTGTCAATTGATTCTCCGGTGCTACACTGTTCCATCACTGCGTCACGTGTACTTGACTCTTAAAAAAAAAAAAAAAAAAAAAAAAAAAAAAAAACCTCAGCGTAGGCCTGACTGGTTTTCGAATAAATAGTCTAAGCAAATTAAAATAAGCATACCATAAATACAACTAAACATTGCAACTTGTACAAAAATCAGATACAGAGAGCTAAAAAACACCAACCTCTCACGCGCTAAAGAACATTTTTTATAACTTTTAAAATGAAAATTAAAAATACTTAACGGCATAATTAATTAATAAACACTACACCGCTAGAAAGCTTGAACTTTAAGCTTTTAAAAGATACTAATAGTTAAGCAAAATGATAAGGTTTAAATAGTTAAAAAAGGTGCAAAACAAAGTAAAGAAAACCCGGAACGCTATATGGGAAAGCGGTCTGAGACAAAAATTTTTATACCAAATTTCACGATTTTTTAAACATATCTAAACTCAACCCAGGAATACACGGTGGGATGTGGAGCAAAACCCGTACTTTATAGAACATAAAACAAGTATTAGTTTTCAAAATAATTAATAAAAAGTTGAAAACTAGCTATGTTAAAATATGTCAACAACAGTAAAAATCCCATGTATTTCTAATGGGCGGAGCTAACAGAAAAATTGAAAAATGTCAACTTTTGAAACGCTCAGGAAATACACAAAAAGTGTTCAAAACTTTTCAAACTAGATAGAATCTTGAAGCTTAAGCTTTAAATGAGCTGAATATCACATTAGTTTTTCAGAAAAAGTTAGTTTTTGTAGTTAAAAAAGCTTAAGAATATTGTTGTTTACATAATGTATTTCCTGTGGGAAAACGAAAGTCGTAATCCTAAAAACGATACTTTTTAAAATGGCTCGCAAATAGTTAAAACTTATTGAAAACTTAAAATTATTGATTAAAAAGTAATCTACGGTCTTTAATTTAGTTGAATCGAACATTATTTTAAAGTTAACAAGCCGAATTCATTGTATACTGAGCGTCTCAAAAGTGACAAAAATGACACCAATACACTGTAAACGTAACTTCATATACTCATAAAATTATAAATATAGCAGCTAGCTATACATAGAAGGTATTAAAATGTTGGAAAATGATTGTGAATTTTTCAAAAATGTGAAGTTAAACATAAGTTTTAAGTTCTTACCCTATTCCGAAGAAATTAGCCAAAGAAAACATTCAAAATGGCGCACTACGTGTCGTTTAACAACTTTACACTTCAACTGGTGTTCGGTTTCAACAATTTCTTTAAAATATTAAAATTAAACCGTTTTGAGTGTATCATGACACTTTATTCGGTGTTTACACCAAACTTAGAGTATATTTAATCCTCATTTGGCATTTCATAAACTCAAATTAATCGTAACTATAGTCCTCTTTTTTTACAGTGTAGGGATATATACTTTAGGCAGAAAGTGAAAAAAAATATTTTAATGGCATTTTGTTTGTGTTTTTGTACTTTAAAGAAGGCGATGTTTTTGATTGTTTCGACAAACTCAAAGGTCTTGGTCCCCCTTAAACACCTTGCAGATATAGCTTTCAAACTTTATACACATTATAATTCAAAGCTACAGCTCGCAGTTTTCTAAGCATATT
The DNA here is from genome assembly GCA_963932465.1 of Maratus speciosus. Lineage (NCBI taxonomy): Eukaryota > Metazoa > Arthropoda > Arachnida > Araneae > Salticidae > Maratus > Maratus speciosus. Next base: position 354,436,707 of record OZ010788.1, on the reverse strand, counting down.
TCATACAAAACTGTGAATTCCGTTAGACAATGCTATTACAACTTAAAATTTTTAACATCGCTAAATAAATTACATAATAAATTAAAGGAGACTTAGGAAAGTGATACACTCCGATTTTTTTCGTACGTTGGGTTGTTTGAAGCTGCTGTCTACCTATATAAAATGCTATTTGAAATTTTAAATGATATGTATAAAGAAAAAAATATATAACTGATAATAATTTTCATGATTTTATATGTTTTATCCGTTCGCAATACTTTGTTTTCGCTAAAATCAACTTGTCTTTTTTATTATAATGTGCAATTTGACTTTAAATGTGTTTTCCTTTATTAAACCTTTTGTCAATTACGTTATATCTAAATATGACACATTATAAGAAAAGCAAAAACAAAATGTGTGACTCATTTATAAATGCTATAAACTACTCAAAAAATTCATTCAGCTTCAACTTTTTTATGTATATCAGCCCAAATTTTGTACGGAATTTTACATAACTAGATGGGATCTTCAAACTATCAAACTATGAAAAAATCGAAGATTAACTCTCCCTAACATTTGTAAGTTAAATACAACAATAAAAAAGAACTCAAGATTTCGGAAAAATACTTCGACATATTTATAGATTAATTACGTGAAACATACATAGAATAATATTTTTTCATATGCCATGAATTCCATTGAAGATTACTTCAACTGTGCATCCAAAACTATCCGATTACATACATGTATCCAGCTACAAAATATTCGCGTAATAGGGCGCTTTTAAACAGATATTTTTCGAATGGCAAAAATGCTTCACTTTCGAAAGTCTTTGAGAAAGTACAGAAAATAATCGAATAGTGTTATGTCTTTTAAAAGAAACACGGTAATTTTATTTTTCATGTAATCTGGAAAAAGGGAAATACAACTCATAATTATCGAATAACAAATTGGAAGCTTCTTAATTGCTATTTCGTCAATTTTTTTCAATGTTCTTCACTTTCATTGGATATTTTTCTTCGCTCATAGTGTATGTACAACGTTCTTCACGCGCATTGTATGTATTCCATTTATAGATTGTCATCATATTTATTGATACAAATTGAGCCTTTAGCTGATTTAATCAAATACTGCACTTAAAAACTTACTTCAAATAGCAAAGTTTTATTTAAAAAGTCCTTCCGGCCAGTGCCGGGAGGAAGAGGTAGCTTTCATAATCCTTATTTAAAAAAAAGCCAAATTATATCATTCAAACACACGAAGCTCAATTTAGTGGAAACCGAATATAGGAGATTCAATACTAATTTTTATCAATATAATGAATGAGAATTTCGCGAAATTAGTCAGCTTTATCCAAGCAGCTTTTCTTTAAAGTAACATATATTTGGCTGCCAAATTCGGCAATTTATTAAAGTGCCTGTCATTTTAAGACAACATGGTGGATGAGGCTAAGCAGTGAACTTGGTCGAGACCTTAGTAATTGCTGTGCACATGCTCACTCACATCGGAATCGGTTAGTATATAGGAGCGCTGTCGCATGCAAAAAATCAGATTTTTCAAAATGTCACCCACAATAGAAATTGAAACTGCTATATCTGAGCCATTTTTTAAGGTAAAGACAAACAAAAAATGCTCCTGAATCCTTATATCAAGGTCAAATACTTAAGAAAGAAACCTTTTTCAACTTCTAATTTTTTTGGACCTCACTTTAAATATATATATATTTCTTAATTTAATGGTCGCCATTTTGAAACAAGATGGCTGATGAATCTGGCCAGCGAACTTGGTCGATGTGTTGATGTATACTATCCACATGCCTTCTTACATCGAAATAGGCGAATACGTGTGTTATCGCGTGACAAATACAAGATCGTTTCAAAATGTTAGCCATGCTAGAAATTCAAAATGCTATAAATCAACCATTTTTTAAGATATAAACAAAAGAACAAATTTTCAGAAACAAAAACTGCTCCGGAATCTTTGTATCAAGGCCAAACACATAAAAAAATCTTTTTCATTTTCCAATTGTTTAATACCTCATTTTAAATTTTAAATTTAATTTTTTTTTAAATGGCAACCCTTTTGAAACAAGATGGCGAATGAAGCTGGCCAACGAACGCGGTCGAGACATTGTATGTACTATGTACAGACCAAGTTACATCCAAATAGGTTCATAATTACGCCTGTTATCGCGTGACAAAAATCAGGTCGTTTTAAAATGTCAGCCACAAGAGAAATTCAAAATGCTATTACTCAGCCATTTTTTTTAGATATAGACGAAAGAAAAACTGTTCCGGAATCTTTGTATTAAGGTCAAACACATACAAAAAAAAATCTTTTTCACTTTCCAATTTTTTGGTATCTCATTTAATTATTTTTATTTTTTAATTTTTTTAAATGGCCGCCATTTTGAAACAAGACGGCGGATGAAGTCGGCCAACGAACTCGGTCGAGATATTTGTATGTACTATGTACACACCAAGGTACATCCAAGTCGGTTCATAAATACGCCTGTTATTACGTGAGAAAAATCAGGACGTCTCAAAATGTCAGCCACGCTAGAAATTCAAAATGCTATAACTCAGCCATTTCTTAAGATATAGACGAAACAAAAACTGCTCCCGAATCTTTTTATCAAGGTCAAACACATAAGAAGAAAATATTTTTTCAATTTTTAATTTTTTGGTACCACATTTCAAATTTAATTTTTTCTTAAAAATTTAAATGGCCACCATTTTTAAACAAGATGGCGGATGAAGCTGACCAACGAACCCGGTCGAGACATTGGTATGTACTATGTATAAACGAAGTTACATCCAAATCGGTTCATAAATACGCCTTTTATCGCGTGACAAAATTAAGGACGTTTCAAAGTGTCAGCCACGCTAGAAATTCAAAATGCTATAAGTCAGCCATTTTTTAAGATATAGACGAAACAAAAACTGCTCCGAAACCTTTGTATAAAGGTCAAATACATAAGAAAAAATATTTTTCCATTTTCAATTTTTTGGTACCACATTTCAAATTTTAAATTTTTATAAAAATTTTAAATGGCCGCCATTTTGAAACAAAATGGCGGATGAAGCTGGCCAATGAACTCCGTCGAGAGATTGGTATGTACTATGTACACACTGAATTACATCCAAATCGGTTCATAAATACGCCTTTTATCGCGCGACAAAATTCAGGACGTTTCAAAATGTCAGCCACGCTAGAAATTCAAAATGCTATAACTCAGCCATTTTTTAAGATATAGACAAAACAAAAACTGGTCCGGAATCTTTGTATGAAGGTCAAATACATAAGAAAAAAATATTTTTCCATTTTTAATTTTTTGGTACCACATTTCAAGTTTTAAAATTTTTTAAAAATTGTAAATGGCCACCATTTTGAAACAAAACGGCGGATGAAGCTGGCCAACGAACTCGGTCGAGACATTGGTATGTACTGTGTACACACCGAATTACATCGAAATCGGTTCATAATTACGGGAGTTACAGTGTGACATAGGTCAGATATATATAAATATATATATATATGAATTTTGAACGGAGGGTGGTTTCGGCGTCTGGGGGTCATGATCGATGAAAATATACCAAAATTTTTTGAAATCGCTTTCCTCCGAACGGCTGCAATAGGTAGCTTTTTTGTAAAGAAAGCTACCTAAAAGGTTGGCATTTTGACGACACAATTTGGAACCCCCCCTCGGAGGTCCACTTGAGAAAATACACAATCTAAAGTTTTATACGAAAACGTAAGGTAAAATTACCAATTACAGATTTTTTTCTTAATCTATTCTGGATGAAACACACACAATTACATCTTGATATCTACAAAACTCACATAGATATAACCGTTTAATTAACGTGTAATTTTGTCGATGATTCCTATCTTACATTCGAAATGCATGAATATCACTTTGGTCATGCTACGCTTAGTGGCGTAAAAATCGAATTTTGGCTTTTAACATCTCTGTGAGATTAATATCAAGATATAACTTTTAGTGTTTTATTTAGTAATGTTTTGTCTTTCATTTAGGAAAGGTCAAGGGAAAATTTCCTAATTGAAAGTTTTAACATACGAGAGTCGTAAAATTTTTAAGTTTGTGTATTTTTACTTTCTTCTATCTTCAATAGAAGAAAGTATTGTAATCGAAATTTTTTTCGACTTCCGGTTTTCGACGGATTTGCATGTTTTAGGGGTCAGAGATTCCAAAAAACATGTTTATAGAAAATGTCTGTCTGTCTGTGTGTCCGTCTGTCCGTCCGTCCGTCTGTCCGTCTGTCCGTCTGTCCGTCTGTCTGTCGCCATTGTACCATCAAAAAGTGTATGAAGTTATGTATAGAATTAAACCAAAATTTTATTATAAGTTTTTGGCTATGGCAAGCAGGTCCTCCCGGAATTTGGAAAAAATTCGCCGGTAGGGGGCGCTGATATAACAATTTTTGTGCGATTTTTAATATTGTACCATCCAAAAGTGTATGGAGTTATGCATAGAATTGAACCAAATTTTTAGTTTAAGTTTTTGGATATGACAAGCAGGTCCTCCCTGAATTTGGAAAAAATTCGCCGGTAGGGGGCGCTGTAACAGCGATTTTTGTGCGATTTGAATATTGTACCGTCCAAAAGTGTATGAAGTTATGCATAGAATTAAACCAAATTTTTATTTTAAGTTTTTGGATATGGCAAGCAGGTCCTCCATGAATTTGCAAAAAATTCGCCGTTAGGGGGCCCTGTAATAGCGATTTTTGTGCGATTTTGAATATTGCACCATCGAAAAGTGTATGAAGTTATGCATAGAATTGAACCAAAAAAAATTTTAAGTTCTTGGCTATGGCAAGGAGGTCCTCCCTTAATTTGTAAAAAAATCGCTCGTAGAGGGCGCTGTAATAGCGATTTTTGTACAATTTTTGTGCCATTTTGAATATTGTACCGCCGAAAAGTGTATGAAGTTATGCATAGAATTGAACCAAATTTTATGTGTTTATTTTTGGTCATGTCACGAAGGTCCTCCCTGAATTTGGAAAAATTCTGCCGGAAGGGGGCACTATAATAGCGATGTCTGTACCATTTTCATTATTGTACCATCGAAAAGTGTATGAAGTTATCCATATAATTGAACCAAATTTTTTGTGCATGTTTCTGGCTATGGCAAACAAGTTCTCCCTGAACTTGAAAAAATTCCGAAAGAAGGGGGCGCTATAATTCCGATCTCTGTGCCATTTTCATTATTGTACCATCGAACAGCGTATAAAATTATGCATACAATTGAACCAAAATGTTTGTGCTTGTTTTTGGCTTTGGTCAACAGGTTCTCCTTGAATTTGGAAATATTGCGCGGTAAAGGGCTCCGTGCTAGCGATTTTTGTATACTTTTCTTGATTTATCGTAGTTCTATTGTGCATCGGCAGCTCATGCAGCGGCGGGAACTCGCTTCCTGCTATGCCGGCTATTCGCAAACGGCTGATAACGACAGAATAAGGAAAAATTAATAATTTTAACAAATATCATGATATAGATTAACTCGTTTTTAGTCCGTTTAATTGACTTGAGCAGAAATTTAAGATGAAAATCAAAGTTGGTATAGTATTGAACTAATAATATTGAAGTATTAACATGTGTAACTAGGTTTTGAAATATTAAGATGTATAAGATAGAAGAAAGTTTTGGGATTGGCACATCCAACTAGTTTCATACAGAATCAGCGACGGTTTGCAACTTATGTCATCAAATTTTGAACTATTTTTATGAATTTTTGCAGTTGGAAGCAAGTATCTGGGTGCGATATTTAAGAAAATAGGCTAGTGGCTTCATCTTTATGAACCACACTGTATATTTAGCCCATTTTGATACGTAATACAATAATTAACCCTTTGACTGCGGTTCCGGACATATATATCTGAGTGAACTGTTTGTTATGCTATCTGAACTACTTTATTTAAAAACAGTCTGTTACATGTATTTATAACGACACACATATTAGAATTGACAAAGATAAGGAAATACACGTCTAAATATTATCAAAATACAACTTTAAAATCAGTGAGATTTCTGACACTGGTGCTTAACAACGAGGGCATCTATATCAGGGTTAAAACTGGTTAATTTTACCCTTAGGTCACTTTTTAAACACTGTTTGTTTTTATACTTGTTTTTCAAACACAGCGAAGTTGGAAAAGCACGTTCCCGCAAGCATGTCGTGTTGTATTCCATCAATGAACTCAAAGCTGATTTAGGTATTCCTGGATATTGTACTTCTATAGTCACCCAGTAGAAAATTAAAGATTTTCATTAGAAACTTTCTTAAAAAAGGAATGGCAACATTTCTCAATTAACAATTATACTTCATGTGTTCACATTTTTAGGCTTTACGTTTGCTTTTTGACGTCGCCTGCATTGTAATTACAAATACTTGACTCTGGCTCAGTAAATTTTTCACACTTACTGTAGCAGTAGATGCTAAATCTTCCTTAACATTTGTTTTCTCTCTTTTATTGCACGATCCATAATTGCACAAGTCATTTTTATTGCACGTGTCATAAACGATCCAGTCATCGTGTAGTCACTTCCGTAATGATATTAAATCTACACTCAATCAAAACAAAACTTAAACAATCGCTTATTCTCATAAGCAGAGAAAAACTGTTCCCATTCAAGAACAAACAAAAAAATGAGAGAAAGAGAAAAGATCATGTTGTGTACGGTTATCGCCGCTCGATATCGGGGGTCAAAGGTTGACATAACGACTGTGCGGCTGCTGCCATATCTCAAGACGAGGTTATAATATAAAACGGACTGACTCTTTAAAAAAACATTGTCTTCTCACGAAGTTTTAGATTGAGCTAATAGCTTTCAAGACTATTGCAGTTGTAAAACATTTTAATTGTTATATTTTTAAACAGATAAAATAAAAGATATATTTGTGTAGCAAACCTCGGTTGTTCCGCGACCCACCTAAATACTCGTAGTGACCCAGCAGTGAGTCGCGACCCATAGGTACCCATATCACGAACCAGGCCATATCGACCCACACCACTGAACTATAGTAAAACCTGCCAATAGGGAAACTGTATACAATGGAAACTTGCCTATACTTGAAAATCGCTGTGACCATGACTTTCATTTTGACGTATTGTAATTTAAATCTCTCTAAAATGGCATATTTTCCTGTCTCTAAAGAATCCATTTTCGTATATTTTACTAGGTAAATATTTAAATATGATAATAATTAAATATGATTTACTACAATCCGTATTTCTTTATTTTCATAGCATCTTAAATTTCATTTTAGACTAAAATATATATTTTTAAAATATCCCTTCAATATCCGTGTGGCAGTGAAAAATTATACACCTAAGCAAATAAAAGTAATTTATTCATGTAAGCAAAACTTGGTCATTTCTATTAGTTCTTAATTAATGCAGCTCATAAATAAATTAATCAAGTTATGATTGTTCGACAAATCTTAGATTTTAATTTGTTAGGCATTATTCATTTATCAGGTTAATTATAGAAATAAAATATGCATCGTAGCGCTATCATTTTCTGAATATGTTTAACCATGCAACATAGCACACACCCTTCTCAAAAGATAAAAATTTGTGTTATAGACACTCATTTAAAACGTGTTTTATTCATGTAGGAATAAATAAGGAAATATTTTTGGATAATCAAAAAACGTTTTCAAAATCATACAAATGCACAGAATATTAGAAAATAAAGTTTAAAAAACACATATTTTTTTTTATTATTTATTAAGAAGTGTATTATAAAATACTAAATAGTTTTTTACTGAGTTGCGTTGATTAAAAAAAAAAAAAAAAATGTGTAACTCGTATGCAGCGTATTTCCAAAAATGTTAGGCCAAATTTAATGAGTGGTATTGCTTGCTTAAACCCTTTAAGCCCGAAAGATGATACGTAGAAATGGAAAATTTTGTTAACTTCTTCTAATTTATAGCCACCATATTTGAATGAAAAAAATATTTAAAAAAAATACCCGATGGCCGATTATGCCAAGGGAGGATTCACGCAATTATGTGGGTGCATGCTCAACTTTAAATCTCACAAAAAGAGGAAAATATTTTTTTTATTTTTCTTCAGGATCCAAACACAATTGTGTAATTCATGTCTTAAGGGGTTAATAAGCACATTTTGTCTAGGAGACCAGAGTCATAAATCATTTATTTAGTCAAAAATTCAGAGTGTCTCATTTTACTACGAACATACCTATGGTTCAAAACCTTAAGAAAAATGAAGATATTGAAAAAGACATTTTTAAAAAATCTAACATTTCTTTTTGAAATGAAATTAAATATTGAAAATTGATGGTGATTAACCAGTGTTTCGATCACGTGACAATATCATTTGTGAATAACATTCGGAAATATCGAACCTCCTACACATCAACTTTTGATGAGGATTGTGATTATTTTTACCGCGACAGGTAATATCGTTACAGTTAAATAAAATACACTTGAGTTTAGTAAATTTGTTAATATAGCTTTATTCTTTTAACATTACGCATAAAAATCTGGAAAATTTGTTATTTGTGAGACAACTGTCATATTTACTGTATAAATACATTCCGATCCTGTTTTACTGTTTAAAATATTGTTTGTTCAATTTTGCTCTACACAGTCTTCAAGATTTTTTATGGACTTTTGAATTACCCTGTATACATCAGCTGAATAATATTATTTCAATTAATTCTCAGAGTTAAAAAATTCAAAATACTTAAAAACTCTTATTTACTGTTTTTTCTGACAAATATATATATCATTATGTTGCTTTTTTTACGGAAAACTATTAGATATAGTTTTAATAGAAGCCATTTTGCTGAGAAATATTCATCAGAAATGCAATTCATGCCGAGCTATCTATACCGAAGAGTATCCATAAAAAAATATATATTATTTTTTTATTTTTTATTATTTTTCTTCTTCAAAAAATTATGAAACACCTTTCTTTGGTGCCCTTTTATGTTTCACCGTTTTTCGTGCGATCATGTAAACTAAACTTAATTTTTTCTACTTAATTTACTTCCATTTTTTTAATATATCAAAAATGTAAAAGATCTGCAAATATAGAAATTATGGTTTTAATCTAGTAACATGTGTTGTTACAGGGTTCCACCAACAACAGAATAAAATAATCAGCAATAAATGTCTAAACAATGACAGATAGGAGTCTGGCTGACGTCTTTCAAGAAGGCACACGATTGGTCCGGTATTGGTAATCACTAAAGAATTAACGACTTTATACTCTGCCGATTGCATACCGAGATTTATCCGCCCATCTGCCGATTAATGTTCAATATTGGCATCGTCGATGTCTGCGAGATTCTCTACCGATTGTGCACGGATAAGTAGCCATACTATTGTGGAATATGTTACCATATAGGCAACCGTTGAAAATTCCGAAAGTACTCACGATTTTTAAAGAAGCTATTACTTAGGTATCTATTTCCGTTATAATTATAACATGAAATAATAAAGAATTTATTATAAAATTAACAGTGGCAGAAAAATAGGGAGAGAGGGATTTGTTTAACAGTGAATAATATTTTTTTTCACAATAATAAGGTTGTCACTAATGGCTATTTTTCATTATTTTGTCTATTCCTTTTAAAAAAACATTGCTATGCATGGTAGATTTCCACTAAACTTCAATGTAGATTATTTTTGTTTTCAAAAAGGAGTTGTAAGAACAATAAAATATGTCGTCAGTGGCCGCAAATATATTCTAAAAAATAGCTATTTTTTTTTTTTTCAAAGTGAGTAATTCCACGTCGCGCACCGCAAATTGATTTGCCGGCCTCGTTAAATATATCATTTAAAAAAACTGATCGACATTTTTCAATTATATTTCCTAAAGAAAAAGTTACAGAGTATAACTTGTAGAGCATAAGTATGAGCTGGTTAAAAATCGCTTGTTATGCGTATTGGAGGAATAAAATTATTTTTGTCCTATAAAAAAGCATTTTTATTTTATGAAACAGTTATTTGTAAGAAGCTGAGGCATCTACCCCCCCTTCCTAAATTTTACAGAGTTAATCATAATCATGATTTTATTGATCAATATATGAATGCTAATTTTTTTAACACAATGTGTGTTTTGTTTGTTTTGAAAAAAAAAACACACATTGTGTTTAAAAAATTTTTTAAACACAATGAATACTTATTTTCTGTCATGTTTGTATTTCAGTTGATTAACTCTAGATGGCAGCATCAAAACTTTCTTTTTTCCCGCAATTATTTTCCAGATAATTCTCTTTTGTTTACTTTTGTGTGGCCATGTAACCTACGTATGTAAGTCTTGTGCTGTGTTTGTGAAATGATTATTAAATGTTTAAATGTCTACCAGCGACCTCGTTATTCAGAGTTATCTTAATTATTATTAGTTAATTACTAAATATATACTATAAATGGCGACGTTGGAAAATAAAGGTGGTAATGTAACCAGAAAAAATTTAATGAAAATGATAATCGTGCCGGTGAAAATGGCTATACTTCTGGTTTTCAAAATTCTACGGTTCGGTGGAATACTACAATGCTTTATTAATACTTCATAGTCTTCTACACTATTTACGGGGGTGGTAAGTGATATTACATTTACTTTTACATTGTTACATACTTTTGCTACGTTTAATAAAGTAAAATATGTTTATGCACTTCAAAGAGATTGATGAAAAAGTGGAAAGTTTCACAACTTACGTGAAACGACTGGAACAAAATTTCGTTCTGCATGATGTAACAAAACAAAAGAAAGTCCCTGCTATTCTATCATTATTAGGACCGAAATTATAAAGTTTATTATGTGATTTATGCTTACCTAAGAATTGTGAAACTTTAAAATATAATGAAATTGTTGACATTCTGCTTAAAGACTACAGACCCGCCCCCAATAAATTCATTGAGAGAATTAAATTTAGAAAATGTTTTCAGAATGAAAATGAATCAATTCAAGATTTTGCTTCTAGATTAAAAAAGGGTACGACCTTTTGTGCATTTACTGGTGATACTCTAAATGAAAATTTGCTGGAACAGTTTTTGCGAGGTCTGAAAAACGAAAATATTCAGAATAAATTGATTACGCAAGTTGATGATTTAAATTTCGAAAAAGCTGTTAAGAAAGCTTTAGCTTTATATAATGTCGATATTGAAATTGCTGAAATTAAGCATAAAAATTTCAATGTAAATAAAATTTCCAGTACGAAAAATGTACAAAATAAGAAATTACAAAATTGTTCTCAAAAACAGAATGTCAACAATCACGTAAATAATACACATTCTGACATGAATAAAAATAAGTTAAAATGCTATCGATGTGGAAATGCCTCTCATTTAGCAAATTCATGTAGATTTATAAATGTTACTTGCAATCCCTGTAGAAAAAAGGGCCATTTAAGCAAGGTATGCAGAAGTACAAATTCTCAAAAACAGGTTAATTCTTTAAATACTGTAAATGTTTTATCTGTTAAGTATGATAAAGGCTCTAATCCAATTAAGTTGTCTGTTTTAATTGAAATCAAGGCTAGAGCTGATATGGAATTAGATACTGGATCTGGAATTTCTGCTGTTTCTTTAAAAAGATTTCGCAGAATTTTTCCTTATCATAAAATTTTTCCTCCAGATGTTCAGTTAAAAACTGTAACTGGTGAAATTTTCAAACCTGTAGGTTATGTTGAAGTAAATGTTACTTATGAAAATAAAACTAGAAAGGTAAAATTGTATTTGATACAAGAAGATAATTTTTCATTATTATTTGGTAGAGATTAGGTATCTGAATTTGATATTTTTCCACATAATTTAAAATCAATATATGTGAATGAAGTTGTAAAGTATTCTGATAAATTACAAGGTTTGCTACAGGAATTTTCTGATTTATTTACTGATAAGGCTGGGGAGATAAAAGATTTACAGGCAGAACTTTATCTTGAAAAAGATGCTACACCCATATTTTGCAAAGCTAGGGCTGTCACTTATGCACTACGTGCAGCAGTCAATGACGAATTACAAATATTACAAGACGCAGGTATTATTAAACCAGTTACAAACAGCAAGTGGGCAACTCCTATAGTTCCAGTGGTTAAGCCTAATGGGAAAACTCGTTTATGTGGTGATTTTAAAGTAACATTAAATAAATTTCTGAAAGTTGGAAAATATCCTTTACCTAAAATAGAAGATATGTTAGCTGCATTAGGTGGTGGTGTACATTTTACAAAAATTGATTTAAATCATGCTTATCTTCAGTTACCTGTAGATGAACAATCACAAGAATTATTGACCATAAATACACCAAAAGGATGATTTCAATTCCTTAAGTTAGCCGTGGGTCTTGCTAGTTCTCCTGCTATATGGCAAAGAAAAATTGAGCAAATTTTAAGAGGAATTGAGGGAGTTACAATTTTTATAGGTGATATAGGGGTTACAGGTGAAAGAGATGAAATTCATTTAGAAAGATTGAAGCAAGTATTAGAAAGATTAAGGGAATATAACATTAGGATAAATAAAGAAAAATCATTCTTTATGGCAGATGAGATTACTTACTGTGGTTATAAAGTTGATAAACATGGTATTCATAAAACACAAGATAAAATTGAAGCAATTTTAAATGCTCCAAGACCAGTAAATTTATCTCAGGTTAAAGCTTTTCTAGACTTAGTTACATATTATGCTAAGTTTGTACCAAACGTATCTACTATTGCAAATCCTTTGAATAATTTGCTTAAGAAGAATGTTAAATTTCATTGGTCTTATAAGTGTGAAGAAGCATTTAAAAGTATAAAAAAAGAAATTACTTCTGACAGGGTTCTTACTCACTTTAATCCTAAGTTACCTTTAGTTTGAGCTACTGATGCTTCTCCTTATGGTATCTCTGCAGTTCTTTCGCATATGATGCCAGATAACACTGAAAAGCCTACTGGGTTTGTGTCGAGAACTTTGACTACTGCAGAAAAACGGTACAGTCAAGTTGATAAAGAAGCATTAGCAATTATATTTGGTGTGAAGAATTTTTTCCAATATTTGTATGGCAACAGGTTTACCTTATTTACTGACAGTAAACCTTTAATGTCTATTTTTTCTCCTTCTAAAAGTATCCCTGTTTTATAACGATACGCAATTTATTTACAAACGTTCCAATATTATATCCGTTATAAAAAAAAACTACTGATCACGGAAATGTTGATGCTCTTTCACGACTTCCTTTACGTAGTGAAGATTTACCTCAACAATTAAATTCGAATGATGCAATTGATGAATCTGAACTGCTTCAAATTAATCAACTCTCTATCTTACCATTAACTTCGAAATCTATTGCTTCAGCTACAAAATCTGATCCCCTTTTACGTCAAATTTTTATCACCTCTTTTCTGGTTCTGAAATTCCTAAAAAACATTTTTTGGTGGTAAACAAGAAGAATCCACTCTTCAACACAGTTGTATTTTAAAAAGATGTAGGGTAGTTATCCCTGAAATTCAGAGAAACCAAATATTAAAAGAATTACACTTTGGTCATTTTGGTATAGTTAAAATGAAGTCTTTAGCCCGTAGTTTTGTATGGTGTTCAGGTATAGACCAAGATATTGAGGGTCTTGCACGAAATTGCACTACTTGTGTAAATTTGAAAAATAATCCACCCAAAGTTGATACACATCATTGGGAATGGCCTACTGCTCCATGGCAAAGAATTCATATTGATTATTTTGGTCCTGTTATGGGGAAAATGCTTCTTTTAGTGGTTGATGCCCATAGAAAATGGCCAGAAGTTTTTATTGTTCCTAGTACAAGTTCAGAAAATACCATTACTTGTCTCTCTTCACTTTTTGCACGATATGGTTTTCCAATTTCTTTAGTATCAGATAATGCTAAACAGTTTATATCTGAAGAATTTGAGAAATCATGGTGTAAAATATAAGTTCAGTGCTCCATACCATCCAGCTACAAATGGACAGGCGGAGGGATATGTGCAAATTCTTAAACGTGGATTAAAAGCCTTAGCTTCCGATCCTCGTACTTTACAAATGAAATTAAATAGCTTCCTTTTGCAATATAGGAAGATGCCTCATGTTACAACGGGGGAGAGTCCTGAATCTCTATTTCTAAAACGTCATATAAAAACAAAAATAGATTTGATAGTGTCAAATGTTACAAATTTCGTTCATGATAAACAAGATGATAAAAAGTCCAAAGTTAAAATAAAAGAATTTGAAATTAACCAGAAAGTAGCTGTAAGAAATTATACTACAGAAGCCAAGTGGAAAATTGGTAGAATAATAGCAAGAGAGGGAAAATTACATTATAAAGTTAAAGTTGGTTCGAATATCTGGAAAAGGCATGTTGATCAAATAACAAATGTAGGTTCAGAGATTTCTTTAGTTAATGATACAAAGTCTGAAGAAAGTGATAAAGGAAATTTCAGAAGTGAAAATGCAATTGTGAAACAAGGTGATTTTCCACCAATACAGCCTAGTATCACAGCTGCACAACCAGTTGATTCTCATGAGCCATGTACTCCAGGTCCTACACCAACTGACTTTCATACTGATTCTCCAAAACCTTCTGTGCCCACTAGTTCAATAGTTGATGCTGCTGAACTTAAATCTAATTCTTCTTCTCCTTTTCCACATGTACTGAGACGATCCGGTCGATACAGAAGACCTCCTGACAGATTCAAATATTAAGTGGGGGAGAGCTGTCATGTTTGTATTTCAGTTGACTAACTCTAGATGGCAGCATCAAAACTTTCTTTCTTCCCACAATTCTTTTCCAGAGAATTCTCTTCTGTTTACTTTTGTGTGGTCATGTGACCTACGTATGTAAGTGTTGTGCTGTGTTTGTGAAATGATTATTAAATGTTTAAATGTCTACCAGCGGCCTCGTTATTCAGAGTTATCTTAATTATTATTAGTTAATTACTAAATATATACTATATTTTCCTTGCACAATTTGTTGCTATAAGAAGAATTATATATATGTTACTCTCTAAAATTATAAATCAGTTTTGGAAATTGACATAAGAATATTTTAATAAATTAATTTACAGCAATAAGAAAAAAAATTACTTAAAAATAATATTAAGTTAAATAATGCTATAAAAAGTGATAGAGTATCTTTATTAAGACTTACGATCGTTTCATCGCACAATCGGCGACATTTTCAAAATCAATCATAATAGAAAATATTTTCACATAACTTAAAAACAATAATATAGTAAAACAATGTCACGAGACATGAAGCATAATGAAAATATTGCAACCATAAAATAAAATAAAAATTAAATTAGCTATTTGCGAGCGTGGATTAATTTTCACATAATTTAAAAACAACATGGTAAAACAATGTCACGAGACATCAAGCATACTGAAAAACATTGCAAAACATAAAATAAAATAAAATTAACTTGGCTATTTGCGAGTGTGGATTAATTTTTACTATTGTTTCTACAATTACTTAGTATCTCTTTCCAAATTCTAGGTAAATCAAGGGACACAGAATCATTGCAAATATTTTCGTTGCGTAAAAATATTTCTATTGATTCTCGGACTATGGATGGTAAATAAAATCTTGATGGATAAATTAACTTGCTATTTTTAAATTCAATCTGTAAAGGTTCTTCGCTGCATAATCTGGCCAAAGCTGTGGTTCTTCTATTGTATTTGATGTCTGCTATATGTTCTTTGATTCTAGTTTTAAGTTTTCTGCTTGTCATACCTATATAAAACTGCTTTGTTCCATCTCCTTTGGTGAAAGGTATTTCGTATACTCCTGCTAATTGGTTGGACTCAATTTGATCTATTTTCTTGCATACTATATTTTTTATTTTCATGGATGGTTTTGCGACTAGGAAGATATTGAATTTATTGAGTTTATATTTTAAACGTTCGAAGAAACCAGGAAAATATTGTAAAGTGGATAACGTGGAATTTTGTGGCTTGAAATTTCTTTTCTTTTTGTTCTGCAAGCTCTTAATTAATTTTTCTATGGTGCTTTCTTTGTATCCATTGTTTCTTGCAATATCATATATTTTATTTATTTCGTTATTTAAATGTTCAGGGGTACAAACTGTGAAAGCTCTCTGAATAGAATGTCTAAATGCAGAAACTTTGTATGAAAAAGGTGCTTGCGCATTATTAGGGATAATGGATTGACTGGCTATGGGCTTTCTGTTTTTTAAGTTATGTGAAAATATTTTCTATTATGATTGATTTTGAAAATGTCGCCGATTGTGCGATGAAACGATCGTAAGTCTTAATAAAGATACTCTATCACTTTTTATAGCATTATTTAACTTAATTTGTTTATAAGTGATTATTATGCATGTTTTTATAAAAATAATATGTTAATATTAAGAACAAAGCTATACAATCATGCAATATCATGCTTAATTAGAATAATTTAGTAAGTAATTTAAATAAGAAATTTAAGTAAGTAATTACGTAAGTACTCTAGTAATTACGTAATTTAATTAACTAGTAATTCTACAGCAGTTCTTAGTTTTAGAAAATGTTCTGTTTTGTGAACTAGCACGATACAATAAATATATTTCTTACATGGATATTGACTCCAAGTGCATTTGTAAAAAATCCTTGTGAAACTTCTATCCATTGCCATGTTTCTACATATGCCACTACATTTTGCTGAATATTCTGTTTATGTTTTACTGGCGACAGATTTCCGTAACAGAATATGGAATGACGCATAATTACTTAGCCAGAATATAATGCATTCAGTTTGATTGGTGTTTTTATATTATAGAACAGTGTTGGAAAAAGGTGACAGAAGAAATCATTGGAAAATAAACGTTACATTGGAACTCTATTTTTATTTCAAACATATTGTATGATAACAAAACATAAGTGAAGATTTGATAATAATCCGACATATTTATATTCACTTAAACGCGGAAAGGATTCATACACTTGATTTATTATTTTATGTGAAAACATGAATGGTATATTGCAATAAAGAATAGCAATTTCAATTTTATTAGTATTAAAATGCAATCAGTATTTGATTAAAAATGGATCATTTTAAACAATATTTAAATAACTTGTTCTTTAAACAGTCTAAAAGTACTAAATCAGTTTTTGTTCTTCATAATAACAAAATTTTCCTTTTTTATTAAAAAAAAATAAAATAAAAAATGAAAATAAGAAAAAAATTGAAATAGATCTATAATGCTGCTTTAACTTTTCATATATTTCTTGCTTCTATTTATAACCTATCGTAAGGAAATATGAAATAAATTCCCCTGGGATATCTGAAACGTAAAAGTCAAATAACAATGATAAAGAAGGCGTTCTTGAAAATAATTCAAATATTCCTCTGGTTAAAGAACAAAATTCAGATTTTATTATAAATATTTATGAAAATCCAATTACGATGTGTGAATGCCATTAATTTACATGTTCATATTTTGTTAAAAATTTTGTTCATATTTTGCTTCAAATGTTGTTAAATATTTACATTATTTCATTAATGAATTAATAAACATATTTTAAGAAATTAATTTAAGCTTTCTTCAATGAATATAAGTTGCAGTTATGAGGTGCATAGCTGCATATATGTAGCTATGTATATGATATAGATATACAGATATATAAATAATATATCATATAGATATCAGCAGATATGTATATAAAGAGTCAGCAGATTCCGCAGATTCCATTAATGGTTCGAACGCGGGTCTTTAAGTATCAAAATAGTTAATAAACTTGTTGAACCGGAGATTTTTCATTCGGTGTTTGTCCACCAGCAATGGCAGTGATGAAAAATCAATACAATCTATATAGTCCAGGCAATAGGGAATTTTACCTAGCAAAATTAATGGTAGTACTGGAAATCGGCTTTCTAGATGTTTTTTGTGTCGCTGAATCCGAATTTGTAACTTCCCACCAAAATTTCCCCCGGCAACCTCCCGAAATTTTGGTAAAAAGCCCCCAAAAAAGGTTTTTATTAAAAAAATCAATTTTTTTATTGTTTTAGAGAAAAAGTATCTAGAAATTCAGAAAGTAGATAAAATTTCCAACAAATTAGATATATGACATTATGACTTAGGATGAAGGGGAAGGGGGGGATCTGCCTTGGAACATGCGCGCGGTGCTGCGTAAACTAAGTTGCGCAATTTCACTTAACACTCACACGTTTACATTCGCCCTCCCATCTCCCCTCCGAACTTTCTCTATAAGGTTTACTTTAAGATTTTTGGGTCGCTGAATCCAAATTTTTAACTTTCCCTCCAAAATTTCCCCCCCGAACCCCTCCCCCCAAATAGTTGTTTTTAACTTAAATTTCTTATTTTTTTAGGGGAAAAGCATTAAAAATTCAAAAACTAGACAAAATTTGCAACAAATAGGATATATGACATTATGAATTAGGATGAACGAGAAGGGTGAGGGCTGCCTCGGAACATGCACTGCGGTGCTACGTGCACTAAATGATGAAGTCCAGGCAATAGGGGATTTTATCTGGCAAAATTAATGGTAGTACTGGAAATCGGTTTTCTAGATGTTTTTGGTTCACTGAATCCGAATTTGTAACTTCCAACCAAAATTTCACCCGGCAACCCCCCAAAAAATTGATTTTTTGAAAAAATTTGGTTTTTGAGAAAAGCGCGCGGGGAATGTTCCGAGGCAGCACCCTCTCACCCCGTTTATCCTACGTCATAATGTCATATATCCTATTTGTTGCAAATTTTGTCTAGTTTCTGAATTTCGTAATGTTTTTCCCCTAAAACAATAAGAAATATAAGTTAAAAACAACTATTTGGGGGGGGGGAGGGAGTTTGGGGGTAAGATAAAAATTCGGATTCAGCGACCCAAAAAACTTAAAGTAAACCTTATAGAGAAAGTTCGGAGGGGAGATGGGAGGGCTCATTTAAACGTGTGAGTGGTTAAGTAGAATTACGCAACTTAGTCCACGCAGCACTGCGGCGCATGTTCCGAGGCAGATCCCCCCATCCCCTTCATCCTAAGTCATAATGTCATGTATCTAATTTGTTGCAAATTTTGTCTACTTTCTGAATTTCTAGCTACTTTCCCCCTAAAACAATAAAAAAATGGATTTTTTTAATAAAAACCTTTTTTGGGGGGCTTTTTACCAAAATTTGGGGGGGGGGGTTGCTGGGGGAAATTTTGGTGGGAAGTTACAAATTCGGATTCAGCGACCGAAAAAACATCTAGAAAGCCGATTTCCAGTACTACCATTAATTTTGCTAGGTAGCGTCCCTATACCAGTGTCGGCGAAACTTTTTACATCCGCGTGCCAATATTTTCCAAAAATAATATACAACTGAACGTGGCGTGCCAATAACGCCCCACCCCCACCCCCGACGTTTCAATCACGCAAAAAATAGCGAATTAATTTAATAGTAAATTATAAGTTAGTTTAATTCTAATAATAATAAATAATAGTGTCAAAACTATATATCATTATTAGTTTATTATATATATAGCTAACATACCTTCAGGTAATACCAACATACGCATTATAGAAATAATTATAGAAAAATATAATTATAGTTTTTATTTCATTTTACAAATGTTTTAGCAATCAAATTATTATTTTTGTCATAACTTATGATAAAAGTCATGCTTTATTAGTTTTATTAATACTTTTGCCATTTTAACAAATTAAAGATCAATTATCAAATTCTAGCAAAAGTTAAAGCTCAAAGCAGGTCAAAACGCGTTAAATTATGCAGAAATATTACACCAAAGAATAATTTGATTTGCTAGATTTCTGTCTTTCTCTGCGAGTCATAGGTGCCATCATAACGAAATCGAGGAAATGGGGAGTTGGGGAGGGCCAAATATTTCTAATCTGGAATTTCAGTGATATAACAAGCACACAAGTACCTATTGTAGAAAATAAAAGCTATTTTTAATGAAGCTCGTGTATTAATAAAAAAAAAAGGATAAAGAGGTGCAGAATTTTAGGAATTTGACTGAATTTTGATTTAGAACTTCAATAAACGGCGTGCCAAAAATATCTTCCCGCGTGCCAGTTACGGCACGCGTGCCATAGGTTCGCCAACCCTGCCCTATACGGTCTCTATTGCCTGGACTAATAAGAGATGGAAGGAATTTCTATCTAATGAAATATTTTTTTTTCAAGATAGAAAATTTTAAAACATAAAATTGTTTATGGATGAAATTATGAAATAGTACCCTGATCCTCCTGGGTGGCGGAGAGGAAACCAACTCTAAAGATCTATCAAGACTTCATGGATAAGGATGGTGACTTTCGAAAGGTAGGTGTGATAAGCGGTGTTTCCTTTTTAATATCACCCACTACCGTTGGGGGACAAATAACAGCTCAGGATCCACCCGAGCTTAACTACTCAAATTATGCTCGTTGGTAAATTTTTGAATATAGGTCAGAATATGGAAGATTAAAAAGAAAATCTGTCTCCTGATCACCCTCAGAGGAAACTATGTTTAAGGACCTATAAACGCTTTAGAAATAATCTTTTTTTTTTTAAGATAGCGACTCTCTAGATAATGACGCGGTGTAAGATTATTCCATTTGAATGCATCCAGCTGCTCCCTCTCGGAAGCGACTCAAGAGTGAAAGGTTCCATTCTCTCATTGGTTGAACAGAAGCAGGTCTTGGCTAGCTTCCCGCCGATGATTTTACGATCAAAATGCACTTTGAGAAATATTGTACTTGTTGATTATGCTATTTTTGTAAAAGTTGAGTATGAAAGATCTTATCCAGTGGTTAAGGGCACTGCTTTAGTACACATAAGTAGGCAGGTTCAATCCTCCTTGATACTTTTAATTTTGAGTTTTGTTTTGATCTTTATTAAGTTTGTTAATAAAGCTTAATCGACTTTTATTATCAGTTCATTTGCCATTTTTTATTGTCAATTAAATGATTAAATGAAATTTTAATTAAATTAAGTTTTAATTGTAATTAAGTTAAACAAAATCAAATTGTAATTATACCCAAGTTAAATAAATTGAAATTAAATTTTTATTAAATAAAATAAAATTTATTTTTAAATAAATTTCAATAATTAAATTTTAAAATTCATATAAGCTATTTTTTATGAATTAAAGTGAACCTTTATTATAATTAAAAATATATATATATCTCCTAAACTTACGTACATTAAATATATTTTTATGTTATAACTTCATATCATATAATATCTAAATCATATAATATCATAAAATATCTAAATATCAGATAAATATTATATTAGCAATTAATTAGTATTCTTCATAAAAAAAATCTGTATTAATTTATTATCAATTGCTTTGTAATTTTTTTACTATATATAAAATACTGTTAATGAAATTAATTTTTAAAACTATTACTTATAATAAGCTATTTATTTTAATTCATTAAAATGAATATTTTTAAAAATATAATATTATTTTTTACACTGACATAAAATATTTTTATGTTAGGATTTAACAACATATTTGAATGCATAACTATATTCGGTTTATTTTATTTTAAAGTAAAATTTTATTAATTTATTAATTTATATTAATAATATTCTTAACTTAATAAGTAATTAGTTATTTAAATCAGTTCTTAACAATTAATTGTTAAATAGTTTTTATTAAAATTACTTGCTTTTTTTTTTTACTGTTTTTATTAAAAAAATCTAACAAACTGCTTTTCAAAAGAAAATAACAGTATATTTATATTTATTGGAAAACTCAATTAAAAACATAAATTGTTTTTATTAAAAAATTCTAATAAATTGCCCCCCCCCCCCCTCCACCGTATATCTATATATATATATTTGAAAACTAAGTAAAAGTTATTAATCCCAGTAATCGTTAACTAGAAATATTTAATGCAACAACTACAAATACATTAAAACCACCTCTTATGGTTTTAGGTAGGTATTGCTCAAATTTCCTTTTTCATGAACACTATAGTTTATAATTTAGAAAGAGCAAGATTCTGTATATTTAGAGAAAATGTAAAATATTATAAACTAAATAAATAAACAGCCTATTTAGTATTTACCTATAATAACTATTGAATAAATTATAGAATAGTTTTTTTAAAACCGGTGAATGATAAAATTTCAATTTTATTATTAATTACATTAATAAGTGAACTAATTATTAACAATTATTAATGAATAATAATAATTAATTAATTTAATAAAGACAATTTTATTTTCAAGAAACTTCTGTTTAAATTTATTGTTTTTGGTTTTAGTTTCCATTTTTTGTGTGTGTGTGTGTGTGTGAAATAAATTGTTTTTTATTTGTTATTATTATTTAATTTATTTTTCATTACATTTCAATACAAGTGCGAACTATAATTTATTTTAGCTTGATCTTTTTCATTCTCTAACATTGTTTACCATATCCATTTTAAACCTTTGAAGCACTTTGTTTTCAGATTATTTTTCCCTGTTGTAAATAATAAATAGATATTAATATTGCAGATTACTATAGGGGCGGGGGAGAATTTAGATGATCTAAATCCCTCTCTGACAATTTTGATTATTTGTTAGTTTGGTCATTTAACTACTGTCTGACTTCTAAAATTACTTATATTTATGCACACAAAGTCTCATAGAAAAAAAAAAAAAAAAAAGTTGCATAAAATTTGACTAAGTATGTTTATTAATTGTTTTTCATATATTTATTATTAAAAAATAAAACACATTAGCACTCAAGAAAGGAGGGGAGGGTACTTGAGTCTACTGTTGCTTTCTATAAATACAGCACACAACACATATATAATTACAATGTAGTTGCTTAGCCAAGATATCATTTCTGTGTGTGTGTGGGGGGGGGGGAGTCTAATCCTCTAAGCCTTTGACCTTCTGATGCAAAGCTGTATACCAAAAACTACTAATTTTACTTTCAGTATAAGTAAAATTAGTAGTTGTATTTTAAATGTATCAATGTATACATTTAAAATACAATATAAAAATCTTTTTTTTTTTTCTTTTTCAAAGTTTAGACTCACACACATCTGTATATACAAAAGGAAAATATAAATAATGTGTAGTTTAAAAATAAGTTAAAAAATAATAAGCTTAAAATAATGAAGTTGATTACATTATTAAAATAAAGTCAGTTTTATCGATTTTTTGCAGGAAAAAAAAGGATATTTTTTAAAATACCATATCGTGGTTTTTAGTTATTAAGTTTATATTATTTTACACGAGAAATGAATTAAAATTTATTGCATATAGCAAAGAAAATTTGATATGATTACAACTTAATACTTGAAATAAGCTCAAGTCACACTTGGCGAAGTTTTAAATTTCTTCTTTTGGCGGGGAAATGAGATGTGTTCTCTGATTTGTTAAAGACTTGCAACCTTTAGAAGTAATCGCGGGATTCTCGTTTCTTGCTAACCAATGGGAGAATGGAACCTTTCACCCTTGAGTCGCTTCCATCTTCCTCGGGGAAAAACATATTTCATGATCCTGATATCTCTCAAAATATGTGAACGACAATTGGTGCATAATATTTTTCCCTTCTCGAAATGAACAAAACTATAAACTGTTGATGAAAAAATAGATGATAATTTCATTCAGATCCTAATGTATGGTATGTGCATCTTAGAGCATAGGGATGGAAAATGAAATAAACTTTTTGAAATTCATTCCTTGACTTTTATTTCCATCAAAGCTTTACAAAGAAAATTTTTCAGGAAAATGAATCTCAAAATGTAGCCATTGGTCAAACAGTCTTTTCATTTTGCCCTGATGCTCCTTGGCATTAGCGAGAACAATATTTTAGCTCATGAAATGTTAGGTCGATACATTTGATATTTTGTTGGATGATAAATTTCAAAATATAATGGTAGATTACAAGGACATACCTACAAATATCCCCTAGTATCCCCCAGATTTTGGGGAATAAAAATGCGTAAGTTTTCAGTATGGAGAATTTTAAAATATTGATCTAAGGTACACAGATGATGTTTCACTTCTCCTATTTTACATCTAATAATCTAGTTTATCCTAACAGATACAGTATTATAGGTAATAAGTTTCAGTATATGAAGGAATAATAGGTGTATATTTTGAAAATATGCACACTGATTGCTCAACGTGCAAAACCATATGTATGGAACTTTAAAGCAGTTACAGATTGTCTGCTCTATCCCCTTCCTTTCCGATTCAAATTATTACTTTTGTAAATATTTTATATTAAAAAAAATATTTAACCAAAACAAAAAATGTCATAGATATTAAAATAAGGAATTACATAATTCATATGAACTAGTTCATTGTAATCGTGTAAAACGAAACTATATGGCATTAACAAAACTCGACTAAACGAACTACATTGTCTCTCCCTATAAACATAAACCCTTATATCCATTTTTAATGATGCAAAAGGATATTTATATACAATTTTTTTTTATTTTATTTTAGTTATAGATTTTAATCTGAAACAAATAAACAAATATCTCAAAGAATGTCCATCGCTTCTTTATTCAAGAAGTTTAATATATTACTTTTAATATATTATAAAGCCTTACTTTTTTAAAAAATATTTTTAGAAAGAGTGATTTTATATTTCGTATATTATGTGGTCATTTATAAGGTTATATGGAAAGAAAGCCATCTTCCAATGATAAATATACATTAAACAAAAGTTTTTAAATTTTGTTTTCACTGCATTAATAAGAAGAACTATATTTAAGAATGAAGCAAGTATACTTTAGGATGCTTACAATAATAATAATGATAATAAGTGCATATATTATTAATTTTACGGGAAAGAATCTTTAGAAAATCGATATATTTTGAAATATATACCAAGAGTTAGAATACATTTGAATGGCGAATGTGAATTATCCGGGCGACAAGAAGCCCGCGTTCATGTCTTAGACAACCTTGATATACACTATACTTTTTGTACGATATTCTGTTTTAGAATCTAAATATTATGACCATACATAATATATACTAAAATACTTTTCATATGTTTAAAAAAAAACATAGTTTATGTAACAAGTATTTCGTTTTCTATTGAACTATTTTTTCCTTTTCAATTTTATGCATGAAGGAAAACAAACAATAAAAAAAATGCTACATTTTATTTCTCATACATATTTTAAAAACACTATATCGGTGACACACGGCAAATAAAATCTCACAAGTAACATATTTTTCATACATTTTTATGTTTTGCCGTTTTCTAAAAGCAGTATTTTGATTCCGTGCAAACTTTAGAATCGATTTCTCTTAAATAAAAATATGGTCGAGAAACGTAATACTTAAAAAAGTTTATTTTCAATTTTAGAAACACCTTGTTATCCATTTCATACATAAATTTCCTTTTTGAATGCGTGTATGTCTTATACTTGAGATAAATGTGTATGCCTAAGAAAGTGTTTTTAGAGGCTAGAGTAATGAGATATTTTTCATCTGAGGCTCTATTTATTTTTGAAACGGAAATAAAATCAAATTTTCTCCGAAGGATTTAAAAAGAAAGCAAAAATTGAGTTTTTGTCTCTATGTAAGATCAATTTCGCGTTTAAGGTTTTAAATAAAATCTACTTCAGATTTTTTAAACTGAAACCATGAAAATGTCAAAAACATTTTTAGTTTCACAATAGACACTGAATTAAACTAATTGGCACCGACATAACTACTCAAGTTGTCAAACAACATTACTGTCCTTCATTGTATATTTTTCAAAAATTATGGTTGTAATTCTTGCATTCAAAGTTTTGTGCGATATAAATGCGAATTATTTGAAATGTATTTAATAATGTATACTCCAAATAATATATCTTACTTCTTTTTATTAATCATGTTTCTATACGCGAATTACAGATACTTGCTTAGAGAACTTAAACTAAGTTTTAGAGTTTTTAATAAACGCAAGTATGTAAGTTTAGAACAAAAGTATTTCGTTACGTGCTTTTATATTGACTATATTCAAGAAAATAATTTTGTTTATGATTTGGGATTTGAAGTTGATTATTCAAATCATTGTGATCTGCTGCTATCTAGAGATGTAATTTTTATTAAAAATTTTTCAGCAATAAGTGGTAATTTACATTATTAGACAAAAACACACGTAGTAATGTTTTTAATAAGGAAACATCTAAAATTTGCGTACAAAAAAAGGGTGTTTTATTTCAATACAAAGGGAATGTAATGGTAAAAAAAAAAAACCTTCTAATTTTCTTTTTAAACATTAACATTCAAAATTACATTGCTCTTCATCGAGACTGGGTAACGAATGAATTCAGTGTCATACCTCTTATAATATCTGAAATGATTGTTTGGCATTATTTGATTAAGTGCAATAAAGAATTGACTGTGGAAAGAGAAAAACTTCTCCATTGGAAAGATGTGAGTAACAAGAGCCTTGTCAATGATTCCAATGAAAAATAAATTATCACACAAATACTGAGTAAAAAGTAAAATACGATTAGGAATTATACAGTTTAATAGTCTTACAGAAGAGTCAAAATTAAAAGCGTGGATCCGACCACCGGAATATAATAAAGAATAAAAAAACTATCTTCATTCGCAAACATTTTTAATACTATAAAACACGATTAAAACATTCCTCTACCTACTTAATTATGAACCTTGTAGACCTAATGGGCTCCGTATTAGCTAAACGTTCCAAGCTACAGTCAATGCTCATAGGAGATATATCCACAATAATATACAGAATACATACATACTATGTAATTTCTACTATCTAATTACTATAGTAGAAATTATATAATTATTATGTTACCAGCATCATAATACTAGCTCTTCCTCAAATTATTTAAAATTAAATAGTATGCTATAATGAATTACTTTTCAAAATACGTAGGTATATTAGGGTAAAATCTGTCAGATTGCCAAATTCTACACTACATAAAATACTTCTATTTCTATGTGTGCTTTGGCTGTTTCGATGTAATAAGTGGATGCTCCTTTGTCAAAGATTATAGACAGAAAAATATCCCTGTTATTTTAGAAACATTTTCTGAAATTTTCGATAACCTATTTTTTTTATCTAATTATGTTTTATCCTACGGATTCGTAAGATATGGGAAAAGCTTCCCGAGTCATATGTAACGATAATCTTTTAATTATTATATTAAATGTTCGAAAATCTTTCTACTGTATCATAAAACACAAAATGTAGTTTTTAACATTGGAATTTAGCGCAATGTAGTGATATTTAACATGTTTCCATTAATACCTTATGTGTAATATATCTGCTAGATGACAGTAATCCGAAAAGTGCTTAAAAAATCTTTCATTTTGAAAATTACTGAAACATTTTTGAAATACGGATATTTACTATTACCTACTCGTAAATGCCGTTACATTTTCTGCAAGAATTAGATAATAATTTCCATAAATATATTTATATCTGTACAGATATTTTATTGGCATTAATAATTAATTTTGATTACTGATTCTATGCGTTATTGCAAAAACATTTTTTCTTGAGCCAAAAGAAATTTAAGCCGGTAGCCAAAAGCCGGTGATTTAAAGAAATGAAAACTAGCTTATTTTCTGATTATGTTTTTTAAAGATATAGTAAATGGTTTCACAATCATAAGTATCTATGATGATTTAAAAGGTTACATTAAATTTACAAAAATGTTTCTACTCTATGCTGTAGAGATACGTCTACTACATACATACAAAAATTATTCTGTGATTTATTTTAGTGTAGCGTTTGGTATAATGTAGTATTAGATAGATTTGGTATGAAATACTACATATTACGTTCTTCCTGTTGTTGGAATTTCTGAAAAAAAAAATTGCAGATCTGCACCGATCATGACCCTTAGAACACCACACCACCCTGAGTAAAAAACTTTATCTATCTATCTATGTATCTATCTATCTATACATACATACACACACATACATATATATATATATATATATATATATCACTTTTTTCTGGACACGATAACTTCCACAATTCTGCACAAATCTCTTCCAAACTCATACATAAAATCAAAGGGCATAAAACCTCGGTCAGGTTCGTTAATGGGCAATATCGGATCAAGGGAATGGAAATACTGAGGGGTTTTGTGAAAACCGAAAAAAACCCATAACTTCTTAATTTTTGTACATATCAAATCAGTTTAAAGTTTTTATTACTTCTAAAAATAGGGCCAAAAAGTTATGTATCACAAATTTTTGATCAAATTAAAAATGGTCTCAAGGGGCGCAAAAATAAGGTTTTTGGGAGAAAAAAATTCATAACTTCGTCAATTCTCAAGATATCAAATCCAATTAATTTTATTATAAATCTCCTTAATATTATCTACAAATTTCAAATTCACAAGTTTTTGATAGGACCAATTCGTACAAAAAAAAAACCGAAAACGAAAAGGGGGGGGGGGGGGTTGAAGAAGAAAAAAATCCATAACTCCGTCAATTCACAAGATATAAAATCACCATGAATTTATCATATATCTTCTTAGTATTGTCTACAACATTTATATAGACAAGTTTTTGATAAGACCAATTCTTACAGAAAAAACAAATTAAAAATACATAGCGCTGTAAGAAAAAAATCACCTTATTAACGGCGTATTCAAATCCAAACTGCTTATTTTCCTACTCGTTTTTAAATTCATTTTTACTCTCAATCGCATCCAATTAGTAGATTCTCTTATTCAGAAACTATGAAATGTACCTTAATCATCGAAATTTTGATAGAGGCAGAATATATTTCAAAAAATTATATCAAAGTGGGCATTTTGAACCAAATTTCCCGAAGCGATTGTGTTAGAAACGAAAAATATTGTCCTACTGAGAAAATAATTGTTCATAAATCAAGTTTTAATTAATTGAACGAAAAATAAAAACACAGGTCGCTTATAAATCTCTTCAAAAATCACGTCAGCAATTTTCATATTTTTTATATTAAAAACGAATCCGAAAATGTGCCGGAAAATTTTGAGTTGTTGAGGATGGAAAAGTATTTTTTTGAATACCTTCTTAACTTGATTCTGATAAAACCAGCTATTATATAAAAATTGAATAAAAACTCGTCAAAAGATAAAATTGTTAAAGTGGATAAATCTCTAATCATGATTTAGTTTTTGTTGGTGCAATTAGTGTACTTAACTTCGAAATCTACCTCCGCCTGTAGGCCGGGCAGGCAGGGATTTTTGAAGTATTAATTTATACATTTTGCCATTAAAGCTTATTATTTAGCATATCTAGTTGAAGGAAGAAGAAGTTACAGAAGTCCAAAAATTCCTTGAAACCCTTTAATTTTAAATATTACCAAACCATATTAGTAAATACAAATATTTACTAATTCCTGCTGGTAAAAGACCCTTTCTTTACATGTAACAGTTAAATGGTAATTTTCCTAAAATTTCATAACTATATATAGGAGAGCGTAGCCGAATTTGGACCACTTTACCTATTTTAAGGTGTAATTCACTTAATTTTTGAAATATCTGCAAAACATGATTACACGGGGTCAATCTAGTCACCTATTAACTGAATAAGTCTTTAGATCAATTTCTTTTTGAAAATTTTAAATTTTATTTTTATTTGAAAAATTTGACAAAAGTGGTCCAAATTCAGCAATTGGTCGCCTAAGTTGGACACCCAGTCTCCTAAATCGGACCAAATAATATCAGGTTATTTTAATGACTAGAGAATATAACTAATTTTATTAAAAGCAAAATTTGCGATTAATGAAACAATCAAACAAAATAGCAGCAATGAAATATAATGAAATCAAATATCTGAAAATAAGAGTAATTGTTTTAAATCAAAATGTATTCAAAATATAAATCAAAGTTATCAGTAATTAAGGATAGAAATTATGGAACTAATTGTCAGTTACTTGAATATCAAGTAAGGAGTGATGCAAATCTTACACATGAATTTCGTTTATTGAATTTTTGTTTTCTAGAACTCACAAACTGGAACCGTATTTGGCAATCTGAACACTGAATCATTTCTGCTATTTTATTTTTCTTACAAATTAGGCAAACCCAATCATCACTGTCTAGATTTTTCTTTTTAGATTCTGAATTGTTAGACTATTTTTTTTTTTTTAAATAGAAGTTTTCTTTACATTATGTTTGTAGTTCTTCTCTTCCATCATTTCCTTGCTAATTGCATTACGCCTATTTTATAAAACTTGATGTTCCAATTGCTTTTGTGCTGTGATAGCTTCCTTTTTCGCGTTTTTTTTTTTTTTTTCATTTCCAGGTTTACTTTATATGACGAAGATGCAAACAGAACTGTTTTTTGACTCCCAGTGTACATTGATTTAACTGAATTTAGCAAGAAAGATAAGATTTCAAATGTTTGTTTTTTTTTTTTTTACTTTCGAGGAGGATTTATAGCTGCAGCCTTCTTGGAGGTATTTCTTTACAACTTACTCTCTCCTTTTTGTTCCCTATATCTTTAACTGTTTTTGTTCTCGCGGGTGTTTTCTTCCAGACTGTCTTTTTCAACATTTTCAACATTATAATAAAAAAAGGTGTTTAAAAATATCCTCTAATAAAAAATAGGCTACGATTAATCAAACGCATACATTATGTATTCAACCAGTGAGACTTTAGCCCTCCCCCCGCGAAGCCTTGAAATACCCCCCCCCCTCCGGAAGGTTTGAGATTTTATGTGATTTAATGGCAAAAAAGTGTAATTCCACCACCGAGAACGGTAAAAATTCTGCCATCGCATATATCCTCCAGGAGGAAAGGCTTGAATTGAACTCTGTAAACCAAATATGACGTAGGAATAAGGAATTCATAGAAAATAAATACAAATACATACAAGATAAAAGAAATTGGAAACAAAATTTATTGCATAAACATTTAAAAATATTTTTATGTCTATATAGGCCTAAACTGTATAAAAAAATAACCCAGATATACAAAAAAACTTGCATAGAGATAGTAATCCATTATAAAATATTAAAAAATGCAAAAAAATAGTGCAGAAAGCGTACCGTCCGCGAAATTGATTACTTACTTTTCCAATTTATGATCGCTTATCTTGTCCAAATTAAGCAACTTAAATTGGCCCAATTATGGACTTCAGCGTTAGATGGCGTCTCTTCCTGTAATTATGAATGCAGAATGGCAACGGTCCAATTAAATCGGCGGTCCAAATAGGGCTACTCTCCCCTATATATATATATATGCAAATATTTTATTCTGATTTTCGAAATTATAAGAAAAATACTTAATTGCAAATCACTATTTTATAAATTTGAAGAAAAATACACCAATATGCACTCCACGTAATTATTACTTTTATCAATAATCCAGTTCGTATAATAATTCTATGTTATCTGAAAACCATTTTCGCATGTGCAAAACCAAATTGAAGTTTACCAAATGATCGGTAATTTTTTTCAGATGAAAACAAGCGCATACACACATGTATATGAACTGCCAATATAACTAATATTGGTTATTATATTTGAAGTTTGACTACTGTCAGAATTTTGGTTGCTAATTAGTTCAGTAAAAGTCTAAAATGAATGTATTTAGAACGGTTTTTAAACTTTTTACTCTTTGCTTTAGCCCACTTCAAAGCACACTGTATTATATATTTAGGCATTTCACAAAATTAAAAAAAAAAATGTTATCATTATTAATTGCGAATTGTCAAAATTTGTCTATCGAAAAATTCTGAAAAAGAAATTCTTTTTATATCAGAATAATGAAAAGAATGGATGATTACAGTATCTTGATGGAACAGATACAGTGACTTTAAATTTAGAAATGACTTGAGAATTCCCCGAGAATAATTACTAAGGGTAAGCTGTAGGTTATCTTAATGCGTATTCCTAAATATAGAATTAATGGAACTTTAATGCATGCACAAGATGTTATCAGGAAACTCACACGGTGAGAACGTATACTGGCAAAATAAATTAAGATACATTTCTGAAAAGTGACAACAGTGTAATTAAAGTAATTTTTCATCTTACTTTCTCCCTACCAATTATTAAGTCAGTAACATGATGGATGTTCTAAAGATACTTTTCTAACTGCAGTTAAGTGCAGAGCTCTAAAATCTATTGCACAGAAAACTATTTATTTTTCGAAGTAATTTGAATAATTCATAAAAAATTATGAGTCTACATTCTAGTATTTTTTACAGTATTGTCAGCAGAATCTAAGAATGTACAATATTAATGTTTTCCTTAAGTATTTAAAAAAATTTAAGGTGAAGGACATTAAATATCTTTTGAAAATAATGTTATTTTTGAAATAGATAATTGCTCTTTCATTAAGAAAAAAGCAAAATTTTCATATGATAATTAACATAATATTTACATATATTCTACATTTATAACATTTTAGAAAAAAGAAACATTTAAATATATAGTCCTAAGTTATTTTTTAAATTAAAAAAGATTAATGCAACACACAATTGGAAATAATCGCGTGCATAAGAGAAAAACTTTAAAAAGTGAAATTCACATATTATTTTTTAATAAAATGGGTAACTACGTTTCTTATCACATGTACAATGATTTCCAAATATATTAATAGCAGAGTTTTTATGAGATTTCTCATCAATATATTTACATACGGGCTTTTTACGTTGTGCATAATCAAATAATTGCGATAAATAAATCAGCTTAAAACTTTCAAAAGTCATTTAAAGGTGTAAAACTTTCTAAATTAGTATGAGAAGTGGTTTTTTTCTGGGAAACAAAACTTAAAGAAAATGCGTAAATTATTTTAATTCAAAATATCTATATATTTTTATGAAATAAGTAATGGTAAAAAGATTTACTTCAAATACTCTGCTTCAATAAGTTTTATTTTAAAAGTACAGATGGGTGGCAAAATAATATGAACACCCATGAAAAAGGTATGGTCCATTTCAAAGGACCAGAACGCGCATGTCACTTTCACTCAATTCTGCCACCTAGTGGTTATTAAAGGTAAGGTATCAGTCGCTCAACATCAGTCATAGGTGTTGATTGATGTCTGCGAAGTACAACAGTGGACGGAAAAGAAAGCTTTCTGAGAGGGATAAAAGAGAGTTGGCCCTCATAGCGGTCAGAAAGTGCAGGTAATCTTTACCCCAGATAGTGTCATATATAAATAGTCATCTCCAGAATCCATTTCAACAAGAACTGTCCAAAGTGAACTTCATGCTTCAAACATTTATTTAAGAGTTGCAATTCGTACACCGTTGGTGTCATAGGTGTTCGTATTATTTTGTTACCCATCTGTAGTTAAAATGTCAACTACAACTTATTCACATTAATATTTGTGATATTCACTTATGAATAGGTTCGAATGCTAAGTTAGGTAATGCGACATTCAGAACAATTGTATAATTCAACTATTAATGATGCAGTAAATGGATTAATATTCTCTAGTACACATGTGGATATTTTTACTTTTTCAAATTTTACATATTTTCTTTTGTGATTTTTGTTATAAGCTTGTTTCCAATATTAATCATATCTTGTCTGTCAATACACAAAAACTTTTCATTATAATCTTAATATTATGTTAGAGAATTTGTAAACATTTAAAAATTTCAACTAGTCATAGATTCATATTGCAGAAAAAGTAATTTTTGAAAGTAAATTTTCAGTTTTTATGAATTGTGGATGAATTGTCGCAAACTGAGTAACAAAACCTATGCAAATTGCATCAATGTATCCTTAATTTGTATTTATAAACAGAGATTACAAACGTTTGTAATCGACATAATTGAAGATTTGTTAAACACAATATTTCTTTCAATTTTATTGTGCCGTCAAGCTTTTGAGACTATCGACAATTTGATTTTTACTTTCCTGTTTTAAATGCAGCGGCGTGGTGGACCTGTATTGATACCTTGTAACGCATTACTATTGCTAGCATCGTAAATACTTCCAAGGAAATACCAATATTTATTTGAAATAAAAATCTGTACAAAGTTTGCTTTACTTTTTAAATAGTGACAGTGAAATGGCAAAATATTCGCTGCAAATTTTGGTACCATTACGTGAAAAACTAATCTCCAGAATAATGGTCTAATATTTCAAGCCGATATTTCTGAATATATGGACAAAATTAGAACAATACTATTTCACGACTAGTGAAAAGGTGATGAATAAAAAATTCAATTGATATGCCTAAGCAATCGGGGCATAGTAATCGTCGTTAATTACATCACCAGATAATTAGATTAATATACAGGGTGTTTCATAAATATCGAAACAATAGGCTATCTCCTTAAATATTGCCCCTATACACATACTTCCAATTGCAAAGTTTCATAAAAAAAGGTGCAAAATTTGATGAGATAAGTTTCAACTCCATGGGGGGTCTATATGAAAAAATACAAAGATCAAATTTTTAGACGGCCCCCGTAGAGTGAAATTCCCAATTAGGAATTTTTTCCTTATCCATTCCTGAATTAAATACAAAAAAATCATCTCGATATCTTCAAAATTCGCAGATATATCAAAATCCAAAATTCGTGGCTTACACCATTTATCCATGCCTCTGAGCGACGAGTTTTTGACTCATTTTGAATGCAAGATAGGGATCATCCACAAATTGTACATTATTAAAAGTCGATATAAGACAGTTTCCCTATCCTTTGGACATAAAATAGGCAGCTTATAGATTTTACGTTAAACCTGTTTTCAAATTATGCTGGTGGTCTGCACTAGAGGTCTGCAAAGGTTGAAATATCTAGGTCCGGTCAAGATCCGACCCATAGGAAAGAAAGTTCGGCCCTGCCTGGCCTGGAAAAAAAGTTGAAATTGTAGCCTGTCCCGGCCTGACTGAATCTCTACATAGTTTTTTACATCGATATGGTTAAAAGTTGTTTCGTATGGAGGAGTTTTGACCAAAAATACTTATTATATCTTTTCTTTTTTTCATGTTTATAATTATTATTTTTAAAGAAGCGCCAAAAGCTGTGATTATTTGTTTTATTAATGAATCTCTATTTATATGTAAATGATTCACTTCTCCTTTAATATCGTTAATCCATATTCCATGTGTTAGAGACAATGAAAAATGCTATAAATGCGCTAATCTTTTAAGATGGAATCACATAGGAAAGAAAAAAAGCGTTATAGACAAGTTCCCTTGTAAATGTAGTCTATTTTTTCTCAGGTATCATTATATTCATTTTCCATGGATCAACAGATTTTTTCGTTTAAGAAAGGATTCCGTCATAGGCAGATTTTTTTCACTAATTTTGCTGCATTTTAATTTTTTTGCCTTAAATCTATCTTTTAAAAATATGAATTTTAAAGTTTTATTGTAAAATAATGGCCATTTAAAAATATATGCATTTGTTGTAATAGTTTTTGGGCTGAGCCAAATTTTAGTTATTTTTGCACGGAGTAGGTCAGTCAGAGGTAATAATTTTAATACGGGTTGTCTCGAGACCGGGTCTGAAAATTTCGCCCAGGGGAGACCTAGGAATAAGGTAGCCAGTCCCGGTTCGGTATAACCAGTGGCCGAGAGGTTCTGCTCTCAAAGATGGTAGACGGGAGGTTCTGTGTTCGAACCCAATCGCGCCCTTCGGCCCCATCGTTCGGAGTTTTCAGTGGTTTTCTTCTAACTTTGGATATACTTGCGTAAATACGAGTTATGTTCCCTTAGAAAGACCTCCACGGAAGGCACTCCCCCTTCGGGCCCATATCCCTCGTGTGGATAATTGACCGTCATAAATCACACCAACACCCGGTTCGGAATGAAAAAATACGTTAGGCCCGGCCTGGCCGAGTCTTCAGAAAAAAGTCGCCAATCACGGGTCTGGCCCGTCCGGCCCCACAATACAGACTTTCTTAATGGCCTCACCGGGGCGATAAAAAGCCTGAATTTTTGAGGACTAAAATATGAAAAACTCCTAATCGGCATGTTAGAAAAAGCATCGTTTCAAATTACACATTAAACATTTATTTAAAGGCATTTAAATAGTACAAAAAGGAGGTGGAAGCGGCAAAAGTTAAAGTGAATCGGGAGTTTAAGCTACAGAAAGAAGTTGCTTTTTCACGTGCAATTTTTAAAAATGCATTTAAACATTTTATTAGGAGCCAATCAGTGCTTAAAACTTTAAATGCGTTTTTCTGCATGATGTAATTTTTTTCTTTTTACCATTTCTCGTCTTTAAATTATTATAAGTCAAGAATCGTAAACAAAAAAGGTGCAAACTTGGAACATGTCTTTTTTGATTATTTTACATTAATTTTGTTTCGGCAAATTTGAAAAAAAAAATTACTTTGGAAAATACGATTTTTTTAATAAGTTGCATAATTTTTAAAATAAATATTTTTAATATTTTTAAATTAATATTTATAAACATCCTGAAACAAAATTAAAATTATACTTTCATCTTTAATTAAATGATAAAAAAATTAATCCAATGAATAATGTTTCGAGTTATAAAGATTTTAAATTAAATCCGCTTTAAAAAAATACTAATCACTAAAACATTATGAAAAATATTAGGATGTGATTTTGTTTGCAAATTATATGGTTAACCATCCTAAAAAAGAAAAAAGAATCAAAATTCTAACTCAAGAAATATATTTTGTACATGTTTCCCAAAACTCTTAAAGTAACATTGTTTCTTGGATTGCACGCATTTCATTTTGTGTCCAATCCCTTAAAAACTGATGAATTATTTAAACGGCCATAATTCTGCGAGTTTTTCATATATGGAGATGCAATTTTTTGTGTTTAATTCAGGAATGGATAAGGAAAGTCTTCTTGATTGGAATTTTCACACTACGGGGCCGTATAAAAATTTAATTTTCGTATTTTTTCAAATAGACCCCCATGGAGTTACAACTTATGTCATTAAATTTTGCACCTTTTTTTATGAAACTTTGCAAAGTGAAAGTATGGGTCTAGGGAAAATATTTAAGGAAATAGCCTATTGTTTCGATATTTATAAACCACCCTGTATATTCTAAATAGAATTCCGCTATTGATTATATATATTACTTTTTTATATAATAAAAGACGATTATATAATTATGATTGTCTAGAATTTTTTTATTTGCTATATTTTTGTATTCTAGTTTCACAATGGATATCCTGAAAGAAGAAGAAAATAAAAATTATAATGTGTATATTAGTAAAATTAACTGAAAAGAAAACACTTTTTGTTATATACTACAATGAAAACATTAGAAACCCCTAGAATTGTAAAACAGTCTCTTGTACATAAAACATTTACTTAATATAACGTTGTGAAACTTTCATTGACGATATTATCTGAATGTGTGTATCCATTGACTTTTCTTAACTATTTTACATGTATCATCTTTAATTTATAAAGTTTTAGTATATTCAATTAGTAAATTAATCAAATTACTGAAATAATATATGCATATTTTTTAAGAATTCATATTGGTGAGAAAAAATGGACTAATTATAAATAAATTGAATTATTATACACCTCAAATAAGGAAATGTATCCAAAATTTAGGTACTGAAATCTAATTGCTTTAAAATTAGTATTTGTAACGTATTTCGAGAAAATATAGAACCTTACTTACCACCAGCCTCAGAGAAATTTCCACAGACAAGCATAAATAACCAGCACTGAATAAGACGAACACTTTTTTTGTTTAACAGAACACACATGAATAAAAGAAAAACATTATATTAAATAGAACATGACGGCTTCCACAAATTGACTAAAATTGCTCTAAATCTTTAATATCATCTTTGAAAGTGATATAAATTTTCTTAATTAGTAATTGACCAAACATTCATAATTAAAGAATTTCACAAGAATTTTCTTTGATTTGTAGATTTATAATACTCCTTCGAAAACAAAAGACTTCAACATAATAAAGATTTGATGATTAAATAATTTGCTCGTTTTAACTAGAAGCTAGAATCCGTAATGACTTGTATAATTCTTGCATTTTCCAATTGAATAAGGATTCGACATAATATAAGTGCAAATAAGAATAGTTTGTCAATCTCTGTACCAAAATAGAATTCGAATGAGTATTTAATTCTGTTCCGATTGTCTGCGTTTGTCACTCCTGGCGTCACGCATTCTTCGTCATTTGTCAGGAAGAAACTAAACTCGTGGATTAAAACTATTTTGCTGCTTATATGCGTTGTAATAAACATTATGTTGTTTTGTTAATGAAAATCTACATCAAAATTATAAAGTTTAAATTCAAAATTACGGCGTATCTCAAAAATGTATACACATTTTATTCTGTAATAATTAGCATAATATTGTTTTTACGGGGTTTAACTAACTTTAAATAGTAGCTGAAACCAGACTAAGATTTGAGCAAAGGTAATTTATCCAGAATTGGTATTGAAAGATTAAAAATGTAGTTGAAGTTATAATGTAATTTAGGAGAGAGTTTTAAACCAACACCATTTACAATAACTAGAAATGTAGATAAGTTTGAGGAAAATGGAAGTGTTCACAATCAGTGGCGGCTCGTGAGTGACTGTTTTTGGTGTGGAGGTGGAGGCACTAAACGGTTGCCTAGAAACGTTATTGTTTTATTACCACTATATTTTAAAAGACTTCTTTGTATTATTTATTGGCACAACAATCTCACATTAATAAAGGCAAATATTTCTTTAAAAAGATAATGCAATGGTGTGAAAATAATAACATTGAAAGTCGTGTATTTAGTTCCCACCCCCCTTCAAAAAAAAGCCTATCGCTAACCACTACTACTCGTAATCTATACAAGCATTGTTCGAAAAGAACGTACTCATCAACAAACAATGCAAAAACACTAGTACAAACCTATGTTGAATATTTAAGTAAATCTGTCCTGCAAGTGGCTCGTAATGTAGGACTTTAAAATACAAACGCCCATGGCATTTTAAAGCGCTTACATTAGTTATGTTACATTAGAACATTAGTCCATGCTCTGAATGAAGATGATCTGGATCGGAGACTGCAGTTTCGCATGTATTTTATAAACACCTTGTAGATATATCTTTCAAAATTTATATACATTATAATTCCAAGATATAATTCTCAATTTCCTAAACATATTTCATTACAAAAAGTGATTTCTGTTAGAGTATGCTATTAAATTTTGATTTTTTTTTATGTCGCTAAATAATAGGATGTCTGTTCTTTTCTGTAAGTTATATAAATACTCTTATACAGTAAACTGTCTGTCAGGCGCACTCTGAGTAAGATGGAAATCTGTCTAACTCGGAAAGATTTCCAAGTCCGTGCAAATCCATAGACAAAGAGTAAAATTCGTCAAAGGCGGAATATTGTCTACAGCGGAAAAATTTCTCGGTTCCTATCGATTCCACCATAGACAGAGTTTACTGTAACATACTAAATTAAAGGAGAGTTAGAAAAGTGGTACATTCCATTTTTTTAACCGACTTAAAAAAGAAGGAGGTTATCAATTCGACCTGTATGTATGTTTTGCCCATGTTCACGCATAACTTTCTTAAATATGAACCGATTTTGATGATTTTTTTTTTTTTTTTGAAAGTGTAAGTCACCCATTTGGTCCCATTGCCATTTCATAAGTATCTGATGATTAGAACATTTTTAAAAAATAAAAACTTTAAAATTCAAATCCTTTTTTAAACGGTCGCCCTATTATAAGCACTCATCTTTCATACTGTTACTCTTTACAGAGATACGAATTCTTTCAAAGTGCGAAAACTTAGCTGGACAAAGGCCAAGATCCAAATAGATTTTTCGCTGGTAGTGAAAAGAGATCGGAGAATCAGAAGCCTGCAGTTTTGCGAACTTTTCGCTGTTTGCAAAAATGCAGCCTTCTGATTGGTCGATCTTGTTTCGCTAAGAGCGAAAAATCTATCTGGATACCGGCCATTCTGTCATCTACCAAACCGGAAGGCCCACAAAGACACAAACCGATATCGAAAGTCAGTGTCGAAAAGTTGAAAATCAACCTTTAAAGTTTCGCATGTATCAGAGCACAAGTACAACGCCTAGAATAAATAGTGTGGAAATCTGCTATCCATACAGCACTAAACAAATGTATCCCTTAAATGTGCAATGATGCTGTAATCCAATGAGCCGATTGCAGCGACATATGCGTTATATTTTCAAATTTCAGTGTAAACAATGTATTATAACAGCGTCTAGACCAAATGATCTTGGAGTTTTAGAAAATATCCTCAGATGTCGCTCCGATCTAGTCTTTGAATTTCAGCATCGTTTTACATTTAAGGGATACAATATTTTAGTACTTTCTAAATACTACTGCTATAGCGCCTAGAATATATAGTGTAGAAATCGGCTGTCCCTGTAATGGAGGATATTCCATTTTCGTTTTGATCACGTGGTCAAGGTAAAAACTTCTAGCGTAAAGAAGGGAAGGCCCCGTAGACGTGTAATATAAATCCCCGCTTGCCAATGAAAAAGTTCATGTGGCAAAGCAGTAGTATCTTCCCTTCTTATCAGTTATAAGCTCTTTGGGTAAATTACCAGTATCACGTTACTTTTTTCAGCCTCGAACCCAGATTTGGAATATCCTCCATACTTAAAAAAAGCTCTAAAATATTATATCCCTTAAATGTGCAACGATGCAGCTGAAATATGAAGATCGCAGCGACATCTGCAGGATATTTTCTACAACTGCAAGATATTGCTAGTCTATACAATGTAATACTAGTATTACGAAAATCCCGCAGATG
Organism: Maratus speciosus; assembly: GCA_963932465.1. Classification (NCBI taxonomy): domain Eukaryota; kingdom Metazoa; phylum Arthropoda; class Arachnida; order Araneae; family Salticidae; genus Maratus; species Maratus speciosus. The sequence goes on along the minus strand of OZ010788.1, from coordinate 354,396,156 downwards.
TCGCTGCGATCGAGACTTGGCATTTTAGCAGTATCGTCGCACATTTAAGAGATACAAACTTTTAGCACTGTTTGGATAGAATATTTCCACACTAGGTATTCTAGACGCTGTACTACTGCTACAGCGCCTAGAAGATACAGTGTGGAAAACGGCTATTCCTATAATGCTTAAAAAGTGCTAAAAACTTGTATCCCATAAATCTCCAACAATGCTCAGCGGCAATATGCTGATACGAGCGCCATCTCGTAACTCTTTTCAATATAAACACTGCGTTTTCAAAAATTATAGAATGTTAAATGTCGGAAACTATAAATATAAGATATTTTGGTCTGTTATAAGCTAATTTAGTTAAGGAATGACGTGAAATAGGTTAAAGAGTCACTTTTAGAATGACTATCGTTTTTAAATCACTACGATGGCGCTACGATCGACATCTTATTATTCAGCATCGTTGTACATTTATGGGATTCAATTTTTTAGCACTATTTTGTAGCGTTTTCCACACTGTATCTTCTAGGCGCTGTACTACTGCTACAGAGTCTAGAATATATAGCGTGGAAATCAGCTATCCAAGTAATACTTAGAAAAGTGCTAAAATATTGGATCCTTTAAATGTCAAACAATGCTGAAATCCAATGAGTCAATCGCAGCGACATCTTAAGGAAATTTTCTATAACTACAAAACGATTTGTTCTAGACGTTGTAATAATACGATGCTGTTTACTTTGAAATTCGAAAATATATCGCAGATGTCGCTGCGATCGGTTCCCTGGATTTCAGCTTCATTGCACATTTAAGGGATACAACTTTTAGCGCTGCTTGAATAGCAGATTTCCACACTATGTATTCTAGACGCTGTACTACTATAGCGCCTAGAATATATAGTGTGGAAATCGGCTGTCCCTGTAATAGTTAAGCGCTAAAATATTATATCCCTTAAATGTGCAACGATGCAGCTGAAATATGAAGATCGCAGCGACATCTGCAGGATATTTTCTACAACTGCAAGATATTGCTAGTCTATACAATGTAATACTAGTAATACGAAAATCCCGCAGATGTCACTGCGATCGACACTTGGCATTTTAGCAGTATCGTCGCACATTTAAGGGATACAAATTTTTAGCACTGTTTGGATAGAATATTTCCACACTAGGAATTCTACACGCTGTAGTACTACTGCAATAGTCAGTCATTATGTTTCGGATATATGAATCTGAGGATCCAATGAGAGCGGCTCAGAATCGGAATTCAGTAGTTATTGTGAACATGCTTACAGCATCTAGAGCTAGACCAAATTACAGCGTCTAGAATACATAGCGTGGAAATCTGCTGTCCAAACAGCGCTAAAAATTTGTATTCCTTAAATGTGCAATGACGCTAAAATCAAAAATGCCCATCGCAGCGACATCTGCGGAATATTTTCAGATATCAAAGTAAACATCGTATTATTACAGTGTCTAGACCAAATCGTCTTGGAGTTTTAGAAAATATCCTGCATTTGTCGCTGTCATCGACTCATTGGAGTTCAGCATCGTTTGACATTTAAGGGATCCAATATTTCAGCACTTTTTTAAGTATTACGGGGATAGCCGATTCCCACACTATATATTCTAGACGCTGTAACGATAGAGAAGAATTAGGGGTGGGGTGTACTTTCCGTAAAAAATTCCGTTGAAAAGAGGCATTAACATAACTGGCCCTACATATGTACAGGTTTCCAGATTTCGCTTGTTATCACTACGTGCCGTTAATTCCCAAATTGGCTCAGCCGAGTTTAGCAATCTGATTGGCTAAACCTGTTATTTATATAGTAGAAAATTATATTTATTTTCTTATGAAGTAGTGTAATGTAAAATAAAATGCAATTATAATGACTTACATTGATTTATTTTGTTAAATTTGATCAAAATCACAGTAGAGTAATACAAAATATTAATATTAACGAACAATCAGATTGCTGAGTTCAGCTGAGCCAATTTGAGAATTAACGGTTTGTTTGTTTTGTTTGTTTATTGACCCTCTTTGGCCCGGTGAGCAGCTTTCTATTTCTGTATAGCTGTCATAATCCACTACCTAGATAAACTACAAGAGACAGATACGACAGAAATCAAATAAACCGGCACAACGAAGTACCACCACTGTCAACATTAAGTCCTATACAGCAGCGTCAATCCAACTCCGACAATGACGATAAATCTCATTCAATAACTGAGAGAACAAAACCAACTCTTCATTACCCTTTCTCCCCATTGCTGAAAAAATCTCTTCGTACGACATACTCTTCGATATCGATAACTTGCTAAAAATCTTATCCCGAATCCTACAAAATTTCTTACACCTCAAAAACAAATGATCCTCGGTTTGCTCCTCGCCACCACACAAATCACACTTAGCATCTCCACTATCCAGAAACTTCTTATGACGAACCAGAGTGAAAACAGTCTTGGTCAGAAACCGAGCAAATATTACACCACTCTCCCTCCTTAGGCACTGATGCGGATGCCCTATGTTGGCGTAATCCCAACCACGACCTGAATGATCAATCCTATATTGGTTCCAATCCCAAATATATTCCCTCTGTTTATTATTTCTCACAGCCGTCATCCAGTCCTCGGGAGAAAACCATGGAATACAAATATTGCTATACGGGCCCTTCCTGGCCAGCTCATATGCACACTCGTTGATTTCAATTCCTTTATGTCCAGGCACCCAGATCAACTCCATTTGAAACTGATCCATCTTCTTCCTATTAATCTCATCCCTTAGCATGGTGATAACCGCCACCGACTTACGATTGATCTTCTTAAGGGCCATCAAGACACTTTTGGCATCCGTGAAAAACATATATTTCCCACCCTCTAACATATAATACTTAATAGCTACCAACAATGCAATTGCTTCCGCAGTAAAAATCGAATTGATGTTGGGAATTTTCAACGCCATCCGGTTGCCCGTATGTTGGTTGACCATTCCAATCACAGTCTTGTTCCCCTCTTTTGAAGCATCTGTAGCAATAATGAACGCCATGTCTCTGTGCATCTGATAAAACCAGCTAAACGAATTCCTAATTACCTCCTCAGGGAAATCTTTATTCTGGAAAGGCCAGGCATTGACGTAAATTTTGCAATTTTCATTCACCTTGGTGCCCCACTTGTAAGTAATCATTTCGTTAACATTCGTGTTATGCCGACTAAGGATGTTCAGTTCCCTGTAAAGTAAATCCTCTGACAGAACATCAGTATACTCTTTATGTTTGATTTCTGAAATAGTCCTCTTTAGAGCCAAGAATTCTCTTCTTGAGTGGCTGCTCCAGACCCCGCACTCTTCTAATAGCACTGGGATTGGGCACCACCTTGGCATGCCGCTCGCCCATCTGAGGCCCACATTTTGAATCACTTGAAGTTGGCGACTTTCAGTTTTGTTTGAGTGCGATAGAATCATTGGGTTACCCTCTAGAAGAGATCCCATCAGGCTATTTGTAATTTTTAAAAGATATTTGGTTTCAGTGCCCCAACTCCTTCCAGCAATAACTTTAAGCATGTTCATTCTCTTGCTTGATTTCTCTTTCAGCATGGCAATATGGTTCTTAAGATTCCCCTGACTGTTTAAGAACACTCCTAAAACTCTTAACTTCTCTGAAAAGTCAACCTCCTGATCTCTAATCTTACACTTCTCCACATCCTCATTCCACCGCCCTATCTTCATGATTTGGCACTTATTTGGATTCACCTCAAAATTCCACGCACGTAACCAATGGATAGTCCTAATCAGATTCTCCTGTAAAATGTCCCTCAACCACTCCACATTGTCATGAAAACCATAAAGAAAAATATCGTCAGCATAGATGACGCAATGAATACAAGAGTCAAAAATCTCAAAGATATCAGCTAAGTAAATGCCAAAAAGAAAAGGAGAAAGAGGACTGCCCTGTAATAAGCCCCTCAGATACATGAATGGCACCGAGAACAAGCCCCTCCATTTAACTCGAATCCTCAGCTCCTGTATGAGATTCCGGATCAGAATACACAGATCTGCACCTAGCCCCAATTGTTTTTGTTTAAGCAGAAGACCATCCCACCATACATTATCATAAGCACCTTTAATGTCCAAGGCCACTAAAAATCCCTTCTGTTTGGCTTGACGTCCTCTTCGAATATCTCTGTAAATCCTGTACACGGCAGCCTCGCAGTCCCTGAACGGAATAAAACCATAGTGGTTCCTATGAAATATTTTGTTTTTCATGCTCCAATTGAGCAGAATGTCTAATATCATCTTTTCAAATATTTTTTTACTGGTCACAGTCAAAGCGATTGGCCTATATCCCTTATGTCGTTTCTTTTCTTTCCTGGTTTTCTAATGGGCAGCATGATGACTTCTTTCCAGATTTCAGGGATTTTTTTGTTTCGAGAATCTTATTATACATCTCCAGCACCTTAGATAACACCTTGGTTTTTAGGTTTTTAAAGAAATTCATTTTGATCCTGTCTATACCAGGTGAAGTAGATTTACTTTTCCTGATTATCCTCTCCATATGGTCCAACATAAGCCTTGTGTCCAACTCATCATCACCCGAGAAGTCAATAGGTATGTCATGAAGGATCGGAGAATTTTGGAATATAGTAGCAAACAAGTTGGCTTGGGAAACCGCATCAGGTGGACAGTTTGGGAAATTGATCCATATTCGCCTCCTCCTCCTTCACCTTGGTAATTCCTCGGATAATCTTGTAAATGTGAGGGCCCCTTCCAGCCTCCCTGGCAACAGAATCCCAAAACTTCTGATTGTCTTTCTTAATCTGCTTCTTCAGTTTAGCGTTATAGTACTTGTATTTGCACCATAAGTCTATCTGACCTAAACGAACTGCCTTCCTGTGGTAAAACCGTTTAAGAGCAATAGTCTACGAGTGACAATCCCCCACCCGGGCGGAAGATTGCCCCCACTCACTGGAAACCTCTCCGTACACTGAATCAACGCCTGGGAGATATCCGTTGACCACCTGTACAACCCCTCAGCATATACATCATCTTCCAAACCATCCACAACCGAGCAAACACGCTGCCAACTGACCTGAGTCCAGTACCGTTTCTTACCGCTACCTCCGTTGGACCTTTCAAGAATCCTGATAGGATAGTGATCCGAACCCAACGGGTCAGGAAGAACATCCACCTGGAAGATCCGAGCTAAATTATCCGACACAATTGTCAAGTCCAATAAAGATCCCGTGCCCCCGCCCCTACATCTCGTGGCCTGATCTAAATTCATTAAGATAGCATCCGTGTACGTGATCCAATTCATCAAATTTATCATTTTATTAGCTTTAGGGTTATTTTGCCAATTCAGAAAGTTAATGTTGAAGTCGCCAACAATGATATAGTCATGCCCGATCACATCTTTGATACTCTCCAACCACCTAATACCCGCAAACCCCTTCGGCGCGTAAATATTTATGATATCAATCCACCTTTTCTTGTGCCAAATTTTAATCCCAAGAGCCTCATGGTCTCGGCCTATCCTAGGAAGCTGAAGCATTCTAACAGGGATCCGCTTCGACACCGCAAGCAGCAAGCCGCCTCCCGCCCTCGATAAACAACCAGGCCTGTCAGCACGAAAAACATACCTATTACTCAAGGATAAACTAAAATTATTGCTGAGAAGCGTTTCCTGAAACGCCCAGACGATACTATTATGAAACATACCAGTGCGAAGCCAGGGCAAGTTTGACCTTAATCCCCTTATATTCCACTGACATAAAAAAGTGTCCATAAACAAAAACTGAAAAAAACACTAATAACACAGAACAATAAACAGACACAAAAACTTTCAACACTTACCCCACAATTCAAAGTCCTGTTCAATCCAGAATAAATACCGATCCACCAACCGACAATAATCCAATCACTAGCACCAAGTAAACAAGCACAACCGAGTCCGTAGACCTTATCCATTTTCCTGATCTACTAGCATTTTATCGTTCTCTGGAGTTAGGCTTGCCTGTAACAACAATAGTTCTCCTTCCTGGGCTTCATTTGTTAGCTTCAATTTCTTTTCTTTTAGCTGGTTATAAAACTCAGCCATGACATCTCTTTTTCCCATTTTGCTTTTTTTTGTAGTTTCGTCTTCGTTTCCTTCCGACCCCTTTTCAACTACATTTTCTGGTTTTTGCTGTAAACTCACCATAACTGCTCACATGTTAACTACAATGTCCATAATCTTGTTGAACTTTTCTTCCATCAGTACCGCAAGCTTGTGGTAATTGCTTTCATCATTCACTTTTTCAATGTTTGTTTTTGTTTTGGCTGCGTAACTTTCGGTTGTTTTCAATTTGAACTGTCGCCTGGCTTCAGCCAAAGTAATATGATTTTCGCTCTTATATTTTTGAATTTCAACCTCTTGTTTTTTTATTTCACATTCGTCGTCGTCTGCTTCATGACTTTTCCCACAGTTTGCGCATCTAATTTCATCTTCTTTACATATCAATTCAGGATGTTCTTTTCCGCATCTTTTGCATCTCTTTTCATTTAAGCATTTATTTGTTCCATGATTAAAGCTTTGACACACATTGTATCTTCTGGGCCTATCGACAAATAAACTAATTTTTTGCCTCATGTAGAACATTTTCACGTATTCAGGTAACTCATGTCCATAAATGGTTAATAGCACAGTTCCTGTGGTTATTATCCGACCTTCGTGTCTAGTAGTAAATCTTCTGATATTTTGGATAGTTATTTGATTTTCTTCTTCTATCTCTTACTGGATTTCCTTGAGGGTTATGTCCGTGTCTATTCTGAAAATTAAAAATCTTGTTGTTATGTTTTCATTCATTAGTATATGCTTGACTTTGGTGTTAAATATTTGCTCTTTATTTACAATCTCGTTGGCACATTCGTAACTTTTCGTGGTAATTAACATCTTGTTGTTCCTGGTGTATCTGACTGTATCTATTTCTTTATGGTGTTCAAAGTTCTGTTTCATTTCTTTTTTTAGCCGGATTGGGTTAAGCTTATGAAGCCCGCCCTCTTGACTCTCTATAATAATAACGTAGTCCTTTAAGTTTGGTACCAAGTTGATTTGCTGCTTCACCGTCCTGCCGTCATTCCAGTTATATTTTTTGAAATCTTCATTATAGAAAGCCGTACTTTCTTTAATATTTACCTCCGTTCCCGACATTACTCAGAACCGTGCCTGGTGACCAGTCCAACGTACTCAGACTGTACACGTGCACATAAAAAGAACTACACACAACACTAATTACAAACAAGAAATATAAACACTAATATATTACAACACTCGGGAATTAACGGCTCGTGTTATCGCTTGCTTGGCAATTTGAAAATTGTTGCCGGTCGTGAAAAAAATATATATAAAAATACTCAGCATCCACATTATGCATGTGAAGTAGGGCAAAAATATAAATTAGTAAAAGAAGATTCTCACTTTTATTTAACGATACGGTAATTTCTTTATTTTCCTTTCGCAAACATATGCTAGCCTCCGGCGGTAAAAGCCACGTGACTATTATGTTGGTTCCACTTTAGGATTACCAAAGCACTCTCCACCCCTATCACTTTTCTATGGCTGTAACCAAATAGTCTTGGAGTTTTAAAAAAATATCCTGCAGATGTCGCTGTGGTCGACTCATTGGATTTCAGCATCATTTGACATTTAAGGGATCCAATATTTTAGCACTTTTTTTAAGTATCACTGTGATAGCCTATTTCCACACAATATATTCTAGACGCTGTAATTATGTAATAGAAAATGCCTAGGTTTGCTATAGTTTGGACATAAGTTTCTCTTAAAGCACTTTGCCGCGCTCTGATGTGTAAACATTATTGATGGATTGTCAGCTTTCCAACACCCAATTTCGATGTCCGTAGGTATCGACGTGGATCTTATAATTTACTGGATGCGGTAACTTTCTGAAGTGCGAGATCTTGTCTAGAAAAGATGCCGCATTCAGAGAAACCCAAATGTCTAAAACGATGCTAACCGACATCGGAAGTGGGTATCAAAAAGCTTACAATTCAATAGCAAAGTGGCCTTATAAATCAGAGTTCAGCTACAGCGTCTAGAATGCCTAGTGTGGAAATATGCTATCCAAACAGTGCTAAAAATTTGTATCCCTTAAATGTGCGACGATACTGCTAAAATCCCAAGTGTCGATCGCAGCGACATCTGCGGGATTTTCGTATTACTAGTATTACATTGTATAGACAAGTGATATCTTACAGTTGTAGAAAATATCCTGCAGATGTCGCTGCGGTCTTCATATTTCAGCAGCATTGTTGCACATTTAAGGGATACAATATTTTAGCGCTTTTTTAATTATTAGAGGGATAGCCGATTTCCACACTATATATTCAAGGCGCTATAATTCAGCAAAGTGTCTCCATTAGTCGGTGCACTGCAAAGTGCATCCATATGCAGTATACATACATATTGTATGTCACCACTCTCAAATAGAGGCACCTTACATGAGGAAACAACTGATGAAGATTATCGGAAAATAATAATATAGAATGGACTTTATTCCAAATCTGGGTTTGAGGCTGAAAAAAGTCACGTGATACCGGTAATTTACCAAATAACTTCTAACTGATAATAAGGGAGGCTACTACTGTTTTCCGCATGAACTGTGTTACTGGCTGGCGAGGGTTTTTCATTACGTCTATGGAGCCTTCCGTTCTTTACGCTAGAAGTTTTTATCTTGACCACGTGATCAAAACGTAGATGGAATATCCTCCATTATGGACCACATGATTAGTTTATTGAATACATATATCTGACCATTGTGCTTGGCGTCAAGCGTCTGCTTATATGTCATTGTCAATATACAGGAAGGAGATAGCACAAGGAAATTGACAGCACCACAGAATTACATCCGGGAGCTCCACAAAGAGTGTGCAACGGAGCCAGCGAGGTTCGAATCCGCAGCCACTTACGCTCTCAAGCGATTAGCGACTTGATGCCTGCACTAACACTCTAAAGCGAAAGTTGAGTTCCTGAGGTGGTCATCGCTGACCACTCAGCTACTGTCGGCCCTGGACCACATTTTCAAACCTGACCAGCCTACAACTTTTTGGATGCCAGCATTTTAGTACAGAAAATTTTGTTTTATTTGATAGAAGAATTTTCGAAATTTAAAAGGACACACTCTATAAAAATTACAAGTTCGCAAAAAGGCAGGCTTCTGATTGGTCAATCTCATTTTGCTAACAGCGAAAAATATATCTGGGTCCTTGTCAATATACTTGAAGTGTCAATACAAACATTGCTACATAGTCTGCATTTTGCTTCTTGACAACGGCGTCCCACAAAAAATAATTCTTGAATATAAACCGTGGCTGAATGGTTAAGGCACCACACCACTAATCGCTTGAGAGCGTAGTTGGGCTGCTGGTTCAACTCCCGCTGGGTCCGTTGCACACTCTTTGTGGAACTCCCAGATACAATTATCTGGTGTTGTAAATCTCCTTGTGCTATCTAGAACCCCCCCCCCCCGTCAAAGCTCAAAGTCCTTGTGCTATTTCCTACTTGTATATTAACGATGACTTATAAGCGGGCCCCTTATGTCAAATTCATGCGTCAGGTGTATGTGATCAATAAATAAATGAATGTAGACTGTTCTGAATTCAATGTACCTGTTTCAAAAAATATCATATGTATTAAATGCTAACAAAATCAATACTTCTAATGAATTTATTAAAAAATATTTGTTTAATAAATAATTTTTGTAAATTATAATTTATTTGACAAATAATTTACTTATTCAGCAGATGTTGAAATCCGGATAATTATGTGTTACAGTATGAATAACTAAAAAGTAGGAAATAAAATATTCTTTTCAAAAAAAATATTAACCGACTTAAAAAAAAAGCGCTAAAAAGAACTAAATAATTCTTTAAACTTCTCTAATGACGAAACGTTATCCATTAACTGCACATCGGACATCATGTATCGGCATAAAAACGTTAAATTTAATATATAGAATTTAATAGCTACCAAACATGGATTTTCTAGAGAATATTTTTTACAAAAAATTAATTTACATATTTATGATTTAATTTACGAATATATACGTATAAAAAGTAATCAATTACTTTTTGAAGTTGGTGCCAAACATTCACAATCGATAATGGTTAAATTGCTGAAGAAATAGAGGCATTTTTTTTAAAATTTTGTATAATAATTTCCATCATCACTTTATTCATGGTAATAGCTACAATATATTCACAATTTTACTATACTTAAGATAGGTTGGCAACAACCTCAAAAAGTTATTGATTACTTTTTATACGTATATAGTCGTAAATTAAATCATAAATATGTAAATTAATTTTTTGTAAAAAATATTCTCTAGAAAATCCATGTTTGGTAGCTATTAAATTCTATATATTAAATTTAACGTTTTTATGCCGATACATGATGTCCGATGTGCAGTTAATGGATAACGTTTCGTCATTAGAGAAATTTAAAGAATTAGTTAGTTCTTTTTAGCGCTTTTTTTGAAGTCGGTTAATTTTTTATTTTTTTTTTTAAGAATATTTTATTCATAATTTGGATTGTTCGAAGCTCCAGCCTAAGCATCTAAAATTCTATTTGAAAATTGAATTGATTTAATATGATGAACAACAGTATGCAAAACATTTCACAATTGAATATATACTTCTAATTCTTGGTAATTAGATATTGAATTTCATTAAGAATGGGCACAATGTATCATGCAAAAGAATGAAGAGATTTTATAAACAATCACCAAATTTAAAGAAAGAATACCAACATAAGACAATATGAGATATTATCAGAAAAGGAAGAAAAAATGGGTGACGCATTTATAGAAGCTCTACACTACTCAAAAATTTATTCAGTTTCAAATTATTCTGTTTACTGATATCAGCTCAAATAGTGTAGGGAATTTTATGCACCTCGATAGAATCTTCAAACAACCAAAGTCTGAAAATATTGGAGGGTAATACTCCCTAACACTTGTAAATTAAATAACATTATGAAATCCTTAAGTATAAGAACTCTGAATTTCAGAAAAGTACGTTGACCAATTTAATGATTCATTTTGTTGAACATTCATAGCATAAGAATCTTTCATGCACATTGAATTCCATTTAAATTTTCAATTGTACATGCAGCATTATCCAATTACTTACTTGCTTGTATCCAGCTTTAAAATATTCAGTTAATACGAAGCTTTTTAATAGATATTGTTCCAGAGGTAAAAGTGCGTCACTTTTGGTAAGTTTTGAAGAAAAAATAATAATAAAAATAATAATAAAATAATAAAAATTGTGATATAAAACTGATTTTAATAGCGTAATGTGTTTTAAAATAAATATGATAATTTCACATTCCCTGTAATCTGAAAACAGTGAAATGAAATTTATAATTATAGAATAATGAATTGGAATCTCCGTTAATTGCGATTTCGTCATATCCATCAATCCATTGTTCTTCACTGCCATAGCATGTACAAGTACATATTCAGTCGCATTGTATATACTTATAATATTCTTCAATCGCATGGTATGTATAGTATACTATTTTATATTAAGCGCATTTCTATATGTAACACAATTATCCTGCCTTTGACTACGGGTAACATGAAATCTGAATGTACTATTTTTATGCTATTAGCATTACTTTTTTAAAAAACAGTCTCTGACAAACATTTATACTAGAGTAGTTTCAAGGAAACTTTACCACAAGGAAAACATTTTTTAAAGTGGTTATGATTGAATATAAAAGTAGTCTCGTCACCTTGCCATTTATCAGCGCATTAAAAAGTATTTTTTCCAAAAAAAATTTTTCATTTAGTATTGCGCTGGCTGTATCAAATTATTATTATCTAGTATAAGTCTAAAAGACAATGCTGTTTCTTTAATCATCAGTCCAGAGGTTTCTACTGAACCAATTTTGATAATTATTTTTTTTACATGAATGCTGTTCAATTGTAGATGTGTCTGTATGAGCTATTTTTTTATTTTTTTTTTTATTTTTTTTTATTTTTTTTTATTTTTTTTTTTACTGTTAAAAGTTTTTTGTGAAGCTTCTTCAAAATGGAGGCACTCAAATTGCTTCCATAGTTGTAGAGAAATACGAAAACGGAGTTTGATCTCTATTATTGATTATATGCTTATTGATGACAATTTCTCATTACAATTAAAAACAACTATTTATAAAACTGTACAAAAAAAGCATCAGACCTTGAAAACATACATTTACCTCATAAAACTGTTTCTATCTATATATAACAAATCATACTTTCAAATCAAAACTGTTTATTTTCAATTTCTCTTTCTTTCCGCTGGTACTAATGAGGCGCTTTGTGAAAAACGACATTGAAATGAGAGAAATAAGAGAGAAAATGCATTTATATTTAAAAGAAAACTGACATTTTGTTTGATAAAACTAAATAATTTATCACAAATGCGTAAAAATGCATACATGTCTGGAATTTTTAATCGCAGATACTGAGAGTCATGTCATGTTTTTTGCAGCCGACAAACGTGACTTCAAGTATGGTAAAATATTTAGTAGTAACCTATTGCGTGTAAAAATATTTTCATTAATACAGATAGGAGAGATGTAAATGTTTTGAGAGAGTGAAAATGAGGCAAAGTTTAGATTTCGAGCAACATAAAAATTCTATGATTGTGTCAAAGTGAAATAATTTTTTTCTGATTTTTCGTTCCGTACACTGTCAGAAAATAACTGCAAATTTATGAGCCTTTGCTGTTCAATTTTCACGGGAAACAGCCTTTTTGGATGAACAATGGTCTGATCCACTAAAAAAAATACGATACGACCCCTTACAATTTCTTCAGCTAGGGTGTAACCTCTCGTTTCAGTCGTGTTTCGAAAAATAATGTCGGTTAGCAGCGACCATAACATATTTTTTAACCCGCCAAAAAAGCGATTATGTGATGATTCTCAAACTGGCTACGGAACAGTAAGTAAAGTATTATTGTGTTTTGAAGTGAATTATATCTTTGCTCCGTAAAATTGCGGGCTGCACAAAATGATGGGCATGGAATTGTTTTTCGCGGTATGACTGGAATCTCTGCTGCCGGCCACTGCCCGAAATTTTATGGGGATATTTATAGGTACTTAGAAAATTAAGGGCAATCCACATATTCTTGCAGTTCTAGCCCATCTGTTACGTAAACGGAAAAATAAAAACCATCAAATACGGTACGACCCCATACATTTTACTCCGCTAGGGTGTACACGTTGATACAAAATGATGGGCACCGATTGTTTTTTCTTACGGGGTATGACTGGAATCTCTGCTGTCGGCCTCTGCCCGTAAATATTTTTAACAGTGTCATACTTACCATAAGAACTTCCATTGATAAATTCATTATATTTCCATATCTTGTTAATATTTTACTACTTACGTATCGGAATAGAGTTTAGTTGTTCAAAATCCCTACAGGCGGAGGTAGATTTCTGAGTTAAGTATACTAATTTTACCAACAAAAACTAAATCATGATTAGAGATAAACCCACTTTAACAATTTTATCTGGCCACTTTTGACGAGTTTTTATTCCATTTTTATATAATAGCTGGTTTTATCAGAATCATGTTAAGGCAGTATTAAAAAAAATACTTTCCCATGCGCAACAACTCGAAATTTTATGGCACATTTTTATTAGAAAAAATATGAAAGTTGCTGGCGTGATTTTTGAAAAGATATATAAGCGACCTGTGTTTTTATTTTTCGTTCAATTAATTAAAACTTGATTTATATACAATTATTTTCTCAGTAGGACAATATTTTTCGTTTCTAACACAATCGCTTCGGGAAATTCTGTTCAAAATGCCCACTTTAACATCATTTTAAAACATATATTCTGCCCTATCAAAAAATCGATCATTACGGCGCATTATATAGTTTCTGAATAAAAGAATCTACCAATTGGTTGCGTTTGAGATCAAAAATGAATTTTAAAAATGAGTAAGAAAATAAGCAGTTTGGATTTGACTACACCCTTAATAAGATGATTTTTTTTTCTTCAACCGGTATGTATTTTTAATTTGTTTTTGCTGTAAGAATTGGTCCTATGAAAAAATTGCCTATATAAATGTTACAGACAATATTAAGATGATATATGATACATTCATGGGAATTTTATATTTTGTGGACTGACGGAGTTCTGGATTTTTTTCTTCTTTAACCACCCCTTTTTATTTTCGTTTTTTTTTAATTTATTTTTTGTGGTACTAATTGGTCCTCTCAAAAACTTGTGAATATAGAAGTTGTAGATAATATTAAGGAGATTTATAATAAAATTAATTGGATTTGATATCTTGAGAATTGACGAAGTTATGAAATTTTTTCTCCCAAAAACCCAATTTTTTGCACCCCTTGAGCCCATTTTCAATTTTATCAAAAATCTGTGATACATAAATTTTTTGACCTATTTTTAGAAGTAATAAAAACTTTAAATTGATTTGATATGTACAAAAATTAAGAAGTTATGTGGGTTTTTTCGGTTTTCACAAAACCCCTCTCTATTTCCATCCCCTTGGTCCGTTTTGCCCATTTACGAACTTGACCGAAATTTATTCCCCTTGATTTTATGTATCAGTTAGGAAGAGATCTGTGCAGAATTGTGGGAGTTATCGTGTCCAGAAGAAAGTGACACACACACACACACACATATATATATATATATATATGTAGAATTTTAATGTAAATTCACTTTGTCGAATAAATGTACTTCTACTGGTCGGTGTCTAGAAGGAATACCAGACAGATTTTTAACTAAATCTTAAACTTTAATGTTCTTGAATATATGGATAAGGTATTTACATATGGGGTATTTGCATTTGAATTTAACCATGATAAATATAACTGGCCGGCGACATTCTGCTTTAAAACCGAGGTCCGCTGACTCGGTATTCGGTCGAACAGCGACGTTTCACACGTCCGTTCACGAGAGCAATCAACAGTCATCTCTCTTTCTCATAATAGTTTTTGTAAGTTCAGCAGTTTTTGGTAGACTCAGAGGTTGTGGTGGATCGTCCAGAGCCTCATTTAAAGAATTTGCTGGTCTTTGCAGTGCAGAGTTCAAATCCTGTCACCAGAATTCGGCCTACCTGACAAGGCTCGGTCCTCGCAGTCACCCATTTACCTTACATACCTGACTGGTACTGGACTACTTTTTCCAGAACGTATATTATACACAAAAAACACACACACACACAAACAATATAAACCAAAATAATAGTAAAATCAACCGCTAAATACTGATGATGAAAAGTTTTTAGTCCTTAAATAATATTTTAAAGTTTGATAAATAGTAAACTGTTTCTGCTTGTTACACTGAAGCAGTTCTTTTCACAGTTTATTCATAATAGTAATAAAAAAAAAGATATCAATAACACACAGTTTAAAAAAAAAAAAAAAAAAAAAAAAAAAAAAAAAAAAAAAAAACTTAAAGCATAAGTATTTCGTCTTAGACAGTAGAAGTCCAAGGCTTTATGTGATCTGCAGCCGTTGAGGTTGTATTTGGACCCTCATTTTGTGCAACTTTGCTCATGTTGTAGCGATCGTTTCTTTTTACTTGGGTAGGTGTGGTTTTACGGCTCATGTAATGAATAGGATGTAAGTTTTTGTTTCCATCTTCTTGTAGTAGGACACTACCAAAACCTATGGCGCTTGCATCGGTGTGCAATTCTAGTCTAGCGCCTCGTCGGAATGTATACAATACTGGGGGGGGGGGGGGGGGGTTAACTAGTTTTTATTTAAGAGTCTCAAAAGCTTATTTTTCGAGGATTCCAAATTTAAATGTATTTCCCGCTTTTAATAAATCACTTAAAGTTTTCACTATAGTTGCATAATGTGGGATGTATTTTCTAAAATAAGAAGTTAGACCCAAAAAACTGTGTAATTGTTTAAGGGTGCGGGGTTCAGGAAAATTCTTTACTGCCAAAGTTTTGTCTTCCGAGAGCCTAGTAGTTCCGTTTTCGATAATATAGCCTAAAAAATTCAATTTTCCGTTTAAGGAATCGGCATTTTGCAAAATAAAATTCAAGTCCGTAATCCGATGCAACTTCTAGGACGCGTTTCAGTTTTAAAAGCTCTTATTCTTGAGTCTCCGCAAGTACTATGACATCGTCTAAGTAAATCAATATTACTTTTTCTTCAATTAACTGTTTAAACACAGCTTGAATATATCACTGAAAATTCTAGGGGCCAATCGATAATCCGAATGGAATCTTTAAATATTCGTACTGGGAATTATTCGTGACAAATGCTGTATATTTCCTACTCTCCTCTGCTACGTCTATATGAAAAAAACCATTTTTTAAATCCAATGTAGTGAAAACCTTCGCTTCCTCAATGTTATCTAAAACGTCTTCTATTCTTGGCAAGGGAAATTATCTCTAATTATATTTTTTTATTTAAGGGTCTATAGCCTACACACAATCTCCAAGAATTATTTTTCTTTTTCGTTAGGCGATGCATAATTAGAGTTACTCTCCGTTATAATTCCCATTTCCAACCATTCTTGTATTTGTTTGTCTACAAATTCCTGTTCTGGATATGCTAATCTACGTGGTCGTTGCGCAGTCGGAATATCATCAGTTAATATTATATTTACTTTTAACTCTGTGTCCTTAAACTTGTTTGGCTTATGATTAGTGATCATTTCCGTTAATTCTTTCCTAATAGTATTGTTTGTAATATGATTTAGCTCAACTTCCTGAAAATTAATAGAATTAGCTGTCTCAACTAAATAAATATCTGTGGTTTTCGCTGAGTCTAACTGTGGGATGGATCACTGTTCACTTTCTAACAAACAACTTTTATAAGAGTTTAATTGCATGTTTATTTTTTCACTAAAGTTGCAAGCTGTTTCATTTGAATAGTTTGCTCCTTTCTCACCAATTCAGCTGTCGAAATCATTATTCCTATCTTGGGATTGTTTTGCTTTTCTGTCCGCAACATCGCATGAAATCTGGGTGTGACATAGATGACGCGTCTTGTTTTTGTCATAACTGTTTCTTGTGGCAAAGCAGTGACGTAATTCACCCTAGCTTCCTTCAATTTCCGTTTCCCTGTAATTTGCAATCCTTTTTCTGACGTATTGAAATTTACCTGTTTCAAAAAGTTATTTCCTAAAATTATAGAATGGTTCACATTTTTTACGATGTATAAATCTGCATTCACTGTGTAACCATCTATTTCAATTTTTACGGTCTTAAATCCTATGGGTGTAATCTGACTACCACCAATACCTGACAAAACCAAGTCACTTTCATGCAATTTAGGGCATCCCAGGGAAGTATAAGTATCGTTACTACACATATTGACATCACTTCCTGTATCGATTAAAGCATCCATATTTTTTCCTAAAATATCCACGCTTTTTATTATTTTATCAACCGGATTTGAGTTATTGCTTACGGCAGCGTTTGCATTTTTGGGAGAATGATTTGTACACTGATCAGACCTGTGGCCAGGAATTTTATACTTCCAGCAGACCGGACTTTCTTTTTTTCGGGGGCAATCTCTCCAACGGTGAGAAAAGTCATTGCAATTGAAACAACGGATTTTTGTATTTATATTCTTTTGGGGGCTAGGTGTGTAACTTTTATCATATGGTACACGACTAATGTCATTTCGATGGAACGCTCTACTATTTTCACTACCTTGACATTTTCTAAATTCCGTGTTTGTGGGCTTAATTTCAGTTTACCGTAAGTTAATTCTGGCGGTTTCAAAATCATCTAGTTTATTTGTCAATTCTTCTATACTCGTAATTTTTGGCAATTCGTCACAAAAGTGTTCCTTCATTTCCAGGGACAATTTTCGCCTAATCTGGTCAATGATTAAAATAATTTTTAATTCTTCGAACGTTGATATGTGTAATCCCGATAACCATTCATTCAGAAAATTTGCGATTTCAAATGAGAAATCTTTCCATGACGCTGAATTTTGATTTCGTTGTAAAAAGAATTTTTGCCTGAATTGTTCTGGTGTAAGATTGCTGACCTTTGCAGCGCAGAGTTCAAATTCTGTCACCATATATATATATATATATATATATATATATATATATATATATATATATAAAGGTTTTTACTGAGGATGGTTTTAAGTTCTAGGCCTCATGATCGTTGTAGATCTGCAAAAATTTTTCAGAAATTCCAACATAGGGGAGAATGTAATAGGTAGTATTTCATACGAAACCTACCTAATAATTTGGAACAGTAGTAGTTTAAGGAAATAGTATTTGAGTAACGGTTTGTCGGACTAACCAATATTCGTTATATATTTTATTGCAATTAAATTTGTAGCTTTATTATAAACCGATGTACCAGTTCTTTTTTAAATACTCCCTTTCCTCAAAACTCGACGGGTTCATCCTTGTTGATATTTTGATTTTTGAACAATGGATTATGTAATTTTGTCACTCTATTATATTTTAGGATTTTTCAATGTTATATAAATACAGTAAAATCTTCAAAAAGAGAAACTATATACAACAGAATTTTGTTTTAACCTAAAAATCGCTATGATCATGACGTAGGGGTACTATTCATTTCAACGTGCTATGAATTCAATATGTTGGCAAATATATAAAAATAAATATATAAAAATAATAAAATATAAAAAAGGTAAATATATAAAAATATATATTTACCTATCTCTAAAGAATCTGTTTTAAAAGGTTTTTTGATAGTAATATTTTAATATCATTTTGTACAATCCGTATTTCTTTATTCTCATAGCCTCTTAAATAGCATTTTAGATTAAAGGGTATCTTTTTAAATCAAAATATTCCATCAGCATACGTATGACAGTGAAAAATTATGCACCTAAGAAAATAAAAATAATTTATTCATGTAAGCTAAACTTCGTAATTTCTATTAGCTGTTAATTAATGCAGCTCATAAATAAATTAATTAAGTTATGATGGTTCGTCAAATCTTTAGATTTTAATTTGTTGGGTATTATTCGTTCATCAGAAATATTATAGAAATAAAATATGCTTTCCAGCACTATAATTTTATGAATATGTTTAACCAAGCAACATGACATACAAGCTTCTTGAAAAATAAAATTTTTACACTGTAGACATTTATTTAAATCAAATTTTATGCATTTAGGAATAAAAAAGGAAACACTTTTGGATGATCAAAACACGTTTTCAAAATCATACAAATGCAGTAAATAAAGTTTAAAAAAATACTTTTCTTTATTTGAAATTTATTAATAGGTATATCACAAAATTAGGTGTACCAAATAGGTTTTTTTTTATCAAATTGCCTAAATTAAATATAGACATATCTTGTCTAACTCGTATGCAGCGTGTTTTGAAATATTCTATGTCCAATTTAATGGGTGGTAGTGCTTGCTTTAAACCTTTAAGACCAAAAGGTGTTTGGTAGAAATAAAAATTTTTGGTAGTTTCTACTAATTAATAGGATGACTGAATTTTTTTAAAAAAATCCCGATGTCAGGTTATGTCAAGGAATGATCCACGCAATTTTGTGGATGCAGACTCGACTTTAAATAACACAAAAACCTTTTTCTTTAAGATCACGTACAGAATTGCATATTTAAGGTCTTAAATGGTTAATAGGAAACCAGAGGAATAAGAGGTTTAGGAAACCAGAGTCATAAATAAAAAAGTAAAAAAATTGGTAAATGCGGACGAAAAAAAAGGGATCTGTCTCTGCAACTGAGCAAAATCAAAGATGTCCCAATAAAACGAAGACCATCACTGCGGAGTTTATCATGTACTGTTAGTATTCCAAAATCTTCATTACATACATTCAGGATTCCCAAGGAAGGAAAAGTTTTGAAGATTATTTTATCCACCATTAAGCCAAAAGCAACATGGAAAAATAAGCTCGACAGAATTCGATTTTGTGTACAGCATGTTCGAACTAATGGATACTTTTCGGAAATGTTGCATCGTATTCATATAGAAAAAAAGGTTTTATTGGAGTATGCAAAAAAACCCGCCAAAAATCGTGCACAAGGCTCTGCCAAAAGTTGTATAATTTGTTAACAAAGAAGAAACCCGGAAAATGATTATAGAAATGGCTTTGTCGGCTATACGTGAAAAAGTTCTAAGCAGTGAAACATCGAGTCTTATATACATAAACAAGACAATGCCAAGCCTCATTGGGAAGTGCATGATCCCAGTTTCACAGAAAAATGTTAAAAGATGGATGGAATTTGCAACTACAATGTCAACCTCTAAATAGTCCGGACTTAAATGTACTTGATCTTGGGTTTTTTAACGCAATACAGTCATTGCAACATAAGATGCTCACAAAGATTATTGACAACTTAATTGATGCTGTTGAAGTCGCTTTTGAAAATGCAGAAGTAGAAAAGCTTGACAATGAATTTTAACTTTACAAACATGTATGGAAAACATTATGATGTCATGTGGTGGCAACTAGCACAAAGTGACTCATCGAAATAAGGAAAAACTTCGTCGTCAAAATCTTCTTTCGGGAAACCTAGCAGGTAATCCCGAAGTTATTTTATGTGCAAGAATTTCATTAAATATCAATAAAAATTGTTTTATTTGTGATTAAAATTATCCCAACTTGGTATTTACATTCTTGTTTTTTATTTTCCACAAATGTAGCACTTATTTTGGGTCTATTTTTTCTAAGCAAATTTACAGGGTTCGCACGCCATTACAACACGGCCAAAAGTTTAAGGGCTCAACCACCAGTATACCATAAAGATCATTTGCTTCCGAATAAGTCCAAGATTCGTTGCCTAGAAGATAATTTTATGCGATTATTGGTGGTAGAATCCTTACAAAATGGGGAGTGGCTTAAGAACGTGCAAACCCTGGATTTTTTAAAAGCTAATTTCGTACTGTTTTAACCTTCTCACTGCCGCGAACTGATATATCCGTTCACTAAGGTGCAGGATTCACTGCTATAGAAGCATTATTTAAATTAATATAATTCTACAAATATAATGCAGTTTTAAAAATTTTGTTATTATTAATACTTTCAAGGCTTATATTCCTATACCTAATGAAATTTTTTATGTCATGTTGGAAAAATCATCTTTTTTTTATTATTAAAAAAATACGGAGAAAACAACCTTGCAATTTTGCCCTTTTGCTCGGCGGTCAGGGGGTTAAAGAAAGAAGGATGGTAAGTAAATGTTGTTAACTCATAGCATAGCACCTTGAAATATCCTAAAAATTTTCACACAAAATCATAAAATCATAAGTATAAATAATCAGTACAAAAGTAATCAAATGTAGCAACTAATTTGGGACAGAGGGAGTATTATTTTGCCTATCTCTTTTAAAAAGCAATAATCTTCGTGGTGCATTTCCTCTAAACTTTAATGTAGATTATGTGTGTTTTAAAAATTGGTTGCCAAAATAATTAGAGCACCTACCACCGGCTGCCAATTTACTTTTAAAAAATGCGAAAATTATTTTTTCGAGTGAACGATCCCCACTGTCGATCCACATATTGAATTACTGGCACCAATAAATATCTCACTTTCTAAAAAAAAAAAAAAACCGATCGGCCTTTTTCTATTGTATTTAATAGTAGACGGTTATAAATCGTTTAGTATACTTGTTGAAAGATTAATTTTTTTTGTCTTGTACAAAAGTATTTTCTTTCTGTGCAACAGTTATTTGTATGAAATAGCTACGTTTTCTTTCTCGGTGTTAGAGAGTTAATCAAAATCTTGATTTGATTCCTCAATATATGAATGCTATTTTTTAAACACAATGAATAATTATTTTCTTCACAAAGACAACCCACTTTGTTTCTCAAAACCTAAACATATATACAGGATGCGCAGGTATTTGATACCAAAATAACGTATGGTTTAAAACATAACCAGACACTAAATGGAGAGTATTTTTTGCATTTTAACGTTCTGTACAAGTGGCCACATACACAGTGGATGAAATCTTTCATTAAAAGAACTACCAACCACAATAGGGGCTTCTACACACTGTCGAAACTGACTGCACTCAATAATGAAATGCATGTTGGGAATAGTTGGCTTTGCATACACAACGGCGTTCCTGAGAACTGCAACAGTGGTGTGTGGATGCCTATTGGAATCGCTCTCAATTACTCACCATACGTAACAGCCCATCGGCTTAATATCTGGGGATAACACGTCGAAGACGACATAGCCATTAATGTTTTTGGCCATCCGTTATTGGTTTGTATGCATTGTATTGGATGGTTCAGATTCTTTTTGAAAAAAATATGGTATCCCACGTACTACAGAAATAATCCAGAGCTTCTACACCTCGGTATAAGCAACGGTGGTGACTCTGTCGATTTGAACAAATAAATGTAGAGGCACCAGGTCTTCGTCGCAGCTCATGACCCCTAGAATCATCTGTGAGACTGGATATTTTCTGTGCATGACAGACGGAACCTACAAAGAAAGGATTTTACATAGTTGCTGATCTTTTTGCGGTTCACTTTCTGTACCTGGAGAATTTTTGTTTCTCATTGGAGGGAAATACCAGCATCCCTGGCTCGCCTTGATGATTCAACATGTTAAGAAGCTGCTATGTTCTGGTCAGGCGGTTGACCCTGGTTCTATTGGAGAACAACTCTCCTCTCCTCATAACGTACACCCTCCAGAAAAAGTCTTCATGAATCACTCATCGAACGTAGAACTCATCAGCTTCCAGCTCCCCTGCGAGTGCCCCCATCTTCTTCATAGAATTTTCATCGGTGCGACTGACGAATTCCAGCGTCCTGAAGATATCATTTCAATAATAATGTTGTTTCTAATATGAAGCGGTTGCCACATCAAACACGAAGTCTTCAGTTCGCTCCTTACTTTAAAGACGATTGACCGAATGAATTTCATAAATGCGGCAATCTCTAAGTAAGAGTGTTCTTCAGAAAGTGAGACAATGGCAGTATGCCTCTTAATTTTTTCAGTTAGTCTAGGTTCTGACATTTTTACATGTATCAGAAAAATATTTTCAGCTCTTATGTACAGTGTGGTATTTCACCTATAATGTGTTTTCTCAAATACCTGCCGCATCCTGTATATTACTCTCTAAAATAGTAAATTATTTTAGAGAGTTGAAATTGACATAAAATTATTTAAATAGATTAATATGCAAGAAGAAGAAGAAAAAATAATGATTACTTAAAAATAATATGTTAAAATTAAGAACAAAGTTATATAAATATACAATGTTATGCTCAATTAGAGTCGTTTAATATTACCTATTTTCAAAACTAATTCATAAGGTCACTGATAAGATTAAACAGAAAAAAAATACAATTCTTTAATATAAGTTGCTTACAACATACTGGCACTTGATACATATCACTGTACCTTTATCGGCACTAATCCAATTCTGCCGACTGTTGTCTTATCTTATTTCAAAAAGTATGTTTAGCTGTGTTTTTGCTCTATAGCATATATTTCTGTAGCTATATTTTGTATGCTGCCGCCAATTTATAGATAAATACAGCATATTTTTTTTTAAGTCTACGTGGCCAAATCATGTGATTTGTTTTAATCGAAACAGAATACTCTTGATCTTGTTCCATTTAAATATTTCATAAAAAATTGTTTCAATACTTTTTCTAGAAATCCAACAAAGCCACCCCCACCACCACCACCACCACTAAAGAAAATAATTGAAATATTTCACTGAAGTCGATTTTCTATTTCGGGAGGGGGGGGGAGCGAGTGTTAAAAGTTTACATTGTTGTTACAAGATTTGTTTCAATTTTCAAAACGAAAGAATTAATGGGACCGGGAAAGCAAAATTCAACAAAAAAATTGATTTTTACCTTTTTAGATCATTAAACATTTGAAGGTTTTATCTTTCAACGATGTCTCACACATTTTTATAGATAAAAAAAATAAGTGTTGAAATTATTAATTTCTTCTAAAAGTAGTTCAAAGCTTAATGGCCACTTAAATCTTTAATTGACTTTTGATTTTCCATGTTTATGCTCCTTTTCTTCAATATCTATTAAACTTAAGAACTCAGATTCTTTTTTAATACTTATATTATGTTATACAGTATACTTTAACATAGGGATTTAATGATTTGTTGAGAATTACTTATTTTAGGCAGTGAAATCTTACCAAAAATACTAATTTAAAAATGACTTTCAATAAATAATTATTTATAATTTTGAGTTTCACTTAGAAAGAAAATAGTCCGTTAAAATACGTAAATCATGTTATTCTTACTACTCTAAATAATCTAGACC
The DNA here is from genome assembly GCA_963932465.1 of Maratus speciosus. NCBI lineage: Eukaryota > Metazoa > Arthropoda > Arachnida > Araneae > Salticidae > Maratus > Maratus speciosus. The sequence continues at coordinate 354,371,914 of OZ010788.1, read as the reverse complement.
TTTATCTTTCACCATTTCTGAGAAAAAGGTACATGAATTTGGTGAATTTAACATGGCGGAGATAAAGCTTCCCCGGTCCACTTAAACAAGTAAGTTCACAATGTTAAATACGCAACGTTATAATAATTAAGAATCACTAAATACTTATTTTTTAGTGATAGCAACTCGAATATTCACCTTTCATAATTCAAATTTAATAACATTTATAACAATTAAATGCAATCACCTTGTGTTAACTGTATTTAAAGAAAGGAGGTTCTATAAATCGTTTGTGTTTATTTTTATTTTATTTCTTAACTTTTTTTGCATTTGAGTTGAACGTGCAATTATGCCGGATAGAATCAATAGAATTAAGAATATGTTTGATATGTTTAACTTTTCTGTTTCTTATCTTGAATTCCTTTTAGAATCTCAAAACTTCATAAAAGTTTGTAAACCGGCACGTAATCTGAATGTGTTCTTAAGGTGTAGAGTACTGCTTTATATTTTAATATAGTCATTGTCTCTTGTATATTGTTTTTATAACATAGTGTAAGACATCCTGTAAGTTAATAAGTCGAGCATGCAGGAACTGAGCACTAGGTAGTTTATGTTTTCGAAACCAATTGCAGCCAATTTTTATTATTACACGCTTTTTTTTAAACATGACTTGTATATACTCTCGGACCAAATCTTGCAATCCAAAATATTGTTCTAAATTATGATAATTTGTCGAATTTCTGGTATTAATATAATATTCTGTAAAAAAAAAAAAAAAAAAAAAAAAAAAAAAAAAAAAAAAAAAAAAAAAATTACCTCAGCTACCCGGGGGAAAAAAAACATTTTTTCCGAAAAGAATACGCAGATGTGATCCCGTAACTTACATTGATTGCTTCAAAAAATATCTTATGATTTTAGATTGAAGCCTGGCATGGTTAGTAAATGCACAATTTTCAGTTGTTTATAAATGGATATGGGTTCGATCATCTAGAGGAAATTCATCGATTTTATTTTACCAGCAAGGTGATTAAAATTGTATACCCTTCTTATTTATAAAACAAGTGGGTCAGTGTGATCACAGATCGCACAGGGGGTTTCGTTTAATATTCCTTTAAAACACTTTATTCTTTTGCGAAATCTGTTAGCTCCACATTTCGCAACCAGGGGGCGCACTCTATTCTACACAAAACTCTATCCGAAGGAAACTCCGTTTTACAACCTATCCGTAGGTATATTAGTCGAGGGGATCGGATCTATAGCACCCGTGGATGTGCTACTCGAGTTGGTGGCGGTCTTAAGTGAGAAATTAAGAAATTTGCTGAAAGTACTATTCGGAAATAGTGGCAACTAAAATTTTGACATTTTTATCTTTCATAAGTAGCACATGTCTGAGTATATCATAGTCCTCAAAAAACGACATCTAAAAAGGTCATAAAGGCTATTTTTTTAAAAAGAAATCCAACGCCCCTCCCCCGCCCTCCCCTCACAGGAAGTTGCATGCACCATTATTTTATAAGCTTTTTATTATGTGTCATGAATATCTTAAAGCTGCAAACAGATCGCCTTGTTATATTTCCTAATTTTAACAAAATCGCGTTGCGTTAGTTCTGCATTCCACCACCAGGGGGCGCACTCTATTCTTAACAGAAGCATATCTGAACGAAACTTCTTTGCACAACCTCTCCGTAGATACATCGTCGGGAGGGTGGCGGTGCGGTCTTAACCAAGAATTTAAAACATTTTCTGCGGTAACAAACGCTAAGATTTAATAAATAAATCTAGTTCCCTTCCCCCCCACTCCTCGAAATATCACACTCTATTCTTTTTTACACTTTTTCTTATGTGTTGTAAAGTATCTTAAAGTTTCAAACACATCGAGTGGCGGTCTTAACCAATAATTTAAGATATTTCCTGAAATTGCTATTCGGAAATAGTGGTATGAACACTTATAAACCTTTTCCTATTGAATAATTAATACTTATCTCATAGCCCGCCGTCGGAAAACCCACGCAAATTGTTAGATTTCCTAATTTAAATGAAATCTCCGTTAAAAAAGCACGTGCCTCCATCTTAATCTCGCATTTGATGGAATTAAAAACAATTAATTAAATAATAATTAATATCTCAGCTTGTAATTAAGCTATCTCTTTGAACCGGGTATGTATGAAATCTGCGAGAGATTTCCCGGCCGGATGTCGAAAAATTTTATCGAAAAATTTAATATTTAAAAAGTTTAAATTTCGTATTAGAATGTTCTCTACTTAAATTTCTCCCGCGCCGATATGTCTGAAACATGACGGCAGCTGCGTACCGTTGAAAGGAAATCTCATTTCATTGTCTTTTCAAATACAGAAATTAAATTTTTATCGATCGATTTTTAGCGGATTTTTTGCGTTCTACCCTACGCAGAAAATTGAAATTCATACCAAAATAAAGTAGAATTTTTTCCGCGTATTTCTACACCTGTTACGAATTTGTACGACCGATACTTCCGCAGATGAGATTCCGCTTTTTAAATGCCCACTTCATTTATTGCTTAAATTACTCCGTGGTAGCCCTGCATCGGCTGATTTTATGGAGCATCCGCCGATTTTATTGGCAACCCTTAGGAGAAACTCCAGAGGATTTGGAAAAAGTGCGTTCGAAGCTGTGCTCAAAAGGTTGATTGGTTAATTTTAGAATTTAATTAGCCCGTAATTAGGTTAACTACAAACTTTTTCAAAATTTTATGATTTGTTGTTTAATGTGAGGCGTTCAGCTATAAGTACCCAAAATTTCAAGTCTCTAACATGTATAGTTTCTGAGAAGGGTCTCTGTGACGGACAGACAGACAGAGCAGCGAGACGAATAGGGTTTAGTCAGATGAACGAAACCCTAAAAAATGATAAAAGATATCAATTGCAATTTAATTTATTTCTCTGAAAATAAGGTATTTATACACTATATGGCCAAATGTGACCAGTCACTTTAAATTTTAGACATTTTGTTAAATACCTAGAAAAATACATGAGGAATTAACCTGAAACTCCAGGAGTGTAAAAAATATAGTTTAGGTCATATATTTCCGTAAAGATTTTTTCCCGAAACCCCATTGGGAACCGTCAACAGATTGTAAAAAATGAATATCTTTTAGATAACCCTGTAAAAACTAATGAAGCAAAAGCGTTGAAACTCGAGATTACTAATAAGTGGCTTATTGTAATATACTGCGTTCATTAATATGAGGATAGCATGCATGCTCGTAGAGAAATTAATGTTTTTTATAAAAACAGTCCAAAATTTGCGCGCATGCGTGATAGCAATCAAAATATATTACACATAATGTATTAGCTAAGTATATAGAGCAACTTTTGTGAAAGTCTCAAAATCATAGATTAAAAATTCTGAAAATTATCGTCGATAGAAAAAGCTCGAAATCCGTTGTTCCCAAAAGGAACAGAAAAGGTGAGGGGTTGTATCCAAATATGGTAGTATGTGTAATATTGTGTACGCTATCTTGGCACTAATCAACAGATATTTGATACAGCCAATCTTTTTGCTTCATTTGGGGAACAACGGATTTTGAGCTTATTCTATCGACGAAATTTTTCAAAATTTTTAAGCTATGATTTTGAGACTTTCACAAAAGTTGCTCTATATACTTAGCTAATACATTATGTGTAATATATTTTGATTGCTATCGCGCATGCGCAGTGAAATTGTTTTTGTAAATATGCTCATTTTTCATAAAATTTTTGTTATTTTTTAATTCTGATTGCAGGGTATTATATACAATGTTGTTTGTCATATTTTCTGAAAAGAACTTCTTTTATATTAAGAACTCTGCAAATTATAAGCAAAAAACTTTGCAAAATTAGGGAGTGTTTTTATAAAAAAATTAATTTCTCTACGAGTATACATGCTATCCTCATAAAAATTAACACAGTAACACAGTTTATTGCATCAAACCATTTAAACATAATCTCCAGTTTGAACGCTTTTTGTACGTTAGTTTTTACAGGGTTATCCAAAAGATATTCATTTTTGTTCAATTTGGCAACCTATGGGGTTCTGAAAAATATCCTTACTGAAATGTATGACCTGTACTATTCTGTTTACACACCTGGAGTTTCAAGATAATTCTTCGCGTAGTTTTATAGATATTTAACAAAACGTCTAAAATCACAAGTGACCGTCAGCTTTGGCCATATAGTGTAGCAGTCGATTGTACTCCAACATGTTTTCTTTTTAGTTCATCATAATAAAAGCTTGTCTTCAGAATACTTTTTACTTATAATTATTTTTGTTTTAAATATAATCAATTCCAAGGCAGGTAATCCGCAGTATCAAATGACTTTCTATAGGATATGCTGGTTACATAATTATTGTATATATATTATACAATATATATCATTGCCTACTGCGTTTCAAAAAATATATATACGGAAAAAATTGGAATTTGATGTGAATGTAGATAACAACAAATGATTATTGAATACATTTTATTGTTCCAAATCATATTAAGTAAAATACGATATCTGGCAGCGTGCAATAAGGTACGACACTATCGCTTGTTGTAGTATTTAATATTTTCTTCAAATTACTTATTTTATACCAAAGGTCTGTAAAGAAACTTATACTTAATAAGTTCACTATATGGTTTATTTTATAAAAAAAAAATAAAAAAGTTCTACCAATAAAACTCTGAAGAGATTATGAAGCAAAATTATTTTTTCTACATTCGTTTCTTTCATAAAATAAAACATTTATACTCCATTTGTTCAACGAAATATTTCTCCGTTTTAGAAGCTTATGTTCATCACATCTCCAAAAGATAAATTCCAAAAACATGAAATTTACCTGACACGATTTATTGTAGCACTCAGTACTCATTGAAATCAAGTAACATAATTATTTTAAAGAAATATTGTATTAATATAACTTTTTTAAATTCACTAAACAATGAATTGATAAAATTAATATTAATATAGACAATGTTAATATAGTAATGTTAACTTTAATTAATATTAAAAAATAACTATGTAATTTCTGGTCTCATCCTACGTTCCTAACATTATATAATCTAAGAAAGTAATCCAGAAAAGCATATTATTTCTTGGAAAAAAAAATATATATATATATCTTACCCAATATATATGAAATCCTAATGAAACGAGCGATTTCTTCTAAAATATGGAATACTTTGCGATGAAATTAACATCAAAAATTCGTATTGATCCGCAGATCTCAAAACTGGTATTAGAATTTTAAAATTCGAATTAGTTTCCGAAAAATTAATTTTTTTCTAATTTTAAATACTTTTTCTAATGATGGCAACTCAAATTTTAATCACAACAGATATTTTTTTTTCATATTTTAGAAAAGGTTATTATTTTAAACTAATTTGCCGACCACTTTGGCCTCCTTTAAATGTATGCTAAGAACAATGCTTTTTTTTTCTATTTCATTATCATTTTATTTAATACAAAACTTTCATTCAAAACTGAAAAATTAATGGCTTTCACTTCTTTCCTTTTTTTAAACGAAACGAAAAGAAAAATATTAGGCGTAGATGTCATATACGCAACGGGGTACCTAAATGGTGCCAAAACGGCGTTATTTTGCCTGACATGGTAACTCGGCTATTGTTGCTAATTTATTAATAAATGTTTATTTACATTTATTTTTTTTATTTAAAAAATGTTATAAATTGTTTTGTTCCATAGTTATTAATTAATTAATTAATTAATTAATTATTATTTTATTTTAAAAATAATAGAAAATAATCTAAAAATACATATGTAACCGGTATTCCAAAACGAGGTTTTCGCCAAATTGTCGTAAAAAAAAAAAATCACGCTAAACCCGATTAAATAATGCAACAAATACCGACATTTAATTTCAAATTCAAAGCAATGTTTTAATGGTACTACTTAGTTATCCTGTCGACCAATTTCGCCAAATTATATAAATCGCCAAACCACTCCCCAAATTATACAAATTGACGAAATTTTTATTTTAAATAACGAAAGAACAAATAAATTAGTAAATTATTTATAAATTGATTATTACTTATTATTTATTAATTATTTATTTTTATTATTTATTATTATTTTATTTTATTTATAGTAACTATTAATAAAAATAAAATGTCAAAATAAAAATCACTTGATGGCGTAAACACTTTCACTAGAGCGTATTATTCTCGGGACGTGGCTGGGGACCTATGAACCTTGCTTCCGCAAAAGTGTCGGAATAAGTAGAAGAATAAAAGTTTGCAGACGAAAAGAGTCTTTACAGTCAAGTGAATGGAGTATTTACGATCAACCATTATTGGCATTTAATCTTATAGTCTGGCGATAGATTTTGGTCGATGGTATAACCAAGTAGTACCGTTTAAATTTATCACTCAAAAAAAAAAAAAATGCTAACTGGCGAGTTTTAAAAAAGCTGTTGGCGAGTTGCACCCGGCTAACATAAAAGTACCAAGAATTCTTTGCGATCATTGCAACTTTTATGTAGTTTTATTCGAAAAAATAACTTTGATTCTTTAATCAAAATGGAAACCTTTCTTATGAAAAGCGAAGGGTTTTAATTGTATATTGCAGTTACATGACTTGGACTGTTATAATATAAGTGAAATGATGGCAATAGAATAATATTCGGCGACTTATCGCCTGTGGCTGGCTAACATTAAAGTGCCAAATTGGCCGCCTGGAGTATAAAAAAAGAAGGGTTCCGCCCGGAATTGTTGATAATAGTCACATGATTTAGGCTATTATTATAGAGATTGTTTTCAATTCTAAAAACAGCGCAAAGAATAATATTTCCTAAAGATTAAAAATTTATCTACGCGTGACTAAAACAGAAAAGAAAAACTTTAAAATCACTATTAAATAAGTAAGTGTTAAAAGCAGAAAAATAGTAAAAATTATGTCTCGAAAATTGCGTTTACACGTGAATATTAAAAAGAGAAAGGAAACTTTAAAATAATAAATACATTAATATGCGTTTAACCCTTTCAGAGGCAAAGTACTTCTATTCGTGAAATGTTGAAATCAGTGAATGGCACCAGAATTTACAAGCATATTTCGAAATACGACAATGCTTTTTTCACTTACTTAATAAAATGAAAATTTTCATTCCAATATTCTGGTGCCAATGTGACATTTAAGAATTAAATTTAAGTGGTCCAAAAATGAACCACCGCACTTGAAGGGTTTAAAACAGTAAATTGCAGTAATTGTAGTAAATTGTATTATGTCAATCGTTTTATAACACTGTTAAAGAATACTTAATTCGTTTTATTTTAGCTTCCTTTCAAATGTTTAACTGGTCTTCTTTAATCAAACACGAAAAGAACCATTGGATGTCTTAACAGCAACTGATTCGGTCTTAAATTTTCCCAATCAAAGGGAATTGAATGGAAACCCGTTTAGAGAGAAATCGCTATAGTTTTTTTCATTATATTCCAATCTTCTCAAATCTTTTTAAAACCGATAAAATTAGGGTGCTTTTAGATTCTGCGGCGACTGAACGGGGGTTGGCGAGCGCAGCGTGCTGGGGGCAGAGCCCCCTAGTACATATATATATATACATGTATAAATATTACGAATTTTAAAATTTCGCTCTATCTTAAAAATATTAATTATATTAAATAATAATTTTATAACCCTAATTTATCTATCTATTTCTTTCCTGTCTTAAAAATATTCGAATCATTTATTTTACGTTAATTTCATTTTCATCGAATTATGTACATTAATATTTAATTTCTTTTTTCCAAATCCTACTTTTAAAAATACTACACGTAATATCATTTTTTCCAAGGTACTTTCCTTTTTACTTCAATCTTAAATGCCGATATGAATTTCATTAAAATTACTTGTTCTGCAAATCTCATTTTAATTTATTATTTTCTTTTTTCTGTATTCTAAAAACTTTTTTTCGAGCGTTTAACTTAAATACCGATTTACCGCGTTTTTTATCCGCAGGTAGAAAATAAATGTCCGTGATTATAAATCCTGCCATTCCACTCCGGTACTTACCGCATTATAGTAAAACTGCGTTCGCGCTATTAGTTCTTGGCCTGCATGATTTCCCGAGCGAGTTTTTTGTGTGACTTTGACTTGCAACATCGTAGTACGTCACCAAGAAGATTTTCTCATAGATAATATGAATGACTCGTTTACTACCATTTTTGTCGGTCAGATTTGATTGATTAGAAAATAAAGTTGAGCTTCGGTGAAATATTCTAACGAGTGATTCTGCAGCAGTTCTTACAAGGGAACCACTTCTGGTGTTGCTCGCACCTAGCATCGAGACCTGGTGCGTTTTGTAGCCCTATACATAAAAGTTAGAAAACCGAAAAAATTTCTCTGTTAAAATAATATTTTATATACTTTTTTAATACTTTTATTTTTTTTATTATTACATATTTATTTGTTTATTTCACGCCAAAAGTGAGTTAAATCGCCAAATATGGAGCTACAGTTTTTCCGCCTGCTTTATCCAAAGGGAAAATGCACAGAACTTATTACTAGAATTATATCAGATTGCGATTTTTTTTATAATTGATAGCATAAGAAACAAATATTAGGTTTTTATTTTTTTTTTCTATGCAGACGATAAATATATAAGTAATAAATGTAGTTCTGTTAAAGCTTCGAAGATCATTGAAAACTATTTTTTTTGTGTGTGTGTGTGAAATACAAAATAAGTAAACTATTTTCTTTTGAAATCGAATGAAATAAAATTTCGAATGTTTAAAATGAAATGTTGCTGTATTAAATGGTCCTTTGGTAAAAGTAATCATAAAGTAAATTAATATTTTTACACAATTTAGAAAAATTACTGTGGCGAAATATGTCGGACATTAGAATTTCTAGCTATTACAAATTCAGCTAATGACATATGGCTAGGGTTGCCGGAAAGCTCTACTTTTGAAAATAAACGCCAACTGTTTCCCCGCCAAAAATATGAATATAAAGTTGCATTTTTTTCAAAATCAAATTCGTGGGTTTTGAAGGAATTTTCAAATTGTTTTCGATATTTTATACTTATTATTAACTAATTTTTATTTTTAAATACTTTTCTTAAAAAAAAAATTCAATGTTAATAGTCCGATAAGTGGTCTCGAAAATTGCATTTTCAGAAAGTTATGCTGCTGTATAATCAAGAAATATTATTTTAACAGAAAAATTTTATCTATTCTCAAACTTCATACTATAGGGCTTTAAAATGCACCAGGTCTCGATGCTAGGTGCCAGCAACACCAAAAGTGGTTCCCTTGTTAGTAGCGGAAAATGTCTGATTTTTGAACTTGCACTGATAAAACAAATGTATAACCTACATGGATATTGACTCTGGTTGTAATTCTAGAGAATCCGTTTGATTCTTCGAGCCAGTGCCATGTTTCAACATATGCGATTGCATTTTGCTTAGTATTCTGTTGATATTATATTGGTGACAGATTTCCGTAACAGCATGTGGGATTACGCGAAAATTCTTGACTAGAATATGAAACATTCAGTGTGAGTACAGTCTTTGTATTATAGAACACTGTTGGAAAATAGCGAGAGAGAAATCCTTCGAAACTGAACGTTACAGTCGAATTATAAATTTATTTTTACTATGTGATAATAAAACATTAGTGAAGTTTTAGTAATAGCCCAACATATTTATATTCAGTCAAACATGTCAAAGATTCGTTCAAGTGATTTATTATAAGTAAAAACATCAATGCAGGGGTCGTACTTGTCCTGAAACTTCAAGACCTGAAAATTATTTGGTACCAGTATTTTCTTACACAAACTTTCTTGTTAAATAAGGAGAAATTTCACGAGTTTAAACTAGAATTATTTTTCTATAAAAAAATACTGATATTTGCCCTGAAAAATTCCCTGAAGCGTACGACCTCTGTCAATGGTATATCGCAGTAAAGCACTGCAATTTAATTTTTATCAGTATTAAATTCAATCAGTATTTTACTTAAATTGTAGTTTTCTGAATCATTATACATCCTGTTACATAAACAGTCTAAAAATAATAAATTAGTTTTCTTTTTTATAATAACAAAATTTCTCAACGATTTTTCTTTTTTAGTTTGCGTGAAAAAAAAAAATATATATATATATATATATATAGAAATAGTTTTATCATGCTGCTTTAACTTTTCATATATTTCTTGCTTCTATTTCTAACCTACCGAAAAAAAATATGAAATAAATTCTCCTGGGATATCTGAGATGTAAAAGTCAAATAACAATGATAAAGAAGGCGTTCTTGAAAAATAATTGAAATATTCCTCTGGTTAAAGAACAAATTTCAGAATTTATTATAAGTATTTATGAAAATCTAATTATGTTGTGCGAAAACTATTAATTTACAAGTTCATATTTTGCAAAGAATGTTGTTAAATTATTACATTCTTTTATTAAAGAATTAAATGAACATATTTTAAGAAGATTAATTTAGCTTTCTTCAATTAATATAATTTGCAGTTACGAGACACAAAACTGCAGAGAGCGATTGCCGATATTGTTAATGATTAGCATGCGGGTCTTTAAGTATTGAAATAGATAATAAACTTGAAGAATATTTTATTTAAAGTTATACATATTTGCTTGAAATTAAACATGTATTATATTAACTTTATGAAGGGCGACGGTTACTACTTAACCCTTTCGGGAGCAAAGCTCTTCTGTTTTAGGTAGCTTTCATTACAAAAAGCTACCTATTGCAGCCGTTCGGAGGAAAGCGACTAAAAAAAAATTTGGTATATTTTCATCGATCATGACCCCCAGACCCCGAAAAAACCCTCCGTTCAAAATTGATATATATATATATATATATATATCCATATATATTATCTGACCTATGTCACACTCTAACTCTCGAATTTATGAACCGATTTGGATGTAATTCGGTGTGTACATAGTAGACACCAATGTCTCGACCAAGTTCGTTGGCCAACTTCATTCGCCATTTTGATTCAAAATGGCGGCCATTTAAAAAAATTTTAAAAATTTAAAATTTGAAATGTGGTACCAAAAAATTGAAAATAGAAAAATATTTTTTTCTTATGTATTTGACCTTTATACAAAGACTTCGGAGCAGTTTTTGTTTCGTCTATATCTTAAAAAATGGCTGAGTTATAGCATTTTGAATTTCTAGCGTAGCTGACATTTTGAAACGTCCTGAATTTTGTCACGCGATAAAAGGCGTATTTATGAACCGATTTGGATGTAACTTCGTTTATACATAGTACATACCAATGTCTTGACCGAGTTCGTTGGCCAGCATCATCCGCCATCTTGTTTAAAAATGGCGGCCATTTAAATTTTTAAGAAAAATTTTAATTTGATATGTGGTACCAAAAAATTGAAAATTGAAAAAAATATTTTTTTCTTATGTGTTTGACCTTGATAAAAAGATTCGAGAGCAGTTTTTGTTTCGTCTATATCTTAAAAAATGGCTAAGTTACAGCATTTTGAATTTCTAGCGCGGCTGACAATTTGAAGCGTCCTGATTTTTGTCACGTGATAACAGATGTATTTATGAACCGATTTGGATGTAATTCGGTGTGTACATAGTACACACCAATGTCCCGACCGAGTTCGTTGGCCAGCTTTATCCGTCATCTTGTTTCAAAATGGCGGCCATTTAAAAAAATTTAAAAATTTTAAATTTAAAATGAGATACCAAAAAATTGGAAAATGAAAAAGATCTTCTTCGTATGTGTTTGACCTTAATACAGAGATTCCGGAACAGGTTTTGTTTCGTCTATATCTAAACAAATGGCTGAGTTATAGCATTTTGAATTTCTATTGTGGCTGACATTTTAAAACGACCTGATTTTTGTCACGCGATAACAGGCGTATTTATGAACCAATTTGGATGTAACTTGGTCTGTACATAGTACATACCAATGTCTCGACCGAGTTCGTTGGCCAGCTTCATTCGCCATCTTGTTTCAAAAGGGTTGCCATTTAAAGAAAAGTAATTTAAAATTTAAAATGAAGTATTAAAAAATTGGAAAATGAAAAAAAAAATGTGTGTTTGGCCTTGATACAAAGATTCTGGAGCAGTTTTTGTTTCTGAAAAGTTGTTCTTTTGTTTATATCTTAAAAAATAGTTGAATTATAGCACTTTAAATTTCTAGCATGGCTAACACTTTGAAACGATCTTGTATTTGTCACGCGATAACACACGTATTCGCCTATTTCGATGGAAGATTGGTTGTATGGTTGGTTGGTTGTATTTATGACGGCCAATTATCTGCACGAGGGATATAGGCCCAGGGGGGGAGTGCCCTTCGTGGGGGTCTTTCTAAGGGAACCCAACCCGTATTAACGCTTGGAAATCCAAGGTTCGAAGAAAACCACGAAAACTCCGAACGATTAGGTCGACGGGCGCGATTGGGATTGAACCCAGCACCTCCCGTCTACTAGATTCGAGAGCAGAACCTCTCAGCCACTGGTGGGGCATTTCGATGGAAGAAGGCATGTGGATAGTATACATCAATATCTCAACCAAGTTCGCTGGCCAGCTTCATCAGCCATCTTGTTTCAAAAGGGCGGCCATTAAATTAAAAAAAATATATTTAAAGTGAGGTGCAAAAAAATTAGAAATTGAAAAAGGTTTCTTTCTTAAGTATTTGACCTTGATATAAGCATTCACGAGCATTTTTAGTTTGTCTTTATCTTAAAAAATGGCTCAGATATAGCAGTTTCAATTTCTAATGTGGGTGACATTTTGAAAAATCTTATTTTTTGCCTGCGACAGCACTCGTGAAAAATCTTATTTTTTGCCTGCGACAGCACTCGTATATATCAACCGATTCCGATGTGAGTGAGCATGTGCACAGCAATTACTAAGGTCTCGACCAAGTTCACTGGTTAGCCTCATCCACCATGTTGTCTTAAAATGGCAGGAACTTTAAGAAATCGCCGAATTTGGCAGCCTAATATAAGTTACTTTAAATAGAAGCAGCTTGGATAAAGCTGACTAATTTCGCGAAATCCTCATTCATAATGATTTAGTATTGATAAAAATTAGTATTGAATCTCCTATATTCGGTTTCCACTAAATTGAGCTTCGTGTGTTTGAATAATATAAGTTGGCTTTTTCAAAATAAGGAAAATGAAAGCTACCTCATCCTCCCAGCACTGGCCGGAAGGACTTTTTAAAATGTTAAAATGATTGAATGACAAAGGGATTTATGAACAAATTTATATGAAAGTAATTAGAAGCTTTTTTTTTTAAGTGTACATTATACAAAGCCAAAATTAATACCTAAATTCTGGTGCCAAGAGGCATTTGGGAATTATATATATATAACATGCCTCTGCCTTTGAAGGGGTTTAAACCCTAATTTCGATAAAACTTATTAAATAAATTTTCGCTCTTAAAATTTAAGTGGAAAAAATATTAAAAATTGCATTTCTCTATTTTTCTTTTCTGAACTCTGGTGATTTTTATAGAATTCGCTTTATAATTACTTGCCTTTGAATGGGATGATAAAAAGCGAAAAAATATAGTAGAGTAAGTAGTCAGATTTCTTATGTGTTAATAAACTTCAAATGCATATTTTACCATGCTCAATTTTCTCTAATTCTTTTTTAGCTCAATATCTCCTTAATATTTTATTCAGAGTAGATAAAATAGAGTAGTGCGGTTTTAAGTAATGCCACAGCTGAAGAATTTTAACATCTTGTCGTATCAAATAAAGAAATTAGTACAAATGCGTCGTACTTGAACAAAATATTCCTCAAAATAAAAAAGTTCGAAATGGATTCATTTTAAGGGGGTAGGATACCTTTAAACCTACCAATTTTTTAATACATATTTTTATTTCGTAATCATTTCTGAATAATATGCAAAAAACCGCATTAAAAGATTCCCATTGTTTACTAATTATGGCAGTTTTATTAAGACTAAATAGGATAATAAAACTTTGCGTTGCATTTATTCAAAATGATGAATTTTGATAACGCGCGGAGTGTTACTAAAAAACTACGCATTGCAATCAAAAGAAATTTTCAAATCCTATTCATTTACGTATTATTTACAACTTAAAACCAGAAAAAGGTAATATTTAATTTTTTCTGATTTTTTACTTTGAAAATATTTTTTTAAGTATTTATTTTTAATTGTTATTTATTATTTTTTTTCTAATTTAGTCAATATTTTTTTCAAATATTCTGGTTTTAGTAGAAAGGTTTTAGTATAAACACTATTATGTATTTATTTTCCCCAACGTTTGCTCTTTGTATGCATATTTTCAGATTTTATCATGCGCACAAGATTTTTTTCTCTTATTATCATATATTTTTAAACTTATCCTTTTAATATTTATTTATGAATTTACAAGTATACATATGTTTTTAAATATAAATTTAAATATGAGCTTTATATTTAAATGAAGTTTGATTTTTATTCTTGACTTATCACACAAGTTTTGAAGGTTGGAACATAGCAATAGTTTTTACTTTTTCGACGTGTTAAAAGACATCCTACCCCCCATAAAATGTGCGACCATTCTTCCCTGTCCCTGTCTGTCTTCCGCAAGTAATTCTGGTTGTGTGACATATAACGAAAGCTGTTCGAAATTCTATTCTTCCAAGATGTTGTCTCACCTACAGTTTGAAAATGAAATAGCTATTAATATATTAGGTAAATAAGTTTAGGTTCCCTAAAATTTGAAGTACTGATAGACCTACCGAAAGCAGGCTGTTAAGTGGTAAAATATATTTTTTTCCGGAAATTCGAACAGTAACTTTCTTTCTGTACTAATTAAAAATAGAGCATTCACGGTGCATGAAATATAAAGCTGATTTTGTACTTGAAATCAATTGTTACAGAGTTTGTGGTACAAAAAATAATTTTATAACGTATTTTATTACATTTGTCTATTATTACGTCTCGCGAAAAATAAATAAATACATATGAATTAACATAATAAATAAGAATAAACTAAAAAAAAAGGTGGTATATAGGTAATATAAACAGATTGAGAAACCCTGTTCAATATAACGATAACACGTTAAGTTGATTTTAAAGCAGGTTTCACAGATATTAGTACAGTCATTACACTAGATAATATTTGACTATTAAACCCTTATAATATCCTCAAATATAAAGATACAATGTATGTTTTACAATTTATTCATTATAATATTATACATTATTTCACAGTAAATATTTTCACGTATATGCTAATAGTAATCAGAAAATCTTATGTAACTTACTAAATGAACAGTTTATAAATATTTAAATATTTAACATTTAATCTACCAAAAAAATGTTCATTAAAATTTCTTTCATTAATGTTATTAGTAATGCAAGAAACTAAAAATTTTGGGCTACCTAACATATTGATAATATGTTTCTTGAAACCAACTTTTTAAATATAGAACCTGTCCATGCAGTGCCATCATTACCCTTTTTAACCTTCAACTGATGTCACAGAAATTGTCACATAACTAGTGTGAAGCGGTATCTGAGACCGCTCTATCGAAAGATGAATAAAAGACGCGATTAACTCATAGGATGGTGCTTTTGTACAGGACCGTTATAATTAAAATTCACCTATTCAAAAGTCTCTGGTGATAGTACTAAAGTTCCAAACGGAACAGAATTTCGGTAGTGTTTGTTGTTAAACTGAAAATTTTAAGTTAAACTATAAAAATTGAAAAAAATGTCCGCTGTCTGAGAGACCGGTAACATCAGTTAAAAGTTAAACTGGGTATGGTTTTGCGATGTAGATTACATAGATTCAGTTCTTTCGGATACCACAGAATACATGGAATATTAAAACAGATCTAATTCGAATAAACTGCTCGAGATTCTGCCCGGTTATTATTATCACAATTTTGGGAGATAGTTTGCATGGCTTATTTTGATAGTTCCTTACGATTGAGCAGGTCACATGGGGTAATGGGGTATTGCGCTAGAAGTAGATAAAATGAAATATCTCCGGTTCAGGTTATGTTATTCCGGTCCTGAAAATGGATTATTATTTTCAGCCCATAGACGTAGAATTTTAAGGATTTTCATTTTAAATCTGCTGCTCCGTGGTGAGGGAGAAAAAATCCCTATTTTTTACTCTATCAAGACATACAGACGAAAGTTTCCAGGATGATGAGTTTTCAAAATATTACCATTGGGCAAGGAGTTTTTTCATTTTGGTGTCTTGTATTCTTGCATTAGCGGGGATGAAAAAAACACTACAATTTTTACGAGTACAACGGATGAAAATTTTCTAGATAGGAAATTACATAATATATAGATATTTATGAAATATTTTTCTTAAATAACTCCCCTGATCCTTGTGAGTGACGACCACAAACTAACTCTCAGGATCAATCAAGACCTCAACGATAAGGATGGCGACTTGCAAAATATAGCATTCATATACGGTCTTAATTTAACCGAATACCACTCAGGAAAAAAAAATACCTCATGATCTATTAAAACTCAACAAATGAAATTTTGATCGCTGCCGAAAATGACAGAATAATATCACAAAAATATTTTAAAAAGAAAATCTGTCTTTTGATCACCTGCAGACAAAAACTATATCTAAGAATTTATAAAATTTTTACAAAATGACTTTTTTATATAATGACGACTCTCAAAATAATAAGACTGTATTAGATGATTTTATTTTAAAGCATCTGATCTATTATGATTAGCATATGATTACCTGATCTATTACTTGCTAAAATTATATTACATGATATATCTCTGCCTTTCCGTTGAAATTTCCCTAATTATGTAATTTTGCAACATAAAGGGAAGGAATTACGAGGTAGGTTTTTGAAAATTAGCCCTCTGACACCGTTAAAAGAGACACCATACCTCAGTTCTACAGTAGCGATGAAAAGTATTTTGGCAACCTTATATTCTCTCGTATTTTATTTAATATAAAAATGTAAAAGAAAGTATATTCCCTATAATTGAGAACACTATGACTGCAGTTATTCAAATGTATCAAGTTTCAACTTGTTTGTTTACATTCGGCGAAACCGAAGAAATATGACTCCTCCTTAGCTCAAAAGTATTTTGACAATTAGTTTGCATTTAATTGTTGAAGGTGTCAGTGGCGCTATAGCTTCGATTAGTGTTTATATTCACTTATTGTGATTAATTTTAAGGATCCGGAATGCCGAAATGTAAAAAAAATATTGAAGTGATTCTAGAAAAGCCGCTGTAAATGCATTTCTGAAAGGTAGACTGCAAGCAGAATTAGCTCGTTCTTTTAACGTGCCTGGGCAACTTGTTATTACATGGAATAAAGTTTTTAATAAACAGAAATACATCGAAAATAAGCCTCAAATTGGCCATCCAAAAAAAACAACTTGCAATGTTGACTGTATTATAAAAATGATATCTACAAGTGATTGTCGTAAGTCCGCTGTAATAATGAAAAATGAATTAAAAGAAAATTACTACATAGACATACACGTTTCATCAGTCAAACGACTTCTAAACCTCTATGGTTTACATGGCAGAAGATCAGCAAAAACACGTTTCTAATCTACTAAGAATAGGAAGGCTAAAGCTGCATTTGTAAAACGGCATAACCCTTTCAGGTGCAAAGCAATGCTATTGCTGAAGTGTTGAAATTAATGACTGACACCAGAATTTTGGTTAAAAAAACATTCGGTTTATTATGTGTGTGAAATATAGCTTTTTCTTCTTTAAAAATAAATTTGTTTTCAAATTCCGGTGCCAATCATTAATTTCAACACTTTAGCAATGGAATTGCTCTGCCCCTGAAAAAGTTACGCCGTTTTACAAATGCAACTCTATCCTTCCTATTCTTAGTAGATAACAAACGTATTTTTGCTGGTCTTCTACCATGTAAACCATAGAGGTTTAGGCGTCGTTTGACTGATGAAACGTGTATGTCTATGCAGTAAATTTCTTTCAATTAATTTTTTATTATTACAGTGGACTTACTACAATCACTCGTAGATATCATTTTTATAATATAGCCAACATTTCAAGTTGTTTTTTTTCGGATGGCCACTTTGAGGCTTATTTTCGATGTATTTCTGTTTATTAAAAACTTTATTCCATGTAATAACAAGTTGCCGAGACACGTTAAAAGAACGATCTAGTTCTGCTTGCAGTCTACCTTTCCTAAGGACATTTACAGCGCCTTTTCTAGAATCACTTCAGTATTTTTTTACTTTTCGGCATTCCTGATCCTTAAAAATAATCACAATAAGTCAATATAAACACTAATCGAAGCTACAGCGCCACTGACACCTTCAACAATTAAATGCAAACTAATTGTCAAAATACTTTTGAGCTAAGGAAGAGTCATATTTCTTCGGTGGCGCCGATTGTAAACAAACAAGTTGAAACTTGATACATTTAAATAACTACAGTCATAATGTTCTCAATTATAGGGAATATATTTTGTTTTACATTTTTATATTAAATAAAATAAGAGAGAATATAAGGTTGTCAAAATACTTTTGAGCGCTACTGTATCATGGACTTGCACATAAAAGGTTGTTGGATGCCAACTCTCAAAAAATAGGTGTTGAATATATATATTTTTTTACAATTTACTCCACTACCCTAATTCAAAATTATATATTTCGATCTATAAAAACCATATTGATGAATATAGGCTATTTAGTGAATTTAAAATCACATGGGAGGAATATTGATGATTTAAAAAAAATAATCGTTTAATAATAAGAGAAATAATAAGAGAAAATAATAAGAGAAACCATATCTATGTATCTATCAAGACCTTAAAGATATATTCCCCTTACTGATATCTTTCAAAGTACGGTCATATCATTGGCGTACACGTATTTTACATTCCACAAGGGAACAAAATTTGTAACTACTCATGAATAAATAATATATGATAATTTTTTTCTTATGCTAATTAGATGACCATTTTATTACAGCATGGAGCCGGAGTATGAAATATGCTTTTTTAAAGTCATCCCTTGACTTTTATATCTATCAAGGCATTACAAAAGAAAATTTGCAGGAAAAATACTAACAAAATATAGCCGTTCTGCAAGAAGTCTTTTGAATTTGCCTCTGTGCTCCCCGGAGTGGGTGAGAGCAAAATTATACCTCATGATCTTACATATGAAATTTTTTGGTTGAAGAATTTCAAAACACAAGTGAAGAATACGAGAACATACTTAAAAATATGTCTCTGACATCCACCGATGGTAGGGAATGAACATATGAAAGTTTTCAACATGGGGAACTTTATAGCATTGGCCTGAGGTACCGAATTTTTTTTTTCAGAGATAATCTTTATCTTCTCTTAATCAAGGTCTCATGGTCTAGTTAGGCCTAACAGATAAAACAACCCTGGATGGCGAGTTTCATAACAATAAAAATTAATAGTATCATTTTTTAAAAATCTGCCTCTTAATTGCTCACATAGGCATAAACACATGTCTGCAACTTTAAAGCAATTAGAGGTTGTCTGCATTAACATCTTTCAAAACTCAGTATATTAGTTTGTGATGTTTAACAAAAAATAATAACATACCAATTTAACCAAAACAAAAAATGTCATAGTTATTAAAATAAGGAATTAAATAATTCGTATGAACTGGTTCATTGTAATCGTGTAAAACGGAACTATATAGTTTTAATTAGTTCCGATAAAGAAACTACATTGTCCATTACTAGAAACTTTTATAGCCATTTTCAATGACGACATGAGAATGTTTATGTCACTGAATGCAAGTGTAAATTTTTTAATACGTTAGTTACAAATTTTATTCTGAAATAAATAATTAAAAATAAATATCTTGAATTGAAATCATTGTTTCTGTGTTCAACAAGTTTAATATCTCTATGAAGTTAAGAAGTTTAATCTCTCTAATAATTTTAGATAGAATGATTTTACATATGGTAGATAGTCGCTCGTTTATAAGGTTATATACACAAAAAACCGTCCTACAACGATAAATATACATTAATTAAAGATAAAAAATTGTAATTTGGTTTTCACTTCATTAATAACAAAGTATTTGAAATAGGGTATAATATTATAGGGTATACCACGTAAAATGAGCAAAAATTAAAAAAAGATCGTAGCCACATAGTAACCGATTTTAATGAAATTTGATACACAGATTCAATTCATATTGAAGTATATCTCTGCAAAATATCTTCACAAAAAATTATTTTAGCAGTTTTGTACATTTAAAAAACTTATGATAAAGATTGGCATGTGTGCAATCGTCCAAAGTTGCGAGTTTAAAGTTCTATATCGTGAAAACTATTTAACAGAAATGATTATTTTTTATAATACTGTAACCTCTAAAAAATTATCTTCTTATTTATTGAGTAATAATAATCTGGTAACGCTATGATTAATCTTTAATTGGTTCTAAAAATTGAAAATTTGTGAATTTTGAGAAAATTAGAAACGTTATGAAAATCAAAGAATTTAAAAAAACATCTGTGAAATTGATGCCGGATATAGTATTACATATGAAGATCAAATTCCCCAAGTTTGAAAGTTGCCATTTATTTCCTTCATCTTCAAAAAAAATTGGAAAATACAAAATTATAATTTTTCTTCTTATGTATGAGCAAAAATATAAATAAAGGAAAAGTCTGACATTAACAATATTTCGCAAACATAAAGATCAGTAAGTTGATGATGTGCTCAAAAAACTCAAGATTGTCTTTTGATTCTTAACATAGCAAAAAATGGGTTCAAAAGGTAATAATTGTTACATTCAATGAGCTATTTCTCTTTGAATTCGAGCGTGTTTTTAAAATATTGCACGATTTCAAGGTGAAAAAATTAGTGCTGCCATCTATTTTTTGTATCTGGATTTTGGATTAATATATAATTTTTTGTTCAACTGAATCATTATTTCCTAATTTAATTAAAAATTTTCTTGAGACAGAAATAAACTGAAAGCAGGAATAAAATTATAAAATTTAAAATATACACTTTTATTTATAATATCAAATAATTTAAAGTTTTAAAAAGCTTTCTTTCACTTTCAAACAAGTGATAGAAATATTGCTTTTTACACTCAACTTTTTTTACTATTTATCTCTTTTTTCTCATTAAGGAATAAAAATGCAAAAATAAAAGTTTCGATATTTAAAATATATACTTTTAGCTATAGCGTCAAATAATTTCAAAATTGTCAGAGCTGTCCTTCATGTTTAAACGAACAATTGAAATATTGCATTTTTTCCCTCAAAAGTTTTCAAAAATATTTTTTTTACTAACTTACGCCAATCTGTTACTTATTTTTCAGTCCTAATTGTAAATAATTTTTACTATAGTCTTTCCATCCCTAAGGCTAATAATCAAAATTGAGACTCTAAGCATGTAGACAAAACCTCGATTGTGCATCCATTTTGAATGTAAACTTTAATACCTAAATAAACAATCCTGAAATCTATTATTTTACATTTACTCACAAATAGATATGATTTACTTATATATTGATTTTCATTAAAATTTGTAACATATCTGCCACACGTAATTTGCTCATTTTGTATGGACTGATCCAATACATGATTAACTTTCAGTAGGTAGTCGATACGAAATAAACAGAAAGGAGCGGAACTGTTTCTGAAGGTTTGGTGGCTTGATTAGAATACTATAGTAATTTTTCTTTCATTCAATGTGCTGATACACGTAAATCATTTACCTAGGATAAAAATCTTCAAATTTTTTAATAAGAGAAAATATTTAATATTTCTAAATTTTAAATATACGGACTTACGTTTTTTTTTTTTTTTTTTTTAAGTGCTCATCTATTTTCATATAGCAATAAAAAATAGGTCTGACTAAACTTGCACTTGTTTATTACGGTTAATCTTCCTTTTTCTAAACGTACTTGTTTAGTCTTGCATCGAAGAGTCGTAATTCTTTCATCGATCGATAATTGCTGAAAATATTTCACAGGGACAATCTTAAACTTTGAATTCACACAAAAATAGAGTTAAGTATAATTTATATTTGTCATTAGAAAATTTTATTAAGCTTACAGACTAATTGGAGAAATGCGTACTTTCGAAACTTATCAGTGATCAAAATAATAGTGTTAATAAAAAAAAAATCATTTAAAGATAAATCGTTACTTATTTCAAGTATGTCAAACATAAAGCTTTCTATACTGATATGACTATATCTTACTAATATGAATTTCGTGATATTTGTGTCTCGTATGAAGTTAAGAATCGGTTAAAGATTGGCGAGTGCAAAGTCCAAGAAAACAAATTCTAAAAGTTACCTAAAAGCAGAAAACATTTTCTCCAGTTATAAAAAATCTTTATCATAAAAGCATGACATTAGCCAGAAAGAAAAAAGGTAACATTCAATATGAATTTTTATACTAGATTCAAAATAAATAATAACTTGTAAAATTACTCTTTATTGAAAATTCAATCCCTTGTATATTTAAAAATATATTTTTACTTTAAAATGTATTTTTTATAAAACACTTATTTTAATTATTTTATAGAAAGTGGTCAATTTGTAGAAGTTTTTAGAAATTGGTCAAATATAGTGAATGGTTAAATTTTAACAGAATTATACATATTACTAATATTTTTGCTAGTAATAATTTTATTGGGATTTAAGAGGGGAACATTGGAATTAATTTTATTGGGAAGCAGTAAACAAAGCCGGTTATTATATACATATTGGTAAAATTCATGACTGAAATTTATGAATTAAAATCACAATGTATAAGACGTTATTAAAATGCACGCCGGCGTTCAAAACTTTCAGTATACTGGAAAGTCATTCGACCGGTTTTATAGATAAACGTTGCTTAACCGTAATTTTTATCGATTTGGGCAATAATATAGTCAATAACATAGTCATAATATCTTCATAATATGGGCAGGTAACCGTGTAGATGTGTACAGCTGAAATTGCGTTTTCAAATGTGTTATGCATTTCCATATGGTTGAATTAGACATAATATTTTAACTTATTAAACGGTGCAGTTTTGTTAAATTTTTTCTGAATGCGTTGGAAAGTGTTTCATAACCTACGCTTGTCGCATGAGTTTTCCTTTCTTGTTAGTACTGTAACGACTTAACTCGTCACCAACAGAACCATGTGTAAATCATTTAAATAAGCACTATGCTTGACATCTGCACATCAAAAATCAATTTTTTTTTTCACGACATTAACATTAGGTACAAACGCCACACATCTAATAAAATGTTACACATAACTAACTCATTTTAAAACTTAAAATAAAAGTAAGATTCCTTCAAAGATGGCCGCATCACTGTTCAACATGACAGTAGTCGGATTTAGCGCTCCGAGCAACGAGCTTCTGATGCTTCTAAGGAAGCTAGAACGGCTCGTAAATCAGAACGAGTTTTCGAAAAAATATATATCTTGAAGTCGAAGAAGGCACAATCTATGAACCAGGATTCTCCGACTAATAAAATATAAATATAACGTACCATTCTATGACTTCGACCGCTGCTGCCTACTGAAATTTTTGCTCAAAACTTTGAACGTGTTTTCTCCAATTTTTTTTTTTTTTTTTTACAACTAGGTTGACATGTTATCCCAAGTTCTGTATAACCGATTCAAATTCTTCAAATTAAAAAAAAACAACATTTAATGTTTTACTTTCTATCGCCTCTACCATCTTTGTATCTTTTTTTTCTGCTAATTAAAAAAAATTAAATGTTGTGGAAAAAAAGTGTCGAAAAATGCGTTTGTTTAGACAGCGACCATTTTGCGAATTTTGTTTTCCGTTTTTTTTTAAGTAGAGGCTATAACAACATTCTTACTAATTAAGAATCTTTTGCAATCGTATCAACGAGCATCCTCCCTTCGCCTTCCCCTTCCCCAATTTACCAGCTGATAACTTTTTTTCAAACTTTTTTTTTTTTTTTTAACCTCAATAAATACGTTGTACAAAAATAAATTTTAAATATACCGGGTTTCCTAAAAAGGACTGACTGATTTTAAAATTCAATAACTTGCAAACGGTGACAGATATTTAAAAAGTTCTTGCAGGAGGGTTATGTATGAGGTCAAAAGTTCCTTTACAGTGATTTTCGATTTTAGTTCGAATTACGAACAATAGATGGCCTTGAGATCAATAGACGCTAAATTCAGGTTCGTTTTTTGGCACTTCGGGACCCACTCAATACATTTTAGTCTCCTTTTTTCGCATGGAAGAATAGAAATGCCAAAAAATAGAGCCTGTATTTAGTGTCTATTGATCGCAGCGCCATCTATTGTTTGTAATTCGAACTAAAACCGAAAATCAATGTAATAAAAAACTTTTGTCCTTTTGCATAACACTCCTGCAAGAAATTTTTATATATCTGACACCGTTTGAAAGTTATTGAATTTTAAAATCAGTTAGTCCTTTTTAGGACATATTATCGAGCTTGACAAAACCCCCAAAACTTATGCCTCTAGACCAGAATACCTCTTAATTGACTTCCGACAAAGGAGATGATATTTACCCTGCGTCCTCGAACAGCATTAGAACAGGTACTTAGATTTTTACACTGTCTGACATAGTTGAAAAGTGTTTATGACTTCAGTTAGTCTGTCTGCCCATGCTCTAACTCGAGTAACTATGCTCGGATTGACATGTAATTCATATATGTTATTGAGTTTCGCCATGGGATGTTTGGTATCGAAAATGAAGTGTGTAGCAAGCATAATTCCTTTGTAGGGAGAATCAAAAAATTTTCGATATATAATGCTCTATGTGGAAAAATCATTTGTGGTTGATTCTGATAGTGTTACACAATCTTAATCATAATAAAATTTATGTACATTATTGAGGTGTATTTTAAGATGATTACTATAGAGTATGGCGTATTTAACACATATAAAAACCCTACAGGAGAATTCAAAAGTATTCTGTTATAACATGTTCTATGAAGAAAAATCGTTTGCCGCTTATCTTATGATGTTACTCTTTCACGAACAAGGTGAAATTGATAGTAATTTTTGAGGTGAACTAAAAAATTCTTTCTGTAGGATATATGCAAAGCATTTGCATTCATTTACAGAGTCACACAAAAGGATTTGGATGTAAAATGGTCTACGGGGATAAATTGTTCTCAGCGTGTTTTACTTATGCTGCAATACTTTTAACATTATGTAATTGATATATATTTCTGAGGTTTACTACGAGATGCTTGCAGCAGAAAATGATATGCATCGCATTTATCACTAATTTACAGGGAAACATGAAATATATAGGATACAATTCTATATCTGAAGTATTGTCTATTAGGGATGATTGCTGAAAGACATTTTCAGTTATGGTATGCATTTTAAGCATATATCTAAACTTTTACACACAACGAAGTGTCAATAAGATCTATATATCATATACAGGTCTACACAAAAAATTTGCAACCATTACTGTGAATGAGCGTGGATTGTTTAAAGGTGTTTTTTGTTAATTTCAATTATGCATTTTAAAGCTGGACTACCTTCAGTATATCAAGCGTTGTTTGTAGCATATAAATAAAATCATATACAAGGTATGTAAAACATTGGACACGTGGATACCACGATAAAAGTGGGAATCGTTTATATTGCATTTTCACTAGTAGCTGTATGATATTTTCGGAGGTTAGGAAACATTTAACCTTTTTAATAGTGTATAAGATGATTAGCTTTTGTATTAAATTATTTCTGAAGTATCAATAATTTATAATTTATAAAATTATATAAATCTATGAATAAAAAAAAACTATTTTTGGTTATTTAGATTAGCACCAGCATATTCCAAACCTTTCGAAAATAGATTGTGTCCCTTATAAGGAGGCAAACTATGAGCAAATAGTGTAAAATGATCAGTAAGAGGTCGTATTTAAATTTGAAGATGAAAATTTATTTCTTGCTCGTTTATGTAAGCTTAATACAACAAAATGACACATTTATGAATTTCCATATGAGAATCATTTTTACACTCAACAAAATTTTTTTTACATACATTATTTGATATTTATAATCCCATCAATGCACAATCTTTAACTTGTTGCTGTTCTTAATACTTTATCTCCGAAACAGATTTTACCACATTCATAATGTGGTCATGTTTGAAAATTAAATCTCAGATACATAATGTGTTTACAGAGATATAACATTACTACATCTAATTGTAAATGTGACAAAATCGAGTCACTGAAAAAAATGTATAGTTTCGGAATGAAACTTTGAAAGTTCTTTTGCAAATATGTATGTATAGGGCTCCTTAAGAATGGTAAAAAACAAAAGAAGAGATATAAAGTCATAAAGGCAGAATTTTTGTTTGATTTAACTTTGTCCTATGACGTTTAGAAAGCATGATTTTAATTCGGATGTCTTGCGGTACTATATTTTAAGACTTTTACATTTGATACCGGACACATGTTATACCATTTATTTTCTCCAAATTTGATAAAAATAAATATTTAAAAATTTTTTGTGTACCATGTGTTAATTTCCAACGTATAGAAGATGAAAAATTGCAATCAATCATGTAGAAAAACAGATTTTACATTTCCCTTCATAGAATAAATGTGTTAAACACATCTAGTCACGATGCTTCTGTAAATAAGCTTACAGAAAATGCAGTTTTAACGAACTCAGTTACTTTTGAGTTTCTAATTATCTCCTGACTACCCTTGACCATACATACGTTAATTAAGGAGTGCTAGTTTGGTATTTCATTTACTCTTTTAGGTGAGATTAATGTGCTCGTTTTTAATTTAGCAATGAATTAAAATATATGAGAGCAACGTTGAAAACCAAATAACAGCTCCCACATGGCACATGTTTTAAAAGAAATAGTAAAAAGACTTTATTATTTACTACAGTTAATATATTTTGTCGTTTGATAAAGAAGCTTACAGCAGAATGCGGTGTGCATAACATTTAACGTTCATCTAAAGAGATTCTCAAAAGTATTTCGTTAAATTCCAGATTATAGAGGAAAATTGTATATTTTAATGATGTTATACTATATCAATAATATTGTGATTGATATAGGGGAGACTAGGGAGGATTGATCCACTTTTTACAAAATTATTTTTTAAATATTGAACGTAGAAAAAAGTTTTATATATCATTTTATTCGTTATACGATCAGTTATCAAAATAAAATTGCTACATAAGTGTATTATATAAAAAAAAATCTTAAAAAAACAAAATAACTTTATGCTGCATGCTTTAATTATTATAGCAGAGTATTTTTGAAAGTATGGCGCTTAAACAAACCTGTTTAGACACAATCGCAGGTCAGAGGGGGAAACTTTTGTTTTAAACATGATTGTGTCTGAGCAGGTATAATTGTTCAGCAGGGAAAAAAATATTTTAGCATTTAAGACATTTAACCGTATTCCGTTATAGACAGGTTCCGTTTTCATAGGGTTTCATGTAGTAATATGTCCAGATTTAGGAGCCACTGTTCAGCTTTTTTTTGTCTCCTTCTCCTATTTTTTTTTTACACTCGACCTGACACTGTGTGCTGTCACATAGTTTGGCTTCATTTCACTGAATTCATCCTGGTGAGATTTGTCTACATACCTTCCTAAAGTTTTTCGATCAATGCTATGTCCTTTTGCAGCCGCATGACCACTTAACTTATCATTAACCTATTTTAACCCTTTCAGTGGCAAAGTAGTTTCAGTACAAAAATGTTGAAATAAATGATTGGCACCGGAATTTACATACAAATTTATTTGGAAATAAGAGCAAGGCTATATTTCACATACATATTAAATGGAAAACCTTTAGCAAAATTCTGTGGTCATTGTGGCGTTTGAGAATTAAAATTAAATGGTTTCATAAACATGCCACTGCCCCTGAAATGATTAAAACTGCTTCTTTCATACTTTCTTGTCTTTTCCACTGTTTCTATTTACCTATTGTAAGTAATATTTAGATAGAGAAAAGTTCCCATCAACTTTCTCGTTTATATTTCATTAAATCTTTTCTTGCAGTGGATACTATAGCGATTTTTCACATCTTTCTTCAATCAGTTTAAACATTTCCTTTCCCATCACCCAATTTTGCTGTAGCTTTACAGAACAAATTTACATTCTTTTTATGTATAACAATTAACCTTTCATTATGCACAGAGTATAACAAGAATATTTGCAAAACCACTTAATTAAGGGAGCCATGAGCATTTGGTCAACCCTCCCTCACATTGACTGATTCAAGCCTCCCTACATAGACTTTTTCTAAAGAATAGCACATTGTTATGTTAAGCCTAATTTACTGTACAATCTTTATGTCTGGAATGGAAGCTCGATATTTTTACATTACTTAAAACCTACTTACTTAAATTTCTGAGATATAATTTATCTGAAAAAAGCTTACAAAGTATTTCTAAAAAATGCAACTTTTAGGTCGAAAACACTTCACAATTGATTTTTCCACACCTGTTTCGATTAGCTGTATGAAACAAAGACTGTTGTTTGAGAATTCCAGAACTTTGGTTGAAACCTATTGATAAAACTCTCAAATTCTTTTAAATATTAAAACTGATTGGGTGGGTCAAGCCTCCCGTATGGTCAACCCTCCCTAGCCTCACCTATATATATATATATATCTTTTTGTTCTATTTACTTATTTTATTTTGGATCAGTTTGGTGGTATAGTGTATTGTAGTATTAGAATATTGCCTGCATTGCATTCGCTGTTCATTTACAGGGACGTACAAAATAACTCGGTTGTAGTATTCTCTATGAACTTAACTGCTGGAAGTGCGTTTTCAGTTGTGGAATGCTTTTTTAAACTTAAATAATGTTTTAAATATTACTTTGTGTGTATAAACTCTATAGATCACATACAGGGCTGCACAACATATGTTTTTCTATTTAATCACGAAAATTGATGAATTGGAATTTTCATCTGTGCTTTGCGTTTTCTGACTGAATTTTTTTTAGCAAACTGTGTAGTATATATACAAATATATAGATCATATGCAGGGCTGCCCAAATGGATTCAGATAATTTAGGATTATTTATGTAAATTGCTGCGATTGTGCTATGCACTTTCGAAATTGTAAACTTAGACATCACCATCCATCTTATATTACTGTGAAGTTTTGTTAAAGTATTTAATATGCATTGGAAATTGTTTTATAATATGTAGCCGAAGAATCATTTTCGTTCTTGTTAAAGAGTTAGCATTTATCTCTGGTTTTCTTATTATGTAAGATATTGTATAACTGCGATTAGTTTTCAACTATATTAGAAAATGGTAAGAAAGTGCAGTTATCAATAATATTGTGTTAACATCCATCTTTACATCCACCATAACATCCATATTGAATTCTAGCTTGCTACAATTTGGCAGCACACGTTATTCCTTCTAAATTCAACATTTTCCAAGATTGTTGAAAAATGTTTATAAAATTGGTTTGTCTGGATGTCGGACTGTCTTTCTATATGTCTGTCCATCTGTTCGTACTCTAACTCACGTAAATATATGTGGGGTCACGAACGAGCCATGCAAGCTACACTTGGATACAGAGTGAACACATACGGCAGCATTTCCGCAGGCTGTAACAAGATGAACTCTATTTCCAGATTAAAGAATGACATTGCTGTCCAGAGAAAAGAACTATTGTAAATAGAACATGGAATGTGATTCGAATAACGACGTATAGAAAAAATCAGAGTGGCTGTGCTATGATTTATGACGATGTAATAAACAACGTAATTGCTGAGGTTGAAATGTTTGTCAAAAACATCACATACACTGTTTTACTGATGTCAAACGACTGTGAAATTGGGTGTATTTAATTCGTGTTATTATATATTTTTTTTCGGCCATTCATGTTAATAAATGTGACTGTTTGTCTTTAAATTTAGTATTATTGTTACTAAAGTGTATCTCTGCATATATAGTCGGACTGTCATGTAATTGATATATGTTAATGGAGTTTATCATGACTTATTCAATATTAAAAATGAAGTTTGTACCAGATATATTTCTACTACGGGGACACTCAAAACAATTCCTTTGGATTGTGGCGTGGACTATAGGGAAAATAATTTGCAATGTATTTTAATGATGTTAAACTAATTCATATTTAAATCTATATACATACCGGAGGTACACTACAAGATGTTTACAGTAGAATAGTATGTGTATAGCGTTTACCATTTCTTTACAGGTATACACAAAATAATTAGATTGCATTCCCGTCTTTGAGCAATTATTTCTTTAAATGCGTTTTTAAATTGAACTCGTTTTTTTAACATTACTTACTGTGTGTAATTTCTGTAGATATTATACAGGAATGTATAAAACAATTCGAGAACACTTCCGTCTAACTGCAGAAAATGCTGAATGTGAATTGTGTATTTAGATAGCACCTTATTAAAAGCAGGAAAGTCTTGTTACAGTTTTCTGAATGTGTCGAAAAATGTTTCACAAACAATGCGATGCATGATTATTTATCTTTCATTTTCAGTGATGGTGAGGTGCCATTATTCTAAAGTTTGAACTGATCATCACTATAAATTGTGATATTTTTTTATTGTATTCATTGGCTAATTAATCATATAGTAGAAAAGTGGATGTGATTAAAATTTTAAGAATTTTCCAAAGTATGAAAATGTTTATACTTGATAGGAAAAACAGAGTTACTTGAATTCTAAAACATTATAAAAAGCATTATAGGAGATTGATGTTTATATTCAGAATCACAGCTATGTAGAACAGCTGTTGAGGATACTTTAGGATGATATTTCTTATAGCTATTTTTATCGCATATTTATGTTTTATAATATAATACAGACCATATACCGTCAACAGACAGACACATATATTTTATGTTAAAAATAAAGTTACCGTAAATTGAGGTTTCGAAGAACAAAGCTTTGATTAGGTTTAAGTGGTGATAATTATGTGCGCATTTTACTTCTCGTTGTGTTTAATTTTTCTGTTTCACTTCTGCACTGTAATTACAAACAGTCATTGTTTCTGTGGAATGTTAATTAAGTACATAAAATTACCTGTTCACAATTGCTTTTGACGTTCATAATTACCATAGGCTACAGGGTAATTGTGAATATCTGTTTTTGCATCGAGAAGGTACAATGGAAAAAAAATATATAAAGTTCATACACACCCTGTGTTCAGTCACAAGTTCATATATAAATTATTTTAGCATTAGCGGAACTGCTGCCGAAGCACATGATAATAAATTTATATGTATTTAAATCAGTGGTTAAATGATTTACACTAACAAACGAAAATTTTCGCAAAGGCACGTGCATCTGTTAGCCTGCGACGGTGTAGAACCTTGAATTTGTGTGATTTTATACATTAAATGAAAATCTATCAAAACGAACTTTGAGTTGAGGACCACACCCCTACTCTCCATCCATCCTTCTCTGATACCAGTAGCATACTCGTTTTACTCACGCTCGGTTCTGTTTTCAATTCATATTTGTAAACGAAAATATTGTTGGTGGCTCTACTACCTCATTTTTTAAACCGATATTCTATCCAAACAAAATGAGAGATCTGCATTGTGATTATTGCCGATTTAGTTTCGGCCATTTAGTTTAATTAAACTTCAATTACGATCATAAGTACTTGTGGAAGTCTGATGTGATAACTGCACAGTCAGTTATGACTTCAAATCAGGCTTAATACGACCGAACACGGGAAAAAAACCACTGAGAACAAAAACTGTTCACTATTACCCCCCTATTTTACAAAAAAATGTGGATTAAAAGTGTAGGAACCTGGTTCTGCAGTTTCTACAAAATGATTTGGACCAAAAAATTAGTGATATTCTCTTACAGAAGTTCTAACTAAAACATTATTGAACAAAAAACAACGATTTAAACGTGGTTTTATCTCATAGAAACGAAGAATAATCACGGGCACTTCAAAACTGTTTTTCCCGTTGAACTATTAAAGAATTTTAAACGCGAGCAAGGGTACTAACTATAAAGCAGAAACAGCGGGAATACTTTCATTTTGTCAACATGGATGCAAACCTTTGATTTCTACTTCGTTTTAGTATCAGCTTCTCTCAAACGAGTGTTGGTGGTGCTTGTTTTGACCTACCTCATGTTCATAATTACCCCATCTGACCGGAAGCTCTATGTTTAACAATACCAATGCCACGTAGCTATATTTGAATTATGTCAGTATTGTCAAATCAGAATAACGAACATTATCTACACATAATGCCCCAGAACTGTCAACAATGCTAATGTTTTATGTACAGACTGAAGAGCGCACATTCGCGTCATTATAAAACATTAGCTTTGTAAATTTATTGTGATAAATTTTATGTATCAATGTTTATCTTTTTAACAGTCTGAACAAGTTTGTAAATTTTTGTAAGGATAATTATAAAATAGGCCATAAATAGCAACCTAGTCTTTCCAAAGAAGAGAGATTGAAAAAGTCATGGATTGTTGTAAATTCATCGGAAGAAGTTTGATCCAAACAAACAATCTCAAGTAAAGGATTTTATTGATATTTTATGAATATTAATTTTTGTTTTTGTTTTTTATAAACAAAAAAGAAAAAACAAAATAATTAAGCTGAATAAAATGCTTGCGTGTACATTTTTTTAAAACTGTACGTCAAATACTTTTCACATTCTAAAATATCTGTGTTATTTATAATTATATTCAAATGCAAAGATTGAAATTTAATTAAAAATTAATTTGCTTACGGTTGTTAAAAAAGTTATACATTTTTTTAAAGATTGCTGTAAGATAATAAGATATTGTGTAATTAAAACAAAAATAACTTTTATGCTTCAAATAGTCATGGTTGTACTAGGCACAAGTAAATGCGCATTAGTTTGCTTGTGTGTCACAAAACGCATATGAATTAGATAGCTATATTTCGATTAGTCAATCTGAAAATCAAAAAACGACAAGCCTGATAATATCTGTAGTATCCGCATATCTGTACTTAGGCCTGAAACGATTGAGAAAGACCGCGAGATTCTGACATGTGATCGCCGATTGACTATTCTTCTACTCGCAGACGAACTGACTATTATATTATAACTAAATTTTGATAAAGAGGTGTTTCGGGAAGAGCTGTGTGCGGATTATCTTAGACGCTTTTATGTCCATAAAGAAAACTCCAAATTCCTTAAAAAAATGAGAGAACTTGGTAATGCATCATCACCGTATACTTTCTGCATGGTTTTCCAGTGTTTCATTAGCACTTTATCCCAATACGAAACAAAATGTAATGTTCAATATCTGTTAAATTATTTTTATTACAACAACAGTTTTTTGACAGCATAAGTTTGCTTGCGCTTGCAACAACAGAATGTAAAACTAAAATGCTGCGCAGCTCAGATATTGTGCTCATACAAGTTACTATTCAAATGCCATCTTTAATCAAACACCGAACTCCCAATTCTACTCATTATTCATACTGACCTGGAAATCAATAACACATCATGTTTATAAATATTTATGTACGATAAAATTGGTTTAAACGTGTTTTAGATTTGCTGTTGATTTCAACCAAA
This sequence comes from Maratus speciosus, assembly GCA_963932465.1. Classification (NCBI taxonomy): domain Eukaryota; kingdom Metazoa; phylum Arthropoda; class Arachnida; order Araneae; family Salticidae; genus Maratus; species Maratus speciosus. The sequence goes on along the minus strand of OZ010788.1, from coordinate 354,338,456 downwards.
TTAAGTTTTGCTTATTTCTTACATTTATGGTTTGTGGATAACCTCGAGGTGCAGCTCCACATATAAGGTGAAAGCTTATGCTATGTAATATCAGTTCCACCATTTCTATTGACATGTCATGCTACTCCTTTTTAATTTCTTCGATATCATTTTTACTTTTTGAAGTGCTGACGTTTAAAACAGTAAGAAACTTGAAAATAAAAAGCTGGAAAAGTTGCAGGATGTTTGTGCGTATTCGGCCGAATCACCGGTGTTGATTAGCCGATCAATCGTGGCGTCGAAATTCCAGGCTTTACTCATGATTTGTAATAAAATTGTGTTTTGAAGAACACATCTGAATTAAAACTTTTTGCTGTGGTTAAAGTAACTCTGCCTAGAATCCTAGTAATCCCACCTTTATGCAATGGAATATGCATGAAAAATACCAGTATTAGAGGTAAATTGAAAAGTTTCAAAATTGAAGTTTCAAAAAGTATTGTTCAGATTTATCATAGACATGCATAACAGTTTTTCGGTTAATACATTCTCAAAGAGTTTATTACGTTGTGGAGTGACGAAAACAGTCGATGTAATATTTGTAAATTCATTCAAGTTAAACTTGAAGCATTTAACTAAAACTATTCTGTGATATATGAGATCTAGAGGAGTTGGTTTTTACAATTTTTCATGGAGCATCTGTGAGTTTCACTATGAGTTTTTTTTTTTTAAACATAGACTATATTTATCCAGTTAAGAGTACGCTTGGGCCAAATTATTGATTTTGACACCTAAAAATAAAATCATTTATTTAAATCTCTAGTTAAAGTTTGAAATTTGTTCTCAGCTATCACTTTTCTATTCACATCTTTACCATTAATTTTTATATCAGATGACACATTATGTTTAAAATTCTTTATTAAAATTAAAGCAGATTAATTTAGTAAGTAAGAAGGTATCAATAGTAATGGCATAATATAATTTTCTAGTTTATTACTAGAATTATCATTTTAAGAAAAATATAAATAATCTGCGTTTTTTTTTTTTTTTTTTTTTTTTTTTTTTTTTTTTTTTTTTTACTCTGCATAAATTCTGTTATAGTATGTTGTAGCATCTTTTATTTATACATCAACTCTCGAGAAGCCTTCATAATATTATAATAATCAATTTCTTCTAGCATTTTGTGCTATTTTTTTTTTACTCCTCATACAATGTATCGTATTTTCGAAACATCGCATCTCTAATGATAGTAAGTAAGTATGTGTCTTTAGAATATTTATAACATACTAATACTTTTTTTATTGGCAAAAGTACGTTTTACTCAATTCTTAAAAACTCAAAATGAAATACTTCTTTTTTACAGAGGTTTCAAAATTAAACTTTATGCACTATGACAGTAACAGATGGCAAGACTTAAAAAAATATACATATATAAAGTTTTACCTTAAAATATATTGGAAATCTTGGATAAAATGAAAATAGGAAGTATCAACCTCTGAAAATACCGCCGATAAGTTTCTTTTATATGTATAACTTGGGAAGCGATATTTTAAAGACTTGAATCATACAAAATAATTTCTTTTTTACTCCAAACGCAAAAACCTTATGGGAACGTTCCAGGAAATATGTTTAAAATCTCTAATTTTTTTCAGATGTATAGAATATTACGTTTTTCACGATTATCTGTTTCTATCATTTTTAACGGAAAAGAAGTTTAAAAATTTATTTAAAATTCTTTTTCTTTGAAGAGGAAAACCTTGTACTCTCATGTTTGACAAATTAACTGAAATTATAATTTTAGAGAGAAAAATACTTTTGATATGAACCATATAAATTCAGATGTCAGCGAAAACTTTCAAAAATTCCCATGAAGAATATACTCAGCTATTCCGATTAATTATTGCGAAAAGGAAATCTACAACTTTGGCATTAAACACTTCCTATTTACATGGGAAGCTCGATAACCACTCAAGTGTGAAATTTGGTAAGAAAGAACATAAAATTCTATTCAATGTTTGGTGTATGTCTGTTTACTTATGATATATTGAAATATCATTATTAAACCATTTGAATGAAACAAATTGGGATTTAACATAAAAATATTGAATAAAAATGAAAGTATTTGTTAAGTTCGTAATTCGAATTTGGAATAAAACTCATATATTTTTAGAATGTAATAGCATTATATTATTTAATAAAGACAAAAGCATTTCTATAGTGAATTGTACTACGGTACGCATTCATCTTTAAACAATACATACACAGTAATTAAAATACTAGCGATCCTCGCCCGCTGCGCTCGTCGATTTTTGCAAACGAACATCGAATATATTAAATTAAACTTCTAAAAGAAGCTCGAATCAGACGAAATTCATGCAATTTAAGAACTAGAAACAAAATAACATAATTTAAAATATATCTCTGGTTTTGTATCTCTTCATAAGGCAGCATACACCATGCGTGTTATTCAGTACATGTATGCTCCATTCCAAACGAAACTCCAATGAAACTAACCACATTCATAACGAAACTCTGGAACGGGGCTTTGGTCCCTGTTCCCTTTGCCAGCATATTATGCATTCTTCTAAATGCTCCAAAAAAGGGAACTGAAAAAAATAACTTTAAATCTTTAAAGGTAAAAAAAACAGAAACTGCAAGGCACATTTCCCCTTACACTTTAACCAAGCTTAGGACTGGTCGCAATCAAAAGCTAGAGTTTTAGGTGCGAGATTTTATTTTTACGTCAGCATTAAAACAAAGAAAATATTGATAAAGCTTAGTAGTTGATACTTATTTTTACGGACAATTTTAGAATAAAGATAATTTTAGAATAAAAAGAGGCTTAAAATGTTTATAAATAATGCGTAAGAATATTGTCTTATTGAGAGATTTCATTTACACGCCTGAGCGTACAAGGTTAGTGGATACTTTAAATTTATTTTAATGGTATACTTTGTGAAACCACCTCATGCGGAAGTATCAGAAACACATGAAGATAAGTCAGGATATTACTGTTTAACCAGCTTTAAGAATAGACTTAGAATGCATATGTTTGAAAAATGGTTCAACTAGAAATATATGTTAATTGAAAAATGCATATTTGTTTCAATACATGTATTTAAAAAGAGTCATGTATTGTTCCTATAAGTCTGTACACAATGCAAAGTGCTAAAAACAGATTGAGAAAATAATTAATCAATTTAAAACAATTTTATCATTTATTCTTAACAGACTTCCAACGAAGGAAGATTATACAATTTGATCTTTTGTTGTATATGCATGTCCATGCTTAATATCTGAGCTGCTTTTTTATTTATTAACTCTATATATTTTATTTTGTTAGAAAAGACTTAGTTTTGTGGAGGCGATGTTATGATTTTATGTCAGGATACAAAAATTATATGTTTGTATGTATGTCCGTTCTCCTGCCATGTTTACATTTGTACTCTGTAAAATTCCTAAAAATAGACCATTTAGTGTTAAATTTAAATATTCTGAAACAATGTACAGTATTGTATTTAATCCTCTGATCGCAAGAAAAACGGCAAAATTGTATTGTTGTCTTCTGTGTTATTATTTTTTTAAACGCTAAAAAGGGTGATTTTTCCAACATGATATAAAAAACTTTTGTAGATATATGAACATAATTCTTGAAAGTATTATCATCACTTATTTTTTTTAAACTACATTATATCTATATATTTATAGTAGTTTGAATAGTTCTCCTATTGCAGTAAAACCTACACTGTAAAAAAAAAATCTGTAATCCTACAAAACTAGTTTTTGTAAAACTACAGAAATCTGCATGTTTACTAGAATTTTATCTGTAACCAGGTATAATATTTACCACTCGCATAGTAAAAATACATGAAATAGCTTAGTATCAACTGTCCGTCAATGAGAAAGGACTTCAATGATGACGCAATGACTATTCACGCAGCCACAGAGATGTTCAAGGCATCCATCTTGATTATGATTTAAAATTACGATGCAAGTAAATATTTCTTCTTTATGAGTTAAATTTTGTTATATTTCCATTCCTTTAATTATAAAATTGTTTCTGAAAACTATGTTTGTACATTGTTCAAGAACAATAGAAAGTATTTCATTTTGTATTCTACAAAACTGCAATATTATTTTTGTGTCAAACAAAGTTCTTTTTCTTATTTTTGTAAAAGGTGTCCCATTCCTCCATACACTCTCCTATGCTTTTAACTCTGAATATTGGGCATTTCTCTATCTATACACACGTATTATGGATATGTGTTTTAAAACTATCAGAAATATTATACATGTGTTTGCCTGTATATGAAAAATGAAATGTTGGTAATATTTTTTCTATTCCTAGAGAAGAAAAAATCGTTCTTAACTGTGCTTTAAATAAAAAGAATTTATCACATTTTTTATATACTTTTTATTTCTTAACCTTTAACTGATGTTACCGGTCTCTCAGACCGCACCTTTTTTTTTTTTATAGTTTTGCAATTTTTTATATACTCGCAATTTTCAATTTAATTACAAACACTACCGAAATTTTGTTCCGTTGTGAACTTAGTACCATCACCGGACACTTTTGAATAGGTGAATTTTAATTATAACAGTCCTGTACAAAACGTTTAGTACAAAAACACCATCCTATGAGTTAATCGTGCCTTTTATTCATCTTTCAATAAAGCGGTCTCACAGACAACTTCACACTAGTTGTCTTCACACTAGTTGTGACAATTTCTGTGACATCAGTTAAAGGTTAAGGAGTAAATTTAATAACTCATTCATATTGAAATATGTATTTATTTTATCTGAAAAATTGTTCTGCTCAAATTTTTTGTGAAAATCTTAGACTTGGAAAAAACCTAAATATAAACATTTGCATTTTAATTTTACGTGAGTTTCTGTGCGATAAAATGCCGAGTTTTTACTTTCTCATGCAAAGAGAGATACAGGGTATGTAGGGGTAAAGATACGAGTGGGGCAAAAATACGCACCGGCTGATTTCATATGAAGTAACATTTCGGCTCTCTTGGCCAATACGTGGCAGTTTTGTTTCAAGTGTACTAGACATTTGTTTAAACCTTTGATAAAAGTAGCAATTTGTGCGAAGAAAATAAGGTGAGTTTAAATTTTCGAATTTTGATCTAATATTTTATAATTTCACTTTATTCTTTAGCTAACAGTACCTGGAATTTTTACAAATCCAAAATTTTAGTGGAGATCGAAAGATTTTTAGCTTCTAAATGCCGCAGTTTACCTCGATCACATTTGTTTATACTTATGCGTAGCCGGTTAAGCAAAATACTGCAGAATAGGGTAAAAGTACGCATCCTTCTTGGGACAAAGATACGCACATGTTTAAGATACGGGACTTTGCCCTATCGTTTTAGCTAGATGCAAAGCTTTCCACAATTTCTAAATTTGTATTATATAAAATATAATAGCTTCTTAACTAATATAAGTTAGTAAACTACATTTTCCTTTTTTCTAGTTAAGTTTTTTAGTATAGAACGTAGGTATCTACCTACCTACTTTTAAAAATCAATATTGTTTCATGAATCGCTTTTGTTTTAAACCTTAATCCTGAACTCCTGTTAACGGTCTCACCGACCGCTGTAATATTCAGTTTTCACAGTTTAACTTGTAACTTTCAATTTAAGTAGTTATGTTAGTTTAATTTTGATTCGTTTTGTAAATTAGAAGTATAGCTGAAGACTTCTGAATGCGGGAAATTTTACTATAATAGCCCTTTGCATAAAGTTTAGCGCAGAAACCGCCTCTTATGAGTCAGTCAACCATTTTATTCAATCAACGATTAAGCGGTCTCTTTCAAAAGGAAAAGAAGTTAGGGGAGGGGGGGAGGTTATTGTCGAGATTTTTTTTAAATCATTAAAAACCCCTTCTTTATCTATAATTTACAAGTAAATAAGGCAAATACAGCAGTGGGAATCTTTCGTATTTCGGCAGATTTGAGATAAATAGTATGTAAACGCCCCCTCCCCAAAAATTTCCCCAAACAAAAACCCCTAAGCAAAATTTAAGTTTAATTTCTTTTTTAAAATTGCTTCTTTATTTTTTTATTTTATTTCAGCAATACTTAATGAATCATCTAAGCTTCCACCCCCAAAATCTACTTATTTTCATTTTATAATCTTTTGCTTAAACATATCACCCAGAAACTAGAGAAATGTATGTATATATATATATATACTTTTTTATGGCGAATTTCACAGGTAATTAACTAATCATTACGATGACAAATGAATAACAGAATAAAAAGCATGTCAAAGGATATTTTTCCTTGTGTTCACATGTGCCCCACGTGTGTTCACATCTACCCCGCTGATGGGGCACATGTGAACAATTTTTCGAATTTATAAAACTATTAAAAAATGTAAGAAGAACTATACAGGTTATTTAAAAAAAAATTACCATGTATAAAAGAAAGTTCTATTTACTATATTGAGTAGGTTTTGTTTATAGAAATTAGTCCAGTCATGAGAAAAAGCTATATTTATGCGAACTGTTCACATGTGCCCCCAACTCCCCTATATATATTTTAATTTATTGAGGTACTATTTGAGGATTTTAATTATTTTAGGCTTTATTTTGGATATTTTCAGAGTTATGGCTTAAACTCTTGATTACGGATTATAGCCCAGTGGTAGGAAATGAAAAAAAAAGGCCGAATTCGGAATTAAATAAGGGAAAGCTGGAAATTGTTTTAATCCCTTCGACATAGGTCAGAAATAAACGTACTAATTTTTCCCGCCCTACTAGGTGCGACTTTGTCGCTACACACAAATAGATAACTTAAAAAGTGCATTATTTCAAGATTTTTAGCATATTTCAAAAATGATTTGTAAATGATGGGAAATATTGTCTATGATCCCTGATATTGTATTTCAATTATGCGTCGTATTTAATTTGACATAGGGGAGACCGGGGGAATGCCGCCAACCCACCTAGTTTAAAAACTAAGGGCAGTTTGAGATAGTGAATGTGCCTGCACTATAGCGGCCAACAATATAAACAGTGCCTAAAGTGAGAGTGACTTTGCTGTACGTCGTTCTTTTGTTCTAGTGAAAAATGTAGTTTTCATCTAGTTGCTTGTTATTTTGGAGCTTCAAATGAGTAGAGATAAGCACCTTTTATTGTAACATTAGGTATTTAAGATAATATGACCCGTAAACTATATGCATTCGCCGACATTTTGATGTAATGTGTTGAACAAGTTCGGTTCTTGTTTCGGCTTTGCTTGAGGATTTCCGCCATATTGTCCTCTCGGGGTAATGCCGCCACCATGCAAATCGGGTGAGAAATGGCCTCATTTTAATGTTGTGGAGCCGATTCAGCAGAGGGACTTTTGCAATATGAAGTAAATTGTAAGCTTAACCATTATTTTGCTCAATTACATTGCTTTCTAACTATTTTCAGTAGGTTGTGTGTTTCCTAGTATCCATTTGATGCATGTACTAGGTCATTAAAGAGTGGCGGCATTACCCCGGTACAGTGGCGGAATTACCCCAGTGTCCTGGGTAATCCCGCCACTGTGCAGAGGTTTAAAAAATATTTTTTTATGAATGCTTACTTTACAGTTATGATTACGGTTAAATTTACAGATACTAAAGATCATGATTCAGCTTTAGAATTTTTACTATTAAAAAATAAACATTTTTTCGAGGTGAAAAAATTTAAATTCCCTTAAGGTGTCGCCATTCCCCCGGTCTCCCCTATATAGCGAATAACAGTGCGTATGCATCACATTTAAGGAGGTCGAAAATAGTGGGGAGGAGCGAGGGAACAAATGAGTGTGCAGGATTATTGTCGCTAGAGGAATTATAGGTCAACCAATAGCACGATTTTAAACTTCGATATTTAACGAAAAGGACTAAGATGGTTTTAATAAAAATTATTTTCGACTAGTATACGAGCATCTTAAGTTAAATGCATAAAATTTTAAAACCTACGGAATATTGAAAAAAAAGTATTATAAGCTTTACTTTTTTTAACTAAGGTTTAAGGTTGACGATATCAGTTGAGAAATGGCATGTAAAACGGCTGTCAATTATGTACCTCTTTCTCGATAACTACTAAATTATAATCCTCAAAATATACAAAATAAAGCATTAACATAATTACAGAAACATCGCAAAGTCCTCAACAACTTAAAGAAAATGCATGTATGTAATAAACGGAGGCAGGGCGGATTGATAACTCTGTCTCTCTCTTGATTAGCGCGGTTAAGACAAAATTTAGAAATAGAATTGCGAGCCTAATGTTCAGCAAAAATATTAATATGGGTACTCATTTTATTCAGAATTTCAAATTCTACGACATTTGTATTAACAATGATTTTGAAAGAATTGTTCTGAGATATTGTTAAGATAATTTTAAAAAAGTGTTTTTTGACTATAAATATGTACATATTTTCTAATGTTCGCCTAGTACTTGGGATAAAACTTAGTACTTTCATTTTAGACCTAAACGGAAGGGATTAAAACAATTTCCAGTTTCCCACCCACTTAATTGAGAGTTACATCCCCGGATCACGGGTCTTTGAAATAGAATTGTGACAATGTTCAACAAAAATGTTAAATGTAGTTCTCATTATACTCGGAATTTTAAGCTGACGACGAGCTGAACACGGAAATTGCAAAACCTAAATTTCATTCCAGATTTCAAAGTGCTGCCATTTGCAAAATGACGTCAGCGTTACGCACAGATATATTGGTTTTTTATAATATAGATATAGATTTTATTTTCATATCAAAATCTTGGTGGGTTTTTTTTTTTCTTTTCAAACTAATTTTTTTCACCCTTAAATCCATTTATATCTGAATCAAATGAATACTCGATCATTTCAAAGCTACTGTATAACATCGTGTATTTTAAAATAATATATACGTAATGTGAGTCGTACAGTAAAATGCGCAGAAAAACAGAAAAGTGACTTCGGACAATTTTTTTAAAAGATTAATTTTGTATTTTTTAAAATGTATTGCAGTATTTCAAACAGAATTGAAAGTATATGCTTTTTGGTATTGTTATTATTATTTGGTATTAATATTCTGCATAATTTGATTTTTGAAGTCTTATGTGTAATTTTGAAATATGCCTGGAAAGGGAGGTGGGGGAGGGACAAGGTTCTTTCGGAATTTTAAATTCTTAAAGTTTGCCGTTATCATCCAAACTCTTTGAAATTTTTAGATGTTAAAAACATAACGTTTTCGTAGCCCGAGTGAAAAAATATTAATATTTAGTGGGAAAAAGGCTGGTAAGATTTTTACCACGATGTAACTGAGGTTTTTGCTAATTTTGACGAAGTTTTTGCACATTTTATTTAGTAAAAAATATTTATATGTGTCCGAATGTTTCGAAATTTTCGTAAGTAAATGTAAATTTGGCCTGGTGAGTTGCTCTAAAAAAGATTGTGTTAAAATACGGACGTTTAGTTAGTTTTATGGTAGAAAAAATATACTCTTTGTGAGGCGCGAAGTGACATACGCTCACCAATGTATTTGAAAGAGTTAAAACTCTCAGTTAGAAGATTTTAACTTTTAGAGCATATATATATATCTATTTGCCGATACTTCTAAAATATCATCCTGGAATAAATTGCTACAAGTTTTCAGAAAACCTTTTTTCATCTTTTTTTCAAAAGTTTAACTGCTAGGTGGGGAGAATATCGTAAATTTAATATCGGAATGTATCAACGTGTTAATATTGGTGATATATCGCGATAACTACCGTAATGTGTATGCGAATAGAAAAATTGCTTATTTTAAAAGATAAAAGGCATGTTACCAAAAATTTTAGTAGAAACAGATGTAGAAAGGAGCTAATAAATGTTTCATGCTATTTTCTTCTACAGCATCCTTTAAATAAATAAATATATATAGGGAAGGTGGGGCAAAATTGGGTACCATATAAGTTTGTTAGTCTCAAAGGAAGTGAAATGGGAAAACAAACTTTGAACACTGTTTTTAATGTAAAATGAATCCTTGGCTATAATAAAACATTCTTTTCAAACAATATATATATATAATTGTTCATATAAAAAAATAGCTTTTTTCAAACGTATGAAAAAATCCGATTTTACCTCGCTGGTTGGGTAAAACTGGGTATCCATTTAAAACTACTGGAAAACTCATTTTGGTCAAAAAGGTCTTGCTTAATATAGTAAAAAATACATTTTTATTATTTTTAACAAAACGAAATTGCACGTGTGTTCTTCCATGTGTAAAAAAAAAAATAATTCGTAGGAAAATTTTCTACGTTTTATAGGCCTGCTACTTTACACTGTACGTTTAAGAGTTCTTTTAGCTTCAAAAATCACAGATGAATTTGTCATCATATTCTTCTGCAATACTACATGCTTTGTGTGCCTATCCATGGCATTTCAAACATCGTATTTGGATTTCGAATTTGAGTAAAGTTCTTAGCAAAACATACAGGTTTCATTGTCCTCTTCTTCTGAAGATGTTTCCGCAATCTTTTTTGGTTTTTTTTTTTCTTTTAAAGAAACTTCTTTTTCCGTCTTGCAGTTTGTTTGGCTTTTTTCTCCTTAATATCTGTTTCGACCTGTAATTTATAGGGAGAAGAAATCAATAAATTTTTCCCTTTCTTTACTCAATTCTAAAGCCTTCCTTACAAGGGGATAATAACATTTTAGGCGAAATTGGAAATACAGATTGCTGGGCTATATAGTCTGAAGATGTCGAGTGGATAATTTTACAAATGTATTCTGTAGATGTAAAATTTTGAATGAGTGATGACGTCTGTGACTGTGATGTTAACTGCTGCATCTGGAAGCAGCTCGACGTGAAAGACGCTGGATTTTGTCAACTCGTTTATGTTCGGAAGGTTGAGCTCCATTATCCTGTGATGTTTCAGAAATATTTATTTCTGCAGATATGCAAACCTGTGGCTGCATAGACCTAGGTGTGTTATCATGACTTTCATGGGTTTCTCTCTCACTTCCGAAGGAGCAAAAAGATGGTCTGGAAAAACATTGTTGTAGGGAAAACTCCCTGTTTTCTCGAACTTTCTGATTGCAGTATTTACAATTGCTGCTCTCGAAAATGCAGTTTTAAATAATTTTCTAATTTGGTAAATTGTTACAGATCGCGCAGAGTTGAAAAATAACCACTTCTTCACCTCTTGTTCTTAGTATGAGCTTAGAGATGCATGAATGACACATCAAGGGGTTGAAATCGATGCGTTGCGTAAGGAAAGAATCATATATAAATACATTGCTTTCTCTTACTAGATTAACAGGATTCTTTTATATGAATTGAACACCTGTTAAGGATTTAAAGAACGGGCTTTTCAGGACAAGGATTGGAAAAATCTTTTAACCAAATAAAATAAAGACCTAATTTCGTAATCCATCCACTCCTATTATATACAGCAAATGAGTCTGGGAAAGTTTCATTCATCAAGAGGTTTTTTTCTTGCCTGTTTAATATTTGATAAAAAGAAAATCCTGTTATAGATTATATAGCCTAGTTATATAGGATTGAGATTTTATGGATTATTTGTCAATTTGGGCAGATTATTTTATTTAGAGAAACAAGTCACGAAATATATTTGCATTTTAAGTGGACCTATAACGCAAGTTATTACACCTCAGATTAGAAAGTTATTTATTAAAATGTAATAAGCATAATATAAAATTATGCCTTAATTAGTACTATTATTTTGTTCATTAATAATTGCAAATTATTTAATTTCATAAATGTAAGTTAAAAATTAGACCCACTTTTTAATATAAAACAAAATCAAATTTAGTTTTTTTCATTATAACTAGATAGATTTAGAATTATATTATAACATAACAGCATTAAGAATGCAATTTAAAATTCCATGTTAATTTATTAACTATACTAAAAAACATTCTATGAGTGTCGGACAAAATCGGGAATACCCAGTTTTGACCCACTCTTAAGTACCCGGTTTTACCCCAACATGACAGAGTTTAAAATATGGCGTCACTACTCTTAATTCTATAAGCAAAAGATCAGTAAAAATTTTAAAATATTATCAGGAAAGGAAAGAATTAGATGTAGTACTCAGGAATATTTAATATGCTGAAAAATAGTGGTTATACGCGTAAAATCTAGAATCAAATAAAACAATTTTTAAGAGTAATTGAATCTAATTCCTTCACACTAAAAAAAACGCACACAGTAACGTTTCAATCAGCTATAAATGCCATAATGGTTACCGACAAGTAATTCCTCGTGTTGGCTGGTAGACAGAAGTACAACTGAAGGAGGGATCTGCGCTACCCTGTTTTTTACAACTCGCCCATATATATATATATACATACAAAATAAAAATATTTTTTTAAACAAGAACGTAAAATAATCAAGCTTCAACGACAGATTATAATTTTCCAACACATTCAGAGTAATTATGTTAAAAAAAAAAAAAAAAAAAAAAAAAAAAAAAAAAAAAAAAAAAAACCGATTAATAAAGTTAAATATGATGGCTAAGTAAGCGAATTACAAAACACGTAACACATTTGAAAATTAAAGTTCAGCAATTATTATCAGTCATCAGAAAAATATCCGAATTCCTTTGTGCAACGCTATATATGATCTATAGATTTGAATATGTACCAAATAGTATGCTAAACATTAGTTCATTTAAGAAGCGCATTTTCACAGCTGAAAATTCCCCTTCAACATTTTTCGTCAATAAACGGAAATGTATACATATTTTTGGCAGCCCTGTATATGATTTACAGATTTTATACATACGAAGTAACAAAAAAAAACTCGTACCACAACAGATAACGAACTTCCAGCAATTATTGCTTATTTATACAGTACTATAAGCGAATCCTTTTGTCCCCCCCCCCCCATAAATAACGATTAAATTAATGCTATGCTCATCATGTTCTATAGTAAGCATCTTTTTGTACATTTCAGTGATGTGTATCAATTTCCATATGTTTGAAATAGTGTAATATCATTCCAATATACTACAAATGACTTTTCCCTACAGGCCATTGAAATAAACCATAAAAAATCATTGATGAAAATCACAAATTTTCTAAAAAAAAAAAAAAAAAAAATCAGTTGATTAAAATCATGATTTAATCGTTGATTAAAATCGTTAACACCCTATTGCAGCCAAATGGCAAGCATTAGTTTTTGTTAATCACGATTGATTGACGATTTTTTTCCCTCAACCAACTGACGCTTTTTGCAATATTTTTCACCATTTGGTTTAAGAATTTCACAATATTTTCCTTCTACCTAACAAATGGAGAATTTTGCAGCTTTTTCTTACAAACTTTCTTTGCAGTTATCCAAAATTTTCAGCCTAATAAAATATAAAATTATAACTAAAAATTAAATAAACAGCACATAAAGAAAAACTATAAAATTATTAATTTAGATATTTTAATTCCAATATTTCAATTGACTAAGGTTCAATGCAGTTTTATTTATTTTTTAAAATAAATAAAATTCTGTGATTTGTGTTTGGTTGCCGTTTTCTCTGAGACGGGAAAATTTAAGTTTACCTGTGACCCTGTAAGAGAGGGGTGGGGGGGAGTTACTGTTCCTGCTGACCACTAAAATTTTCAAATTAGTGGTCCGAATGAATTTTTGTTGTTCTCGGACCAGCGGACCACCAATGATTTCGAACACTGATTTTTTAAATGCTGAAGATTTCCTTGTAAAAGAGATTTGAATTGATATACTGTTTAATTTTTTGATTAATTCCCCTGTGTGAAATTTGATTATTGTTATGTCTGCACAAGAAATATTTTATGTCTTAAAATATTTACTCTTTCATTTAAAATAGGTGGATAAATTAACCTGATGCTTGGATCTATTCCTGACTTGAAATCCTGATTCAGATCATACTAAGCTTCAAGAATTCTTTATATTTGATGACCTGAATAGTCAGAGAGGGTGCAGCACCCTCCTAAAACTGTCTGAGAGAAACTCTATGTAAAATGATATTATATTACAGTAAATATTAGTCTGACATACAATACATATAATTTAATGATTATATAATTTGTATTTTCAATAAATGGAGCGGCATACCGCAAACCAACTTAAATGTGTTGCTATTTAATAATGTCTGTAACCATTTCTTTTTCAGCTATTGCAAGGCTGCTGCTGGTGAATATTTTCCTTTTTTACGAGTACTGTTAAAAAATAAATAAATCGTCGTCATAGATTATCATTTAGGAATACTGAAAAAATACTTATATATGTAAGAATAATTAGTCGCTTGGTGGGGACACTGCTGTTATTAAATTAACCTTTCAAAGTAAGCATTTAATATACTATAGAAATACATTGTGTATTTTAAAAAAGCTTTAAAGTTTAAAGTAATATTTTGTATTAGCTGATATTAGAGGTTAAATGGATTCTGCTACTTATAGCTGCCTTTTTAATGCTGATTATTTCAGTATTTACGCATATACTTTGATTATGTATTCGTTAGGTTTGTGCTTTATTTATTCAAAAGTGTTATATTCATTATTGAATGTTAAACAGAAACAAATACTAAACTTTTTTTGTTGTTTTATATTCAAATCAATTAATTTTGCATGAATGAGCTGTGTTGCAATATAAATTTTAAAAATATTTCTATTTTATTTTTTGTTTTGTCAAAAGAAGGTAAAAATTTGAAAACTGTATAATATGAAAATTTCAGCATCTATAGATTCACAAGAATTAAAGAAAAAAAAACAGATCATGAAAGTAGCAGCTAAGTGCATTATGCAAAAAACCTTTTCAAACTCGTGCAAAAATTAATATTGGTTGAAGAAATTTATTCAGCCATTGTTTAAATTAAAACAATAATAAAAACAGGGTATGTATTTAAATCTAAAGAAATTTGTTTTTATATTTTCTTTGTGAATAAGCAAACACTAAATGGACTATAAGTACAACTGAGTGCGAAGAAATATTCCAAAATGTAAAAGGACAGAATGGTAATATTTATGGTGAAAATAATGAAATTATTTTGTGAAATTAGATCAAATTGGTTTACATTTGTTTTTTAAATATATTTCAAAGACAATAGAATCAATAATTAAAACTTAAATAATTTTCGGTTTAATGAAAATAAAAAAAAGTAAGCTTTCCTACTGCAAGATAATCTCGCATAATCTGAAATTTGGTTTATTAGACCATAAAATGATAAATTGAAAACCAAAGTGAGGGGGAAAAAAGAAACCTACAATCCGGTGTAACCATTCCACATAAAGATGAGAGAAAATCCTGAATCGTGATTCAAACTTTTAGCAAAAACTTGGAATAGAGAAAACCTTGAATTATGATTTAACCTTTCACCAGAAAATTGGATTTAAAAACAATCCTGTTTCGTGGTTCAACCTTTTACCAGAAAAATTGATTTAAAAAAAACTAAATTATGGTTCAAACTGTTACCAGACAATTGGATTTAAAAAGAAAAACTTGATTTAGGGTTAAACCTTTTATCAGAAAATTGGATTAAAAAAAAATCCTGATTTATGGTTCAACCTTTCACCAGAAAATTGGATTTATAAAAAACCTGAATCATTGTTTAACATTTTACTAATATAATGCTATTTGAGAAAGCACCAATAAACTGGTAAAACTTATTGCCAATATCTTGGTTGCAGCTAAATTTCAGCGACTTTTCACCATTTTCTTGGTGAAACATCACACTTTATTTTTAACAGTGTATCGATAACATTTTTTTTAAAAAAAATTTAGGCATACTTTATAAACTTAGTAATGATACTTTACATTCATTATTGTTTCTATTCGCTTTTTTAATTTAACTAATAACCGTAAGATCTGATTCTGCTTATCTGCTTATTTACTGCTGCTGTTATAATGCTAATTTAATATGGAAATGATTTTGTACCTATTTGAATATCTACAGTGAAGCTTCAGTCAGTTTTTTAATGCATAACATACAAATATTTCTGGCAATTGCTGTGGGAATACTGAAAACCACGTCAGGCCACATTACTTATTTTGATCGAAGAATTTTGACTTTACTGCAAATGTCTTGCACGGTTACAAAAAACTTTCTGGCGAGAATACAAAAACTGTTTTAGATACAACACTAAAAAATCATTGGTAATTTTTCTGATATTACTTTAATAAAGTTACCAAACATTTTTTGCTAAAGTATATGTAAAGTTTTGGGTGTAATACTAAAAAAATTCATAGTAAATGTACTATGAAATCCTTCGCAAATTTACAAAAAAATTTCATAGTCAATGTACTAAAAATTCCTTTGTGAGTGTACTAAAAAATCATTAGAAAATTCACGAAGTATTCTTTAGGAAACTTCCGAAAAAAGTCGTTAGTACCTTGACTAAATAATCCTAAGTAAATTTACGAAAAATTCTTTAGTAAACTCCCTAAAAAATCGTTAGTGAGTTTACTGAACAATATTTAGTAAACTTACAAGGAATTCTTTGAAAAACTCTCTAAAAAATCCTTAGTACGTTTACTAAACTATCTTTGGAAAAATTACCACAAATTCTTTAGTAAACTCCCTAAAAAATCGCTAGTAAGTTTACTAAGAAATATTTAGTAAATTTACAAAAACTAATTGGAGTAACTCCCTTGAAAAAACGTTAGTAAATTTACAGAACAATATTTAGTAAATTTACAAAAAAAAATTTAGAAAACGCCCTAAAAATGGATAGTACGTTTACAACATATTCACCGATAAATTTACTAAAACTTATTTAGTAAACTCCCTAAACAAGCATTAGTAACCTCACTAAACAATATTTAGTAAATTTACGAGAGTTTTTTGGGGAAACTCCCTAAAAAATCACTAGTACGTTTACTAAGCAATATTTAGTAACAGTTACTGAAGAAACTTCTGTAATTTTACATGATTATCTTATGTTGTGATTACATAAAAAGTTCTAGGCATCCCAGTTTTCTACAAAATTCTTAGTAACCATACAAATGTTTTTTACAGTGTACAGAGTGAGCAGATATATTAGTTCACGGCGCTGAGAAGTTAAAAAAATATATTATACTTTAGTATTTTTTTTATTATTATCGTATTCATAGTTTTAAAGGGAAATATAAATCATTTTAATTTATTATCCTCTATTGCACTATAAATTAGCGATATTGACATCAATACGATTGATGCCAATACGATTGATATTCATATATCAATATTCATATATCAAGCCATATTCACTGCGTAAAGTGAATATGGATTTAAAAAATATTTGTCACAAAAAATTAATAGCATCTTAACTACACAAACATGCATGGAATGATGAATATCGGGAAATAAGATGTAAATAATTGCTTAAACTTGTTTTTTTCTTCTTAAAATCGCGTAGTACATCACTGATGCAAACTGATTTAAATTATTTTTATTTTTTATTTACTTATTTATTTTTTCTCTTCTTTCTACTTTTTAACGTTACTGCATTAAAAACAATAAAAATTTAGCGATATCTGTTGCACAATCTGTTCAAAGAGACACATCCTATAAGAATTATACATTTACACTTCATATTTGTATCTTCTAATTTATTTATATAAATGCGTGCTGATATTTGCATTGCTTAGAAAGGATCTTAGTTCAAACCTATTATGTAATAGAAATAATGCGATTTATTTATATAAACGATTAGTTAGAATAACCATTTATCTCATTAAAAGCTGAAAAATCACGTGCAATTCCAAATAATTATAAGAATTATTTCTCTCTTTAAGATTACATTAAATGTGTCATAAATTTATTTTTTTCTCTAAATGTTCTTTTACAGAGGTTCTTTATTTATACTGCTGTTTTATATGTTAAAGACCGACTTTACTCAACTAGCTTATAAAATTATGCGAATTTTCAAACATATTTTTATGCGTCATATTTTAATGTATGCCAGTGATACCATTTTTATTTAAATGAACTTTTGCTTTTAGAAGAGATAAAACAGAAATATAATTTTGTAATAATTCCTAACTGTGTAAAGTAAGTTTCATAAAAAAAAAATCCCCTTTCATATTTACGCGAATTAAACTTTTATACATGTAAATGTCAAAACTAAACTTTGTTTTCTGAGATAATGTACCCGTATTAGTAAATTAGCTAAAGAAGTTTTAAATCATAATCACCTTTCTTTTTGGATCATTGATCATTGCTTAAATACCTAGAGTTTTATTGTATATGATTATGATACGACACGAAACAAAATCTTCTGTGATAATTTATTTTAACTAAATACAATGAAGCCAATTTGTTCATTTCCGTAAGTTTATTTTTAAAATAAGCGGAAGCTCTCTTTCGTGCTACTAGTGATGATTTGCATTTCGTCAGAAATGCACGCGTAAAAAGATTATATTTTCACGTGTGACTTAATATTTAAAATGAAATAAGAGAAAAATGGAGACGATTAAGAGGTTAGCACAATGTCCGCAAAAAATATTTTGGAAATACCTCATTATTTTCATTATAATTTTTGTGAACTTTCTTTGATGTGCTAATGTAATAATGTAACAAAATGTGCAATAATAACTAATTACTGCTTTATAATATTTATATAAATGTTTTTGTTTATAATGTAATAGTTTCTGTTATAACGTTTGTTTTAATTGCCATACAAGTGAAGACAAACAATTAATATATTAGAAATCAGTGTTAATATCCTCTTATTCTTCACAAAATACAAGGAATCTCTCTTAAAAACGAACACGAATTTTCGTTTCAACAATAATGGAGATATTGCAATGCGATTTACAAAAGAATTATTTTGCTTTATTGCGTAATATTATGATATAACCAGAAGTAGTGAATATAGTTATAATTTATTTTCAAAGAAATTAAGTTGTTCTTCTGTTATTCTAAATATATTTGACTGAATACACAGTGTCATTGCCCAAATAATCTTGCACTTCTAGAACCTTCCATGGTACCATTGCATTTAAAGAACTATGTTATACAGTAATACCTCGACTTAAGTCAGCAATCCGTTACAAGACTGGCGACGAAGTTGGAAATGGCTTAAGTCGAGGTGCATTTAGATAAGCAAAAATGGATAAGTAATAAACATTCTTCAAAATGTAATGAACATATTGTATTGTATTTAGGGATTATGTGACATATGTTTAACATTAGCAAAAAAAAAAAATGCATTCGTAATTCAAGAAGTTGGAATAAGTCAATAAGTAGTTAACTTACAATTTATTGTTCTTCTAGTTTCCCCGCACAGGTTTTTGATGATGTGATAATATCTTGCAATAAAGTTTGAACAAACAAATTTTTCTCTTTTTTTTCTTAGACGTATTTTGTAACAGTAGAAGTGAGATTTCTAAGCTTTTTCTACTGATTTCTTTTATTTATTTGTTCCTATCATGTGACTGTCGCAGGGAATTTTCCCTTCTTAGAACCAAAAGTCTACAAAAAAATTCAAAGTGCGTCTTAATTAGGGGAATTTTTTTCAAGGCAAGACTACGTAAATGCGGATGAGATAAGTCAGAGAACTACTATATAGGGAAATTCGCAACCCATTTAATAAATAAAAAATACAGGGTGTTAATTCTTTATCAATAATGTAAAACAAATAATGTAATTTACCGAAAATTAATCCTGCCGGACTGATTTATGCAAAATGCGGCGAAATGAATTAAAATGGTGGAAAAACTAGCATCCATGACCAAATTTTAATGACAGAGCTACCTTACATTTCGGAATGTAACTGAAAATCCATACGGAGTTACTGATTAAATGACTGTGAACTTATTGCATTTTTCGTCACATTGCATGTTAAACAAAACAGTGTAACTCTGGGGATCTTTATCATTTTTAAAATTGTGAAAACAAAGTCCTGATTCAAGTGGATTCGAGAGGTATTTCTGACGACATAAAAGTGTTATACCTAAGTTCCTCTCATAATTTGTTGTAGAATTTCTCTAACTATTTTTGTTTGAACAAGAACACTTTTGAAAAATTCTCAATCCGTTAATAAGGCATATTGTATAGTCGGTATTAGGAAGTTTTGATAAATGTTCTCAAACAGCTGTCTTTATTAAAATTTACTTGTCTTTGTTACAATTAAAAATCTTTGTCTTAAATCTCAAGCTCCATCTCTCGTCCAGTACTTCCAGAATTCGTTATTTTTTCTGAAAGGCCTTTCAATCGGCATTTTTATGCCAATTTATGGTTTTGCAAAATCTTTGTCTTAAATTTCATCAATATAAAAAAAATGTACTTCACCTGTTATCTACATTTTACAGCAATGAAGGGTTTCAAAGTACCACAAAAATGATAGATTTCAATAATTAGGACTCAAATCCAAAAAAAGTGTGTAAGAACGAATTGCAAAGTGTAGTTTTTTTTTTTTTTTTTCGCATTAGTTTTGCTGATAATTAATTTTAATGAGAAAAAAACATTTTTAATTAATGCACAGAATTGTTTCCCTTTTTCAAAACTATTTAATAAGGAAGTAATATATGTTTACAAATCTTTTTTAACAATTCAAGTAGAAGCAATGTATTTTTAAATATATTTCATAAGAGAAACAATTTAATTTATATAATCTTTTTTTCTTCTTCCGAGCTCATTTAGTCTTTCTATTGTTAGGTGTTTAAAAATAGATTTATTTTTATTTTTATTTGAAACTAAGCTTATTTTTTTCTTTTTATCTGAACATAAAAGAATATAATATTATTAATTCAAGACCTCGCCATTTTTGAGAAAAAAAAGTGTTTTTCTGGAATTATCCTCATAAAAATTTATATTTATTGAATAAATATTTCTGTTATAAAATTCGGAACGATGTGAAAAGTTCATAATTATTTCTAATATTAAAATGCCTTATTTTGTCTCAAATGCTGTTATTTCAATATTGAAAAAGACTGAATAAGTTCTTATTTTGTTCAAAAATAATTTAATTAATAGTTAGATTTGTAACGAAATATTCGTGAGAAATTTTTACATGTATGAATTAAATTAAATTTTATAATATTATAAAGCGAAAAAAAAATTACTGAGAACATGGAGTATTGTACCACCAGACAGGCGTCAAACAGGTGCCATTTTTCGTTAAAGTAATCTAAAACATTCCATTAAGAGCACATCCGAACTAATGTCATGAATTTAAATATACAGAAAGTATTTTTGTTGATTCCCAAAATCTGCGTTTCAATGTTAAGAAATTACATCGAAATAACTTTTTTCCATTGCTAAAAAATATGTGACAACTTTGATATAATACTACAACAATTAAATAGTAGAATTAGTAACATTATCGCGTATCCTGCACTAGTAAAATGTACTGTTCTCTACATAAAGTGTTAAAGATATAACGGAAATTTCTTAGGATAGAACTGAACTTGGTTTAAGTCTTTCTTAAGTTTCACCTACGTCGGTATTCCGTGCAGAATCCAGTTTTCAATAAATAATAGTAAATATTATTGCTGGGGCTGCATTCTTGTAGCAATTACTATCACTACACACTATTTGTAGTAAATGTACAATGTACAACAGGTGACTATGAATACTTGGTTTCGGAGACCCATAGTACGCAGCTCGTATAAGAAAATCTGGTACGATTTTATTCCGTATAAAAAATAGACTAGTAAATCAGCAGGTCAGGATACCTAACGTCATCTGTACAAGTTCAAACGTTCTTCGACATTCTTTTACATTTAAATATCTGATAATCTAGAATTGAAAAATTCATTTACTTCGTATTGTAATACTTCTGTTGGATTTTAAAAATCGAATGCGCCAAAACTGTTTTCGTTAAACCGATTTAATATCATTATTCTCAATTGCTTTTTTCTCAAACACTTTCTGGGATAATATGAGTATAGCAGAGCTCTCTTGATTTCATCTGTAAAAAACTAATTTTGCGAACTAAAACTGGCATGATATGTAATATTCCAATAATCTGTGAATACATTTACCAAATCTAATGGGCGATATTTTTTTAAATATCTGTTATAGACAAACTGTAAACTTTATATCTGTCTGTTTATAAAATGAGCAATGAAAACAAATAAAAATAAAAATAAGAGTGAATAGTATTTTACATTTAAAATTTCTCTGAATACATAAAATATGTAATATTACTTTCTCTGAATTCTAAAATATTTTTAGTATCTCATTAACAAAAAAGCTGGCGGAATACATTTGAAAGCAAAAAGAAACAATTGAATTAAAAAATAAAATACATTAGAGTCATACGCTGCAAAACGAGAGTACACAGCGAAACAGATAAGATTCTATTTAATATTTTGTGTGAATATTGCCTGATGTCAGGCTGTTAAATGATACTTCGTTTCAAGTAATTGTCTATCACACCTGAAGCGCAAATGTTTGCTCGCTTGGAATACACAAATTGAAAATATTTTTCAGGAGTATTAAGTCAGATAAAAACAAACTAATCTCCCTACAAATCAAAAATCTTCTGTCTAATTACATTTTTACTATATTTTAGAGAAAATACATTTTTTTTACGATAGAGGTTTTTTATACGATATATATATATATATATATATATATATTTTTTTTTTTTTTGGGGGGGGGGGGGGTAACCTCCCTCACGCTTATCATCTCTATAGAATAAAAGGCAGTGTAACGCAGGTCGGAGCGAACCCATCAATCGTACCAGTCTCCGAGGAAGAGACTCAAAGGCGAAAGGTTCCATTCTCCCATTGGTTGACAAGAAACAAGAATCCCGCGATTACTTCTCAAGGTTACAAATCTTAATAATTGAGCAGTGGTAGACACTTCTTCCTAACTGAGATTATTTCAAGTATTAAGTTGCAATCATATTAAATTTTCTTTGCGACATGTAAGGGATTTTAATCACGGAAAACAATGCTATGGTATTTTTAAAAATATCCTTTTTTTTCAATGCAAAAAATTGATAAAACTGACTTTCTTTTAAAAAGTAATCAATTTAAATATTTTAGACTTATTATTTTGTAACTTATTTTTAAATTACACATTACTTATATTTTCATTTTCTGTATACATGTGTATGTAAATTTAAACTAAAAAAAATCAAACATATTCGATATTTTAAAAGTAAAAAATTAATATTTATACGAAAAGTAAAATTAATAATTTTTGATTTATAGCTTTGCATCAGGAGGACAGAAGCTTAGGGGATTAGGCGGATGGGATTCAACCCGCGATACTTATTTATTAATCAATATACATATTAAAAAAAATTGGAGGGGGGGACGAAGAGGGGGTAAACGATAAAAATACAATTTCAAAGTGTTATTAAAAAATAGTATTATTTCAATAGTTGCAGATGACTGTTTTAATTACGCACTTTTATTGCATATTTATTAATTTTTTCTTTTATTAAGAAATCTTAATTTTGTTATAGTATATTAGCCGGAAAACTTGGTTTACCCAGAAATATTGTAAAAGCTAATTGTGTGTTTATCGGAACATAAACTAGCCGAACTTTGCTCATCTAAACGCTTCCATATTGTCAATTATTTTTTTTTTATCAGTTTTCAAATTTTAAGGGAAAAATACAATTTTTACCCACCGTCCTAGGGCGGATATTATCACTAGTGTTTAAAATAAATCACAACTAATCTTCATGCAGGCATACGCATGGAAGTCTGATCGCATCTTCTCAGTAAACTGTCAGAAAAACTATACACAAAATTATTCATCGTTTTTTAACAAATAAGTTCCCTATTTCTAGAAAACTTATTTTATCAATGAATTCTTTTGAAAAGTCCGAAAAAGAGGGAGAAATTCCGTTCATTCGTATCGTGCATGTGCTCTATAAATACTAAAATCCGAATTTATTTTTAAAATGGAAAACCAAAAATTCTATAAAGATTTCTAATTTATTTTAAAAAGAAAA
Organism: Maratus speciosus; assembly: GCA_963932465.1. Classification (NCBI taxonomy): domain Eukaryota; kingdom Metazoa; phylum Arthropoda; class Arachnida; order Araneae; family Salticidae; genus Maratus; species Maratus speciosus. The sequence continues at coordinate 354,314,641 of OZ010788.1, read as the reverse complement.
AAGTTTTCAAATTAAAAAAAAGATGTGACAATTACTTTTCTTCTTTATTCAAAAGTACTCACAATTTATTTTTTTAAGTTGAATAAGTTGAATAAATTTAAGTAAAGTTGAATTTATAAAGTTGTTTGTAAAAAATATTCGCATTTAAAATATATTTTAAATGAATACATTTAAAAGATAATTTAATTTAAATATCAGTGTAATAAAATCGATTTCTCTCAAAAAAGAAAGAAAAATATGTTCGAATAAAAACATAATATTTATATTGTACATAAAAATATTTATAATTCATATTTTTATCAAATGCTAATACTAAAGTATAAAACCCCCAGCCACAATCTCATTAAAGACGAAATCTTCCCAAAATTAACTTCGAAATTCAAAGCTTTTTAAAGAAATGAATCAAACCATACCCTTCTGAAGCATTCTTATTTATTCAAAATGTTTCAGTACTGTATAACTATAGCTCAGTCGCTAGCGTAATCATCTCGTAACACTAATACAGCAGGTGCGATCCCAAGATAAGCAACGTCTATATTATCCTCGTTTTCTTCAATTTACGTATATTTTACCTCCTATAATAGAGAAAAAAGAAACGAATATTCGTCAATAATTGAATAAATCTTAGTAGCACTGCTTCCAGGAAAATTTTCGTGAATTGAAGAAAGTATTTCTGAGGATGTAAGACTCCACAGATATTTCAGAAAATAGATGTTTATTCTCAAACATTTTTGGTATATTTTATTAATTATTTAAACTTATTTTAACGCCTTTCCAAGCTATAAAACTTTAATATTTTATTATGCCTTCCTCTATTTTAGTTGATTTGTGTATTACGTTACTATTAGAAAATGTCGTCTGTCATTGATTTTCAGATTTATCTGTGAATATCTGAATAGAATAATCAATATTCTCTCAAACTTTCTCCATTCTGAAATTGAAAGAGATTTATTCAGGTCCCTTTCAAGATTCGAAATACAGTCTAGACCAGTGGTTCCCAACCTTTTTTTGGCCGCGCCCCACCTATGAATTGCTAAAATTATGATGCCCCCCCCCTTCTATATCATATAAACCTTTTAACATAAAAAATAAACTTCAATTTTCCCTGAATGATCCGAAAATAACATTAACTCTGATAAGTGCTTTCACATTCTTTAATTTATCAAAATCATAGTTCGTTAATTACAAATATGTTTGTAACGTAACACTATGAATCCAATGAGTCCATTGATCTTCGCATTTACATCTACAAAAGTTTTTTTTTTTTTTCAACTTACCTCAAATTTTAAATTGATTTTTATCTTCGTAAAATTCCTTGAAATCCCTCTCACATTTTGTATGATATCTGATTGAAATGATGCATTTTATAATGGATTTTAGTACTTCATTAAGAACAAGTGATATTTGTTTATCACCGAGACTGCATGTATAACACAGCTCACAAGTAACATTTCCGGATTCGCGCTTTTACCCATTATAAGTAAGTATTTTTCTTTCGCAACATACGTCTTTGATAGCGGGCTTTCTTTTTTCCATTATTATTATTTGGTCACCATGTTTCTTCTGATTTTCAATTTTAAAATTTTCATGTCATAAAGTATGTTTATATATTGCGTATGTGGTCTGTAGAAGAGCCATAAGAAGTTTGCTTTCTACCCATTTACTTCCGTGATGCGCAAGTGATTTTAATTTCATAAAAGTAGTACCTCATTTAGATAATTCAAAATATTGTACAGATGAAACATGTCCAAATAGCTAATTTTAGATATACCGTACATAATTTCACATGTAAAAGTTCCTACATGGGCATATTGCACTATGAATGAATGTACAAGTTTTTTTTTTAAATAATTAGTAAAAAAAAAAAAAAAAAAAGAAGTGTGTTTTACTAAAATAACATTAAAACCAGAAAAATTAGAATATTTTTTTTATATATAAAAGGTATTAAAATATTATATAAAACAATCACATAATTATTTCGGTAACAGTGCATTTTGAATTTGTAAATGGGAATGTTTCGAAAACTAATTCTTATTCAGTTATTTTTTAATTTTTTCATCTATTATTTGTATTTTTAAACTACACTGCTCAAAACAATTAAAGGATATTGCAGTTTTAGGTGGATTTTGTATCTGGTAAACTGTTTAGCTGATTGATACATGGTCGATAGACATAGTAGGTTATATGAGAATAAATTACACATGTTTGGCAGAAAAAAATGCAATTTATTGCGCATTTGTGTACTAAAGGAAAAAAACACAATTTGTGCATATGAGAAAAAAAAGAATAAGAAAAGGTGTTTTCTTCAAAGAAAATCCTTTTCAGTAGGGGGTATGGTTTCCACGGGCGGCCAGCAACGTTGAACACCTTCGAGGCATGGACTCAATGAGGCTATTAATGACGAGTTGGGGTATTCTACCCCACTCTTCCAGAAGAGCTCTTTCCAGTTCTTGGAGAGTTTGTGGGGGTTGTTGGCGGCCAGAAACTCGTCTTCCTAGAGCGTCCCAAACGTGTTCGATTGGATTCATGTCTGGAGAACACGCTGGCCATTCCATTCGAACGATTCCTTCCTCGAAAAGGAAATCCTCCACCAGGTTTGCACGATGTGGCCTGCAGCTATCGTCCATTAAAATGAAGTTATCTCCGATTGCTGCAGCGTAAGGGGCTACAATAGGTCTGAGGATCTCATCCCTATATCGGCGACCAGTCAGAGCTCCATCTCGAATGATGTAGAAGTCAGTGCGCCCGTCAATGGAGATGCCACCATACACCAACACTCCTCCACCGCCAAATCTGACACTTTCGTGCACGAACGCAGGATTATTCCTACTGCCACGGTCCCTCCAGATGAAAATACGCCTATTATCCGGATGCACAGAAAAACGGGACTCGTCAGAAAACAGAATATTGCTCCATTCATTTCTCCTCCAGTTGACATGCTCGGTTGCCCACTCCCTGCGGTCGCGACGATGCCTTGATGTTAATCTAACACATACCATCGGTCGGCGAGCATACAGACCTACAGCATGGAGCCGGTTTCGGACAGTCTGAGTTGAAATCGTGGTGCCTGTAGCCGAGCGAAGGTGTTGTTGGAGAAGAGTAGCGTTCATGGTTCGGTGTATCCGAGCTGTTAACGCTAAATACCGATCATCATTGGGCGTTGTTGCCCGTCTACGACCTTGCCCTGGTCTTCGGCCGGCACATCCACTCTCCAAAAAACGGTTCCAGATCCTGGAAATGACACTTTGTGACACTCCAATGGCTTGCGCTACTTCGGCTTTAGTTTGGCCCCCTTCTAACCTACCAACAATTCTCAAAGCTTCTGAATCTGTCAAATGACTTCGCTGAGACATCGTACTCATCGAAACAAAGCAATCACTGAATGCCGATCATCCTTGTCTTCATTCTCTTTTATCCAGTTGAAAGTCAAATTTCATTCGCTGCTGCTGAAGCGACGTTTTTGACGTCGAACTCAAAATTTGCATACTCCACAGTTTGAAAACCAGAAAAATTTGCATTTGTGATTCTCTTCTTCTATTTTTGGCAAAAAAAATTTCGTTTATATCTTTATTTTATATAAAACTTCAAATATCATTTAATTGTTTTGAGCAGTGTATTACACTACTTCATTAGAAAAATAAAAAATAAAAGAACATTTCTTAATAAGAAATCTGAAATTGCTCCACCCCCCGAAAAGTCATAATGCCCCCTGTGGGGCGTGCGCCCCACGTTGGAAACCACTGGTCTTGACAATACTGACTGCAGGTAACATTCCCCTATTTCAAACACTATGATTACGTACTTTTTGAAAATGCTCGTACATATCACAGTAAGAACAGAGATAATTTACTTCAGCATTTGTCATTGGAGTTAATCCAGCCATAGTTCATTTTACCAGTTTTACTAAGTTATCGATTAAAATTTTCGAAAAAAAAAATAGAAGAAAACAATGCTTCTAATTATTTCCTGTTCTAATGTGTATGTCTTATATTTAAATTCCTCTATGGAAAATTAGTTTATTTTATAAATAGGGGAGACTAGGGACGGTTGACCATACGGGAGGCTTGACTCACCCGTCAATTTTCATATTTAAAAGAATTTCAGAGTTTTATCAATGGGTGTCAACCAAAGCTACTGGAATGCTCAAACAACAGTTTTCATTTCATAGAGATAATCGAAATTGGTGTGGAAAAAAATCAATTGTGAGTCGTTTTCAACCTAAAAGTTGTGTTTTTTAGAAACATTTTGTAAGCATTTTTCAGATAAATTATATCATAGAAATTAAGTAGGTTTATAAGTAAGTAGGTTTAAATTAATGTAGCTATATCGAGCTTTCATTCCAGTCATAGAGATTATATATTAAGTTAGGCTTAACATAACAATGTGCTATTCTTTAGAAAAGGATTATCTAGGGAGGCTTGACCCAGTCAATGTGAGGGAGGGTTGACCAGATGCTCAAGGCTTCCTCAATTAAGTGGTTCTGGAAATATTTTTATTATACACTGCGCATAATGAAAAATTAATGGTTATATATATATAAAAGAATGTACAAATTTATTCTGTAAAGCTATAGGAAAATGGTGTGATTTAAAGGAAAATGTTTAAAACTGACTAAAGAAAGATGTGAAAAATTGCTAGAAAATGGGAAAGTTGATAGGAACATTTTTCCATTTAAATATTACTTACAATAAGTAAACAGAAACAGTCGGAAAGACTAGAAAGGACTAGAAAGGATGAAAGCAGCATTCTCAACCCTTTCAGGGGTAGTGGTATGTTTATAAATCCATTTAATTTTAATTCCGAAACATCAGAATGGCACCAGATTTTTCTAAAATCTTTTCCATTTAATATGTACGTGAAATATAGCCTTTTTCTTATTTCCAAATAAATTTGTTCGTAAGTTCCGGTGCCTGTCATTTATTTCAATATTTTAGTACTGAAAGTACTTTGGCCCTTAAAGGTTTAAATCATGTTAATGATAAGTTAAGTGCTCCTGCGGCTGCAAAAGAAATAGCATCGATCAAAAAACTTTCGGAAGGTATGCAGGCAAATTTCACCAGGGTGAATACAGTGAGATGAATCCAAACTATGTGACAACTAGAGTTGTCCGGTAGAGTGTCGCAAAAAATAGGACAAGAAGATAAAAAAAACGGGACAGTGGCTCCTAAATCCGGACATAATAACATGAAGTACTATGAAAACGGAACCTATCTGTAACAGAATACTGCCTTAAATGTTAAAGCTTAATTTTCCCTGCTGTACAATTATGACTGCTGAGACAAAATCATTTTTAAAACAAAATTTTTCTCCTCTAACTTGCGATTGCGTCTAAATAGGTTTGTTTAAGTATCATATTTTAAAAAATATTTTTTTTATAATAAATAAAGCATGTAGCATAATGGTAATTTGCTTTTTTAAACCTGATTTTATTTCTCTTCGCAAATATTGCAATATAAAACAAATTGGGTGAAGCCTCCCATATAATCCGCCAACCCTCCCATATATAGGGAGCCTGGATCCATTGTATTTTCATGATTAAAATAAATCATTTTTCTAATTTCTTATATGTTATACTGATGGAAACAGTCACAGCTTGCTTGTGTTTCATGCCAAACATCTCCTCGCGTCTGATATGACGATTTATCTGTGACATGCAACATAACTTTATTTACTTGTGATACTATTTGGTTGTGAAATATGTTACAATATGGCGACACTTCACGAGCAACTTTTCGTAAGACTGCGAAACATGGGACATTTAAATATCGTTTGGTGATGCTGTGGCAGATGGCAGCACTAAAGATGTTTTCTGGTAATTTTGACTTTTAATCAAGACTAAACTATGTTCGTGAAATAATATAAAGAGAATTGCTTATTAAGCAGTTTTCCCTTTGTTTCTGAACTTTTGACTTTGCTATAACTTTTATGGGCCTCTTTTACTCTTCACTTAAAGGACTGACGAATGTCAGGCCAGGACGCACAAATTTCTAAGTGTCGTCCTTTTGTTTAAGGAAGAATTACATCTCCTGTGTGGATTCCATATCCCATGTCATTAATTACTAATTTTATTTTATTTCATTTCGTAGAATAGCAACATGTAGTCAAGAATTATCTCCTGTTAAATTAGATTTTCTCTATACATGGATTTTTCGATGAAGATACGATTCTCATATTACCACCTCTTATTTTCAAATAAAATCAAACAAATATCTTAGGTAATACACAAAAGAAGGAAAGCAATTCTATGTCGGATTACCAGAAAGGTAAGAAAATACCTTTTATCTTTCATTATTGTTATTTATCAATTTAATACGATAACTATATATTTAAACTGGGTTATCAGCTTACGCTATATTAACTCAACCTTCCAACATACTTTTATGATATACCTATGTAGCAATTTTATTTTTATAGCTGATTGTATAACGAATAAAATGATATATGCATGAAAAATGCCAGAAAAATGTATGATTATTTGTCAAAGATGATAATATAATCTTGACAGCTAAATTAAATAATGATCTTTACGTATTAAACCATGAAGATGATTACGGCTATACTATAAGTACTCAAACTTTCTGTAACAATACAAACTGTATTTCAATGTGGCACCGAAGACTCGGACACAAAAACTTTGATGATATTAAATACCTAGTTAACCATAAATTAGCCGATGGGATAACAATTAATAATTGTAAACATGCCACGCGATGCACCAAGTGCATTGAAGGGAAACATTCCGCTCTGCCCTACCCTAAAGTAGCCACAAACAGAAGCAAAGAAATCGGTACCCTTGCACATTCCGATATTTTTGGTCCCATGCAAACAGAAACGATAAGAGTTAAAAGGTACTTCATAACATTCACGGATGATTATAGCAGGCACACAATAACACACTTAATCGCGCATAAATCGGAAGCCGTTAACAAATTGAAGGAATACATAGCGCTAACAAAAAATAAATTTGGCAAATTGATAAAATCAATAAGATCCGATAATGCTAAAGAATATATCAGTGATGAGTTCGAAAACTGCCTGATCGAAAATGGGATAGAGCGTCAATTGAGTTTTCCCTATTCTAGCCAGCAGAACGGCGTCTCGGAGAGAAATAATAGAACGATAGTGGAAATGGCTAGAACCATGTTGTCCGACGCTAAGTTACCTAAACAATTCTGGGGGGAAGCTGTCATGTCCGCCACCTACCTCATTAACCGTCTACCAACAAAAGCTAACGAAAATAACATGACACCCTATGAACTTTGGCATAAAAGAAAACCCGATCTCTCGAACATTAAAACATTCGGATGTAAGGCATTTGCCTATATCGACAAACCTAAAAGAAGTAAGTTAGATGAGAAAGCCATCGAGGGAATAATGTTGGGATACGACTTCAGGAGCAATGGCTATAGGATATATGCGGGTGAAAACAAAATTATAATATCTAGAACCGTAAAATTCTTCGAAGAAAGAATAAAAGATGAGGAAATTAAACCCGCCAAAGAAAATCAAAACAACGAACCATCTCCCGCAGATAACATCGAAATTGATCTAGAAGAACATGATGATGATCATATTAACACCCCGACCGACAAATCCCCCGAACCGAGAAGATCGCAAAGACAAAATCGCGGTGTACCACCTAACCGTTTTGGAATAAGCGCAAATTTGTGCCAAATTCAGGAACCAAAGTCATGGACAGACTTACAAAACATCAATGACGTGGAAACTAAAAATAAATGGCTAAAAGCTACTAGTGAGGAAATAGAATCTCTGAAGCAAATTTACACTTGGAGATTAATCAAACCTATCCCCGGAAAAACGCGTCATAGTTTGTAGGTGGACGTTTAAAGCAAAAAGGGGAGCCAACGGGTCAATAGAGGGATATAAAGATAGATTGGTCGCTAAGGGATATGCTCAAAAATACGGAAGCGATTTTGATGAGACCTACTCACCCGTTGTAGCTCATACCACCCTGCGAGGGTTCTTAAACGCAGCGGTGTACAAAAACCTTAAAATAACCCACCTGGATGTCAAAACTGCTTTCTTACATGACGACGTAGAAGAGGAGGTTTAAATGCATCAGCCAGAGGGATACATAACAAAAGGGGAAGAAGGCAAAGTGTGTAGTTTAAACAAAGCAATTTACGGCCTTAAGCAGGCAGCTAGGGCGTGGAAACAAAAAATCAGTAAGTCGCTAAAAGAACTAAATTTCGTAGAATGCGCATCAGACAAATGTCTGTACAAAAGAGTCCAAAATGGAAAAGTCGCATACATAATCGTGTATGTTCATGACATCTTAGTCGCGGGGGATAAAATAGACACACACGAAATATACGCTGAATTATCAAAGCAATATGAAATCAAAAACTTAGGTCGAGTAACAGAATATCTAGGAATAAACATAAAGGAAACAGAAAACGGTGAACTAGAAATAGACCAGGAACACAAAATAATACAGATCGCAGAAAAATTCAATTTGTTAAATAGTAAACCTACATATACACCCATGAATACTAACTACTTTAATCTGGATCCAAACGGGAAATTAATGGGAAATAATGGAAAATTTAGACAGGCTATAGGAGGGCTTCTATACATTGCAACTTTAACTAGACCGGACATAGCATCAGTCGTTAATATCCCGGGAAGAAGGAATGAATCCCCAAGGGAAGTCGATTGGCAAGCTGTCGAAAAGTTAATTAGACATCTACTTACTACCAAAGATCTGAAATTTGTCATAGATAAAACAAAACCTCCAATCCTATCGGCATATAGCGATGCCGATTGGGGCAACGATAGAATAGGCAGGAAGTCAACCACTGGAAACTTGTTTAAATTAGGAAATAATATATTGGCATGGTCATCGAGGAAACAGAGTTGCACAGCACTCTCATCCACGGAGGCTGAATATATCGCTGCCCCTAATGCAGGTCAAGAAATTGCGTGGTTATTAGACTTATTAAATGATCTCGAACTGTGTCAACAACTACCCGTAACGTTGTACGAAGATAACTTATCAGCCATAAGATTGACTGAAAACGAAAAAGCACAGACAAGAACTAAATATGTGGAAGTGAAATATCACCATATCAGACATCTATGCCAGAATGGCATAATCAAAATAACTTATTGCTCATCGAAATTAATGTTAGCAGACGTCCTCACCAAGCCGTTGTCAAAGCCTCATTTCGAGTGCTTGAGAAATAAATTAAATATTTTACGCTCGTCGGTTTGACATAAAATGCGGTGGTAATGGAAACAGTCTCAGATTGCTTGTGTTTCATGCCAAACATCTCCTCGCATGTGACATGACGATTTACCTGTGACATGCAACATAAATTTATTTACTTGTGATACTATTTGGTTGTGAAATATGTTACAATATGGCGACACTTCACGAGCAACTTTTCATAAGGCTGCGAAATATGGGACATTTAAATATCGTTTGGTGATACTGCGGCAGATGGCAGCACTAAAGAAGTTTTCTGGCAATCTTGACTTTTAATCAGGACTAAACTGTGTTCGTGAAATAATATAAAGAGAATTCCTTATTAAGCAGTTTTCCCTTTGTTTCTGAACTTTTGACTTTGCTATAGCTTTTATGAGCCTCTTTTACGCTTCACTTAAAGGACTGACGAATGTCAGGCCAGGACGCACAAATTCCTGTGTGTCGGCCTTTTGTTTAAGGAAGAATTACATCTCCTGTGTGGATTCCATATCCCATGTCATTAATTACTAATTTTATTTTATTTTATTTTGTAGAATAGCAACATGCAGTCAAGAATTATCTCCTATTAAATTAGATTTTCTCTATACAGGGATTTTTCGATGAAGATACGATTCTCATATTACCACCTCTTATTTTCAAATAAAATCAATCAAATATCTTAGGTAATACGCGTAAGAAGGAAAGCAATTCTACGTCGGATTACCAGAAAGGTAAGAAAATACCTTTTATCTTTCATTATTGTTATTTATCAATTTAATACGATAACTATATATTTAAACTGGGTTGTCAGCTTACGCTATATTAACTCACCCTTCCAACATACTTTTATGATATACTTATGTAGCAATTTTATTTTGATAGCTGATTGTATAACGAATAAAATGATACATAAAACTTTATTCTACGTTCGATATTTAAAAAAATTTAAATCATTTTGTAAAAGTGGGTCAACCCTCCCTAGTCTCCCCCTACGTATATATATATACAGGGTGTTTCCAAATTATATGTCAGAAATGTAAAGGCAGGCATAGGAGACTTAAATAAGCAGATTTCGTATAGGAATTTTGTTGCAAAAATGCAGCGTTGAGGCCGTAAATGGTGCTATAAAGTTCATCGGATTAAAGCGCTCCACTGGCTTAAAACGTCTTTTTCACTAGGATTTCGAGCAAGATGCATCGTTATACCAATGCGGAGTTTGACAGATGCATTTCTCATATGGAGCTGGGAATGACTCACACCCAAAGCACGTCCAACTTCTTTCGAGCTTGTCGAAGAACTATCCTCTACTTACGTAATACTACTACTTCTATTCCAGGAATCCACAGGATATCCTACTGTTCCCATATTACGCCTGGAAGCATGAAACGATCCAGTCGCGCTCAACACCCAATAAAGACGCTCAAATGTCGGACCTAGCAGAATCCTAACCTGGAATTCTTCCATGTAAATCCTTGGAGCAGCTAATCCATTACTTTCCGCAACCCCATACATGAAATGCACGTCGGCGAGTAACGATACATCTTGCTGGATATCCGTGCGGGAAATGACGATTCAAACAAACAAGGAGCATTTTCCTACTGCCTGAACGCTGTATTTCCGCACGTATATTCCTATACAAAATGTCTTTATTTAAGTCTCCTCTACCTGCCTTAAAATTTCTGACGGATAAGTTTGGAACACCCTGTACATATACATATAGGAAATCCTATTGCGGACCGCAGATTTGAACGTCGATTTATCATCTGAAAGTAGCAGCGCTGAACTGAGATCACGTTACCATACGTCAGATGGAGCAGTCTGCGGCTAATTTTTACCGCGGGAAAAAAATATTTAAAACTGAAGTATAGAGTTATGGTGACACACGATGTCATGAGAATGAACTAAAATGTTCATGCATCGCAAGTTACTTCTCGGCGTGAGAAGATCAATATGTCTGTGATTAATTTCTTTTAAGATGTGAATTCCAGTTTTTGTGTATAATTTTACTCTTCAATGAAACATTTTAAAAACGTTGAACGGTGTGATCGTGATTCGTTACATATCTATAAGATTTGGTTTTCTTAAAAATTTAAAATGCAATTGAGAAAAATCGAGATCGCTTGTAAACATGGGGCAAATGAAAAGAAAGCATATTTCAACGGAAGATTGTGACATATGTCAACAGTTTGCAAATATCCAAAGTGCAGAATGTAATATTTGGATTGAAACGCTTTGTGTACTACAAGATAGTTCAAAAATTCTGCAGGATAAACAATGAACATAATGATTAAACAGCTTCTATTAGATAATACATTCTCTAATAAATATTTATTGAAGCGAATGTTCAAGAAAAACAAGAAACCCTGTAAATATGTCTCTAGAAAATTTCTCAGACACAATATGAACACACTTTCAATGCTAATGTTTAAAAGCAAAACAGATGGCTTATATTTTTGCTTACTGTTTTAAACAGCCATTCTCACTTTCATGAAAATTGATAATCTACTGAAATATGATGAAACAAGAATATATCTGTATTATTCATGCCTAAGTTAATTGCAGAATTTGATTAAATACACTGGTTATCAAAAATTAAGGAAAAGTCACAAAATGTTAATTTTTAAATACGCGAATTCTCAAAAGGAAGTAATATAATTTGAATAATTACTATCCCTGCAGAACAGCTAGTCCATATAACATCTCATTCAGGTCACACATGGTCACAAGAGTCACAGTCACTACGGCGAAACAAAAAAATAGGAAATTCCATACGTCTCTTTTATGAGTCTCAAATGACTACTATATGTGACTCCACTGACAGGTCACTGTGACTTCTGCTTTGTGACGAGTCACCAGGTGACTTTGCAATGTCGTTTCATTTAGACTCTCGTGTGACTCTCATCTGGAGATTCAATTTCAAAGTCATTGTGCACGTTGCATTATGATAAATCACCAAATAATGTCACATTAAAGTCACATGGTGACTTTCTGTCACATGACTTTGTCAAATGGTAACAGAGACCCTACTGTAAAGTCACCACTGTGAAAAGTGGTGAAAAGTCACCATGTGACTTTGATTTGATACTATTTGGTGATTTATTATAATGCAACGTTCACAATGACTTTGAAATTGAGTCTCCAGATGAGAGTCACACGAGAGTCTCAATGAAATGACATTGTAAAGTCACTTGGTGACTTGCCACAAAGCAGCAGTCACAGTGACCTCTCAGTGGAGTCACATATAGTAGTCATTTGAGACTCATAAAAGAGACGTATGGAATTTCCTATTTTTTGTTTCGCCGTAGTGACTGTGACTCTTGTGACCATGTGTGACCTGAATGAGATGTTATATGGACTAGCTGTTCTGCAGGAATAGTAAGTATTCAAATTATATTACTTCCTTTTGAGTACTCCCGTATTTAAAAATTGGCTTTTGTGACTTTTCCTTAATTTTTGATAACCAGTGTAGTTCAGCAGAATACTACGCTTCCTATTAGAATACGATACAAACTCTACTCTCTAAAAGAACAGTTAATTCGAATTTGTGTACTACTCAGAGCACATATCATTAAAAACATGTTTATAAAAAAGTTTAAATTATTACTTGAAAGTTGAAAATTTTCCCGTTTTCTTATTTTTGATCGTGTATTGAAATGAATTGCACAGTTATATTCGAAAATGATTATTTTATTATTTATGTTTTGTTCATGTGTGCACTAATCGTGTTCAGTGGTGGTGGTAATATATTTTCTAATTTTTTCCATGTACGTCCGCCCATTATTTTGAATTGATATACCGATTTCCGATACATATTTTTGGTTCAAAAAGGCTCATTTTGGTTAGGGTTCAAAATAGATTTACTCTGGATACAAAAAGTATGTTTTCTTGACTTTAGTAGAGTAGGTTCACTTTTCTAAGTTGAAACTTTATTGATAGTTGACAAAAGGGCACGAAATATGTATGTTTTACATTCTTCTACCCAAAATAGAAGAACGTATTGTAATCAAAACTTTTTTAGACTTCCAGTTTTCGACGAATTTACTCATTTTAGAGGTCGGTGTTTATGAAAAACAGGATTTTATAAAATGTTTGTTCATCCTGTGTGTGTGTGTACTCTTTATAATCAAAGAGTTTGAAGTTATAAATATAATCGAGATATAAATACCATATGTGTGTTTTTGGATATAGCCAGAAGAAACCAGTTGAATTTGCAAATATTCTGCCTTAAAGGTGTGCGCTGCGATAGTAATTTTTGCCACATTTTCAATATTATATGATCAGAAGTGTAGGACGTTATACATATAATTAAACTAAGCTTCATATACTCGATATATATATATATATATATATATATATTTGGCTGAGGACGTTAGTTCAGTTAAATTTGGGGATATAACGCCAGAAAGGGGCGCAGCGTTAGAGATTTTAGAGACATTTGCAATATTGTATCATTGGAAATTATATGGAGTTATACACAGAACTAAACCAAATTTCTATGTTATATTTCTATGTTTATATATGTATTTTTTCCTCTGTTCAGCAAGCCCCAGTTTAATTTGATGAGCAATTGTTTTTGCCATTTTCATTATTGTACGGCAGAAAAGTGTATAAAGTTTTGCATAAAAAGGATCCCAAATGTTATACATATGTTTTTGGCTATAGTCAGCAGTTCAAAGTTGAATATGAGGACATTCAAATAGAAAGTGACGCTGTGATAGCAATTTTTGTGGCATTTCCCTTATTGTATCATAAGAAAGTGTGCAAAGTTATGCATAGATATGAAAAAAAAATCATATATATGTTTTTGGCTATGGCCAGTAGGTTCCAGTGTAATTAGGGGATATTCCTCATAAAAGGGAAGCCGTACTAATGGTTTTTGTGCCATTTTCATTATTGTATGGTAGAACAGTGTTTGAAGTTATTCATAGTATTGAAACAAACTTATATATATATATATATATATATATATATTTGGCCGTCGCCAACAGGTTCCACTTGAATTTGGGATATCCCATCGGATGAGGGCTGTTATAGTGATATTTGTAACATTTTCATTATTTATCACAAAAAAGTGTACGAGATTACGCACAGAATTGAATCAAATTTCATATTTATGGTTTTGGATAAGGGCAGCAGCTTCCAGTTGAATTTAGTGATATTCCGCCGAAAGTAAGGGCTATGATAGGAATTTTCTGCTCTTTTTATTTTCGTTTAATCGGTAGGTGTACAAAGTTATTTTATATTTAAATGTAAAATCACAACCAAAGTCGATTCCTCTTATACGGCCGTAACAAAAAATCGAAATCCCGTTGTTTTCGGGGAATCCGAGTTTCTCTCTGGAGAATTGTAGGGGGCGCTTTTATCTACTGTGTCTAATGACGAATTAGCCTTGCATGCATCTGGTTGCTTAGGTATGACATAACAGATATTGCAATTTTTCATTTTTTTAATAGTAAAAACCGGTTCATTGCTGTGTTCTATACTGCACTTACGATTCACTAAAAAAATTCCAGAAATTTCTTTCCATGAATTTCCTTCAAATTTAGAGTACAGACTGTTGAAAAAAAAAAAAGACTTGTTGATTCTTTAAATGAAAAAAAATATATATATTATTTATTTATTATTAGTTTTTTGTTTTCCCGTATTTCATGACCAGCACCTACAATATTTAAATTTACTAAAAATTGTTCACAGTGTACATATATCTATATTTTCTAAATTAAGAATCGTGTAAATATCCATGGTTCTTTTTATGGATATTGACAAAAAAGATCTGCTTATTATTATTATTAATATTATTATAAACATGTAAATATATTTTTATCTTTATTGTACACTTTTATATGATGACTATCCAGAATTAGTATATTGAATTTTATCATGTGAGTTTGTAATTTTTCTATATGATTGTATAGTTAAGATTAGCCCATATAAAGGTTAAATTTATTGAAAATCGTTCGTAGTGTACTGATAAATATATTTTCTAAATAATTAAGAATTATGTAAATATCCATGTTTTGAAAAAAAAAATCGATATGAGTTAATTGCTGGTTAATGGTAAAAAGACTTGCTTATTTTGTTGATATTATGAAACATGCAAATATCCTTTTAATTGTATCATAGTTTTATACCATCAGTATTCATAATTAGAATATTTAATTTTATATGTAATTTTGTTATTTTTTTACATGTTTGAATATATCAGATCAACAAAAATAATGGCCATATTTCTTGAAAATTGTTTACAATGTACATATATTTAGATATTTTTAATTAATTAAGAATCATGCAAAAATAATCAACGTTCTGAGAAACATATTTTGTTATGAGTTTTTTGCCGGATACTGGTGAACTTGCTTATTTTCTTAATATTGTGTAAATAATTTTTATTATATCTTTTATAATATAACTGACTAAAATTCAAAGATTTGATTTTATTATTTCCCCTGTTTTTTTTTTCGTTTTTTGTTTTTTTTTCTAAAAATAGAGAAACCTGTAATTATTATAATTTTTCTATTTCCCTGTAGACTTTATTTTCAGAACCTCTAATGTTTATTATCATGCAAAGTTGTCCTCAATCAACTTTATATACCTATATTGTACATCAGAAGTCTGGTGTAAAAAATAATTGAATGGTTTAAAAAGTTATCCTGATTTGAGAATAATTTGGTTTTTGAAAAAGTTTTGGTTAATTTTCTTAATATTTTGAAAATAGTAAATAATACTTAAAAAATTTTAATTTGCAATTTAATTTAAATTAAATTAATAAAAAATATGCAGAAATTTACTTATAATCTTTGTTTTACGTTTTATAGTTGCATGTTATTTAATATATTTTTAGTTGGTTACGTTTAATGCATGGTATTTATTTGTTTTATCTCAAAATCCTTCATTTTTCTTGTTTGCAGTATAAAAAACGCCGTGACAAAATATACGTATATTGTCTATACCTTTAATAATGCATATACAAAGACCTTTTTCATATTTTTATGTATGAAAGTAACACTTAATAAGCATTATTTACAGTAGGGAAAATACAATATAAACTAGGTATTCGCACCATGTGTCGGCCACTGTAGTCTTTAACTTTTTCGAAATTACACTGTAAATAAAAATCTGTAAAGTTACTAAAGTTGTTTTAGGAAACTGGGGTTCCTAGAACTTTTTATGTAACGGCAACAACAAAAAATCCTGTAACAGATGCTGTTAAAGGAATTTTTGCTGTTGCCGTTACGTAAAAAGTTCTAGGAATCCCAGTTTCGTAGAAAAACTTTAGTAACTTTACAGATTTTTTTTTACACTGTAAGGGATATTGTGACGGCCGCATAAAGACGGCAATCGAGTTTGGTTGTGGTGAAATATTAGCCCGAGATTAGTATACAATTTTGGAGAAATTGCGGCATTAACATCGCTGCGGCAGAGAATTTTAATCAATATAATTAATTTTTGGGACGGATAGCGATAGACCTAGCTTTTGTGCTGTGGTATACTAGCTGCTCAGAACGGGAAAGTCTCTCGAAAGCGGAATGCCAGGGAGCTTGAGTGCGCGATGAGATTATATAAGATTCGACTGAACGAAAGAAGATGTGAAAAATCATAGTGCATCTTCCAATTGTCCTATCCAGGTTTAATTTTCGACTTCGGCTAGGTTAGATGTCGAGTTTGAACATGTATGAGAGATTGAATAAAGTTTTCGGATTGATACATCCAACTAGTTTTCTTATGTTACACAGTGATAATTTACAGTTTTAAACTTATCTTCGTATAGCATATAGATTTATTTTCATAGTTAATTATCTACAACACGTCAAAATGATTAGTATTAGAAAAAATAAATTTAAAATGAACTTAACAATAAAAAACAGTCGGTTATGCCAAGTCTCTATCGCTTAAATACGTCAACCAGCGCAAAATAAGTAAATTCAAAGATTTACAGTATCAAACCTTATCACGTTGTATGTAGTATTTTAATCTTAAAAATAATTCATTTATACATTTTTCAGATTCCTTAACATACTGGATGAACAGTTTTAAGTAAATAATTCTAGTTAAGGAACATATATTGGTGTTTTTTTATATATTTGTTTTCCAAAGATGATTACAGTTGAATCATGCACAATATGTAGATAAAAAATAAATTTTCCTTTATAGAAAACAAGTTTATTTATTGAAATAGCTATGCGAACTACAAAAAATCACCCAAAAATAATTCTATTCATTAAGTACGGAAACTTTAGAAATCCTTTAAAATACAAATATACATTATTTTATACTACATTATTTAACAGGAAAAGCAAACAAACGTTATTATTTTCCGAGAAATAAGGATTTTTCATTAAAATAAGCTTAATTGGTAAATTCTTAGGAAATTAACATGAGGGAAGAAAATAATCTAAGATTAAGTAATCAAATTAATTTTCTATCGCTTAGAAATATCTAACAACTAAAGGGGATAAAATGTCATTAAGGAAAAGCAACAATTTATCTTCCCTAAAAGAAATTGCTAATTTAGTACATAATTTTCATCTGAAATTAAATATTAAAACTTACATACAATGCGTTATTTCAGAAGCATTATTTGTATTGTTTTTAGGTAAAAGCACATTGGTTTCAGAATTTAAACAAATAGAATCCGCTCGTTTAATCTTTTTATTGTATTTTATCGTAACATTTTAACCTTTAAATGAATAGTGATGTAAATTTCCATCACCTTTTTATTTAATTTTTAATACATAAATTAAGTTTTTACAACCACTATATTTATAATATTACTTCTTCAAAAATTACAAAATTATGCTACTAAATAAAGTTAAAAATCTATCTTAAGATTTCTGGTGTCTGATCCTTAATATAAAAATAAAAAACACAATGCTAAAAGAATAATTCATGCAATTAAGGGTTAAAATGCGATAATTGTAACTTTCTTTTTTCAAAAGGACTAGTTTACATTCTTCTCTCATATAAATTATAAAAGGATCAAAAAATCAATCTTTTGTACAATTTATTTTTTTCTTCTTTTCGAGAATGTCACTTTTGTCAAAAATTGACAATCATTATGGAATTTTCAAGCATTGTTGAGGTATAAAGTACTACTTCGGATTGGAAAATAGTCATTTTATCGTATATAGGTTTTTACAAAGTCACCTCATTTTTTTATTATATGATCGGCTATGAGCGTTTCTAAAAAAAATCTGGTTTAAGATAGTAATAATAGTAAATTGATGCTACAAATTCTACTCTGTTTTGAGATAACACACTCCGTGTTATTCATAAACTGGAGTGCAGAAAATGTTTTAATATTTTAACTAAAAATCTCTTATTTTGTATATATGCTTATTAACTGGTCTTTTTAACAGAGAATAGTAAGTAATAATTAAAACATTTTATTAATTATTTTTTACAGTATATTTATAACAAAAGTTAACCTATGCTGCGCATATGAAGAGCACATTCTGGATGACGTAATTCACAGAAACGTGGTATGTACATCATATGAATCAAAAGGAAACATACGCAATAATTAATAAGAGTTCAAATTTTGAACTCTAGGTAAAATATTTTAACAAAATACACAATCAAAACATCAAAACAAAAAGAAAACGGAAACATAAAACCTTATTTAATGGCAGCCTTTGTCCAAAACGTGGTCTCTATTGCCAAAAATAAAATGTTGAAAGTAATTTATAGCACATTCAACTGTATCCCTAATGGATTCTGGCGGAATTATCATACAAGACTTCCTTTGCTTCCTTTCAGTTCATGCATAAGTTACAATTACAGAAAGCGTTTATATGCTTCTTTTGTAGATGGGTTCTTTCAAGAATTTTAACAACTAGAAGTTATAGAGACTGAAGTACAGAGAATGCGAACGTCAGGTATTTGGAAAATATTTCGAAATTCTGATCATCTTGAAATCAATCGCCAAGCAATTCCTTCTCTTGTCAGTCAATATGAGGTATCGCCTCATCTAACATGGAAATAGTTGGCTCATAATTTTTTGCTCTTATGAGGCAAGAATGACGCGCGACTCCAGACGTTAGCAATAACAGTCACTCGTTGTTAAATACTTTCAGAACATTTAGGTGTAACCTTTCAAAAAATAAAATAATAAAGGAAAAAATGCGTAGTATAGATGCGTAGTACATGCGTAAAAAGTTTAGATGGTTGTAATCTTGGAAAACGCAGAATATATATGAAAATCGAATTTTAGTAATTACCATCTATATTCTGAAACGTATCCTAATTTGCTTTGCGCGGTCCTATATACGATCTATAGGCTTCTATATATACTATATAGTACATAAATATATATTTCAATTAGGAAACATAACACATAATTGAAAATTCCCTTTGAGCATTATTTTTCCATAAGTGGAAATGTAATCGATTTCTAATTTGCATCCCTGTATGTAATTTACATAATTAAAACACTCCAAGTACTATGCAAAAATATAGTTACGCGTAAAAAGAATTGAAAATACACTTCCAGCAATTATCCTAATGGGCAGTAATGTTACCGAATTTTATTGTATGTCTCTGTAAATAATTGGTGCATACCATGCCCACCGTATTCCACAGTATGCACATTGTAGTGCACCTCA
Organism: Maratus speciosus; assembly: GCA_963932465.1. Classification (NCBI taxonomy): domain Eukaryota; kingdom Metazoa; phylum Arthropoda; class Arachnida; order Araneae; family Salticidae; genus Maratus; species Maratus speciosus. The sequence continues at coordinate 354,294,832 of OZ010788.1, read as the reverse complement.
ATGATATATATCATTATCATTATGTTTGGTATTATTAAAATACAATGCAAATGAATTTTCCCCATAGTAACGTAATTTTATTGAATGTTCCTGAGAATATACTCCATTTTCTATGCAAACAGCCCATAATAAGCAACAGCAATATATATTAATTACGTATTATTCTGTGCATATTTACAAGAGTTCGAGCACTTCTAGACACACATACGGCAGTAAAACAAATCTATCTCATAATCACATTTCAATTATGTTCCGAAGTGTTAAAAAACTAAGAATGTAATCTTTTATAAATCCGCACCATATATTCGCATAATCAGAATTCAGAAATTGTTATTACACACTTTTGAAATTATTATTGTCTTATATAGTGATAGTTCTGAGTATTCACTGATCCGTCAAGTATAAAATGAACCTATTAAGACCACCACGTAATAGCTCTTGCCAAAATTTTGCAAGCAAACAACTTCTGCATTTTTTTACACTTACACCATATAGTTGTTGTTTTGCAAACTGATTGTTTTTTCTCTCTGTTTTAATAGAGAAAACTGCGGAATAACTTCCACAACAGAGTAAAAACATACCTTACACTATAATGCAAAATCATAATTTAATCGACGTCACCTGGTAGCTTTTTTGATGAAAAACACAAAAAATTTAGAAAACATAAAGGTTGAAACTGACCTTTGAATAAATTGTCCATTGAATGACCAAAAAGAGGTTTTGCTAGGTATTAAATATTTTTAATGTCAGAATAAAACATTTCAAGGATTAGACAACTGGATGGCTATAGAATGTTAAATTTTAATGTTCATTGTTTTATTTAATTTGTATGTATTTGTTTAACTTTAAAACAGTTGATCACAAATAGTTAGAAAATCCATGGGAAATATATCATTCATGATGAAGTTTCTTTATGTAGTGCGTCTTCTGCTGAGTCTATACAAAACTTTTTGATTCAATTTACATTCCGCTAGAAAGAAAAAGAAGAACTTACGACGACGGCGAGAGTTTTCAAGCTCATTCTGTTTGTTTGACAATTAACTTCGTGGGCTGCCAAGAAAAATTATTGAATGTCAATTTGGTGAAAAAAAGTTTGATGCTAAAGAGATTTTGCTTGATTTCTTTATTAAATACAGACATCGTATTTTTTTAAAAACCATAACATTATGAAACGAAAAATAAGAAAAGTATAAATCACATATATTTAAATATGTATTGCCAATCGATAGAAACATGTAGCGCGTACGAAAAATATTTTTAAAATATATAAATGAAAATAGATTTCGTTTCGTTCGGTATATTTGATTTTCGAGAAGATACACACAACATTAATTTATTCGTCATTTGAGGAAACATATTTATCGGTTCTTCAGTGTATGAGTATATTTGATATATGATTTTAATAAATTATTGTAAATTAAGATCAAAAAATTTTTACAAGAAAAGTATCACAAATATTTGTACAACGCATGTGTACAGAAAATATGCATAAACGGTGACAATGGTGAATAAGAGATTATTGTTTTGTCCACGAAACGTTTTAATAGTACTACAATTGAATTCATACTTGAGGAAATCATGTTTTTCAAGCGATTAGCAGTTTGGTCTTATTTAAAGAAACAGAATAATTCCTTATATATTTCATTGTATAATATCCGTTTTTGAAAAATAATCGTATGCATTTCTGAAACTGATTTTTGTTGATTTTGTATCGTGATAAAGTAAACATTTAAAAAATATATATAAGTGGTAATACAACAGCTAAAATGCAATTGATATATATTACGTTTGAGAATATACCATCAGTCCGCTAATTTACAAATTCTGTTTTATATTAATGTAAAAGAAATTTAAATATGACAAATCGGTTATTAAATATACTTTTTAAATTTATTTAAAATACATCAAGAGTATGTTTTGTAAATTTTGTTTTTTATTTTGCAAAGAAAAATTATGCATGTTCAATGGAACAACATGCACACAGCAACGGTTCAATATGGGTTTTGTACCTTGGCTTTAAAATTACTATTTTTTTAATTAAAAGAAAAACTATGATAGTTATCTTAAATTACAGTTCAGGAAGACTATGAGGGAAGCATAACATGATAAACAATTAGTAAATAACATTATATTTCAATAGTTACACATTTGATTTAAATTAAAAATTATAAAATCAAAATAGGACTGAGGAAAAACGCCTTCCCCTACCTGAAATCGATTTGCAAGTGTTTTATCTTGGGAAAAATTTGTTTTGATTCGTCATCTGCTGAGCGCGTGCGCGTAAACACAAGTTGAGAAAGACATTCAACAATTTTAACAAAATCAGAAGATTGTGTAAATACATGATGTTGCTAATTTTAAACAATGTGATTTTTACATGTTATATTCAGTTTTCGAACAGGAAAAGCGCTAAAATGTCATAAACGTATCCGTTGCCCAGCTTAAAATCAAACAAAATTGGTACTGAAAACAGTATATTTTAATTGTGTCCGAGCTATAATAATGATTATAACAATTTAACTTATTTTGCAGCAAATCGGGTAAATTAGTTTAATAAAAAGTACAAGGACTTTCAGTGAAAACAAAAACAGTCGCATTAGCCACAAAATGGACTACAATCAAATAACTGACAAAAAAATAAATAAAGAAAAAAGATATTGAAATTTCTATTAGAGTGTTGGTTCTTGTACTGCTAGGAACATTTCGATGAAAATAGAAAATTAGGTTTTACTAGCTCTTGAAATCGATTTTGTAGGGTTACTTTATTGATAAATGTAGTTTTCAGGCATTTGAAATATACGGTAGCTTAAGAGTGAGATACATATGTATATATTATTAGCTAGATATGAATTATAAAAGAGGCTACAGAACACTAATGAAAGAGGTACTAGATTAATTGCCTTAAATTTTATCTATCTATTATATATGTCGTAGGCTAATGGAGAAATCCGGCTCTTTGCAAACAGCCTAGGCTCTTTCAAAGAGCCGGGCTAATTGGAGAATCCATCTCCTTTTTCCAATTAGCCTGATATTTTTTCAGGCTTATTGCAAAGAGCCTAGAAAGCGTTAGGCTAATTGAAAAATGACCACTTATTATCCGATCAGGGTGATATCTTTAGCTCACAGGCTATCAAAGCCTGAGAGCTTATGTGCCCGCCGATTCTGTATGTACGTGTGTACGTACGTACGTACGCATGTACGCAACGCGATAACTCTTGATAGAAATATCCGATTTCCTTCAATTTTTTTTTCTACGTTCATTCTGATAAGGTGCTTTCCTGATTATTTTCTGGGGTTCATTGGTTAAGGATAAAGGGGGAAAAGGAGGGGTAGTCCCCCCCCCCCCTTAAATTATATAAATGGGTTTTTCATGCAGAAATATTCGATTTGCTCCAAATTTCGCAAACCGGTTTATTGTGTTAAGGAGCTTCCCTGATTAAATTTGGAAGCTCATTATTTAAGAATAAAGGGGGAAAAGGAGGGCTACCCCCTGTTCCGTACCTGTAACAAACATTGTAATTCGCCTTTGGCGACGGAACACCACCCCCGCATCTAAGCCAATTGGCAATCAATCCTTTTAATGTAACCCTTTCGTTGAACCCGGATCACGGGTTGAGTACGCATGAGTGTAAGAGGAACAACCTCTGCGGCAACAAGTCGCCATTAGTCTTCATTAAAACATTTATGTTAACAGTCCGCTAATTTCTCTTTTAATTTAGAACACCTCCGTACATTTTGGTCCGTCGAGCCGGAGGTAAGACCAGCGCAAACTAATTTAATTTAATTTATGTCAGTTTCGTCAACAAGACGAAAGGATGGCAGACTCGGACATTACAGCACTGAATCGGCGGCGTGGCAACATCAAGGCCCAGCTAACGAAGATCGTAAACGCCACCGAGCGTAAAAGTTTCTCAATTGCGGAAACCAAGGCTCAACTAGAGCTCCTTCACAAAATCGAAGAAAAATTCGAAGTGATCAAACATGAATACTACAAAATTATGGACGAAGAAAAGATTGAGGAAGCGGAAGAACAACTCTCGCAATTGGATGAGGAGATACAGAAATTAGAGGTAAGCCTTAAATCATCTTTTCACAAACAAAATGAAGAAAAAAATAGTAAAATAGACAGCACGTCTGAATCAAAATCCCATGATCAAGTTATTGCCAGAGGGGTCAGCATAAAGCTCCCTAAAATTCCACTTCCGATTTTTAGTGGCAAATTTGAAGAATGGTCTACATTTAAGACCACCTTCAACGAATTGATCAATAGCAATCCTCATTTAACAGACAACGAAAAACTGTTTTATCTCAGAGGGGCATTAACGGGTGAACCGAAAGGTTTACAAACCTCAGATGACACCTTTAGCTCACTCTTCAGAGAGCTGGAAGAGCGCTATGAAAACAAAAGAATTATTGTGGATTGCCATATTAAAAATATATTAAATCTTTATGTAATCAAACAAGAGTCAGCAAAAGAACTGAGAAACCTTGTAGATCAGGTAAAAAAAGAATTTGAGAGCGTTAAAGGTCTTGGAATTCGATAGAGACACCTTTTCAAACGCTATTTTGTTGAACATAATATTAGGAAAAATTGATCGAGAAACTCGTAAGCAATTTGAATTAACACTAAAGGATAAGGAAGTGCCTAATTTCGATGAATTTTTAGAATTTTTAGAGCGCAGATGCCAAATTTTAAGTAGTATTACTTCTGCGAATGCTTCAAAAACCACCAATAAATCTTTATTTATCCGTACCACCAAATCACAAAATAAAATGTGCATTTTATGTAAAACAGAAAGTCACCCAATATATTATTGCGAGAAGTATAAAAGTATGAAACTAAGCGATCGTCTAAACATTGTAAAGAAAAATAAGCTTTGTTTTAATTGCCTTAGTTTTTTTCATATAATTCATCAATGTACTTCAAAGAGCAGATGTCTTGTTTGCAGCTCCAAACATCATACTTCGTTGCATAATTACTCATCACCAGATGTTCGAATTTATGAGCCGTCAAAATCTATAAACAATCTGGCTGCTGAAGAGGCAATTAATAAAAATTTAGCTCCCGAAGATTCAGCGCAAAATGAAAATGTAGTTCATTCATTTTTTTCACATGAAAAGAGCCATAAATCTGTCTTAATAAATACTGCGATTGTTTATATAGCAGACATTAATGGTATAAATAAGCCTTTTCGTACAATATTGGATAGTGCCTCACAGAATAATTTTATAAGTTTAAGAGCAGCTGAAACTTTAGGTTTGAAAAAACAATCAATTAACATTCCCGTTTCAGGTCTTAATAATTCACCGATGTCCTTGAAATCTAAAGTGAAGGCGTGTGTTTCTAATAATGAGAGAGGCGATTTGCGATGGAATCTGGACTTGTTGATCATTCCGAGAATCACAGATTTCACTCCTGGAAAGCAAATAAACATAAATAAATTAAACATTCCTTCGAATATCTGTTTAGCTGACCCACAGTTTTTTATTCCAAATAAGGTTGAAATTTTATTAGGTGCGGAACTGTTCTTTGAATTATTAAAGGTAGACAAAATAAAGTTAGGAAAGCACTTATATTTACAGGAAAGTGTGTTTGGTTATCTAATTTCTGGTTGTGTGTATAACAATGTAGTAAACAATACGAAAAAATATTGTTTCTTAACGAAAAATTTAGAAGCTTTAGATAACACATTGAAATCTTTTTGGGAGATAGAAGAGGTGGGAAATTTAAAACCTTGTGATAGCAAAGAGTTAGAATATTGCAATAGGCACTTCGATAAAACGCATTTTAGAAATCCGGATGGCAGATATGTCGTAGAAACGCCTTTCAAACCGGAAATTTCCGAGCCCAATTTAGGAAATTCAAAAATCGTTGCATTGAAAAGATTAAATTATCTATGGCAACGTCTAGATCGTGACCCTATAATGCGGAATTTATATACACAATTTCTTAATGAATATCAGTTTCTTAATCACATGCATGAAATAGAGGAAACTAATGAATTTGAGGACGGCTATTATTTACCCCATCACGGAATTTTACGACCATCTAGCGCGACAACTAAATTGCGCGTCGTATATGACGCAAGCGCAAAAAGTAGTAATGGATACTCATTGAATGATTTATTGTGCAAGGGTGGTGTGCTACAGGACGATCTCTTTTCGATATTGGTTCGATTTAGAAAGCATATTTATGCATTTACCGCCGACATCAAACAAATGTTTCGAATGATAGAGATAAATCCGTCCCAATACAAATTCCTAAAAATTCTGTAGAAAGACAGTGCATCATCCCCGGTTAAGGTCTTTCAATTATCCACGGTCACATATGGAACGGCTTGCGCTCCATTTTTGGCCACCAAGGTCTTGCAACAACTCGCCTTAGATGAGCAAAGGGCTTTTCCATTAGCTTCCAATATTGTACTGAAAGATTTCTATATGGATGATTGCTTGTCGGGGTCATCCAATTTAGAGGAACTTAATTTAATGCAAGCAGAATTAACACAACTCCTTCAGAGGGGGGATGATTTTGCATAAATGGTGTACTAATAAGGTCCAATCTACTGACAATCTGATATTTCCCTTGGATAGAAATTCAGAAGAAATAATGGTTAAAACTTTAGGCATGCTTTGGAACAGTTCTAGCGATACATTTACATACAAAACCAACGTTAAAATAACAAGTACTTTCACCAAACGAGAGGTGCTATCGCAAATTGCCCGGCTTTATGACCCTCTTGGTCTCTTAGGGCCAGTGATCGCAAAGGCAAAGATATTCATGCAACAATTGTGGTTGCTTAAATTACAATGGAATGATACTTTACCTTCGCAAATTTCCAAACAATGGAAAACCTTTATCGCAACATTGCCAGAGCTCGAGTCCATCAACGTACCGAGATGCTTCTTAAAGGTGCACGTCCAATCAGTGGTACTTAATGGCTTCGCCGATGCTTCTTCAAAGGCATACGGTGCAGTTATTTATGTGCAAACTATATCTAACTCCAACGAAACGGTTAGTCACCTTCTTTGCAGCAAGTCACGAGTGGCCCCTACAAAGGGGATAACCGTACCCCGCTTGGAACTATCAGCGTGTCTTCTTCTTGCAAAATTAACCTGTAAGGTCTTAGATGCTTTAAACCAACAGGTGAATGCTGTGCGACTATTTTCAGACTCGACCATTGCCTTAGCTTGGATGGACACTGCTCCACATTTACTTAAAACATTTGTCGGCAACCGTGTAGTGCAAATAAAGGACATTTCAAGGAACATTCCATGGCACCATATACCATCGGAGCATAACCCCGCAGACCTGATATCCAGAGGAATGTATGTGAAAAACCTTGCCTCCAGTGAACTATGGTGGAATGGGCCGCCACTTCAAATTCTTAAAGAAGCAATAGAGAAACCTATTTCTAGTCTTACTGACTGCTCGAACAGTTATTATTCCAATGAACTCAAAGCCAGTAGACAAGTGACTTTAATCAACAATATGGACATTAATTTTTTTGATAATTTGTTGACTTTAACAAATAATTTTCTTAAATTAATTAGAATTGTAGCATATATTTTTAGGTTTTTTTAAAGTGTAAGAGGGTAGCAACTGCAACAGGCCCTCTGTTACTGGAGGAATTAATGGGGGCAGAAGTGTGCTTGATTAAGCATGTGCAGGTAATGTATTTTTCCAAGGAAATCTCCGCCCTGAAAGGGGGATCTTCGGTGCATGGTTCAAGTAAGTTAAAATTTTTGAACCCCTTTATTGATTCGAATGGCTTGATAAGGGTGGGAGGTAGATTGGCTAAATCTAACTTACCATTTGATCACAAATTTCCTATAGTGCTACCAGCGAGCTGTCGCTTAACGAGAATCCTATTCCAGTATTATCATGTACGAGATTTTCATGTCGGGCCCCAGGCTCATTTGAACACTGTGCGCCAAAAATATTGGCCTCTTAGCGGTAGAAACTCAGCTCGCAAGGTAGTACATGAATGTGTGCAATGTTTTAAAATTAAGCCTATGCTGGCTAATCAAATAATGGGAGATCTCCCTCCTGAAAGAATAACGCCCAGTTCACCATTTTCCAGAGTAGGATTAGATCTGTGTGGCCCCTTTGAAATAAAATATAAGGGTCAGAGAAAGGGTACCTTCCAAAAAATATACGTTGCCATTTTCGTGTGTATGGCCTCTAAAGCTGTACACTTGGATTTTGTCTCCGACTTGACATCCGAGGCGATAATAGCAACGCTAAAGAGATTCTTCGCTCGTCGTGGGAGGAGTTCGGTAATTTTTAGCGATAACGCTACTAATTTTGTTGGGGCTTCAGCAGAACTGAAGCGTTTACGTAAACTTGTAGCCAGTGATGAAGTTTGTAACTTTTTAGCTTCAGAAGGCATTAACTGGAAATTCTCCCCTCCTAGAGCACCCAACTTTGGTGAACTTTGGGAGGCAGGAGTTAAGGCCTTCAAATACCATTTAAAAAGAGCAGTAGGTTCCGCTCATTTCACGATCGAAGAATTTCTAACCGTAATAACACAGATCGAAGCGATTTTAAATTCGCGACCGCTTTGTCCCTTGTCCACAGATGCTGACGATCTTCAGGTGTTAACTCCAGGCCACTTTCTCATAGGCAGGCCCCTTAATTTAATTCCTGAACCTAATTTGATGGAGGTAAAGGATAACTTGCTTAACAAGTGGCAAAGGACTCAAAAATTAACCTAAACGATTTGGAAACGCTGGCAAAACAATTATCTCAGTAATTTACAGGAGAGAAACAAATCGATGTTTAAAAAACAAAATATTTTGCCAGGCATGTTGGTCCTATTAAAGGACACTCAACTCCCACTTTGCACCTGGTCTCTAGGTCGCATTACTAAGGTAATCCCAGGTGCTGACGAAATGGTCAGAGTAGTAGAACTACGCACCGCTAAGGGCAATTTTAAACGTTCTGTTAACCAAATAAGCATATTACCCATAAATGACAATGATTAACAAAAATCTGGACTGTAATTGTGTTTCATTGTGTATTAATTGTGTTTATTTTATTTCTTTGCTTATAATCTGTACTATGTTGTGTTTTTTTTATCTGTATTGCATTTTATACATATTGAAATATAATATTTCAACGCCGGGCGGGATGTTCCGTACCTGTAACAAACATTGTAATTCGCCTTTGGCGACCGAACACCACCCCCGCATCTATGCCAATTGGCAATCAATCCTTTTAATGTAACCCTTTCGTTGAACCCGGATCACGGGTTGAGTACGCATGAGTGTAAGAGAAACAACCTCTGCGGCAACAAGTCGCCATTAGTCTTCATTAAAACATTTATGTTAACAGTTATTCTTAATTAATTTCTCTTTTAATTTAGAACACCTCCGTACACCCCCCTTAACTTAGATAAATCGATTTTTCATGCAGAAATATTCGATTTGCTCCAAATTTGGTATACCGGTTTATTAAGTTACGGAGCTGCCTTGATTAGATTTGGAGGTTCATTAGTTACATATAAAGGGAGGAAAGGGGGGTTATTCCCCCCGTAATTTAGATAAATCTGTTTTTCATGCAAAAATATGCGATTTGCAATAAATTTGCTACACCGGTTAATTATGTTAAGCAGCTTCCCTGATTACATTTGGAAGATCATTATTATGTATAAAGGGGGGAAAGGGGGGCTATTGCCTCTCCCCTTAATTTAGATAAATGCGTTTTTCATGTAGAACTATTCGATTAGCTCAAATTTGGTATCCTGGTTTATTATGTTAAGGAGATGGCTTGATTAGATTTGGAGGTTCATTAGTTAAATATAAAGGTAGGAAAAGGGCGGGTAGCCCCCCCCCCCCTCCTTAATTTTGTAAATGGGTTTTTAATGCAAAATTATTCGATTTGCTCCAAATTTGGTATACCGGTTTATTATGTTAAGAGGCTTCCCTGATTAGATTTGGAAGTTCATTAGTTAAGTATAAAGGGAGGAAAGGGGGGCTTAGACCCCCCCCCCTTAATTTAGATAAATGGGTTTTTCATGCAGAGTTATTCGATTCGCTCCAAATTTCGTATACCGGTTTATTATGTTAAGGAGCTTCCCTGATTAGATTTGTAGGTTCATTAGTTAAGTATAAAGGGAGGAAAGGGGGCTGGACCCCCCCTCTTAATTTACATAAATGGGTTTTTCATACAGAGTTATTCGATCTGCTGCAAATTTCGTATACCGGTTTATTATGTTAAGGAGCTTCCCTGATTAGATTTGGAAGTTCATTAGTTAAGTATAAAGGGAGGAAAGGGGGGCTAGACCCCCCCCTTAATTTGGATAAATGGGTTTTTCATGCAGAGTTATTCGATTTGCTCCAAATTTCGTATACCGGTTTATTATGTTAAGGAGCTTCCTTCATTTGATTTGGAGGTTCATTGGTTAAGTATAAAAGGGAGGAAAGGGGGGCAATTGTCCCTCCCCTTAATTTAGATAAATGGGTTTTCAGGCAGAATTATCTGATTTAGTTTATTTTTTTTTCAACCGGATCCGAACTTGAAGGTCACCCGAAAACCGACCACAACCAGGTTTCGGATTGAGTTCAATTAGAACTTTCAGGTTTGGATCGGGTTGCCGGTGGACGGAGATTATTTTGTCTAGCTTGCATCGGGTTATAGTTCTTTGGAATATTTTTGTCGGTTAAGATTTGGTTCGGGACGGTTTTTCAGGTTGAATTCGAATGGAATTTTTAGGTTCTGGTAGCGTTGCGTGTCCACGGAAACTAATTTGTCTTGTTCGGATCCGGTTATGGATCTTAGGAATATTTTTGTCGGTTATCAGATTTGGTTCGGGATTTCGGGTTTTTTTAAATGGAACTCTCAAATTCGGGTCGGGTTACATGTAGACTGAAATTATTTTGTATTTCTCTGATCGGGGTACGGTCTGTTGTAATTTATTTTTCGGGTTTGGGTAGGGTTATGCGTTAATAAACCTAATAAAAAGAAAATTGCCCAGTTAAACCGATGGCATTGAGCTCACAGGCTATTCACACTAATTGTATATTATACTCTTATTTCAAAGAATAATGCTCCTCGAAAAATAATTCTCCCTTTATGCTGAACCAATGAACTTTCAAATCTAATCAGAAAAGCTGCTTATTAGAATGAACCTAGAAAAAAAATTAAACTAAATTAGATAATTCAGCATGAAAACACATTTATCTAAATTAAGGGAGGGGCAATTTCCCCCTTTCCCTCCTTTTATACTTAACCAATGAACCTTCAAATAAAATGAAGGAAGCCATATCGTAATAAACTGGTAGATCAAATTTGAAGCAAATCGAATAATTCTGTATGAAAAACCCATTTATATAAATTAAGGGGATATTAGCTCCTGTCCCTCCTTTATACTTAACCAATAAATCTCCAAATCTTATCAAGGCATAACACACATAATAAGCCGGTATACGAAATTTGGAACAAATCGAATAACCCTGCATGAAAAACCCATTTATCTAAATTAAGGGGGCGTCTAGCCCCCCTTTCCTCCCTTTATACTTAACTAATGAACCTCCAAATCTAATCAAGCCATCTCCTTAACATAATAAACCAGTATACCAAATTTGAGCTAATCGAATAATTCTACATGAAAAACGCATTTATCTAAATTAAGGGGAGAGGCAATTGCCCCCCTTTTCCCCCTTTATACATAATAATGATCTTCCAAATGTAATCAGGGAAGCTGCTTAAATAATTAACCGACATACCAAATTTATAGCAAATCACATATTTCTGCATGAAAAACCCATTTATCTAAATTACGGGGGGGGGGGATAGCCCTTTTTTCCTCCCTTTATATGTAACTAATGAACCTCCAAATCTAATCAAGGCAGCTCCTTAACTTAATAAGCCAGTATACCAAATTTGGAGCAAATCGAATAATTCATCATGAAAAACCGATTTATCTAAATTAAGGGGTGTAGCCCCTTCCTCCCCTTTATACTTAAATAATGAGCTTCCAAATCTAATCAGGGAAGCTCCTTAACACAATAAACTGGTATACCAAATTTGGAGCAAATCGAATATTTCTGCATGAAAAACCCATTTATATAAATTAAGGTGCGGGGGGGATTAGCCCCCTTTTCCCCCTTTATCCTTAACCAATGAACCCCAAAAAAATAATCAGGGAATCACCTTATCAGAGTGAACCTAGAAAAAAAATTGAAGCAAATCGGATATTTCTATCAAGAGTTATCGCGTTACGTACATACGTAGGTACATACGTACATACAGAATCGGCGGGCACATAAGCTCTCAGGCTTTGATAGCCTGTGAGCTAAAAATATCACCCTGAACGGATAATCAATGGTCATTTTTCAATTAGCCTAACGCTTTCTAGGCTCTTTTCAATAAGCCTGAAAAATATCAGGCTAATTGGAAAAAGCTAGATGGATTCTCCAATTAGCCTGGCTCTTTGCAAAGAGCCTAAGCTGTTTGCAAAGGGCCGGATTTCTCAATTAGCCTACGACATATATATAAAATCCAAACGGAAATTTCGTTCCGAACGCCTAGATTTCGAGTTCTACTGCATGGATTTTTACGGAACTTATATCGTTCGATAGGTATCATTTTAGGGAAGGTTTTAAGCTATAACACATCATTCTACCTAGATTAGTTGAAAGTTCTGTTATTTTGGACGATAAGGTTTACCATTTTATTTCTTGGCGAAATTTTTCGTTGATAAAAAAAATTGAAACAGCTATTACACCTCGAAACATAAAAGAAAAAAACGGTTACTAATTCTAATTTTAAAAAAAAAAGAAGGAAGAAAAAAAAAGAAAAAAATCCGTTTTAATGAGTGATAATATTAAAAAATGAAAATATTTAATTTCGACATGAAAGGGAATGTTCGCAATGCTCAAAAAATTACTCAGTTAAAATATTGCAATTGAAATAAGATTTGGCTCTTTATCTTTTGCGCCAGGTTAAGAAAAATGCATCTGAAAAATTGATAGAATGATACAAGGAAGTTTCGATAAGTGCATGCTCAGAAATATTTGAAAAAATATCTTCTCATGAGGAATATATAGAAGATTCTTCTCGTGACATATGATATGTTTATAAAAAAAATCCGCAGAACCTCGATTTAGCGTTTGTAAAAAAATAATGAAAATATAATTTTTTTTGCGATTTAATGCTGGTTGGCGGCACAATAAAATTTTGAATGATACGTTTTTTATCATAAATAATTTTTAAGTAAAACCTTTTTCTACTCTTCATACGAAGATAATTAGATTAAGTTTAACTTTAATAAATACATTTTTATTACTACAGTTTTGTCATATACTTTTATATGTGCATATATTAAAATTTATTATCGTAATTGTACGGTTTAAAACAAAATTTCAGTTTATTAATTTTTTTCCAAATTCAAAATTAATGTCCGATTCGGAATATTGGCAATTTGACTTCCATATTGTTAGTATCAGAAACAAGAAATGAAGGTTATTTTTGCCATGGAAACAAGTATTTAATATAAAATGTTTAATGGCAGCATTTTTAATTAGCCAGCTACTTTTGAAACAGACTTAAATCGGTACTACTTGATTATACCGTCGACAAAATAACTATCGCCAAACTGTAAGATTAAATGCCAATAATAGCTGATCGTAAATTTTACATTCACTTGACATTAAACACGGTACACGTGTTTGTTGCGTCATCAAGTGATTTTTAATTCCTCTTCTATTTGTAATTTTATTAATGTTTAAAAATTTATTTATTCTTTCGTTGTTTAAAATAAAAAAAAATTGTCAATTTGTATAATTTGGCGAGTAGTTTGGCAATTTATATAATTTGGCGAAGTTTGGCAATTTATATAATTTGGCGAAATTGGTTGAATGAATAATCAAATAGTATCCGTAAAACATTTTCAGCCGGTGAAGCCATGTAAAATTAAATAACTACTGCAACACGCTATTTTTTATATTATATACGCTTAAAGAAAAAAATAATACGCTAATCCTTCGTCTAAGTTTAAATTCATTGAGTTTTAGGCATTTAAACACTTATTTAACAAGCAATTTTCAAATGCATTTAAATATCTCGCATTTGGGATGGAAATGCGTTGGCTAGCCAAATAGGGTGGAACGTTTGTCTTTTTTGCGCCAAATACTCGAATATATATAGATTTTTTTCAGATTTTTACTGAGATTCCGCCGCCAAATTTGACTGATGTTTTACTACATACATGAGTAGTTTTAAAAGCATTTTTCTTTTCAAAATAATTTGAGTATGCTCTTTAAGTAGACCTTCCTTGTGGTAACATGTTTGCTTTTGATTTATTCTTTTTTATTTCTTACTCCTCCATCATGTGACTTACAGACCGAAACTAGCAAATGTAATTGTAAAAATGATGGTACTTATGATTTACATGTTATATGTTTATTTGTAATTTTTGAGTTCACGTTTGTAACCAAACAATTTGGTTTTAAGGGGTTAGGAACCTTTGAAAGTGTCCAAAATTATTTTTTTTTATTTTGTTGCTTATATTAAAATTTTATTCTTAAGGAATAATTAAAAAGAAACCCCATGCAAAAATTGGCTTTAAAAGGGAAGTTATAACGAAAAAAGTTTGAGCTCTTTTTATGTTATCAAGGGGAAATTGTATGTTCAAAGTCAATTTTCTCAAAACGTTGATTTTGGTCACTGCGCGCATTATTTCTAATAAATGGCTGGATAGAATTTAATGAAACTTTAAATGAAAGTAACAATCTTATAGATGCACAAAAGGACCTACTATTATGTCCATCAAGTAACAAATTTAGAAATTATGGCTCTTTTTATACAAAAATAATTTTAAATTTTGAGATTTTTTATTTGACATTTATTTTCTCAAAAACTAATCATTATATTTTTTTTCAGTGTAGCTCATTTTAAACACATATTATATCTCTACTCAATAAAAAATTTTGGGCTCACTCTGACAATTCATGTATGAGACATCATGCGCGCAAGACACATAAGGTGAATTAGTTTATTAAAAAACGTTAAATTTCAAATGAAGTTTAAAAAAAAAAAACTTTACATGGATCTAGACTTTTTTTCAGAGCATTAACTATTAGCCTATGACTCTTTTAATGTATATTTAAAATTTCATATCCAAAAGTTTATCAGATGCGTTGTTATAGCAATCCATATCAGTGTCTCATTTGCATGCATTTTCTTGGCTTCAAAGATACCTGACCCCTTAAGCCAAAAAGACGTAAGCGTGAATTAGGTTCAAGCGATGCTTACAATAAAGCTGATTTTGCAAGTGTACGAAAGCATTTTTAGAGTATTTTTAAAAAAATTCAAATATACAATATATAAATAGCAATTAATATTTTAAAAATGGGTCAAATATTTTAATTTTAGTATAAATGTCTCCCACACACGCACATTATATATTGTAAAATAATTTAATTTCAGACATTTAAAAAATTTCTCATCATACTTTACTGCGAAAGCATGTCGGTTTGTTTTCCCCAAATTTGTGACTTTTATAACCTCGAAGCCAGATTAGCTAATATTGTCCATTCTTTTTTTAATAAAAAACATATCGCCAATTTCCCTTATACAAACGTTCAATTTTTGCAATGTTAGGTAGTAAATATTCTTCTTAAGAATATGTAAGCAATTATGCATTATTTCTATCACGAAAAAAGACATTCTGCAATAAAAATTGCTTTCTGAAATCACTTTTCGATATTCCATTACATTCGTCATTTTTTTTTTTTCATATCTTCCCTTCTTTTAGAAATGTTATAAAAAGATATTGGATGAATCTTCCATAATCAGCTACCTTACAATTGGCGAATTTACTATATAGTGTTGGAAGATTCGTTTATATTTGAAAGGAACCGTGGACGGTAAATCCGATTTCAGAAGATTACGCGAAATTTGTACTTTTAGTAATTAGCGATTAGTAAATTTTATGTTTTTTTTTTTTTATTTTATTATGGAGCAAACGGACAAATGAAGATTTACTAATAGATATTTTTCATGTGCAGTTATTTTACTATCACTAAAAAAGCATTAATTTGAATGTACGAAAAAAAAATTCCAAATGCCAAAGGTAATCAATGGAACAATATTTGTTCATTTAGCCTAGTTTTTTTTAAAAAGTACATCAAATTCAATGAAAATTTCAATCATTATAAAATTTTGGCTGATGCACAGCCCGAGCAGCTGATCGTAGTGACAAATTTTAGGTTTATTTTACTATCACTAAAAAAAATTACTTTAAATGTATATATATAAAAAAAAAAACTTTCAAATGCTGAAGGTGGCCAATAAAACAATATTTGTTCATTTACCCTAGGTTAAAAAAAAGTACTTCAGATTCAAATAAAATTTCAATCATTATAAAGAAATTTTGGCTGATGCACAGCCCGAGCAGCTGATCATAGTCACAAATTAACGTTTTTAGTTTTATTTAGGCAACAAACTGATGAATAATGACGTATTGAAAATAAAAGCACTTTTATTTCTCCGTCTTAATACGCTCATTATAAAAATGCAAAAAAAATCTTCGGTTTGCCAAAAAAGATAACAACTAAATATTTTGCATAACTAACTTTATTTATCATTTGCAAAGAGTTTTTATAGTGAAAGATCTAAAATTCAATTAACAGCAATTTTACATTATTTAATGGAATGTAGCTTGGAACGTAATTAACTCTGTTTTATATCTAACTCTGGTACATTTTTAGCCATACCGTTACGAAAATTTCTAACGCTGTACATCAAACTTGGTTGTGGTTCCGATTACGGATGATTGGGGAGATTTTATTGAATGAAAACTAGAGGTTTAGTTTTCTATTTGAATTAGTTATCGAGGTTATTTTCCTAGGTTAATAGTTGCATGATTAAAACTGGTATGTAAAAAGAAACGGCAGTTAAAATGAGATTATTTTAATTTTATTCACACAATTCCGCTTTAAATATCCACTTTTACATGATTCACATATTTTAAAATATAAAAGTTAAATACTGTTTTGATTGTATTTACTCTACTGGAAATCGAAGATAAGAAACTGTAGAGAAAACCTGGCAAAAGAAGACGTATATTACCAAATATAATGTAACGTAGAGAGAGATTGTATTTATGTTATCAGATCCGCACAAAGTACCAAGCTGAGAAGCCCGGAGTACTAACAAAGGGAAGTGAATAACCCGAACATTCTTTAAGTTAAATGGTCAATCTCTGCAGTCATTGTAATTCTCTCTTTTTTAGTAGTGTGGTGATATGATCGTTTTGGTCGCATTTCCCTCCCAAACTCTACATGTGTACTAAGGAGTTGCTTCTGAATTGCCCGTATTTCGTCTAATGCATCAGATAATATAATAGTGCAATTGCGTCCGATGCGTATTCAGAAAATCCGGAAGGACCTTCCAGGTGAAGGTCCATATTAATTTAAAATACAGGGTCGGATTTTCCATTTCGTTTGATTGAAGGTTTATTTGAAAAATGGTCCAGCGCAGCGAGCTCAGCCTGCTAGTTAAAAATAATATATGTTTTATTTAATTAAGAAAGCATATCTTTATTCAAAAATACTACATTGTTATATTTTTCGTTCAGAATTTTTAATAGAAACTGTGATTTTCAGCATTCATACGTCTTATTACCATGCTGCTTCATAAACGTTCTTTAAGTACAAATCAAAATTTGTTATTAGGAAATATGCATAATCCTCTAAAATACGAATAGGTTATATTAGAAACTATGAAAAAAAATGTAGATCATTAAAACTTCCAACAGTAAGCTTCTTATTGCACTGCAGTTTTAGTTTTTCCCCATATTCACCAAGTGTAGCTTCGTCACTTATTTAATTTAAAAACACTCCACATTATTTAAAAATACACTATATGGCCAAAGGTGACAGGTCACTTGCGATTTTAGACGTTTTGTTAAATATCTAGAAAAAATACATGAGTAATTAACCTGAAACTTCAGGTGTGTAAAAAGTATAGTATAGGTCATATATTTCCGCGAAGATCTTTTCCTGAAACCCCATAGGGAAACGTCAACAAATAAAAAATAACGAATATCTTTGGATAGCCCTGCAAAAACTAATGTAGCAAAAGCGTTCAAATACGAGATATTATTAATAAGAGTCTTATTGTAATATAATGTGTTCATTTTTGTGAGGATAGCATGTATACTCGTAGATAAATTAAGGTTTTTATAAAAACATTTATTATTTCTTTTCAGAAAATATGACAAACAACATTTTACATAATATTCTGCAATCAGAATTAAAAATTATAAAAAACTGATGAAAAATGAACAGATATACTAAAAAATGTCTCAATGCGCAAGAGCAAATGCAATCAAAATATAATGTGCATAATGTATTAGCTAAGTATACAGAGCAACTTTTGCGAAAGTCTCAAAATCATAGATTGTAAATTCTGAAAATTATCGTCGATATTATAAGCTCGAAATCCGTTGTTTCCAAAAGGAAGCAAAAATATGAGGGGATGTATCCACATATAGTAGTACGTGCAATATTGAGTACGTTATCTTGCCACTAATTAACATATATTTGATACAACCCCTCAACTTTTTGCTTCTTTTTGGGAACAACGGATTTCGAGCTTATTCTGTCGACGATAATTTTCAGAATTTTCAAGCTATGATTTTGAGACTTTCACAAAAGTTGCTCTTTATACTTTGCTAATACATTATGCATATTATATTGTGATTGATTCGCGCATGCGCAGTGAAACATTTTTCAGTAAACCTGCTCATTTTTCATCGAATATTTGTTATTTTTAATTCTGATTTCAGTGTATTATATACAATTTTGTTTGTCATACTCCCTGAACAGAACTCTTTTTTATATATTAAGAACACTGGAATTTATAAGCCGAAAAATCGGCGAAATCTGTGACTGTTTTTATAAAAACCTTAATTTCACTACGAGTAGACATGCTATCCTCATAAAAATGGACACAGTTTATTACAATAAGTCACTTAATAATAATATCGAGATTGAATGCAATTGCTACATCCGTTTTTACAGGGTTATCGCAAAGATATTCGTTTTTTTCAATTTGTTGACGGTCCCCTATGGGGTTTCGGGAAAAAATCTTCGCGGAAATGTATGACATATACTATACTGCTTACACACCTGCAGTTTCAGGTTAATTTTTTATGTATTTTTCTAGATATTTTAACAAAAAGTCTAAAATTGCAAGTGACTTGTCACCTTTGGCCATATAGTGTATATATATATATATCTTTATATTATATGCCACGTGAAAATTTTTATTTAGCCCTATCGGGGCTATTACTAAACACAATGCTAAGTATTTTATAGTCAATTTCAGTCTATTGATACTAGTTCCAAATAAAAAATGATGTAAATCGTGTTTTTCTTTCGTTAACCTATGTATGGTTTAAACATATTGCATGGCTTAAAATTAACGGTAAAAAAAGGCACGTCACATATTAGTATGGAATGGGGTTAATATGAAATAGCTCTGTGGATTGAAGGGAGACACCATTAAAGTTAAGTAGTTCTTCTCAACAAGAAAATGACGGACGTGATAAATATTTACTCCGTTCCCGTAAGGCATGGTGACGTCACGGCGACGTCGTTGTGAAGTCACACTGTGACTTTGTGACCGTCGATGTGACGTCACGTGACGTGGATGTGACGTCACAGTGACTAGTATGCGAGGTCGTTATGGCCGTTTTAGAGGTCGTTTGTGACGTCACATTGTGACCACTCTGTGAAGTCACGGTGTTACTAATTTGTGAAAAGTGTGTCATTTGTGACTATTTTGGCATTAACTTTGTGACGAACCTGTGACGAAAGTGACAATGTTTTGAAGTCACACTGTGACCAATTTGTGAAATATGTGTCATTTGTGACGAACTTGTCATAAACTCTGTGATGATTTCAAATGAAAATCAAATTTCAAATTAATTGCTTAAAAGGCGCAAAGGCGAACTAGTGAAAAAGATTCCATGCTGGAACTCGAACCCGGGCCATCAGTATAGCGCACTTACATTCTACCGACTAAACCACACGGAACGATACCCAGCCTGGAAAATTTCTCACTATTACATGTTGGCAAGGCTACAAACGCAGCAAAAGATGCAATATTTATCGTCAGCCACCGACATGGCGCAAACACGAAACTTAATTAAATCCAGCATCGATTGAAACTATATTAATACTTGGAATTTTTTTTCAGAGAGAACCATTCGCCTTGCATACAATATTTCAAATGAAAATCAAATTTCAAATTAATAGTGTAAAAGGCAATTTTAATTTGAAATTTGATTTTCATTTGAAATACTGTATGCAAGGCAAATGTTTCTCTCTGGAAAATTTTCCAAGTATTAATATAGTTTCAATCGATGCTGGATTTAATTAAGTTTCGTGTTTGCCCCATGACGATGGCTCACGATAAATATTCCATCTTGTGCTACGTTTGTAGACTTGCCAACATGTAATAGGGAGAAAATTTCCAGGCTGGGTATCGTTCCATGTGGTTTAGTCGGTAGAATGTGAGTGCGCTATACTGATGACCCGGGATCGAGTCCCGGCGTGGATATTTTTCACTATGTTGGCCTTTGCGCCTTTTAAGCAATTTATTTGAAATTTGAATTTCATTTGAAATATTGTATGCAAACCGAATATTTCTTTGTGGAAAAATTTCCAAGTATTAATATTGTGATGAATTTTAAAATGGACAATTTTAAAATAAAGTTTTGTTTGAGAGATAAATTCGTATCTTTTTACCGTAATTTTTAGCAAAATATAGCTATTTTGGAGTCCTATTCTTCTAAAATAGTTTTAATTTTTCCACTTAAAAAACAATGTTTGTCAACTGACATCTTTTTTTATTAAGTTCTAAGCTTGATCTTGAGTTCAAGCTTGATATTAAGAATGTATAAGATTTTAAGGTGTTGTGGTTGTGATTAATCTTTGCTTTATTAAATACGACGTAAGCCATATTTATTTAAATTTTTTATTTTCGTGTAAATTGTATTTTGTGAATATGAGCTTAAATAGATTTGGTATGTTCTATAGGAAAAGACTGATCTGGAAAATAGAAAAAACAAATAAGAAAAATCATGCGTTAAGCATAGATTATAAAACACTTTCCAACACTTCCCGAATGCTTTAAAAAACTTCGTTATTTAGGGAAATAAGGTAAATAAGAGAACTAAGTAAACATTTTAGAAAACGCATAAAACATTTGAAAAACTCATTTCCGCAGTTACTGGCCATAGCTAAATAGGTTTTCCAATTCTTTTGAACAGCCCTGTATTTGATCTGTAGGTTCATATATATATTATATAATGGGATAATTTAGTTTAGCAAGAAAACGCATAACAGGTTGAAACTCTCTTTCAGCAATTTATACTAATATATGGAAACATACTTTAATACTTTTGTACAACCCTGTAGTTGACCTAGAACCTTCATTACACGCCACCGTTTAGTTAAAATTTAATTCAAACTAAAACACACTTAAAACAGCTGAAATCACATTTCCAGAAATTATAATTTATAGACGGCCATGTATCCAATTCCTTGCATGACCCTGTATACCATTTTATCTATATTATACAACAGTAAATTAAATTCAGTTCAGCGTAAAAATGCACAACTCATTTAAAAACCACCTTTAAGTAACTTGCGCTCATACCCAGTAATCCTTGCGAATACTTTTGTGTAGCCCTGTATATGAATTATAGCATTTATATACACCATATACTATGCATAAATATAGTGAATCATAAAAGCGCATATCATAATTAAAAATGCATTTCCAGCAATCATCACAAATGAACAGTACTTCGGATACAATATAGTATCTGAACTATATTGTGTGTGCCTGTAAATGCTATATACACTTCATATTCTACATGAAAAATTTATAGTATGTAAACCTCAGCAACGTATATCATTTTCATTATATATGAAATAGATTAACATAATTAAAGTACGCCGCAAAAATTCCCTCCACCGCTATATCATTATGTATTGGAATTTCTTTTTAGCCCTGTAAATGAACAATAACTATTCTTTGCATCTCGTATTCTTCAGAATGCATATTTTAGTACGTTTCATAAATGCATATCAATTTTTTTCTGTATGAAAACGTGTAAAATCATGAAAAAACCTTTGAAACGATTTTTTCCCAGAGGCCGTAATGTAACGGAATACTTTTCACTGTACCTGTAAATGAACTAAACATGCTACAAACGTCGTTACACATAGGGACCGTGCTATGGTAAAGGTCAATAACATCTGAAAATTTCAGACCAATCCGAGTATATTTACGAGAGTTAGAGAGCGGACAGACGGCTAGACAAACCAAAGTCATAAACACTTTTCAACTTTGTTGAAAGGTGTTAAAAAGGAAATATAAAAGTAAAATAAATGATTGAAAGGAAATATAAAAGTAAAATAATGAACTTTAAAAAATATATACTAAAGCAGTTTAATCTATAAGCTTTTTATCAGGCATGAAAAACACTTTATTTCAATGCTTAAATATAATATTTTATTTTTTAAGGGTGTATTTCAATCCAAACTGCTTATTTTCTGATTCATTTTTTAATTCCTTTTTGTTCTCAAACGCATCAAACTGAAAAATTCTCTTATTTAGAAACTACCTAATGTGCCGTGCTTTTCGATTTTTTGATAAATGCAGAAAATATTACAAAAAAATGCTGTCAAAGTAGGCGTTTTGAACCGAATTTTTCACAGCGGAAGATCTGGGAATGAAAAAAAAAAAGGGTCTTACTGAGAAAATAATTGTTTAAAACTTAAATTCTAATGAATTGAGGGGAAAATGAAATCACACGGCCTCTTAAACATCTCTTCAAAAATCACCTCAGCAAGTTTCATGTTTTTACTTTTAAAAATGAGTCTGAAAATGTCTCAGAAAATATCGAGCTGTTGAAGGTGGAAAAATATTTTTTAGAATACACCTTTAATGCCAATATTTATGTGTATCGAAAACGTAGAAAATGAGTTTACAATCGAAGAAAATTTAATAACTGATTCTGAATGTCTATAATTAAATATTTGATTAAAATCGCAAATAGAAAAAAAAATCTTACATACAATTAAAAATAAATAAATAAATATACCAATTTGAAAAACACTAAAAATAATAATTAGTATTTTTAATTGTACTATTAAACAACAACTAACTGCAATAGATGAATTAAATGCATTATTAGATTTAGCAATTTCTCAAAAATCTTTTCATATGTTTTAAGGAATTCCTATTATTTTATAATTTTGGCAAATGTTAAATCTGAAAACATTGGTATGAAGATTCAGGATTTTAAATAATAATTTAAAATATTATTAGCAAAAAAAAAAAAAAATCTTTCAAAAGTTACGCTATTATAATAAGTAAAAAGACATTTTCCCACTATAATGTTAATTTCTAAACTGAAACAGTTTCGTAATATCATACTATTCGAATATAATATTTAACTCCAAAACAATAATGACGATAAATACTGTTATATGAGTGTTAGTAATCAGAAAAAAAAATAAGAAGCCGAAAAAAATTCCACATCACTGTCTCAATCTCAAGTAACTGCAAATTAATGTTTATATTCATCCCACTATGAATGTAGACATGATTTTTTTTTTTTTTTTTTTTTTTTTTTGAGCGATGACCGATTAACACATTTTACAAAACAGTGTCGATTAGGAAAATTTCGCTTCACGACAATTCCAGATCAGTCACTTTCTATATGTATAACATAAATCTATTTAATTCATAATCGTAATATACAAACAGAAATAAAAAATTTAAATTAAATAAGACTTACCTTTTTTTGCTGTAAATTAATAATATCCGAGTATTTTTGCCCGAAAATGGCAGACGTCTTTCTCTTACATTTAAAAAAGCAAAAACAAAAGCTGACATTGTAGGCTTGGTCATGTTCTTTTCCCGCGTGTATGACAAAAAGTTCTCTGTTTACCCTGCGGTTGCGGTCATATAATCCGACGCAGACGATCTTCAGCAGCTGATTTTACTGTTTATTTGCAGTCCTAACTTTCAGGCGGAATAGTTTTATGAGTTAGTCTGTAATTAAAATTTTCTATTTGAAGAATTTTCCAATGCATTTTACCATTTCTTTTTTATCAGTTTCAAAAAAATTCATTTGAAAACGGAAGTTTATTAGATAAAACACTGCTTAAATTTTTAAAATATGTAAAAATAAATTTAATGGTAATAATACCACCCCCCTTTTTTTAAGTAAAGTTTGTTTCATGCGTAATAAATAAAAAATATCTTCTTAATAAATAAAAAAATGTTTTCGAGGATAAAAAATTTTTCTTTGTCAATCTGTCAATATTTTCATGTTAATTTTCTGCAGAAGAAAACAATTTGTAAAATAACTTTTTTAAAAGTCATACCTCTAAAAGACAAATTGGAAATGCGAAAAATTAATTATATCATGTGTTTTGCATAAATTTTGTATATATATATTTTTTTTCGGAAAAGGCTAACTTTATTTAAAAAGGCAGAAAAAAGTAAAATTTTTTTAAAAAAGCAGTTACTAAAAATAGATTAACAGGAAAAAAATATGACTTGAATGCAAATTATAAAGCAATAAATGCATATATGACTAAACTCTGAAGATTCTTTGTGCGTGCTCATTAAAATCTGCAGACTTAACTGTAATAGAAAATGTTTAGTTTGAAACCACAGAAGTGTTTCGACCAGTGGTCGCCAAAAAAGTTAAAAAATTTCCTCCCTGCAAACTAAATATGTAAAAAGTATAGATTTAATATTTCTAATTCTAAATATGTTTCAAATTGCTCCAGCACATAGCATTTTTCTGAGAAATACTTTTATAATAATAACAATCCGTGATGTATTATTATATTAAATTGCAATGCTAGATAAAATTGAAATCATGAAAAAAGTATACTTTCACTTCTTAGATATCAAATTGATAAAATATAGCTTGGAAATCTGGTTTGTTGATACTTGTACCGTGCATTTTTCTTTTTCTCCCCTCCCCCTTCTTTTCGTGTCCGAATTTACTATTTGCTGTCCACTAATATTCATTCCTTATGCCGGTGTAACTAGGGCATGTTTTAAATATTTCTCTTCATTTTCAAAAATTTTTGAAGTTAATATTTTTGTCACACTGTGATTTACAATATGGTGGTTTTTTTTGTCGCATATATGACGTGACGTACGTTACATGCAGTGACATAACAGTGACGTTACAATATTTTTTTAATTGCCGGAAAAATAAAATTTTACAATAAGTAACATGTTTTGAAGAATTTTTATAATTGTTTAAAGTTTTCTAAGAAGTTCACATCTCAGTCACAATGTGACATCACTGAGTGGTGGCATTTTGGTCACAGATGTGACGTGACCACAGTGACTTACAGTGACGTCACAATGACGTCACTGTGACCATGCATGCTATGAGGGTTCTTATATTTCAACTGTACTATTAATTTTTTATCTCTGATTTTGCTGAAATTTTAGAACATGTTTCATGCGTCCTCAGAATAATCATGAAAACGCCGTAAAACATCTAAAGATTATAGTTTAATAATTCGTTATTTATGGTAAACAAGTAAGAAAAAAATTATTTGAAACACTTATAGTTTTTAGAAGTATATTTTAAACGGTATAAAATGTATCATTGGCAATGAAAAAAAAATCGAAATTTCAGTCTACGATCTTCGCTGATTGAGTGAAATTATTGTTCAATAACATATATACAGGCATTAAAATTATAATTGGTTTTCTTATTTTTAACGTAGTTTCTTGGAAATTCAAGGTAACAGAACCCATAATCTTTGCAGCTAAGATTTCATCTTCTTTATTCCCCAAATCAATGCACTCATCTAAAATTCTTTGTAGATAAATTCGTTTACTTCCTTTCGTTTGTAATAACGGAATATTTTCAATGTTTAAAATATACTTGCTTTAACATTGGATCTCTGCCTTATGTTGAGGAGAAATGTAAGCTGTATATCAACTAGTTGTCATTCATAAAATTCAATTAAAAATGAGTCAAAGCATTGAATACTATATTATTAGGTTTAGAGAAAAAAAATAAAAAAGTTGTTCGCATATAAAAACAAAAAGAAACCAAAAAAAATTAAATTTAATACATCATGTTTTTATTTGTGGTGAACATTATAAGCTATACATCAGAACAGTATTATTGTAGCTCGAAGCACTGACTCATATTAGCCGCATACGCTGCCAAACGCACCCTGAATTTAGCACCTTCTGTTTGATGGTTTACGACCCAGACTATGTTAAATCTAAGTAAAAATTTAAACACTAAAATGACTCCCCATTTTGTGCAGAATAAAGTCTTATTATAATAATATGTTTATTTTTTATTTAAACATGGATGTTTAAGTTTTAAAGTCTGTCAGAAAATGTTTAATTATAAAAATCGCACGTTACATAACCTACAGGTGTACTACTGTGTGTTTTTTGGATTTTTTCGTTTTGAGTTTCTAAAGTTTTCGTACTGGATATTAGTATAATGATGTATTAATTGCAAAATAATCACCGAGCTACTTGTATTACAATAAAACTTCGCAAATTTCTGTATGTCTCGCATTAAACAAATTTCTCTGGTGTCTCATATTATTCCCGATTTACTCTAAGTCAATATTAATTTTTAGGTAGCTTTCATTACAAAATGTAAAAAGCTACACATTGCAACCGTCCGAAGAAAACAATTCCGGAAACCTTTATTGTTTTCACGGATCATGACCCCAGACCCCAAAATAACTATAAATAATTTTAAAATTCAAAATGATGTACAAAAATAATAAAAATCGAAAAAAAAATCTTAAGTGTTCGTGATTGATACAATGATTCCCGAGCATTTTTTGTTTTGTGTTTATCTAAAAAGGTCTGAAATATAGCAGTTTAAATATCTACGGTGGTTGACAATTCAGAGCAAACTTACTTTTTTTACATGATACACCCCTATACATTAACCGATTTGTAAGTGAATGATTATCTGTATACGACTTAAAGTCTCGCCCGCGTTCGTTAGCTTATTCCATCAGACATTTTGTTTCAAAATTGCAGACATTTAAAAAATACATTAAATTTTTAAATTAAAAAGAGGTACAAAAATATTAGATATTGAAAAGTCTTTTTCCTTTAATAAGGAAAGGGCAGCTGACGCCACTGTTGTTCCTAATCACTGTTGTCCGCGAATTACTGTGGATCAGCAAGAAAAACCTGTCCGTTCTTTATTACGCCTACGTGTACACATGAGCTAGGAAATTTGATGGGTCTACGTTTAACAGGTCTCTGATACGATTGGCCTACGTTGCCAAGACTATTCCTGCAATGATTGTTATGACAAAAATGTAGTTGGTAGGTTGGTTGACGGAAATGTTCGTATGTGTCACGCCCTTTCCTTATTGTTTAACCTTGTTACAAGGATTCCAGTTCTCTTTGTTTTCGTCTTTATCTTAAAAATGGCTGATCTATACCAGTTAAAAATTCTAATGTGTGGCATATTTTGAAGCAATCTGATTTCTGTTTTTTGAATAGCACTCGTATATCGTATATATTAACAAATTTCTCTATGACTGAGCATGTGTACAAGGCTTATTAAGTGTGTTGATTAAATTCATCCACCGTTTTAAAATGGTGGACGCTTTAAGATATCGCTAAATTTGTCTGCCAAAAGTAAGTCGCTTTAAATAAAACAAACTTGGATATAGCTCACTTATTTACTGAAATTCTCATTCAAATGCAGTTTTGACGAAACTTGGTATTGAACCTTGTATAATCAGGTTCCAATCATTTCCGCTCCGTGTGTTTGAGTAAAATAAACTGCATTTTTAAATACAAGGAATCTGAAATCTATATTTTTCTCCCGGTTAAAGCCGGAATGACTTTGATTATTTTCATAATAACTAAGAAAAATAACAATTTCTGCTTTTCATGCAAATATTATAAGCATTATTCCTAAGCCATCACCATTTATTTAGTTTACTTATATCACGACCTTTATACAACTTAAATAATACAGAATGAAATATATTCGGTCATTTTTAATGAATAAATACATCAAAGACAAATTACTTTCATCTCGTGAGTTCCTATGAAATGTAGTTCTCAAACAAATGAAAGTTTCTTTTTGTGCATATTTCAACAGAATAATATTACTTTTTTCTTTGCCTCATTTTGACTCATAATAAAAGAAAATTTCCTTAAATCGAATTGTTGCGTTTATAAATAAGCTCCGTATTTAAGAATTTGCGTGATGTATTTGATGTACTTTATAAAAATATTTTTATCCTCATAAATTATTGCAGACGCCAAAACTCTTAACTTTTTTATTCTTTAGAGTTTGAACAACTAAATTTAAAATTTCTTTGATTGTAAATTAGATTTCTCATTGTCGTATTTTATCGAATCGTTCAAATAAGTTTATTATTTGAATTTAATTGTTTTATTTACATAATATTTTTTTGTTTTAAATATAAATATATTATTCTTTAGGACAATATAATTCCCCACTGAAGTACGAATATTTATAATGGAATATCTTATAAATAAGCAAATATATATGTACAACGATGTTGTAAAATTATAAATTTTCTCATTTTCAAATTCATTAGAGAACTCTAGCTGTAAATGATGACCGACTATTCTTTGAGATTTTACGAATAAAACAAGAGGACGTTTGATTCATTTTTTTATGCGATCCTACATTAAATTTACGTTGTATTCCAAAACGAAAAATACCATTATACAATATTTTGCCACTCCAGGCAGTTGACAAATGTAAAATGAAAAGAAAATAATAATTTGTATGAATTTACACAGGGTTCGTACGCTTCAAGGACCTTTTACCAGAATTTTTGTAAAGAAACATTTGTCTTATTTAATGAAAAAAAAATTGTAGCTTCAGATATAGCGACCAGTTCTTTACAAAATTTCTGGTACTAAAGCATCTAAAATCCCCTGAATCCCCTGATGTGTACGAACCATGTTGCATGTATATAAACTTTTAAATTTTGAACGTACGTATACTTATAAAACGTTTATCTTAAAAAAATATTGCTGGCTGAAATTGCTTAAATTTGTACTACTGAGCTGAAATTTTTTCATATCACATAATTTACCTGCATAAAATCGAAAACATAATTTGAAATTTAGGATGGTGGTTTTTGGATATGTATGGCTTAAAAAATCCAACTACTATTTAAAATATTTTTAAAGATTTTTAAATATTATAGTAGTTTTTTAATGTTAAAAATATGATTAGAGAATTCTATCAACACTCCATACGCGAACTTTATTCAAATCTTGTATTAGATCATTAAAATGGTATATTAAGTATAGTTCATGAAATAAAATGTTTGATACATTAGAAATTCTAATTATGTCGATATTTTACGCTTTGACATTAGTCATTTTTTTAGCGAAAAACTAATTTTTATTATAACGTCTTGTTATTGTTACGTTCCGAAAGCGTCAAATGTCTTTCATGATCAGATACTTTTAAAAGAAAAGTTAAAACTACTTATTTTCCAATGGTTGTAATTTTGAGAAATAAATATATACATAACATTCTGACGTATATAATATAGGTTTCTTCTACATTTTAAATTTTATTTAATAAATGAATATCAGTATTTATGAACTTGATAATCATTAAAATTATATTTATATGGGCATCACTGCTTTAACATAAAAAGAGATTGAATCAAATCATAAGTTATTAA
The DNA here is from genome assembly GCA_963932465.1 of Maratus speciosus. Lineage (NCBI taxonomy): Eukaryota > Metazoa > Arthropoda > Arachnida > Araneae > Salticidae > Maratus > Maratus speciosus. The sequence continues at coordinate 354,265,084 of OZ010788.1, read as the reverse complement.
TTTTTTTTTTTTTTTTTTTTTTTGAGAATTATAAAACTCATAACAGTTTTGTACTTTTAGAAGAGAAATTATAAACTTCTGAATGCTTTATACTTTAAGTAATTTTTAATGCAACGTTGTTTCAAACATTAAAGTCAGCTTAAAAAGGGAATGGGTTAGAAAATATAAATATATTTGTAGTGATTCCTGTACACGTTGTATTGTCATGCTCGGGATGTTAGGCGAGGGACTAAGGTATCAATCTGAAGTGCATGCAAACTACAAACTGCGACGAAATATTATGGAAAGGAAAATCACAGTAGATATTTTAGACATTTACATAAACTTAAAAAAATTAATTAATGAAATCAGAAATACTAACCTACAAAATCACAACTTCCTACATTCACTAAATTTCTGTATTACTGATAAGAAAAACGTTCGAACAATATTTTAAAAATGTTAGTAAAATTAAATTTAAGTGAAGAGTAATTTCTAATTCATTAGTTTTAAAAAAAATCATTAATTTATATTGAAAAAAAGTATCTCTTTTCTTTTCCAGAACTTTAAAATTATACAGAAACAGAATTTGCTCCATATTCTGCTTCGTGTAATACGCATTCAGTTAGAGATAAATTGATTTAAATTAAATGGAAATCTATGAAAGCTATAAAAAACAAACTGACATTTGTTTTTAATATTCAGTGTTTTGGATTTTTTTCTGAATTTTATGATTTCTAATCATTCCTTATTTCTTATGTTTTTTATGACTGTTTTTAAACTTTTTTTTATGAGTGTTTTTAAAGCTTGATAGTTTAGTCTTTCAAGCAGTCTGTAAGAAATATATGAAAATTGTTTTAGTATATTGATAACATTTATTGTGTAAATTATATAATATAAACAATTAAATTTAAAAAATCAAAAAACCCGCGAACTAATTAATTATTTCTCATCAATGTGAAACAATTTATTTTTCAATTCCTTCTATTAGCTCACACTCTCGATATATATATCTTGTTCAAATTTTCAATCGTTAATAAAATACTTATTATTCATCCAATCATGCTCAAATAATTTTTTTTAAACTTGTAGTGGATGACACTTGATGTTAATCCATTTTTTCAAATATTAATTCATTAATTAAATTAAATTAATTAATTTTCAATAATCGAGAGAGGGGCCTCTTCTTGATCAAGGTTTTTTAAGACCGAAAGAGCACTCTTCTTGATTAAGGCATTTTAAGCGTCACTCAAGTGAAAAGAAGAATGGGAGAAAAAAATATTATCTTATTGACCTATGTAAGAATTGACTTTAAATATATTTTTTATATTACTTGTTTATATTACTTACCTACTTTTTTATTTACTTGTATTGGTGACTTTTAAGTTGTGTTTAATGGTTAGTTCCTATCTATAAATACTGTTTTGATGAGGTCTATAGAATTCTACGATGGTTAGAGTTGCAGTAAAACTGGAGATCCTACCTACACAACTTCGTGGTTGTATAATATTTTAACGGAGCTTCTGACTGTAAAATAGTCAATCAAATATCATCTTCATTTTGAAAGACCTATCCAATGATATGTCACTCAATATGGTGCCTAATTTTTTTTTAGTCCCTACCACCATTTTGTATTTTACGGCCGCCATTTTGAGTTTATAAAAACAATACCTAGCCTATAACCATTGGGCCGTTAAGACGAATCGATAGAGACCTCATTCATTAAAATCCATCCAGCCGTTGGGATGTTTCGAGGGTATAAAGAAATCCACATACACAGATACGCGTGAAACACATAACCCTTCTTTTCAGTCGGGTAATAAATTGATCGACATCGATTGATTAACCTCTAATGTCCCTCCAAAGCAAAGAAGAAGCGAGTTTAGACGGCTTTTCTTTTCGCCCGTCTTCCTAAACTCGCAGTGTCTGAAACGTTCAAAATACCGAAAAAAAAAAAAACGATCAAGCCAAATCAAATGTCGCACTCTTACGTTTGAAACACCCCAATTCATTCCAGAAAAGTATTATTGTTATTAGATTGCAAATGACAAATTAAAAGGTTCCTTTTCTTTTTTCTTTTATCGACAATCGGGCTAAATTTCAGTGACACAGATAAACAGAGAAATACCCAACTAAGGGGAGCCATTTTTTTTTTCGTCGAAAATTCATTTTCAAAAATAGAAATATTAACCGTTTCAAAAAAATACACGATTCGATGTCACGCAGAAGCACTCTTTTTTTACACTAAAATTAAATAACGTCGATAATTTAACACTATATTTTTACACGTTTCTAACATGGGTAGGTTTGGATCATATTTTTACAATCAAATATCCATGTTTTTGCAGGAAAATACAATCTTTCCTGCAACCTTTTCTGAATACAACCTTTAAAACCTTCAAATTCATAACAGATAAAAAAATTGTAAAGTACGGAAGGTAAGAAGAACTAGTTTTTTTTAAGTGAAAGAACACGATGTGAATAAAAAAATGCGAGAGTTAAACACATTTCTTTTGCATTTTAATATCTTTTTTTTTCTTTTGTAAGACTTCAAAAACGTTATATTTACAAGGCTTAATTTGTATCGTAAACCCACCGGATCCCAGCTTCGGTACTTCTCTGTTTTCATTAAACTAGCTGACTTGCCCGGCCTTGCCCGGGCTCGTAATAATATTCTTAAATGAATCTGAAATTTTTATCGCAGGTTCGCACAGAGAAGGGCGGGTATAGACGGTGCAAATTACCAGGGCCCGACTGTTGTTCAGTTCCAAAGTTGTGTAAAGTCAAATGCTAAGTTTTTAAATTTTTATATGTCTCATACTGTAAATTTTTTATTCCAAATTAACTGATGAATTTAACTAAAATGTAATTATATTTTCAATAATTAAATTTTTTATTTAAAATCTTTATATGAAAAAGCAATTACAAATACAACATAAGGCGTAATACTGAAAAAGAAATAATAAAATGTAAGCAAATATTACTATATAGATTTTTTTTAAATGTACCAACCAGCAAATTTATTTTCTAACAGAGAAAAGCCTGTTTATAACGGTATTCTGGAATAAACGAAAAAAAAATGTTCCAGCTTCACCATTCACATTTCATTTTTTTCGGCATAATTCAAAATTACACATCGACTTGGGAAATCAAAATACGAAAATGAAATTTCGTAAAGTCACTCTGAAAAATATCCTTTTTCCTCATAAGTTTTCGATGTCAAATAAAACACTGCTCCGTTTTTAACAACAAAATATCAATATTTTTGCGTGGAATTTTTAAGGTTTCGAAAACATTAAATTTTTATATCCAAAAATTTAACAGACTTTAAATAATAAGAAATATTTTTTTAAGTTTAAAAGTATTCTATAAAACTCGATGAAAAAAAGGAGAAGAACGGTTCCTGCAAGTAAATTTTACCTACATTTTTGCTTATAAATATGAATTTTTTCGATGCTTATTTAGGGTATATTTAAGGCTACTATCACAGGCCAGGGCAATGCGACCGGATAAGCTAGTTAGTTATCTATAAATAATTAAGATAGATGCCTCTATATCTGTGTCGGTGTTTGTATGCTATGTTTTTATGAAACCTCTAAGTGCAAAGCTATGAGATATGGTAAGGATATACCTGTGTCTAGGAACTTATGCAACTTGAAATTAATTGGATTTTTATATCAGAATTTTTAAACTTAATTTATTTATGCGATTTGAAGTGTTGTTTCACATATCGTGGCGATTTTCAAAGTTAATAAAATGAATTCGATTTTAAACATTTATTCCAATGTAATAAACTTTATCTTATTTTGAATAAACTTTTTTAAGAATTCGTACAGGGATTAATTTTTTTTCGTAAAAGTTTTATGCAATTTTTAGACTTTTTTTTCTTTGCCTCTATTTTCTGACATTTCCTTTTTTAATTTTGCTAAATCTGGTAAATTTTCAATAGACAATTGTCATTTTCCCCTAATCTTTAAGGTTTGTTTAACTTTCTCTGCTCACCTTGGATATATTATGTGGCCGTTGCTTTCTGAAAGGGAAATAACTGCCCGCTAAATTTTGCTACGATCATGATTAAATTCACGATAGAAAAATTTCATATGAATTTCTAAATTTCTATAGCAACGTGAACGACTATGCTGAAAATTTGAAATCTTATCTGAGTCAAAATAAGAAATCACAATCCTTCAAAGTTCCAAGCTTCTTTTGTATAACACACACACACACACACACACACACACACACACACACACACATATACATATATATATATATATATATATATATATATGATATTTTTTACGTTATGTATATACAGAGATTTTTTCCCCGTATTTAATTAAATAAAGAAAAAGAGCAAATGCTATCAACCAAGTTGTTGCTACAATTTTACAAAAAACTAAAAACATATTTATGAATAAGTTATTTTTCAATACCTCAGGTAAAAGAAAAACTCTTATTCAAAATTTTATAAAAGCATATTTATCAAATTTTATTTTGTTCAATTTCTAAGAATAATGATACTTTCCAATTAAATTCTTTTCAATCTCTTTATTAAGTGTTAAAATTAGGTAATAAAGGAACAATTTTATATTTATAACATTAAGCGCTGGAAAATAAACAAGAACGATTTTAGAAACCTCTCGATTTAAGATTGAAAAATAATTAATTTTTAGAAATATAGAAAATTAAATTTTGCTAAGAAATGCTTAAATAAATGAGGAAAAAATTCTTTTTAATTAACTCTTTAAAAGATCATTTGCATCATAAAAGCAATAAAACACTTACTGTGAACTAATATATATTATAAAGTTTAAGAAAAATATAGGATTTTTTTTCTTTTGCTAATCACTGCTATATGGGCATTCTTCACCGAGTTTTATTTTGTATAATAACTATTAATTAACTATTAAACTATACATAAAACTACCTTTAAGTATTTCAAATAATTGTATGTGTACATTTAGCAGGTGAAAAATATCACAAAAGCATTCTTTTTTTCTAATGCACAAAGTGTAAATTTTAGTTCGTTGTGAAGAAATATTCTGTTAAAAATTTCAAATGATTTTTATTACGTATATCAAATAGTATCAATTTAAAAAAAAAATGGAATGAAAAAATAGCGTTATTATATATATATATTAACGGTTTAATTTTTAAAAATAATAAATTTAATAAATAAAGGTTCAAGGTTCTGTAGCCGATTTGAACTCATTTTATTTTACCATAACAAATAAGAATAAATATATCAGTAAATAAAAAAATAGCCTTCATAGTATGGGATCATGGTTTATCTGAATTGTACACATTTCTTAATAGAATAAATAATATGGACCCTAACATAAAATTTACCATAGAAATAGAAAATAATAACCAGCTGTCATTTCTTAACGTAATGCTAATTAAAAATTTATCAAACTTAACAATTGAGCGCACAGTCTACAGGAAAGTAAATAAGTCTAATAGTACCATTCCTTTTGAAAGTACATCACCTTTTAACTACAAACTCGTTCGGTTCAACTTTTACATAAGGCGAGTCTTTAGTGTCTGCTCTATTAATCCCCTTGAAAATGAATTAAATACCATTAGAAACATTGCAGTTGAGATTGGTTTCCCAATACGCATTATTGATAAGCTAATAAACTCACAGAAGAACCATTTAGAAATAGAAAAAACTCCACGAAGTAATATGAGATATTGCAAAATGAAGTACATACCAGGACTTTTCGAAAAACTCAGATATGCACTTTTTCGCTTCGGCGTAAACTTAATTGCCACTCCTCCAGCAAAACTGAAAAATATAATTAGTTCCAAAATAGACCCGATTCCGAAAGATGAAGTTTCTGGAGTATATATAATTCCACTCAAAGCAGAAAATATTTATCTCGAATACATAGGAATGACTTCGCGTAAACTTAAAGTTTGCATTAAAGAACATTTGAGAGATTTAAAGTACAACCGACCTACAAACAGCCCTGTCAAGACTTAACCAGAAGCAGAATATAAAAGTTAATTTCGAAGACGCAAAAATTATATATCCTTCAAATAATTATCATGATTTAATCATCCGCGAATCAATAGAAATTATTACTAAAGAAAATACCGTTTGTAATGATATTTTATCCTACAATATACCCAGAATTTGGCTCAATTTGCTTAAAGTGTCATAAAACGAGTAATATTTCACTTCCCTATATCCATGTTTTATTTTCCCATTGTTTCCCGGATCTAAAAATTGACTTGTCTACCTCTGTCACTTCTTCGTCATCATCTACGTGGGTTTTTGAAAATTAGACGTTAATAACAATAGTATTTCTTGTATTCCTCTGAGGAAGACTATCTTTTTTATAGTTGAAAGTATTGAGGTATTAAAGTAATTTAACATCTTTTTTTTTAATATTGTCATCTTTTAAGTAGTTTTGCACATAGTGTAAATTTAAGTTTAAGAATAGATATAGTTTAAAATATATTTAATGTTGCCCAAGTTTAAATGCCAAAAGCTATTGTAATGTTAGCTCTTGAATGTGTAATACTTTGCACTCGGATACGTAAACATAAGCTTCATATAAGGCAAGTTTTTAATTTTTAAATAGATATTTAAAATAATTCTTGATATCATAAAGCGTCTTAAACTTAAGGTAAAAAATAACAATGATTGGACTAGAAGTTCCGGAAGCAGAAGTTTTACCATTAAAATGATAGCAATTTTGTTAGAAAACCTGTAGCAGTATACCTAGCTACTCTTTTATAAGTGTATCCTAATGAAAAAAAAAATAGTTTTTGTGATTTTACTAATCATGGTGTTTTACGGAATCGCTAAAATTTGTGCTTGAATGCGAAATCAATTCTTAGATTCTTTAAATTTCAGAAAGAAATTTCCGAAAGTGGTGTTCACAGTTATTTTGAAAACATATGCTAAATAAATATGTGGGTTGTGTAGTAGCTTGCGTGTTGTGATATAGTCTGTTGTGAGGACGTTGCCTATAAGGTACTTTGTCTGTGATTATTGCATTTCGTGGATGTATCCCTGATCTTGATGTACTGAAGTCTTCTCTTGGAACGTAGAAGAGTAATTACTGTAACGCTGCAGCTGTTGGAGAGGTTTTGTGTTTTCATCCACTTAGAATAAAATAATATTTAGGCTTACAGATTATATTTAGTTGAAAAAGTATTAAGAACACATTCTATTTGCAAATAAGAGATTTGCTTTAGAAAACATGCTATTTTAGTGGAAAACTTGTATTTCAATGTATTGGGAAAGAATTTTAAACTTTTTAACACTTTCCAACAAAGTTGAAAAGTATTTACGCATTCGGTTTATCTTCAACGTTATCAATAAGGTTACTCCCGGCCTAGGCTTGTTTCACTCAATAGGAAAAGTCCAGTTCGTATCACATATTTAACAATCTGTATGATTGAGTTAAAAATAATAAAGTGTATCTACGTACACAACGTTTAATATAGTTCCATTTCCTTCAGTAAATTTGGTTGAACTTGCTATATATAGTGAGTGGCTATAGTGAACATGGCAGACTAGATGTTATAGAGAATAAGGTTATATGAAAGAAATATCCTCGCCGGTTATCGGCCCAGTTAGAACAAAAGATAGAGTGTAGGTAATTTAAGTGAAAAGTATTTCTTTCAACTCCCGGCCTGCGAACTTTTTCACTGAGTTGAAAAAAATAGTTCGTATTATATCTTTACCAAGCAGTATGATTCCGTTAAAAATAATAAAATGTCTCCGCCGCTTGTCCGCTCACTTAGGTCTACAGAAAGATTATTGGCAATTTAAGACAAATTACTTGATTTTGAGTGCCGGTCTGGGAATATTTTCAATAAATTCATAACATTCAGTCGAATGCTATCTTTACCAATCCGTGTGATTTAGTTGAAAATAATAAAGAGCGGTTACGTATCAATTTTTAATAGCTTTCCAGTACCTGCTATAAATTCTTTAGAGCTGTCTACATTGCAGAACAGATGTTATTGAAATAAAGTTAGCTGCACATCCCAGTTAGCTGCACAGATAGAGTTGGCAATTTAAGTTAAATGTATTGAATTCGACTCCCGGCCAGGGAATTTTTTCACTCAGTTTTAAAAATTAATTTCGTATGATATATTTACCAATCAATGTGATTGAGTTAGAAATATTAAAGAGTACCTACGTGTCCAAATTTTAATAGGATTCCATTATCCGCGGCATATTCTGTTGAGCTTTCTACATGGTAGAGCAGATTCTATTGCCAGTAAGGTTATGTGAGTTAAATGTGACCGTCGGTTGTCTGCTCAGTTAGCTCAATAGATATAGCATTGGCAATTTAAGTCTAAGATCTAGAATCTGACTCCCGTACTGGGAATTTTTTCAATCAGTTTGAACAATTCAGTACTTATGATAACTTTACCAACTAGTCTGATTCAGTTTAAAAACATAAATTGCAATTAATAGCCAACACGGTTTTCTACCAAATAAACTAATCAGAGTCTCGGATATATTTCCTTGCAAAACTCTAATAAAGAGTATCACTTGTAAAACAAATTACCTATTTAAAAATACATATATAATTACGTCTGGATTACTTAATAATTAAACACAATTTGCATAACTACAGACATACACACATTAAAATTTTATTAAAAACAATTAAAATATAGTTAAAAATATATATAAACGTTTCGGCTATTTTCATAGCCCTCATTAGTAAACGAGCAGAGTCACAAAACAGCAAGAGCCACAGTAAACGAAAAAACAATTAAAATCACGGTCTAAGTAGGATAAAATAATCAGAAAGAAACTTGGTTTGCTTCGTTGATTGGCGATTCAGCTAAAACAGTTCTCCAACCCTCAAGGAAGACACGGCTAAAATAGACGGGGCCATTGGATTCCACAATTCGTGCACTCTCAAAATCGGGGACATGATCGAACTCAAGTGCATGTACAACCAATCTTGAATTCAAAGTACCTTTTTTAAAAGATTTTTTATGCTCCTTGAGTCTAGCATTTTAATGAGCGTCCAGTCTCACCTATGTAAATCGAGCTGCAACCTTTACAAGGAATTTCATAAACGACACCATTCAGGTCAAACTTTGAATATTTATGTTTAAAACTACTGAAAAAATTACCAATGCGGTTCAAGAGAACATGAGCTGTCCTAACATTAACATTCTTGAGTACGGCTGAAATTTTCTCCGAAATATTACTGTAATAAGGCAAAGATATAGTTCCTATGGGATTGACACGCTGGTAAATAGTGGGATACTGGTCTGATTTGCTCGTAAGTTCCGAAATAACTCTAAGACACCAACGACGTGGATAGTCGTTGAGACGTAAATCATTCATTATCTTACCAATTTCATTATCAAAACTTACTCTGTCACTGCGAAATCCCAAGGCTCTGTTGTACAAGGATCTGATGACTGCGATTTTATGTGAAAGTGGGCTATTGGATCTAAAATTTAAATATTGCCCGAAGAAAGTACTTTTCCATTGTAAAAAGTAATGTTTCAATGTAAAAAGTAACTATTTACAGTCTTGCTTAAATAACTGTATTCAGTTGACGTCTGGGACATTGAAAATATATCATATTACTCAAGTCCCTCTTCTTCTCTATATTGTACTACATTATCTTATTTTGGTGGCTTAAAAATATATAACGCACTTTCTTTTGCAATATATCATCCACACATTATTTTAATCAAACTTTAAAATTCTTTTATAATACGTTGTGATTTGTCATGTTATTTTATCATTTTACGCTAGGAGAATCAGAAGAGAGACAACCAGAGTATCAGAAGGATTTGTGATTAATTTAGTTACAAAATTAAGTATAAAATAACTATATATCAAGATCTTAAAAGGTGTTATTTGACACCGATAGAAATAGGGTTAATATATTTATATTTCGAAATTATTATAAGAAAACATTAACTATGGCAGTAACTAAATATTGCAATATTCTCTTGTTCAACCTCTTTCATTTTATGAATACTGAACTTCATTTTCTTAGACGATGTTTTATTACCTAAAGACTGTTTCCTCTCGACAGACACATTAAGGCGTTATTCAGTCGATAAGTGCTTAATGCATTTCGTTTCTTCTGGGTGTCCTTGATATAGAAATATTGTGTTTTTGAAGGAAGTGATATTTTATTCTTTACAAGACAACATTAAAGTTTTCCCTTTTTAAGACTCTGAAATACTGATTGTTTGGAAACGATTGCATTATTTTCTGTAAAGTGATATTTGACCCATTTGTGCCTGAATTTTTGTTTTCTCAAATTTGTTAATAAAATCAATTTAAAATGTTGCAAAATGAACTGGAAAAATACAAAAAAATAAGCATTTTTTAAAATTTGTATTTATTTGTTAAAATATAAAAGAACTAAATTCGATAATATCCATAATATTTATAATGATATAATATACATAATTAAATGTTTTGTCCAAATTTATATAAAATAAGCTTTTAACTTGTATATTATATGCTATAATTAGTATTTTTATGAATCACTAAAAATATATATTTATTTCTTTACAGATACTTATAAAATTATAAGTATTATTAATAATAAACTAAGAATAATCGTATTTGAGGCTTAAAGAATTTTTTTCATAATTATTTTGAAAAGGGATTTACATAAATAACTGTCCCCTAAATGGTTAATAAAAATATGTAACCATTCGCGCCTTGTGCGCTATATTTTCTACGTTACAAAAATGCATAAAAATAGGCTTGGACAAATAATTTCACAATAAAAAAAATGCGTATTTCAATTAACTCTACAAGCTAAGCTGGATTATTTATTTGGATCTCTGATAGATAAAACAGAAATAAACTTACATTTTTCATTTCGTTATCTTGAAAAGTGAAAAAAATTGAACTTCGAAAAAAACTTTCATGTAAGCAAATAAATATTCATCTTATGCTGTCATCTTTCGGTAACAGATCAAGACATTTATTGATAATTATTTCCTACAATTTTCAAGTTAATAATAAGAAGAAAATTATATAAATTTATGTACATTCGAAGCGTCACAAAAATGGGGGCGCTAGGCAAAAATTTGTTCATAAAAAATAATTTCTATTTTTCTTGACGCGCGAAATAATTTCCTGAAAAGACAGCGGATTTTAATTCCTTTTAGAAGTTCCTTTAAATGTATCAGGCAACTTTCATGAAAAACTAAGAAGTGTCATGTTATATATATATATTTGTACTTAAATAAAATTCCAAATATATAGTAAGGCATTCTAGGCGTTCAATAGATAAAGCGAAGACTTTCAAAAAATAACTTTTAGTAGACAGCGTATAAGATATTTGAGAACATAGAGTGACTCCACCAGTAGTTGATCAAATAAAGTTTAAATAGATAAGTGTTACGGGTTTCTTATTATATATCCTTCCTTTTAAGTTTTTGAAGTGAACTAACATCATTTCTACAATCCTTAATGAACGTCCTATAATGGACAAAAATGAAATCTGTCGAAATTAAATAGCCTCAAAATTATGAATAAATAGCTCTTTTAAATACCATTTTCCCAGTAGTTGATCAGGCGAAAGAAGTCAATCGAAAATCTAAAAATTAATCTTTAAAATATCATCCTTGGGCTGTGAATAAAATAAGTCTTATAAAAATATTAGTTGAAATAACTAAGATGGAAGTGAATTATTTTAGCTTAGCCTTATTGTCTCCAATTAATCAAAAACTAAATGTTTACACTTTCTTATAAAAATATTTCATAAAATAGCACCTCTTACAGCGGGCAGCTGGCAACAATGTGACAACAGGTGCACTAACATTCAAACGAAAATATTATGTATAGTTCCACGTATAAAACTCATTTCCACCTAAAATGGCACAATATTTGAAAACATTTGATCAACTACTCGAATGGTATCAACTACTGGCGGGTTCACCCTACCTTCCTTTTCATGTATTTCACAATTTACAAAAAACTGTATGGCTGACAGTGTGCAAAATCGATGTTCTTATGCGTCTCACAAGTCTACCCACTATCACACAAGGATGAATTTGCGCAAAATTGGTTATCAGAAAATTTCCACTACAATACAGAGGCTGTTCACACATTGTTTAGACGATGTATATGGCATTCACAAAACTAAATTACATAAAATTCTTCTGTTTTAAATGTTCTATTTGACGACCCTTATTCTGAACTATCTTTCGACACCGCAATTTCCAGGATAATAATGACTTTTGAAGTGTCAGAAGAGGTATTCTATCCCTTTCTTCCTGGACAGCTTTCCAGAGTCCTGTAAGGGTTGTGGGACAACGTTTGGATAATGCATATTTTAAAAGTCCGAAAACACAAAAATCCATAGATGATACATTGGAAGATTTAGTAGGGATATCGGTGAAGGGTATGGCCTTGATACCGGTTTTTTGTTCCATTTCTTTTAGGAAAATTACAGTGGATTTTGATATGTGACTGCTAGTTTTGTCGTGATGGAGTTTCACAGATTGATGGCACTGTGGGTAAAGCGATGGTATTTCATTCAGAAAAATTGGCATTAAAATATGTTCCTGATAGTATTTAGAGCTAATCTTGACATTTTTTCCCACTCTATTTATTTTTAACTTGCTATTATATGAAAAACCAGCAACAATCATGAATCCAATTTTTAAACCATGTACTTCAATTTTTTCTCCCCCTTTTATGATAATAAATGGCTCTTTTTTTTCTGCAGTCATTTAAATACACCCACGATTCATCTATTGCGACAATTGTTTTCTATTTTTGTTCATTATTATCGTTTTTGGATAACGGAATATGAATATTTCTCTTCGGAAAGAGCGTAAATATAGCCTTCGAACCACGGCTTCGTTAAAAACGCCATTTTCAATAAAAACAAAAATTTCAACCGCAGACGATAATTTTGATTTTTAAAAACATAGTATACAACTGCAATTATTTCTTTTGTAGCAAAAGATTTTTTTTTTACCGCTAACCAGAATCGTCTATAAAATGTGCGAACTGCCTCTGTATAACCCCTGGCATTTGACTGCTTAATTATCCAGGCTTAAATTCATGTTACTTGTAAGTGTAAGCGTCATTGATAGAGTGGTCCATAAATACCTCACAACACTAACATTTCTATGAAAACTTGTATATTTAGAGTAAAAATAATTATATCAATCGGATCAAAGAATGTAGATTTAGGTTATGAATAAAATTGTTTATCACAGCTGAAAGTGGTTTCGTTGAAACAAAAATATTAAAAGAACTTTTTAATGATTTTAGCATCCTTCAATTATAATCTATACATTTTGTTTTTGTAAGGACATAAATCTATGCTATGATACCTTACTCAACCTTCATATCCCACATAGAAGATAATTAATTATATTTATTTTAAAATATATGACTTGCAAAAAATCAATAATTAAAACAAAATATATTTAAAACTTTTTTATATACAATTTAAGTGTTTTTCCTTTAAAACTACTAATAATAAAATAATAAAAACCTTATAATAAATATTACTTTTCTTTTTCTGTAACATTTTAAACGCATAATAAACAACCGTATTTCACCCCCCCCCCCCTAAAAATCCCTAAAGTATTTTGTGCCAAGAATACACAAAATGGGAATAACAAATTTTAAATAATATCTAACGACAAATAAAAAATTCCGGAAGTATAATACTTCATTCAAAATATGCACCTAGGAATCGTTATTTTTGACAAGAATTCGATATACATCAGGATATCTGACAATACAAAATCAGGACTGAAGACTGATGATTTTCATAATGTGGAAGAATACTTGTGATTTATCATATTTTGAAGCAACACATATTTCCTTCAATTAACTGTAAATATGTTTAACTATCGTAAGAGCTAAACTATACATTTTATTTTTGTTTCTATATTTACTCACTATGTGTCAATAACAATGGGAGTAAGCATGATAGAGTACTAATACGTAAGAAAAAAAAATTCTTGTGTTTTCAGATTAAATGAAAACATTACAAAAATTAACTACGTTTCATATATAAATAGGAATATTGCATATAAGCAATGATCAAAACATAGTTTAGCACGCATTATCAACCATTTTCAGTGTGCGACATAAAATAATCAGAACTTAGCGTACATTACAACGTGAGATGTAGTAAAAGTTATACACATTTTATTAATTTGGTGTATTAAATAAATATAAGGTCATATATTTCTATTTATTAATTAGCACATAGTGTACATGAAATCGAATGATATTAAACAATTATTGTGTATTTACAATATATGATATCTAGCGTTAATGTTTTAAGGTAAATATTTGCAAAAGAGATTACAACACGAATAGTTTTTAAACATAACTCAAAAACTACTTCGCAGAATGGGCTGTAATTGTCGATTCGCGTACTTGAAGCGCTAGAAATTATTTTTGTTTGAAAAAATTACAGGTTGCAACAAATATTTGTTTTCTAAAATTGATAAAACCATATATAAATATTTCAATTTCTTTTGAAAAAACATATCATTTGTAACCGTTGATTAATTTATCAGACATCGACTACTGGAAGCTTTAAATACGCAAATACACAATTATAGCTTATTCTTCAAAGTAACTTTAGAGTTTTGTTTCAATCATATCCCACCTTGCATCGCCTTTCCAATGATTAAAAATGTGTTAAACGTTAAAAGTCCTAAGCATGAAATCCAAAATTTCTTTTGGCCAAATGGCTTTCGTTTAGTATTTAAAGGTAAATTGTAACAAAGTATAAAAATATGATATCAAAATTAAGCGTTAAAATTGAAAATTTTTAAGTCTGGTACAATCTCTATATGTAAGCGAACCTATAAGAAAAATTTTAGTGTAGCAATAATTTGTAGATGTTATTATAACTTGATTGGTACCAGTCATCTTTATGTCATGATTTGTGTAAATTAAGCAGGGCGTTATCTTTTTTTTTATGACGATTGTTCGTAAACAACTCATCCTGATGTTTCACCTATTTTAGAGATTAGATTTTCTTGGATCATTTAAAAAATGATCTGAAGTTTGAAAATTTATTTTATTTACAATAATCGTGTTATAATACTGTGAAAAATGCTGTTTTGCATACATTAATTTCGCTGAAAAAGTCTGGAGTGAAAACATTATAGGCAAATACATTAAGGTTATATATAGTGCCCATCAGTGCCACTGTTTTAACAACTGGTAATTACAATATTAATGTTAGATGTAGAAAATTTTGTTTTAAAAATCCTTGCGTATTAAAATAACGACGATTCAAAATTTCTCTTTTCCTTATCAGTTATTTATCCTTTATGAAGCTTTAGCAATTACTTGACTTTGTTTTTTAGAAAAGATAGTTTGAATGTTATAGATAAATTACGGATTATATACTTAAATTCCAAATTAAATATTTTGAATCAGCGTTTCGAAAACTATAGGTTACGAAAGGATGAGTCAAATCTTTAAAAATGGATAATTAATTTTATCAGATGCAATAATCTAATTAAAACTATTCTTTGAAATTTTAAAGTAAAATATCGTGAAATAATACGGGAGATGGAGGCACATGTGAACGTGAGTTAGATGTGAACATCACAGTTTTTCAATAGTTATTATATGTTTATTTATTTGAAAAAAAAATTACCAAAGAAGGTAGCACCTGTAGATCTATGAAAAAAATCTTTCATTAACTATATAAAATATATATTTTTGTAAAAAAAAAAAAAAAAAAAAAAAAAAATATTTATATATATAGATATATATATATATATATTTAATAAATAAAAATAGTCATAATTAAAAATATTATCACTGTAAATACTTAAAAGTAGTTCCTTTTAAACACGCATATATGTTTAGCATCTTTACCAACTTTCATGACAATCCATACATACTTCCTCAAGATATCATGCGCGCAATGACTTACGGAGCAAAACAAAGAGCTATTTTGATTTCAACAATACACAAATTATGTAAAAGCCTAATAAATTTCTAATGGTGGCATGTCGCACAGCGCAATCTTTTTAATCAATATCCAAAATTTCATGTTTATAGATAAAAAAGCTTTTGAAAATAGACCAATTCGAACTTTGAAGTTTTTGTTAATTTTCGACGCGTTTAAAAGGTGCAAGACCCCTTAAAACTTGACAGAAACATAAAATATAACGTATATTAGAGCAGGGACTGACACTATCAATTTGCAACCATTACTTTTGAAGTCGATTTGATATTTCCTAAGACTGTGTAAAAATCGCAATTTAGAACGATTTTAGAACGCTTTTCGTGCAGTTTCATCCCTTTTAAATTTCCAATTTTTTCGAAACTGTCCTTAAAGCACTTTTATATCTAATAAATATGTACCATGCCTAATTTCAAGTTGCTGGCCCCTACAGATCGCACAAATCTCAATTTACAACGTTTTTTGCTTCTGCAACTGCCATGTGGTTGTGGTACCGACATGAAATATCATCTATGTTAGAGCAGAGGCTGTCAGCATTAATATCCTACCAGTACTTTTGAAATCATTTTGATTCCTTCTAAGATTGTTTTTAGATCCATTTAGAAAGTTTTTAGAGCGCTTGTCGCGCCTTATCACTCCTTTTAAATTTAAAATTTTTAAACAAATGTTCTTGTAGATCACTTATATCTAATAAGTATATACCATGACAGATTCCATGAATCTAGGATCTTTCCATAACACAAAAATCGCATTTTTAGAACGATTTTTGATCCTGCACCTCCTTTGGGGTAGTGGAAACAGAAATAAAATATAGCCTACCTTGGAGCAAGAGCTGTCACCATTATTTTTACACCATTATGTTTGGAATCGGTTAAGTACTTCCTGAGATTGCATAGAAATCGTAATTTAGAACGTTTTTTAGAAAGCTTTTCACGCATTTTCACCCCTTTTAATTTCACCCCTTTTCTTTAGGAAATGTTCTTAGAGATTATTGATATCTAATAAGTAACTACCATTCCAAATTTCATGATTCTAGGCTTATCGTAACACAAAAAACGGAACTTAGAAAGTTTGTTGATCCTGCAATCCCCACTTGGCAGTGACGCAAACATAAAATCTATGTTAAAGCTAGAGTGTATGTTAAAGCTAGGGCTGTCACCATCAATTTACAACCATTACTTTTCAAATCGGTTTCATGCTTCCTAAAATTGCGTAGAAAGCACCATTTAGAAGGTTTTTTAGAACGCTTTTCGCTTATCTTCACCTCTTTTAAATTAAGATTTCTTTAGGAAATGTTTTTATAGATCATTGATATCTTATAAGTAACAACCATTCCAACTGTCAGAATTCTAGGTCCTTCCATAACACAAAAACTGCAATTTAGAACGTATTTTGATCCTGCAAGCCCCAGGTGGTAGTGACACAAACATAAAATAGAGTCCATGTTAGAGAAAGGGCTATCACCATCAATTTACAACCATTACTTTTCAAATCGGTTTGATGCTTCCTAAAATTGCGTAGAAATCGCCATTTAGCTCTTCGCTAAAACACTCTTCGCGCATTATCACCCCTTTTAAATTTCGAATTTTTAAAGAAGTGATCTTAGACATTTTTTATATCTAATAAGTAACTAATATTCCAAATTTCATGTTTCTAGGCCCTTCAGTAACATAAAAATCGTATTTTTAGAACGTTTTTTGCTTCTACACCCCCTTTGGCGTAGTGGCATCGATTTAAAATATAGCCTGTGTTTGAATATGGACTAACACAATCACTTTGATACCATTACTTTTGAAATCGGTTTGATAGTTCCAGAGATTACATCCTACAAAGAAACAAACAAACAAACTTTATTTCTTTATAGTATTAGTATACACTAAGATATTTTGGCTTTTTCCTATTAAATAGAAAAAATTTCATATTTATTTTCTTGTTTAAATAGGTTTTGTTATGCTTTAATATTATTGTATGCATGTTTTCTTTGCTCTATGTGCTGTAATCCGTTTTTCTACGAAAACACCCAGCCAGTGAAAATGACGTACACTAAATTTCCTTGACATATATAGATAAATTGTGTTTTTTTATCAGTTTTTTAAATGTAATTTTTAAAGGGTTTGGAACTTATTTTTCATAGTAGGTGCATTCAGTAGGTTACCCTCATAGGTACCTTCTGGTGCAATCAGAAACTAAATTCGACAAATAATTTTTGAGTTATGCTTGACGAAAGATTTTTATTAGGCATTATTTTTGTAGGCCATGGCTTTAATATCCATCGTAGCTGTTTGCCATCTTAAAGTAATATTGCGCTGTGTATTAGCCTTCGCTTCGCTCAGACAACTATACTGAGTAGTTTTTGTTTATAAAAATTAATCCAGTTATGAGAAAAACCTATATTTATGCGAACTGTTCACATGTGCACCCATCCCCCCTATACAGTGGCTTCCAATAGCGTTGGTACACTTTAAAAAGTTGTAGTGGAAAGGTATTTCCATGGAATTGAATTTCAATATGAAGTCCAATATTCTTTTACCTGATTTCTATGTTATTCTCAATAACAACCACTACTTTTTTTTAATATTGACTGATTTTCGTTCGATATAAAAATGGAAACGTAAGGAGGCAGAGAAAGAAAACGCCACAAAAGTCTTCGTACACTGAAGCATTTTCGAATAAATTCATTATTAACATTATCGTTTATCGCTTTGTATTTATTTTTAGATTGTGGTGACTTTTAAAAAATCGTTTGACTTTAGTTTTTTCTTCCGTAATGGAATATTCCGTAATATTCCATTTATTAATTTAATTGGCTCATTCCGGTAAAGAAAGAACTAATAGCTTTCGAAAATTGATTATTTTTCACCATAGTAGGTGTAAATCAGTTCGTAATATTGCTAAATTATTTAATATGTCCCATTCTACGGTACAGCGTGTGATCAAATGCTTTAAAGAAGAAAATTGGATTGAAAACGATGTAAGAAATAGTCGTCCATCAAAGTTAACACAACGTGATCAGGGATTTATAACTGAAAAAGCTATAGAAAAATCTACTTTTAAGTGTTGTAAACGTTGCTACAAAATTTAATGAAAATTTTTCTACTTCAATTTCACCTGAAATTGTTTAACGAGTGCTGAGATCAGCTGGATTATATGGGCGTTCTGTTCGTAGAATTTTTTTTGCTAGTGCGAAAAACAGAAAACCTAAGCTCTCCTTCACAAAATCAATGATAAAATAACCCGAATCGTATTGGAATAATGTCTTATTTACCGAAGAAAGCAAATTTAATATTTTTGGTTTCGATGGGCGTATAATTGTATTAAGAAGAAAAATCAAGAAATTAAACCCAAGAACTTAGATGGAACAGTTAAGCATGGCGATGGATATATCCTTGTGTGGGAGTGCCTGGCAGCATCAGAACTAGGTAATTTGATATTTATTGATGGCATAATGATGGCTCTTTATATTATTATTTTAGTTGAAAATTTAAAATTATCAGCCCAAAATTTCGATATTCTCAACCTTCGACTCTAGTGTCTCTAATAATAATTGTCCACAAGTTCCAAAAATACCACTTACTTCAATCGCCGAATTTATACCCAATAAAACATATATGGTAAGAACTGGAAGTAAAAGTACGAAGGCAAGACATTAAAACGAAAAGCGAACTTAAAACAGTAATGATCGATGAATGGATGAAGGTTGATGCAGAAACTACAAAAACAACCAGTGAAAACGATTCCCAGTAGTTTAAAAGCTGTTGTGAATGCTAAAGGATATCCTCCTAAGTACTAATGTAATGAAATTTTACAATATTTACTAATATGAAGAAATTTTTTTAAAGTGTACGAAGACTTTTGCGAGGTACAATTTTTGTTATTATTTGAGTATTTAATTCTTCAGAATAACCTTTTAGTATGTTTTAAAAATAAATTTATGCAGTTTTGTTATGAATAAGTTATAGAGCTTATAATTAAATACCCATTCTAAAATATTAATTTTAATTATTGGATAGATCACTATTTCAATGAAATTTGTAAGTGTACGAACACTTTTTGGGAGCCGCTATAGCTATATCACTTTGTAAAAATACAGAGCTTTATTAAAATGTAGGAAAAGAGGCAAGAAATGCTTAAATTAAAATGTTTCAATAACTACATAGACACTGTCGTTCATACAAATCAACGTTATAAATAGCATAGAGTTTCTTTTACATAGTACTTTAATTAATATTTTCCCCTAGTAAATAGCTCCGCTAAACTTATCTTTGCAGCAAGGTTCTACACCCATCGCGTCAGGTGTAAAAAGAAAACTGTCCATATAATTATGTATATAATTAATCCTCTTTTAGCTTACAAACTTAATTTAGACATATTTTAAAACAATCAAATCTTGCAGAAATCAAAATTTATTTTTATAATCACAAATAATACGCATTTGAGTTAATTTAACTGCGTTCGGGCAACAAACAGGTAAAAAAAAATCTATTTTACTCTATTACTAAGGAGTTAACTCTATTTTACTCTATTATTATTTAACTCTATTACTAAGTTGCATTTATTTACCTCAGTTGACGTATTTAATCATTTTACCTTTCTTTTAAGAAAAGAAATTCAAATTGAAATCATTTCTTAAATAAATAAGTTGCAAGTCTTAAATAAATAAGTTACACTCTTACGGTGTAATCAATTAATATGCTTAATTAAACGCAACGTGTTCATTTC
Organism: Maratus speciosus; assembly: GCA_963932465.1. NCBI lineage: Eukaryota > Metazoa > Arthropoda > Arachnida > Araneae > Salticidae > Maratus > Maratus speciosus. Next base: position 354,244,448 of record OZ010788.1, on the reverse strand, counting down.
ATAACTTTAATATTTATTTTAAAATGCTAATCAATGTGTATAATGAAAATCCTTTTACAGATATAAAAAATCGATATCATTTATAAAGAAAGAAGTTTAACTTATACAGAAGTCACAGAAGTTTAATTTATATAAGTTGCAAAATGCTCTGACTCAATACCTTACATGATTCTCTGTACTAAAATAACCATTTAAAAGAGTATATTTTGAATATCTGAATAATACTTTCTGCTTCGTTTTATTATTTTTAATTTATTTCTTTAATCTTTGTATTTAGCGCTATCATGCAAACTTTTATATCATATTTATTGCACTGAAAATTACAAGATATTTAAGATGCATAAATACATATATAAAACTTATTAAAGATTTCAAAAACTTGCTCTATTCTGTTTTATTACATTTAATATGTTAAAATTTACACATTTCCTTATGTGAAATTTATCTAACTGTAGTAACTGTTAGTACTTAAGCATAAACAGCTAACAGAGTGTCGATTTCTTATACATGCAGTGAAATTGAGAATATGCAAATTAAATATTAAAATCAGACGACAAACCTTATACTAATATTAATCTGTGGAGAAATGCATATTGAGTTTGCCGTAGTTCCATTTATTAAATGTTCATAAAATTTATTAATAATAAAATCAGTCAATATTTTAGATGCCTATTATAAAAAAGTGGATACAGATTTTTCAAGATATTCTAAACGTTTTTGTAAAATATTATTGTAGTTAAAAAGGAAATCTATTAAATTTTCTTTCACGTATCTTGATTTAACCATCTGATTTCTAACAAAGAGTCATACTTTTAACTGTCCTTATACAACATTTATTTTTCTATCCTTTTCAACAACACTAGGCATGATTCTTTTTAAGAAGCCATTGTACATGCAATTAAAAAATATTTCGTTCGTATTGGAATTCGAAATATAATTCATATGCGCCTTTTGGTTATTGTGAATCTCGAATACTTTTTATTAATACATAATATAAATCTAATACCATTTCTACATTCCATTAGATCTAAGATATATGTAAAATTCGTTTTGATTTTTTCTTTATATTGCAAGACAAACAATATGTTATTTCACCATTTTCGTAATGGCTAAAAAGAAAACTTAAACAAAAACGCATTTTATGAGTATAAAAATATCGTGCCGCAGGAATATCAAATACAAATACATTTAAAACAGTTAATGTTATATACCTTGATATGCTGCATAAAATATTTACACAATTATTGCAAATATATAACAACAATAATTACTACTAAAGTCGGTCACAAAGTAAATATTTTTAAAATAAAGTTTATCTAGAAAAAAATCATGATCTGTAATTAATGATATGAGAACATGAGCTACAAATCTCGCTTTATTCAAAATTTTAAAAATCGAGTTTTTTCTATCGATCGATTCTATTGGTGAACCTGTATCGACAAAACACTACAATATGCAAAAAACAAGCTTATCGTGTATTCCTGGCATTGTAAAATCTTTGCGAGTTTTGAAACTCGCGTCCTCACATATATCTTATACATATACAAAATAAAAGTAAAGGATTCTCAATCACATTAATCATGGAAAATTAGTTTTCATATGATAGATTCTTTAGCACTATGGTCCGTTTTACATTGATTTATTTTTATTTCGTGTTGCGTTTCAAACATTTAACAAAAAAAAATAATAATAAAATAAAAGGTAAAGTGAATAGTTTATTTATTTATTTTAAAAGCGATATATGTTCTCTGTGAAAATGTTTAAATCTAAATTTTAAACAATGGAATGCTACTGAAATTTATAGGAAATCCGTACTCACCTTATGTTTCTAAACAAATAAAATTCACCTTTTCACATAGTTGTTTTCTATGAGAAAATTTCTTAAATATGAAGTTTTTCCCTGTATGTTGTTTTAATTGAAACAAAATATGTTAAAAATTGCCATCTGCTTTTTCCATTTCTAATTGTATACTTTCTGACGATAGTCGCTTGAGACTTATTTACAACTATTTTATACACTCAATAGCAAGCGCAGTACGCCATTTCAAAAATAGGGCATTTTTTTCTATTTTCTTAAAAACCATGAAAAACGTAGTTCTGCCCCAATTATTCAAATGTTTCCCACGGATTTTTCGTGTATGTCAACTTGTATATATTGGAAACAGTAAATTATGTATTTCATTGCCAAAACTAGCCTATTTTGCACCTTTGGCAAACATGGATATTGGCGACGCCCCCTCCCTTAAAAAGAAATTTACCATGAGAATTTTAATAAATCTCTAATAGCCGGATTTTGAAAATTTTAAGTGTGTAATTATTAAATACCTAATGCTGAACTACGTGATCAGCTTTGTCAAATATTGATTGAGTCATTAAAAACCTTGAAAACCGAACCAAAAGAAACCGAAATATATTCCGCTTTAAACAGATTTCCATCTTAACAGGTATAATTATTCATAATCTTTCTCTTGAAAATATATTTTTTTTCTTTAAAAACCGGATACCGTATATACAGATTTCATTGTCAAAGATTTTAGGGTAGTTGCAGTATTGAGGCGTTTAAAATCACAGTTATATGAATTATGAGACTAAATTAGTCGCACGAAGACATTCGCAAAGTAATATTAAACCAATGGGAGCGTTCCTGACAAATATCTCGTTTGCATTTTATTACCTTTAAATAATTTTTTTTTCATGGGGTACCTGAGATCAATATCTAATGTTGTGCTGTTGTACTTTTTCGGGTTTGTTTGCTTTTTTTTTTTTTTTTTTTTTTTTTCGGACACTCATTTTTTGAAAACTGTTCGGCACCCTCTCTGAAATTTAAAGTGTCCTCATTAAAAAACGCAACAAAATTCTAAACATTAAAAATTCATAACGTTACATATCAACCTCAGGTATCATACGAAAAAAAAAAATTAATTATTGAAATTCAAACCAAAGTACGTTTTTTGAGCTTTATAGCAATTAATAGATAATCTTAAAGTTTTATATATTTTTGCATTCTAAAATGATATAATCTCTTTTTATATTTATTGATATAAGTGGGGGAAAATTGACAATATTTTTTAAAACTCACCTTTTAAATATTTTTATAAAACTAGTGATCTCAAATATTTTATTGACATAATTATTAAGTTTTACAAGAGATAAATGCATGACATTAGTTAGCAAAATAATCTGTTGTCATTTTATTGTAGCTATTTTATAAGGTAAAAGTATTTGCCCCATAAAAGATAATTATTTTTTGAGTCCCTCCTTTTATATAGAACTACAATCCGATGTTTACTATGTTTAAAACAGTAAAAATATTTCATTAATAAGTGGTAAATAAAACGTACCATTGTAGTGTGGAATACAAGGTGTTTTTCGGAAATTTTCATACATATCCCATTGATGCTTGGAAATATATGAATGCATTATAAACATTATTACAATAATAAAATAAAAGAAATATTAAAATTAAACAAGAATTCTTTCTTAATTGAAACTCTTATGCCAATAAGTTACTAAATATATAAGTATTCTTATAAATAATGCTTTGAAGTTAACGTTGTATACACTTAAAATTACTATCTAAATATGCAAATTGTCTCATAAATCTACACTCTGCCTTACTTTTAAAATTATATAAATTTATAGAATATCAAATGTCTGTTGAGATAAAAACAAAGACGTGAGTGTGCAAATAATAGATAATTTACTGCTACCACTTTTTAGAGGTCGACATCCACGATTAAATCCGCGAGGTACATTTGAATAATCGGTGCAAAAATACGTTTTTCACGGTTTTTAAGAAAACTGAAAAAATTGTCTTATTTTTGAAATGGCGTACTGCGCTTACTATTGGGTGCATAAAAAAGTTGTAATTCTGAAAGTTGTAGAGAATTTTATCTTCTTTAATATTGTAATTGACAAATAATATGCTACGGCAACAGGTCTCGAGATATTTAAAATAAATCATAAAAAAGGTCCTAAAATTTTGTTGTCTTTTGGCCACAGAAAATTTAGCCAAAAAAAATTTTGTTAGAAAACTAGGTTTTCCCATGTTAACATCATTATAAACAAGTCAGAAAAAAATCTTCTACCCGATCATTTGCAAGGTAAAATGTGCATTTCCCATGGACTATAGACAAATATTTTTTCTTTTAAAAATGTCTCATTTAAAAATTATAGTATATGCAAATATCTAGGCAAATATCTATTGTCGTATAAACAGTATTTTAAAACGGCACCTTGATGGACTTAGGCGAATGTTTAAAAGTAAAGTATCTGTAATGTCTGCCTCAAATTCAATGACACATGCTTGTATACATATTTTAACTGTTTTATTTCTTTACATTATAATCGTTAAAAAATGATTGGATGTATAAAGTTTAAAGTGTTAATTGCAAGTAGAAATGTTTAGCTTTAGCAACCGCGATATCAACACATGGCATAATAATAATGAATATAATTCAAAGGTGCTTAAATTGGCCATATTATAGTTTGAAAGTAATATTATGAATTACTGTGATCAAGAAGTATCCGGAATGAAGTTATCGTTTATTGGTATAAACCAAAACATATTTTAATTTGTAATGGCACATTTTCCATTTCTTTCTTAAGAAATTTCCAATACCCAGAAGCTACATATTATAAATCAATCTAGACAACTGATCTCATTTAAAACTTTAAAATTTTTCAGTTAGTTGTTAAATATATTTAATTAAAGTGAAACTAAATGAGACATTTATCTATCATTAAATCGGGCAGTATTAAAAATATTTGTAAAGATTAGAAATAGTTTCAACAGTGTTATGTTAGAAATAAAAAATAAAGCTTCGTTACGTGAAGCACAATTCAAACAATAAAATTCGTTAATAATAAACTAGGAATCAGGAATTATATTAAGAGCATGAAATTCTTATCACTAATTGGCGGCCGTTTTCTGCTTTTCCTGGACAATGGAACCTAACAATTGGATTTCCTTCCAAGTAAGCTTTTTTCTGTTCTTTGTTATCTTAAGACAAAATTTCTTTAAATTAACAAGTTAAAAAACACGAATTTTTCCTTTAACAGGTTAAGGATATCATGAAGATCACAGTTTCTGCTTCAAGTTCTAATGATTATGAACTTAATAACTAAAGCTATTATAATCATTCACATTTAAATGTCTTAAAAAATATTATATTCATTACTGTTTTATTATTTATATTACATTATATATCTTCGTACTTTCCTCTTTTAAGTATGACATTATTTGTGTGTTTTAAGTATTCTTTCATATTAAGAAGTTGTATAATTTTTAATTTATAAATGTATTTGAAGCCTGAAATACATACTCTTTTACAGAAATTAATCTGAAATAAGATAAATAATTTTATTTGTATTTTCAAGAAACATCAAAGGAGCAAACGTTATGTTGTAAAACAGCGCAGTAAGAGATTACAAAATCACACTACATTCCATACTTTGGAATACAGTACTACATGTGTCAGGTTTTACCCTACCGGAACCGTAAAATTCTGCTTATTGTCAATCTATAACCCTATCCGAACACAATACGTACCCGAAGTGAACGAAATTTAATTCATGTTTTAATATATTATGGGAAGGTAGTCTCAAATTATATCTCTAATATCACTATCATCTTTATTGTATAAAAATGAATGCAAATTCTACATACACTGCAAATTCTACAAACCACGTAAGGGCTAATTTAATATACCCTGTCTCTTCCATCTTATAAACATTTATTAATGAAAAAAAGAAGCCATTTTTTTCGATTTTTTCTATTAATTTTTATTAATCATTAATATTGAAATATAGAGACTTATTCAAATGAAGATGACTTAGGATATTTTTTTTTTTTTTTTTTTTTGAAAAATCGGGTAAACCTGGACCCGACATTAAAGACATAACATATTTAATTTTTGATATAACTCTGAACGTAATTACTCGAATTACAAAATTTTTACACATTTATGTACAGAAAATGTGTCAATTTAATTTCTCTTCAGGATTTCTTAAAATATGAATATGATTTTTTTTTTAATTTTAGGTAAGAAAATGAAGTTTTTTTATGAGGGAGTATGCATTAATTAGCATAATTCACAATTATCACTCAAAATTAAAATTCCTGAAGACAATGTTTTGGAAACACATCATAAAAGCTCTTTTGAAAGTTTCATACATATACCTTCCAAGGAACTTTAGATATATTTTTTTAAAGTTGACAAATTGTGAAAAAATTCATTCTGAGATAAATGAAGTTATTGTCGCTGACCTAACTTGTTCTTGACGGTGAGTAACTTGTTATTCCTAACTTGTTCTTCGGTGACTTAACATTTGTAAATTTCACTTTAAATATTATTCAATGGTACATTATCTGCATTATGGCATGCATTTATCCCAAAAAAAAATTATTTTTGAGGGAAAAAAGAAAAGGAATTTTACGCGTTATCTTAGAAATTTTCAAAATGCCACCTGCACTTTCCATATCAGTGAAAATCCCCAACATTTTATATAAAAGTTTGGTTTATATATATAAATAAAACTGTGCATCAAATTTTATATATTTGAATATAAATTCAAGAAAAAAAATCAAAGTTTTTTGAAATTTCTTCGAAAACATTTCACATTTAAAAAAAAAAACCGTTATATTCAAATATATAAAATTCGATGCACAGTTTTATTTATATATATAAGCCAAACTTTTATAAAAATTATTGGCGATTTTCATTGATATGGAAAGCGCAGGGAGCATTTTGAAAATTTCTAAGGTAACTCGTAAAATTCCTTTCCTTTCTCAAGAATATTTTTTTTCTGATAAATGCATTCCATAATGCATATAATGCACCCTTGAGTAATAAGAAAAAATTCCATTTTTTGGAGAATTTTCAGCCACGCAAATTTATCTATAAAATGTAAATGGAAAAATTACAATCAAGCAAATATCACTTTATAGCTTGCAGCTCGTTTTAATAAATTAGAAAATCGTTTTAATTTCTAAATTTAAAAAAAAATAGTTTTCAGGATGTAAATATTAAAAGTTTAATTCTGTTTATGATTATTCAATAAATAAGCTTCTTTGAATATATTTTCGTTTAAGATATTTATTTTTAAGCATTTTTAATTATCTTTAGCTTTTTTTACTGTTTTCGAATTACATTAGACTTTAGCTCCTGAATTTAAATCTTTAAACGAATTATTTAAAATTTAAGAGCAAAAATAAATCCGTGCTTTAATTTTCAGCCTTAATGTAGATTAGAATAGCATTCGAAAGAATTAATTAAAATGAAAACTTAAACGGATTACATGAATCTTATATTTTTTACAGAATTCATTTCAAAATTCGATGATTTTTTTAACTTTTTATGATTTTAATAATAATTTTTTTACAATAATCTTACAAAAATGTATATTTATCTATTATTATGTATATATTATTGATGTTGTGGCAGTTGTTATTTCATAAATAAATTTCAATTAGTGTTTTATAATGTGTGTTGAATTAGTGTTCAATTAGTGTTTATTAATATATAGAAAATACGGCTGACAACAACCTGTCATTTGACATCTGTTGAAGCTGCTCTTTCCTTTACTAATTGTCTACACCTAATATTTATTTATAAAAATACTTTTATGAAAAATTATATTTTAAAAATTGTTGTCCAGAAATTTCTAGGAACATTTAAGGTGATTTATCTAAATAATTTTCTAGGATTATTATTTTGATACGGGAAAAAGTTTCATGAAAAATAGTATCATCGATCCATAAGGAGCTTATTTAAGATTTTATTGGCCAAACAAGGAAGCTTTTCGAATCTTCTAACGGAAAAAATCTAATTTGTAAATCTGTAAAAAATAGACACTTATTTAAAAAAATATGAAATACTTGACTTTAGATATCCTTTTTTGTACAGATTTTATGTGAATAAAAGTAGCATTAAAATTCAGTTAGAACTTCTATAACATTCAACGAATTCCCCCAGAATTTTTTAAATTACTATTAAATCAAATAATTTTTATCTGTACACTGTAAAAAAAAATCTGTAGTTCTACAGATGTAAAGTTACATGCTTACTAAACTTTCACCTGTAACTTTACGTAAAAAGCTGCAAATCTACAAAACTAGTTTTTGTAAAGCTACAAAAATCTGTAACTTTACAAATGAATCTGCTAAAATTTCAGTAATCTTACTAAACTTTTATTTGTAACCCTGGCTGCAGTTACATGAAAAGTTCTCGGAATCCCAGTTTCCAAAAAAATTCTTAGTAACCTTACAGATTTTTTGATTTTCGGCGCAAAAGTGTGTCTGTTACATGAAATTTTGTTGTTGCCGTTACATGAAAAGTTCTAGGAATCCCAGTTTCATAGAAAAACTTTAGTAACTTCACAGATTTTTTTTACAGTGTATTTTACTACGAATGCTTCTTCGTATTTTTATTTAAAGTACAAAACAAATTATTCTTTTATTTATTGCTCCATTCAATTAAAATTAATTTAATAACTAAAATGCTAGTATTGAAAAATATGTACTGTAAATACTTGATTTTCCTTTAAAATGAAACTGTACTCTGGTTAAACCTTTATGCCCCAACGGTACTTTATGGCACCATAGTTCTTTTTATAACAATTAAAACACTCTCATTAAATGCATTCGCAATGGTACTTTTAGGAAACAATAGTAAATACTTACCTTGACCATAACTAGATAGCAATAGCATTTTCAGTAAGCTGAAAATTGTTTACACAGCTATTTTAATGCGTGTGAGTGTCATTTTTGCTTCCATTTGGTATCCTTAACGTTTGCTTGGAAAAACCTTAAATTTTAAAGGTAAGGCTATCGCAATTCTTCCTTGTTTTAAATGTATAACTTGACAATGTGTTAAATAAAAAAATAAGAAAAATAAATTTAATTTTCAGTTTGTTTGCATTACGAAGAACTTTCGAAAGCGGTACTTTTGAGTACGGTCGCGATTGCGTTGAATGGGGTTTTTACTTAGATTTTTATTGTTACAATACACATGGTGCAGAAAAATGTAGATATTTACTAGGGATGCACGGATGCTAGAGAGGGGAATTTGAAACAATGTAGGGAAAGATATTGCATGATTTATGTATGACATGTATGTATGTATGCAAAAAATATGTTATTTTTATCTTAAAAAATTTTTTTGTATTTTTATAAAACAAAATGTAAAAAATTACAATATAGGAAAATAAAATCTAAAAACATAGTTTAGCGTTTTCATGAATCCTTTTGATTTTTCTACAACTAAACGCATGGAAATTGATGATATGCTTTCCATCGGACGATATTGTTACAACTGTAGAAATATTTCAGCGAAGAGTTTTTCCCGAAACCCCATAGGTGTCCGTCAACATATTGAAAAAGAACGAGTAGCTTTTGGATAGCCATGTAAAAAATAATGCAGCAAAAGCGTTCAAACTCGAGATCATTAATAAGTGGCTTATTGTAATATACAGTGTTCATTTTTATGATGATAGCATGTATACTCGTAGAGAAATTAAGGTTTTTATAAATATTCATACAATTTTAGGGTTCCGTACTTAAAAAGTAAAAACGGAACCATTACAAGAGCACTCCTGTGTCTGTCCGTCTGTCTGTCTATCTGTCTGTCTGCCACAGCCATTTTACTCGTAAACTATGGAACGTGGAAAGTTCAAATTCGGTGAAGTAATAAAGACCATTGACCAACATATTTTCAGATTAATAAACATTCATAAATATATTTAGTAAAAAAGTAGAGGGGCTAATTATGCTACTTGAAAAGAAACATTTTCTTTCTATATCATGTGGGGTATCTTGTGAAAGCTTTTGTAACGCTGAACTCAAAAACACATTCCTTTTAATTTTAGGCATTATATTTTCAAAGATATTGTTGAAAATGTAGCGCAAAAATATGTCCCCCCCCCCCAATCAAATTCCGAATCTACAGAAACTAAAATTATGAAAAAATTAGAGGTAGTAGACGTTAATATAAACCTTGCCGGAAAATTATAGCGATTACCCTAGGTGACATAGTTTTTGAGTAACTAGAATTTTTCCGTTATACACAAATTTCGATTTACGGGCATTCAGAAAAATTGTTGAGCATCGCTGAATATACCTATCGTTGCAGAAGAATAAAAGCATTGTTGATAATGATTTTCGAAAAAAATCATCGGTAATTAGCCGAGATATTAACCCTTAAAGGTACGGTCAGTTTGGACATATACAAGAACAGGGGCGGCGTAATCTTTGCCTAGTTAACAACTTTTAATGATATATATGTGTAATGTAATGTCCAGTAACAGTATAAAAGCAATAAACGTCAAATTGTTAAAAACATACTAATTTAAGGGGTCTCGGGACTCTAAAAAGTGGAAAAAAGGAAAAAAAGACCATTTTAAACATTTAATGTCTTAAAATGTATATGATTTTAAAACACAATTTTAATTGGGATGAAAGATATAAATATGTTCTTTCGTTTCATCTATTTAAAAAATTGCAAGATACAGAATTAGTATTTAAAGGGGGGTTCGAAACTGTTAGACATTTGTCGAACAAAAAACTGACAAAACAGTTTACGCACGGTATTATAAAATAAATATTGCAACTAGAATGACAATTTTGGTGCTTACTTATACTTCAGATTGTAATAATGTCCCTGAACTTAAATAAATTTGTATTTAAAGCATTTTTATATTTTTAATGCAATCTTGCATTTAGCTAATACAAAACTTTGAAAATTTCAACAGTAAAATCATCTAAAAAATATTTTTTTGAACAATAAAAAGGAAATTTTAGGTTCAGTTTATACAGACTAACATGAAATATATGTTTTGAAAATTTCATGAAAAAATATTCAGAAGTTTTTGAGAAATCCTGCACGAATGCTCAAAAAACGCCATTTGGAAAATAATGACTTTAAAGTTTCGGAAACGCCGCTTCATCTATTGAGCGGGTATAATTCTAAAGGCCAAGCCTTCTGTTCTAATGAGAATTTCAAGGAAACAATTATATCAAAATATTCAGAAAAGATAGGAGTTTAACATCTAAAAAAATTCAAATTTCTTAAATTTTGAAGCTTTAAGAGCCCTGCGACCACTTAATACTTTGCGGCACGGAGTATTTCTATTTATAAACTTATGAAATAATGAAGTGACACCAAAATTTATAAACGAATTTATTAGAAAATGCGAACTTCTTTATTTTCACGTACATGATAAAAGGAAAATTTTAATTAAATATTGTTGGTGCCGTTTGTCTGTTTTGGAATTAAAATTAGGTGTCCGTTTTTTAAGGGCATCGCCCTCGAAAGATTTAATTAGAATGAATCGCATAAATACTGTGGGATTCGCGATAGTTTGCATTGATTGTATCTCTCAATATGCCTCGAGTGACTTTAAAAGTTAATTAAACACCTATTTGGAAAAACGCGGCACTAACCAAGGCGGCGTTACAACTTTGAGACCTCAGTTAGAAGCGCGCTTAGCACAATGCCAAATTTAAACTTTGAACAAAGGTTTTGTTTTAGCTACACTGTAGAAATAAAGGTTATTACTACGCTGAATTTAGTTTCATGAAATGCCAAATGAAGTTTAACTATGCACTGCTTTTATTGTCAGTACGGATTTAAGTTCATCATAAACGGATTAGGATAATATTTAAAAAAGTGTTATAAGAATAGCTATACATGATATTATTTAGGTTCCATATCTCTCTGAACTTTCATGGTATACCCATTTACACTTTTCTAATATATACAGTTATGCCAACCCTACGTTGTATAGTTTTAGGTAGCTTTCATTACAAAAATCTACCTATTGCAGCCGTTCGGAGGAAAGCGATTTCAAAACATTTTGGTATATTTTCATCGATCATGACCCCCAGACACCGAAACCACCCTCCGTTCAAAATTTATATATATATATATATATCTGACCTATGTCACACTGTAACTCTCGTAATTATGAACCGATTTAGATGTAATTCGATATGTACATAGTACATACAAATGTCTCGGCCGAGTTCGTTAGCCAGCTTCATCCGCCATTTTGTTTCAAAATGGCGGCCATTTAATTTTTTAAAAAAAATTTAAAATTTGAAATGTGGTACGAAAAAATTAAAAATGAAAAAATATTATTTTCTTATGTATTTGACCTTTATGCAAAGATTCCGGAGCAGTTTTTGTTTCGTCTATATGTTAAAAAATGGCTGGTTGATTGTATTTATGACGGCCAATTATCTGCACAAGGGATATAGGCCCTAAAAAAAAAAAATGGCTGAGTTATAGCATTTTGAATTTCTTGCGTGGCTGACATTTTGAAACGTCCTGAATTTTGTCACGCGATACAAGGCGTATTTATGAACCGATTTCGATGTAATTCGGTGTGTACATAGTGCATACCAATGTCTCGACCGAGTTCGTTGGCCAGCTTCATCCGCCATTTTGTTTCAAAATGGCGGCCATTTAATTTTTTTTTTAATTTAAAATTTGAAATGTGGTACCAAAAAATTGAAAATGGAAAAATATTTTTTTCTTATGTATTTGACCTTTATACAAAGATTTCGGAGCAGTTTTTGTTTCGTCTATATCTTAAAAAATGGCTGAGTTGCAGCATTTTGAATTTCTAGCGTGGCTGACATTTTGAAACGTCCTGAATTTTGTCACGCGATAAAAGGCGTATTTATGAACCGATTTGGATGTAACTTCGTTTATACATAATACATACTAATGTCTCGACCGAGTTCGTTGGCGAGAATCATCCGCCATCTTGTTTCAAAATGGCGGCCATTTAAAAAAATTAAAAAATAAAAAAAATTATAATGAGATACCAAAAAATTGGAAAATGAAAAAGATTTTTTCGTATGTGTTTGACCTTAATACAAAGATTCCGGAACAGTTTTTGTTTCGTCTATATCTAAAAAAATGGCTGAGTAATAGCATTTTGAATTTCTATTTTGGCTGACATTTTAAAACGATCTGATTTTTGTCATGCGATAACAGGCGTATTTATGAACCGATTTGGATGTAACTTGGTCTGTACATAGTACATACCAATGTCTCGACCGAGTTCGTTGGCCAGCTTCAATCGCCATCTTGTTTCAAAAGGGTTGCCATTAAAAAAATTAAATTTAAAATTTAAAATAAGGTATTAAGAAATTGGAAAATGAAAAAGATTTTTTTTTATGTGTTTGGCCTGGATACAAAGATTCCGGAGCAGTTTTTGTTTCTGAAAATTTGTTCTTTTGTTTATATCTTAAAAAATGGTTGAATTACAGCACTTTGAATTTCTAGCATGGCTAAGATTTTGAAACGATCTTGTATTTGTCACGCGATAACACACGTATTCGCCTATTTCGATGTAAGAAGGCATGTGGATAGTATACATCAATACCTCGACCAAGTTCGCTGGCCAGATTCATCAGCCATCTTGTTTCAAAATGGCGGCCATTAAATTAAGAAAAATATATATATTTAAAGTGAGATGCAAAAAAATCAGAAATTGAAAAAGTTTCTTTCTTAAGTATTTGACCTTGATATAAGTATTCAGGAACATTTTTTGTTTGTCTTTACCTTAAAAAATGGCTCTGATATAGCAGTTTCAATTTCTATTGTGGGTGACATTTTGAAAAATCTGATTTTTTGCATGCGACAGCACTCGTATATATCAACCGATTCCGATGTGAGTGAGCATGTGCACAGCAATTACAAAGGTCTCGACCAAGTTCACTGGTTAGCCTCATCCACCATGTTGTCTTAAAATGGCAGGCACTTTAAGAAATCTCCGAATTTGGCAGCCAAATATAAGTTACTTTAAATAAAAGCAGCTTGGATAAAGCTGACTAATTTCGCGAAATTCTCATTCATAATGATTTAGTATTGGTAAAAAATTAGTATTGAATCTCCTATATCCGGTTTCCACTAAATTGAGCTTCGTGTGTTTGAATAATATAAGTTGGCTTTTTTAAAATAAGGAATATGAAAGCTACCTCTTCCTCCCGGCACTGGCCGGAAGGACTTTTTTACAAAGTCTTAGTATTCTTTTAGAAACTTTTTTTTTATATAATACAATTACAAATTCATATATTTATTCTACGGAACCCTCTGTGCGCAAGTAATGCTCGCACTTGACCGTTTATTTTATATAATTTTACTTAATTTTTCAAATTTAGTCAATGCTTAGTCAAATTTTAGTAAAGGAAATGCGTTTATGCGAAAACTTCTATAACGAAATCTATTCAATATATTTAACTATTTTTTTTTCAACAGTAGGGGAGGTAGGCGAGGTTTGTTACATAGGGTGGGGGTGATACATTATTGACAATTTTTCTCAACAAATGGCATTAACATCCATTCCAATACATGTGAAGGCTACTTTTATTTGCTGAAACCATCATTAGTTTGACTAATCAGTGAAGAACTGACAACTTTTCTTTTCTTTCAATTTTGAAGGTTTTTTGAATGTAAATGTAAATTTTTTCATTGACTAATTTTCTTTCATAACTCTTATTATTGTGAAGATAATATCTTGTATTTTTTTTATTTATAAAGCACATTGTTAGGATTAGTTAGATTACCATTTTGCAACTGCATTTGTACAAAGTGATTGAAAATCCAATAAGGCATAATAGGGAGAAATGATACATTAGTAATGGGGAGAAATGATACACTTGTATATTTGGAATGTAATAGTTTTTTCAAGTTTGTAAACTAATATAGGACTTTAATATACATTATTGTTTTACAGCAAGAGGTACTGAAATTGGTAAGGAAGAACAAAGAGACTATTCATAGACATTATGAAGGTTACATAGAAAAGCAGTGTGATGATAGATGGTTAGTTCGCTTTGCTCGTCATGTAGAAGGGAAAAGTTTAAATGGACTGAAAGGCAAAATGTTTCTATAATTTACGAACGGCAAATTAAAAAAACGTTAAATCTACCCGATTTTACTTATCAAAATGATAGAGTTATTAGTTTTTCTTTTAACCATTTCAGGGGTGGTGGTATGTTTATGAAACTACTTAATTTTTATTCCCAAACGCCACCTTGGCACCAGCATTTTGGTAAAATATTTTCTATTTAGTATGAAAGTGAAATATATCCCTTTTCTTATTTCTAATTAAATTTGTTGGAAAATTCCGGTGCCATTCATTTATTCAACACTTTAGCATTGAAAATGCTTTGCCTCTGAAAGGGTTAAAGGAATCTTAAAGGTGCTAAATTTATGTTAAATTGTTTGGAAATCAGCAGTGTTCACTTCATTTTTCCTTGCAGCTAGATCTCTAGGGTTTTTTTTTTTTTTCATTATTTATTTTCTAAAAAGTGTGTTAATAGGATTGTTTAAATAATAGCAATAGTTTAAATATTTTTGTAAATAACAGTTCTCAAACTAAAATATGTCAATGTCATTTCGGTTCAAATTTTACTTAAATATTTCAAGATTTATCATAAAAAATTGTATGACGCATAAATTGAATTGTCTGCATTTTTTTTTTTCAATTTACATAACAATGTATCAAACCTCCCTTGCTTGTGTATCAATTCTCCGCAGTAATGGAGAGATTTGATACAGTAGTTACCATTCAAAATAATTGGAATATATTTTTTGAATGACTATTTTTTAAATTCATAGTATTTTTAATCAATGAAAAAAAGGTCACTTTATAAGAAAACACGAAAAATTTGTTTAAAAATAGCTTTCTAAGGGTTGTAAAGAATTAGTAAAAAAAAGTGTATCATACCTCCCCTACCTCCCCTATATTAAAAAACCACTTACCTGTGTTCTGAAGCAAAAAAATTGCAATACCTCTTAAATTTACTAAAATATACCAAATTTTGTAATCAAAACCTGATTTTTGAAAAGAAAAAGTTGTATTTTTCAATAAAAACAGCTCTTAATGTATACAAAGTTACAAGCTGTATTTTGCTTCATAACATACCAACAGATAAGCAGAACCTTGTTACAAATTTTTATTTCAATATCTTAAAAACTTTTTAAGAAGTGATGTTTTTCGAAAACGTACACAATGAAAAACGCAGTTTTCCAGAAAACGCAAATTAAGATTTTGATATAGCACTCAAAATTATGTATAAAATTTACAACTTTAAAATCCAGCATATTTGTAGGTGTTTATGTATTTGTGTAAATATTATATGTTTGTGGATTAAAATGTATTGTTTATCTTTCTGTGACTCTTTATACGGTCACTCCCGGTTTCAGAAAGTTCATTTCCGGTTTATATTTTGGGCTATAAATTTGATTCTATTTATCGCTGAACCAAATGTAAGGCCTTTTTTAATCCTAAATGTTTGAAGATTAATTTAAAATAATTTAAAAAATTCGAGTTTTTTGTCAAAAATAGCAATTTGAATAGAAATTTATACTATAAAGGCAGAGAGATACAGAAATTCATATTGGGAGATTATCAAATGAAGTTACAAACAATTTTTTAGTTAATTTTATTTGTTTCTATTTAAAAATGTTTGTCAATTTAAAAAATGAAATAATGTAAATAATTATAATATTAATTACTTTATTTTCTCGATTTTATACACTATTGTTATTTCTCTGGTATACTTCTATCCTATACTGCTTGTGCAAGTTTCATTTGCAGCGAAATTTTCATCACATACTGAAATTTTCTGCATTCAAAGCAATTTTACATTAGTAACTGACTTTTAATCATCAATAACATAATCAACTTTGTTAAGTTATGAAACAGATCTCCCAAATGCTTTCTTTAATTTGCTGCAAAATAAAGAATATAAAAAATCTTTCATCACTTCACATTTTGCTGCTTCTATTTATAGCCCAAAGAAAATATCAAGTGTATCTCATGGGATTTCTTTGGCATCAAGCAAAAAAAAAAAAAAAAAAAAAAAAAAAAAAAAAAAAAAAAAACATTGATTATATTGAATGTCTGTGAAAAGAATAAGAAAAAAATTCAGATTAGTATTTATAAATTAATGGAATAAATTCTTGTATTGGGCAAGATCTATGATATGCAATAACTTTGTTTCTAATATTAATATTCATTTTTGAATAATAATTATGCAATTTACAACGGTTAATTACAAAATATAACTTAAGTAAGCGTTGTCTTTGTTAGTTTTTTATTGAGAAGTATTAGTTAATGAACTCTAGTTAATGCATAATGTCTGCACTTCATTTTCGCCGAAAAGTAAGGAAATTTCAATGTGGAGAAAACATATTGAACCCTCAAAAAACACAGCAGTTTTACCTGTTTTTAAAAATTTAAAGATACAATTTACCCTTTAAAATTTTTTAGTTCATAGTTGCGTTTGTTTGTTTTATATTATAGAAAAAAATACCCACAATTATTCGAAAATGAATAACTTTTTTGAAGGCATATCGTTGATAAATACAGCACACGTTTTAGAATAACCCTAGAACACCTTTGACATTATACCTAGATACAAAGCGTTTTTGAGCCAAATTTATTTGTTTAAATCATGTTAAAGTGTGATACGCACAAGCTGCAAAGTCTAATCGTTCAATTAAATATTTTTGTTTTTTGTGTAAACTCATCTTTTCCAAATCTTTAGGTTCTTTGAATAAGTTTAATCTAGTAAAGCAATAAAATAACTGCAACCTAAATTTAAAAATATGATCTACGAATAACAAAAATGGCGTCCATATTTAAGGTCGCAAGATTCGTTGCTCTTTTTCCATAAACTTAGACATGATTTTATATATTAATATATTAAGAAAGTTTCAAAACATATTTAGAGACCATCTTCAGCGTTATCATCTCTTGATATTTAATCACCCAAAGCTGAATAAACATGTTCAATTAAATGCAATTAATTTCATAATGGCGAATTTTGAGCAAATAGAAAATTATGTAATTCAGCATTTAAGCCACGAAATAACTGAATAACAGTAAGCGCTAATTATACAAAATAATGTTTATGAAAATGTTCACATAGAAAGTGAAGGACGTTAAGAGGAAAATGAAGAACCAGCCGACCACTCAGCTGGGAATAGAGCCTTTCTAGAAGTTGCAATTTAAAGTAATAATCATTCGTAATCATATAATTTGATTGTTCATTACATACTTCTGATCTTCATACGCTGAAAAAATTTACCACACTCATTTTTTTAAGTGTGGGTATGCATTCATTCTCATAAAATTATGTATAAAATTGCCAAATTAGAAAAGATCGATTAATTTCCATGTGCTTAAATACCTAGATAAAATTTTCAAAACGAGTTATACTTAATATGGAGAGTGTAGAGATTATTGTTTATCCCTTTTTAATGTTTTAATAATAATTTACTTTCACTCATAAAAAAAAATCATGTATTTTTTTCCCTCTTATATTTCTAATCAAACGGAATTCCTTTTTTTTTCTCTCTGATAACTTTTGAAACAGATAAAAATCCTCTATACAACTCTTCTTTTTTAAGAGATTATCGATGCTTTTAATTAAATCTAATTTTGTTCTAAAAGGTTCTGCTATTTTTTTTTCAAGTAATATTACATATCTACATTCACTGGGTACTGAAATACACAGCTGTTTTTAAATATCAATATGAAAAGCCTTTTAAACACAATTAATAATCGCTGTATCAAAACGTCAACCTGGTGCTCAAGTCACTAATTTTCCATTCAAACAATTTAACTGGTTCTTTTGCACTTTCTGCCTAGGCGAGCATTCTGTTCCTTACTGAAGCGTGCTTGCAAACAAAGGAACGGAAAATTCAACTAGAACCTGCCAAGGCTATCTTTATGGGAACAATAAAAGAAGCATTTCTACGTTGATTTAAATGGATCCATTTACTTCTAGTTTGTTTCTTGAAAAGTTTATTTTACACCTTCACTGTATTTGTAAAATCTGAAGAAAATCCTTCTTTAATGCCTTCGAAAAATCTCCTTCTTTTTAGTTTGTAACTTTACTTGATATAGTCAGAAAACGAAAAATTAGCTTTTTAAAAATAATCTGTATAAAATGGAAGAATGTAAAATAAAATTCTGAAAATGATATATACTATTAACTTTTCATAAAAAATGTAATAATTAAATAGATTAAAAATATTTTCAGAAAAAAAAATTAAAAAACAAATGTTCCGCAACGTGATCGTTGCCCCCAATGAGTTACATAAACTTACTCTCATGTATAGTCGCACTTTCTCTACTACTTTTACCGCATGACAATGGCAGTTTTACCTGTGACATTTTAATTTTAATTTTCTAAATTTATGAATAAACTTCCTAACACATTTTATTTTCTAACTCTATGAGCATCAAAATAAAAGTTTGCGGACTGATTTGATTCCAGGAACAGGAATATGGTGTCAAAAGGGGATATTATCACTTCCAAAAATAACTCCTTTACAATTTTTAATATGTAAATTGTTCAGGAAGGAGATAATTATTTCGCGTCTAATGAAAACATTGTTTTGTTTTTATTTCATTCGATCTATGTATAAAGGTGTGTGTATTTCATTTTTTTACTCGAACTATATACAACGTGTCAAAATTAAAATGGTACAATTTCGAGGGGAGGTAGGGTACACCTAGACGACTCGAAATCATATAGGAATGCCGGGTCGGAAACGCCTTCCTGATCAACTAAGGGCATTGACAGTGTTCCCAAAGGGTACCTTTTTTAAAAAATTCAGATTTCTTGATTGCCACCACTTTTCTGAAATGGTAAAATCTCCATTCTTTTCGCCTTACTTCATATGTCATTGAATAAGGCAAATTTTACTATTTCAAAAAGCTGGTGCTAATCAGGGAATCTGAATTTTAAAAAAGTAGCCCATTGCCAACACTGGGCATTGAAAGGCTGGATCACATAAAGATGATCTTTGGCTCTGGCGGGGTGCTAAAATTGGGCTACCTTTTTTTTTTATTTCCAATTTCTTGATTGGCACAACTATTTTGAAATGATAAAATTCCCCTTGCTAATGACATATTAATTAAGTTGAAAAGAAAGGTAATTTTACAGTTTCAAAAAAGTGGTGCAATTAAGAAATCAGAATTAAAAACGTAGCCCACGGGCAACACTGATTCAAGTCTCTCTACCGCATCAGGAAGGGGTTCCAGACAAGGCATTCCTATGTGATTCCGAGTCGTCTAAGTCTACCCTATCTCCCCTCGAAGTTTGTAACATCTTAGCTTGGACACCCTGTATATATGCATTTGCATAGAATGCGCGCTCTATCCATTACTTAATGAGCAACCTTCTTCCAATGGAAAAAAGTATAAATGGTTCCTCTCCTTCACTTTCAAAATTAGTCATTTTTTGAGATATTTTGATGAGTCAATATTTATTACCTTGTAAAAATTGAAATTGCGCTCTATAAATCGTATAAATTTAACATTATATAGACATATTAAAAATATCTATCCACAAATTGGAAAAGTAGTGCATTTTAATTAGACAATGGTACCAAGCATCATTCCTGATACAAGAAATTATATCTTATACTATAATGCGAGAAAAATTGTGTGTGTGTGTGTGTATGTAAATTTTATCTTGAGAACGGCTATAATGATTTTGATTAAATGACACCCTAACGTTTTCAAGCACGAAAAGACCATTGGGATGGGTTTCATGTTCGAGAAAATTCGATTAGTGGGTGATTTTGGGTCATAATGAGTCAGGGTCAAGCTAATTATATCTAAAGAACGGCTCAATCGATTTTGACCAAATTTTGTATACAACCATTTTCGGGCACGAGAAAACTATTGGGATAGGTCACGTGTTCGAGAAATTTAGATTTGTGGGACATTTTTGGGTCACTGTGGGTCTAGCTATTTTTAACTAAAAAACTGCTCTAACGATTTTCACTAAACTCTATATTATACAGTTTTGTATTACGAGAAGACCATTGGGCTAAGTCACATGTTCCAGAAAATTCGATTAGGGGGTCACTTTTGGGTCACCGTGGGTCAAGCTAAGTTTATCTAGATAACGGCTCTAACGATTTTGACCAAATTTTGCACCCTACTGTTTTCGGGCACGAAAAGACGATTGGGATGGGTCACGTGTTCGAGAAAATTCGATTAGTGGGTCATTTTGGGTCATAATGCTTCAGTGTCAAGCTAATCATATCTAAAGAACGGCTCAATCGATTTTGACTAAATTTTGTATCTAACAATTTTCGGGCACGAAAAGACCATTGGGATGGGTCACGTGTTCGAGAAAATCTGATTAGTGGGTCATTTTTGGGTCACTGTGGGTCAAACTAATTTTATCTAAAAAACGGCTCTAACGATTTTTAGTAAACTCTATATTCTACATTGGATTACGAGAAGACCATTAGGCTAAGTCACGTGTTCAAGAAAATTTGATTAGTGGGACATTTTTGGGTCACCGTGGGTCAATCTATCTAGATAACGGCTCTAATGATTTTGACGAAATTTTACACTCTACTGTTTTCGGGCACGAAAAGACCATTGGGATGGTTTTGTGTTCAAGAAAATTTGATTAGTGGGTCATTTTGGGTCATAATGAGTCAGGGTCAAGCTAATTATATCTAAGGAACGGCTCAATCGATTTTGACTATATTTTGAATCTAACCATTTTCGGGCACGAAAAGACCATTGGGATGGGTCACATGTTCGAGAAAATTCGATTAGTGGGTCATTTTTAGGTCACTGTGGGTCAATCTAAGTTATCTAGATAACGGCTCTAACGATTTTGACGAAATTTTGCAACCTACTGTTTTCGGGCACGAAAAGACCATTGGGATGGGTCACGTGTTCGAGAAATTTAGATTAGTGGGTCAGTTTGGGTCATAATGTGTCAGGGTCAAGCTAAATATATCTAGAGAACGGCTCTAACGATTTTGACGAAATTTTGAACCCTACAGTTTTCGGGCACGAAAAGACCATTGCGATGGGTCACGTGTTCGAGAAAATTCGATTAGTGGGTCATTTTGGGTCATAATGTGTCAGGGTCAAGCTAATTATATCTAGAGAACGGCTCAATCGATTTTGACTGAATTTTGTATCTAACCATTTTTGGGCACGGAAAGACCATTGGGATGGGTCTCATGTTCAAGAAAATTCGATTAGTGTTTCATTTTGGGTCATAATGGGCCGGGGTCAAGCTAATTATATCTAGAGAACGGCTCTTTCGAGTTTGACTAAATTTTGTATCTAACCATTTTCAGTCACGAAAAAAACCATTGGGATGGATCTCCTGTTCGAGAAAATTCGATTAGTGGGTCATTTTGGGTCATAATGGGTCAGTGTCAAGCTAATTATATCTAAAGAACGGCTCAATCGATTTTGACTAAATTTTGTATCTAACCATTTTCGGGCACGAAAAGACCAGTGGGATGGGGTCACGTGTTCGAGAAAATTCGATTAGTGGGTCATTCTTGGGTCACTGTAGGTCAAGCTATTTTTATCTAAAAAACGGCATTAACGATTTATACTAAACTCTATATTCTACAGTTTTGGATTACGAGAAGACCATTAGGCTAAGTCACATGTTCAATAAAATTTGATTAGTGGGTCATTTTTGGGTCACCGTGGGTCAATCTATCTAGGTAACGGCTCTAACGATTTTGACGAAATTTTGCACCCTACTATTTTCGGGCACGGAAAGACCATTGGGCTGGGTTTCGTGTTAAAAAAAAATTCGATTAGTGGGTCATTTTGGGTCATAATGAGTCAGGGTCATGCTAATTATATCTAAGGAACGGCTCAATCGATTTTAACTAAATTTTGTATCTAACCATTTTCGTACACGCAAAGACCATTGGGATGGGTCACGTGTTCTAGAAAGTTCTATTAGTGGGTCATTTTGGGGTCACTGTGGGTCAATTATTTTTATCTAAAAAATGGCCTTAACTATTTTCACTAAACTCTATATTCTATAGTTTTGGATTACGAGAAGACCATTGGGCTAAGTCACATGTTCGAAAAAATTCGATTAGTGGGTCATTTTTGGGTCACCGTGGGTCAATCTAAGTTATCTAGATAACGGCTCTAACGATTTTGACGAAATTTTTCACCCTACAGTTTTCGGGCACGAAAAGACCATTGCGATGGGTCACGTCTTCGAGAAAATTCGATTAATGGGTCATTTTGGGTCATAATGTGTCAGGGTCAAGCTCATTATATCTAGAGAACGGCTCAATCGATTTTGACTGAATTTTGTATCTAACCATTTTCGGGCACGGAAAGACCATTGGGATGGGTCTCATGTTCGAGAAAATTTGATTAGTGTTTCATTTTGGGTCATAACGGGCCGGGGTCAAGCTAATTATATCTAGAGAACGGCTCTTTCGATTTTGACTAAATTTTGTATCTAACCATTTTCCGGCACGAAAAAAACCATTGGGATGGCTCTCCTGTTTGAGAAAATTCGATTAGTGGGTCATTTTGGGTCATAATTGTCAGTGTCAAGCTAATTATATCTAAAGAACGGCTCAATCGATTTTGACTACATTTTGTATCTAACCATTTTCGGGCACAAAAAGACCAGTGGGATGGGGTCACATGTTCGAGAAAATTTGATTAGTGGGTCATTTTTGGGTCACTTTGGGTCAAGCTATTTTTATCTAAAAAACGGCATTAACGATTTTTACTAAATTCTATATTCTACAGTTTTGGATTACGAGAAGACCATTAGGCTAATTCACATGTTCAAGAAAATTTGATAGTGGGTCATTTTTGGGTCACCGTGGATCAATCTATCTAGATAACGGCTCTAACGATTTTGACGAAATTTTGCACCCTACTGTTTTCGGGCACGAAAAGACCATTGGGATGGGTCTCGTGTTCAATAAAATTAGATTAGTGGGTCATTTTGGATCATACTGGGTCAGGATCAAGCTAATTATATCTAGAGAACGGCTCAATCGATTTTGACTAAATTTTGTATCTAACAATTTTCGGGCACGAAAAGACCATTGGGATGGGTAACTTTTTCACGAAAATTGGATTAGTGGGTCATTTTTGGGTCACCGTGGGTCCAGCTAAGTTTATCTAGATAACGGCTCTACTATTTTGACGAAATTCTTTAAGCTATTGTTTTCGGGCACAAAAAGTCCATTGGGATGGGTCACGTGTTTGAGAAAATTCGATTAGTGTGTCATTATGAGTCAGGGTCAAGCTAATTACATCTAAAAACGGGGCTCAAGACATTTTCACATTTTTTTTTAATATACGGCCGTTTCTGGTCATGAGATGACTTTTGGGCTAAGTCACATGTTCGAGAAAATTCAATTAATGTGTCATTTTGGGTCACAATGGGCCAGAGTCAAGCTAATTGAATCTAAAAACATGCTCAAAACATTTTGACCAAATTTTATATTATTCCGTTTCTGGGCATGAGAAGAGAATTGGGCTTAGTCACATGTTCGAGAAAATTCGATTAGTGGGTCATTTTGGGTCACAATGGGTCAGAGTCCAGCAAATTTTATCTAAAAAACGGCTTAAACGATTTTGACTAAATTTTGTATTTTATCATTTTCAGGCTCGATAAGACCATTAGGGTAGGTCGCATATTCAAGAAAGTTCGATTAGTGGGTCATTTTGGCTCACAATTGGTGAAGGTCAAGCTAATTGTATTTAAAAAGCGCTTCAAAACATTTTGAAAACATTTTGTATAATACCGTTTCCGAGCATGATAAGACCATTGGGCAAAGTCGCATATTCAAGAAAATTTAAACAATGGGTCATTTTGGGTCCTAATGGATCAGGATCAAGCTAACTTTATTTAAAAAACGGCTCAAAAGATTTTGACAAATCTTTGTACTACACCGTTTCTGGACAATATAAAACCAGTGGGCTGGGTCGCATGCTCAAGAAAATTCTATTAGTGGATCATTTTGGTGATAATGGGTCGGGGTCAAGCCAACGGCATCCATCTCAAAAGTGTTCAAACAATTTTAACAATTTTTTTTGTTATACCGTTTCACAGAACAAAAAGACCATTGAAATAGCTCACACGTTCAATAAATTTCCGTTAGTGGTTTTTTGAATCAACGTGGGTCAAGCTTGTTTTATCTAGAATATAACTAATGATTTTCACTAAATTTTGTATTCCATCGTTTTCAGGCTCGAGAAGAGCATTGTATTAGGTCGCATGTTCGAAAAAATTCGATTAGTGCATCATTTTGTGTCACTATGTCTCAGGGTCAAGCTAATTGTATCTAAAACAGCGAGAATGATTTAGTAAGAATAATATATCGAGATAAACACAAAGCTAATTTTGACCGAGCTAAGCTCGGTCATTCCTGCTAGTTTATTTCGATTTAAGCAGTATTATTTCATTTTTTATACTATATATTTTCCAATAAACAAAGATACGTCATGTCAGAAAATCAAATTCTTTATTATTCTTAAGATGTACAAGAAATATTTTTCATCTCACGTAGATCATTAATGATATGGGCGATGACATATGCCACTAAGCTATAAAATTCATAAAAAATACATGCATGAGAAATAATTAAGCCCAACTTTGAGAAGAATTTAAACAACAAAAAACCTTAAATAAAAATTCTTTTGAAGAAGATTTTAATAAATTGTCTATTTACTTTGGATGAAATCAATATTTTTTAATAAAGACGACAACAATTTTCTGAAAGTTAATAAAATAATAAAGATGATAATACATTTTTGATGAGCTTTTTGAGTTTTTATTTCAAAATGATAACAATAATTGATGAGAATTTAAACAATAACATGTTTCTCATTTGAAAAGGGTATTAAAAAAATTCTAATGTAAAAACAAGTAAAATCACGATTCATATTTTAATTTTGAATGTTTTAAATATTTTTTCGCAACGTGGCGTTTAAATAAAAGCGTATAAAAGATAAAACTTGGAAACAACTCTATAATGGGGAAGATATTTACTTATTTGATATTATTTTTCTGAAGCTAGTTTATTAAAAGCAGAAAATGTCCAAGTTACATAGATTATTCAAATGACAATATTGATGTTATTTAGACAAACTATTAAAATATACTTTCCAAATTAAACTTTTTTAGAAAATAATTCAAAATCAGTTTTCAAATTATATTTAAAATATTTAGGAAAACAAATCTATATACGAAACTCCTGTTCCAGAAGTTATCCCACAAGACATAGTAAAAAAAACAACAACAAAAAAAAACAATGACTCAGAATTCTACAGCAAAAGAACTACAAAAATATTAAAATATACATTTAAAAATGTACAGATAAATCACAAACACATTTGAGGTAAAAGTTAAATTTTAAAATAAATTATCAAGTTAATGACTTTTTTTAAGTATATCTCTTCTTCTTAACTTTAAAGTAAAGAAGTATTAGAAGCTGTACAGTTTACACTACATCTACATGAGGGTGAGCCGAAAAAAACTTTTTTTCGATATTCGATGATGGGTAGTGCGGAAAAGTTGCCACTGGTGGCATTAAGTTTACACAAAAAATTTTAGATTTTTCGGACTATTCTTTCATTTGCCGCAAATGGGTTGAAGTTTTCCTCAAATGCTGATTTTTGAACATTTTCAGCAAAAAATTTAAAAATGTTAACCCTTTAAGCGTCCTAACCGGGTTTACGTAATCTTTGAATCACGTAATCTTTGAGTCACGTAATCTTTGAAATCAAGGGCTGATTTAATACAAAACTGATGTTAATGTTATTTTTTGCACTGCATAAGATAATTAAATATGTAAAGTAATCATAAACAAATTCCCATACAAATAGTTTTCATAGTTATTATTTTATTAATGGAGACATTTTAAAATATTTGAACATACAAGGAATTATTTCAATAACAAATATTATTTTCTTACAATGGTGCTATGTACAAGTATAATTACGGGTATACGACGAAAGTAATTTACGAGTATAATAAAAAGTTCTAGAAAGAACCGTAATTTGCAAGTAATACGAAGCGTGTATTCCCCAAATTTTCTCTTTTTCTCTTTGTAATTATGGAAAGCCGAGACAAACAATATGTAATCATTCATTTTCTTTATATATCTCATGTTTAATAGGCCACTAACTGCTGATTTTTGTTTTAC
Organism: Maratus speciosus; assembly: GCA_963932465.1. Taxonomy (NCBI): domain Eukaryota; kingdom Metazoa; phylum Arthropoda; class Arachnida; order Araneae; family Salticidae; genus Maratus; species Maratus speciosus. Next base: position 354,217,443 of record OZ010788.1, on the reverse strand, counting down.
ATTTGGCTTCAAAACGTGTAAAATATATATAAAATGTAAAGAAACAAAAGTATATGACAAGATTTTTTGATTTATTTATTTCCTTTAGAACTATTTATTTTATCTTTTGATATTTGTTTTTTACATTTACATAAGTTATTTTGAAGTAATGAAATGATGGCGATAATAAGAATAATAGTGATAGTTAAGAATAATATGTATAGTTAATAATAATATTTAAATTAAACTATTTCTCTATATTCATTGTCTTCACAAACAAATTCTTTTGTAATAGTTCAGAATTTTATCTATTTTAAAATGAATACTGTTGCTTTTGAGATGAAAAATCATATTAGTATGAAATATTAAACCTAACAAATAATTATTCAAAGATGCATATATATATATATATATATATCTTATTCTCATAACTTATATTTACTCAATTAAGCAGCATTCATAGTGTAAACTTTAATGCAAGCTTAATAACTTAGTTAAATTTTCAAAATGTGTTTTAAAACGTAAACGGAATAAGAGATTAATTATGATGTAATAGATTTATATTTCGCTGATTCAGCTATAAAATTTAACGAAATGAAATATACAGTGTAAAACAACCAGATTATTTTTGGATATGAAAAGGACAATGAAAATCATTGATTATTATTGTCAAAGTTCATGTTTTTGTCGCTAGTACTTTTCATTAATATTTATGCAAGTGTAGAGTAATAGTTTTATTTATTTTTTATTAACGAAATTAAGTTTATAATTGAAATATATTTTCCGAAAATTGAATTACATGAAATAAGTATAAAAAATTGAACTCCAGGTAGTTGCTATTAAATAATCTAATACAAGTAAATAAAATAGAATTAAATATTGAAATAGTAATATTGAAACAGTAAAATTTGCCTTATTTAATAGCATATTAATTAAGGCGAAAACAATGGGAATTTTGGTGTCAATCAAGAAATCTGAATTAAAGAAAATAGTCCACTGCTGTGAAGTGCTTTTATTAAGAATGAGAAAAATCCAACATCATATATATTTATATATATATATATATATATATATATATATATATAAACATGTGTGATACATCGTTGAAAAAATAAAAGATTAAATTATTTAATGATATAAAAAAATAAAAATCGATCTATTTGTTGAATTTCGCTTACCCAGTCCCCTTAAAGACAGGATTACTTATCTTTAATTCAAAATGTTGAGAATACTTTCAATATAGTTAAGCATCTTTTAAATTTGTAAAAAATAATATAAAATATTGATTTAATATGACAGTCAGAATATACTAGAATAATTAATAAAAAATATTTATAGAGGGAAATTTCCTCTATAACTGTGCCATTTACAGTTAAAATCAAGAAATATAAATAAAAGTAATAATAATAATAGGGAAGAACGAACAGAATAATAATTTACGGTAAATCTGAGTGGAAATAACAATTAGATAATTTTAAAAAGCACTTTAAATCTTGTGATTCATTTTAAATCAAAGAAAAAAAGTTTAAATTTTATCGCAGTTTGTTTTGCCACATGGCAGGTAAATATAAAAAATAAAAACTTTCTAAACAAATATATCTATAAAATCAAAATACACCGTTCAAAACAATTAGGGGAGCACATGGTTTTAACGAAATTACGCAAATATTTGCACCAATAATTAAAGTATAATAAAATATCCATAATTTAAAGTGTTGCAGAAAACAGATAATAAAAACTTCACATTTAAATTAAAGTTTATGACGTCAAAAACTAGAAAAAGGAGATAAGGGCTGAAATCGGGATTTTGCAGAAACATCTGTTTCACTGCCTCAGTTGTAAAATTCAATTGCTCAGCTTGTGTTGTGAGAAAAGGTGGCTTGAAAATGTCACAACAACATGATTTACCGCAATACATGGCTTTCGTGTTATCGGGACAGTTGAATTTGTGGAAACACAACGAAGTGTTGTGGACGCTGTGAGTCGCAAGAAGTGTCCATGAAATTCTATGAAATCGATTCCAAGACACATGGAATGGTAGTCATCATCAAGTGCAAGGTCGAAAATGTGCTAACACAGAAACTGATGACCGATATATCCTGTTAACAGCTCGTCAAGACGGAATGGGCAATGCTACTCAGCTGCAAACGCAGTTGTTCTTGGCCACAGAACGAAGGGTGTCCGGCCAAATAGTCCGAAATAGGCTTCATCAGGGTGGTCTCTATGCACGGAAGCCAATGTTCTGTATTCCGTTGACCTCAAGCCACTGTGCGGCCCAAAGTAGGTGGGGAACTGAACATCGAGTTTGGAGGCAACGTTGTTGGAGTCAAATTCTTTTTACAAACGAGTCCCGATTCAGTCTGGATGTGACATCTGATGTGTTTTGGCATGGAGAGAAATATGCACTCAAAATAATCCCATATTCGTTCGTGTAAAATCTCATTACAGACGAGGTGGGTTGATGATATAGGCTGGAATCAGCATAGGTGGACGTACGGACCTGCATATCATTCGGAATGGCACTTTGACTGTCCGAATATATGCAGACGAGATACTGAGACCTCATGCCGCATTTTATGTTGCAGCAATTAGAGATTTCTTTTTTCCATGCATGATAATGCCAAACTGCATAGAGTTTGTTTTGTAGAAAACATGCTTGAAGCTAAAACAATACAGCGTATGGAATGACCAGCATGCTCTCCTGATCTAAATCCGATCGAGCATGTTTGGGACATACTCAGACGATGTACTGCTTCGAGACCGAGGCCTCCTTTTACTGTCCGGGACTTGGAAATCGCAATTCTTGATCAGTGGAACAGTATTTTTAAAAGTCTTATCGATAACCTCGTCGCATCTATGGAAAACAGTTGTGCAGCAGTCTTAACTGTTCGAGGAGACTACACGCCACATTAAAAATCTTGCATCATTTCTAAACAATACTTTTTTTTATCATTTACATGAAACCAAATTGTTGCCCTAAACCATCTTTTCATGTTCTTTTCATCATTTCAAAGAATAAAAGCTCCCTTACAATATTTTTTCCGTCTTTTTTTTTTTTTGTATTGCGCATTGATACACGTGTACTATCCCTTTTATGACCATACATGTCTGTCTTGCACTCTTCTCTTCACTTTTTTGCTTGCTCCCCAAATTTGTTTGAGCAGTGTAGTTAATCCTGTCATAATGAAAATTTACTGTAAAAATTTGGAATAAGGTGATTCTAAAAATGCTTGTATAAACAATAAGGAAAACTTTTTTGCGCGAAAAATTCTTTGCAAAAATCATTTATGAGCTTATGTCTGTTCTCAAATTCCCTGTTCAACAACGTGAAACTTTCTAATACATTTTCTGAGATATTTTTTAAACTTAAAGAAATAACTTTAGCATGCCTGACTATTAAAAGGATTTCGAACCGAATAGCGTTTTCTATTTTTTGTTAAAGAAATTACTTTTTGGTTTAAAAGTGATTATTTTCAGATGACGACAGATTTTGACGACGCACAATGGAGTAGTTGACACGGAATTCTAGCCCAAAATATTTTTGAAGTGTTATGAAGTTAAAACCATTTCTGTTGATTTACAATTAGTAAGTACACTTAATTAATGTCATATTGCCATAAATGTACACATTTGTTTAAAAAATAAATATATTGTACAAAGTTTTCTTAAGGCTGCTACTCGCTCACTTCAGAAGTTCCTTCGCTAAAGTGAAGTCTATGGTTACGGAAGTATGAGTATGTAAAGTCTAAGGAGGAAGTATATAATGCATTTGTATATTTAAAAGATCTCCCCGGTAAATTAATATTTTTAACTCCTTTTTTGAACACTTTCCAAAAATGTTGAAAAGCGTTTATGCATTCGGTTTGTCTATTAGTTTGCCTGTTTGTTAGTTTGTCCGTGCTCTACCTCACGTAACTATAATGGGATTTCCTTCGAATTCTTAGATTTATTGGGTATCACTTTGGAATATTTGGTATTGTAAATGAATTCGAGAGCATTTACGGTTCATTTACAGAGACACTCAAAAGAATTCCGTTACATTACGGTCTATGGAAAAAAAACGTTTGCTCTCTATTTAAATGATATCACCCTATTTTAAGACTAAAATTATATACATCACTGAGTTCTACTACGGAACTTACTGTAGAATAGGGTGTTCATAAAATGTATTGCTCATTTATAGGACACACAAAAAAATTGGCTGAAGAATAAATTTAAATATTGAAGTCTATGATCAATAATTGCTGGAAGTGCGTTTGTAGTTGCGATATGCGTTTTTGAAATGAACTTTTTTTTTTAAATACTACTTGGTGTGTAGATCTATAGATCATATACAGGGCTGCACAAAAATTCTCATTCCCATTTATTCACGGAAATGGCTGAATGGGAATTTTTAACTGTGCTATGCGTTTCACAAAACTAACTTTTAGCATACTGTGTAGTGTGCATAAAAATCCATGTCTTAATTTAATTTTTTATAACTTAAAAGCTAACGAAGTGTAAGTAAGATTTTAACACTTCACATAAAAGTAATTATACATTTTAAAAATATTTTAACAACTAAGAAAAGATAGAGATAACCTTTAAGAAGAGTAAAAAGAAAAAAAGAGTCAAAATATTAATTAGATATTTTAAAAATACGAATACGTCACATAGACTTAATTTTAGCAAAGGGAATTTGGAAGTTGAGTTAATGTGAGTAAATGTTTACTGTTTATAAGAGATTAGTAATTGCTGATAAATTTTTTTATTTACTAGTGATGTTTAATTAAATTTATTTAATTTTAATATATAATATATATATATTATATATACAATTTATTATTTAAATTTAATAATTCATTTATTAAAGTGCAGTCTCTACACTATAGAGATGCTGGTTTTTCAGTGTATTTAATAGAATACTAGGTTAAATCTGATTCTTCAGAACTCAGTTTTTCATCTTCTTCATCACAATCTTCATGGATTTCACCAGGACTACCATCAGACCACGCTGGAAGAAGAAGTTGCAGGGTCTCGCTACTGTGTGGCTTGCTCTTTTCCCTTGGTCTAGAGCAGTTTCACTGCTTAAAAGAAGCCAATTTGGGACATCTTTGTTGCAAACCTCTCTACTGCTCTTTCTTGAGTACTTTGTACGTACAGTCAAAAGTGTTTGTTTCTGACCTCGGCGAGTTCTTCTCATCGTTCGTCAATGGGTACGACTGCTTTCTTAATTACTGTGGCAGCAGAAATCAAAACCTTGTGCATTACTGGAATCAGGGGATGCCAATTGCACATTCACATACAGCCTTGTTCTTTCATGAGCACATGTTTGTAATTTTTTCCCGTCAATGCGATGTCCACTTGTAATGATTTACAATATTATTTACAACTTTTTAATCATTTCTGCGTCTACCCCACACTTCTTTAATTCCCTTTTTTCTCCTCTTATTTTCCACCTGTGAGCTCCCGAAACTAATTAGGGAAACTTTTTCTAATAAATAGGTATTTACAATTTGAAGTAGTTTAGATATTTCTATTAAGAGATATCGAGTTGTGTGTACGTATGTACGTACATACATACATACAGAATCTGTAGGGGCAAAGCACTCGGGTTATATCGTGTAAGCTACAAACCTGCAATCCGACAGTAAAAATATAGTTTTTATCTCTTCAATTCGGTTACCGCAAAAAATGGGATGTAAGCAGTACCCCCGAAACAAAATTGTACAAAAAGTGGCAATAGGCGAAGCATTTTTTTTGTGTGTGTGTGTGTGTGAAATTGGCATTCAAGACTTATAACCAATACGACTATAGTTCAAAAATGGCCCGTCAAATCCCGGTACACTTTTAAAAAGCTTTCGTTATGTTTAAACTAGAGCCAAAAATGCTTTAAAAATAACCCTTTTACAAATTTAATGTTTTTTTTAATTATATTAAAATCTAAACTATTTAAATCAACACGTTGTTTAACACTAAGCTTTGACCTTTCTTAAACACGTAAGACTTATTTAATTTCAGTTAAACAATTCATTCAGACACAAAAAATTTCATTTAAAAATAACAACAATGCAAAAAACAACAAAAAATCATGTATTCTTTCAATAAAGTTGTCTCTTCAACTGAGGCCAGGAGCCACCGGATATGGCTCAGGTTCCTGAAATAGACATAGATCGGCGTGCCAATTTATCAGCTATTAAAATATATGATTTTTACAATTGTTGATGAAATTTTAGTTTTTACCTTTTGGCCAGGAATTTGGCCCAAATACTTCACCGTGCGACGCTTTGAATTGAGATTCAGATTCAGAACGGAATGCAGTTTAAAAAGTTTACATTGACATTGTTTTCTGGAACCCCTTCCGCCTTTACCAGAAAACTGGAAAATGCCATTCGATTACATAGTTTCTGAATAAGAAAACATGCCAATTACATGCGTTTCCGACTAAAAATGAATTCAGAAATGTATCAGTAGCTTATTTGGATTTTTGAACAGTTTTAATTGGTCATGTGACCGAATTAACTCTGGTGAACTTTTTTTGTCAATTTTAAAGCGTGCAAGACAGCTTAACTTAGTATTTTAAATTTTACAAACATGTCATTTATTATCTGCAGCCTCAAATAAATATTAATTTTTAATAATATAAATCTTACTAAAATCTTTTTGAATCTGAGAAATTAGTTAGTGGTAAATGCTTCATCGAAGCATTGGGTAAATATTCAAATTGACTTGTTCTAGAAGTAAATTTCTTCTAATTGCAATAAAACCAAAATTCATCTAATCAAGGACTGTATATCTAACATCAAATCTTAAATTATCGTTAACTATATTTTATAAGCAACTAAATGATTATGAATATGTTTATCCCTAAATTAAGATTGGATCATTGGATTACGCATACAAATTAGTCGGTTGATCCAAGTTGAGTAAAAATTTCATTAAACATTTAAAGGAATAAAAATAATACTTTAATATTATAACTTGAAATTCCTCTTACAGAATATATGCAAAAAAATATTTAAGATGCTTTGTCATTATATATGCATGACACTAAGATTATGCACTGAAGTAAAAAGTATAAAATTAAAAAAGACTATAATCTATATATATATTTCTCTTTTATATCTTTTTAATATATATGAGCTAACAGAAATGAAAGTATGCACATACAGTTCATGATCTAATGATAAGAAAAATATTTGTTTTGATTTATTTTATTGACGGGTTTGGCTTAACATGCGAGTGTTAAATTAAACGTTATTTAAAGCGTAAAAGAGAAGAAGAAGTAGCTATATTTTATCAAGAAAAGAAAGTTTGTTATTCAATTTATAAATGTGATAGGAAAAATTAAATTTTAAAATAGGGGAAAATAATAATATGTGATGATGTGTTACTTTCATCATAAAAGACGGGTTACAATAAATTAACACAATTAGAGTTGTTTGGTTGCGGGAGCTACTGCCATTGTTTTACATCTAGATTAAACAGACCGGAACCTTCCTTTAAACTAGAATTCAACATTCATGACTGAGTTGCGAATCAAACGTTTCACATTTTCTCAGGTATGCAACACTCCCACCATTAGACAATATGATACCTTTAAGATGAAAACACAGGCATAAAATGCATTGTCACCATTTTGGTATTTTGGCCATCTCATTTCTGTTTTAACTACTATACATGTGACAAAGTGACCAAAATTCAACTATGGTATATATAGGTTTCGATTGTAGATAATAATTTAATTTCTTTAAAAAAAATTAGTTATGACTTAAAACATATAAACCAATCTTTTGTTCTTTATATTTGACGTTTTATTTAAAAAATAAAATGCAAAATATACCCTAAATGCGACAAACATATGAGAAAAGGCTTCTCATTTAGACACAATGATCGTAACTGCTTTTTCTCTTTTTTTTCTAAGGAGTGTTTTCAAATGTTTGCATCAAACTTTTGAATGCCTCTAATTCAACGTCGTACCTTGCATATTATTTTCCAATTTCATAAAAAGATCCTTTCCCAGTAGAGAATATCTTTTTCTTTACGGATTAAACAAGGTCTCTAAGATCATGTTGTTATGTTATTAGCTGCTATAATTAATCATCATTTTTTAATGAAAATATTTGAGAAATGTCATAGCATTTATGCCCGATGACTTTACTTTAACGGTACATTACAGTACATGATATTTATAAAATGCTACATCATCTATAACAAACAGGTAAAGTAATGTGTAAAATATCAGCTTGTTTCTTTTGCAGCTAGTCTCTCTATATTTATTGTTCGCCAGTGTGATTTTTCCTAAAATGATGAAGTTACGAAAAATGTCTTTTGAGGTAGCTTTTAAAAACTAATCATTAAATATGTGAGGCAGACTTAAAATATTTCTAAAGTTTTTTCTGTTTTGAATATTATATGTGGAAAAGTTATTCATTATTTATATCTCTGATCTGTATTTTTTTCTAAATAACAATAAAACTTTTAAAACTTTATTAATGATAATAGATGAAGTTTTTGAATTATTTCAAATATATATACAACACAATTTTTTATTTTATCTTCTCTAAAGATTATGCCTTTACTTGTCCGAGTGATAAAAAAAATCAAGACATGTCAGTCATAACCGTGAATCGTGTTTGAAATAGATACAGCAATAATTTTTTTTCTAATAACATAACTACGATTTACGTTTAGGGCTATAATTAGAAATTTCTATGCTTTATAAAATAGACTTTAGAAAACAGAAACATAATTAGATTTATATATTACTTGTTTCAGATATATGTTAAATTTCTTTTAGTATCCGGTGTTTTTAAATGAATATAAACGTATGGATTTTTTCTGCTATTAAGGGTGTATTTCAATCCAAACTGCTTATTTTCTGATTTATTTTTAATTTCATTTTTCCTCTCAAACGTATCAAACTGGCAAATTCTCTTATTTAGAAACTACATAATGTGCCGTGCTTGTCGTTTTTTTTTTTTGATAAATGCAGAAAATATTGCAAAAAAGGCTGTCAAAAATGACGTTTTGAACCGAATTTTCCGAAGCGGGAAATCTGGAAATGAAAAGATATGGTCATACTGAGAAAATAATTGTTTAAAAATCAAATTCTAATTAATTGAGCGAAAAATAAAATCACACGGCCTCTTATACATCTCTTCAAAAATCACCTGAGTAAGTTTCATGTTTCTACTTTTAAAAATGAGTCTGGAAATGTCTCAGAAAATTTCGAGCTGTTGAGGGTGGAAAATTATTTTTTCGAATACACCCTTAACATCACTTTTTCTATGCACATAAAAATCGACAACAATGTAAGAAGTATCACATGATTGACGTTCGTCCAGGATTTTTAGATAATGCACTCCGATTTCGATAAAGCAAATTTTTTATTACAAATTTTAGTTAATAAAAAAGTAATGAAAAATGTATCAGTAAATAATTTCAAAGATTGCAGTTAAAGAACGCGCTAGAGTCTGCGGTTTAATTACATGAATAGCATTTAAAATTGTTTTCATCTACAAACAGGAAAGAAAACTTCAAACATCCTCTAAGAAATATCTTTGATGAAACAAAATACATTATATATTTATGTTTATATTTATAAAGCGAATTACTATCTTTTATTAAGATGACATTAAATAAGAAAATTACATTATTACAAGTAATGAAATTAGTTCCGTATGATTTTCTTCGGACTTAATTTTAAACGTATAATGAAATCTATAAATTGGAAAACACGAATTCATTTTCCAATATTAAACTTTCTGTTTCATGTTTCATTTACATAAAAATGCAGTTATTCTGATTTGCAAACTATGTTTTGTAACAGATATATTCGACAAGGAGGTTGCATGAAAAAAAAAGTATTTACGTTACATCATATACGAAGATTTTTCCATTTCTAATGCTTTTAATATATGCGAGATTAACTTTATTAGAACTTGAGATGTAATATTTCATCGAAAATATTCCACAAAATAATTATCTATTATAAAAGATTAAGTTGAAAGCTGTTTGATGTTGAAACTCATAACATTTGCATTTGGTTTTTAAAACGTAAAGAAAATCGTGATATACTGCGATATTATATTTAATATAGTAATTGATTTAATCACTGATAATATCAGACAATTGCCTTCCGAAAATCCTCGATGTATTTCCCTGGGTGTTGCAGAGAAGTTTATGGTCTAATAAAATTAATTTCTTAAAATAAATACCTTTTCATTTGAATTCTTAACTATACAGCTCTAATTTGATACCTTAAATTAATGAATGCTCACATTAAAAAATGTCGGAATTTCAATTTTTTCAAAAACAATTTGACGAATTTTATTTTGCTAGATATCAGTTGGTACATTAATTAAAAAAATATGTATTTCATTGTATTATTTTTATCTTTTTGATTGATTTCTTTAAAAATCGACCTAATTCTATAACTTCATTTATGCATCTATATGCTCACATATGCTCACATATGTGTATATAATGTAAAATTTCTCAACACAAAAAAGTTTGAGGTACTGAATAGATTTGAACCTTATTGGAACGATATATTGATCTCGGAAATAAAATGTGTGAATTCGTTAATCGTGTATGTAACAGTTATAGTTCGTTTAAAGAAACACACAAATAACTTTGTTATGCTGTAGTCTATGGAGAAAATTTCACACAAATAACTTCGTTATATTGTAGTCTATGGAGGGAACTTTTTTCGGTGTATTTTAATGCGGTTGCATTATACAACCCCTTTTCTACAGATTAAGTTGTTGGATTAATATAATATTTTGGAATGAGTGGGCTAAAGATCAAAAATCGGTAATGTGTTTCACAATGAAGGTCCTTTGAAAATCCGATTAATATACCATCTACAAGGCTATATTTTCTTACGATATTTAATATATGTTTAAGTTTTTCGATTCAATAACATTATTAAGTGTCATTTACTTTGTTAAGTGCACATATTACAAATATATATATTACAAATATGACATATTACAAATTTATGATGGCATTCGATGGAACGTTTGAATTGGAATCCAGTTGGAGGGTCAAAAATATATTATCTCCTATGGGCGATTTGCAAATTATGATTCAACTCATTTTTATCAATTTTATGTATTTAATTCCCCTGTTTAATTTAGTTTGGTGTGTAAAGTTTGGTACGTTTCCTAGAAATGAACTTTCTCACCAAGCGGCAAACTTAGAAACCGTAAGTAAAAAACGTTCTGTTAATTCCCATATATGTACTGTAATTTAAAACAAGCAAGCGAAGAAATCAAATTACTTTTCCGATTGAAACAGAAGGAATTTGTTTTACTTCAATTATGAAATTAATAACTAATTTCGTAGAAAATGTCGTGCTTTTAATTATTAAATCAAAATGACCTTTGATTGAATTTACTTAAAAGGAAGATTTTTTTTGAATTTTAGTTACATATTTTAAGAAGGAAATTGAATTTGTTATATACATTCTAGCCACATTGAGTAATACATATAAAGTACTTTTAATACAGTGTGATTAAAAAATAGGCACTGAATCTAAAATGGCTGCCATTAACAGAAATCATTACCATCAGGGTACCTAAGCACCCCCCCCCCCCCCGATAGGGTAATTCGTTTCTCATTTTTCTGGAATGATTTTTCTGTCTTAATATAATTTAAGATCTCTTTTAATTATATCTCTCGTCATTGAAAACAACATTCTATAAACGGAAAATATCGATATCTTTTCATTTGTACGACAACTGTAAAAGAAAGCATTTGTGGCTATGTTCGAAATATTTAGCAAGATTTACCGTAATAAAACATCAAAAATAAGGTTTTTGTAATTATGGTAAGTTGTAGAAAATGAAGGTAATATTGAACCTTTATTGTAGCACATGAAACATTTATCTGAAGTTGTATAAGATATTGAAATGCATGAGGCATTTGAATATTTATTTGGGAGTTACAAGGCCACATTTCGGATTGTGTTATACTAATTTTTTATTTAATAAATGCCAAGTGCATAATTTGAATTAGCTGTTTTAATTCCGTCTCAATTTAGAGCAGTGGAACGTGTGTTAGAGTCAGGGATGAACATTATTAAAGAAGAAATATCCGGTGTAAATTAAAGATATACATTATTCGACACATATATATATAAACACACACACACACACACACACACACACACACACACACATATATATATATATATGTACATGTGTATGTGCATATATCTATATGTATGATCGTCCTATATTATGTATATCTATATGATATCGTCTGACGATAACCCACTTTTATGCTTAAATAATGCTTTTCAGAGACATCATTTTAAATTTTCCTCTCTTATTTTTCAAAACAGAATTCAGTGCTGAGGCAATTTTGACTAATTCAAATTATTTTATTAAAGTTATTCTCGTTCTTAAAGAAATGAATAATTTTTCAGAATAAAAGACAAATAATTTACATTTTGGCATTTAAGAAATTTATGAAACCACGCATTTTTGAATATTGAATGACGGAATATTTCTATTAAAAATAAATATAATTAACTAATATATTCAGTTTAAAAAAAAAAAAAACGAAGCGCATATCTTTTCGTAATACAAAAGAAGGTGGTTAGATAAGAGTAATTTTCACGAGCTCTGATTTTTTTTTTTTTTACAGAAGTTACATTAAATTTCCATAAGCTGTTATATTAGGAAAGCTTTTATATTGTTATATCTTATAAAGTAATTTTTCTTTTTTGAAAAACATATATCTGTTAAATATTGAAACGCAAGTGTCTTAAAATATGATTTATTGTAGATAATATATTGCAGATTACGGTTTTTATCTGAGTTTTATAATACAATGAAATTTTTATTAACCATTTGGAAAAATGGTTATTGTCCTCTGTCAGGGTAGGAAATCAAAAACATATCTGAAGCATTTTATTGGTTGAATCGGCATTTCATTCATTTTCTGATTGGTCTATGCAATAATCTGTATTTCCCCTTTACTTTCAGCAGAGATGGATACTTCTGTTGCCACTATGGCAAAAAAGTATTAAAATCTACAAAAAAATTAATAACTCAGAAACAAATTGAGATACAGCTTTCAAACAAATTGAATTTAAAAGTTCATTTTTTTTCATTTTAATCCATAGCGTACGTAATGAATGACCAGCTCCGTAGAAGTTTAAAAATTTACAGTACCGAAAAACGTAATCCCTGGCGTACGTAATGTACGATCAACTCCGTGCGATTTTTTATGTCTTAAATTTTAGTCTTTGAAAAAAATCATGTTCCAAATGGTCGTGGTAATTTGTTAAATTGCATTTTTTTTTCTTTTTTAAATTAATAAACACATATATAGGATCTCATCTTATCGATCTTTTATGTCACAACATTCTATTGTATCTGATAATGTTGCACATTGAAATTTGTATCATAGTGTCAGTATAAAAAACTTTTTTCTGTCATTGTTATACGGGAAATATCTACTGGTTCTTAAAGAATTTCCTACAATAATATTTTTCCGAAAACAAACTGTACAAATTATCAGTGAAACCAAAGTACAAAAAAATGTCTTTTACGTTACATAAAACTGCTTTATTTTAATGCCAGGCCATGCATTCGCGAATTTTCATTATCAGAATAATTATTCTCAATTAAGAATACTTTAACAACATTGTACACCTGAAATTATTCCAGTAAAACAAAAATTATTTTATAAAAATTTCAAAACTTTTATACTTTATGCGTATGATGAAAATTTAAAAGACTACCGTCCGACGTAGAGAAATCTTTTTTAATGAACCTAGTTTCAGGGGGCTTATTGCCTTCATCAGCGTATCGTTTGTTCCCAACAAACCTCTTTCCGAACGAACTTGGGACCTGGGTCCCCGCTACCTGTTGCAGCATGTACCAGAAGTGCTCCACACACGCTGCAGACGATCGAAAACTAAGTTTAGTGAGCCAAACTTCGTAGTAATCAAACCCATAAAACTCGAAAAAGAAATGTACCATTAATGTTCGAAAATGTTGCTAACTGGGATCTAAGATAAACTTTCATAATGCAAAAATTAGCTGAATTGTAATCTAAGTTAACTGAAACAACTCCCATTGAATTTTGTTCTTTAGAACACGAGGAAAGAACACGCCCCCAGGTGGTGAAAGGTCCCCCCCCCCCCCTCCTTCGTCTGAAAATTTCATTGATTAATTTTAACATTAACACGATATTATTGAATAAACGGATGGAATCCTTTATCTAAAATTACCTTTAAAGCACTGCGTTTATTAATTTGCGGTCTTAACTAGATCTTAGTTATTTATAAGAAATTTTTTAATGGTTTTAAAGTACCTGAAAGATTCTAGAACTATGTTAAAGAAAATTGTAATAGAATCGGATAATTTTTAAAGAAGCTGCAACAAAAGCCCAAAGAAGGAGATTGATATTCAAAATAGGGTGTAGCTGAAATCTGAGAAAATTTTTTGTAATTCATGATGTAGTTGGAAAACTTAAGAAGTTGTTAGGGAAAAAAGCTAGTTAATCATTTTTAAGACAGCTACAATAAAAGGACCAGAAGGGTCAACTGATAGTTAAAGCAGGGCCCTAACATGAAAACATTTTAAAAGGTCTTATTTATTAGCTCTTTAGACCTTCAATTACCACAATTTATTCAAAGGTATGAATTAATCATTAGAATATTTTTTTTAATAATGCGCAAAGAATGAGTAAATACTTAAAAAAGAGAGCTAGAGCCATAAAATGTAAATGGGTCCAGGTTCCCCAGCCTTTAAAAAATTAAACATCTGAGCCTCAGGTGCATCAGAACCTATCTTGGTCTATTCTCACCTAAATTTTCAGATTTCTACCTGCGGTAGATATCGTTAGCCATCGCACACACACACACACACAGAGAAACTTCTTTTATTAGTATAGATTCTTATTTAGAATTAACTTTTCATTCGTAAATTATTTTTTATAACTTAAAAATTAGTTTCCTGAAAGAACGCTGAATTAGGGGAAAAACAAACGTTGCATTGGACTTTCGCACAGTTTTTGACACCATTTAATTTCAGATTTTCAAAATTCCACTAATTTATTAAATATTACATCTGATGTTGTAGAAAAACTTTGCTTTTATTATTTTATTCTTTAATTTTTAATATTCAAACGTTTAATTGTTATTGGAAGCAACAGCATTACAGTATTGAAAACTTATTTAAGAGTGTGTGCAAGTGTCGCTTTAGTAAAAAACTCGAGCCTATGTGGAACTCCGTCCTAAACTTTAAATTAATAATGTAGTCATTTTCACAAAATTTCTTTTTTTCAAATTTTTAATTAGTTATTTTTAATTCGATAGAATTCATTATGCGCAATTAACAACAAAGATAAGTTTTACCAGATAAAAAAATCTTTACAAAAGGATATAAAAATATATTACCAAATATTTGTTTAGAATTCGAGTAAGTGGACTTGATCTTTCTTTGCACAATTATTATTTTTTTTTTTTTTGTCAAAAAATATTTAATTTACACCACATTTTTTTAACTGAAAAGGGGATGAAGTAAAAGAAACCTACATTTCCTGAGCAATTTGGCTTCAGAGCTAAACATTCCACATTGCATCAACTCCTTCGTGTTGTAGAGTTCTTGAGTGGGAAACTAAACACGAACACACCAGCTGTGGCTGTTTTTCTCGATGTCGCTAAGGCATTTGATAAGGTTTGGCATATTGGCCTTATATACAAACTAATTAAGCTTGTAATTAATGCTAGACTTATCTTTCTCATACATTCTTACCGTAGCGACCGCACCTTTCGCGTCCGCCTTAACAACATACTTTCCACTCTATACCTTATTCTCTCTGGTATTTTACAAGGGTCGGTCCTCGGCCCTACATTATTTAACATTTTCTTCAACGATATCCCAAGAACACTGAGGACTTATCTTGCCCTGTACGCGGACGACACGGCAATGTACGCCTCTGCACAACACCCATTCATATTATACAAAATTCTCCAGAAACACATAGATAAATTCCTTAACTGGTGTACCCTGTGGCGTGTTAAGCTCAACGAGCAGAAAACAGCTGCTGTCTATTTCTCTAAAAAACTAACATTTCCCAATCGCATTACTATCAATAACACTACTATTCCTTGGACTAATGACACCAAGTATCTGGGGGTTACCCTTGATAGAAGACTTACCTGGAAAAAACATTTTATTAATATCCGAGGCAAAGTTGCTGTTATCTCCCAGGCACTCTCTCCTCTTCTCAAAAGCAATACTCTTTCTATTCATAATAAACTAATCTTGTATAATGCATGTCTTAGATCAATCTTAACCTATGCTTGTCCGATCTGGGGATTCGCATGCAAAACCAGTATGGAGTATCTTTACGGTGCTCATAACAAAAAATTACGCTATATCCGTAATGGTCACCATTTTCTTCGTAATGCCACTATCCGCAGGGATTTGAAAACCACTTCCTTAAAACAGCGCATTAATAAACTAGCTAAAAATTTCTACAAATCTGTATACAACCTCCCTAACCAAATTATAGCGGAACTACACGACTACGAGGTATCCGACCCCACTAACAGAAAACGCCCTAAATACTCGCTTTTGCTTAACGATGAAGACTTAGTTTCCCTCACCTTCTGCTATACTTAACCTTTCTGTTTGTTCTGTCCTGTCTATAGTATTAAAAAAAATTGTTTTTCTGCTAGTTTTTTAGCATTTTATATTTTTAACTAATGTATGGTCTCTGAAAAGAGTCTTTTTTTTATGGGGCACTCCCCGGTACCTTTTTCGTCTTTTCCTGCTTTTCTTTTTTTTTGAACTAATGGAATTTTTTTTCTTTTTTAATTTTTTTTCTTTTCTCTGTTTTTTACTTTTCAACATATGTTATACTAGTACTTATGTACTTTGTCATTTTTTGTTAGTCTTTTCTTTTTTTAAAAGTAAATTTAATTTTGTAGCTACCAGCCACGTCTAAACAATATATATTTTTTAAGGCTCCCTAATGCCCTTGCAACACAATCACCTATCCACTGGATGTAAAGTTGCAACGCAACTAGGTAATCCATTCAGCTGCTCATATTGTTCCATTGTTCCAACTTTTGGTCATGTGGGATTATATATATGTGTGTGCATTTGTAGTGTTTTTAATCTCAACAATTGGCAGGGCTGCCACAGGCGACTATTTTTTTTATTCTATTATGCACCACTTTTTCAAGACAAAAATCTTTTACATACGCTTTCGCAACATTGGCAAGAAAAATATACTGCAAAATGTATTTTTTTTTTTTAATATTGTTGCGAAGAGAAAATAAAAATACACTGGTTATCAAAAATTAAAGAAAAGTCACAAAATGGTAATTTTTGAAATATGCGAACACTCCAAAGGAAATAATATAATTCGAGTAATTACTATCTCTACAACACAGCTAGCCCATATAACATCTCATTCGTGTCACACATGGTCACAAGTGCCGCAGTCACTACAGTGAAGCAAAAAAAAAAAAAAGGAAATTCCATACATTTCATTATGAGTCTCAAATGATCACTATATGTGACTCCACTGAGACGTCACTGTGACAGCTGCTTTGTGACGAGTCACCATGTGACTTTACAATGTAGTTACATTGTGACTTTCATGTGACTGTCATTTGTAGATTCAATTTTAAAGTCATCGTGAACGCTGCATTGTGATAAGTTACCAAATAATGTCACATTAAAGCCACATGATAACTTTCAGGTGACAGAGAGACTACTGTAAAGTCATCATTGTGCTCTTTTGGGAAAAGTCTCCATGCGACTATAATATGATATTATTTTGTGACTTATCATAATGCAACGTTCATGATTACTATGAAATTGAGTCTAAAAATGACAGTCACACGAGAGTCACAATTTAACTACATTGTAAAGTCACCTGGTCACTCGTCACAAAGCAGCAGTCACATTGACTCCTCAGTGGAGTCACATATAGTGATCATTTTAAACTCATAATGAGATGTATGGAATTTACTATTTTTTTGCTTCACTGTAGTGACTGTGACTCTTGTGACCATGTGTGACATGAATGAGATGTTATATGGGCTAGCTGTGTTGTAGAAATAGTAATTACAGTAGTCGGCTGTGGCAGCTTTGCATATGGAAGATGTGTATAGTGCCATGTATTTAGACACACAGGATAATTTATGCCAAGATACTCGGGGTACGGGCAATGGGCATATCCCCGCAAAAGAAAAATGCCTTGTTTTGATTCAAATCTAAATTTAGTTTTTCGATTGTCATTTTTTAAACAGCAGTTTATATAAAGATTTAAAAACAATCATTTAGGACAAACAGTTAGAAAACAGCAGTAGTTTAACCGTTTTGCGAAATTCAAGGAATACATTTTTCAACTATATTGTAAAAAGTTAAAAAACGCTATAAGAATGATCATATTTAAAAGAATTCCTTCCATAATACATGATGCTATTTAAATAAAAAAATATTTCATTAATTTTGAAAAATTGCTTTCATATTTTTGTGAATTTACTGCATTCCATCTACACGTTAGAGAGACCGGGGCAAGATGAAGAGAGGGTCAAGACGACGAATGTCTTAATTTATCCTTTTTCCACTAGGTGGTAGCATCAACTGGACACTACTGGCTATCCTATAGGCCGTTCGTTAAACAATAGAATGGAGACGATGAAATCCCCATTTTTTTGTTAGTTGTGAAGCTTTGATTGTTTACCGCCGCCACGTTATAACTTTTATGCATGTGTAAATAAACTCTGCTACAGATACAGTTAAGATATATCGTTTCTCTTTAATATTTATGAGTAATATTATTATATGTGTTAAATATTACCTATTCCCATGAATAAATGTCAGTTAATCGCTTTCCTTCATGGCAATGAAAACGAATATTTTAAAGCAGGCAGTCCGGGGCAAGATGACGAGCCCCGTGTTTCGGAATTTATTAAACTAACTGTATTGTCCATTCTATTTAAGTCCTGAAAACGCTTGTTTGTCTGTGTTTGTCCGCGCGACCTTTCGTTTCTATCTTCTTTGGGGCTAAGGAGCGCATCTGATCCAGGTAGGTGTCTTTCCAAAGGGGCTAACGAGAGGAAGAAACTTTTGCCATCCACTAAGTCCCCCTAGCCCCCCACCCCCGAAAGAAAAATCCTATCGGGGTCCGTATCTCCGCTTTGAAGCGTCCGATCGGTACGATGAGAGTACCGTTCGACGAGGTTCGACCTCGTAATATTGTATCGCAAATATTGTAACCCACCAGCAGAAGAATGGATCCAGTGCTGTAAATGCCAAGAGTGATGGCTTGAGGAATGTTCCAATTATGAAAATGGCATTTTAATTTGTGACTATAGTTAGCTGCACAACTAAACGGTTCAATATTACGTTTCAGTCAGTGGTGGGATTCAGCCGGTTCGCACCGGTTCGGTAGAACCTGTTGTTAATTTGTGTTGAGTTCGGCGAACCGGTTGCTAAAAGGATACTTTAAATGCGGAAATCGCATTTACATCAATTTACTTTCTTAAAATGTTTATCTGAACATCAATATGTTCCATTTAATAAAATAATGTAATTTAATTGTTCCATTTAATAAAATAATGTTTCATTTTCAAAAAAAAAAAAAAAAAATTCTTCATCAGTCATTTAAGAAAGAAATTTAACTTAAAAAAATAAATAAATAGAAATTTTTGGCAATTTGAATTTCGGCATCCAAATCGTCAGCCAAGGCTAACCCTAGTTATATGGCATGATTATTCAACACTGTATTAACTACTTGTATTCGAATGGCTGTTTCTTTTGGAAATATACGTACGTAGTGTTTCCACATATCACTGATTAATAGCTAATAGCTAAATAGTTAGATTTAGTAATGTATTTCTCACTGGGTTTTTTAAAATATTGTTCTTGAGATCTTAGAAATAATTTGTAGTTATTTTCGTAAACGTAACAAATTTTTAACTTTCATGAGATTCGTGAATTTTATTTCTAAATTTTACTTATAAAGAAGTAAATTTGTTTGTTCGTGCCTTTGTAAGGGCTGTTCTCTGGAACTACCAAACCGATTTCAAAAGTAATGGTGCAAACTAATGGTGACAGATCCTATTCCAAAATAGGCTATATTTTATGTCGCTGGCCCTAGACTCAAAGGGGTGAGTAGCAAAAGACTTTCTAAAAATGGGATTTTTTTTACCGAAGAGCCTAGAAACTTGAAATTTGGAATGTTAGTTGATTATAAGATATAAATGCTCTCTAATGACAGTTTCTAAAAACTTCGAAATATAAAAGGGAATGAAAAATGTTCTAAATTACGATTTATATGCAATTGTTAAAGTTAGAATCTCGAAATCTGGCATGGTAATTACTTATGAGATGTAAAAGCTTTCTAAAATATTCAAAATTAAAAAAGAATAAATGAGCGCAAAACGTTCTAAATTGCGATTTCTATGAAGTCTCAGGAAATACCAAACTGATTTCAAACTTTATGTTGGCAAAATGAATGTGACAGTTCCTGTTCAAACAAAGGATATATTTTGTGTTGGTGCCACAACCAACAGGGGATTGGTATACCGTTAAACTAGAAGCTTGAAATATAACTTGATAGTTACTTTTAAGATGTAAATGAGAGACGGTTAAGAACGGTTTTTAAAAAAAATTCAAAACTTCAAATGAAAACTGAAATGAATGTAAAAGTTTCAAAATACATTCAAAATTATTCTTTATTTTAATTTTTGAATTATTCGCAGCAATATTATTTCACGTAATAAAAGTGGACACATTAGGACCACTTGGAATAATTCAACTATTGCACGATCAAAGCCGCGAGTTTTGCTAATAAGTTACATCTATAAAAACATTTTCCATGCTCTAACATATTTAAAAACATATAGTCTAAAATTGTCGAGTTCTGATACTTTTTATTTTACGAATTTCCAGCGTTGTTTGGCTTGTTTTTTTTAACCAAGATATTGTATAAATCCCTAAAATTCTAACTATCGAGATATTTTCATCGTGAAAAAATTTATCTCACTTGTTACAGCATGGATGATGTTTTTCTAAGTATGTTATAAGAGCTAAGTGACCGCATACAAATTTACTTGAAAACATACGCTCCGTAATGTTAATCTTATGGGCAGATTATTTTCGAACTTCTCGTTTAAATTTGAATATTTTTAAACGATTTTTTTTTTTTGCATAGGATATCTGAGCT
Source organism: Maratus speciosus (assembly GCA_963932465.1). Lineage (NCBI taxonomy): Eukaryota > Metazoa > Arthropoda > Arachnida > Araneae > Salticidae > Maratus > Maratus speciosus. The sequence continues at coordinate 354,196,269 of OZ010788.1, read as the reverse complement.
TAATCTTTAATATGACTCTTTTTTTACTTTTTCGATTTTGGTTGCAGAATTTTTTTTAAAAAGGTACTTTCACTTTCGAAACTGAAAGTACCTTTTTAAAAAAAAAAAATCTGCAACCAAAATCGAAAAAGTGAAAAAGAGTCATATTAAAGATTGAGCTCAGATATCCTATACAATAAAATCGTTTAAAAATATTCAAATTGAAACGAGAAATTCGAAAATAACCTGCCCATAGGATTAACATTACGGAGCGTGTGTTTTCAAGTGCGTGAAGAATCCCCTTAACGACCACAGCATCTGGTCTGATATCTGATCAGCTCAACAGAATAAATCGAAGGTTACTTTTGGTTGGTTGGTTGATTTTTTGACGGCCGATTATCTTCTCTAGGGATATAGGCCCGAGGGGGAGTGCCTTTCGTGGGGGTCTTTCTAAGGGAACCTAACCCGTATTTAAGCATGGAAATCCATGGCTCGAAGAAAACTACGAAAACTCCGAAAGATTAGGCCGACGGGCGCGATTGTGTTTGAACCCAGCACCTCTCGTCTACCAGCTTCGAGAGCAGAAACTCTCTGCCACTAGGTTACTTTTGGAACTAAAGTAAATGCTGTATGAGTAATCATATTAGATTAATTTTTAACACAATTATTCAATTGGTGAATAAATCATAAAGTTGTAAATTTCCAAGTGGGTGGAAAAGGTTTGGGGGATTCGAATCAGGGATGTCTTGGCTGAAGTCGCCAATACTCTACCAAGAGCATTGGCGATTAGGTGCATTTTTTATTACAAAATTAATTATAGAGTCATTTGAATATAATTATAGAAGATGGCATTGACAAATATCTCGGTGAAATTTGCAACTTTAGTGACAAAATCTAGTATAAAACCCGCATTAAAAACATCCAGAAATCAAGCATCTTACCACTCACGACAGCCGATTTTATCGACATTAGTTTTTAAGATGTTGCAAACATTTATCAACAAAGCAACGATGTAAATAAGAATTCTTGACAATCAGTGAGTTAGTATTCTCGTGAGATTAGAGACTGTTAGTGTTTTTAATATCTAACTAGTTCCAACTTTAGATCATGGACATGAGTTGCTTCTTAAGCTTAAATTTCTGCTATTTTTGCGTTATCCTTATTGTACATTCTTTTGTTTCCTATTTTGATGCACGTAATTTTGACCGGTTTCATGATTGCCGAATATTTATTAAATAAATTACGCCTTTTCCCCTGCAAACATCCTTTAGGAACTTCTTTATTTCACAATAACAAAAGCGATTTTTTTAGCAATATTCTTATAATATTAGAAAGTGCTTCAGAATCTGTGTGATGCTCCATTTTACTTTCATGTTTATGCGCCAAAAAATCGTTTGAGTAGCGAACCGGTTGTTAAATTATTAGAATCCCACTACTAGTTACAATGCATTATGCTTAGTCTGATAGTGTAATGCATTATGCTTAGTCTGAAGATGTAAAAACACAGTTATCATTTGTTAAATTATGTAATATATTCAAAAGATGAAATATGTTCAACCTTTTTCAGTGTTGTCATCTTGCCTGAGTACTGGGGCAACATGACAATTTGTTAATATTATGAAATAATAAAATTATCCTTTAGTTTTTTTTATTTGAAAAATTAAATGGTAATATATTTAATACTACAAGGGATTCTCTAACAGTTCATGCAAAATTAATTTTACTATACTTAAAAATGATTTTAAAAACAACAAAAATTGTTAACATAGTCATCTTGCCCCGTCTCTCCTAAGTCAAGCCTTTAGATTAAAAATATATATTGAAAGAAAAACTTTTATTTGCATGAAATATCTTCCGTTATTTAAATTATAATAATTTATCTACCAAATATACTATTGTAGTTAAATATTTATAACTTAAAATTTATTTAATATGTAATATATTAATGTAGGATGTAATAGTTTCATGTAAGTGTATTTATCTAATAGTTTCAATACAATTACTCTGAGCTTCCTGAAATAAATTTGGTTATTATATTAATAAGTAAAGTGGAATATAAACTTTAACATCAACTAGAATCCATGCTAATAGAAAAGACATAAAATGCATATGTTTTGTCAAACTTAATACGTTTGGACGTTGATTCTTTGAAAAAATATCATTCTAGGGTACATTTTTTTTATTTCAATTAACTTAAGTGAACACATGAGGAAAAGATATTTTCATGAAATTGAATTAAGTGAAATTAGTTATAATAAATCAATTTTGAGACAGTTACTGTTTGCTTACAATAATTAACATATTTATCCCAAAATAAAAAAAGTCTTATTACGTACATGCAACAATAAAACCACATTAATTTATTTTTCTTTGCGCTAAAAAACAAATTTTCTAAAAGAAAAAGAACCAAAGAATATTTCATATTCATAAAATGTCTAATTTTCATCATTTTGATTTTACGTTATATTTTATCAAGACTTTTTCATCTCGTATATTTTCCAGAAAAAGAAAGTAATAAGATATGTTTGTTATTTACTGTTTTAGGACAACTAATAATTTTACTGCGTTGGAACCTATTAACATATAATAATATAATAGCATATAATAACATATAATAACATATAATACGTTACTGAATAATGTTAAGAAATACATGGAAAATGGTAAATAGCACAAATTGTAAATATGCGTATACGAAGCGGTGCAGACAACAGTTTCAGAGTTTCTACAGCTCCATCACCAGTGCAAAGGTTAAAATTAGAGTTTAAAACACAGAAATATGCCAGCGTTAGCACCACATCTCACAGCTTGCGGCCAACAAAAAAATGACGGCAAGAGTTAAAAAAAAATCAGCGGATTCAATTTTTCCTAAGTGCTGGGCAACATATAACAATGATATGTTCCCGCACCATGTTGGTTAAATCAAAGTAAAATTGCGTAATTTGTTATTTCTGTTTGTATAAATATTTTTTATAAAATATAATTATGAGTGTAAAATTATAATGTTTATATATTTAAGTAAAATAGGAGTGTAAGTTCATACAAAAATTATTAAGTTGATTTTAAATATTAAATATATATTTTAAAAAAAAATTGTTGTATTGTAAAATGAATGTATAATGTTGAATATAGTTCGGATCTCAGATAACAACAATAGCCAGACGCCATGGTGTCGTTTTATGACAAGCCAGTGGAAAGTGGTGTATAATTAGAAATCGTAAAACAGTAAAAATGTTGGAATAAATTTATGGCCTTAATAAAAGTGTTGGGATAAATTTATGGCTTTTCAGACCACCCAAATTTTAAGGTATATAATAATATTAAAGTATATGTAAGGGGCCATTTGCAGACTGTTAGCTAATAGGTCTATCGAAGGATAATGCAAAATCTTCTCACATCCAATAAGGGAGGACCAGACAAATAGTTCCACCCACTGCAAGAGTTGGTGTGCCAGAAGAAAAAGGTTTGAAAAAGGGAGTCTAAAAAAAGATGTCGAAGACGCAGGAGCTCTCCTGAAAGCCCATACAATGAATCCAAGAAGCCCTAGTAATGCCCAGGCGAGATGGACATATCGGAGTGAGCCTAAGCAAGCCTAATTGAGGATGTCTTCCTGATGTTGAAATAAAGTAGATTGTTCTACTGCGGTCCGTAGCTATGCATCCTGCCATCCCGAATTCGCCGCTCTGATAAGAAGCTGAATCCAGATGACATTTGGATATGATCCTTAGCAACGCGACAACTCTGAATTTGATGAATAAAGGCCACCATCCCGTATATGATATAAGGTATTGCCTTAATCTTTTTCTTTTACCACTTTAAATTATATGAGAAATTATAAATATCCTTTTATGATATTTTATGGTACAGAGCAATCTGAGATCCAACAAAACCAATAATTAAATATAATTAAGGTAATTTAAAAATGAAAGAGAATTATTCTTTTTTTTTGCAAAAAGAAAAATATATAATAATAAGAGTAAATAAAAACATTGTCTTTTTTTTTTTTAAAGATTAAATATACAAAAAATAATGAGAAGCAAACAAAAGTGTTGCTTTCTTTTTTTTTTTTTGAATTAATATTATGTGTTTCTGTATATAGTTGTGTTCAATGTAAATAAAATATTTAATCAAGTTTTAAAAAGTTTCTGTAATTATTTAATTGATAATGTTTAAGGTGTGTCAACTTATTTTTACAGCTTAAATTTTAGTTTAAGTCATAAGTGGAAGAGTTCGTCTAAATAATTCACAACGCAAACTCTTAATTTTATTCGTAATTAATTAAATTTAATAATTACAGTTTTACGCGGATTATAATTTAATTATATTAATTATTCGCGATGCTCTTCTACTAGAATTACGTAATTACGATCACTTATGTTATTTGAATTTATCTAAGGTATATAAAATTATATACCAATTTACTATGAGGTTGCTTGGATGATTTGGACCAATTAACAATTTTGGGTGAAAATTAAATAGGAAATAAACAAGTGTAATTATCTGTGCAGCATCCCCCCTCATTAAAGTAAAATGGTGCTATGACTCAGGAACGTTCATCTGAGGTCATTAGAACCCTCATAGCATACATGGTCACAGTGACGTCATTGTGACGTCACTGTAAGTCACTGTGGTCACGTCACATCTGTGACCAAAATGCCACCACTCAGTGATGTCACATTGTGACTGAGATGTGAACTTCTTAGAAAACTTTAAAAAATTACAAAAATTATTAAAAACATGTTATTTACTGTAAAATATATTTTTCTGCCGGATTAACAAATTTTTTAAACCGTGGTCCAAGTTGCATCTGTGCCTCTAACAAAAACTTTTTATTTTCATATAGCATAAAATGTAATTAATTCATCAGCAACACAAAACGATTTCCTAATTATGAGAATTTCATATTATTAAAAAAATGTTTTAGGTAAGCAGACCTCGACTTATCTTTTATAAAGATTTTTGTAAATGATCATCTGTTATACTAGAAGTTTCTCAAAGAGTAGTCGAAACATTTCTGTCGTTTCAAACTAAAAACTTTCTATTACAGTTAAGGCTGCAGCTTTTAATGAGCACGCAGAAAGCGTCTTCAAAGTTCAGTCATATATGCATTTCTTGCTTTATAATTTGCATTCAAGTCATTTTTTTTTCTCTTAGTGTTTCACTATTTTAAGTATTTTTTTTTTTTTATTCTACTTCTTTCAAACGTTTAAAATAGAATTGACATTTTCCGAATATAAAATTAATGTACAAAATTTAGGCAAATCCCACGACATAATTAATTATTCATGTTTTATTTTTTGTTTTCAAAATATATCTTTAAAAATTATTTTACAAGTTTTATTCTACAGAAAATTAATATTAAGAGAATGACAGATTGACAAAGAAAAGCTCATCTCTTCTCGATAATCTTGTTGTATTTTTTAAGAAGATATTTTGTATATATTACCTGTGATACAAATTTTACTTTAAAAAAAAAAGAGGGAGTCATCATTATTACCATTAAATTAATTTGTATACATTTTGAAAATTTAAGCAATGTTTTATCTAGTAAACTCTAATTATGGATAATATTATTATTATAATTTACGTAAATGAAACTTTACAATTCAATAAAACTGATAAAAATAAAAGATGAAATACAATAAAACATTTTCAAACAGGAAATTGAATTAGAGACAATTTGACAAAATTATTACGCATTTAATTTCCTTCCGAAACCGTGGTATAGGAAAACAAATAAAACCAAAAAACATCTGCTTCGAACTTCGAAACTGAAAAATCGTCTGCATCTGCACTATTTCAGTTGTTACCACTCGACCGCAGAATAACGGATAAAAGTAACAGTGAAACTTTTTAGAATAAACGCGGGACACTGGACAGTTCTGTGGACACTGTGCACACTGAAGTTCTGTGGACACTGGACAGCATAGATGTGTTGACACGGATTTAAAAACTGAAACAAGAACGTTCTCAGGATCCAAGTTATTTCAGCTAACAAAATATAAACCCGAGAAAATTACGGTAGCTTTGACTTGTTGAAGATGATTCAAGTCATTGCTATCGTACTTATAATCGGATTTAATTGGTTCCCCAAAATCAAAGTATCACGTACAACGTCAATGAAATTAGGTATGTAAAAATATTATTTTCCCTGTTTGCTTTTTTTTTTTTTTTTATTACAACAATTTTAGTTAGTTTCTCATTAACATGCTGTAGAACATAAATATTTCATTACATTTATTTTTTATTTTGCTGAAATATCTAAAATATTATTTTCCTTGTTTGCTTTTTTTTTTTTTTTTTTTTTTTTTTTTTTTTTTTTTAATTACAATGATTTCAGTTATCTTCTAATAAACATGTTATAGAACACAAATATTTCATTACATTTATTTTTTATTTTGTTAAAATATCTAACTTCCTTTTCAACAGCTTTGATCAGATTATTAAAATTAGTGATTTAAATTGCATTTTAATCTGGTTTATTTTCTTCTTTAAATATTGGGTTAAAACCACATGGTGGCATAAATATAAAAGTATATGGACAAGTATTATCATCAATCATTAACATAATTAATAGACATTTAAAGATAATTAAATTATTTAAAATTTTTGGATGTTATTAACGTTTACCATAGCAAGACCCCTATTTGTAATGAAGTTTGTAGCATGTTATTTCATTTACAGGGACAGTCAATTGTATTCCATTACATTACGGCTTGTGGGAAAAAATCGTTTCAAATGATTTTTAATGATTTTACACGCTTTCAAACAGAATAAAAGTGATATGCATTTATGAAGCGCACTAAAATGTGCATTCCATAGAATATGCGATGCAAAGAATAGTTATTGTTCATTTACAGGGCTAAAAAAGGAATTCCAATACATAATGATATAGGGGTGGAGGGAATTGTTTGCGGCGTACTTTATTTATGTTAATCTATTTGATATGTAATGAAATTGATATACGTCGTTGAGGTTTACATACTATGAATTATTTCATGTATAATACGAAGTGTATATAGCATTTACAGGGACACACAAAATATTTCAGATACTATATTGTATCCGAAGTACTGTTCATTAGCGATGATTGCTGGAAATACATTTTTAATTATGATATACACTTTTATGATTCACTACATTTATGCATAGTATATGGTGTATATATATATATGCTATAATTCATATACAGGAATATACAAAAGTATTCGAAAGGGTTACTGGGTATTGCTTAAAGGAGGTTTTTAAATAAGTTATGCATTTTAACGCTGCACTGTATTTAATTTACTAAGAAATGTTTGTAGTATATAGATGAAATGATATAAAGGGTCACGCAAAGAATTGGATACGTTGCCATCTATGAATTATAATTTCTGGAAATGTAATTTCAGCAGTTTTAAGAGTGTTTTAGCTTGAATAAAATTTTAACTAAATAGTGGCGTGTAATAAAGGTTCTAGGTAAACTACAGGGTTGTACAAAATTATTTAAGTATGTTTCCGTATATTAGTATAAATTGCTGAAAGAGAATTTCAACCTGTTATGCGTTTCCTTGATAAACTAAATTTTTCCATTATATAGTATATATATATCAATCTACAGATCAAATACAGGACTGTTTAAAAGAATTAGAAAACATATTTGGCTGTGGATGGTAGGGTGTCAACGATTTTAATCGGTTGATTTAAATCAGCGATTAAATCATGATTTTAATCAACCGATTTTTTAAAAAAAATCATTGATTAAAATCAAAAATTTTCTAAATGTTTAAAATGTAAAAAAAAGTATTAAAATCTAACATGAACATAATTTGAAAGTTTCTACAGGTATTTTGACTTATTAACAAACAAAAAAAGAGCTTTAAATAATTGTTTCTAAGCTTAATTCATTAGTATTGTAAAAAAATTAAAAGCATTGTTTTTAAGTTTTTATCCAAATTAAAACAGTTTCATTTAAAAATGATATTTAAATCTAACATAATTTGCAATGTCCTTTAGGTAATCAATTTATGCATTATTTTATATAAAATACACATAGCAAGTATAATTACATTTCTACAAGTAAAATAATAAATAGTAATTAATAGCAATCTCAAGTTAAAGAAGATTGAAAGAATGACATCTGCTCAGCAGCTAAATTGTAAATGAATGCATAAGAGAAAAAGAAATAATTGGTATAAAAATGCTAAGCACAGCAAGAGCTTCCTTGGTATAGGTTGAATAAATGTTTATTATTATTATTATTATTATTTTATTTTTTATTTTTTATTTTTTTTTTTTTTGTAACTCATATATATTAAAAAATTGAACCATTGAAAGCTAATAGAGGTAATAATGCTGTTACTTAAATATTTTGAGGATTTCAGATATTAGTGGCTAACTTATATTTATTCTATATGAATGGGTTTAACTCATTTTCATTTTTTTCTTTTTGGTTAGCATACACGTACATGTGTGTAAGTATAGATTTTGGTGGTTTACAGAAATTTTCCTAAATACAAATGCAAAATGAGCTGCAAATAATATTTGTTAGTTTTGTTATTTGTGCTACTAACTAATGAATTTTACTTATTTGCAGTTTTTATTAATTCTGTAATTACTTATACTGCTTCTTCTAGGCCATTTTGTTTAATGGTGCCACACCATGCCCCTTTTGAAATTGGCAAAATGCACCCAGCCTTAAAAAAAGAAAAAAAAAAGTTGAAATTTACCTGTAGTTGTAGCCAGAGATTTCTTGTAAAAAACTTCCCCACCCAACAGTATTCTAAATTCATGTGGAAAAAATCTTGCAAAAATATAGAACTTTATTTCTTTAGAAAAAACAGGATATTATTAAAATATGTTATTTAATTGTATTTTTCAATTTGTTATTCATAAAATTATTAAAAATTAAGGACACTTTACTTATAATGCTAAAAAATATTCTTTTTTTTTTTCTTACATCATTACTAAACACATTACTAATATATTTCCTCATGAAATAGTGCCCGTTTTTTGAACTAGCATCCTGTCCCTTTTTCTTTCTAAAATGAATTATTATCATTTTAATAATTAAGGCTTAAAAATGTATAATATGTTCCTAATTAGAGAGTTGATTGTTTAATAATTAATTTGAAGTAATGTTAGCTATCTATATATATAAAAGAAAGTCTGAATTTCGTATTAATCAACGCGCAGCCAAAACTACTGAACCTAAAATTTTGAAAATTGGGGTAAAAATAGTTCTTATGGCATTGAGTGCCGCTAAGAAAGGATTTTCTAAAATTCCACCCCTAAGGGGGGTAAAAAAGAGAACGAACTTAAAAAAAATTCCTTAAAAATCTGATTTTATAGTTATTTTTCAACTGATAACATATTTTGGTGTATTTTTGTATGCTGAATCGAATGGTACTAACTAAATTCTTTTAAGTCCAATAGTTCGAGAGATATTTCATATTTTTCTAATTTGGCGCTATCTTTGGCGCCAAAAGCTCAAATTTTCAAGTAATAATTTCTAAAAACTCATTCTCTTCATTCTGTTACTATAGCAAGGGAATAAATTCAAATTGAATAATTTTTTAATCAATTCTTTTGGTTAAATAATTAAAACAACTATGTCAGTTAAGAAAAGTATTACAAACGCCTCAAAAACTAAAACTAAATTAAAAATAAATAAATAAATCTGTGGTACTTTTTACTTCTACGAACACCATGCGAAAATGTATGATATCGCGCCATTTATTTCAACCCTAATCGTGCAAACGATTTTTGTTACAAACCATGCCAAGCATTAACCTTTGCTATTTATTGAACGTGAATATTTTTTATGAGTATTATTCCATCGTAATTCCGTAAAACTTTTGAATTTGTTATTTTTTGAATAGAAAACATTTATTATTAATTATAACTTATTTAATACTGATTACTGACATAGATTTTACTATTTGGCAGTTATCTGATGAGGAGGAAGCTACAATAAAATTATTTTAGAAGTTAGGAATTATACATATAAAAATGTCTGTTCAAAAAACCATGAATGGCTTCATTCAAAGAATGAAATGTTTACTGTAGTGTGAAAAATACGTATTACGTACGCCATGATGCAGTAGTAAAATATATTTACAATTTGAAGACTGCAGTTTAAATTGACTATATTCTATTACTTGCAAAATATTTATTTATGCTTTTATTTTAAGTACTTATTTTTATTGATCTAAAAAACTGGTATGTAAGCATGTAATTTTCAAAAGATATATTTTTTAAATGCTCATTTTTTTATCAGCAAAATTATTTTTTTTTTTCAATTGTTTCATTTCGTTTTATAGACAATGGCATTATTTATACTTCGCCTGCGTAAATTACAAAATACTCTTTGATGTTGAAATAAAATTTTTTGGTTTAAGGTATTTTTCTTCTTATTATTTTTTCTTTTCATCATTTTAAATGAAATTAGTTATACATATATTTTAAATGTGTGTATTTTAAATGAAATGAGCAAAAGACATGTATGAATTAATGATGTCGATAAAACAAGAATTTTTTTATTTTATTTTTTTTTTTTTCATGGTTATAGTATAGTGTGACGAAATGTACACCTGAAAGCAGTTTTTTCCGCTCGGACTATGCATTGTTATAGTAACGTATATATTTTAAGAAATTAACAATTGTAATCTTGGAAACTAGCCGCCCTTGGTGACCAGTTTTGGTCTCCCTTAAAATTTAGGTTTGGGAAAGCATGCTAAGCATTGTATCGTGTTACTTTTATTCATAATTTAATTTACTTGAACGTTGAACTCCCTTAAATATAATTAATATAATCCCTCAAGCTAATATTAGTTTTTGTTGCATTAAAATATCTCAATTTGTTGATTTTCTGTAAATAAGTAAACCCTATTGCTTTACATTGGAAGTCTATGGGAATTTGACGAAATATTAGAGATATCGATAAGTTGGCGTCACTTTTGGTGATATATCTCCAATGTAGTGACAAACGTGGCTGCATTTGGCGACAAAACAGGGGCCCCCTATGGCAACCCCCCACCTTATAGGTATGGAGATGCATTAAATGCTGTTTAATGACTAGAAAATTAAGATACAAAAAGAGATAAACATAGAAGTCAAAATAATAAGAAAATAATGGTTGTTTTAAAACTGTTTTATAACTATTCAATGCTTATATTAAAAATCACACACAATTTTTTGACCGAAATTCATGCTTTTTTTCCGTTACGGTACATTAATCTAGCGTGGGCTTAGAACACGATTATGACTAATTCACTGCTTTTTCTGATACTTGCTAAAAAACGCAAGCATATGAATTTATTAAATGATATATAATTTTTACTCTGTTTGTTTTTAAAGTAAGGACAGCAGGAAAGAAAAATTGAAACATTATGTAATCTTTTTTTAGGATTTCTAAATGTATTACTTAGCATATAATCCTAAATTAATTAATTAATAATTGATAAAAATATACATTTTACAAAATATTACATTCTTCATTTTAGGTAGATTTCGTAAGAAATACTACCTATTGCAGTCGTTACCATGGTGCGACTTTTGAAAAATTCCTTCATAACTTTTCATTATAGGACCCCAGGAACCCAAAACCACCCCCACCTAAAAAGTTTATATATATATATATATATGTATGTATGTATGTATGTACTAAATTTTGTCCGCACGATAAAAGTCGCAATTATGCACGGATTGTATTCAAACTCGCCAAAAACTTTGAGATGGCTAATATCTCGGCGGGGATTGAAAATGGGCAAAATCGGCCCAAGGGAATGGAAATGGGGAGGGTTCAAAATTTTGAATACAGTCTTAACACGATTCTGATAAAACCAGCTCATACACAACAATGACAGGAAGAAAAAAATATTTTTCGTTATTAATTATTTATAGCAGTTGCCAACAATTAAAAAAAAGCAATAAAATTCTCACCACAACAATTGTTTTCCTATTGCAAGTTTTTCACGTGGAAAATTAAATTGAATAAATAGTTTGACGAATTGAAAACAAATTGAATATTACGTCATAAGTATTCTAGAGCAAGATTTCCGCTTGAAAACTGAAAATAAAATAAATAGCTTGATGAATTAAAAAACACAAAACAAAATATTGCGTCATATTGGAAATAAAATGGACCTCAGCAGGTGAATATGTAACGGCATGTGAGTTTGAAGAAACGTATTAAAACATGATAAAACCCCGACTATGGAAATATTAACTTATTTTAACACATTGAGGTTCTCTGAATTTGCAATAGCTATTTTTAAAACCTATTCCATATACATGCGTGTGCGTATTCGTGTATATTAGAATTTTCACAAAATGTTTAGCTCCTAGAGCTCATTTTTAGTGAAAGAACTGGGTTTATCTCTAATCTTGATTTAAGTTTTGGTGGTGAATTTAGTACTTAACTTCGAAATGTACCTCCGCCTGTAGGCCCGAGCCAGCAGGGATTTTTTTAATTTATTTTCAGCATTTTGTATTTCAAAATGTTTCATTGTTGCAGTTTTACTCATTTGGTATATTTTGGCGAGTGTTCATTGGTGCATAATTAAATCTATTGTTGTTCCAACTCGGATAAAATTGTACGAAGTACAGAAAATATTTGGTGAGTTATCACCTGAGATAGGCTAACAGTAAAATGCCTTAAAATAAATGTATTAATTTATAATTAATTTTTTCTAATATTAAAGAGTAGCATTGTCATTATTGACCTATAAACACACCTGTAAATATAATGTTTATAATTCTAACATACCAAGAAGTGAGTTAAAAATCAATTAGTGATTGCAAAAATCCATCTTTACATATAAAAACTAGGTTGACTTAAATAAAAAAAGGTGCAAAATTAGAATTACTGGTTGAGAAATAGTAAAAAAGACAGGCAATCGACCAAAATAGGAAGTTGTGAAAGAGGGAGAATTTACCGTAGCGAAGCGCGGGTACTCAGCTAGTTTAGTATAAAATGCAGTTAATAATTTTCATAAATGTTAAGTATCTCTAGTATTAATAAAGTTTTACATAATTATTACAATATTAATGTATATAACATTATTGTATAATACTACCTAATGAAACTACTAATTTGCAGTTTTTATTTCTGTAATTACAAACTAACAATTATAATTTTATCAATTAAAGTGTAAAAACATAGATTATGTTAGCAATTAGTGGTGTAATTGTTTTGGAAACCTAAAACTCATGATAGCTATTCAGTATTTGAACGCTGGGGAAAAAATCATACAAATCTGATTTAAATAAAAAAAATCTGATTTAAATTTAAAAAAAAAAAACGATTTTTTTTAATTTTTTTTTTAAATTATGATTTTTTTACACCTTAGTGGATGGTAACTGCGTAAATCAGTTTTTAAATGTTTTACGCGTTTTCATGTTTACTTAGTTATCTTATTTACGTTATTTCCCCCGATGTCTTGATAAAACATTTAGGAAGAGTTGGAAAGTGTTTTATAATCTATGCCTAACGCATGATATATCTTACTTGTTGTTTCTATTTCCCAGATCAGTCTTTTCATATAAAACATACCAAATCTAATTAGCCCATATTCACAAAATACAATATATTCGGGAATAAAAAATTTAAATAAATAGGGCTCATCATTTAGTTCTATAAGTAACAGTTGTATTAATGTCCGTTAGACTCCATGTTCGTATTTAAAAAAACAATGACAAATCATAACACATTAAAAAGCTTACACATTCTTAATATTAAGCTTGAATTCAAGATCAAGCTAACTTAATAAAAAAAGATGTCAGTTAATAAGCATTGTTTTTTAAATGGAAAATTAAAAATATTTTAGAAGAATAGGACTCCAAAATAGCGCTATCTTGCTAAAAAGTACGGTAAAAAGATAAAATTTTATATTTGAAACAAAACTTTACTTTAAAATTATCGTAGTTTTTATGACAAGAATCATCACAGTATTAATACTTGGACATTTTTCCAGAGAGAAACATTCGCCTTGCATACAATATTTCAAATGAAAATCAAATTTCAAATAAATTGCTTAAAAGGCGCAAAGGCCAACATAGTGAAAAATATCCATGCCGGGTCTCGATCCCGGGTCATCAGTATAGCGCACTGACATTCTACCGGCTAAACCACATGGAACGATACCCAGCCTGGAAATTTTCTCCTTATTACATGTTGGCAAGGCTACAAACGCCGCACAAGATGGAATATTTATCGTGAGCCACCGTCATGGGGCAAACACGAAACTTAATTAAACCAGCATCGATTAAATCTATATTAATACTTGGAATTTTTTCCAGAGAGAAACATTCGCCTTGCATACAGTATTTCAAATGAAAATCAAATTTCAAATTAAAATTGCCTTTTAAGCTATTAATTTGAAATTTGATTTTCATTTGAAATATTGTATGCAAGGCGAATGGTTCTCTCTGAAAACATTTCCAAGTATTAATATAGTTTCAATCGATGCTGGATTTAAGTTTCGTGCTTGCGCCATGTCGGTGGCTGACGATAAATATTGCATCTTGTGCTGCGTTTGTAGCCTTGCGAACATGTAATAGTGAGAAATTTTCCAGGCTGGATATCGTTCCATGTGGTTTAGTCGGTAGAACGTAAGTGCGCTATACTGATGGCCCGGGTTCGAGTTCCAGCATGGAATCTTTTTCACTAGTTCGCCTTTGCGCCTTTTAAGCAATTAATTTTAAATTTGATTTTCATTTGAAATCATCACAGAGTTTATGACAAGTTCGTCACAAATGACACATATTTCACAAATTGGTCACAGTGTGACTTCAAAACATTGTCACTTTCGTCACAGGTTCGTCACAAAGTTAATGCCAAAATAGTCACAAATGACACACTTTTCACAAATTAGTCACACCGTGACTTCACAGAGTGGTCACAATGTGACGTCACAAACGACCTCTAAAACGGCCATAACGACCTCACATTCTAGTCACTGTGACGTCACATCCACGTCACGTGACGTCACATCGACGGTCACAAAATCACAGTGTGACTTCACAACGACGTCGCCGTGACGTCACCATGCCTTACGGGAATTAATAATAATAATAATAAAGGAAAATAAATTTAAGTATTATTTTAATGTCACAATTTTAAAGATATTGTAGGTATGTAAGTTTAATTGATTAAAATTTTATTAAAATTAATTTTATTATTGTAACAATAATGACACACATATAATAATTTAAATAAATAAAATGAATAATATATGTTGGCAATAATAATAAAAAAAAAAGGTAAATTTAGGAATTACAATTTTTTTTTCTCTCTTTTCTCTTTTGGTTGGATCTCAGTTACCATTGAGAAATAATGGCATTCACATCACGGATGACACATTTGTAAAAATATTTTTTTTTTTTTTTATATAGTGTATAAATAATAATGATAAGAATAATGAGTAAAATTTTATAATATGACTGGTATAAAAATGATTGATATGTCAATAGATCATGATTTTTGAAATTGTATCAAGGTGATACAAAAGAAAATTTATGAGTCGTACTACGAAGTAGTGGTACAATATTTATATATATATATATATATATATAAAAAATAAGATTGTTGTTTCTGTAGAAAAAGACAGATATTCTTCTGTTAAATGAAATTATGGTGTTTTTATATATACGTGTATTATAAACATTTTAGGGGTATTTATGTGTGTAAAAGAATAATCTACAAAACAACTTCATCTGCTAAGAAATATTTTTTCTTAAATTTTAGTGCTGTTGTTTTTATGTATTTATGCAATTTAGAATATTTTCATACATATGTTGTAATATAGAGAAAATAGTATGAGATGCAAAATATTCTTTTAAGAGGTATAGGATCTATTTTGAATTGATATTTTGAAAAAGTATACATTGATTACTAATATTTGTTAAAAATGACTCAGACGCTGGATATAGATACACGTATTAAGTTAGTGTCACCATTTGACAATAAAAAGAAGAAAAAACATTATATTTTTCTTAGAGGAGTTTGATAATATTTTGAATTCGAAAGATATACAGGAAGAAACTAAATTATTGATTTTAAAGGCTAAAATTACTGGGGACGCAAAACATATTTTAAGTAAACAGATTGAAAAATATAATGAGACCAATTATAATTTATTTAAAAATAATTTGATGGAGTTATTTGGTACTAAACTAAGCTTCCTTAATGCTCAGAGCAATTTCCTAAATTTAAAACAGGCCGCAAGTCAAACGATAGAGGATTTCATTTTGGAGTTTAAAAAGGGTGTAAAATCTTATATCGAAAGTGCAGGCGAAAATGTGGATAATAAGGAATCGAATTTCAAAATTTAAAAATAAATTTTTCTCTTTTGGGTAAAAAGGTTGAAACAAAATTAATAACTTGCCTTTTTAAAATTCAAAATAATAATAAGAAAGGATAGGAAGATGGGTACGCCAATTTGTCTCAGGGTTACAATATTGAGCAAATGTGCAGGGCGCACCCGAAAACATACTTATAAAATTATGAAATGTGCTTCACAAAACTTCACTGGAGCAGTAAAATATATTTCTCTCCAGGCAAAAGTTATATATATATATTTTTTTTTTTCGAATATGAATTAGAAAATATAAAATCTTAACAAAGCCAAATAACATTAAAACTTAATTAATTTAATAGTGAATAATATTGGAGTAATTTAAAAAAAAAAAAAAAATCTGTCTTCTATAAGGGTAGCCTTTGCTAATAGCCTTACAATTTAGATGACAGAATTTCAGAATTACTCTGTAAAATGAGTAGGTGTAAGCTATTGGGTTCAGGGTAGTTAGAACAGCTTTATAACATACTCATATATATATATATTTTTCTTATATAAATATATGGTTAACAAGGAATAAATTATTAGTGCACTCTATATTAGAATAGCGGTCAGCTATAAGCCTAAATATAATAAAATATACAAAAAGTGCTAAGATTTATTCCGGTAGTTCAATTACAACTTATATGCTAAAGTCTAGAATTTAGACAGCAGGGATAAGTTTTATGAACAAAAGTGTTATAAAAAAAAATATAAAAAAAAGGATTTTGGTGTAGCACATTGGTTTTTTAAAAAACATATATATGTATAACAATGGACAAGGCAAGTTATTTCAATATGATTGCACACAAAATTATAGTAAACAAATACATAAATAATTAATTGAAGTAAAATTAAAATTTTCTCACCAAAGCCTTTCTGTATAGGGTGCAATTTTGGCCTACGGCTGGGTATGCACCAACACCAACAAAATATTTGTAGAAAACTTATTCATCAGTGGATCAGGGTGTTTGGTCATCACTTGGTAATTAACTTCAGGATTCTTGGCTGAAAAAGGAATCGAAGAAAAAATTAAGTATGGTATAATTACTAGATGTTATGCTCAGAAACAATAAAATTAGTAATATTATATTGTAAAAAGCAGCATTTTGAGTTTTATTTAGGAAAACTTTTGATTTTTAGGTTTTACACATTTATGGAGTGTCTAGCTCAGTGTATAGTTCCTAGATTTAATTAAAAAAAATAAATAAAAATATAAGTTTGTGTTGTTTTCAAAATAAATAACAAAGGTATAGCAATTAGCATTTACAGTTAAAATTTATGGAATTTTCAGCAAAATTAACATTAGACAAACATAGTTTATATTATATTTAACTCGATAAGCTAATTTACTTTTATTAACGGTATGCAATTAGAATTAAAGTAGGCTTAAATCCAAGTTAAATTAATTGATAACATTGTTGTAGTGTAAAATTTTATGTAAGACTATTATATTTTTATTGTATATATAAAAATATGCGAATTTAATAATTAATAAAATGTATTAGAAAAATTATTTAATATAAATATTAAATGACATCTTGCTGAAATCAGCAAGAAATTAGATTTTTTTTTTTAAATAAAATATTTTATAAATTTATGTTATTTTAGAATTTAAGCATTTTTTTTTCTTTACTTTCCCTTAGAATTAAATGCAATTCTAAATTTAACACATATAAATATACATAGGATTGATAAATTTGAGTGTGTGAGTTCATAATTTTTTTTTTTTTTTTTTTTTTTTTTTTTTTTTTTTTTTTTTTTTTTATAATTTGGCCAATTTAACATAAGGAAACAAAATAAATAAATAAATATATTTATATATATTGGCCTTATTTTTATTAAAATAGGTAGTATGGCTTAATAAATTTATTTACTTAATTTTTTTATAGTACGTACAGTAATTATTTTAAAAACTTGATCTATAAAAAAAAAAAAAAAATGGATGTGGTTGTTTGTGAGTATATAGAGAAGTTCTTTGGTCCGGCCGGGTACTCATAGATGGCTGCATACGATTTTACGTAGTAATTATCATTTGCTTTCGTATTTTTAAAATTATACAAGTGTATTAATAACATTGTTTTTTATAATTAAATAATAATTATTAATGTTTGATTAATAATAATAATTTATTATCTTTTATTTTTTAAAAATATCATTAAATTTTAGACAGTAGAATTCACATACGGAATGTTAATGATAAATAAAATTTTGAATAAATAAATTTTATTTCATTCAGTAAAAAAAAAAAAAATAAATAAATAAACAAATATGAAAATTTAACAATCTTTTAAGATAGAATTGTTGGCTAAATAAATAATAATTAAAGACAAAAAATTGTTCTCTTCTTCGCCAATGGCATTTTCTGACAACACTATTTAATAGTATTAAATGAAGGTGCATTTTTAAGGTCAGCGTAATGCATATTTTGCATTTTGAGAGGCCGTAGTAGTCATATTTCCGTGTTGTTTACATTTTAATAGTAAACAATATCATGAATCAAAATTTGTGTTTGTTAGAAAGGTCTAAAAATATACAATGTAATCAGTTAAAGAAAATTATATGCATTTTTTCTTAAATCCTGAAAGGCAATTTTATTTAGATCTGAACCTGACAGCATAAAAGGCACGCTCGCTTCAGTTGCAGTACGAGGCAGGAGAATTCAAATGCTAGAATCGCCATTTTCCCCTGCAAAATAATAAAAAAAAGCAGAAGGTTTACATTAGATATGATACAAATACATGCACTGTTTATACATAGATTATGTTAAAAATTACATACAGGCATGCACAGTTAGTTAAGAAGAAAGTATATCAAGAAATTATACTAATTAATAAGGTAATTACAAGCATGAAATGGTTTTAAATACATACTTTTGGAAGTCGTAAAATTTTGTCACAGCCCAAATCACCTCAGCAGAAAGTGATTAGTAGCTTGACCGACCCCTCGTTTTGGGAGGATGGGGGAAGGTCAAAAACTGGTTTTTTTCTCTTTTCCTTTTTTTTTTTTTCTACCCTGTTTTGATTTTAGTCTCGGGTGAAGATGGAGAGCATTACGTAATGATATATTAAAGGAGTGAAATAGCTTGTATATTTTGACGTATCATACAAGTTAGAAGTAACAAATAAATAAATAAAATAAGGTAACCAGTTTGTATACAATATTTTTCTGATTATGATTTGAATACATCAGATTAATTATGTGAAAATATAACATGTCATACTACAAGCATTGTATTTACTTTTATTCAGTATAAAATGTGTTTTAAATGAAACACTGTGTCATAAGGTTAGATGTGATAAAATGATATGTCAAATGTGTATGCCATTATTTTTCCTGTATTTAGGTTGATTTCGGCATATTAGTTTCATACAAAATTATAGCTTTGAATGTATTTTTGGGCACTTAAACTGTAAAGTTACAAAATTATTAAACATGTGTGTGGTAAAGAAAAAAGGCTTCGAGGAAGATGTCAGATTTTCAGTACAGAGGTCTTCTATAAATGTGAATGTCAACAGACAACTATGCTATCATGTGTTGAACTTTCTGTTATGAAAAATAGAAGAACTTCTTATAAAATATACCAGAACCATTGATAATTGAACATTACAGACTTAGCTCAAAAACTGTGTAGATACACAGTCATATGGACACGTACGTTCTTTTATGCTTTACAAAAGAAAAAAAAAAAAAAAAAAAAAAAAAAAAAAACAGCAATCAGTTTTTATTTTTTTTTCCTGACCACCGGGAGAGATTCTGGGCAATATATCACAATGATATGTTCCCGCACCATGTTGGTTAAATCAAAGTAAAATTGCGTAATTTGTTATTTCTGTTTGTATAAATATTTTTTATAAAATATAATTATGAGTGTAAAATTATAATGTTTATATATTTAAGTAAAATAGGAGTGTAAGTTCATACAAAAATTATTAAGTTGATTTTAAATATTAAATATATATTTTTTAAAAAAAATTGTTGTATTGTAAAATGAATGTATAATGTTGAATATAGTTCGGATCTCAGATAACAACAATAGCCAGACGCCATGGTGTCGTTTTATGACAAGCCAGTGGAAAGTGGTGTATAATTAGAAATCGTAAAACAGTAAAAATGTTGGAATAAATTTATGGCCTTAATAAAAGTGTTGGGATAAATTTATGGCTTTTCAGACCACCCAAACTTTAAGGCATATAATAATATTAAAGTATATGTAAGGGGCCATTTGCAGACTGTTAGCTAATAGGTCTATCGAAGGATAATGCAAAATCTTCTCACATCCAATAAGGGAGGACCAGACAAATAGTTCCACCCACTGCAAGAGTTGGTGTGCCAGAAGAAAAAGGTTTGAAAAAGGGAGTCTAAAAAAAGATGTCGAAGACGCAGGAGCTCTCCTGAAAGCCCATACAATGAATCCAAGAAGCCCTAGTAATGCCCAGGCGAGATGGATATATCGGAGTGAGCCTAAGCAAGCCTAATTGAGGATGTCTTCCTGATGTTGAAATAAAGTAGATTGTTCTACTGCGGTCCGTAGCTATGCATCCTGCCATCCCGAATTCGCCGCTCTGATAAGAAGCTGAATCCAGATGACATTTGGATATGATCCTTAGCAACGCGACAACTCTGAATTTGATGAATAAAGGCCAACATCCGGTATATGATATAAGGTATTGCCTTAATCTTTTTCTTTTACCACTTTAAATTATATGAGAAATTATAAATATCCTTTTATGATATTTTATGGTAGAGAGCAATCTGAGATCCAACAAAACCAATAATTAAATATAATTAAGGTAATTTAAAAATGAAAGAGAATTATTCTTTTTTTTGCAAAAAGAAAAATATATAATAATAAGAGTAAATGAAAACATTGCCTTTTTTTTTAAAGATTAAATATACAAAAAATAATGAGAAGCAAACAAAAGTGTTGCTTTCTTTTTTTTTTTTTGAATTAATATTATGTGTTTCTGTATATAGTTGTGTTCAATGTAAATAAAATATTTAATCAAGTTTTAAAAAGTTTCTGTAATTATTTAATTGATAATGTTTAAGGTGTGTCAACTTATTTTTACAGCTTAAATTTTAGTTTAATTCATAAGTGGAAGAGTTCGTCTAACTAATTCACAACGCAAACTCTTAATTTTATTCGTAATTAATTAAATTTAATAATTACAGTTTTACGCGGATTATAATTTAATTATATTAATTATTCGCGATGCTCTTCTACTAGAATTACGTAATTACGATCACTTATGTTATTTGAATTTATCTAAGGTATATAAAATTATATACCAATTTACTATGAGGTTGCTTGGATGATTTGGACCAATTAACAATTTTGGGTGTAAATTAAATAGGAAATAAACAAGTGTAATTGTCTGTCCAGCACTAAGTACACGAGGAGACAAATGGGAAGCGTTTAAACATTCTGGAAGATCATAAGCAGAAAAGAGAAAAAAAATGTTGTGAAGGAAATAGAGTTATTAAAGAGATGGGAGGCAGACTTTAGAAAAATTGGGCGTACTAGGTTTTACCAAACAGGTTTTTTCATTTTAAATGGTTGACTCAATAGATAATAAATTCCAACGTTAACATTGTTCACAATGAGAATTTAGTTTTGCTTCCAAATTTTCGAAAATTAGCCATCAACTACCTAAACTCTTAACAAAATTTTATTTTAAAGTAATTTCTACTCCATTTCACAAAATCGAATTTCAAATCTCAAACATAAAATAGACAGATTTTCAGATCAGGGAATTTCCAAGGTAACCAGCGAATGCGATGAAATGTATAGTGGTCAAATGAAACGACCTTTTAATGTCTGTTTGGGGGAGTATAAATCTAATGTTATAAATTGTGACAATAAATTTCTGGTATTTGTAGCTATTTTTGATCTAAAAATCACAATTTTAATTTTTTCCTATTCAGACATTCTCATTAATTTACAATCTAGATTTTTGTGAAGCTTATCATATATGAAAGAATTCTAATAGCTTTGTTGAAGATATGTCACTACACCTTCTAGCTCTCATTTCATTATTTCAACTACCCTTTTTTTTCTCCTTTCAGCATAAGCTATTCTAGAATGACTAAGTGCTTTCGTTTGCTGCTCGTATACGCAGGAACGTTTGACTCCGCTTTCGTTTTTCAACGATCATAACCATTTAGCCGTTTGATGTAAGTTCAGAACTGTGCCCTCGCGCTAGCATAATTCCATATATCAAACCTTATTTTTTTAGCTTTGCACTGATGGCGGATCTTCAAAAGCTCCGAAACAGCTGTCTGCTCCTTTTGTATGCAGCTATTTACAATTTTTGCTACTTAATGTTTTCCATTTATTTCTGCATATATCGGCACAAAGTTCAATGCTTTTGTTTTAAGTAACTGTTAGTTAAATAATATCTAGCACGGAAGAGTCGGCTTTTAATTCAATTTCTCAAAAATAACCCTATTTTTCAAAATTCAAGAAAAACTTTTTTTAACTGCATCGGAAAGCATTCATTTGCGATAACTAAAGATTAATATTATACTACATAATGGTATTTAATTAAAACTAATCTATACTTTGGAAAAATGCTTTCATATGTTCTGCAATTAAAATCACCAGTGCGAAAATTTCATTTAATAATTGTAAAGAAAAAAACAAAAATTAAATGTTCTTTCCACCTCTACCATAAGAAAAATGTAGCTACTCCATTCCATTCTTTTAAAAGTTCTGCTAATTCTACTTAAAACAGATTTTCCAACTTTTCGAAAAGAGAATTTGGCCAAATTAGTCAGCCGTATCCACGTTGGCTTAATTTTTGTCCAATCATTATTTTGTCGAGAAAATTGTCGATATTTCGCCAAGTATAGCCAAGCTCAGCAAGATTTTGAAACTAGCGGATATCACTAAGTAATTTTAAGCGTATGAAAGTAGCAACAATAGATACAAAAATTAAAGTAAATATGCGAGAAACAACGTTTTCCAAAACACTGAAATAAAACCTGATTATGGAAAAATCAGCCAACAGAATTTCAAACTACTACATTTCAGCGATTTTATTGGAAAAAGGTGAAACAAAATAAGTTCCGGACATATACATAGGTATTAGGGGCAGAAAAGTAAAAGAAAAATTATTTTTAATATCTAATTCTTTTGTACATCTGTTTGAATTTGAAATTTTCACGTTGCCGACATATTGAAACAAGACGACGAATGTAACTGATCAACTAACTCGGTTGAGGCCTTGATATTTTCTGTACATATGCTCAGTCACATTCAAATAGGTTCATAAGTACGAGTTCTACAGTACTAATAAAAATCATATATTTAAAGGTAGATACATAGATATCTATAGCTATAGATATATATATCTATAGCTATAGATATCTATGTAGAGGGAGACAGATATAGATAAGATAGGTAGATAGATAAATAGATATAGATATAGATATAGATAGGTAGCTAGATGGATATAGATATATACAAAGGGTGTTCCAAAATAACTGAGAGTAAAATCATAAAAAATCAATAAATATATTTACATCAAAAAATACATCATTCTTCTTTATAACAACTTCCTTCATATGATATGCAACAGTCCCATCGTTCAACACACTTTTCAAAATAAGTAGAGTAGCTGTTTTCTGGAAGCTGCTTGAAAGAAGCCTACACTGCTAAAATAACTTCAGAATCTGTTGTGATATCTGTCAGAATCACTTGTTGCGGACTTGATAAGGGGGTTCAAAATGATGCACCCAAGTTTCATCACCTATTATTACAGTCTTTAGGAAATTCGGATCATTTCGCATTTTAATCCTCTTATCAAGTCCACAACAAGTGATTCTTACAGATTCAGCAACTGATTCGGAAGTTGTTTTAGCAGTGTAGGGTTCTTTGAAGCAGCTTCCAGAAAACGGTTTCTCTGCTTGTTTTGAAAAGTGTATTGAACGTTGTATATCATCTGACTGAAGTTGTTTTGAAGAAGAATGATGTATTTTTTTATGTAAGTATATTTATGGGTTTTTTATGGTTTTACTCTCAGTTGTTATGGAACGCCCAGTGTATTACAGATACAATCAGATAGATACACACACACACATATATATAGATAGATAATATAGATATATATATATATTATAAAATTTAAATTTTTTCGCCAAGTTTAAAAGTATTTTGTATAAATTTCCCTTTCACGAATATTCCGAATATCATACCGGCTTATTAAATTAAAACCCTAGTCTATTAATCTCTATAAGTTCTTAATCCATCTAATAATATTTCTTCCAAATTGCGTAAATTTAAAATGACTGTAACTATTTATATTTCTTTAATAAAACCTTTTATTATTTAAATTCCTATTAAAATCCGCTGTTAAATCCCGGTATATGATATCCCCCTAAATTCTTTGTTTAATTTCTAAAATATTGTAATTGTCTGAGCGAAGCGAAGGCTAATACTCAGCGAAATATTACTGTCCGGACACATTACTACTACGATGGATATTAACGCAATTGTCCTACTAAAAAAAAAGGCTAATAAAAACATTTCGTCAAGCATAACTCAAAAAATACTTGTCGGATTTCGTTTCTGATTGCACCAGAAGGTACCTATGAGGGTCGCCTACTGAATGCACCTTCTATGAAAAATAAGTTCCAAACCGTTTAAAAATTATATAGAAAAAACTGATAAAAAAGCACAATTTATCTGCATACGTCACAGAAATTTGGTGTGCGTCACATTCACCGGTTGATGTTTTCGTAGACAACTGGTTTGAACACATGGAGCAAAAAAAAAAAAAAAAAAAAAAAAAAAAAAAAAAAAACGAACGCATTAATGTTGAATAGATCAGTTTCAACCACGTGATCACAAACCTTGCAACAACCCGTGGCAACCAGTTTTGGTGGGCAAACAAATAATAATACAGTACTCCGTACCACGGTGACCGTTTTTAGCCTGTTGTATAAAATCTGGCCTGTTGTATGACATACAATTGTGGATGATTAAAACAAAAGACATGAGTGTTTATTGCTCCGGGAGGTTATCTTTCTCTGTATGTCTGTCTGTCTATCATACAGCATGCAATTTTCTTTTAAAGGATGATATTATTATGCAGTAAAACCTCCATAACGGACACACCCGATTAGTGGACACCTCTATTCAGGGGGCATTTTTTCGATTACCAACCCTTAAATAACTGTACATGTTTTACTCTCAGTAGCGGTCACCTCTAAATAGAGAACAAATTCTGCATTCTCGGGGTGTCCGCTATTCAGAGGTTTTACTGTATATAATATTAATAGTTATTTTAGAGGGACACACAAAAGAATAAGAATATATGAAAGGAATATAAATGAAATTCGGGATTGGTAGATCGCTGATGGTAATGTAATTTTAGGATGTTGTTAGAGTCATCCGCAGCATGTTTTTAGAGTTTTGTTCATCTAACGAAACCCTACCTGTCTCACTCCTTTGTCTGTCTGTCTGTCCATCTGTCACAGAGCCCGTTCTCAGAAACTATACATGTCGGATACTTGAAAATTTGCATACTTATAGCTGAACAGCACACATCAAACGGCAAATAATAAAATTTTGAAAAAGTCTAATATTTAACCCTCTGGGTTCTAACTTGTGTATTTTAAGCAATTTTTCTAACTCAGCCCCTAATTAAGTTGGAGACATGAAATTTTGCATACTTATAGCTGAAATCCTCACATCAAACGACAAATAATAAAATTTTGAAAACGGTCTAATATTTAACCCACTGGGCTCTAACTTGTGTATTTTAAGCAATTTTTCTAACTCAGCCACTAATTAAGTTGGAGACATGAAAGTTTGCATACTTATAGCTGAACACTTGCGATAACACGATAAATCATAAAATTTTGAAAAAGTCATATTTAACCCTCTGGGCTCTAACTTGTGTATTTTAAGCAATTTTTCTAACTCAGTCCCTAATTAAGTTGGAGACATGGAATTTTGCATACTTATAGCTGAACACCACACATCAAACGGCAAATAATAAAATTTTGAAAAAGTCTAATATTTAACCCTCTGGGATCTAACATGTGCATTTTAAGCAATTTTTCTAACCTAAATATATTTCCACTAATTATGTTGAAGACATGAAAATTTGCATACTTATAGCTGAACACCTCACATCAAACGACAAATAATAAAATTTTGAACAAATCTAATATTTAAACTCTAATATTTTGTCTCGCGCAATTTTTAAATTTAAACTGTTTTGCAATACTATTTTTTGTTCATTTTGCATAATAAGTGTAATGTGACGCAATTTCTTCTATTTCAGACTTCTAACGCATGTTAATGAATTTATTTTACAATATCCTTTCTCTTTCAAAATTCACATGTAAATATAGTTTTAATGGCGTAATTTCCAATAAGTGCCTGCTTTTTATACCTAATTATTTAATTCTAATTTGAAGGTTTTTTTCTGTTTATAATAGTAATGTGTAATTTTTTTTTTTTTTTTTTTTTTTTTTTTTTTTTTTTTTTTAAAGCAAACATTATTGTTTGCGCTGTTTATATAGTTGGCAACAGTTTAAATTAATACCATTTTCTAAAATATGTACAAAATATCAGTCAAGATGGTGAATATTTGAATTTAAAATAGAAATAAAACCTCAAAAAATGAGTCAAATTAAAAAAATTAATGAAATCTGCACACCGGGATTTTCTATTGAATAAAATGATCTAAAAATGATTAAATTCACATGTATAGCTTTTGCTCCTATAAAAAAATTTTTAATGTAACGATTTTGTCCAACTTTAGCGTTAAATATCTCTTAAAATAATTCTTCGATTTGAAAACTGTATGCATTAGCGTGTTGATCAAACATTTCGCTATAATACCACCGATTTTCATATTTTTTGTATGCAATAGTTTTCTTAATATTAACGAAGAAAGACCTCCGCTCACAAAAAATTCAAAACCGGCGGCGGCTGTGGCAGTGACAGCGTTAGTTACTTTTTTTAGAATAGAGAGATATATAAAAATGAAAACTTGTCTATCTGTCTGTTTGTAATTCTATAAAAATCCACAATTTGGAAGCCAAAATTGTGAAAAGATACGTACATGTGTGTTAAAACAAGGCCAGGGCAACTAAAGTAATCCGGAATCGAAATAATTTATAGTTAATTTTTAATTAATAAAAAAACCCCAATTTAACAGCAATTTCTTATCAAATTTAAACATTTTTCGTTATAGCAGTTGCCAACAATTAAAAAACACAATAAAATTATTACTACAACAATTAATTTTCTACTGCAAGATTTCCACGTGAAAAATGAAAATGAAATAAATAGTTTGACGAATTTTTTTAAAAAGGTGAATATTACGTCATAATTTTTCTATAGCAAGATATTCACGTGAAATATGAAAATGAAATAAATGGTTTGACGAATTTAAATGAAAGTGATTATAACTTCATAATTTTTCTATTTCAACGTTTCCACGTGAAAAAGGAAAATATTACGTCATATTGGAAATATAAAGGACGTGGTGGATATAGTATAACGTCATATGAGTGTGAAAATGTATTGAAGCATGATAAAAACCCGATTAAGGAAATATTGACCTATTTTAACATTATTGCTCCAATTATAAATTGAAATAAGTTCATTTATAGCTGTATTCTTTTGGGTCTGTTATATACATTTATACATTTTTATGTAGCGTTTTCATATGATTCATTCATACAACAGTTCGACTGCTTTTTTTAATGTTTGTTTTGTGTTGTATGTTAAATTTTGAAATTGATTTTTCAGAACAAACATTCTTCAAATTCTGGGCAACGCCGGCACTTTAGCTTGTAACAGATAAATGGCTTTTGTATCTGTACATCTAATGCTAATATTATAAAGCGTTATAATATTATAAAGTATAAAATATTATTAATGCTTGTACGTTTGTGAGGTGTTATCTCTGTAACTACATAGCCAACTTAAAAAAAATGTTGGTGGCCATCTCTGCTCCGAAAAAAAGACTATTTTATGTCAGTGCAAGAACCTACATAGCTGCAGGAGCAAAAAAGTTCTAAAATTGCGATTTCTGTGATATTGATTGGTTTAGAAACTTTAAATTTCTTGCGGTAGTTACTTTTAAGATGTAAATACTCGTAATGAACGACTCGTAATGAATACTCTCTAAAAGGTTCAATTTGACGGATAAACGTAAAAATTTCTAGAAAGGTTCTAAACTATGATTTATTTGGAATACTGAAATTTTTGGGATACTGTTGGGGTTAGAAACTAGAACTTTGGTATGGTCGTAATTAATAAGATGTAAATGCTCGTTGTAGAACGAATTCTAAAAAATAGAAAGACTAAACAAAGCGGAAAAAGATCTAAAGATGATCTAAGTAACGAAGTACATGGAATTGTTAGGAATATAAACATGAAAATTGACATGGCTGTATTTATCATGCCGTAAATTCTCGCAATAGAACAATTTCTAAAAATGTCGCTATATAAAACAGTGCAAAAACCAAAAACTTTCAAAAATTTTCTATTTCTGTGTTACTGCTGAGCCCAAAATCTTGAAATTTTGCTTAGGGTTAGTTTTAAAATGTACAATTGTCTCTATGAATGGTTTCTAAAAAATTTAAAATTTAAAAAGATGAAATTAACGGAAAGCGATCTCAATTACCATTAATTTGGAATTATTAGGTACAGCAACTTTAAATATTTCATAATGCTGCATTTCCTCCGCAAAACATGCTATTTAAATGCAACAAAACACATAGATACCCACCTAGCAATAAATAAATTGTGTAAATATTAAATAAAGACCTGTATGAAACAGTGAGTAGGTTGCCCGAAAGTACTTGTTAAAGTGTTCCTTCTCTAGGCTTTTCTCTCTCTCGCCAAGGCCACTAACAGATGGAAGTGCCGTTTTAAATGTGATATGAATTTTTTATCCGATTCGTTTTTTCTAGACATTCTATCATAAGGTCATATTCTCAATTATCATTAGTAGCTTTTTTATATATTAACTTATTCTGGTGAAATTTTATAATCGGGATCATATTGGCGTATGTTAGCTTGCATGATTTCCTGAATAAATATGTATGGATTTGTAAATTACTTCAAATGACACTTTGACAGCTCAAAAGTTATGCAGACGATATATTCAGATCTTGTGTCATACTTTATGTTGTAATCATTGCCGATTTCTTTTATTTAATACATGCTAAATACAGCTCAACTTGTGCAGAATATGTTTGAAAACAAAACAATACAGCGTATGTAGTGGCCAGCATACACTCATCATTTAAATCCGATCGAACATATCTAAAACACACTCTAACGAAGAATTGCATGCCACTGTTGATGTATTCGGTACTTTGATACTATATTAGATTTTGAGGAGAGAATTCCTTAAATGTTATCGACAACCTCATTGCATCTGTGGAAAACAGATATTGTACAGTATTAACTATTCCGGGGGAGCACACACCATATATAGTCCATTCTTTTTAAACATCATATATTTGTCATTTAAAGTTACTCAAATTGGTGCGGAGCGTCTGATTATGCTCTTGACATCATTTAATACAGTTAAAATTCCGATATAAGTAATTTAGTGTTTAATTTTCTATTTTACTTTTAATATATTGCGTACCTTCAATTTTATATCCATGCATGGCTGTCTTGAATGGTTTGATTTCCCATTTTTTTAAACAGTGTATACGAATTTATATATAAGATTTTGTAATTCTACGATTCGTTTATTTTTATCATTTCAGTTTATCGCAGTATATGGACAATTAAAGATAACATCTCATTTTCTTTGCTTCCACATGTTATTATTAAATCTATGTTCTCAGTAATATCGCTCAGACTAATCCCTCTGAGGGAAGTCCTAGTTAATAAATTATCCCGACTAAAAACCTATTTATTTAAAATCATTCTTCTATAAAAAAATATCCAGGTATCAACTAAGATTTCAATGCTTGTTTAAAACTTACGCAGTAATAAATTCATTTTTCTTTTTGTTAAAAAATATCTGGTGAGAGAAAAGGTATTTTTAGCGCAGTCTCGACAGCAGAAACAAAAGTTTGTTTACACGTACGCGTCTGGTTTAAGAGTATGGAATATCCTGGAACAATCGCTGAGCGAGGTAGTATAAATACAACCAGCTAGCTGGATAAAAAAAAAATTCTCCAGAGAGATTTGCTGTTATTTTCTTGAGATGTTTTTGTATTCTTGGAGCTTTTAAGTACTTTGTGAGAGATTGTGAGTTGGTCAGTTTATAGAAAATGACCGTACGTCTAAGATAGCATGTTAACAAGTTTACGAAGGTAATAAGTGTCTGGAAGCATAATGAAGTGAAAAGGATTTTGAACTGAGTGTGGTAAAGTTTACTAGTATGTACCATCGCATCGAAATAAGTAGAATTGTGAATTATGTGTGGAAACAACTGAGAGGTGGAACAGCTTTTAAGCTAATTTTGATGTGAGTGAACTTTTTTATCATCGGTCGAGTGGAGCATTTCTCCCCTAAAGTCAAATTATAAGAATGCCAATAAAGTGGATTGCATTCAATCGACTGCATTTTTATGTTCCTCGAATGTATTATTCTCAACAACAAAATCGGCCTAAAACGCCTGTGCTGTTTATTAATGGAAACCCCCATAATTTTGATAATGCCTACTGCTGGCCGTCAAATTGTCACATATATATACAGATATAGATAAGTAGATAGATAAAAAGATATATATATATAGATTTTAATGTGTAGATCTTTATTTCAAAAGACGGGTTTGATCGATGAAAATGTACTAAAGGCTCTTTATTAATGAAACTACTTGAAAGATAATGATCAATCATAAGGTAGAGGGAGTTTTATGCATTGCTCCACATTTTCGGTTCCCAAACGGAATTAAAATACCAAAAAAGCATATATATACAGGGTGTCCACGTATAACCTGACCGATCTTTATTTTCGCAACCGTTGGTCCTAGATGCATACTTCCAATTGAAAAAATGGTTTAAATAAGGGGAAGAATTATTTTTAAAGCAATTTCGCTTAAGAAAAATATTTATTAAAAATTTACGAAATTTGAATTTTTATACGGTCTCCCGGTCCTATAAGTGATATTTAGTAAAATTGACTGTGACATTAACAAGTAATACAAAAAAAGTTCCACTTATCTCACATTAAAATTGACCGAGTTATGAAACGTCGAAATGCCACTTTTTTCCATCGGAACACAGATGATTTCGACCATGCTTTCAGGGATCGTATATAAAGAACTTAAACTTATTTCAAGGTATCTGTGCTTTGAAAGAAATCTTACAACCATTACGATTGAGTTAACTTTTATTAATTAGGTTTAAGATTAGTTAAAATAATTGTATTTTAAGGTATTTCTTATTTCGAGAGGATTTGAGGCTATGATTTATTTAACAAAAATGATGTTATTTTCATAAGGTTTTATTTAACTTGCAACGATCGTCTTTCCAGTTTAAAATTTGACTCGAACTTTAACTCACTTTCAAATGTCCGATCGAAGATAAATTTTACATAGGACTTAAATCCGATAATAATGTAATATTGTTATGATTTTCGACACTTACCATCTTATACATACTTATATTAGATGATAACACAAAAAAAAAAAAATGGGATAGATTACCGACAATAAGTTTAAGAAAGTGTACTACATTAGATAACATAAACCTGCGATGGTTGTGTTTTTTTTTAACTTTTAAAATTATGTAATAGATGTACAAATTTTTATTCAGTTTAATTGTATTCAATTCAATAATTTATTACATTTTTTGGCTTATACTGGGTTTCTTACAGTCAAACAACTCAGGGTTCGATGAGGTTGGGAGGGTTCGGGGATCAATTTTAACCTTGAGCTTTTTAACTTTGACATTTGTGATTGGAGAAAAATCCTGACGTGATGGTTTAAAATGAAGGTCATTTTCGGATTCAGCGCTAAAAAATACGTAAGAATTAATTTTCAAAAATTAAAAAGGATGGCACAACCCAAAATTTGAAAAACAGTGTAATCTAACAGCATTTTAAAATATGTCTCATTTTGTAAAGAATTGAGGCTGTTGTTTTTCATCCTTTTATTTAACAAAAATTGTGTTATTTGTATCCTCTTATATGTTCATTATAAATTGTATATTTTGCAGTAATACGTCAGAATGATTATAGATTTCACATTTATATTAGATTGAAATGTTAATTTTGCTCTCAACAATTTTTGGTTCTATCTGACGATTTTATAGATTTCTACTACATTTGTGAATGACCCTTATTTCGCAGAAAAATATACTCCAACTTTAAACAGCTATTACTCGGTCAGGTTTAATCGTAGAGTAAATTTGTCGAGTATGCATGATTATATCCGTCATAAAATCTCTCAAGGTCGAGCAAATTCACGCTGTTGTGTTGTGTTTCTTGGAGTTAGTTATAAGCCACTTTGAGCGGCCCATTTAGCCGCTATAACATGGAATGTAGTCTTTCCTTGAGTTTCGGAAAATTGAAGTTAAACTAAGATTAGTCGATTTTACTTCGCATTAATGATCTAACTATTAATTCGAAGAGTGATCACTTGATTTAACCCGACGACCACAATTATTTGAAGACAAAATCGCGTTTTGAATTTTTCCTATTCTTATTATGTCAAAGCAGTACGAAGTACTACGGGATTTGCAGGTTTTTATGCAAATTTCACTCGCTGCATACCGATTGGTAGACACGAAATGACGTAAGCCCTTCATTTCTGATTAAAAATGACTTACACCAGATGTATTTAGTTGATTCGTCAATGCTTGTAGTTAAAATGTACACACGGAACAGTACGTAGAAATGATATTACTTTATGACTAATATAATCGGAATGGGCGAGAGGCTACAAGGCAATACGTAATTAAATTTCCAAATGATAGCCATCCGTCTAAAAATGCGATTTTAAATATTGTAAAGCGCCAACGAGAAACGGGTAGCGTTAAAAAATATCCTCGATCTGGAAGCTCAAGTATGTATGTCTCTGACGAGGAGATTTTAGGATATGCTCTTGTGTATCCACAGTGTAGTGTTAGCGATATTAATGAAGCTTGTGGTTGGTGAAAATCTCATGCATGGAAGGTTTTAAATATACACCGAGTCCTTTCTTATCGACCACCTTAGGTACAAGCATTTTTGTCAGGAGATGAAAATAGACGGTTCGATTTTAGCTATTTCATTAGGAACAAGCAACAAATAGACTCGTCGTTTCTGAATGACATTCTTTGGACAGGTGAGTGTACGTTTTCAAGAACTGGTGTTGTGAATAGGCAGAATACATACTTCTGGTCTGTGCGAAATACGCATACGCATGTCATAGGACCAAACAAGCATCGAGTACGATGGTCTGTTAGAGTTTGGAGTGGCATATGGAAGAGAGCGTTAATGATGTCCTTTTTTTGGTGACATTTTAACAAGTACAAAGAATGTAGATCTGTTACGTGGACCATTATCTGACTTCTTAGATGATCATGTTTCATTAGCAGACCACACAAAGATGTGGTTTCAACATGCGGGGCACAAGCCCACAAAACAACCTCCTCCCGAACACTTCTACGTAGCCTGTTTCAAGATAATATCATAGGTTATGGAGGCTTAGTAGAATGGCCTGCTCGATAGCCGGATCAAGCCGGATAACTGTAAGGACCTGGGGGCTGTATAAAAGTTTAGATTCTGTAATTCTTCACTAAATTGTTTTCTCGCTTCAAACATTTTTTTATCTTAACTCTGCCTCTAATTTTGATCACTTTTGTACTTGGAAGTATGCATCTACGACCAACGGTTGCGAAAATAAAGATCGGTCAGGTTATACGTGGACACCCTGTATATATTATATTTCGCACCAAGTGCTACATCTTTCTCGCACTTACACTGTTAAAAATAATCTACTTAAAAATGAGAACCTCTATGTACTCGTTTTTTTTTAAGTAGAATTGCTTCAGAAACGAATACCTGATGTTTTCAAATATAAGTGATAATCCAGACTAAAAAGTAAGCTTGTGATTAAATACTAATATAACCTCTTGTTACTCTATTCGCATATTAAAGTTATTAATAGAAATTGTTTAGTGAAGGTATATGCTATAATGAACGTTATAGCGCGAATTATATTTAGGCTGCACACTTCAAATTTTCGAACTACATCTTGAAGAAATGTGTAACATAGTGCGGCAGACTACATCGGCGAATTGAGTACATATGTACTCATTCACATCAACACACCACGAATTCCACTTTTCTAGCAGAAAAATCTCGCCATGGATTTCGTGAAAAGGATGGAAAGGAGCCTGAATGAGGTGCCTGAATGCCCTCGTGAAAAGGAGCCTGATGGATTTTTACACGAACTTTGAAAGTAAGTAATATCATTTTACATTTTTAAGCAATAATCCTAAAATAACTGTTATTTATTCGGAATTTGTTTTCTGTATTTCAGGATTCAAGCTGAATCTGTAGTTAAAACGTTGCACGTGCTTGTATTCGGTAGCCAGTCATTGCATCAATTGAGAATCATAAAATTGGCGCATGCGTATCTGCAATAATTGAAGGCTACTTTTCATCTGCTCGAAGATCGAAAGGGAACAGCGCTTTTAAACTAAAGAAATTTTACAATTTAGGGTAAATGCACCGGTAGTGGGCCACGTACCTGTAGTGGGCCACTAACTTTCAAAGTTTAAAAACAAGCTCACAATCCATTTCAGAAAAAACGACTGAAAGAAATCTGATTAGTTAAAGTCCTTAAATGTTAACATTCCATAAACAGTTTGGAATAATTGTTATTTTCCTGTAGATATATTTGTTTATCTTCTGGAATGTCTTTAAACACAGATTTTTTGGCAAATCCTTAGTGATTTCATTTAGAGATAAGGTTTTATCTAAAGCGTTGTTTCTTGAATATTATGTTTTATTTTGAATTAAAGTGCCGTTGATATACTCGATTGCATTGTAAATAATTTGTCAGATTAGCTGAAAACTTAAAAATTGAAAATTATATTGATTTTAAAGGGTGGCCCACTTCTGGATCACAATTTCTTAAATTGTACCAATAGTGGGCATAGTGGCCCACTACTGGAGCACATGCCAAAAATTTTTTTTATGTTTAAATTATTTTAATTAAGTATTTTTTGAGGTTCTAAGACTTTGTATGTAATTTATTGAGTATTTTGTTCATCAGAACCAGTAGTGGGCCAGGGGCCCACTACTGGTGCACATGTGACCCACTTCTGGAGCAGCGAAAATAAAACTTTACTAAACTATCAGACATATGATTATTAAAAGAAATTAATGTCCAAAATAACTTATACTTCAAAGATTCAATACTAAAAAAAGGTTGAAATTTTTGAATCATATTTAAATAAACATTGCATAGAAAAACATGTAGTGTTATTTATGGATTGACATACTTCTCACATGTCTTTGAATCTAAGAATCTTCTGTTCGGCTAATGGGGTTAAAATGGTAGCTTTGCCCCGAAATTCCACATACCTAATGCAACCAATAAACATTTCTGTTTTACATACTCTTAAAAGTGCTTGGCAACGGGAAGTAGTGCATTTCAGAATAGCTTATGAAGGCAAACAGATGCAGAAACATGAGTTTCCACCAGTCCTAAAATCAGCACTAGATCGTTTAACTTCTGCAACCATTGTGAATGGATTCAAAGCAAGTGGACTAGTTCCATGGAATCTAAAGAAAGTAAATGTTGAATCCACACTAACATCAAAGAATGTGATAATATCACCAATAAAGGAGAGAGAAAGGGTTTCTTTCTTGGAAGTTCTTGAAGATAAAATTGGAGAAGAAAAATAAAATCTTTCTCAGAAAATAAAGGCAAATTGAAAGTTCTGTGGAGCAAACAGATCTTTACTACTTATGGTTGCAGATAAAGGAGACTTTGAGCATGGAACCAATTTCTCAGGTAATCTATCGCAAAACAATTTGGGTATAAAACACTTGAGTATATATTTTTACTATTATTTATTCCATTTTTACATTTTACTTGTTATAGGATACACCAGTAATATCTGTTGAGGCGGCGTACATTGAATAGCCTATTGACACTGTTGCTATTGAAACTATTGATCAGGGGCAAAGAGCAATTGTTGAAGATGCTGAGGTGAACCTTTTCATTCAAGAAGGATCAACTGTGACAGGGAGCCATTCAGTGCTTTCAAATGATGGGCCATCTAGAAATGTACCATCTCCCTTCAAAAGAGTTCTGTTTTGGCCAGAAGGAGGAGATAACACAAAGAAAAAGAGAGAAAATTCCTGCAGTTGTGGCTTCCCCCTAAATGTTTCAATATTATTAGAATAGAGAAGGCCTTAAAAATGCTAAAGATACAGAAAAAGAAACTGAAAGAGAAAAAAGAAAAATTCAAAAGGAAGAGTTAAAAAAATAGCCGATGGGAAAAAAGAAGAGTCAGGAAATTATCGCCCCAGTATGGTGCCTCTCTTTCATTGTAAGTTTCAACCTAAAGTACTCTTTGTAAAAAATTGACTATAATCCCCTCTCACATTTTGAATTATTTTTCGTTTTTGGATAAATCATTTTGTTTTGCAGTCATTTCAGCTTTTAATCGTCCTGTTTATTGTATTTGTCTTATTATTTATCACCACTGCGAAATAACAAATTGGGCGGATTTTTTTAAGTTACAAAATACAACAGACTGTTATTTAGAGAAAACAAAAACTATGCATTTTGATTAAAAAAAAATTTGCTAAATTGTCTATATTATTGTGGATAAAAACTGATATTTTTTTTCTGCCATTTGTATCATTCTGGTACAAAACACAGAAAATGAATTTTAATGTCAGAAATCTCTGAAAATTCATAAAATTCATTGTAGCACAATTCATAAAGTCTTGATCACATAATATGGGAATATTTACTGTTTAACAAGTGAAAGCATGTAAGCAGATTTTCTAAATATAACTTATAGATCACAAAAACTGTACAAAAAATTAAATTTCGTAACATTAAGAAAATGCAACTATTTTGATGGAAATGGATTTTCACATGATGAAAAACATGTGAAATAGTTCAGCAATTAAAACTATACCTCTAAAACTAAGCTTCTTGGAAATTAGCTATATTTAAACGATACGAAAGGACACCCTGTATATAATCTAAAAAAATTACTTTGCAGCTTGTAGGATATTAGCTTTTATGTAAAGTGAGATAAAATAAAAACTGATTTACAGAACAGCTGAGGCCCCTGATCTGCAGATTTACTAGTGAGATTATTTTACGTAATCATCTAAACTTCTATGTATGATTTCATTATTGTTAACATCCTAGAACTGTAAAAAAAAAGTATAACTTCAGTATTTTCACACTAAACTCAAAACTGGAGTGGCCCACTTCTGGGGGGCCCACTACTGGTGCATCAAAAATTTACTATGTCCACTACTGGAGCATCGAGGAAGGTAACTTTTTTATTTTTCATTTTTTCCAAATAATATATTTTGAAACTTTGAATGTTTATTCCGATACATGAAGGTTAGGACTACGTTAAAAAAATATATATCATTTAGAATTCATAAATACTAATTCATAAATTAATAATACTAAGATAAATGTACTTAACTGGCCCAATACCGGTGCGTTTACCCTACAGTTTGTGGATCATTTTAGATTACAGCCTGTTCGCTATAGGTCTCAATATACAGAACACCCCTTCAATTTTTAAACTACAATTTACGGAAGTTTTAGAAGTTCAATTAGATGATTATTTATTTATCATTACTATGGAGTAGCAAATAGGACAGTAAAATAATTAAAAAATAAAGAGCTGAGACTTTTTTAAACTTTGTGAAGTTTATACGGGAAGGAGAAGGGGAAACATATTTTTTGGGGTGAGGGGGGGGGAGGGGCTGGACGGTAGAAAACATATTCAGATGAGAGATTATTTCTTATCACAATAAAGATACAAAACAGATTTTTATTTTATTTTATTTTATTTTTGGAAAGTGGGGGGGGGCTGAGAAATGAGTTGATTAGATGATTGCTTAGTTATTTATCATTGCTAAAGATTTAGAATTGGGGCAGTAAAAAGAAAAGAGTTTTAAAGACTAAATTTTATGCGCTTAGTAAGAGTGAAAGTGGGAAAAAATGTCAGTGTCGGTGCAGGGATAAATGTAAAATTATATGATCAATTATTTACTGTTACAATAAAGTAACAGATGTAGTACATTTTTTAAATCTTTGTGAGCTGAGTAGGCAAAGGGGGGATAGCAGATTATTTTTATTTTATTTTTTTGGGAAGGGGGGGCGTGGGTTATTATATGACTTATTAATTATTTAACTGACTAAAGATTTACAAATAGGTAAAAAAAAATAAAATCAGAAGTTGCAAAAACTTTAAATGTTATGGGACTGCTAAGGTGCGGTAAGGGAAAACGCCAATTTCGGGTGGAGGGGAAGGAAATTTTTTTATGATCTGTTATTTATTGTTACAATAAAGTGACAATGGGGCAAGAATTTGTTAAAAAAATGGGTTTTGTAATTTTTAAACTTTGAGTATTGTGATTGGGGGGGGGGGGGGGATAGCGAAAGTGAAATTTTGGGAGAGGAGAATTTAACAGATAAAATTTTAAGGAAATGATTGTGATGGAATGAATTGTTAATGCGATTTATGATTGGTAATTTATTATCACTATAAAGTAAGAAACAGAGCAGAAAAAAATTTAAAAAGATGTAATTTTTTAAAACTCCTTATAAGGAGTTCCCTGATTCGCTTCCCTGATTAGTTTTGGGGGTTCATTGGTTATAAATGGGGGTACGGGGGGTTAATTTTCCCCCTCCCCTTAACTTACATAAATGGATTTTTCATGCAAAATTATCAGATTTTGTTCAATTTTGGTATGCCGGTTAATTCTGGTATGGAGTTTTCCTTATTTGATTTGGAGATTCATTGTTTAAGTATAAAAGGGGGATCGGGGGGGGGATAATACCCGCCTTAATTTAGATAAATGGGTTTTCTTATCCGATTTGCTTCAAATTTGGTATTCCGCTTTACTATGATAAGGCGTTTCACTGATGATATTTCGAGGCTCATTGGTTAAGTATAAAGATGTCAAACAGAGGAGGGGGGGGGGGGGTAATCCCTCTTAATTTAATTTTCGAAAGGCATTATTATTTGAAGTAAGTGTGTAATATACAATTAGTGTGAATAGAGTGTGAGCTCAATGCCACCAGTTTAACTGGGCACTTTTCTTTTTTATCATTTTCATCTTCAAAATAAAATATATACATTGGGTTTATTCGTCAAATTTTATATTCAAATTAACGAGAATTAACCTTTTTACAGAATCCTGGGGGGGGGGGGTTGTTTTGTTTTACTAGATTTTTTACTGTTATAAAATTATATTTACTGTTATAATTTTTTTTTCGTTATATAATAATTTTCACTTTTATATATATATATATATATATATATATATTTTTTTTTTATTTTTTTTTGTATAACTATCTCTGCCTTCTATATTTTATAATGTGGCAATAAATCATACCAATCTGAAAGCAGAAAATATTGTTTAAGGGCATAGGGAAGGGGCCGCTGATTGGAGCTCAAGGAGTCCCCATTTAAATCAACACCATTTTTTAAGTTCCAGGCGTTCTTAATCATCTGATATTTTCTGTCTTATATGTTTGATTATTAATCTCTGACAAAACTACTCCGTAGATTTAAAAAAAAAAAAATGTTATAATATTAATTTAACTTAAAATAAAAATGAAACTAGTAAATCTGCAGGTCAGTGGCCTCAAGCATGAGTTATTTTTAATTATTATAATTAAAACTTTTAAATTCTCCATTTTCTCAATAATTTAGTAATTGTAATTAGAGAGAGCTTCCAATATATTATCACAGAGACTTTCCATGTCCATTTTGATTCACATTTTTTATTTTAAATCATCTATCAAAAATAATTTATTGATCTTGTGATAATGACAATAATTAATTTAAGCAATGATAATTATCATTAATATTTTATTAATTATTGATATCCTAATTGTAAAAATTCAATTTGAAAATGACGAGTTTGTTTTATTAGTATGCTTTTAATAAATTCTGGTTCTACATATCTATTCATAAGAACATATCTATTCTCATAATATCATATCTATTCATATCTATTCATATCTATCGTTTTTATGACCATATTCATCAATCATTAAAATTACATTGGTTTTGTATCAACGAAATTTGAGGAACATTTTCACTCATAGATAGTAAAAAAAAAAAAAAAAAAAAAAAACGAAAATATTATAAATATTAAAAACTATACAGTTTTGTAATTCTTTATATTAGAAAATCGGGTTGCCTGAATGATAATAAAAGTATGTTAATTGGTTATTTTGGTGTAATTTAAAATATGGATTTATATTATATTCATTTAAATTAGTCTAACTATTGTTTAGCAAATCTATGAAGTAAAAATTAAGTCCTTACTTACATTTCTTACCACTCCTATTTTTTTATAATAATATTATTTAATATTTTCCTAAAAGCTAATTAAAACTTGTGAAAAGAACATTTGATGTCAAATTAAGACTTCATTTCCAATAAATAAAACCAGCTAAATATTTTAAATGTAAGAAATTTAAATAGTTTTTTGGAATTCTTTTTTTTAAATA
Organism: Maratus speciosus; assembly: GCA_963932465.1. Classification (NCBI taxonomy): domain Eukaryota; kingdom Metazoa; phylum Arthropoda; class Arachnida; order Araneae; family Salticidae; genus Maratus; species Maratus speciosus. Next base: position 354,155,309 of record OZ010788.1, on the reverse strand, counting down.
TCTAGCCTTACTCATAATAAAACTTATAGTAGAGGCAATAGAGACCGTATAGGGGCTCTACCTAGCAAAATTCATGGTACTTCTGGAAAAAGGCTTACAGTATGTTTTTGGGGTCGCTGATTTCGAATTTAAAACTTCCCACCACAATTTCCCCTGGCACCCCCCCCCCCCCCCAATTTTGGTAATATGCCCCATAAAAAGGTTTTTTTTAAAATAAATTTTTTTATTGTTTTAGCGGAAACGTATCTAGAAATTCAGAAAGTAGACAAAATTTGTAACAAATTTAATATATGACATTATGACTTAGGATGAAGGGGAAGGGGGATCTGCCTCGGAACATGCGCGCGGTGCTGCGTGATCTAAGTTGCGCAATTCCACTTAACCACTCAAAAGTTTACATGCACCCTCCCATCTCCCCTCCGAACTTTCTCTATAAGGTTTACTTTAATTTTTTGGGGTCGCTGAATCCGAATTTTTAACTCCCCCCCAAAATTTCCCTCCCGACCCCCCCCCCCCAAATAGTTGTTTTTAACTTAAATTTCTTATTGTTTTAGGGGAAAAGCATTACGAAATTCAGAAACTAGACAAAATTTGCAACAAATAGGATACATGAAATTATGACGTAGGATGAACGGGGAGGGGGAGGGCTGCCTCTGAACATGCACTGCGGCGATACGTGCACTAAGTTATGAAGTCCAGGCAATAGGGGATTTTACCTGGAAAAAATAATGCTAGTTCTGGATTTCGACTCACTTTATGTTTTTTGGGCCGCTGAATCCGAATTTGTAACTTCCCAACAAAATTTCACAAGGAACCACCACCACCCCCACCTAAAAAAATTGATTTTTTGAAAAAAATTGGTTTTTGAGAAAAGCAAGCGGGGAATGTTCCGAGGCAGCCCCCTCTCTCCCCGTTTATCCTACGTCATAATGCCATATATCCTATTTGTTGTAAATTTTGTCTAGTTTCTGAATTTTGTAATGCTTTTCCCTAGTTGTATTACCTTATTTATTATATTTCCCTATTTTCTGATAGTTGTTAATAACAACTATTTTGGTGGGTTTTCGGAGGGGGGCAATTTGGGGGGTAAGTTAAAAATTCGGATTCAGCTACCCAAAAAACTTAGTAAAAAAGTAAACCTTATAAGGAAAGTTCGGAGGGGAGATGGCAGGGCGAATGTAAACGTGTGAGTGGTTAAGTGGAATTGCGCGACTTAGTCTACGCAGCACCGCGTGCATGTTCCGAGGCAGACCCCCCTTCCCCTTCATCCTAAGTCATAATGTCCTATATCTAATCTGTTGCACATTTTGTCTACTTTCTGAATTTCTAGATACCTTTCCCCTAAAACAATAACAAAAAATTGATATTTTTAATAAAAACCTTTCTTGGGGGACATTTTACCAAAATTTGGGGGGTTGCCGAGGCAGATTTTGGTGGGAAGTTACAAATTCCGATTCGCGACCCAAAAATCATAAAGTAAGCCGATTTCCAGAACTATCATTAATTTTGCTAGGTAAAATTCCCTATTGCCTGGACTATTATATCAATTTGAAAAGTGTATCTTGTTGAGAATTATGCATTTGAGTGCGATTTGTAATGTGTATTTGTGTAATTAAAAAAATTGTAGTAATAAAAAATGTTTTTTATTAAAATGAAAAATATTGTAAATATTATTATGTAATTAATATTTATATTTCTTGAATTTTAGGATTTCAATAATTTCTATGGAGCAATAAAAGTTGTTAATTTGTAAACATCGTTGAAAATTTCGGAATAAATTGAAACATATGTATATAATTTTATTTGCTAAGATGGATGAAAAATAAATACTTGCTTTCAAATTAAATACGAATGTGTTGCTTGCAGTTTCTTATAAATAATAATTTCATTAATGTTAGCCCATTTAAAATCTAATTAAAGCCATTTTGCTTTTATTACATTCAAATTGGTTTTTTTGGCTAACAATTAAGACTAATTTTTTAACCCTTTCTATGACTATGTTTTAACAATTTCGTTACTGAACTTTTTTTTTCAATTTTTTGAAACATAATATAATAAATAATTATAAATAAAATTAAAAATAGCTACCCCATTCACAGAAGTTAAGGTTCACTGAAATTTAACAAATATTTGATGAAATCTACCGAAAGTAGTTATTTTGCATATTTTTCATAGGACACTAGTCTGAGGAAGATTTTTTTAAGACTTTGGAAAATGTCGTGTTACAACCAAACTAAACAAGCATAAAAACTTACTAGTATTTTTCTTGATCAAGGATACCAGTAGCGAAAGTGTTATTTAAAAAAAAAGAAAACTAAGTAAAACTGAGATTTCCCTTGAGGAATAACATTTCTCCTTAGAAAATACATAATTTGTTTCATAAAAAGTTAGTTCATTATAAAGTGAAGTTAGTTTTTGTTTAAGGCAGAATATTTTCCTCCTGTTCTTGCAGCTATTTCAAAAAATAGATTAGCTAATATTTGCTACCGACAGAAAATGGAAAGTAAAATGTTTTGAATGTAGAATTTCTAAAGTATGAGAATTTATGATTTGAATATCAAACCAGAATGACAATTAGAATGTATGGCTCTGTGATGAGTAGTGTAACAATAGCAGTACTTTAGTGCAAACTTGCATTATTGGATGTTATTAAACTTCTTTTAGCCAATACATTCTCCATTTTACCCCTTTGATGGAGGATAACCAAAAATAGCCTAACAAAGGAATGTACAAAGAATGAATTAACCGAACTATAAATTTTGCTTTTAAATGAGACACATGAATATTAAATATTTAAAGAAAAGATTTGAAAAAATGTTTTAGTAGGCAAATCCATGTTATAAACATGCATCACGCATAAATTGTGAAACACTTTCCAACATAATGAGATAGTTACAGTAAAAATATGTGCATGTTATTATAAAAAAGAAAAAATATGCAGCAATAAAGTTGCTGATGGGAATTTTTGTATTATGTGTAAATTATTATGGGGAACATCTGTTTCAATTATAAAATTAAAATCTCATACTTTCATTTGTCATAATTATGTGGTTCAACATAGGGCAACAAATCTGATTATTCAAAAATTTGCTAATAAAATATATTGCCAGCGGCTTCCACGTTACACATAACCTAATTATTTAAATAAATGCACTGCTTATACCCAAAGTGAGTATATGCATCAAAAAGGTAAGTTTGAAATGCATATAATTTGTACCATTTTTTACCCTAAAAAAGTATAAATAGTTCTCATATTTAAAACTTTTAAAAGATTCATAAAAGAGTTATGTGTGTATTTAATAAATGAGTTTATATATAGCAGAAACATTTAAAATTTGAACCCACATGTAATCGCTGTATTTTCTTGTATGCATTTATCTAGGAATACAAAAGGTTTTCAAATTTGAAGCCAAAAATATCAATGTTAGATTCATTTATATATTCAAAAATAAGTAGATACAGAAAATAAATTTTAGATTCGAGGCCAAATATATTCATTATCGATTCATCTGTGTATTCAAAAACTAGTACTTAAAAGAATAAATATTTCAGATTGAAAAATTAACATAATCATAAATGGTTGATAAAAGTATTCGAATACGAGTACATATAGAAAGGAAGTTAAAATTTTAAGCCAAATATATTCAGTAACGATTCCTCTATGTATTCAAAAATGAATATGTAAAATATACATATTTCATATTTAAAACTGAATACAATCATAATTGATTCATAAATGTATTAAAACATGAGTACATATAATATACATATTTCAGATTTAAAACATAATATAATTATAATTGATTCATAAATGTATTCAAAAATGAGTACATATAGTTCATACATTAAAAAATTGAAATTGTGTATACTTAAACTTGATTTATAAATGTATTCAGAAATGAGTACATATATTTTGTATTTTAAGTCTAAATACTCACGTTTGAGTCCTATAAGTACTCAAAAATATGAGTATGTATGTTACTATACATATTTATGTTCGAGTCTCTGTATGTACTCAAAAATGAGTACACGCATTTCTCAAATTTAAGAGTTAAGCACTCGGAGCTATTAAAAGATCGGAAAGTACTAAAAAATGAATACATTTTTCTTATTTTTAAGTATCCAGTTTCAACAGTGTATGCCGGGTTACCAGTGGCATTTAAGATTTTTTTTTTCACTTCGAAAAACAATGTACAACACCAAAACTTTTTCTTTCACTCTAGCGCTTCTGTGAAGTGCGTTATCTAATACTTGTTTAAGGTTTATTTAATCTAGGTTTCTTTTTAAGTTCTATTTAAGGCTTGCGTCTTTGACATCAGCTCTTGCTACAAGCCTGGCTTGGGACATTTAGCGAGTTGTCAGAGCAAGAAACAGCTGACGATCTTATCATCAGTTCATGCATGATTTCCTTTCTATTGATAAAACAATATTTAAGAAAAAGAAATATCAATTAAAAGTCTTTGTAACTGCAAATAAAACATAGGTCATAAATTCAAGAACACCCTGTCTAAGATCTTATTTCATTATTTTGTTAATTCTGTCGCTTTCCACTTTTTTATTTACTATTGAGAAACATTTTTAACCAAAAATGAACTACTTAACCTTTAGTAAAAATGTCACTTTCCATTGAGAAAATGTATGTGGAGTAACACATTTTATCTACGAAAGAAACATATTTCACATTAACATTGTTTAGAACAATCTGAGGTGGCATTCAAACAAAAAATTAAATCGGTTGTCTATTCTATACAGATAATGCAAAATTTCTTATATTTTGTATAACTTAAACATATGAAATTTAAAAAAGCGTCTACAGATTATTACGATTTTTATTTAATCCAATCCTTTAAACAGTACTTCATATTTTAAAAACTGAATTGGCAATTAACATTTTATGGTCCTTTCCACACTGACGCATTTTGTATTAGTATGAATGTGAAAAAGGAGAACAGAACGAAAAGAAATTAGTATGCAGAATAGTTTTAGACTTTAATTTTCTACATGAAAAGAAAATGCATTAGATTTTAACTTTCAAATTGTCTCTTACCTTAATAGAATCATCCTTCGCAAGCAAGGAAAATACACACAAAAACTTCTGAAATGTAAATCTTGTTTCAAAAAAATTTTAAAATGGCCAGAAAAACTTTAGATGATATTACCTTTAATCCCGCACTGTTTTAATATCTCCCATATCGCTATCGGCATAAACAAATAGAGAGAAAAGAATAACTTGTATTTGAAAATCTAAAGTAAAACATATGATTGACCGCATATTGTTATGAATAAATGTGTGAGAAATGATTTCTGAAATCTGCTTGAAATTCTTATTACTTCAGTAAGTTATGGAATATTTTGTGCATCTATATGAATTTGCGTTCATATCTATGCTTACGTTATGCGAAATATGATTAATCTTCGGAATCCAACGCTATATTATTTATAATGAAATTGTATTCGGAAATCGATATTAAATTTAAAATTTTCACATTAATCGTGTATTGTCATCTTTGAGTTTGATTTCGGAGGGGAAAAGCGCAGGAGATGCAGGAGTTTATTTTCGCAATTGTATAATTCCCCGTTATTAGGTAATGGGAAGTATAGCTTTCTTTGTTTAGCAAAGTTTGAAGAAAGAAAGTTTTGTAAACATTTACTGTCAACGGCTATTTTTCTTAATTTTTATACAGACATTAAAGTAAATAGGATACCCAATTTTATATTATACATTTTTTAAATGTGTATTTATGCATAACGTCCGAACCCATGGTTCGGTTTGAACAATTCTTTTTTTTTAATTAGAGATAGATCCCTTTGTAGTAATCATATGTAAATTATATTAGGATCTAAAAAAAGTATGTTTGTCTGTAAGCGTTTTAGATATAAAAAATAAAACGGTGGAATTTCAGAACATTATAAAAAATTAAGAGTTGCATACAGTAAAAAAACTATTTATCTTAAAATTTGTACACTGTAAACTGAAATGTCTTAAATTCCAACACTTAAGTGTCTGAAACGCAGTGTTCAATTTTCAGACGTTTTAAAATGTCTGAAAATTATCAGACACTTCTTGTGTCTAAATTTCAGACACTTAAATGTCTGAAACAAGTGTGTTCGATTTTCAGACGTTTTAAAATGTCTTAAAATTTTTAGACACTTCTTGCATCTGAATTTCAGACATTTCAAGTGTCTTAATTGCGGCCATCTTTGAGTCGTTTTTTTCCCCCACCAATATGAAGCCATCTTTGACCACTTTTCTTTCTAAGCCACATACGCAGACATATTTGACCACATTGAAACATTTTTTATAAATGGGAATAATTTGTTACCATAAAGCAGAGCTGATCGCAACGTGGGAAAACTGGGAAGCATCTCTGCCCCCTGATTTTAGGGTACCCCAAATTGGGTACGAAATTTTCATAAAGCTGAAATTTTAAATCACTTTTGAACTTATGACGATTGTAATCAGAATTTTGTAGTTTCGAAATAGGATAATATATATTCATCTAAAAATGTATTTATATGATATCATAGATGAGCGTATCAAAAACGTTCATTAATTTCAGTGAGAACTTCAAATTAATTTTACTCTAAAGATCTAGTATTCATTCGCCCCCCCCCCCCCACCGCCTTCATGTACTGTTACAAAAAAATAGGCCTATTTGATGAATATATCTTTTTCTTAACCTAATCATTTTCTAAAAGTACAAAATATTTATTAAAATAAGTATAAGATCAAAACAAATTTAAAATATCAGCTTTATAGAAATTTCATACCAAATGTGGGAGCACATAAGGCTAAAGGCACACAGAAACAGCCCAGTTTGTCCATGCTGCAATCAGCTCTGCTTTATGGTAACAAATTATTCCCATTTATAAAAAATGATTCACTCCTTCAGAAAGAATCTCATCCCTGCTTTGTTGTACAATTTTTTTCCATTTAAATTAGATATTCCCAGTTAATTAGTTCAAGCATTTTTATTTCTGTGTTAAATAAAATCTAACACTAGATTACACAAAATTTTCAGTATAAGAGATCCCAACATAAAAAAAAAAAAAAAAAAAAAAGTATGAAACTCATACTTTTTTTTTTTTTAATGTCCATTCGTTTTTGTAATTATACTATTTATACCACCTGTTTACACTACCAAGAAATATTGAAACATTTGACAACAGCACATTAAATAACATAATGCTGAAAGACATTCAAAATACCAGTTTTACAAAAATTGAATACCAAATTTGGGGCCGCCAAAATACAAAGGGGAGGGGGCACCGCCCAATTTGCTAATGCTTTAACAAAATCCTGCGTCTGCAAAAAATCAAACCCAACGTTATGGTTCGTTAAATAGAAGTGACGAGAATTCGGGAATCGGAAGTGTCCGCTAATGAACATTCCCGAATACCGGAAATATCGGTGTAGCGAAAGCCTTCTTAAATCATACTATATTACTCTAAACGTTCAAAATATTCATTATAATCAGTCTAATTCCGAAAGATCTTCAAAATCGCAGATTTAAGAAAATTGTTTCCCTCCCCCCCCCCCCAACCCAATAAAAAAAGAAAAAATCCAGGCGGGGGAGGAGTGACCCTTAGCCCATGTTTTAAACAGACCCAGCGTTCTGGAAGAAGCCTTATGATTCGCTAAATAGACGTATTCCCTATTCAAGAATGTCCGTTACGCAAGTTTTACTGTATGTATTTAAAGTAAAACCTCCATAACGGACATTGCCGAATAACGGGCGCCTCTATTTTTTTTTTTTTTTTTTTTTTTTTTTTTTTTTTTTAAATCCCCAACACCTAAACCTGTACGTCTTTACCTCTTTAAAGTAGACACCACCAAATAGCTGACTAATTCCGTGCTCTCGAGGTGTCCGCTATTCAGAGGTTTTGCTGTATATTCTTTTATATGCATATTCTAAAGGGAAAAAGTGTTTACCTTTTTTTTCTGACAGTGTAAGAAATATGTTCCAAATAAATTCTAGGTCCAGTTGTTGATACTATTCAATAATATTCTACAAACTAAATTTAAAAGATAACGTGCGTTGATATTAACGTTGTCATTAACGAACTAGAGATCTGCACGGGCAGGCCCGCGGGCCGGGCCGGGTCGATTTTCATTCACGGCACTCAGGCCGGGCCCGGGCCATACTTTTTTCTGAACGCTCGGCCCGGGCCTAACTGGATTTTTCTGTACAGAGCCGGGACTGGTTTCATTCCTAGTCTTCAGGGCCCAAACTTTTCAGTCCTAAATTTTGAGCCAGCCCGTATGAAAATCATTGTCTCAGCGTGGCCTGGTCCATTTAAAGGTCAGTTAAATTAAGCCTGGCCCAAAAGTTTTTGCAAAAAATGCATACATTTTTGAATCGCCATTATTCTACACTTAAACATTAAAATTTATTATTTTTAAAGAATAGTAGATTTCTACGCATATTAAAATATAACTAAATTTAAATACAGTAAAATGTGTGAAAAGAAACCTGCCTAAGACGGAACCCTGTTTTAAACTGAAAAACGTGTTGATCCATGCAAAATTAATATACTAATAAGTAAGAAAAGAATATATAATACACTTGCTAAGAAGGGAACTTGTCTATAACGCATTTTTTTCTTTTCTATGCAATTCCATCTTAGAAGATTTTACTGTATAGCATTTTTCCGATTTTTAACACTTCTATACATGGAATATGGATTAACAATATTAATGATAACTGAAACATTTACATACAAGAAATAGAGATTCATTTAAAAAAAAATAATTATCGCAGCCTGGTGCATTTCTATAAAAATAAAGATTATAAACATGAAAAAAAAAAGTTCGGAAAAATATTTTTGGTCAGAACTCCTCGTACGAGACAAATTTTTAACCACTTCTGGTTAAAAATTTCTTGGCCGGCCCGGGATTTTATCTTTTTTCCGGGCCGGGCTCGGACCGAACTTTTAATTTTTTTATCGGGCCGGGCCAATATTATTTTTTCTACGGGCTGGGCCGAACTTTTAATTTTTGTATCGGGCCGGGCCGATTTTTTTTCTCTATGAGTCGGGTCGGGCCCGGGCTTGGAAATGTCGGCCCGTGCAGACCTCTATAATGAACACAGGCACACAAAAAAAACTTAAAATTCTTTTTTTTTTTTTTTTTTAATGAGTTTCTATTTTATTATTATTTTCATGGATTTTTTTTAGCACCCAGATATGCATAAAAAAAATTCTTTGAGGGTTGAAAAACACTTCTAACAATATTTTTCTTCCCATAAACATCACAATAAAAAAATTGCATTAAAAAATGTTAGAATAATATGAAATACATACTCGGAGCAAGAGTAATCATAAGAGTAATTTGTCTTCAAACCATGCTACTTTCTCAAAATATATTAAATATCAGCATAGTTACACTTTACCAATCAGTCAGAATTATTGGCAATACTTGTTTGAAATCTTGCATTAGAAGTGCGTTTTCAGAACATATTTATTTAGGTCTTAAATTTTATTACAAAAATGAAAAACCCCTTAGAAAAATATATCCTACTGTCATGGGCGAAAATTGTTCTTATACCCATCTTATTTTTTTCCTCATATTATTTAATTTTTTTGCATGATGTTATTTAAATTAATTTTTTTACTGTTTTCCTCACATATTTAATTAATTACACCGATTTTTATAATTTGTTTATAATTACTTTCAAGATCGCTTCATGTTTTAAAATTTAACCTTTAAGGGGACACAGTACCTTTTAAACTACTTTTTCAATTTTGAATAATACTGTAATACACTTAAATAAAATGTCACTACAGATATTAAGTACTATAAAGCAAATATAATTTCATATAATTTCAAAAAAAAATTGTAGAACAGCCTATTTAACTAAAATTTAAATTTAAAAAAAATATTTTTTTTTTTAAATCCCTACTACTTTTTTAAATATGAATATTTTTGCTTCAAATTTTTTTCCATAATCCTAAAAACACACTACATAAAATTGTGCATGGTTTTAACATTCAAGGTTATAGTAATTTTTTTTAAGAATTTCAATTATTTTTCCTTGATTTTTTACTACACAAAAGAGAAAAAGATTGATATTAAATGTAATATCCCATACATCTGAAAATCCATGCACAGTTTTATGTAGTATAATCTAAAGAATATAGAAAAAAATTGAAGCAAAAATATCTCTCTATTCTAAAGAAAAGTAACTACCGCTGTCACCGCCGCCGCCGCCGCCGGTTTTGAATTTTTTGTGACCGGAGGTCTTTCTTTGTTAATATTAAGAAAAATAATGCATACAAAAATATGAACATCGGTAGTATTATACAGAAATGTTTGATAAACACGCTGATGTAGACAGTTTTCAAATCGAAGAATTATTTTAAGAGATATTTAGTGCTAAAGTTGGACAAAATCGTTCCACTAAAAAAGTTTTATAGTCGCAAAAACTATACATCGGAATTTAATAATTTTTAGTTCATTTTATACGTTATAATTTCCCGGTGTGAAGAATTGATTTATTTTTTTTTTTAATTTTACTCATATATCAAGGTTTTATATCTATTTTAAATTCCAATTTTCAGCATTTCGAGACATATTTTTTACTTATTTTAGAAAATTGTACTAATTTAACCTGTTGCCAACTGTATAAACAACGGAAACAATAATGTTTGCTTCAAATTAAAAATTTATTTGCACGTGACTGTTATAAATAGTAAAGATACTTTCAAATTAAAATTAACTGCGTATAAAAAGCTTAAGAACTTATTGAAAATTACGTCATAAAAAGTATACACGTGAATTTTAAAAGAGAAAGAATAGCTTGGTCAAAATTACGTCAGATTAAAAACGATTAATTTAAAATGTCTCATTTAAAAGAACTTTCTTTTCGCTTTGTTAAAAAATACCAGGAGACAAAGACCCTGTTTACGTAATTCCTTTTATATTAGCTTATTTTGAAATGTTGTTACATGTATCTACGTCATCAAGTTATTTTGATTTCGACGTTTTATTTGTATTTTTATTAATGTTGTACTAATTTATTTGTTCTTACGTTATTTAAAATAAAAATTATGTCAATTTGTATAATTTGGCGAAATTGGTCGACTGGATAATCAAGTACCGCAACGGATTTGGCGTTAAAATTCCCCAATCAAAGAGAAATGAATAGAAATCCGTTTATAGGGAGATCGCCACTGTTTTTTAAATTATAATTCAATCTTTCGAAATCTTTTTAAAGCCGATCAAATTATCGTGCACTTAGAGCCTGCGGTGTCTGGACGGGGGTTGGCGAGCGTAGCTCGTAGGGGCCCGAGCCCCCTAGTTCATATTTAAAAAAGTAGTAGGGATTTTAAAAATTTTTAGTTTTTTTAAATTTAAATTTTAGTTAAATAGGCTGTTCTACAAGATATTTTTTTTTAATTATATGAAATTATATTTGCTTTATAGTACCTAATATCTGTAGTGGCATTATATTTAAGTATATTACAGTATTATTCAAAATCGAAAAAGTAGTTTATGAGGTACTGTGTCCCCTTAACTGATGTGACTAAAATTTGTCACACAACTGATGTGATCCGGTCTCTCAGACCCCTCGAATAAAATGAACAAAAAAAAAAAAAAAAAAAAAAAAAAAAAAAAAACTCAAATGGTTGAATTTACTCAAATTTTGTCCTAACAATATCGTTGTACTTCTCTTAGGAGCATGCGAATTAAATTGCATGAAAAAAAGTATTTTATTCATATTATTTAACTTCAGTACAGAAAAGTAAAAAGCTGTAAAAGTGTTTACAGCTGGGAGTCGCGGGGTCTGGGAGACCGCGTGACATCAGTTAAAGGTTAAGTACTATGGTGTTGAGATGGAACGCAGAAAATACATAATAGGTATATTCTATTTTGAAACAAACATAAGGATTATTAAATATATATGTATATATATATATATATATATATATAGTATCGCCGTGCAATTTAATACAATAAGAGGGATTTATTTCCAATAGGAAAAACTGCAAGTTTACAAAATATTCCGAAACAAAATATTCACGATAACACAAACCCTTATGCTTTCGAGATTTCTTTTCATACTCTATATCTACCATCTAAAGAAAGAAAAAAAATCATGTTTCTCAAAGATAAATTTCAATTTGTTACTATTTAAAAAATCACTTCAATAATATACTCTGTAAGATAATTAAATGGCACTCTTGTCACTAAAAATCAAAATTTGCATGTAAAATTATATCACTAATATAAAATAAAGGAGTTCGCAAGAAAAGAACTTACTTGTGCAAAGTTATAAAAAAATTAGATTTTTTAAACTTATACTGAACAATTTTTTCAATATGTTGCTCAGATGATACGAGCTATTTAACAATCATTAACAAAATTGTAAATATTCTTTTTTAATAGCATGCAGGAAACATTAATTCTATAATTTCAAAACTTCTTTACATCTTACCAAATCTTTGAAAATGTTGTATATTTCAGTAAATAGTATTATTCAAACAATAAATGGATTATTTAGTGCATGAAACATTAATTTATAAAGTAAAGATCTAGATAAGAATTAAATATATTTATTAATACTGAAAATCATATGCACTCATTGAAAAGCATCAGAAATAAGCAACCAAATCTTTTCACACAAAAAATATTTATTTGATAAAAAAAAGACAAAAATATTAAAAATGCAAATTAGTCTAATAAGAATAATTTAAATAATAAATAAATAATAATATATATGTAAGAACATTCTGTGAATTATTATTCCAAACCAGTGGAATACCTTGCCTTGGTGCAAATATCCAAAACTGTAACAGCTAATCCAGATTGAGGGAAATATTTTTTTAACGATATGACGATAACGCCATTTTAAAAATATATGCGTATTCACATTTTTTTACCATTATTCACATATATTATATATTCACATATCACATTCACCATATTCCACACATTTTTTTATTTTTATAGATATGCTATATTCTTTTGAATATTTGGTGAGTCTTGAATAAAAACAATCATAGAAATTTTGAAATTTTTATATTTCCATATGAAAAATATAATTCCCAATTGATTATTTTTTCTTCGATCTCCATTTACAAGCAGGTACCGACAAACCATTCTAATAAACAGAATATGTAACAAATAAACTTCCGTCTAGCATCTATAAAATGAAGGCACAAAGATATAAAATACAGACATCCGATCACTATGCTAAAACACATTTTCTCTAACGACTAACACACCAACGGACGTAAATGTAGATGTGCATACTATTTCACAAAAGAAAGTAAATACTGCGTCACCACTTTCTCTTCATTAAATGATACACTCACTTTCTGAGTCAGCTTCGATTTACAAGTAAGAGAATTCAAACTTCAAATCTTCAATCAATGTAATGTTTTGGAAATAAAGCAGAAACTTTTAATGCGTTATAAGATTATACGACGATTGACGATTCCATTTATTATGTGAATAACAAATGTCATTATAGAGATTTCGGATTGAGGAAAAATATATAGTCACACTATCAAATAATTTATCAAATGTTGATAAATTTAAAAGCAATTTTTACACTTCAGACAAATTTACTGTACTGGGATACTTTAATTCACTTTCGCCAATCCGTTGAATAAAAGCCGTTGCCCTCCAAAACAGCAATAGTCAAATCCGGTCGCGTTCTTCTCACGTACTGATCATGCTTGCAACAACAAACAAACCTACTCACTTCAGTTCGTTTTACTTGGTGAGTGGTTCAAATGGCTGAATTTCGGAAATGTCTAAAATTGCAAGTGTCTTAAATTCAGACATATAATCATAATTCTAACATTTTTTTTTCAGTTCATTTATGCCATGATCATAATAAGACGTTTATGTGTCTTAAATTTAGACCTCTATCACGTCTGAAATCTTATTTTCAGACATTTAAGTGTCTTAATTGCTTTTTCAGTCACATATGTGTTTGAATTTAAGACGCCTCTATTTGCAGTGTAGAGTTTTTTCTCCGAAAATAAAAGTTCTTAAAACGGTTTTTTCCTGTTTTATTAAAAAAGCCTAAATTTCTAAATATTTTTGACACAGAACATAATATATATTTTTGAAAATGATAAATGTTATAGTTTACAGTTTTCTTTTCACTCTAATAAATATGTATGCATTATCCTGCGGAAAATTATTGAGCTTCAAATTCGAAGACGACATTCGTGCACTTGCGATTATCAAACTCATCGATGTCACCAGTATTATAGAAAAATCTTTTTTTTTTTTTTGTTTTAGTAAGTGCTCTTTTTTATTTTAAATAAAAAATCATAAATAAATATTGAAAGCTGTGAATTTTTAACTTAAAAATTTAGAGGTCAGGATTAAAAATATTTATTCTACTAAAAAGTTAAAAAAAATACTAAATTTCAGCATAAAACTTTAAAAGTCTAATAGAGAGGTGATTTATTAAAACACAAAGATAATCAAACATCAAAGTTAGTTTCATGGGTCTTTAAAAATAGAAACTGGCCCTATACTATTTGTTTAGTCAAAAGGTTTGTTTTCAACAATATGTCTATTTAAAATCTTTTTTGTAAGGTCTTTATATCTATTATTGTACACTGCAGAATTCTTGGGAATTTTTTTTTTATCAGCAATGTCCAGTATTAATTTTCGTGTTTGTGTTTGTTGGAATTTCTCCACGTTGTATTTCTTTTGCATTTTTTTATTGAACCAGTACACATGGATGGTAGGACTGAAACAGAGAAGTGATTTCGAATATATTGTAAGCCATGAGAACTATAAGACGGTCTGAATTAACGTGGTTATACTTCTACAGACTATCTGTTTATGGTATGATTGGTGATATATGTTAACGCCTTGTTTAATGTTGTGATATGAAAATATTTCAAGTGTAATTTTATCGCTTTCAATACAAATTCGCTTAATATATCTGCAATTAAAACTTGGGTTTTTACTGTTTTTTTCCAGCATACAAAGGAAGAGTCTTTCTATGAAAAAGTTCCCCCTATGTTGTGATATGAAAATATTTCAAGTGTAATTTTACCGCTTTCAATACAAATTCCCTTAATATATCTGCAATTAAAGCTTGGGTTTTAACTGTGTTTTCCAGCATACAAAGGCAGAGTCTTTCTATCATAAAGTTCCTCCTATCATCATTAAATATGTGCAAATTCTTCATAAATTTCAAACTCAGTTAACCTTTTAGGGAAATGTTAATATCAAGTTGCCGTTTTAGATATAAAGATTGTTTAAAAAGTGAAAGAGATTTTTACTAGAGTGTTCCTTTTTCTTTTTAAGATAGAGGCTTGCATTACAAGAATCTTGAAAAACCGTGGTAGGGCTTATTTCTGATTAGTGTTTATTTTGGGGCAATTCAGGGGAAATAAGTAGTGTGGTTTTTCTTTAGAAAATAAAGGGCAATATGCCGCAATTTAAAAATGAAATGCACATTAGAAAGATAATTGTGCATTATAGTTTCGCAAATTTGACGAAATTCGTGATGCATTTTTCTAAATTTGCTGTAATATTTCTGAGTAATACGTTACAACATTAATATGTTATTGGAACATATTATCAAGTTAGGGTGGAACGACGGAACTCTATTAACAGAAAGTAGTAAATTTTTCCACCTCCAAAAACATCTTCTACACTGTAAAAAATGGCAGATATTTATTAATCTACAATAATGTACTATAATAAAGAACGGAAATACACAATAAGATCTTCCAAGTCAACGAAGATTCTGAAAATCGTTCCTTTAAAAAACTTTACCGTTTAACGACCTTTAAAAATCTCAGAAAACTATTTATTTTCGAAATTTAAAGAAGAATTTATAAAAATAAATTTTTATTAGCTACTCGTCATTTTCGGAAACGTTTCCGAGTAGCTATTACAGCGCAAGAATCAGTTTTCTCAAATCGGAATATCACTATTTGGATGCTATCAATTCTCAGGTAAATGTTTTGATAGTCAGAAAACATGTTTAACGGACCAACATACAATATTAACTGCATTAACATTATTATGAAAGTTAAAATTATTTTGTTACAATTGCATGCACACATTCAGTTATTCCGCTAAAAATGTTTACTTGGGAATTGATAGAATCCGAAAAACCTATTTTCGTGCTACAAAGAACTAATTAATGTATTGAAAAAGCTACTAGTAAACATTTCTGAAAATTACGGGCAGCTAATACAAATTTATTTGTGTGAATTCGTGGATGACACGAAACAGGTTATCATATATTTGCGTTCGTGATTATTGCACAATAGCTTTAACTATTCGAGCAATAAACGAATAGTTAAAGCTATCTTTTCAACATTTGAAAAGAATGTTTTAAGTTTCGTGAGACAATTTAGATTTTATCAAAAATAATGCTAACTTTAAAATTAATTTCAAATATAAATGTCATCAATTTAATTACGGAACTGCAGTTATATGGATAAGTTTAAGGGGTCTCAGAATGCTTAAAATTGGAAAAAATGAATAAAAAATACCATTTTTAACATTTAATATCTTAAAATTGATATGATTTAAAAACAAAATTTTAATTGGGATGAAAGATATAAGTATGTTCTTTCATTTCATGTATTTAAAAAATTGCAAGATGCCGAATTAATATTTATAAAAGGGCTCCAAACTGTCACACATTTGTCGAGCAGAAAATTGATACAGCAGATTACAAAATACATTTTGCAACTAAACAGAAATTTTTTATGCCTAATTATACATCAGATTATCATAATTACCCTGAACCAAAATGAATTTATATTTAAATAATTTTTATATTTTTATTGCAAATTTGTATTTAGCTAATACAAAATTTTGAAAATTTCAACAATATAATCATCCAAAAAACATTTTTGTTTTTTTTTTAACAATAAAAATGAAATTTTAGGTTCAGTTAATACAGATGAATATTAAAAATATGTTTTGAAAATTTCATGAAAAAAATTCAGAAGTTTTGAAATATCTTGCGCGTTATAACCAAACACGTCATTTGGAGAAAAATGACTTCAAAGTTTTGGAAATGCCGCTTCAGCCTTCAAACTGGTATAGTTCTAAAAGCCATAACTTCTCTTCTCATGGGAATTTCAAGGAAATAATTACATGAAAATGTTCAGAAAAGATAGGAGTGTAACATCTAAATAAATAAAAATTTCGAAAATTTTGTAGTTTTAAGTGTCCTGAGACCCCCTAAAATACTAAGTCTGTTAAATTTCTATTCACAATCTCTCTCCATGTTTTTCAGCTATAGTAATATATGCTTGTATTATTGGAACTAATTTTCGAAAATATAATTAAAAGCACTCAAAATGTAGTTTCCCCAAATTGCTAAATATCATATAATAAATATTCCGAGCCTTTTTTTCCCTTTCTGTTCTGATTTACTGTATTGTAATGAATAGGATTATTTACGAAAAAGCTGTTTTTTTTTTTTTTTTTTTTAAATACTATAAAGATTAAAAAAAACGGAACAAAATATTTAAATATTTTTTTTTATGAAATGAATATAAAAGGAATACTTATATTTAGAGTTACAGGGTTAATTCGGGATTTTTACTAATTTGAGGTTAAGAAAAAATTTAATTTAGTTGAAGAAATAAAAACATCGCATCATTTCTTCTGCCTTAACTATAAATTGTACTTTAAATAGAAGAGTAGTTTAATCGGCAAACACGACTTCATTTTTCTATGTTAAACTTTCTGTTTCATGTGTATTTACGTATTACTTTATTTAGATTATATAGTTATTTAAAATTTCAAACACTTTTTTGTAACAAGAATGTTGGAGTATGAGTCAACTTGGAAAAGTAATATTTATGTTACTCCATAATGAACGAATTTCTCAGTGCTTTTAATAAATATTATCATTTAATATGAGCAAGATTACATTTAACAGGAATACAGACGCAGTATTTCGTAGAAAACATCCATAATTACATTAATTTATAATGAAAGAAAAACGTGTATACCTCTCTGATGCTGACATTTTTGATATTTGCAATTAGTGTTTACTTTATTTCAATTCATGAACTCTCTCACTGTAAAGACCGATTTAACTTTTTAACATATCTGCAGTATGTACTACAATGCATGTATTATTAAAGTTCATACAGATGAACCTTTTTAACACAGTTTTAAAACACTGTGCAATAATTAAAAAGCTTTGTATCTCTATAACTGCTGCCGGTGAAGTTATTAATATTGTCAATGTTTTTCTTCATGAAAATAATTACGTTTTTCATATCATGATGAAATAAACATTTTTTATTTTTTCAAAAATAAATAAATAAATAATTATTAAATTAAAAATACAGGGAAAGCAATTACATTTTTTATGATATCGTTTATCTTTTTCTGATAACTATCAATAGATTTTTCGTAAAGTTTCATAAATATTAAATAAATTTCTTAATGAAAATATATTTTAATTAAAACTTTTAAGTGTATACTTTAATTTTAAGCTTGTAATTATTTAATGCTTTTCTTAAAATTACTTAAAACTTTTTATTTTTATTGTTTAGAAATCGACATATTAATATATATATATATATATATATATATATATATATATATTGTTAATTTTTCTCAGTAGTTCAGTAGTTTTGGGATTGGATGTATAGTATGTGTTTTTGGTATTATATATATACTATTATATACTAATATATTTTATATATTGAGATATTTTACTGTTATTGTATATGATAAATTATTATCTGATTTAATACAAACGTTCATACACTTCGCAATTAAAGAAAAATAAGCATTTAATTTCTTCACTAAAAACTGGGGTTATCATTGGATTTTCCAAAGGGATTAAAAAAATATATTTATGTTTCTGCTTTTAGAGAAATTCATACTGAGAAAAAACATAAAAAAATATTTGCAATAAACGATAATGCTAAAAGTTGAATACACACTAGGGTGGATTGAAAAAGGCAATTTTTTTTTCTAATTTTAACATTTCCTGACTCAACAAATGGTGCTTTTTCGCTAAGAAGACACTGTAAAAAAATTCCAGCGCAATCACTCATCGTCTTCAGGTTTCAAACAGGAGGCCAAAGAAAGGAATGTAACCTCAAAAATTTTAACAATCTATTTCTTTTATTTAATTTTATTGCTTACAATAGCTTTATTTTCTAACTTAAAAACAGTTATAAAAATGAAAAAGAAACGGGAAAACATTTTACTTTAATCAGTCTTCAATTTTGGACCAAAAGTTTCAATTTTGGAAGGTACTTTCGTGACTTGATTGCTCTGCGAATGTATCCATTCCTGCCTTCTGCTCCACATATTACGAATGACACTTGTGTTACTAGTCGCACATGACTCTCTACTGCTTGAGAATGAGAAGGAGCGTCTCTATTTCAAATTATGAGCCGTTTCTTATCGTACTTGCTATGTCTTCGTCACCGAGGTTCATGGTAGCTGGTGGTTCCAAATGATTGTCTCAGTGAATCATCTCAAAATAATCCTTTGCTTCGAAATATAAATTTGGAAGGTGAAGTTGGCATATTTTCCCCTTCCAGTCAGTTTATCTTACCTTCAGTATTCTTCTGAGCCCCGGTTCTCGAACATGTGATCGCTCTTCAAACAGTATTGCCAACAGTCTACTTTCAGAATGAGCAAAATACGAGTTCCTCTGAATAACTTTGTGAACGATTGACTTACAATCTTCTGACCAGAATGAACTTTTTTTATCATTCTCTGCAGGTGACGTACTCCATGAGTGCATACTGTACTTTTCTTTATTTTCAACCAGTATGGCACGTAAACTTTCATGACATATTTTACTAGCAGCTTAAAGTTTTCTGTTGGTTCGGTAGTCAATACATATATGCGAAATATTCTGTTGGCTGTAGTGAGCCATCATGAATGTGGCATCGCTCCGGGACTTCTGTTTTCTAAATCTGGAAGGCACTCGCCCGAGGATACTAACCTAGGAATATCGAAGATATACTTTTTGCCTGCACTGAGATATTTGTTACCAATTTTACGCAGAGCAACTGGAATAGAAACAAAACTTTTCACAGCAAGGGTTTTGTACATTTCCAGAGATTATCCTATTGTTCCGGAAAACTGGTGTTGCAATAAATACCTTTCCGTCAATCTTCTGGAAAAGGTGGCGTAGATGTATTTCAATAATATGCTCTAAGCATACAAAGCAGTGTAATTTGCGACCAACAAAGATTTCAAGCTTTCCAACTGTGCCATTTCCCCCCAACGTTGTCGTTAATTCCATCACAGCCAAAGGCAACCTGTTCCGAAAGTGTAATCGATGTTCTCTCATCAGCTTACTCCATTTAATAACTTTGGATGGAGTATATTTGGATACAATCTCTATACCACAAAGCATAGATGATGCAATGATAGCAGCCGACCTACCCGATACTCACGTTCTATCACAAGAAACAGCTAGATTTGGCAGTGATATTCTCATTTGGCCTGTCTTGCAAATCAAGGGAGTTTCATAGTCAGTAGATTTCCGACATTTGGCTCCATGACAAACATAATTATCTTCATCTTCAGAGTTATCTTAGAATTCTGAGTCAGGTCCTAAAACGGCATTTGCTTCTAAATCTGTAGTATTTGTATAAGCATTATCTTTCAGTTCCTTTGCTTTATATTCCTGATTTTCTCTTCTACATTGCCTTTCTCTAACACGCTTCAATTTTTGAGTCGCAGGAATGTTAATTGATCCTGTTTTTCTCTCATATATTTAATTGCTAAAAAATTTCGTTCCATGTTTATTTTTTATCCATAGCAATTGCTTCATTAAATAACCATACGTGAGTAACACGTTCTCTTTCAATTGTACTAAAGTACCAAAAACACTAAAAAAAGTTTCATTTTCAGTTGAGGTCATATTTAAATTAAAATTCCGTAATGTCTTGTCCAAAAAAAAGGATAAAAAAAAAAAAAAAAAAAAAAAAAAATAGTGTCTACATACCGGTGGTTGAAACAAAGACAAGCATCAAAGACAACCGTCGCAAAAAAGAATCATTCCACATAACACCAGTCAGGTGTCAGTCACAGTATATTAGATTACAATACGCCCAGCTGTCTATTTGATTTTTTGAAGTATACATTTGCTATTTATGTACGAAATGCCCTTTCTAGCACTAAGATCTGACAATAACGTTTTAATAAAGCGATTTATTAATGAAAACATAAGTAATATTAATTTACAAATTAATTAATTATTATTTTTTTTATAAAAAGCCATTAAAAATATTTCAAAAAGGCAATACAAATATTCACTTGAGGTGTGGAACCTCAAGATGTCAATATTTTGAGCTGAAATTTGGTGACAATTTGTTCCAGCCAGTTTGGCACCATATAATGACTCAGGCAATGTGAATTTCGAAAAAAAAAATTTTCGCTCCACCCTAATACACACCCAAATCACGAGTCACACAATTAACTAATTTACAACTGAACGATGATGTTGTAAAGCTTCAAATATTACCATTATACAACTTCTTCATCTCTCCTTCATTACAACCGTCTACACGGTTGAAAAAAAAATCTGTAATTCTAAAGATGTAAAGTTAGAGAAATCTGTATACTTACTAAAATTTATCAGTACACTGTAGGAAAAATGTAAATCTACAAAATTAGTTTTTGTAAAGCTACAGAAATATCTAGCTTTACAAAAAAAAAAAAAATCTATTAAAATTACAGTAATCTTACTGGTGTCGAAAATAGTCATTTATTATGACAATTTCAGCGTTAAATATACTAAATTTCAGTATGAATAAAACTTCTTAATCTTATTTCTTAAAAAATATTTTTGAACATAATTACAAACATATTTTTTAAACAAAATGTAATAATTTCCGGTAGAATGGCTATTTTTTTTTCAATCACTATTTGGAGATGAAATTGAGTTTTCATTTTTTAGGCCGACAGAACAAAATTAGTTAATGTTCCCCCTGACATAAAATTATATAAAAAATATTCAGCTAAGCAAAATTCATTGATGCAAAATATTTTCTATGAGATGTGGGTGGATAAAATCTCTTACCGTCTAGACTAGAAAAGTTCAACCTTTTGGCACTTATTCAAAGCAATAGCTATATGGAATCATATAGATCTTCGGAATCTTATCTCGTAATATTTTATAATAAAGATATACGAGATCAGGGCTAGTAAATTTGAAGTAATGGAGCAAAGTTTTTATTTTATTTTATTTTATTTTATTTTATTTTATTTATTTTTTTTGGAATGTGTGAAAACGAAATTTTTCGTTAACATACCCAGGTACTAAATAGAGTTTTCTATATACATGCTCAAAAATAAGGAGGTTGCACTGTTTCATAATATATATTTAAAATATATATTAAACACTAATTCCAAACGTCTAGAATGCTTTAATAAAAAAAAAAAAAAATAGAAACTATATTAGGGATCACAGAGCAGTATGTTTATCTCTCCGTTTTCCATCTTTCCGTGTTCCACTTAACCTTGAAAAATGAAAGAAATTTTAATATATTATTAAATAAAATTGCACACGAATTTCCAATAAAAAATAATGTAACTTATAATTTGTGTATTTATTTTCGTATATATCTTTAAAAAAAAAATCTGTCTCTGTCTAAATATACTGTAAAAATCTGTCTAAATATACTGTCTCTGTAAAAAAAAAAAAAAAAAAAAAAAAAAAAAAAAAGTTTATATTGCTACCAAATTTTGCTCTGTTGTTGACAGAAAATTAAAAAAAAAAATGAATTTTATTATTGATATCTTGTTGCGTTCAAAAAACGTTATAAGGGATATACATGCATTATCCCGAGAAAACTTATCAAGCTTACAAAATGAAGATGAATTTCGTGCACTTTCGCCAATCCGAAATCAACCTTGACATATGTATTACATAAAAATACTTTTTTAAAGCAGAATATTGATTAAAAATATTCTTTTTAAAATCAAAACTCATGAATAATTTTGAAATTAAAGATTACATTGGAACGTGATTTTCAAAATTCCCCTTATACAGAAAATCAAATTTTAGGAAACTTCTGACTGCGTCCATTAATTTTCATTGTAAACCATGATACGACAATGACAGAAATTCACGATAAAACAAGTTTTTTTTCAGATTGTAATGTTTTTTCTATGCAGGTTCGCCAATAGAATAGACTAATAGAAAAAAAACTCGATTTTTTAAATTCTGGATAAGGCGAGTTTTGAAACTCACTTCTCACATATATGCTTAAATATTACAGTTAAAAATTTCAAAATAAAATGCATTAAACTTAAAAAATTTAAACTACTGTATGAATTTTAAAAACATTACTTAATTGAAAGTAAAATATTATAAGTTTGAAGAATATTTAAGAATTTTAAGAATATTGCTAAAAATTAATTTAATTAAAACACATAGATAATCCATCACACAACCAAGAAGTAGCGTTAGTTTTCAAAATTAGAATATGGTTTTATACTAATACGGGTATTTCATTCAAAAGATGCTTTAGGGTTTATTTTCATAAATTGTTTATTTAATAAATTTTATGCAAGGCCTGTATAACAATTGTTGTGTACTATAAAATTCATGTTGTTTCTTTTAGAAAGTTCAATATTCCTATTTTTTGGAGAAATTTCTCCTCGTTGTATTTATTATTTTTTCGTTATTATTATTTGCTTGTTAATTTACTTCTTTCTTTCTTTATTTTGTAATAGATTAGTATACACGAATGAAAAGACTGAAATAGACAGGTGTTCTCGAATATATTGTTACTGATTGAAAGCCTTGTTATGTGGAAAAACAAAGTTTTTAAATCAGAATGTTTCCCCAGAAATATCCGATGGTTTTCAGCGGTTCGCTAGATAGACTCCTGTCAAGCTTTAGCGGGGGTATGCTTCCAACAAACTGATTTCTGAAATGTCATTCATGAATAAGGTAACAGACTACCCGAGGTCTGGACGGCAGCAAACCGGACATCTGAAGACACGTTTATTAACAAACAAAAGGGTAACAAACTAAAGTCATTAAAGAGTGGCAGTGTGACAGTAAGTGTGACAGTATCGGGCTGTATAAACGTTGGTATACTTTTAATAACTGTTGGTATATATTATAATAATTATGTTATCGACTTCCCACTAAATTAACGTTACTGCCAAAAAGTAAATTTTAAAGGAAAGGTTTTGTTTCCTTTATTAAGGTTATAATTCCTTTTCAAACCTGTAACCATCGCTTAAAATACAACATTTTAGTTACACTAATATACAGGGTGTCCCAAAAGTCTCCATACAACTTCAAAAATTTATTTTAAAAAATAATAGGCCTACAGCGAAAATAATTACAACAGTACATAGAGTATCTCAATTTTTTTTCTAGTATCTTAGTATACTTCTGCATGAGATCTTTTCGTTGCATGCAACGCTTCCATGCGATGAAGCAGTTGAACATGTGCGGAACGAGTACGTGAAGCTTTTTCTAGGAGCCCTGTAAATTCAATTCGAAAAGCATCGCAAGAGCTTATTATGTCAAAATCGCAACACACAGAGTGCTTCATAAACGATTACAAATTTCAGCCTACAAAATTCAGATTGTACAGGCGTTACAAACTGATGATTATGCGAAACGCTTCGAATTTGCAGTTGAAATGCTGCATCGCGTGGAAACGTCACGTGCAACAAAAGGATTTCATGTAGAAGTATACTAAGGTAGTAGAAAAAAAAACTTTTTGAGTTACTCTATGTACAGTTGTAATTATTTTTGCTGTAGGCCTATTATTATTATTTTTTATGTAATCAATTTTTGAAGTTGTACGGAGACTTTTAGGACACCCTGTATATATTTTAAATTTTCTGCGTAGATACACAAACATGATTTGATGGCTATCAGAATTATTGGCTTTTACGTTAAAATTAAAATATATGTTGACTGAAATAGAATAAGAAAATGATTATTTTAAAGAATTTTATTTTTAAGCTAAAGCAGATATTTTTAAACAAAGATCATTTCAAATATTTTTAAAGTATTAAATAATTATATGCTTAATCCTTACGAAAACATTGTCAACAAATTAAAGTGTTTTCAAAAACATCTAAGTAATTTTTTTCGAGAAAATATATTATTTATACATAAATAAATATATCTACTAAATCAGTATATTCAGCAACAGAGATGCAATGAGTTTTATATAATTTCAAAATAATAAGTTTAAAGGCAAACGACTTTTTTTCGTCAGTCTTTCATTCGGAATTTAAATTGAAGTATTGAGGATGGTACGCCGCTTTGGAGTAATAAAAAATTATCACCTGTTATTTTCAGATTTTTTAGAACTAGCTAAATTTATATAAACAATAAAGAGAACGTATAAGACTAAAGAAAATAACTTAGAAGTATAGCGGAAATTAGATTGAAATAAAAAAAAAAATATCTGAGAAAGAAAGTGTCCACTACGGTTCCATTAAATATCTGCAAAACAGTTCCGATTATAACAATGAATATAATTTTGCGCTAGATCATGATAGTAAAAATACGCCAATTGCATGTGAATCAGATTACAAAGCATTATTTAGATAAGACATGAAAACAATTTAAAGAAATTTTTAAGCATAAAATTAATCCCCATTTTCCAGACGCCATTCCTGCTCCTCCGATGTAACGCTTATCCAGGGCTCGCAGCGCTCCTAAAATTTTCGAAATTTCATACCACAGTTTAAAAACGATAATATTTATTATAAAATTGTATTGTATATGTTAAAGGAATCTACCACAAAGATTTTTGATTTAAAATATTGGTAGCAAAGTGTGAAATTTTTCGGAACGCTGCGAGTCCTCGTTTATCAGTTTGAAATCAACTATATAAAAATTTAAGCATAAAGATAGGTTTGGTGACTAGGTTAGAACATTTATTTGAAATGCAAAGTAATATTCCTGGAAGACCTTTCCGTACACGTTTAAAGAATGAACGTTGATTTATGCAACTTTCTGTGATCAGCAGCTATTAGGCAATGTCTTATTTCGCTCGGATAGAATGAAAGGTTACGATAAAATGGTATATGATCGACATTTCCATGTTGACGTCATGATGTTACCCCACAGCTATTACCAAGACTAAGTCGAAAACACGGAAACACGTGAAAAATGTTTTGTAGTGGCATATGTTTAAATATAGTAATATTTATAGCTTGAGCGCTAGGTACCTAGCCGCGAGTAAGCGGGTAGAGTAGAAAAAAAGGGCAACACGCCAATCTCGAGAGATGGACAACCCGTTAGAAACCAAACTTCGTATCCTTACAAATAGTATAACGTTAGAGGTACACCGTTCAAAATATGCATGAAATATTTTTTAGTAATAAGTATATATAGTTTCTAGTAATAGTAATATCTAGTAATACATTGCTATATTAAAAAGCAGAAAACCAACGTTTAAAAATGCACAAAAAATACGTGAAAAGCAGCAAACAGCTGTTTCGAATCTATTAGCGAGATTCTTCTTAAGTGCAAGATAGAACAAGAGAAGCGTGCTAGAAAAAGCAAGACTGAGAAAAATGGCAGATGCTTATATACCGAATATGGATAGGGAATGCGCCAAAAACAACAAATGAGACAGAAGCAGATGAAACGTATGAGTGGACAAGTAGAGGCATCTACCGGTGAACGAGAGAAAAAGAAACCATAAAAGGGGAAATTAAATTAATGCTTTCCAAATACTTGGAAAATCAGGAGTACTAGATAAGTCATTGACTAAAGAGTGAGAATTTTTAATGATGTGGTAAGCTTCCCAAAAATCAAGATCAAGGTTAGAAGAACATTTCTGGATATTGATGGCCGAGGAAATATTGAACCTATCTTGAAAAGACCAACAATGTTGAGCAATACAAGAATATTTAAGCTCCTGATTTTTAACTTAAACTTCATGTTCTTTTAAACGAAATCTAACAGCATTTTTAGGTTACTCAATATAAAATAGACCACACTGGCAAGAGATTTGGTAAATACCACCAGTTATCTAGGCGATCAATGGGGTGTTTAAGATTTGAAAAAAAAAATGATTTTATTAACAACAGAAAAAATAACATTAAAATCAAACCTTCTTAAGATTTTAGAAACTTACTGACTGATTTTAGGAAAAAATGGCAGCACAACTGAAGTTTTCGAGTTGGAGTTAGAATGCTTTTCAGGCTTTAATTGCTATTTTAACATTACAATATTATTAGAGCCAATTACCAAGCTACTGTGGATTGAGGAAACCCTACTAACTGAAAGTAACTTCTTTTTCCCTTTCTGCGCATCCTATTCATTACTACTTAATCTTAAGATAATCTCTCTTTCATTTACCCTAGAACATTGTTTCGACTGAGCACAATTTTATGTTCATTAAAGGTTTTTTTTAGCATATCATAGTAAAAGGTAATCTTAACATTTGAATAATTTGCACTAAAATACCTACCTGCTGTGGCACATCTATCGAAAGTGGAATAGCCATGAAAATAATGTTACAATTTTAAGTTATGCTACTACGTAAACAATCGTCTGGAAATTTCATATAGATATTTAGAAAATAAATTATTATTGTTCTTATTTCATTCTCAAAGAACATAAAAGTTATAAAAATAGCAGTTGCCATTAAAAACTTAATTTTAAACTACGTTTGGTCATTTTTTTAATCATTTTATACCACTGTGTATATAAATCATGTGTGAATATAAATATTACTTTCCTGCAAGTGAAACTATACCTACAGTTTGTGCATTTATTCATTTGGCAGGTATTGAAAGGTAAAGGAATATTTTATTATTAACAGGAAACCAAATGAAACATTTTTTAGATAAAACGTCTTTTATATAAATGTTATATAAAACATTCAATAAAAATTATAAACACATATATAATGCTTCATAAATATTTTTTTGTTTGGGTTCATATACATTTGTTTCATTTCCTGCAAGTGTAACTATGCTTACAGTTTGTGCATTTATTCATTTGGCAGTATTGAAAGCTAAAGGAATAATTTATTATTAACAGGAAACCAAATGAAACATTTTTTAGATAAAACGTCTTTTATATAAATTTTATATAAAACGTTCGATTAAAATTATAAACACGTATATAATGCTTCATAAATATTTTTTGTTTGCGTTCATATACATTCGTTTTATTTAAAGCAAAATGAAAACATTGTTCGTGGCACACACACACATGTATATTACGAAAAAAAAAATTAGCAAATGGAATCACAACATAAGCTTATTACAATACAGAAATATCATGTTTATATCACAGATTGTTTGTAAAAAATAGAATTCAAAATAAGCTGTCCCAAAAATATATGGACAGTGAAAAGAAATGTGCATATTTTACATTCTGTACACGTGACGTAACTTCTTTGAAATATGAAATCACTTGATGATACTCCAATCATATGATAACACTATATTTTTCAATTGTCAAATAGTTGGAACATGCCTCGCAACGTTGAGTTTTCTGCAGCCGATATAGATAAAATTTGGCGTTTAAAAAGCTCAAAATGTAGTTTCTAATATTGCTAATCATATGAAGCCTAGCAGACCTGGAATTTATGAAATGTGATCGAAAGGTGACCACGCGATTCGAAAAACGCGCTCGGGGTCTACCAAGAAAAACATCTCAGCGACAAGATAGAAAGATTTTGCGAGCAGTTTCAGCTCAAAAGGAATATGTTCGAGAAATTTTGAGCACTTCAGGGTCAACGAAGAGGTGAGACCTACCAAAAACGGCTTAAGCACTTACTAGCCCCGTTCGTGCGAGGACCTCCAGCGTTTCGTATTTCGAGATCTACTGTTCATCGTCGTATACAGGCAATTATAATAGCCCTACAGAAAACATCTAAATCAATAAAATTTCAATGGGTACGGGGACACACAGGTGTTAAAGTAAATGAACATGCTGATCAATTAGCCAAAGGTGCTATAACAAATATTAAGCTACGAGAAATATTTCATCCATACCCAACTTCACACCTTAAAAAAAGAAATTGAAAAAAGAAGCCATAGACAAATGGCAGCAGCAGTGGGATTGGTACCACTGGCAGATTTACTTACAAATTATGTCCAAAAGTATCAACAGACTTCATGTTAGTACAAAGAAACCTGTATGTCTTCTCAACTAATCATGGACCCTTCCCGTCCTACCTAATTAAAATAAATAAAGCTCCGTTGCCACTGTGTACCTGTTGTGAAACTGGTAGCTCTCTTCACTATGTGCTCAGCTGTCCATTAACATCAACCCTCCATATCCGTAAATCAGCCACAATAGAACCATTGGTTCAAATTTGTGCTGAAATCACCAGTGCTATATACTAAAATAATAGAATGTGTGCGGATACTACAAAACAATCAACTAATTTTTCAAAACCCACAAATGCCAATAGATGAACAAGATTAGAATTAATGAACAGAAACACGAACTTCAGGCCAAACAGTGCCTAACTAAATCGAGAATATAAAATTGAGAAAACTCTTGTACATAGAACAGCCATACACTCAGGTTATCTATAACTAAAAGTTATCTCACAAAAAAAACACTTCTCATGATAATAACTATCAAACTAATGCACCTGAGAGTATGTGGAGACTTAAGAACATTTTATTCATCTGCTGCTATTCATAATTAATCATCATATTCGGGTTGAAAAGAATACAATTTTTCGTCTGTAAAGCGCTCAGCTCATCTGTTCTATTATTACTTTTATTACATTTATAATTACTTTTATTATTATTCTTACTATTACCTTTAATTCTTATTGTTAAAACTATTGTTAAATAATATTGTAATTTTTTTTTTTTAAATAAT
The DNA here is from genome assembly GCA_963932465.1 of Maratus speciosus. Lineage (NCBI taxonomy): Eukaryota > Metazoa > Arthropoda > Arachnida > Araneae > Salticidae > Maratus > Maratus speciosus. Next base: position 354,125,526 of record OZ010788.1, on the reverse strand, counting down.
CTTGTAACGCGGGATCTGGAAGCCTATGCCAATGGTGGGTTATCCCGCGTTGTAGAAACTGGAGTATACAGGCAAGCTAATTTCACAAATATCGAACAATGTGTCGGACACCTCTGCTGAAACTTCACAATGGAAAAACATGCGTTCTTTAGACTAAAAAAATACATGCATTGGATGGACGAATGGTCAAATGTTTTGTTCAGTGACGAAACAAAATTGAATTTGGATGGTCCTGATGCTGGGTATACAATTGGGATAATCTACGACGAGAATCTCGCAAGATTTTTGGTCGACAACACGTAGTGGTGCTCTCATGATGTGGATGCGTTCTGTGCCAATGGAACAACGGATATTACTTTTCTTAATGGTCGACAGTGCTCAGGGGATTATCAAAATGTCCTCAGAACAAATCTACTTCTAATTGGAAACATCTTAAAGGGGAATATAGAAAATTCCAACAAAACAATGAGCCTATTCACACCTCCCACGCAACGACAGCATGGTTTATGCAGAATCAAGTGACTGTTATCGACTGGCCAACCATCTGTCCTGACATTATTTTAATTGGAAAATTTTGAAGAGTATTTGCACGAGATCTGTACGCGCATAGTAGTCAGATTTCGGCTATTCAGGAATTAAAGCAACAAGTAGAGCAGAGTTGGTTTTCTTTACGGCACATATTCCCAAATGACTAGTTCGAAGCATGTATGACATTATTTTTAAGAAAATTCAAATAAATAGATCAAAAAAATTAATTTAAATTCAAAATAAGTGAAAAGTTGATATAGTTTTACGATAGTCTATTTTGATTTTGAATTTATAACAAAAAATCTGTAAACCTTTTACTGTATTTCTTTGTTGTAATAAACTTATGTTATAATTCTATATGCTTATCATTTATTCCGTGATTATTGCTTCATTTTTTGAACTGTTACTTCAAAAAATCGTCTGTCCGTATACTTTTGAGACTCAGTGTATAACCTCCAGCACTAAACTAAGTGATGTTTTTATTAGAAGCTCTTCGTACTTTTTGCAGTTAGTTGTTCCGTTAGAAAGCATTTTATTCTCTTTAATTTTATAAAAACATATTCACAAAAGCAATTGTGGTCCTTTTTTGCATCTTATTGGAATGTTCTTAAATTTTTGGTGATATATAGTAAAGTCTCTTAATAACTGGAATCCAGTGACTTCAAAATTTGTCAAGTTTGCTAATTTATCCGCTATTCAGAGGTAAATGCATAAAACCTATACATGTCGGGGAATGAAAAGTCTTCACCGTATAGAGATGTTCGCTATTCTGAAGTGTGTGTTATGGAACGTTTCGTACAATTAAAAGATAAACATCCTGAAGTTGATTAACCACTTAATTCTTGCTCCCGTCAATATCACGGGCTGAGGTGTCGTTCGTTATTTCTCGTGCCCGTCATATTTCCGGGCTGGAGATTTATTGCTGGAAAAAACTTTTGAAACCTGAAAAATTTAACTGGCGGTGTTTCGGTGTGAAGTCTTTGAATACTAACGTTTGGGTTTGGTTTTTGGCTCTGAATGTGATGTTGGGCTTTGTATTGCATGTTTCGAAATATATCACACTTAAAAAAATATTAATAATCAAAATTTAATGTATATTATATTATTTCAAATATTATTTGTAAAAATTTGTTTGTGGATGATAAATAAAGATCTAAGATGTGAAAAATAAAGGTCTTATTCGCATTAATTTATTTGGTGTAAAACAAACATTAAAACACAGGATTCTCGTAAGATAGCTTTTTCTACAAATGTGAAATTGTTCATAACATCTTTTTTTTCGCCTTAAAAAACTAATTGCATATTTTATATAGAAAACTTATAATTATTCAATTTCTGTAATAAAAAATAGGTACTTTTTTTATGGATTTTCCAAATATTAAGTGACCGTTAAGGGGTTTAACGGCTCTAGAAAATTATTTTATGTTCATCTTAGGTTTAGCTTTGTAAGCTTAAAAATGTCAACTTAAAAAATACCATACGTTGTTTTATGCGATTTTGCAGAATCTTGGCTATAAAAAACTGCTCAATTAGATGTATAGCCTATTAAAGAGGAATCTTGAAGTCACTGCATATTAGTATGGGTATTGCTGTTACGTCTTGCAAATTTCAACCTTTATTTTTTTATCTTCTTCTTCTTCTTAGTTGTATAGTGGATATACGTGCGTGATTTACACTTAAAACTAATGCGCTAGATTTTTTTTTACTAAATCATATACTAAATGAACTATGACATTCATATAATGCTTTCTGTTTAGGCCTTTAAAAGTTTTGCGAATATTTCTTTTAGAAATATTAAATTGTTTATATAATTTTTACTTTTTTGAGAAAACATATTTCATGAGTTTTTAAAAACACGTGTAAGAAAATAACAAATTTTGTTTCAAGAGTGTAAGAATGTCCTCAGATTAAACAAAAAAAAATTCGTAATATATTTATTTATATAAATATCCTTATTTATATCTAAATAAGGTTTTTTATTAAATAAAGGTTTCTCTTTGCTTTCAGTAAGACTAATACGTTAGCAAAATCCCATCAATTTATCTTCGACACTAAAAGCATCTTCTTAAACTGCAGTAATAGAAAATACATTATTACTTCTGTATTCATCAACAATTTCCGACTAAAAATTAAATTCTCATCTTTCCACTATATGCCTGAAATATTCTAGCTATACTGTGTTTACTTTAACAAAAAGGCTAAGAGTTCATCTTAGATCTAAAATAAATCTGAAATTATCTTATTGTGCTTTTGCATGTTTGTCAAAGAATGTCTTAAAATGTGTTAAGCATCAAGCCATTATTGATGTAATGAGTGTTTCCGGAAAATATTTTCAGATAGAGGTTATCTGATGGCGTATTTATGAAACTCATAATTGAAGAATCAAATATAAGTTTCCTTTCGCTATAATAGAAAATGAAAATATCTTTCTTGAGTTGATTTGAATTTCACAATAAAGAAACGTATTTTATTTATTCATGCATAAAGTAAAAGCAATTACACTTAAAAATTTTCAAAAAATTAAACGAATAAAGTTTTCTTTTATTTTTTTTAATAAGATTCATTAAATTAAATGTTAAAGAAATATTACATTAAAGGTCTAAATTCTATATAGTAAATTCTAAATACTAAAATTTACACAATTTTCAAAAGAAAAAAAAACTAAACAACTTTAAAAGTTCTCCGTTCTCCAACAGGTGACAAATAATAACACAGATGTTAAAAGTTTAAAATGTGCATGTTATTTAAATTTCCGAGTGCTTTCGGTCTCCATCCGCAGCCTTCGTCAGGAAATATATTCATTAATTACCGTTCCATTCATTTACATACGTCACTTCGTTTTGAATGGGTAGCTGGAATGTAATAGACGTAGTATTGCTTTAGATTAAACTTAGGCAATGGAGAATTACTGGGTGTTTAAGCAATGTGGGTTTAGGGTGTAAATAAAAAGTTTTCCCTAAATTCCAAGAAATAAATATAATATATATTTTATACAAAGAAAAATGAAAGAGATTTAAAATAAATGTTTAAGAAATTTATGTCCTAACGCCATAAAAAAAGTATAATAAATAAATACGAAATACCTGTTTCGAATTATATAATGGAATTCGGAATTTTTTAATCCACCGTAAAAAAGGGAAATTAATTACGGTTAACTCGTAAAAGTGACACTTTTAAAGTTTTGAAGTAGAAATATAAAATGTCTTTATTAAAATTCATATTTTCACTTAAAATTTTATGATATGTACCCGATAAAATATGACACTCAAATCTATGAATTATCAAGTTTCAGTACAGATGCTTATTAATAAAGAAAATTCTGTTAAGGGATAAGTGTTCCTGCATTTAATTAGCAATTGTAAACATATTTTACTTCAATAAATTTTTTACACTCAGGCGAAGAAATGTGATATTTATTTTTTCTTGTCTGAGAATTGCTAAACGATTTAAAATGGCACTTTTGATCAAAAAAGCGATTAGAACACTAGCAAGTTTTTTTTTTCTTGACGCATTTCTAAAATGTTACTAATTGGCATTGCGGGTGAGACTTACATGGTCATAACAAGGTCGTGTTACCTTTACAAAATATTATAACTCATGAAATATTTGATACAAATGTACTAGAGATTTTATTTTTTAAATGTTGTTTAATATCTAAATTTTAGTTATTCTCCCCTAAATGTTGGCATGATGATTGCTAAAGGAAATCCCATAAGGCGGCCAGAAAATCTTGTCATCGGTTTAAAACATTATAACTTATAAAATATTGGAGGTAAATGCTCCAGATTTCATTCACACTGTTAATTATCATTTCAAGTCAAGTCTGTGTAACAGTACTCAAAACAAGCGATTTATTTATATGTAGAATATCTAGGTATTAATAATTATTTAAATGCGTAATTGTACACACTACAAACCATTAGCTTTAGAAACAAAATCGCAACACTTATGATTCCAAACAAAAAATTATGCGAATTTTAATATTTCCAACTGAGCGAAAAAATGCCCAGGCTGGGAATCGAACCCAGATCCTTGGCTTACAAGGCCAATGCTTTTCCGTTTAAGCTAACTGGGCCGACAACCAGCCAGCATATTTCGCTCAGATAACCTTATTGGTAGGAACATCTGGTCTGTCATGTAGACAGCTCAACAGAATAAACCGCAGGTAAAGGACCTCCATATAAACGATGGATACGTAGATGAACTATTATTTTAACACAATCAAACTGACTGGTAAAGTAATCATACGAATTTTAATATTTCCAACTGAGCGAAAAAATGCCCAGGCTGGGAATCGATCCCAGATCCTTGGCTTACATTACAAAAAATTATGCCCTAAAAATAACATTGAAAAAAATAAAAATAAACGAACATTTATCCCAAATATGTCATGCTTTGTAATGCGTTGCAATTCTAACAGAACTCTGTGGACACCCGTTTTATCGAGAAGAATTGCTAAGTAATATGTAAGTAAACCTTGCTACATCAAATAAGTACAAGATAAGTATTTATAAGTAATAAAGATGTATCTTGTTGATGAAGAAAATTTCTCGAAAATATATTTTGCGTATAATTATTCATACATAATTCAAGATAAAATGCTATCCCACATATCAAAAACATATTTACACCAGTAGCTTTATTTCCTGTAAGTAACTATTAATTTTATCTAGTTACTACAAATAACTTGAACTGTGGGAGATGTACAGTTTGCATATTCATGAATATCATAATTTAACACCTTAAAGCAAATTCTAGCTATAAAAATGAATAATGTGTTTTATTTTGGATGTGTTTCTGAGCTACATTAAGTCTATCTTAAATATTAAGGAAAGGAATGTGGAATAGAGCAATTTAGTTTTTTTTTTTTCAAAACAAGATTGACATTCTAAAAAATGTTTTCAATTTTGATTTTAGTGAAGCTAAATTTAGTTCAAAACTCTCCTGAGTTCGCTAAATGTGCTAAGACATTACTAAAAAAAGAGCTTTTATATTAAGAACAGGCATTCAAGATTCTACTATTACATTTTTTATGTCTGTTGGGCTATATTGATGCCTGTTTAAATTATTAAAAATATTGAATAAAACTGGTGAAATTAGAAAAGTAATATGAGCTAGATGATACTTCTGCAGCAGTTGGGGATTTTGTATCCTTTTTTTAACATCAGCGTCGCAGAAAAAAAAGTGTTTTGTTTCTAAAATAATAAAGTTCGATCAAAAGATTAGACCACCTGAAATAAATCTTTAAGAATCTTTGTATTTGACATAAAAACGAGATGTGTCATGGGAATCAAAGAATGTATAATTATTAAAATTGAATTTTGCATCGAAATAAGCCGAAGGCAGAAAATAATATTTACTTAATAAATATAATTACACTTGTATTTCTTTCTTGTAATGTTTTCTTCCATTTTAAAAATCGTGTCCCATGGCAAAATAATCTTTCAATGTATTCTTTACATGTAGATATATTTAGTACTTGTCAGGTCTGCAACAAAAGTGTCACACCCGTTAGGAAAGATTTCAGATTTATGAATATATATAAAATCATTTAAAAATATAATTAATACTTTCAGAATGATATGTTGTAAATTATAGTTTAATCCAAAGTATGTTCAATTTCATGCTGTTTCATAATATGCAAATATTTGGAAATGTGCTTTTCAAAGTGAAAATCCGTTTCATTTTTGCTTCGCACACGCAACGTATCGAAACTATTTTTTAATGGAAGGCATTTATTAAAAGAATCTTAATCATGTGTGAAAAGATAAATAAAAGCATCCGCTACAAATAGCTATTTAATATAACTGACCAGTCTATAATTCAATTACGTACGGTAATAATTAAGTTGTGTGTGTGGCATACCCAAAACGATGAATATGGAGAAAAAGCTTACTATTTCAACACGTGAAAAGCCACCCAATGTTTGAAGGCTCAGGGTGAAACGCACAAGATGATTTAAGGAAAGCCATTTTTATGTAATTTCTATATAGTAAGATATTAACTCCCCCAATAATTTACAAGAAATATTTGGTTAGCATATTATGCTACGAAAAATTGCTATGTTAAACACTTTTTGAAGGGAATTCATCTTAAAGTTAAAATTATATTTATACAGCGTTATTGAATAACATGAGTGGTACCCAAACATATATTAAAATACCCCTAATTTTAGCTTAAAACATTGCTTACTAAGATGTAAAATTTTATACGATTCACTTTCTATGAATTTGTAGCAATTCCATGTGTTTTATTCTTTCAAGAACATGAGTTTTTTCTCAGAAATGGTACTTTTGCGCCTTAGCAAAAACAGAGATAAAAATTGTGGTAGTTAAATGAGAATTTCGATTTCACAATACACGCTTTAAACAATCGAAAAGAATGAAATTTAAATTTAAAAAGGTTAAGCTTTCGTTTGTAGAAATTAATATGTATGTTAAAAACTTTTTCGATAAATATTTCTTCAGTCTCATCTCAAAATAATTTTGAAAACGCACTTGTATTGTATGCTTATGATAGAGACATAGTTTAAGAAAACCTAATTAAAAACTATAAATTATTTCGTCTTTAACGATTTTAATTCGGTTCCAAAGTTCTTTATCCGCTACAAAGATCTGGGAATAATTATTGCTCTTAAGTGGAATATGTTATTAAGCATATCTCAGATACGGGGGAATGTCCCAAATAGCGCTAGTATGAAATTAAATCGTGGATTATTTAACACGACGAGCGCAGAACACTTTTGAAACGTGACAGGTGCAAAAATGTGTGTCAAAAATGTTAAAGAGTAAATCAACGTAGCAAAAGAAGTGCTCAAAAATGTCGAGAAACACACATCCGTGTTACGTAAACATGATAACTTTCATAGAAAAGGATTTTACCATTATCGAAGTTTATTTTTCTAACAAGGAATCGTTTACAAAACAAAGAAAACTAGCAATCAGTATGCGATATGCGGTGTATGACTAAACAATTAACCGATTAAAACAGCAACTCCATAATACAGTGCGTCCTAAAAGTTTATAGACAAAATGTTTTTTTTTAATTTTCCAATTCAAAAAGAGGAGTAAAAATTTCAAAACAATTTATAATTATAAATATTTGCAAGACAATAATAATACTATGCACAGATAATATTACATATTCATAGACATTGTGAGAAAAATTAAAATTTACATTTGACTGTCCCGAAATTTTATAGACAAGTCATTTTTTTTCTTTAAGGTTCAAATATTTAAGCCATTTGTTCTAATCATTTCAAAAACTCGATCAGGTATACTCTAAACAAACGTTTGGAGAAATTCTGAACAGAAAGACAGATTCGATTTTATTTCAGGAAACTATTGCGTCACAAATACATGACCTTTGAATACGCAAATATTGAGTTTCAGTACATAAATCAACTTTTAACACCGGTTGTCTCTATATTTTATGGACAGCAATTTTTTTTTAATTTTTTATATTAAATCTATGATTGCTAAAAGTTGTTTGAGTATTTTATTATTTTTATTTCATCAATATATATTTTCATAATTTAATTCGTCATTTTTACTCGTTTATTTAGCTCTTAAATCCAAAAAATGGTTGTCAATGAAATTTTGGGACCTACTGCAGTAAGACAATCACTTGCCATATTTTTGGCGTATGTAAATGTGGTGCCTTTCCTGAAAAAGAATTTTAACATTCTGGAAATTTATTTTTTCAACAATAATAAATTCTTTTACTGCCACTGAATTTCTTAAATGTTTCTGAGTAGTTTTATAGTGTAGTATTTTTTTTCTTTACACAATATCGATTTTTAGGATGTTCTCGGATCCCAAGTTAACATTTCTTGGGCAACAAACTTGTCTTACAGACAAACATCATAACATTAACATTAACTATTAATTAACATTAACAATGACATTAACATTAAAGTCATATTATTTTATTATTCTTGAATGTATAAATTCATTCACAATAAATATTGTCATAGTTAAATGATAATTCCTATTTCACAATAGTTGATTTACGGAATCCAAAAGAATGAAATTAAATTCAAAAAGGTAAATATTGCAGTTTGGAGAAATGTATTTGTATGCTAAAAATTGTTTTATAAATATTGCTTCAAGCTCTACTCAAAGTAATTACAGAAATTAACTGTTACTGTATGCATATAATATAGGTTTAGTTTGAGAAAGCCTAATTAAAAACTGAATGATTATTTCACCAGTTATTTAACGACGTTCCCTTGAGGTTTGAAGTTCATTATACGCTACAAATGTCTCTGAGTAATTATTCGTGTTTAACAAAAGACATTATTAAGAATTTGTCAGATACAGGCATTACCAAAATAGTGTTGATGTGAAATTAAGTATTCTAGGATTTAACAAGATCAGCGCAGGACAGATTTGGAATGTGAAATGTGTAACAATGGGTTCTGAAATTTATATTCTAAATTAGCGTAGCGAACATAATTCCCAAAAAATTCAAGAAGTGCGTACGAATGTGTATGTAAAAATGGCGTCCTGACAGAAAAAGGGTTTTAACATTATCCAAGATTATTTTTTCAACATGGAATCGTGTATGGACCTGAAAAGTCTAGCAATCGCTCAACATTTAACCGATTAAAGGAGTCCGAGACAAAAAAAATTGTCAAATTTTCAAAAAAAAAATTGCATTAAAATTTCATTTGTTGTTTTTTTCTGCTTAAAATAACATTTGAATCATTTTTCTGTCTTAATTAGAACAGAAAATATTAAATTTTTAGTTTTGGTTCGTTTTCAAAATCTAGATTTTAAGCAATGGTTGTCATGGAAACGACTTCTTGTGAAAATGCGTATTTTTCTCATGATGGGTTTTTTCACCATTTCCTAAATTGTTATTAGTCAAGAAGTTTAAATTTGGAACATGTATTTTTATTTATTTATTTATTTATTTTTTTTTTTACTTTAATTTTCATTCACTTTAATTTTCAGTCAGCAGTTATGAAAAAAAAAAAATTCCCTTTGAAAATATGATTTTTTTTTTAAAGTTACATGATTTTTTTTACATTTTTGCTTTAAATATTTTTATTTATTTATTTACCTTCATATTTTCAAAAAGTCCTTCCGGCCAGTGCCGGGAGCAAGAGGTAGCTTTCATATTCCTTATTTTAAAAAAGCCAACTTATATTATTCAAACACACGAAGCTCAATTAAGTGGAAACCGAATGTAGGAGATTCAATACTAATTTTTATCAATACTAAATCATTATGAATGAGAATTTTGCAAAATTAGTCAGCTTTATCCAAGCTGCTTTTATTTAAAGTAACTTATATTTCGCTGCCAAATTCGGCGATTTTTTAAAGTGCCTGCCATTTTAAGACAACGTGGTGGATGAGGCTTACCATTGAACTTGGTCGAGACCTTAGTAATTGCTGTGCATATGCTCACTCACATCGGAATGGGTTGATACATACGAGTGCTGTCGCAGGCAAAAAATCAGATTTTTCAAAATGTCACCCACATTTTTTTAAGATAAAGACAAACAAAAAATGCTCCTGAATCATTATACCAAGGTCAAATACTTAAGAAAGAAACCTTTTTCAATTTCTAATTTTTTTGCACCTCACTTTAAATATATATTTTTTTAATTTAATGGCCGCCATTTTGAAACAAGATGGCTGATGAAGCTGGCCAGCGAACTTGGTCGAGATATTGATGTATACTATCCACATGCCTTCTTCCATCGAAATAGGCGAATACGTGTGGTATCGCGAGACAAATACAAGCTGGATTCAAAGTGTTAGCCATGATAGAAATTTAAAGTGCTATAATTCAACCACTTTTTAAGATATAAACAAAAGAACAAATTTTCAGAAACAAAAACTGCTCCAGAATCTTTGTATCAAGGCCAAACACATAAAAAAATCTTTTTCATTTTGCAGTTTTTTAATACCCCATTTTAAATTTTAAATTACATTTATTTTAAATGGCAACCCTTTTGAAACAAGATGGCGAATGAAGCTGGCCAACGAACTCGGTCGAAACATTGGTATGTACTATGTACAGACAGGGTTACATTCAAATCGGTTCATAAATACGCCTGTTATCGCGTGACAAAAATCAGGGCGTTTCAAAATTTCAGTCACGCTATAAATTCAAAATGCTATAACTCAGCCATTTTTTAAGATATAGACGAAACAAAAACTGCTCCCGAATCTTTTTATCGAGGTCAAACACATAAGAAAAAAATATTTTTTCAATTTTCAATTTTTTTGGTACCACATTTCAAATTTAAATTTTTCTTAAAATTTTAAATGGCCGCCATTTTTAAACAAAATGGCTGATGAAGCTGGCCAACAAACTCGGTCGAGACATTGGTTTGTACTATGTATAAACGAAGTTACATCCAAATCGGTTCATAAATACGCCTTTTATCGCGTGACAAAATTCAGGAGGTTTCAAAATGTCAGCTTCGCTAGAAATTCAAAATGCTATAACTCAGCCATTTTTTAAGATATAGACAAAACAAAAACTGCTACGGAGTCTTTGTATAAAGGTCAAATACACAAGAATAAAATATTTTTCCATTTTCAATTTTTTGGTACCACATTTTAAATTTTAAATGTTTTTAAAATTTATATATATATATATATATATATATATAAATTTTGGTATATTTTCATCGATCATGACCCCCAGACCCCGAAACCACCCTCCGTTCAAAATTTATATATATGTATATATATATATATATATATATATATATATATATAAATTTTGGTATATTTTCATCGATCATGACCCCCAGACCCCGAAACCACCCTCCGTTCAAAATTTATATATATGTATATATATATATATATATATATATATATATATAAATTTTGAACGGAGGGTGGTTTCGGGGTCTGGGGGTCATGATCGATGAAAATATACCAAAATTTTTTGAAATCGCTTTCCTCCGAACGGCTGCAATAAGTAGCTTTTTGTAAAGAAAGCTACCTAAAATTCTGAAGCAAAATTAAAAATTATATATTTCTGTTTCTTTAAATTAAAAGAAAATTAAATTCTACAAAAAATATTTGGAGTTAGAACGATTTTAAATTACCCCACTTTTAAAATAAATTTCAAATTTTAATTAAAAAGTACGAGAAGTTTGAAGTTTTATCATGTGATATTTTTTACAAATGATATGGTTAATCATCAGAAAAAAAAAATCAAAAAATTAACTCAGTAAATAAAAATTATTTTAAAATGTGTCCCGGACCCCCTTCATAATAAGACAATATTTGCCATGCTTGAACATGTTTTCCCGGAAATGATTAAGCGTGCATATGCATGTCTAGAACTAAAAACGAGAACATTATGAATATATATTGTAGTTTAGAAAACATAAATAAGTTTTTGGATTTACTTTCTAATTTTTCCTAAATTTCACTATTGGTTTTTGGAGCATCATCTATAACACTATTTTATCATAGACGCTGGTAGAACGAGAAGTTTTCGAAAACCTTCGATTTTTTGCGCTTCTGTGTTTTTTTTGTCAGACTGTGTTTTTTTTTTATTATTATTATTTAGCATACAAAAAAAAAAAAAAAAAAAAAAAAAAAAAAAAAGATACTTTTTATCATAATTCTCAACACGACATTTTTTAAACATACAAACATAAAAAGTAATATACAAATCTAACAAATAAGGAATATTAAAAATCATGGATTTTTTTTTTTTTTTTTTCAAAATAGGGAAAAATAATTTTTTTTTTCCATTACCAAAATCTATCATGAAGCTTCTTAAGATATTGAAAGTAAAAAAAGTGTATAGATAAACACATTGCGATTAAATTTATTTTAAATATGTTTGAAGTTTATATGTGTTGAAAAATCATACACAAATGTGTATAAAGCATTTTCATTTAACAATCTCATTGATAAAATTTATAAAACTTTCACGCAGAAGCCTGGCCCTTAGAGGAATGGAAAACGTTTATTAACAGTTATTTCTTTAAAAGAAAAATTCTGTTCAAGTTGATAGTCTAAAACAAATCATGTCATTAGAAATTGCGATACACTCTAAATTACTAAACTATCTTATTCCATCTATGGTAATTTTAAGATAATATACACAATTTTATTTTTTTCCTAAACTTTTGTAACATCCGCAAAAAAAGCAGCTGCCATTTGATATATATATGTCCCATATGGGCGTTATATATTACGACGTTAGATAAGAACGATTTTGATTTCCCTAAGGATAGCGAAACATATTGTTTTAAACTGTATTTTGTAAATGATTCATCTAACGACTACTGACTTTTTAAGTATCAGGTACGTGATTGGATTAATGATTCTGAATTGTTTCAAATTTACTTAATTAAGACTTGAAACGATTTTTAAGATAACAGTATGAAATAAGTTTCAAAATAAGTTTTCTTAAAAACAGTAAGGATTATAAATTGGACGAAATACATATTTTATTAGAATTTGTACTTATTCTTTATAAATTAACATATAGTATAGTATATGCCAGAAAAGACAATTAAAAGATTTTTTAGCTTATATCTGTGTTTAATACATTTTTAAAAAAGGGAGGATTTAAGATTATGAAAGATAGTGATCTGATATGTACAGTCTAGAAAAAAAAGCAAACACCCGCTACGAACTCTGCAACAAAATACAGTAGAAGAAATTTACTGGTACCAAACGATTAGAAATAAAGTCTAAATGATGAATATAAAATTTGCTTAGGGAAGCATCTAAAAATTAATAATCTTTGTTTTTTTTTTCAATGGCAACTCCCGAATTTGTCAATTTATTTTAAATCTCGGGGTTCAAACTACGCCTAGATACCGAATTTGAAGTTATTTGGATGACAAGTTTTTGAATAATAAGCACTCAAAATTTAAAGCATCTAATGTTAAATTATATTTTCATATTTTTATTAATATTTCCTGAAATTTTAATCCTAATGTGCGTTTTTATAATACTGAAGAAAAAAAAAAAACATAAATACACTAAGTTTGTAAATAAAAAATTATAATATGAATTATGAAATTAATAGTGAAAATATATAAATTGTAACCTACAACTTTTTTGATATATTTATATTTATTATATTCTGCCTTATGCGAATTGGAAATTTCAATTTTTTCTGCCAAGTAGTTTTCAAATTATGCTTAAAAAAGTCAAACTAATGGTCTGATTGGCCATCTGTTTTGTGAACAAAAGCACAATTTGAAAAAAATATATATATTACTCATTCTATTGAAACATTTTAGCTGGCAATAGTCGAAACATGTAAAGGGAGTGAAACAGTCGTATTCACCAAAAATAATACATAGAAGTGAGTTAGTCATTCTCTATTGAAAATTATTCTAGCTATAGAAAAACAAACATTTTTTTTAATATGTAGATGGTACCCTACGCAAATTTTATAAACATCATATAAATATCCTCTTTAGGGCCTACCGTGGCTGAGTGGATAAGACACCACGCCGCTAATCGCTTGAGAGCGTGATTGGGCCGGGATGGAATCCCACCGGTTCCGTTGCATACTCTTTGTGGATTCCCCAGGATGTAATTCTCTGGTGGTGTAAATTTCCTTGTGCTATCTCGTCCGTGTATATCGACGATGACTTGTAAGCGGTCCCTGGTGTCAAGCACACAAGTCTGATGTATGTGTTCAATAAAACAAACATATCATCTTTACTTTCAATCGTTTGATACCAGTAACTTTCTTCTACAATAATTTGTTGCATTGTTAGTCGGAAGTGTTTATTTTTCTTTTTCCGCGAGTTTAAGATAGTTTAAAAAGACATAGAGAGAGTGATAAATCTGTATGGAAATTCATTAAATTCTAAAAAAAATTCTGAAAGAAACAGATTTTTTTTTTTAATATTCTTAGGCACGGTAGAAAAAACAAAGTCATAATCTACTAAAATATAATCACGAACAAAAATGTACAATAACTTCTTGAGAGTTACCCATGATTCCAAAGAGCAGTTGTTAGCGTTAGAAGCCACAGACACCAGTACTTTCGATATTTAGGGAAATAAATATAAAAATAATGTTTCTTTTGATGCCACTGATTTTCGGAAATGTTTCAGAGTAATTTTTGCAGTATATTAGTAGACTAATGCTATCAGTTCTGAGCCGAGCATTTTCATGTCCACCAATCCTGTCTTACAGATATACATGATATGTTAACAGCATTAACATTGATACTAATATTATTTTGTTACTTTTGGATAAATAACTCAACAGAAATTGTTTAATTGAGAATTTATAGCATCCTAAAAATGAATATAACTCTTTTATAAAGTAATCAGTACACTATAAAAATTATTATGATACGTTTCCGTAAAGCAGTGGCTGTAAAATAAACTTTGGTTTTGTGTATGCTTTTGCGATTTCAAAAGATAAATTACGCTTTTCAAAATAGCGGATAACTAGGAAGAGGTTATTGTATAATTATCATTAGAATGTGCTTTCTAGATTAAAAAGCATATCTTTTTTTGCACTGTGTAACAATTCTTAGTAATATGGCGAGAATAAAAATAAATGTACTTTATTAAAAATATATTAATACTAATTTATTCCGGTTCATGTAATTAAATAGATTCGTTGATACACTATTGTCAAACTCTACAGAATTAACAGCACATATAGCAGAAATTTAAAAACATGGAACTTGCGGGAGTCGTACCACGTACCCCAAGATAAGTAACATACCTCTAACCAACTGAGTCATCAAGGAATCGTGAATAAAACTGAAAAAGAATAAATACGTAATAGAAATAAAAAATATTTTTAAATAATCCAAGGAAAATCTGTAATAAAATTGAACCAGGTATGTTAAAAATGCATTTTCGTATCCTGTTCCCACTATGAAAGGACCACTATTTCCTGACTCCCTCTATGAAAGACCACTTTTCAACAGTAATGTAGCATTACTTTCCTTTACATGGAGGGAATCTCAAAAATTCTCTAGAAAACATGTTCAGCTAGCATTGTTGCCATCGGAAAATATTTTAAATATTTTATATGACTTTGAAAAAAAGATGAGCTAACAGAAACTATAAACTAGAAAGGGTAAAGGTAGAAACATTATCCTTATTTTGGATAATGCTCCATGTTACTTATAAGAAGCACAGCTGAAAAGTGTGAAATTTCAATTTGTCCCTCCTATTTCAACAACCAAACTTCAGTCGTTATAATCAATAGATTGATAGAAAATTCGATACCTGTTAGAGATTAGATTAAAATAAAAAAAAAATTCATAAAGATTAAAGATGTTTAAAATAATTAATTGTTAAAATTAAAACAAACTTCAATTGATTCCTTCTATGTTGCATAGGTACGAAATATAATAAACTAATTCAATTATTATATATATATATATATATATATATATATATACTAGGGAGCTCTGCCCCCTGCAAGCTACGCTCGCCAACCCCCGTTCAGACACCGGAGAATCTAAAAACATGCTAAGCTGATGGGTTTTAAAAATATTAGATAAGATTGAATTATACTCAAAAAAAGGTGTGCAGATCTCTCTGTAAATGGGTTTCCACTCAATTCCCTTTGATTGCAAAAATTTAAAGGCGAATAAGTTGCTGTTAAGACATCCAATGGTTGTTTTCGTTTTTGATTAAAGAGGATCAGTTAAACATTTGAAAATAAGCTAAAACAAGTGGATAAGTGTGATCACAGATCGCACAGAGGGTTTAGTTTAATATTCTTTTCAAAACACTTTATCCTTTTGCAAAGTCTGTTACTTCCATATTTCGCAACCAGGGGGCGCTCTCTATTCTACACAAATCTCTATCCGAACGAAACTCCGTTTTACAATTTATACGTAGATATATTAGTCGAGGGAATCAGACCCATAGCCCCCGAGATAGGTAGGCGTCCCCTGGCATTAAAAAATGGAACTGCAATATGTAAGTCTATGGTGCATAATATGAAAGAGTGATCATAGGGGTGTCGGCAAAATTTTAAAAAGTGCCCCCTGGGTGAAAAGGGGGGAGGATAAAAAGTTGCTTAAAATACAGAAGCTAGAACACAGAGGGTTAAATATAAGATTGTTTCGAAATTTTATGATTTGATGTTTGATCGCAAGTGTTTAGCTATAATTATGCAAAATTTCAAGTCTTCAACTTAATTAGGGGCTGAGTTAGAAAACTAAACTTAAAATACACAAGTTAAAGCCCAGAGGGTTAAATATAAGATTTATTTCGAAATTTTATGATTTGCAGTGTGATCGCAAGTGCTTAGCTATAATTTTGCAAAATTTCAAGTCTTCAACTTAATTACCGGTTGAGTCAGGAAAAAAAAGCTTAAAACACACAAGTTAGAGCCCAGAGGGTTAAATATAAGATTTTTTCGAAATTTTATGATTTTTCGTTTGATCGCAAGTGTTTAGCTATAATTTTGCAAAATTTCAAGTTTTCAACTTAATTAGGGGCTGAGTTAAAAAAAAAAAGCTTAAAATACACAAGTTAGAGCCCAGAGGGTTAAATATGAGATTTTATCGAAATTTTAGGATTTGTCGTTTCAATGCAAGTGCTTAGCTATAATTTTGCGAAGTTTCAAGTCTTCAACTTAATTAGGGGCTGAATTGGAAAGAAAAGCTTAAAATACACAAGTTAGATCCCAGAGGGTTAAATATAAGATTTTTTCGAAATTTTAGGATTTGTCGTTTCATCGCAAGTGCTTAGCTATAATTTTGCGAATTTCAAGTCTTCAACTTAATTAGGGCTGAGTTGGAAAGAAAAGCTTAAAATACACAAGTTAGATCCCAGAGGGTTATATATAAGATTTTTTCGAAATTTTAGGAGTTCTCGTTTGATGTGAGGTGTTCAGCTATAATTATGCAAAATTTCAAATTTCTAACATATATAGTTTCTGAGAACGGGCTCTGTGACGGACAGACAGACAGACAGAGGAGCGAGACGAATAAGGTTTCGTCAGATGAACGAAACCCAAATAAAATAAATTAAGTATTCAGAGTCTGTGTCTCCCGGTATTTTAAAACAATCTCTTTAACAATAGCCTAAGTCATGTGACTATCATCAACAGTTCCAGGAAGGTGCCATTTTGGAACTTTAATGTTAGCCAGGCACAGGTCATAAGTCTCCAAATATTCTATCGCCATCATTTCATCTATATTATAATAGTTCAAATCATCAACTGCCATAAACAAATACGGTCTGATCCCTTCGCCGTTCATGTGAAAGTTTGGAACAGATGTCATATACGTCGCATATTGGCACGATTTTTTAACCACGCCAACTTGGGGAACGCATCAACAGCATAAACAACAACATCCGGCTTACCATATCAAGCAAAATAACGATGCTTTGGTGCCAGTTAATTGCCCGTTCCGTATATGACATTGGCGTCAGAAAAAAATCGCGCCAATATGAGACCGTAAGTTTTCCATTTTGATTAAAAAATCAAAAATTTTTTTTTCGAATAAAACTACATAAAATTTGCCGTGGTTCCAAAGGATGCTTGGTAATGATACGCTAGCCGGATGCTAATCTCGCCAATAGTTTTTTTTTTAACTCGCAAGTTAGCATTTTTTTTTTTCGAGTAATAATATTTGGCCAAATGTAATATGCACGGATGATACTCACAGCAGGTTTGGCGTGATTTTTTTTTTTCGAAAATTAGGCGAAAACCTCGTTTTCAAATACCAGTTACATATGCATTTTAGGTAGCTTTCTTTACAAAAAGCTACCTATTGCAGCCGTTCGGAGGAAAGCGATTTCAAAAAATTTTGGTATATTTTCATCGATCATGACCCCCAGACCCCGAAACCACCCTCCGTTCAAAATTGATATATATATATATATATATATATATATATATATATATATATATCAATATATATATATATATATATATATCTGACCTATGTCACACTGTAACTCTCGTATTTATGAACCGATTTGGATGTAATTCGGTGTGTACATAGTACATACCAATGTCTCGACCGAGTTCGTTGGCCAGCTTCAGCCGCCACTTTGTTTCAAAATGGCGGCCATTTAAAAATTTTTTAAAAATTTAAAATTTGAAATATGGTACCAAAAAATTGAAAATGGAAAAATATTTTTTTCTTATGTATTTGACCTTTATAGACCCCTACTCCGTAGAAGTTTTTGTTTCGTCTATATCTTAAAAAATGGCTGAGTTATAGCATTTTGAATTTCTAGCGAAGCTGACATTTTGAAACGTCCTGAATTTTGTCACGCGATAAAAGGCGTATTTATGAACCGATTTGGATGTAACTTCGTTTATACATAGTACAGACCAATGTCTCGAACGAGTTCGTTGGCCAGCTTCATCCGCCATCTTGTTTAAAAATGGCGGCCATTTAAAATTTTAAGAAAAATTTAAATTTGAAATGTGGTAGCCAGAAATTGAAAATTGAAAAAATATTTTTTTCTTATGTGATTGACCTTGATAAAAAGATTCGGGAGCAGTTTTTGTTTCGTCTATATCTTAAAAAATGGCTGAGTTATAGCATTTTGAATTTCTAGCGTGGCTGACATTTTGAAACGTCCTGATTTTTCCCACGTGATAACAGACGTATTTATGAACTGATTTGGATGTACCTTGGTGTGTACATAGTACATACAAATAACTCAACCAAGTTCGTTGACCAGCTTCATTCGCCATTTTGTTTCAAAATGGTGGCCATTTAAAAAAATTAAAAAAAATTAAATTTAAAATGAGATACCAAAAAATTTAAAAATGAAAAAGATTTTTTTTGTATGTGTTTGACCTTAATACAAAGATTCAGGAACAGGTTTTGAGTCGTCTATATCTAAAAAAATGGCTGAGTTACAACATTTTGAATTTCTATTGTGGCTGACATTTTAAAACGACCTGATTTTTGTCACGCGATAACAGGCGTATTTATGAACTGATTTGAATGTAACTTGGTCTGCACATAGTACATACCAATGTCTCGACCGAGTTCTTTGGCCAGCTTCATTCGCCATCTTGTTTCAAAAGGGTTGCCATTTAAAAAAAAAATGTGATTTAAAATTTAAAATGAGATATTAAAAAATTGGAAAATGAAAAAGATTTTTTTATGTGTTTGGCCTTGATACAAAGATTCTGGAGTAGTTTTTGTTTCTGAAAATTTGTTCTTTTGTTTATATCTTAAAAAGTGGTTGAATTATAGCACTTTGAATTTCTATCATGGCTAACACTTTGAAACGATATTGTATTTGTCACGCGATACCACACGTATTCGCCTATTTCTATGGAAGAAGGCATGTGGATAGTATACATCAATATCTCGACCAAGTTCGCTGGCCAGCTTCATCAGCCATCTTGTTTCAAAATGGCGGCCATTAAATTAAAAAAAATTATATTTAAAGTGAGGTGCAAAAAAAAATTAGAAATTGAAAAAGGTTTCTTTCTTAAGTATTTGACCTTGATATAAGGATTCAGGAGCATTTTTTGTTTGTCTTTATCTTAAAAAATGGCTCAGATATAGCAGTTTCAATTTCTAAAGTGGGTGACATTTTGAAAAATGTGATTTTTTGCCTGCGACAGCACTCGTATATATCAACCGATTCCGATATGAGTGAGCATGTGCACAGCAATTACTAAGGTCTCGACCAAGTTCACTGGTTAGCCTCATCTGCCATGTTGTCTTAAAATGGCAGGCACTTTAAGAAATCGCCGAATTTGGCAGCCAAATATAAGTGACTTTAAATAAAAGCAGCTTGGATAAAGCTGACTAATTTCTTGAAATTCTCATTCATAATGATTTAGTATTGATAAAAATTAGTATTGAATCTCCTACATTCGGTTTCCACTTAATTGAGCTTCGTGTGTTTGAATAATATAAGTTGGCTTTTTAAAAATAAAGAATATGAAAGCTACCTCTTCCTCCCGGCACTGGCCGGAAGGACTTTTTGGTATTAGTTGTCCCGCCGACAAAAATCTATTGCCAAACTCTAAGATTAAATGCCAATAAGGGTTGATCGTAAATGTCACATTCACTTGTTTTTAAGCAAGTTACACGTATTTACATCATCAAGTGATTTTTATTTCGACGTTTTAAATGTATTTTTATTAATGTTATACTAATTTATTTGTTATTTAAAATAAAAATTATGTCAATTTGTGTAATTTGGCGAGTGTTTTGGCGATTTATATAATTTTGCGAAATTGGTCGACGGAATAACTAAGTAGTACCGTATTTTTTAATTATTTTCTATTATTTACTAAAGGAAATATAAAAAAATAATTAATAATTATAGAACAAAATAATTTATATAATTTATAAAAAGAAATAAAAGTAAATAAACATTTATTATCAAATAATGAATAGCCGGGTTACTATGTCAACCTTTTCTGAAATATGAAAAAATATATCTGTTTGATTAAAATTTGAGTTGCCATCATTAGAAAAATGTATATAAAATTAGAAAAAAATTAATATTTCGAAAACTAATTCGAATTTAAAAATTCTAATACCAGTTTTGAGATCTGCGGATCAATGCTTATTTTTGGTGTTCATTTCATAGCAAAGTGTTCCATACCATAGGAGAAATCGCTTGAAACATAATCAGTTGTTTAGTCAGTCGATTCATCTATCCGTTTCATTAATTCGTTTCATATATCCGTTTCATAAGGATTTTATATATATAGGGTAGATACATATATGTATATTCATTACCTCTATTCTGAGACCTCTTCTCTGAAAGACCGATTTTATAACGGCCAATGGTGGTCTCTCCTTAGAGAGGTTTCACTGTGTGTGTATATGATTGATAAAAGTACCTGGTTAATACTGGTGTCCAATATTGGGGAGGTTTAACTGTTAACTGTGCTTACTTTTCTTATAAAAAATATATAATTGTCTATGCATTTTAATACATAAGCAATAAAGGCTATTCTTCATATCAGTTTTACAAAAACCCTTTTCAGAAAGTGGAAATGTCTGGCGATACAGCAATCAGTATGAATATAAAATATTAAAAAATACAGAAGAACCTCGATTATCCGAAGTAATTAGGACCGACCTCTTTCGGAAAATCGAAATTTTCGGATAATCGAGAATGTTTCAATTTTAATATTAAGGAGAAATATATGCAATATTCCTTATTATGCTAATAAGTGCTTATAAAAATAAAGCAATATCAAAATAGAAACAAGAATAAATTACCTGAATTGTAATTTGAAATTAAATACCATTTACATATATCACAACGGTTTGAAAAAATATTTTGTCTGTCGCATCTTCGATTGTCTTTGCTTTGAAGCTCTATCACGAAGTTTTTTAACATTATTAGTTCACCAGTATCACAGTCTTTCTGGTTCTCAGCCATGTCAAACCTTTTGCAAAACATTCAAAAGTTTCAGAATTGGTAATTTGTTCTTTTTCTTCGTTCCACTTCACAGGTTACTGGAGCTCAAGTTAAATTCACAGGAACTCTACGAAAGAGGATTGAAAATATACAGGGTGTTTCTAAACTCATGGTACAAACTTTAAGGGTAGGTACAGCACACAGTAATAATCATTTATTGTATAGGAATGTATGGGACCAAGTGACGCATTAAGGTAAAAACACCAGGGGGGCAATTAGGCCCCTTCTTTAATTTTCAAAATTTCTCATTCATACCAGAAAATTTTTATGCTATCCTTTTCTTGACATTTCATAATTACTTAATAATAAAATTTTTCTTTGAAAATTTTTGGCATGAAATCGAAATTTTTTTAATTGAAAATAGAAATAGAATTTTTTTGAAATAGAAATGGAGTTTTTGGTTGATTCCACTGGTGGTAGAGGACAGTAAGTGATTGGTTGCCATTCAATACCATGCATTCAAGTAGAAGAAATCACCATTTTTAATTGTTCTATTGATCGTCATGGAAGACTACATATGCCGAAAAAGCCGAAATGCCTTTCATGTATGGTCGTGCAAATGGCAACGCCAGAGCTGCCCTACGAATGTATCAGGAGCAGTTTCCTCTCAGAAGAATCATAGAATGTTTCAGCGCTTACACCGTCAATTTTCTAAAACAGGTTCTTTCCACGTCACCAGGGAGGAAACTGGGCGAGAAAGAGCTGTACGCAGTGCAAACCTGGAAGAAATTATTTTGAATTTTCTGAGTGAAAGGCCCGAATCAAGTACAAGAGCTGTTGCATAGAATTTAGGTGTGAGTCATCCGACCGTTTGGAGAGTGTTAAATGAAAACCGATTTCATCCCTTCCGTTTTCAACGTGTACAAACTGTGAATCCGGTAGGCTATCTTCTGCGGTTAAACTTTTGCCAGTGGGATTTGCAGCCAGACTTTACTGCTCATATTCTATTTACAGATGAGGCAGTAATTACACGCGAGGGTGTATTCAATGCGCACAATTTCCATTTTTGGGCAACCAACAATCCACATGCAACGCGTCCAGATGCTTATCAACAACGATTTTCTGTGAATTTGTGGGCGGGTATTGTTAATAATTATTTGATTGGCCAATACCTACTACCAAAGAGGCTGGATGGTCGCTGTTACCTTTTTTTTTTTTTGCAACAGGTTTTACCAGAACTGCTGCAAGATGTTGCGATCACCATTCGTAACCGGATGTGGTTTCAACATGATGGTGAGCCCGCGCACTTCACCACTGATGTGCACAGTTACCTGAATGTCACATTTGGGACGCGATCGATTGGGCGTGGTGGACCAGTTCCAAAGCCAGCACGATCTCCCGATTTATCGAGCCTTGATTTATTTTTATGGGGACATCTGAAGAGACATGTTTATGAGACTCCAGTTGACTCAGACGAAAATCTAGTATCTCGCATATCCGAAACTGCTGCACGTGTGCGGGAAATGCCTGACATCTTTAGAAGTATACGCCAATCGTTCGACCGACGCTGCCAAGCATGTATCACAGTTCATGGGCCCAATTTTGAACACTTATTGTAATAATATTGTATGCATTATTATTTACTTGTAAACTACATTGTAAATAAACATTTTATCTTTTTAATTCATGTATTTCGTTTGATAAGTTTGCCAGTTTTGCGCTTTTTTTTAATTCAAAAAAATCGATTTCATACCAAAAATTTTCAAGGAAGAATTTTATTGTTAAGTAATTATGAAATGTCAAGAAAAGGATAGCATAAAAATTTTCTGGTATGATTGAGAGATTTTGAAAATTAAAAAAGGGGCCTGATTGCCCCCCTGGTGTTTTTACCTTAATGCGTCACTTGGTCCCATATATTCCTATGCAATAAATGATTGTTACTGTGTGCTCTACCTACCCTTAAAGTTTGAACCATGAGTTTAGAAGCACCCTGTATATATGTATACTCGTAGTTGGGAAAAAACCCGCTTGCACACAAGGAATCTGATAGTTTAAAAAAGCTTTCAAAATGGATTTTGCAGACAAGGAATGTGATAGTAAAAAAAAAAAATTAAAAAGGGATTTCGGTTAACAAAGAGTTTCGGTTAAAGGAGTTTCAGGTAAAAGATGTTCTACTGTATATTTTAATATTCTGTGACATTTTGGAGGCGGTGAACATAAGCAATTGAAAGGTTTTTACTTATTTAAATTCTAAATGCTACAAGATTTTTAAATTCCTATAAATTACTACATTAAAATTTACAACGCAGTAAAGAAGAAATAATCTGTAATTTAAAAAATACATAAAAGCTGCTTGATTAGCTTTTTAGATATTCGTCCCGCAAAAAAAAAAAAAAGTCTTGAAATATTCTGATATAAAGTTAAAGGCATAGTTTAAAATTGCATCATCATGCTGTTGAACGTTATAGCAACTTTACGTACTTGAGAGATAATTGGATAATTCGTTGGTTCAGTTGCTTTACATTAGAGATACATTGAAAGAACAGTTGTATGTATAGTCTCAATGGTGCTGTCAGATATAAAACGCATGCGTGAGCAGCCGGTTCTGTCTATAACCATGCTAACTTAAAAATAATAAATTTCTTTTTTAAAACCACTATGAACAAATGTAGGTGTAATCGATACGGTTAACTTATTTTTTTATATGTCCAAAAAGTGAAAAAGGGAAAAGTAAAAAAAAAAAAAAAAAAAATAAATAAATAAAGATTCTTTTTTTTAAAGTTTTGATCAGAATCTCCCGATAATGCTACAAGGTCGATAACTGTGAAATGGGGAAATGTTGCGAAAACCAAGGCGACAATGTTATATATTATTCTTTCTAGAATACTTTTATTCACTCTTTATATGTAATATTTTTCATTTGTATTCTTTATCCATTTTTATAAATTATTTTTTATTGAACAGTTTTTGTTTTTTGTTATAGCATAAGAAATTTAGAACCTTATTTTATATTAAAATCCACTATGAATACATTAAAATCATCTTTATAATGTTCTACGGAGCTAATCATGTATGTAGGCATGCGAAATTTGAACAATCTATGAACGTTCTGTGTACGGTTCTGTGTACGGTTCAGTGTATAATTTCTAAAAATATATATAAATATATATAAACTATTTTATTTGAACGTTAATGATTAAATAGATATTTATTTACTAAAGATCTTTAAAGATTCAAAATTCCTGATTAATTCTTAAAAGCGTTATTTTACACGTCCATTAATTTGTGGCAATCGAATTTATGAACAATTTATCTTCTCAGATAAAAATGGTCAAAGAGAACTTTAATATTTTTTTTCTTTATTTATTGAATTATAAAATATACCTTTTTGCTGAATTTTGTAGATAAAATCTGGAAGTAGCTCACATTTAGTTTACATCTTAAACATTTATAACACGGGATTTACATACTTAGGAATAGTCATATTTATTATATATGAGTTTAAGATATATTATATGCTTGTAAGATTTTTAGACTTTCTGATTTAGAAATTCACTTCCATATTAGAGAAAAATAAAGGACTGTTTTAATTTTCCACTCAATTATTTTAGAGCATATGAGTAATATGAAGCAAACATTGAATTTTTTAGTTGTTTAGAAATATGTAATTCAATAAGAATTGTGCTGTATAGTGCCTAGAACGTCAAGAAAAATGCGTGCTTTTGAAATTTGAAAAACAGTGACGAGGATAGCACAAAATTGCGATTAAATGCAACATCAAAGCATAGTTTCTAATCGAATTCGGAAATTACTATTATTCACTAATGTTCAAGCATATTAGGTGTGTAACAGAAATAATAATCAATCAAATGTTGTACTTACAATATGTTATAATATCTTAATGAAAGTTAAAATGATAAAAAGCTTAATTCAAGAAATACTTTTGGGTAAAATATTATTCTAAATGCTGTTTTCATATGTCGATAATGATGAATGATTTAAGACTTAATAACAGTAAAACCCCCATAATAGCGGAACACTATTTCCGCCATCAGCACGTATAGCACACATACAGTGTGTGTATGTGCATCTGAAAAGCGGACACCTCCAAATAGTGGACAAATCCATTGTACCGAGTTGTACGATATTGAGAAGTTTCACTATAGCAATCCTTTATCCTCCAACAGTAATTGAAAGTACCATTAAATAACTTGTTATATAATTCATTTTGTTACATCGATTAATAGTAATATAACATAGAATTAGTTATAGATACTTTACTTCATCCTGTTCCAAAAACATTATGGGTTGCACAAAACAGATATTTCTAAAAGTATGATTTATTTTTCATTTGCATCTTTTCAGCTTTCTTGACATTGAAAGACTGAGGAGGGGGGGGGGAGTTTCAGTTCGGAAATATTTCTATATTTCTATCGCAATATATTTGAATATACTTCCTAATTCTATAAAATACTAAAAAATATTTTAAATAAATGATTTGAGTGGAGTTATAAATATTGCACAAAATCTCTATAAATTCAAATTTAATTAATTAATTTAAATTGGCAAAATCCTTCTTAAATTTATTAAATGATTATGTTAATCACCTAATGTAGTTTCAAAAATTTATGAAAAATGCTTTAGAAGTTTCACGAATAGGTACTTTGTGATATAAAGGGTTAAAGATTCGTAAATACATATATTTTCGTTAAGTGTAAACAAAATTGTTTATATAAATTTAAATGTTGGTGTATTTTTCTCAGTGTATTGCACTGATAATTATATAATGTGGAAAAGAAAGTTTTACCTAAAATTCAAATAAGAACATATTCTGTGAAAAATGATTGAAAATATATCTTCTTGATTACTTAAAGAAAACGATATTTACCCACTTACTATCTGCTTTATACGCCAGTAGAAAGTTAACGCATCATAAACACATAACTACTCAAGCTTAGAATTTGATTAATAAAATCAATCGATCGATGAACTTTGGAACGAGAATTTCTATCCGAATAGTCCATTAAAACAACAGCAGTAAAACAAGCGAGAATAGAGCCTATGTGTTAAAGTATACTTTCTTGAAAAAGGAAAATTTATAGATCCAGTGAAAAAAGTTACACAGAAATAGAAAGAAAGCACAGCATGCATGGGAAAATGGAAAGATTTGCAGAACGGATGTCTTTTTTTTTTAATTTCAATTAATTTAGTGTTTATAAATTTTCGACTTAATGCATACAATTACCATTTTTCTCCGAAAACGAGATTGGGTCTTCAAAACAGGCGCTACATTTCATTTTTGGTGGGTCTTTTTTAAAAAAAAAACGCACTGCAATTTGATAAAAAAGAAGAATACAATAAATTTAAATATTCATGTAATTTAAAAAGAATATTTAAACACATAATCTTTACAAGCACCACGATTTAACCCTTAAATGCCTAATTTTTCAAAAACCATTGTAATAATGTTTTTCGGCTTCCATCTTTGTAATAAATCATGGGAAAAATACTTTAAAAAATCATATTTTGTTTTAAGTAGGGTTTACGGCTAAAAAACAGTTTGTTACTAATCGGCAATACTGGTCTTTAATTGAAAAAATAATTTTCCTTGATAAAATTCTATAATATTAAACACACAAGAATTTGTCGAACTATAATAAGGAATAAATTTTACTTGCTCACTGCAGAACAAAATAGGGTATTTCGCAATCTTCCAAACAAAACAAAAGGAACAAGTCGCAACAATTGAAAAAATAAATCTATCTTTATTCTTAAACAGAACAAATGTTGTCATCTACATGTTGAAAATTGATTTAATAATATTTTCAGAATGTATCTTATTGGCAACATTAGGCATTATAGCTTCAATAATATTCTAATAGTATTTTAGAGCCTAAATTGGGTATGTTGCCGGAAAGCAACACCCGGCATTTAAGTGTTAAGGTTGAACATTCATGGAAAAAATTTGATAATGTATTCTATTGGGTCGATCGGAAAGTGCTGTCGTGTAGGGAAAATCCATTCGTACCGGAAAAGTCTGCCGGGTAACTATTAGACATCGGAATCAATGTCTAATAATTAAATGATAGAATTTTCCGGTACAAATTGATTTTCCCAACACGACACGACTTTCCGATCGACTCAATACTATTATTTCAGATGCATAAGATTCACAGAGATAGTAATTTTTGTAAAGTGTATCAGTGTGCTTGTGATTATATGCTGAGAAATAGAATCTTGTATGTCATCGAGTAGAGAATAATGTAAAAAAATGGGTATCTATTTGATACCTGTATGTTGATGTGTATGATTCCCTTTTGATGTTTTAATTGACCTAGTTTGTAATACAGGAGGATTGAAAATATTTTCGCTTATTGCCGAAACGTCAGTGAAGGCTTACTGTGGAGACACGAAAAGTTTTGGTTTCTGTTAGTCTGTCTGTTAGTCTGTCTGTTAGTCTGTCTGTTAGTCCGTCTGTTAGTCTGTCTGTTAGTCTGTCTGTCTGTTCCGCGATAACTGCCGCAAAAAGCATCCGATCGGCTTGAAATTCACTGGGCATGTTGATGTGGTACTCGGACTTAGCTGTATAGTTTTTGGTTAAATTTGGTTCATTCGTTCGGGAAATATAGAACATTTTATTTTGCTCTATAATGCTTTCTATGGCAAGTCAGACGATTTTCTGATTTTCATTTGTTGAAAGAAATGGCTCATATGAAAAATGGATTTAAATGGTCAATTTTTTATGCTGAAATTTTTAAATAAGATTATTAAATTATTCCAATTAGTTTGAAAATTTGTCAATATATTTGCGAGATTTTTTAATTAGGTTTATAATATTAGGGGGGATTTTATGTATGTTTTCCAATAATATAAAGGATTTTGTTTTATCAATTTGACATAATGCATATTTCATTTTTTTCCCCTTTTCTTTCATTTGTTGCCTAGCAACGTATTTGGTCCTAATAATATTAGTATAATTGCGTGTATAATGTTTGAGTAAAGCCAACGTCAAAACGGATGAATTAATGCATTTGTATCTTTGCATATAGATGGATTTTAGTTCAGAAATAAAAATAGGCAATGTTTCATTTATTTTATTTATTTTATTCAAATATTTTGCTTAAAAATACAAAAGTTCATTGTTTTTATAGAGAATAACGTAACATTTCTCCATAACATTTACCAATATTTCTTTAATTGTTGCCAAGAAAATCAAAACCAGGAATAATATTTTCTTTTAAACAATTTTCAATTGAAATGTTTTGTCGTGAAACAGGAAAATGAAAAATAAAATTAAGAATTGAAAAATTAATATGGCGGCATATTGGAAATAAAAAGAAAACTCTCAAATATTTCTTAATATAACAAGATGAAAAGTTTTGAGTAAGTACGCATAGCAGGTGAATTAGACGTCATTTATCGAAAACAAAGATGCTGGAATAAAAAGATCTTAGGTAAAATAAAATTAACTATTATTCACGGAGGAAAGAGATAGATGGAGATGCAGTATGCCGTAAAAACAGTTTGCAATACGATGTGCGTTAATCTCAGATTTAAATGCCCTCACTGTAAAAAAAAAATGGTAACGTTCCATGTAAAATCCAGGAACGTTTCGCCTTTTCTCAGGTTTTCAGAATAATTTAGCTGTTTCCTGTGAAATTCTGGTTTTCTTATCTGAAACGTTCCTGAACAAAAGTTGGAAAAAGCAAAACGCTGCGGCCGCCATTTTTTTTTTTTTTTTTTGCTATAATCCGTTGCTCGCGCTCGAGTGTCGAAAAAGAATTCCTTAAATGAATGTAAAAAAATCAATATGAAATGCAAATAAATCAATAGACGACATAATCCTTTACGTCTCTATTGTCAAGACAATTCAGATGAAAATACAATACCTCCGTGACATCGCTAAGAGATTATCTCTCGTACTTGTCTGTGGAATGTTTAAGGAGCAGACCGTGTAAAAAAATACACCTATTATTTGGATCTCCATTAACCAGGGGACCATCAAACATGATTCTCACCGATTTTGATTAATTTAAAGTATGTTTTAGAGTTCTTATTTCTAATTATTCTTGTGAAAGGATTTCTTCAAATGGGACTTAGATTTTCAGAAATTAGATGCCGAGGTTTAGCATACGTTTCAAATACCCATTAGTTTGCAGCTCTCAACGTGTCTTTCGTGGTGTGGACGCAGAAAGCTCGCACGCCACCCGTACGGCCCGAGTTCGTTGCTACCTCTGGACTTTTTTACTTTCTTCTATCTTTAATAGAAGAAAGTATTGTAATCGAAATTTTTTTCGACTTCCGGTTTTCGACGGATTTGCATGTTTTAGGGGTCAGAAATTCCAAAAACATGTTTATAGAAAATGTCTGTCTGTCTGTGTGTCCGTCTGTCCGTCCGTCCGTCTGTCCGTCTGTCTGTCGCCATTGTACCATAAAAAAGTGTATGAAGTTATGTATAGAATTAAACCAAAATTTTATTATAAGATTTTGGATATGGCAAGCAGGTCCTCCCGGAATTTGGAAAAAATTCGCCGGTAGGGGGCGCTGATATATCAATTTTTGTGCGATTTTGAATATTGTACCATCCAAAAGTGTATGGAGTTGTGCATAGAATTGAACCAAGTTTTTAGTTTAAGTTTTTGGATATGAGAAGCAGGTTCTCCCTGAATTTGGAAAAAAAATCGCCGATAGGGGGTGCTGTAAATGCGTTTTTTGTGCGATTTTGAATATTGTACCATCGAAAAGTGTATGAAGTTATACATAGAATTGAACCAAATTTTTATTTTAAGTTTTTGGCTATGGCAAGTAGGTCCTCCCTGAATTTGGAAAAAAATCGCCGGTAGGGGGCGCTGTAATAGCGATTTTTGTGCGATTTTGAATATTGTACCGTCCAAAAGTGTATGAAGTTATGCATAGAATTAAACCAAATTTTTATTTTAAGTTTTTGGATATAGCAAGCAGGTCCTCCATGAATTTTCGAAAAATTCGCCATTAGGGGGTGCTGTAATAGCGATTTTTGTGCGATTTTGAATATTGCACCATCGAAAAGTGTATGAAGTTATGCATAGAATTGAACCAAAAAAAATTTAAGTTCTTGGCTATGGTAAGGTT
This sequence comes from Maratus speciosus, assembly GCA_963932465.1. Lineage (NCBI taxonomy): Eukaryota > Metazoa > Arthropoda > Arachnida > Araneae > Salticidae > Maratus > Maratus speciosus. Next base: position 354,094,586 of record OZ010788.1, on the reverse strand, counting down.
GTCCTCCCTTAATTTGTAAAAAAATCGCTCGTAGAGGGCGCTGTAATAGCGATTTTTGTACAATTTTTGTGCCATTTTGAATATTGTACCGCCGAAAAGTGTATGAAGTTATGCATAGAATTGAACCAAATTTTATGTGTTTATTTTTGGTCATGTCACGAAGGTCCTCCCTGAATTTGGAAAAATTCTGCCGGAAGGGGGCACTATAATTGCGATGTCTGTACCATTTTCATTATTGTACCATCGAAAAGTGTATGAAGTTATCCATATAATTGAACCAAATTTTTTGTGCATGTTTCTAGCTATGGCAAACAACTCCTCCCTGAACTTGAAATAATTCCGAAAGAAGGGGGCGCTATAATTCCGATCTCTGTGCCATTTTCATTATTGTACCACCGAACAGCGTATAAAATTATGCATACAATTGAACCAAAATGTTTGTGCTTGTTTTTGGCTTTGGCCAACAGGTTCTCCTTGAATTTGGAAATATTGCGCGGTAAAGGGGCTCCGTGCTAGCGATTTTTGTATACTTTTCTTGATTTTTTGTAGTTCTATTGTGCATCGGCGGCAACTCGCTTCCTGCTATGCCGGCTATTCGCAAACAGCTGATAACGACAGAATAAGGAAAAATTAATAATTTTAACAAATATCATGATATAGATTAACTCGTTTTTAGTCCGTTTAATTGACTTGAGCAGAAATTTAAGATGAAAATCAAAGTTGGTATAGTATTGAACTAATAATATTGAAGTATTAACATGTGTAACTAGGTTTTGAAATATTAAGATGTATAAGATAGAAGAAAGTTTTGGGATTGGCACATCCAACTAGTTTTTCTTTTTTAATTAATTTTATATTTTAACACTTTATTACAATTTGATTTAAATTTGATATATATTTGACAGTTTGAATTGCTGTAAATTTGATTTTTTTTTTGTTTTCGGAAAAAATATACAATTGCGTTTAGGTTTTTTTTCATGAAAATTTATATGTATTTTATCTAACTTGTAAACTAACATAATTACTAACGAAAATCCAAAATATTTTATGTCTAGATTTTTTTTCTAATTATTATTTACATTTATATATTTTTATATTTTAAGCAAAGTTCAGAAACACTATATCATATATATATTTACTTTATTGAATATTAACGGCAAATTTATTTTTTCGTGTAAATTATAAATAATAATTTTGATGTCAATTTCAAAATATTTTTTTTCATTCTAACAAATAATGACAATAAAGCGAAAATTGTCAACTGGAAATGTAAAAATCGTCTGTGGATCCCGCAGGCTGTGAAATGTCAGTAATGTTTTCTGTCAACAGAAATATTCTTGGTATTTCGCAGGAAACTTACTGGCATTTCTGTAGAAAGTTTTTAACATATACAGTAAAGTTCCAGTCATTTTCAAGAAACGTTTCTTGGAAATAATGGGCAACTCAGCTGCCCATTTTTTCCCAGGAACGTTGCGGAATTTTTTTTTACAGTGCTCATTCGGCCCAAACTAAACAAGCACGTGGAACAGGGACCGAATTCTTTGACTTCATCCGTGCATTTTTTCTGTAAATGAAAATGATCTGCTTATATTTAAGCAATAAGCATTCTAAGGTACCATTTAATTGTATTATGAATTAAAAACTGTATTGCTAAAAATATTATTCTGTTTTTTTTTTTTTTTTTTTTTTTTTTTTTAAACACGTCGTCGTGTTGTGCCGAATGTAGCGGATTTTAGGGTTACATTTTTTGCCTCACTTCAAGATTTATTATCTGTGTACGGTTAACATGAATATTTTATTTTAAATTTAAATTTAATTAATTTATATTAAAAAAAACTTATGCTTATCCTTATAAATCACAGCGTATAAAAAATCTAAGATATACTATAACCATCCGCACAATCAATAAAAAATTATGAATGTAAATTTAAATAGACTACGGGGGGTTCAGGGGGGCCCAACAAAAAAACAATGTCTTGCAAAGATGACGTTGAGGCTCCTGATCTGCAGATTTACTAGTAAATAAATCACAGTAACTTCTTGGTAAAAACCGATAAGAGCAGAACACTTAAATACAAATCAGAAGAACGTTGTATATTATATTTTTGTTCTTCATTAACTATTTCATGAGCTCCTTTTTGCTCCCACTGACAATATTTGAGCAGTAGACATTGGGAATAACATAAAAAAAATGGGGAAGTATTGTACTTTATGGCAATATGTTAATGCGTTACATAGCACAAATAAAGGTATTTAAAAGTCGCATTTGCTGTTTCAAAGCCTCTGAGACTTCATCATCAGTGCGGATTTTTGAAAGATATGGCTCCAATTTATTTAATTCCTTCTCTTCCCTTACCCTCTTTGTTTAAACTCTCCCGGAGTGGCTGGGCAATTATGATTTGTCTCCTCGTGTGCGCGTGAGAGATTGACTCCGCGTTTGTTTCTCAACACTAATCACTATTTCGTCGTTAACAGCTAGCTGTGAGGTTGACCCTTTCTGGTTCTCTCCGTTTTGATCTTCTTAGTTTTTTATAATTTTCGCAGTGATAATAAAGCCTCAGAGGCTTTGAAACATCTGTATGCGGCTTTTATATACATTTATTTGTGCTATGTAATGTTTCTGTTTTTTCTAAAATCTAAAGAACATGTTCGTTGTTATTGTTCATCGTTTAGTTACACTCCTATCTTTATTACTTTGTGACATAAGAAATATTTGTAACATAAGAAATATTTGTGGCATAAGAAAGAATTTGGGACTTATTGAAATAATCACTGCTTGTGGAAGTTGATTTTGATATTTAAAAAATGCTGTGAAATTTTGTTTTTTACTTTGTACACAAAACATTAACTTTGATTGACTCGTGTGATTATACGTAATTACACATAACAGTTCATACAAAAAATACAATTTTCTTTCTACTGTATTGTGCTTGAATACGTTTTTCCAAGTCTGTATTTCAACAACGCTATTGCCATTCATATTGACAATAATAATTTGAATCGCTCTGAATTTTGCTTACCCTGAACTTATAGGAGGATTAAATGAAAATAGGCTATTTCCTACAACTAAAAAAATTACCTTATTAACCCCTTAATTATCGCTCCCATCAATATCACGGGCTGAGGTGTCGTTCGTTATTTCTCGTCCCCGTCATATTTCCGAGCTGGAGATTTAATTGCTGGAAAAAAACTTCTGAAACTAGACAAATTTAACTGGCATTTCCGTGTGAAGTCTTTGAGTAACACCGTTTGGGTTTGGTTACTGGCGTTGTTTGTGCTGTTGGACTTTGGGTTGTATGTTTCGAAATATATCACACTCAAAAAAATTTTAATAATCAAAATTTAATGTATATATATGTCGTAGGCTAATTGAAAAATCAGGCTCTTTGCAAACAGTCTAGGCTCTTTGCAAAGAGACGGTCTAATTGAAGAATTATCTCCCTTTTTTCAAATAGCCTGATATTTTTCAGGCTTATTGCAAAGAGACTAGAAAGCGTTAGGCTAATTGAAAAATGACCACGTATTATCCAATCAGGATGATTTTTTTAGGCTTATTAAAACATAACCCGACTCGAACCCAAAAAATAAATTAAAACAGACCGTACCCCGATCCGAGCAAGACAAAGTAATTTCAGTTTACATGCAACCCGACCCGAACCTGAAAGTTCCATTTGAAAAAACCCGAAATCTGTCCCGAACCAAATCTGATAACCGACAAAATTATTCTAAAGCTCTATAACCCTATCAGAGTAAGACAAAATAATTTCCGTTGATACGCAACCCGATCCGAACCTAAAATATTTGTTTGAAAAATTTCGAAATATGACCCGAAACAAAATTGATAACCGTAAAAATTCTCTATAGAACAATAACCCGATCCGAGCAAGACAAAATCATTTCAATCATAAAAATTCCATTAGAAAAAACGCAAAATCTGACACGAATCGAATCTGTACCCGACAGAAATATTCCAAAGAAGCATAACCCGATCCGAGCAAGACAAAATAATTTCCGTGGATACAGAACCCGATCCGAAACTAAAAAGTTTGTTTGAAAAAAATCCGAAATATGAGCCGAACCAAATATGATAACCGACAAATATATTCTAAAGAACCATATCCCGATCCGAGCAAGACAAAATAATTTCTTTGGTCACGCAACCCGAAACGAACCTAAAAATTTCATTTGAAAAAAACACCTGAAATCTTACATGAACCAAATGTGAACCCGACAAAAATATGCCGAAGAACCATAACCCGATCCGAGCAAGACAAAATAATTTCCGTGAACACGCAACCAAACCCAAACTAAAAAATCCATTTGAAAAAAAATTGAAATCTGACCCAAACCAAATCTGAATCTGATTTTTTTTTTTCCAAAGAACCATAACCGGACCCGAACAAGACAAAATAATTTCCGTCGGCGTGCAACCCGATCCCAACCTGAAAGTTCTACTTTAAGTTAACCCGAACAGTATCCGAAATAAAAATACATCAGGCCGTACCCCAATACGGGCAAGGGAAATTAATTTCCTTTTACACGGAATACGATCAGAATCTGAAAATTCCATTTGATGTCAACCTGAAAACCGACCAGAAACTGACTTGAAAACGACTAAATTATTTTAAAGAACCGTATCCCGATCCGAGCAAGACAAAGAACTTCCGTACACATGCAACCGAATCCGAACTTAAAGGTTCCATTTGAAGTCAACCCGAAACCAACCACAACCAGGTTTCAGATTGAATTCAATTAGAACTTTCAGGTTCGGATCGGGTTCCCAGTATACGGAAATTATTTTGTCTTGCTCGCATCGGGCTTTAGTTTTTTGGACTATTTTTGTCAGTTTAAGATTATGTTCGGGTCGGATTTCAGGTTGACTTCAAATGGAATTTTCAGGTTCTGGTCGCGTTTTGTATCCACGGAAACTAATTTGTCTTGTTCCGATCCGGTTATGGATGTTTGGAATATTTTTGTCGCGTTCAGATTTTTTTAATGTCAGATTTTGTTTTTGTTTTTCAAATGAAATTTTTTTGGTTCGGTTCGGGTTGCGCGTCCAAGGAAATTATTTTTTCTTGATCGGATCAGGTTATGGTTCTTTAGTTTATTTTTGTCGGTTATCATATTTAGTTCGGGTCATATTTCAGATTTTTTTCAAACACAATTTTTAGGTTCCGATCGGGTTGCGTGTCCACGGAAATTACTTTGCCTTGCTCGGATCGGGTTATGTTTCTTTCGAATATTTTTGTCGGGTTCAGATTTGTTTCATGCCAGATTTCTGTTTTTATTCAAATGAAATTTTTAGGTACGGTTCGGGTTTCGTGTCCTAGGAAATTATTATGCCTTGCTTGGATTGGTGTATGGTTCTATAGAATATATTTTTTCGGTTATCATATTTGGTTCTTGTCATATTTCGGATTTTTTTCAAACTGAATTTTTAGGTTCGGATCGGGTTGTGTGTCCACGGAAATTATTTTGTCTTGCTCGGAACCAGGTTATGTTTCTTTGGAATATTTTTGTCGAGTTCAGATTTGGTTCATGTCAGATTTCGGGTTTTTTCTAATAGAATTTTTAGGTTCGGATCTGGTTGCTTGTTAACGGAAATTATTTTGTCTTGCTCGGATCGAGTTATGGTTCTTCTAAATATTTTTATCGGGTTCAGGTTTGGTTCATGTCAGATTTCAAGTTTTTTTCAAATGAAATATTTAGGTTCGGTTCGGGTTGCGTGTCCAAGGAAATTATTTTGTCTTGCTTGGTTCGGATTATGGTTCTATAGAATATTTTTGTCGGTTATCATATTTTGTTCGGGTCATATTTCGGAATTTTTCAAACAAATATTTTAGGTTCGGATCAGGTTGCGTGTCCACCGAAATTATTTTGTCTTGCTCAGATCGGGTATGGTTCTTTGGAATATTTTTGTCGGGTTCATTTGGTTCATATCAGATTTCGGATTTTTTCTAATTGAATTTTTAGGTTCGGGTCTGGTTGCGTGTTCACGGAAGTTATTTTGTCTTACTCGGATCGAGTTATGGTGCTTTAGAATATTTCTGTCCGCTATCATATTTGGTTGGGGCGGATTTCGAGTTTTTCAAATGGAACTTTCAGGTTCGTGTCGAGTTGCATGTAGACTGAAATTATTCTGTCTTGCTCGAATCGGGGTATGGCCTGTTGTAATTTATTTTTCGGGTTCGGGTCGGGTTATGGATTAATAAGCCTTAAAAATCACCCTGATTGGATAATAAGTGGCAATTTTTCAATTAGCCTAACGCTTTCTAGGCTCTTTGCAATAAGCGTGAAAAATATCAGGCTAACTGGAAAAATTAAGATGATTCTTCAATTAGCCCGGCTCTTTGCAAAGAGCCTGATTTCTGAATTAACCTACGACATATATATTATTCCAAACATTATTTGTAAAAATGTAGGTCATGCTGATAAATAAAGATCTAAGATTTGAAATATAAAGGTCTCATTAATTTGCATGGTTTAAAACAAACATTAAGACACAGAATTCTCGCATGATGGCTTTTCTGAAAATGTGAATTTGTTCTGTAACATGTTTTTTTTTTTCGTATTAAAAAAAAACTAATTGCATATTTTATTTAGAAACCTTATAATTATTCAATTTCTGTAATAAAAGAAATAGATACTTTTTTGATGATTTTTCCAAATATTAAGCGACCGTGAAGGGGTTAATCGTTGGAATTATTGCAAATATTTGCACAAATTACATGTATTAATAGTATTATACATGATACTGTAATTTATTTAATTATTTCATCAGATATGACAATATACATTTTATAAAATATTTAAACATACACCATTAAAACATTAAGGTACATACACAGAAATTGAGCAATAAATAAAAGATAAACAAATAAATAATAAATGCATTTTTAAAAAATACGCAATATATTTGAGCCTTCTATACATTTATTTACACTCTCCAAGAAAATTATTTTAAAAATGAATTTACTTATACAACATTTTTTTTTTTTACTAAAAATACAAAAATTTCATGATACGAATAACAGTGATAGCTTTTTTAAGAGAAAAAACATTTGTAGTTTTCAACATAGATTAATTATAAATTGAAAATGCATTTCTTTTTACATTATTATTAAAAAACATTTGCTATATCAGATTGTATGTACACATTTGACAGAAATTCGGGGAAAATATTTTCTCGTGTTACATATATTGTTTTTTTCATTCAGTAGGTCATGCTTAACAAATATGAATTTAAAATAAAACAAATGTATATAATGTTTTGATGTAGTAGAAAAATATATAGTTCACACCAATAACAACTCTGAATATGGGTTGTAATACTTTATGAGTAAGTTTTAATAGTGGCGTGCAAGTGAGATACATCTGTTTTATATGTATTGACAATGGGCTACTATTTTATTTTATTTTCTAAATTATGTGGTATTGTATACACAATGAACATAATTTAGATTATAGTTTAAGAAACTTTAAACAATTGTGATCTAAATTATAAATATTACATTTTAATTGAAAACAATCTATAAGCTTTGGTACAACCGATTACCAGAAATATAAAACAAAGATAATTTTATTTAATATTATTTTTAATAATAATATATTAAATGCATATCAAAAGAATTGTGTTACTTGATGAATTAAGAGAAAATATAATGCAATTATATAAGAAGTTGTAAGAAAATAAATACTTCTGGAAAAGTTTTTACAAAAGCTCTATGGGACTATTTTTTAAGAAATAAAAGAAATTCAAATATATTGTATTCTCATAAAATAAAAAGAATAATTTCAAAAGGTCTGTTAAAATATTCATCAAACTAATTTTATTATATATGAACTCTTAAATCCTTATAAGGGTTATTCAATTGTGCTTCCCATGTATAAAATCTTATTTTAAATAACCTTGCAATAATAATCAATATAATGTGATCAATTTTTAATATAATTGTACAAATATTATTATAATAGATAGTTTTTTGTAGTATTGAAAATGAAAAACATTTTATTGCTAAATATCAATCTTTACATCGAAAGACTTCTAAAATATCCCGAATATTTTTTTTAATATCATCATTTTATAATTCGTCCATAAATAAGATATTTAAAAAAATATTTTTTTTAAGTAATGGCACTGCACTATAAATAATAATGTATATATCATGTCATTCATTACGCGATTGCATAAAAAATACAGAGAAAAGTTTGCCTTGTTGTATTTTATTAACTATTTATGAATATTACTAATGAGTAAAATCTTTCGTATCATCAAAGTTAAATAGGTAACGACAAAGTAAAAAGTTATATCTGTATAAAAATATTTTTATTGATCAATGTGAACAAGGAATAATATAATATTGTTGAAATGCTTTTAATAAAAATTTTTGAATCTTTAATGAGTACTTCATAATTATAAAACATTCCGTTTTAAATTTTATGAATGTAATTTTATATTAATAAAAAAGGCTAGAGTAAATTAATTAAAATATTTTACAGCATTTTATCTATCTAAAATGAATTTTTACAAGAACTAAAGTATCATTCTTGTAATATATTTAACATAAAACACTGCACTCCGAAAACACATCTGGTATGTAGGATATTAAGACGACATTCTTTGGTTTCATTTCATAAGAAACTTTACAACTACGCAATAGTCAAAGATACATAAGAGTTATATTGAAAGCAAACTTTCTACCGCATTTTACAATTATATACAGTCTAGTTTAGGTATAGTAATGGATGCTTTATTATGCTTAAAACCTTTCACGATTACAGTTTTTATCTCCTTTAACATTTAAAATAACTCTATTGAAAACTTTAAATTAACATTTTATTGAAGTAAGATATGTAATTTTAAATAAAAAAGATAATACATTCTGTAGGTTTTACTGATTGAATAAGTCTAAGAGAGCTGTGACGCCTTTATTCTCATTATTGCTTTCCATTTTTAGATAGTGATTAAAACTAGAATGTAAAATTATACAAGGATAAATTTATTATGACGTAAATAGCATTATTTATTTGAATAAATAAAATTATTTCAAAAGTAGATTGTTTTATTTTCTATACAATGGGATGTTACAAAAGAATACATTCATACAAAATAATGGAAGTTTACCGTTTTCGACATAAAATATTGCCAAAAGCTCTTCTAAAGTCCATGTTAAAAACAGTATATATGACTGGGTTTAAGGCTGAATTTACGTATCCTAACCAAGTTACGAAATTTACAACACGATTTGATACGTAACAGTTATTGCAAAACGGCAGTATAACATACATCATAAAGAATGGAAGCCAACATAATACAAAGACACCCATTACTATGCCTAAAACTCTTGCTGCTCTCCGCTCTTTCAGAAGACATATTTTTTGTTTTTCTCTCATATAATGTCGAACAGTTGCTGTAAACCGTGGATTCCCATCTGCAACTAGAGTTCGTCTATGAATAACTTTTACTGCATTATTTTGCTGATGATTACTCTGATCATTTGTAAACTCTGTTATAGCTTCTGCTGAAGTAGGTTCTTTAGATGTTGAAGGAACTTCGCCGTCATTTTTCTCATCTGATGCTTTATTTGCAGATGATGACGTTGAATCATCCGTTACAGCAGCAGTACTTACCTCTGTCTGCATAGATTTTAGCGGAATGGTAGATGATGCAGTATCTGGACTCTTTCTCATTGCAGCTAAGTTTGCAGCAGCTTTAGCTTTTACCCGAATTCTGTTTTTAGCAGCTTCAAATATTTTATAATATACGAGGCCCATTATTATTAGTGGTATGTAAAAAGATCCCATTGAGGAATAGATTACGTAACCTCTTTCTTCTGTAAGCATACAAGGTGTATCCTCAGTAAATTCATCCGGCCAGTCATTCCAGCCTAATAATGGCGGAGCTGAAATACACAAGCTAGCAGCCCAGACACCGAATATCATAAGCATAACTCTAGTTAATGTTCTTTTGCGGGCGTAGTTTATAGGGTCATGTATAGCCCAGTATCGATCTAATGCTATTGCACATAAATTAAGGATGGAAGCAGTACAGCATAAAACATCACACGTAAGCCACATTTTGCATACACTGAGTCCGAATTTCCACTGAGCCATTACTATGTAAGCAACGTTTAGGGGCATAACTAGAACAGCAACGGTAATATCGGCAATTGCTAGGGACACTATAAACATATTTTGGACATTCCTTAGAGGTCTGTAATTGAAAACGGATATTATTACAAGAATATTTCCGAATATGGTCGATACTATAATAAAAGATAACGTTAAAGCTGTCAGAATTGCTTCAAGCGTTGACATAGGATCTTCTTCATACTCATCTGCGGTCGTATCATTTTCAGAAATTCCTATAATGTCTTCTACTTCAATTTCCATGTTTAGTGTGTTTGAGAAATTAAATGAAATATTTGTTCTAACATTTTTATACATTTAACAAAAACACACAAACAAAACACCATTTACTATCTTGAAAATATTTTCTAGAATTAGTAGTTCTGAAACTTTTTCCATGCTTCTTGTCTTTCCACCACATGTTTTCTGAAATATCTACAAAAAAGAGAAAATTAAAGCATAATTACTTTATATTGACAAGTATATTAATAACTTTTATGCATATAAAGAACATAAATGAATAAATACGACAATTAACCACTACATTTAGTCGAAGTATAGCGTGTTAGCTTTTTGTAAATTTTTAATCATATTCTGGCTTTTAAACCTCACTTTTTTTTTTTTCTAAATCCCAACTTTTAATATTTATTGTTTTATTTATTTATTTATTTGGAAAAGTGTATAATAAAAATACAATGTACCTTCCAAAAATTTTAATATTATTTTTTAAAGTAACTAAATTGAAAAAAAAAATAGTTCTGATACTAAAGAATTTATATTTAGAAACTAAAGTATATTCTTCTTTATATTTAGATATAATTCCGAAAGTTTGGCAGTTAAGTACTTTTTAGAGCTAGAGCAGGGCTCGAACCGTTTCTAAAATTTTCGCACTTTGCTACCAGTATTTTAAGTAAGAATTCTTTGTCTTAGATTCCTTTAACATCTATAATAGAATTATACAATAAAGATTATCGTTTTAATTTAGTGGTAGTAAAGTGCGAAAATTTTAGGAACGCTGCGAGCCCTGGCTAGAGATAAAAAGTTAAGTAGATTTTACAATTAGCAATAAACTGTTAAGTAGTTTTTACAATTAGCGATAAATATACAATTATTTTTACACAGTCATACTGATATCTAAAGTTATCAAACGAATAAAATTTGTCGAACTGTGCGAAAAAATGCCAAAGCCGGTACTCGAACCCAGATCATTAGCTAAGATTGCAATGATCTACCATTTAAGCTACCTTAAAGCTTGTGTAACTTAAGTTAGCTACTGCTATAGGAACGTAAACGGTTGAGCATTGGCAATGTAAGCCAAGGATCTGGTTTCGAGTATCCGCTTGAGCATTTTTTCGCTTAGTTAGAAAAATTCATTTCGTACTGATAAATTGTTATAAAGCATAAAATCATTCTAAAGCTTCATCTCTACATGATTACATGTAATATATAATATGTTTTCATATTTTAACTTTTGTATCATCTAACTGCAATGGTACTCACTCGGCGGAAATATGTAGATTAACAAATATGATTGTGTTATTATTTGGTATAACGAGTTTTTACGTTTTTCATTGTTTCTAATAATAGAAAAAGACTGGATAAATTCAAAATCAGGAAAGTATCTTCTAAGTAATTGAATAATGCATGTTTGTGATGCAATGTGTAAAACATAATGCATAAACCATATATTTTTTATACCTTTTGAAGACTTTTGCAGTGGAATTAATTCACGAGATTTTACTGAAGGTATAATACACACAATCGGGTTTTTACAGCTGTCTGTTTCGAAATATGCTTTTCGGAGACTGGCTGCAATTTCCGGTATATATATACATGTAATTTCGTTTGAAATTTTTGTCTTTTAATATAAACTTTTTATTTTGATTTGAAATCATACATGTTTTCGGTATAAACGGAATATTTCATTTTGATTCTTAAATATTGAAAGTTCAAAACCAAAATGGTCCTCCCTGGGCAAACAAACGGAAGTTCATTTTCAAATTGGGGGTAAGCGAAAAATATCCAGTTAAATTTTCATCAATTGAATTTTGGCCTAAAACCAGGCCGTTGGATGTGACCAGTCGGTGAATCGCACAAAGTATTCGACCTCTAAACTATACTAATAAAAGAAAGTTTTGCTCTGTTTGTCTGCATGTGTGTGTCTGCTATGGCAAGCGAAATCTATTTACGAGGATGTACATTTTTGTGAGGGTAATCCAAAGTGCCTTCTGATAAAAATTATTAAATTTCTAATAATTAGTTGAATCATTAAATAAACATAGGAACGCACTTTCATCAAAAGTCATCTATTTGATTCACGCATAACCTATTTGATTAGAACAGCGTTTGCACATGCGCACAAATCCTTTTCCGCATAGGTGTTAGCGTAGAACCGACTTTCGATATTATTTGCGTTTTTAATAGTTCGTTTTAAGCTAAATAGACGAAACCGCATGGTACAATTAAAATTTAAAGACATTCCAAAATATCACACTCTTCCGTCTCAAATGCTGCAACCAATTCGAAAAAATGTCGCATTTAACACTTTGAAAAGCTACCCCAAAATGGTCTTTTTTCCGTAAAAATATTTACCAATTATTCCAACACCCTTCTAGGACGCAATTTAAGAGGCACCGATAAACCAAAAATATGTTCTTAAAGATGATAAATTCTTCTAATAGATGTCGTAATCGGTTTAAAAAAAATATGAATTGTATAAAATATACCGTCAAACGGAAGTCACTTTGCGCCTGACGAAGACATATTTGTTCTATTCTAAAAGTCACTAAACGTTCGTCTTTTAACAGAATGTTTTTACAGCATCTCAATAGGTCAGATTTATATCATCTACAAATGGTTTGAAACGTTCGGGAGGAAAGAAATATTTTTACAAAAGGCTATTTCCATGAGTAGGGGAGACCGGAGAGTTGGCTACAGGGGTAAGTAGGCGCAGTTTTCATAAATCGCCTGTTTGTAAATTGATTGCGCACCCAGTCACAGAGTACCTTTCTTCTTGCTTTTTAGAATCCTCATTGCAGTTTTGCAGTGTTGCCTACGAGCCGTGGACATTTATTACGATTTTTCTGTTTTTTGCACTCATAAGTAATTTTTTGTTGCTTCATTCTTTTTCTAATTCCTAATACTTGTATCTTAATAACTGCGATTTAACTTGTGCAGTTTTTCTTAGTGTATGATTAACTGTACCTACCCCATATGTGATTTACTTGAATTATTTATGCTTAGATGGTTACATGTCTTTTTGTGAAGTAATTTATTGTGGGGCTAGTAGGCGCATTGAACACGGGGCAAGTTGGCTCGGTGCTTGGTGTGTGCTGATAGCTTAAAAAAATACCAAACACCGAGAAAGGTGGTTGTAATGCAAGATTTTGGGCACACAAGGCTTGCCCAAACAAAGACACTCGATTTTTTTTTTTTTTTTTTGTGACAACTGTAACTCTGATGGTGATATCGAGTAGGATAGACGTTACTCAATGTTAACGTTTTATTAATTATTTTTATGTCTGTATAATTTAGAATTTACATTGTACGGTGATAATGCCTTTATTTAAACTTACTGGTAATAATGAAACTGATTTCTCTTAACTTCGTGTCTTATTTGAGTTTCATTTAATTTTTTATAAAGCGTGTGCCAACTTACCCCGTAGGTATAGGCAACTTGCCCCGTGACGGTGTAGGTTGGCGCACAATTTTCCTTTTACTTTAGGCTTCCGCTAAACATAAAATACATAAGATACAAACTCAAAACTCCAGGTATTTATAGCCCAATGCCTGTTCTTTAAAAGTATTTTCAAAGTTTCATGAAAAACTTAAACAAAAAATTAATAAAAATCAATAACTAAAAACTGCGTTTACTAGCCCCTGTCTCCCCTACTTGTAGTGAAAGTCACTTGCTGCGATTTTTGGGTACCAGTACTTTAGAACGGAAAAATTTGACTTATATTATCGGAGTTATCTCAGTTACTCAATAAGGCCAAGCAAACTTTTCGAAAATAACGGTGGCGAACAAACAAATCAGTTATCAACTATGTGACTTACACAACAAAAACCCATGGAATTAGCCAAAATAAAATGTGTGAAATTGTTGACGAAAGGAGTAAAAACCTGTGTGTATCAGCGTGGTTTTGCTTGCTTTCGATACGCAAAGACGCCAAAAAAACAAGTTACGCAGAAAATAAAATAACAAGTAGTTTATAATTTCAATTTAATATTTTTTAGCGATTTTTTAATTTAAAATTATAAATTTAGACAAAATGGAGTTAAAGATCATGCAAATTTGAGGTTAATTTAGGTGTCATTTATCAAAGGCCCTGTCAAAGCGGGTCGGTTCAGCTAGTTGCGAATAAATAATTTTGAATCCCGAGGAAGGCAAGACTACAATAGGTGTTAAAATATTCGATACAAATACTTGTTCCTTGTAAATTCGTATTAGTCTCTGTAACTGTTATTATTTTTTATATTGTTCTACTGCTCCCATTTATTTCTAAGAATAGAGATTTTAGTTCTTAAATAGCGAAAAATTTGTATCTTGGGAATAGGAGAATACAAAAATTTAGTAAAAAAGGAAATTAAATGGCAAAATTGCTGCCATTGTCTTTTCACGGAATTTTCGTTTACAGTTTGGTTCCGTAAATAAATTTCACGGAATATAAATCATTCCAAGTTTTTCAGCCATATTATATTATGTGCCTTATTATATGTATTATATTACGGTGCACACCAGCTAAACAATAAAGAACATTAATAAATCAGCTATTTTTACTTTTAAGAAACATAACCAAATATGTCATCAATATTTTACATGCAATGCGATTGCATGCGACTGCGCAAAAATATCAAGAGCTTTGTGGATTTTAATGTTTATTAATATTATATACTACTAACATCAAAGTCAGAATGTGATCTTCTAATATCAAATTTAAGGTTTTCTTTTATTTCTACAAGCACTAGAACTTCTATTTTTATAGAAAACAACACTTTTGTTTGGATATGGATGGAGCCTTCTGTGTTTTGAGAAATCTTGTTTTATTTGTATTTTTGGATAGCTTGTGACATAAATTAGAAAAAATAAAACATTTTTATATTCAGATATTAATTTTAGTTTCTGGCTGCTTGGTAGATGATTGTTAGTCTTTGTGAATAATCCCTGGTTAGAAAGTGTTTTTACTCATGGTTTTAGTTTTGTTTGGTTTTCAGTTCCTCTAATATTACACTTTTTGTAGTATATCCTATGTATAATATTGTCTTTATATAAAAGGAACTTTTCTATTCGGGTTTTTTCAATTTCTTTTATCTTTTCATTTATAGTGTTTATCGACTTTCACATAGGTTGTCGTTCTTCCTTCATGAAACGTTCTACCTATTTCCTGAATCAGTAATGCTCTTATGTCACTTCACGTATATTTTCACTTACCTAACAAAATCACCTTATCATAATGTTTATACACCAGTGACATTATTTTTCATTAAAGCTGTTCATAAATATTTCCATTAATGCACCATTTTCATCACAATGCATTAATATATATGACGACAGAAATATACTTCGGACAGAATGTATGCCGGAAACTGAATAATAATAAATAATAACCGAAAATAACCTAAAAAGAATAACCGAAACTCTGATATTTAATACTAATATTTTACCGATTCTGCAACAACAGAAAATGACTAACATGTTGTTTGAGACAGTGGGACTATAACTTTTAATATATGCTAAAACTCTCTTTTTCAAAATACAGTTTAATAACTTGAGGACACAAGTAATAATAGATGTTATCTAGAAATGGGATTTTTGTTTAGTGCAATGGATGTTTCATCTACAGATAATTAGTAGCTATTACTAAATATGTACACTTGTGGAAATTATATAGTTCTGTAACGTTCCACGGCGCCAGTAAGTTAATAATGAAAGTCATCAGTAAAATCTCCTTTATTATAATAAAATTTATTTATTTATTTATTGCTGCGGAAAAATATGCCTGTGCTTCAAGAAATTTAGAATCGGAATTGTAATAATAAAGAACGGTTTAATTTTGTTTATTACTAGTGATTTATTACATCATTACCGTAACAGAAAATTTTATGCATAGTGTAAATTACAATATTAGAAATTTATGCTGAATATATTGATATTAGAAATTACTTAAAAGGAATCTACATTTTTTTTAAATTATAATAATTTTATTTCATGATTGAAAACATAAAATAATACGTTATAAGAATTTCTTAAAAACAATCTTCTTCCCACTAAATAACAGGTTGTTACTCTCAAATAAATAATACAGAAATTTTAGTAACTATTTACGAGTTTCTTTTTTACAAAAAAGAAGTATTAACTAATGAAAGTGATTAGTTATTTTTCATATAAAATTTCTCGGAATTGTAATATTTTTATTTATAAACTAAATAACATTCTCTAAGGTTAATGTAAAAAGCTAAATATCGATTATTTAATTCTAGAATAAAATGAAAATTATAATAATGAATAATAATAATAAAAATATGCATATATAACATTTAACACAAAAAGTTAATCAAGCAGTTTCACTATTTGCGCAAAAAGGACACTTCGAGGATAAATAATACCAAGTAATTCCTGCGTCCTCTATTTTACGCAGAACTCTCTCCGTGAAATAGCAGTACATCCCTTCCCTATTCTCTCCTCTGGGAGGAAAATGAAGGGTCTGACAGGACCGGATGCTTTGAAACCTAGTTTGCTTGAGATATCCGATTTATTGACTGTCAAGGAACTTGGAGTTCAAATGTCGGTTTCGTGAAGAAGATTTTGAATGAAAGGCGGATGTGGCCCACTTTACTAAATAAATATGGAATGAATAATCTAAAATTTATGAGACAATAAAAGAGTGAAGTGGCTATTGTATTAGCGGATTTGTTGTGCCTTAATATATATATTTTGTGTATATTTGTATATAATATGGATGTTTTTCATGAGTCGTCGCTGCAATTTTTCTCTTACTTTTTGATTATTATTCTACTAAATTAAATGTTTAGATTCTTCTGATTTTTAACACTTTCACAACAAACTTGAAAAGTGTTTATGACTTCGATTTCTCTGGCCATCTGTCCGTCTGTCCGAAATCTAACTTCAGTAAATATACTCGGATTACCCTGGAATTTTTATATTTTATTGACGTTTACCATAGCACGTTCCCTATTTCTAATGAAGTTTGTAGTACGTTTAGTTCAGTTACAGGGACAGTCAAAAGTTTTCCTTTACATTATGGTCTATGGGGAAAAAATCACTTAATATTATTTTTTATGGTATTACACGCTTTCAAACATACTAAAATTGAAATGCATTTACGAAGTGCACTAAAGTATGAATTCTGTAGAATATGTGGTGTAAAGAATAGTTATTATTCATTTACAGGGACATACAAAAGAATTCCGTTACATATTGAAATAGGGGTGGAAGGAATTGTTTTCGGCGTATTTTAATTATGTTAAATAATTTCATGTATAATGAAATTGTTATACGTCGCTGAGGTTTACTATAAGTTATTTTATGTATAATACAGAGTGCATAGCATTTTCAGAGACAGAAAGATTTCAGACACTATATTGTATCCGTATTGTACATTAGCGATGATCGTTGGAAAAGCATTTTTAATTATGATATGCGCTTTTATGTTTCACTATATTTATATATACAATATGTGTAATAATGTGTATAAAAGTGTGTACATATATGTTTATACACATTATATAATGTGTATATAATGTGTATAAAAGCTATAATTCATATACAGGGCTACAGAAAAGAATTCTTAATGGTTACTGGGTATGAGTGCAAATTGCTTAAAGATGGTTTTTATATGAGTTATCATTTTTACGCTGAACTGCATTTAGTTTACTAATTAATGTTTGTTGAATATAGATAAAATGATATACAGGGTCACGCAAAGAATTGGATACATGACCGTCTATAAATTATAGTTTCTGGACATGTGTTTCAGTAGTTTCAAGAGTGTTTTAGTTTGAATTAAATTTTAACTAAATACTGGCGTGTAATAAAGGTACTAGGTTAACTACAAGGTTGTACAAAAGTATTCAAATACGTTTCCATCTATTACTATAAAATTCTGAAAGAGAAATTTCAACTTGTTATGTGCTTTCTTGCTAAACTAAATTTCCCCGTTATATAGTATATATATTAATCTACAGTTCAAATACAGGGCTTTTTAAAAGAATTGAAATACATATTTGACTATGGACGGTTACTGCTGAAATCAGTTTTTCAAATGTTTTATAAGTTTTCTAAAATAGTTACTTAGTTATCTTATACACCTTATTCCACTAAATAACGAAGTTTTGTTAAAGCCTTCAGGAAGTGTTGGGAAGCGTTTCATAATCTATGCTAATCTTAATCTAGGATTTTTGTTTCTCGTTTTAGCAGATAATTGGTCATGTTTCTATCTTTATGAAAACTCAACATATAATTAAATATTTATTTCTTTACACAAAAGATTTGTATGCACATACAATTATGAAATTGGTGAAGTATATTAATTGATTGTGAGTTTTATATCACCAAAATCCCATCTATTACTTTATATTTAAGGATAATTTGAGTAGTTTTAAATCAAATAGAATGAAATGAAAATTTATATCTTATGTATAAATAACATCTTTTTAAAATTCGATTTTATTTCAGTACATTTAACCACAAGTATTGCAAATGAAGTAAAATCTTATTTTTTTATGTCATCTCATATGTATTTGTTATGGAAATTAATTTTCATATTATTAAAGATTTGAAATGTTTTCTCCCAAGAAAACTTTTTGAAAAAGTATGTGCTTCATATCTAAAATAAAAATATCATTCTGTAGGTGTTATAATTAATTATGCATAAATAGCAGAAACTGTATCATAATGATGTTTCAATCAATTTAAAAGTATCCAGATGAGGTTAATAGCTATCCAATTAGGCAATGAAAGACAATTTTATTTTAGTTAAAATTTATCTAAGGGAAATTTTAAGGCTTTCGCACAAATTTAAAGTACATTTTGCAAAACTATAAAGTATATCATATGCGACATACAACTATACCGACAGCTGCTATCCTTTCATAATCCTTTCATCCTTTTTAAAAATATTTAATTATTAAGTGAATTTAAAAGAAACTTTACTTTTATTTAAAGGGATTTTAAAACGCATACAAGATATCGCATGCTTATATTTAAAAAAATGAACACCATACACTAAATGTACTTTAACAAACAGTTAATGCGTGTTATTGAAGCTACCTGTGACTTAATACATGCTTATTAGGATTTATACTTTTGTTCTTTTGACGCATTATTTTACTTTTATGAAGAACTAAGCAGAAAAAATAATTGGTAATTTAGTACCAATTCTCTTTTCAGCTTAGTTCTTCATAAACGAAACAAATGATCTAAAAAAAGATACTTTTTCAGTCTAATTTTCCTGAATCTATACTTCTTCGGAATTCTTCAGACCTATCGTGTTCATAGTTATGTTTTGATTTGTTTTAAATATAACATACATTCTCTTACGTATATATGCAAAATATATATATATATATACTCTTCCGCTTCAGTTAAAAGTTGAGATTAATTTCATTTCTTAATTTTTTTTTTTTTTTTTTTTTTTTTTTAAAGATACACACATTATAATGTAAGATAAGAAGGAATTGGGTCTTACTTCTCATAAATTTGCCGTTTTGGTGGAAAGATAATTTGTAGATAAGTTTTTTGTTTGCTCCTTAATTTTAATTGAAGAAACGTGAGTTACGTATATCAAACATTTAAAAGAAAAAGATGAAAACCATGGTTTAAAAATCGCTCAAAAGCTATGAAATATTTACGACGTTTATACTAGGTTTGAATCCGAACATTCTTATGAATCACTTTAATTATTTTTACCGCTATGAAACTGAATAATAAATAAATGTTAGTAATTGTAATTTTTTATCTTTATGAAATGTTTAGAACTTTCGCTTTAATTACAATTACCCTCCAAATTGAGCTAACTGGACGGCATCCCAGACATAATAATTCGCCTAGCAAAAGCATTTGGTAATGACATCTGGTTTGTTATTTGAAACAGATAGACGGAATATACAACAATTAAAGGAACACCAATAAACTATGAAAATATTACACAATCATTATTTTAACACAATGAAGCTGATCGGTAATAAATCATACAAATTGTAATTCTCTCAAATGAACTAAAATGTTCCTAGGCAAGTTCTCGAACCCAGAATCGTTGTCTTAATTACCAATTCTCATCCAATTAAGCTACCTGAACAACAACACCTCAGCAATCCCAATTTACTCACGAACAACACCTCAGCTATCCCAATTTACTCACGAACAACACCTCAGCTATCCCAATTCACTCATTTACAGAATGATTTTCTCAGAATGATAATTTACGTAATTATATAAGAAAAAACTTTTAGCTCAAACAAATAATCTGATTTAATGCGTAACTGCTGTTAAATAGTATAAAATGTATACTAAACATGCTAAGCGGTATGTTTATCGTTCAGTACTATTTCAGAGTGTGCATTTAAAATACAGCATCAAGAGTTAAACAATCAAAAGTACCATTTAAATTATTTATAAATATATGTGTATGTGTGTGAGTGTACGTTCTCTATTCTTTCGACAGAGAAAAAAAAAATCTGGCCTTTAGCACATCTTCAAATTCCCTTATTTAAAACTTATTATTTTATTCACAAAGGAGGCTTTGCCCCCTGCTCGTTACGCTCCCCAACCTCCGCGTAATCGTTTCGCGATTCCATTAGGTATCGCGAGGCAATCCCTATTTTCTAGTCAACTCCAGACGTAATTGTTTCGTGTTTCTATTCTGGATCGCTTCGCGATGCCTTATTTTCTAAGAATTCAATTTTTAGATTCCACTTCGTAAAAACGCGCTCCTCCTCAACTCCTGACAATTTTATTTCCTTACCTCCAAGCACATAATCATTAGAGCTTAGAGAGTTTCATAATTATATGTTTATCGTTCAGTACTATTTCAGAGTGTGCATTTAAAATATAGCATCAAGAGTTAAACAATCAAAAGCACCATTAAAATTTTTTTAATAAATATGTGTGTATGTGTGTGAGCGTACGTTTTCTGTTCTTTTGACAGTGAAAAAAAAAAATCCGACCTTTAGCACATCTTCAAATTCACTTATATAAAACTTATTATTTTATTCACAAGGAGGGCTCTGCCCCCCTGCTCGTTACGCTCACCAACCCCCCTTATAATCGTTTCGCGATTCCATTAGGTATCGCGAGGCAATCTCTATTTTCTAGTCAACTCCAGACGTAATTGTTTCGTGTTTCTATTCTGGATCGCTTCGCGATCACTTATTTTCTAAGCATTCAATTTTTAGATTCCACTTGGTAAAAACGCGCTCCTCCCCAACTCCTGACAATTTTATTTCCTTACCTCCAAGCATATAATCATTAGAGCTTAGAGAGTTTCATAATCATAAGAATTATTAAACATAAAATTATATATATAGTGTTACGAATATTGTAAATGGTTAGTGTTTGTGCTTAAAAATAACGTAAATAGTTCAATTAAACTCTATTCATAAGCTAATATCAGTTTTTGTTGCATTGAAATATCCCAATTTGTTGATTTTCTGCAAGCAAGTAAACCCTATTGGATTTCAATGGGAGTCTATGGAAATTTGGCGAAATACTGGAAATAGCACAAACTTGGCTTCATTTTGGAGACTAAATTTGGTCGCCAAATTTAGCGATATATCGCCAGGTTGGCGACAAACTTGGCACCGTTTGGCAACAGAACACCCCTTGGTAACCCCCCTTATAGCGTCAGAAAGCTCTGACCAATCAGATGCGTTTCGCGGTATCTACGCAGATTTTCATTGGTCCATTTCCAAATCGTTACATTTTTTTATGTATAGAATGATTTATTTATACTTTTTTGAATTCGCAAAATACACAACTTTATAAAAAAAAAAAAAAAATTAATGTTCTAGACAGTGGAGATAAATGAATAGGATTTATCACTGTTAACGTATATCCTGTATAAATACAAGGTATCTAACTCTAAAAGAACTCGATATGTCAAGTGAGCTTCAGAATAAGAACAGAAATTATTTAAACAATTATCAGGTGAACATTTATTTAATTGTAATGAAATAATATATTTTCTATAAGAAATACTAATGTGTGATTACTTGAGAGCATCCTTTAATTAAACTATACTGAGTTATATGAATGTAAGTCTCGTTTAAAATATTTTTTATCAGTGTGTTTCTTTCTCATTTAGATTTAAACAGTCATTTATATATGCTTGATTTAAACTAAACAATGCGATTAATAAATTTATCAATCAAAGGATTTGCACTTTTAAAAAACATAAATAGAACTGTTAAATTTTGCTTATTAAAAGATGAAATAGAACAAATCTCTCATTGTTTGAATGAATATGTAGTAAAATTCACGAATACAATGAAAATGTAGTTAACTAAAGTTCTTATACGAGATAAAAATTTATATTTAAAGTTCATGTATCAGTCAGTTTGATTGAGATAAATTAATTAAGCGCTTAAGGTTGCTGCTGGAATCTGTTCATCTAAATACAATAAATATTTAAAAACCATTTAATATTTTTTTCCACAAGAAATTTCGTCAAAAGATGTATCTCTTTTTTTTTCTGATGTTTCCTTGCAGCAAATACTTCTTTTTACAACGAAGGCGAGTTAGGGATTTGCTTGAAAGAAAAATAATTTTCAAAATTGTGTTTAGCACGTTTATTAGATAAATAAATGACTGTTTAGATACGCTAACCATTTGTGAACTTTCCCCCCAATTTTTCGAATTACAATTAAAGGCTATATTTGTGTCGCGTGTTACAGAGTTCAGAAATGCTTGTTATGTTACTTATGTTCACAATAAGAAACTAATACAGTCATATTTTTATTTCGAATCTTTCAGGGATGCATCTTTTTTATATTTATATTAACAAAACATATATAAATAATTTTCAAAACTGTATTGGTATGTACATTAGATAAAAACAAAATGACGGTTTAAATATCCTAACCAACAGTGACCATTTTTATTCCTTACACCATTTTTCCTATTACAATTAAAGGCTATATTTGTGTCGTATGTTACTGAGTCCAGAAATATTTGTTTTGTCACTTATGTTAACAATAAGAAACAAGTATATTGACAGTTATTTTGAATCTTTCACGGATGCAGCTTACATATATATATATACCGGGTGTCCCAAAAAGGACTGACTGATTTTAAAATTCAATAACTTCCAAACGGTGACAGATATTAAAAAAATTCTTGCATGAGGGTTATGCATAATGTCAAAAGTTTTATTGCAGTGATTTTCGATTTTAGTTCGAATTACAAAGAATAGATGGCGCTGTAAGCAATAGTCGCTAAATACAGGATCGATTTTTGGTCCTTTCTGTTGTTCCATGCAGAAAAAGGAGATGGAAATGTATTATCCGGGCCACGAAGTACCAAAAATCGAGCCTGAATTTAGCCTCTATTGATCGCAGCGCCATCTATTGTTTGTAATTCGAACTAAAATCGAAAATCAGTGTAAAAAACTTTTGACTTTATGCATAACCCTCCTGCAAGAATTTTTTTAATATCTGTCACCGTTTGGAAGTTATTGAATTTTAAAATCAGTCAGTTCTTTTTGGGACACCCGGTATATTCAGTGTGTGTAAAAACTATAAGTGCAGCAAAAAATTGTAAAAATTTTGATAAATTGAAAATGCGACAAGTGAAATGGTAATTTAATGTTGATCATAAAGTAGAAATACTAACATAAAAGTCAACAGAATATATCTGTGTCCTTTTTATTGCGAAAAAATCATAATTATGCTAAAAAATGCTATTTTTGACTGCTTAAAAAAAAGTACACCTGTATTTTTTTTATAGAAATGGTATATGTAATTATTATTAAGGATCGACCGAAACAGGTTTTTAATGCCGAAACCGAAACCGAAATCGAATTTTGGAGATCTTCTTATTTTCGGCCGAAAGCGAAAACGAATATGTCCAAAAACTTTTTTAAAGTAATTAAATTGTATGTATTATAGTAATTAATAAATACATAAATACATTATTAATTAATTATATGTATTTATTAAATATGCATAATAATTAATGAATTATGCATATTTATGGAAATATACATAATTATTAATTAATTATACGTGTGGCCCAAATTGTCTCTATGTGCCTTAGATCCAAAATCTGAGTTTCGCCGAAAACGAAACTCAGATTTTGGTCCGAAACTCAACCGGAAATATCAGTATTCCGAAAATCTCGTATTTTCCGTCGGAAATTTTTAACATTTCTCATCGATTTGATCATTGTTGGCCGGATCAAATGAGACTGTTTATTGCTACGAACTTCGTTGTTTGTAATTATCAGTCATGACTGACTCAAGACTTGAATGCAAATTATAAAGCACGCAATGCATATATAAATAAACTTTTTAACGTGCTCATTAGAAGCTGCAGAGATAGCAGTAATAGAAAATTTTCAGTTTGAAACCGCAGAAGAATTCCGAATACCCTTTGAGAAAGTTCAAGTATAACAGATGATCATTTACAGAAATCATTATACAAGATAAATCGAGGTGTGCATACATAAATTTAACTATTTTTTTATTAAATTAAATTCGTATAATTAGAAAATCTTTCTGTGTAGTTGATGAATTAATTACGTTTTATTTTATATGAAAAAAAAAATTTTTGAATCTAAGGCACAGAGACTTGGGCCACACGTATAATTAATTAATAATTATTTATATTTCATAAATATGCATAATTAATTAATTATTATGCATATTTAATAAGTACGTGTAATTAATTAATAATATATTTAAATATTTATAAATTACTATAATACATACAATTTAATTACGTTAAAAAAGTTTTTTGACATATTCGTTTTCGTTTTCGGTCGAAAATAGGAAGATCTCCAAAATTCGGTTTCGGTTTCGGCATTAAAATCCTGTTTCGGTCGATCCTTAATAATAATTATATACACTGTAAAAAAAAAATCTGTAAAGTTACAAAAGTTTTAATACCATTTCTATAAAAAAAATACAGGTGTCCTTAAAGATTTTACAAAGTCAAAAATAGCGTTTTCTTGCATAATTATGATTTTTTCGCAATAAAAAGGACACAGACACATTCTGTGGACTTTTATATTAGTATTTCCACTTTATGATCAACATTAAATTACCATTTCACTTGTCGCATTTTCAATTTATCAAAATTTTTGCTGTCCTTATAGTTTTTACACACACAGTATATATATATATATTATTTAAATATAAATAACTTTCAAAATTGTATTGGTGTGAATATTAGATATATAACAAAATGACGGTTTAGATATGCTAACCAACAGAGACTTTTTTTGTTCCTTAAGACAATTTTTCGCAATACAATTAAAAGCTATAGTTGAGTCGTATGTTACTGAATTCAGAAAAGTTTGTTTTGACACTTATGTTAACAATAAGAAATAAATATATTTACATTTATTCTGAATATTTGACTGATGCAGCCTAGATTAATAGTCCAGCGAATGTTCGAATAAATTAAAACTACAAATAATAAATTTACAATAGACTTAAAATAGAGCTATTAAAATTTTCATGGGACACGAGAACAGGTGAATGAATACTTGATCTACCCATTTACATCAAATTATACAACATATCAGTACATCAAAATCGAAGTTATAACTAATGGTTCTTGCTTTGAATTCACAAAATACGTTACACATTTGTATGATAAAATAATGTTTCGTAACTGAAAATATCTATTAAAATGTTCTTCGTTTCGTGCACGAATTCCATACAAATTAAGATTGCTGACAGTACACTTTAACTGTAGAAGATTTTCGTAATTTCTTAGCATACAAATTACTGAACTAACTTTTTGCAAGAATGTATATATCTGAAATATTCAAACTTAAAAAAAATCATTAGATTGCATTTAAATAACGCAACTTGTATGCAATGCAGGGCTGCCACAGGCGACTATTTTTATATTCTGTGAAATACTTTTTGTAGTATATTTCTTCTGCAAATGTTTTCAAAGCATATGTGAAAGATTTCTGTTTTGAAAAAGTCGTGCGAAATAGAATTAAAAAGTAATTGCCTGTGACAGCCCTGCACATGCATTCTACTCAACAATGTTGTGTGGCTTAAACATGTTTTAATTTGTTTCTACATAAGGTTTTTCCGGACGCCTTTTACTTTAATTTATAAGATATTTTTCATATTAATAGTAATTTAAATTAATTTAGAAAAAAATAAAATATTTTAACCCGCAACTTTGGTACTTTTAATTTTATTTAATTACGATACAATATACTTCATAATACGATGTTTAGGATACTTTAGAAATAAATAAAACTTCAATAAGTATTTTCATTTTAATTACTATTTGAAAATGTAGTGCCTTTTCTTACTAAAGATTTCATGATTAATTTCAGTAACGCCATTTTATTTATATTTATTTTATTTTTGCATTTCTTATTCATATAAGTTATTTCTGTAAAGAATATTTGATTTTCCATATTTTCTCTATATACTTAATCATTCCAATAATTCTTCGTGACATAATATTTTGCCTATTGTTTTTAAAAGATCTTTGTTGTCACGGTAAAGAGTAAATGCATGAAAATGAAATTGTTTAGAAAATTAGATTTCACCGAACTTATTTTTCTAAACAACGACATTTCTGTATTGTGCATAACGCGAAAAACAAAATGTTACATTTATTAATCGTAGCTTCGATTCAAAATACTCAGTAGAAATACATTGTAGTATTTCATATCTACTAAAAAACAACTTTTCAAAAGTAAAAAAAAAAAAAAAAAAAAAAAAAAAGGTGAAAGTTGTGGCTAAAAAATAGTGTGATATCAAATTTCCAAGCTTATATTACGGTACTTATTTAACATTTTTTGATAAAAATTTACCGTATGTAAGTCGAGTACCTAAGTATGCGTTGATAGAAAGCCTTTTCTCCTTTACTAAATACATCATAACGTGTTTCTGAAAATTAAATTTTTTTTAATTAAGCATGATGGGCTTGGCGGCCATCTTTCCATATTTTACACAAATTTCTAAGCACACAAGTTCATTGTAAAGATTGGAAGTTCTAAATTGTTACTAAAGCAAACATTTTATTCTTTTAATTTATGGAAATGAGTGCCTAAAAATTTGTGTCTAAAAATAAAGCTGAAGTAACTTCAGGTTTCATCTTATGATTCTCTTTTTTTGGAGTGGAGTTAATTAATTAGTTAAAGAAGTAAAAATCAATTTGTTTTTTCGAAATAAAAAACTTTCTTAATTTATCTGTCTGTAGCTAAAACTAGAAGTTCGAAATTCTTAATAATGCAAATATGTTACGAGCTTCATGTGCTTTTTTTTTTTTTTTTTTTGCTTGGCTTTTTTTTTTACTTTTGAAAAGTTGTTTTTTAGTAGATATCAGTTCTTTAAAACAAATGATATATAATTGAAATAATTCTACTTGCTCAAATTAAAATTAGTCCTTTTTTAGCCTTTATAAGCAAGGAGCAAACACAATATTATGCATTTTGTTTACCTATCATTCAATTTTTATAGTGATTAATAATTTAAAAGTAAGGAAAGTCAATTTCTTCTTTCAAAGTATCAGTCTTTCTCAATTTATATCTCCTTAAAATTTTCTACGAAAGATGAAAATTTAGTAAAAAACAGAGTCGAAATAAAATATATATTTACAGTTAGTCTGTCAGTTAATTGTTTTTTCTAACTTTTTTTTGCTGGCGGTTTTGCAAAATAAATTTACCTTTACAAATACCTACGGTTAATCCGAGAATGAAACCCCGCAGGCATCTAAAGAATCGAATATCTGTAAATCTAGCAATTTTAGACATAATAAAGGAACATTTTTGATAAAAAAAATCTAAAAATTTAAAGATATAAACTGTACATATAACTTCATCTTCAGTTAGATCATGTTATAGAGAAGAAAGAATAAATATGTAATTCTACTCAAGTCTGTTTATCCATAGCTATTTGCATAAATGTGAGGATATTAATTTATTATAAAATTTCCCCTAAATTGATTATCTTTAATAGTCTATTATTAAAGCCGCATATACATTAGAATTAAATATTTTTCAGTTAAAAATTGCCTGAAATCTATAGTCTTATCGTTCGTCATTTTTTTTTTATGCCCAGACTCTTTTTCTGAACTCTGACAAAAGATCACAGACATATTGAAGCTATCCAAATTCTTATATCTTTCTATTGTATTTCCTTTTTTGAGGGGGGTGTGAGGAAGAGCCCTTAAGAACTTCGTTTTGTTCTCAGAATTCTGAATTATTCATTCAAAAGATCTACCTACATAAGTCTTGTTGCAGAATTTTCATTAGCTAAGAGTTGCATCAAGTTATACATCATGTGAATCTATTAAATTAATTTTGTGAAATACTAGATGGGAGCCATTGATATTTCCAGACCATTTGCCTACATTTTAAACTTGAGTCATTTACTACTATTCATTAAATTTCTATACGAATTAAAGAAGTCGTTGTTTCCATGCCAACTGTACCTTTCACTATTGCTTGCTTTGACATTTGAAGTCCACCGAAGTGCAATGCTTTGGGGCCTATAGCTACTATGGCTGTCGCCTCGAATGATCCTTATTATACAGAAACAACAACAAGTCACAACAATTTTTATTTTCCATTACATATATTATGTTATTACAATGGGACATTCACAATTACATCCATGTCTTACCCGAGGATTCGAACCCGGGCCCGAGCCGTGGCAGTAGCTGTCGCTACCGACCACGCCACTGAGCGACATATTGCTTGCTTGTTTGTTTGTTTGATTTATTGAACACATACATCATATCACATGCGGATCACGGCAGAATTCGAATCTGCTTCCACCTACGCACTCAAGGATTAGCGGCATGGTGTCGTATCCACTCAGCCACGGTGGGCCACTATTGCTTTCTCTAATGCCCAGATACTCAAATTTAACCAACTGCACTTAGAATCATGGTCATAACAGAGAACATTTATATGTTAGAGCAGTGTTGCCAGTGGGCTACTTTTTTTAAATTCAGATTTCTTGATTGTCAACACTTATTATAAACGGTAAAATTCTCTTTGTTTTCGCCTTAATTAATATGTCATTAAATAAGGCGCATTTTACAATTTCAAAAAAGTGGTGCCAATCAAGTATCTGAATTTAAAAAAGTAGCCCAACTGGCAACACTGTGTTAGAGTGGTGACATATGCACAAGTCGTGTACTCATATTCAATTTTTTGTCCAAAGTACGGTAACTCAGTTTTCAGTAATAGACGAGGAAGATTTCAATTAAACTAACCAGAAAAGTTAACAAACATTGGCTTCCTGATTTGATTTTATTCAAAATTGTTTTAACCAACCACAGTTAATGTCCGGGATCCAGATAAATTTTTCTCTGTTAGTAAAATTACATTGACCAATCAGTAGCCTCCATCCTTGCAGGCTTTTCGGTGTTTAATGCAAACAACAAAAAGTTCGGAAAAATGCAGACGTCTGATTGATCAATCTCATCCCGCTAATAGCGAAAAATCTATCTTGATACCAGCCTATACAACACCCTTTAAATATTGGGGAAAGCCTTGACACGTGTCAGGAAAACGTCACACAAAGCAGGCAAAACAAAGAAGAAAAATCATTCATTGGCTCGTTCATATTCACGAGCCAATGAATGATTTTGTTTCTTTGCTTTGCCTGCTTTGTGTGATGTTTTCGTGACGCGAGTCAAGACTTTCTCAAATATTTAGGAGGCTTTGGCTTATTTCACCACCATGAAGTTATGAAATGAGAGGAACTGACACGTCAATCTTCCCATGTGAAAAACTAGTTAAAAAAAATGAGTTCTTTCCCTCTCTTCTGCCCTTTTCTCTCTTGATTTTGACCGATAGCAGCCCATTTAGCAGTCTCCAGTACAAGATGCCGCTATATACGGTGGACGCAGGAGGGAGGGTGTTAGCGCGACCAATTACATAATAGGCCAGTTCATGATGTTTAAAAGTCACACGAAGTTGGATCGAGGCTAACGAAAAAGACAGGCTACCGCGGTGGGTCCGATTCTTCTTTTTTTTCAAATCGCTGGAGTCACGTGATGCTCTTTTCACGCACCTTCTTTGGTGCATTCGAGCATCACGTGACTCCAGCGGTTTGTAAAAAAAGAAGAATCGGACCCACCGCGGTAGCCTGTTTTTTTCGTTAGCCTCAGAGTTGGATCATCTTTACACGATGATTAGTACAAAGCTGCGCGCCGTTTTTTTTTGTGTCCATTGCCATGTACAGATAATCAACTCCGTGTGACGTTATGAACTGGCCTTATATGTTGTTTATGGCCACAGTTATGGCCACAGTTTAGGAACAGCTACAATAGACTTCATCTATATCTACTCCGAGGTAAACGAAAAATAGAGGCTACCACGGTGCTACAGCGCCTAGAATATATAGTGTGGAAATCGGCTATCCCAGTAATACTTTAAAAAGTGCTAAAATATTGGATCTCTTAAATTTCAAATGATGCTGAAATCCAATGAGTCGATCACAGCGATATCTGCAGGATATTTCCCAAAACTTCATGACGATTTGGTAACAGCGTCTAGAATACCTAGTGTCGAAATATTTTATTAAACAACGCTAAAAATTTGTATCCCATAAATGATCGACGATACTGCTAAAATCCCAAGTGTCGATCGCAGCGAAATCTGCGGGATTTTCGTATCACATTGTACAGACTAGCAATATCTTGCAGTTATAGAAAATATCCTGCAGATGTCGCTGCGATCTGTATATTTCAGCAGCATCGTTGCACATTTAAGGATACAATATTTTAGCACTTTTTTAAGTATTACAGGGATAGCCAATTTCCACACAATATATTCTAGGCTCTATAATTTGGTCTAGATGCTGTAGCATTTTTTTCTGACATTTTATTGACATTTATCTGACCTGTGTGCTTGGCGTCAAGCCCGCTGTACACCGTTAAAAATACCGTGAAAAATTACCTCTGTTTTTAAAGGCTATCTATTTTTTGACCAATGAGAACGCTTCATATGTACTTATGTGGCGTTCTCATTGGTCAGAAAATAGATAGCCTTTAAAAACATAGGTAATTTGTCACGATATTTTTAACAGTGTAATAATACGATGTTTACTTTGGAAGTATATCACAGATGTCGCTGTGATCAGTTCGCTGGATTTCAGCATCAGTGCACATTTAAGGGATACAACTTTTTAGCGCTGCTTGGATAGCAAATTTCCCCATTATGTATTCTAGACGCTATAGCTACAGCGCCTAGAAGATACAGTGTGGAAAACGGCTACAAAATAGTGCTAAAAATTGAATCCCATAAATGTACAACGATGCTGAATAACAAGATGTCGATCGTAGCGATTTAAAAACGATAGTCATTCTAATAGCGACTCTTTAACCCATTTCACGTCATTCCTTAACTAAATTAGCTTATAAAAGACTAAAATATCTTATATTTATAGTTTCCGATATTTAACATTCTATAATTTTTGAAAACACAGGGTTTATATTGAAAAGAGTTACGAGATGGCGCTCGTATCAGCATATTGCCCCTGAGCATTGTTGGAGATTTATGGGATACAAGTTTTTAGCACTTTTTAAAGCATTATAGGAATAGCCGTTTTCCACACTGTATCTTCTAGGCGCTGTACTATAGCGGTGCATTACACGTGTCTCTTTCTTCTTTAAAAAATATCCTGCAGATGTCGCTGCAAATGACTGTTTGGAATTCAACATCGTTGTACATTTAAGGGATTCACTATTTCCGCGCTTTTTTTTAAGTATTGCTGGGATAGTCGATTTCTACAACATATAATCTAGTCCTATAACGGAGCTATAGTATCTAGAAGATATAGTTTAAAAATCGGCTTATTAAAAAGGTGCTAAAAAATTGTATCCCATAAATGTTGAACGAGGCTGAACGATGAATGTCGATCACAGCGACACATGGTAATTCCAACGTAACTATTTCAAAAGACATCAAATGAGAAAACGTTTCGCTCAGAGAAGATCTGGAAAATGTTGCTGCTATCGACATTTGTCATTCAGTATTTTTCAATATTTATGGGTTTCAATTTTTAGCAATTTTTAAAGTATTACTGGAATAGCCGGTTTCCACACCATGACCATGATCTAGGTAGATTTTTCTTTGTTATCGCAACGAGATTGACCAATCAGAAGCCAGAATTATTGCTAACTTTTCACTGTTTGCAAAAATGTACCTGGATCTCGGCCTATATTTCTAGACGTTATAACTGAGCTCAGGAATAGTACAGAAAGCAAACCCCGTATTTTGATACATTAAGGCCGGGATCCAATTAGGAACAAGTGCGTCGCTATAACGAAGTAGCGACATATGGCCAATAAAGTTTTATTGGTAGAAGTGATAAAAACAAATCGTTAGAGGTCTTTGCGAGCGTGTCATTATCGTCAGGCTAATGCATATTGAATTCTTTCCCCAGTCTGATAAAGCTCGTCAATGCGCGTATCGTCTAATGGAGGATATTCAAAATATGGATTCAAGGCTGAAAAAGTCACGTGGTACCGGCAATTTACCTAAAGAACTTCTAACTGATGAGAAGGGAAACAGGAAACTACTACTGCTTTCTCCGGTGAACTGTTTTATTGGCTAACGGAGATTTACATTACGTCGACGGAGCCTTCCCTTCTTTGCGTTAGACGTTTTTGCCTTGGCTACGTGATCATAACGTAGATAGAATAGCCTCTATTCAAGAAAGTGGATAGCCGTACTATAGCACCTATAATATATAGTGTGGAAATTGGCTATCCCTGTAATACTTAAAAAAGTGCTAAAATATTGTATCCCTTAACTGTGCAACGATGCTGCTGAAATATACAGATCACAGTGGCATCTGCAGGATATTTTCTCAAACTGCAAGATATTGCTAGTCTATACAATGTAATACTAAATCCCGCAGATGTCGCTGTGATCGATACTTGGGATTTTAGCAGTATCGTCGCACATTTAAGGGATACAAATTTTTAGCGTTGTTTGGATAGCATATTTCCACACAAGGTATTCTAGACGCTGTAGCCATACTTTCGGCAAAAACTTGAAATGAGCATGCTTCCCGTGCATATATCACCACTCTTATGTATAAAGGTTCTCTGTTATGGTGTTGATTCTGAGCGCTCTTTGTTAAATTTCTATATTTGTGTTTTAGAGAAAGCAATACAGAAAAGTACTGTTACTATGGAAACAACAACTTCTTTAATATCAAAATGTATAGCAAAGCAGTTCAGAATCAGTGCCTTAAATAGTTTCGAATATGTAATGTTGTTATGACAATCAATAACCTTCCTGGATGTGGAAATGCAAAATTGTGTTCATCATAACGGAGGATATTCCATCTACATTTTGATCAAGTGGTCAAGGTAAAAACTTCTATCGTAAAGAAGTGGAGGCTCCGTAGACGTGTAATGTAAATCCCCGCTAGCCAATGAAACGGTTCATATGAGGCAAAATAGTAGTAACTTCCCTTCTTATCAGTTAGAAGTTCTTTGGATAAATTACCGGTATCACGTGACTTATTTCAGCCTCGAACCCATATTTGGAATATACTCCATTGGGTGCAATCTAGATAGATTTTTGGCTGTTAGAGAAACGAGATTCATCAATCAGAAGCCTGCATTTTTGTGAACTTTTCGCTGTTTGCAGAAATGCAGGCTATTGATTGGCGATTCTCGTTTCGCTAACAGCGAAAAATCTATCTCGATCCTAGCCTACATTTCTACAAACATTGCACTTCATCCACGGCACTAAAAAAATGACTCAAAACTTTCATGACATAGACCGGGATCCAGATATAGCAAATATTCTCAAACATGCAGGCTTCTGATTGGTCAAACTCATTTCGCTAACAGCGAAAAATCTATCTGAATCTCAGCCATAGTTATCTTCGATGAAATCAATGCAAAAGGATAATATAAAAGAAAAGTATAAGATTTCTAAAATATTTTGGCGGGTTTATCGCTATTTGGCATAATTTGTAAACTTTAGAACTAATTAACAGTTTTTCGCTAATTATGAATAGAAAATTAATGTTTTTAAAGCTGAATTTTACAAAAGCACGTAGATTGAGTAAATATCTATCCAAAAATTCAATCCTTACGTTTTTCTGTCCATTATTTAAGTCTCTACCTCGATTTAAACATAAGTTGTGGCGAAGAAAATAAATCTGTCATTTTCAGTATCTCGACGTTATTTTAAAAAATCTATATCTCTGTTTATAATTAATTTATGAGGATGCATTTGATCTCAAATTGAAGATGTTCTTTATTAGGTCCTTCTGGTGTTGGTTTTATTTTTCTGCGATGATTGCTTCTTTTGATATGGGAAACTTTACGCTGGCATATTTCGTCCATTTAACATGGAGAAGTTGTCTGCAGTATAATAAGCAGTTACGGTGTCTTGTCGTTATTCTTGGCGTTTGTTTGTACGGCGGGGTTAGCATTTTTTTTTCAGCTTGGCTTGGCAGAACGACCGTCCTGCTTGATATAATCAACATCTTAATTATGAATTTGCGTGACGCTTTTGAAAAAGAATTTTTCATTGCATTGAGTAGAAAACTTTTAAAAAAAACATTGTTGCAGTTTTTTAATTTCATATAATTTCATTTTTCAATTTTTGTACAGTCCAGGGAAAAAAAAACAGCTACTAACACTCTACTAACTCAGTAGCATTTCGTTTAGAAATGTGATACGTAATAGCAGATTAATAATAAAGTCTACAAATTAATGATATACATAAATTGGGAGTTTTATATGATTGTCTATATTTCGAAATTGTAATTAAATTTAAAATTTTCAGAGACAGAGCATACTTTTGATATCACAGTTAGGTTATTAGCCACCGGTACGGTATGCTGTTTCTTTCTCTCAGCTTATTTTGCTTCGTCTCCAAAAAATAACGTTGCCTTACAGAAGCCAGCCGTAAAACAAAGCAGTATGATTAAATACTCTATAGCAAATATTTAAACTTCTAAGAATCGCACATTTCCAATTTTTCTACCGTCGTATTGAAAAAGAAGTACTTTTAAATGCAATTTGTTTGAAAACTGCGTCTCCATTTATTTTTGAAATATTATTATTTTTTAATTTTTGGAGCCTTTTTTATGGAGGAATTTGCTTAATATTGGCAACGGAAGTACTCCATTTCTATAGAAAGTAATTGAAAAATAGTTGTAAAATATTAATTATAATTTATTGGTGCTATTTTTCAATAACGACCGAAAGAAAATGTAATTAAAATACGTGCTATTTTCAAAATATATTAACGAATGATTTCTGTTAAAACATGGAGCTATT
Source organism: Maratus speciosus (assembly GCA_963932465.1). Classification (NCBI taxonomy): domain Eukaryota; kingdom Metazoa; phylum Arthropoda; class Arachnida; order Araneae; family Salticidae; genus Maratus; species Maratus speciosus. The sequence goes on along the minus strand of OZ010788.1, from coordinate 354,058,979 downwards.
GTAAACTAAACGCTTTCAGAGTGAAGTCAGTCATTACGTTTTATTTAGAAACTGACTCCAAAAAAGCTGTTACTATGAGTCATTTCTTTTTATTGAGTCAATTTCCAACCAAAACGTCATGACTGACGTCACAACTGAAATAGTCTATTTTAAGTATGTATATTAATGTTACAAACAAATGAAGGCCTATGAATCATTAGACAGCCGTTTTTTTTGTCGTTTCTTTAATGACGGCATCTTTTTGCTAAATTTGTGTGTTGCTTCGCGATAGTGACGTTCTATGCCTATTTTACTGCGAATAACGTCATTTTACAAAAAGAAAGCGTGTGCTGTAAGTCTTAAAATTGAAATATGTTTTGTACTATTTATATATACATATATTTTTTTTTCATCGGGGGCGACACTAATTTCTGAAAAAGCAGAATTCCTGTTTTCTAGTTTGTTATATTATACCGTTGGAAATCAAACGGGGAATTTTGGGCTAAGTAGTTCAGTCAAGAATAATTCAAGTTCGTAGTTTTGACCTGCTAATGTGAAATCCACTTTGTTATAGTTGCAAAAAGTTTGTGATAAAGAAAACTTTTTAAGAATAACTCAAAAAAGTATTAACGAAATAAGCTATATTTTTGGATTTGCAGATTTGAAGCTTCTAGAAATTAATCTCCGTTTAAAAATTAACACACACTCTGAAATTAATACTCAGATTTCACGAAACTTTCTTTGTTTTTCACGAAACCGTTTCCTGGTAAATGCTCCGCCCAAATATTTCGTCAAATTGATGAAATTACTTTCTTCACTTGCTTGACGATATAAATTTCTTCAAAAGAGCGCTGATGGTGCCATCTATATAACAGTTTGGAAGCTCCGGTATTTATTGATAGGGGTGAGAAAAAAATCATTTCTCGTGGTGATTCGAACCCGCGGCCTTTGGCGTGGAAATCCGTTGCTCTTCCGACCACGCTATTGGGGACAGATGTGCTATTACATTGATGAAATGGATTCTGCTACGTGTTTATATTTTTATAAGGTAGATTGTAATCTGCTATTAGTGCTGCTATAATTTCTGAAAGTTTTAAGTAAGGCTAATTTATTATTATGTTTTTCTCATGATCAATGAATAATTACCCAGACAGCAAAATATATCGAAATGAATTAGGCCGTTTATCCGAATTATCGGCAAAATATCGGTAATCGCCCACTGACATTATTATGATGTCAATAGATCATACTCTGTTCCAGTAGTCCAACGCTGGTATCGGCCCGAGATCGCACTAACTGATAGATTTGAAATGTTAATATTTAGTCAGAAAATAACATCGGCCGACATTCCTGGGGCGATTAATGCCCGACAATGTGCGACCCCTCATCAATACCCCTTGCAGTTTCAGCGTATTTCCGAAACACGTGACTGCCCACTCCCTTTCAAGGTCTTTCTCACCCTCCTTATCAAACCCCTCAAGATTTTGTTTCCCTTTTCATGTTGCAAGCAAGGTCATTTTTAACCAGACTGCGAGGAGACGTTATGCAAAGTGAGAGAGTGAGTATAAATTTCTAAGCTTTTTCTTCAGAAGTTAGCAATTTTTCACCTTTCAAAAATAAGCGATCGCTCGATATATACCGCAAATATTTCTAGAAATTAGAAGGAGTGTGCACCCTTTTTTGAAATACGAATAGTCATACTTAAAAATTTGCTTTAAAAATAGAAAAAAGTGAATTATATACTTGATGCAAAGACTAGATTGTTTTTATGATTTATATGAATAAATTAATAATAAAGAATATTTAATAATAAAATTAAAACATTAAACAATTATTTGCGTTTTTTTTCTTTTTTGTTTCTTTCTTTAAGTTAGGATTAGGGAAAGCATGTTAACTGGAAGTATTATCGCAAGGAATAGCCTACTTGAACGAGATGTTATAATATAAATCCTGAATACTTTTTACCTTGCAAACACTGTAATAAGAGGGGGGGGGGTAAGAAAACCCTAGAATGTGAGAATTTCCTTTTTTTTTTCGGGGATTTATGAAAAATTATTATCAATAAATTTTTACGTATTGCAGGAAATAAAATAATGCTTTCTTTTATAAATTAAATGCATTTCAAAAAACGTGAAAAAATTTAGTTTATTAATAGCGTATTATTAGTTTAGACCTGATTAAAGTTTTAATGTTCGAAATTATTCTGATAATAATAATAATAAAAATTATTTCAACATGTCTCTTAAAAATGCGATGCTAAATTTATTATTTCAACTCATCAATTATTTATCCTTTCTTTAAAAACGCATTTATTGCAAATAATAGTTTTAATATTTAATATTCAAAATTTTAGCTATTATCTACATACTTTATTTGAATTTATTCATTTAAATCGCCCAAAATAACCTAGTTTTTATACCCTAGTATTTAAAGTGTACAACAGTGTATTTCATTACGTTTTACTGATCAAAACATTATTTAAGTATGACTGACCATTCATAATTCATAAAAAAAAAACAGTAAAAAAAGGTTCTTCTAATAATAAGACTTATTTTGTAACATTTGTCGGGCTGTCATTTATTTTTTTTTTTACATGAGAGTTTGCTAATTTGTGTAGAAAATTTGCTAAGCAATTTATATTCACCAAAAATAACTTTTACGTGTATTACATAAAATTAATTTCAAAGTCAAAGATTAATAATTCACATGAAAATAAATGTTATATTTCTTTATAAATTACTTTTAATACAAAGTGTACTTTTAAAAGGTATGGTTTTCACAGCTAGCATACCACGAAAACAAGAGGGCAAAAAACTTGGGGGGGAGGGGTAGAAAATAACAAGAAAACAGCCTGAACTCAGTAGTCAAAAAGACGTCGGCAATATGTCAAAAATCTGTGCACAACATATCAGGATCATACGATCCTCAGATCGTTTGCCGTGCGGCCAAAAAGCCTTTACTGCCGATCTCAGGAAATGAGGTCGACCGGGCGAAAAGTAGTCAGATTAGAACATGCGGCGGAGGTTCGGCCAGGGATTATTTGCTGCTTGGGACTATGACTTGAATAAATAATTTATTAGAGAAATTTTCTTTGCTCATTGAATTATTAGAATATGGTCTGGTTAATTTCGTGCTCACAAATAACGAATTGTACAGTGCAAATTGCGTGAGATTTTTATGGTCAGATTTAAACACTTTACTGTTTATAAAGGGGAGGAGGATCAATTATGTTTATTTTTAATTTGATTGAAAATAGAATATACTACGTAAATAAATTTAAAAAAAAAGATATCCTGGAAGTTTGAAATTTTATTGACCAAATTTTCTCTTTGAATGGTTTTGAAGAACACAGGAAATTTATTCTTTCCGAATAGAAACATAACGAACAACAACATATAAATAAATAAATAAAAATAATAATAAGCATTCCTAAAAATTTAACAGCTAAGAAAAATAACTAATTAAGAAACAATAACTACCTATATTTCAGAATTTTTTTAAAAGCATTAAAAAGTGCTGTATTAAAATAAATTTTTACAGTACTAACATAAACAACCAAATATCTGCTTGCTAAAATCGCAGGATTTGAGGAGATACGGCTACTGCTTCCAAAAAATGCATTGAGTATGACCGTGATTGAGGCAAATCTTTCGTCAAATATTGGAGAGTTTAAGTTTCGTTAAATGTTACGTAATGTTGATAGGAAATGATCGTCAAATACAACGAAATACAGCTCAAGGATTGCTGAATCGTCAAAAGTGAGAGTTTTATTTCTGAGAGTGTAGATTACAATTCACATTTTTTTTCATATTTACTGGTGAAACAAACATTGTTTTAATCGAAGGATAACGCCCAAGAAGAGTTAGAATTAATATTACATGTTTTGAAATTTTAATTGCATTCATTTTTACTTTCTTCGATCTTCAATAGAAGAAAGTATTGTAATCGAAATTCTTTTCAACGGATTTACACGTTTTAGGGATCAGAGATCCCAAAAACACGTTTATACAAATTGTCCGCGCTTCGATGTTATCATTGTACCCTCAGAAGGTATATGAAGTTATGCATTGAAATAAACCAAAATTTGTTTTCGAGTTTTTGTATATGGCAAGCAAATCTTCACTTAATTTGGAAACATTCCGACAGAAGGGAACGCTGTAATAGCGATTTTTGTGCCATTTTCATAATTGTCGCATGAAAAAGTGTATAAAGTTATGCATAGAATTGAACCAATTTGTTTTTTGAGTTTTTGGCTGTGGCAAGCAAGTTCTTCCTTAATTTGAAAATATTCCGACTGAAGGGGACGCTGTAATAAGGAATTTTGTGCCATTTTCATTGTTGTATATTCGGAATGTGTATCAAGTTATGTACAGATATGAAACAAATTTTTGTGTATGTTTTTGGACATAGCATGCAGGTCCTCCCTTAATTCGGAAAAATTACTACGAAAGGGGCACTGTAATAGCGATTTATGTGCCATTTTCATAATTGTAACGAACTGTATGAAATTATGCATAGAATTGGACCAAATTTTTTTGTATGTTTTGGGGTATAACAAGCTGGTCCCCCGTGATTTTGGAAATACTACGCCGAAAAGGAGCACTGTAATAGCGAGTTTTGTATAATTTTCTTGATTTTTAGTAGTTTTATTGTACATAGGCAGCTTGTAAAGCGACGAGAACTTCGCATCATGGTAAGTCAGCTGTTAGCAAACAGCTGATGTAAAACAGCATAACGAAAAACTATTGATTTTAATAAATATCATGATCGAGACTAACTCGTTTTTACTCAGATTAATTGACTGAATCAGAAATTTAAGATGAAATTATGTATAGTATTGAACTAATAATATTAAAGTACTGACATTTGAAACTAAATTTTGAAATATTAAAATGTATTAGATGGAAGAATGTTTTGGAATTGGCACATAAAACTAGTTTAAACTTAGCGTTGAGAAAAGAAATGAACAATTAAGCCTAGTACTGTCTTATAAAAAATGATAAACTTTAGTCTGAGGATCCGATGCACCATATGAATCTCCATTTATTTTTTTCTATCAAAATATCCCTTATTCACTAATACTGGTGGTAAAAAATAATATTACACAAATAACAAAAGGAAACTTATCTAAAAGTTTAAATATAAACTAAGTAAAATAATTTCACATGTGAAACATTTCAATTTCTAACTACCAAACGAAAGAAGATATATTTTTCGTATACCTTCTTTCTGAAATGCTTTTTTTCTTAATATATATATTCCATCACTCTTTTATAAAGAAATTCGATATGGATGCTAATTTTTTAATAAATAAGACATTTTGAAAACACGCTAAATATGAAAATATTCGATAGTAGCTTTGTTTGTTAGCTGAAATTGAAGGTAATTTCAAGACCTCACGAAAGATGACTCTATTAAATTTTAGAAGGATATTTTAATTATGTTTTTATCATTCCGCAGTAGCAACAGTATGTTAAAAATATTCAATAAATGAACTTTTCAGCGAATATTTATTCAAAAACAGTTACCGTCAAATTCATTTGACGCGTAAGAACAGTTGTTAAATTTATGTAAAACACAAATTGTTCTTGAAACTAATGAAAAGGTTTTAACGTTTTTTTATTGTTTTTTCAGTAAAAATCTGTATAATGGTCGTTCGGAATGGGAAAAAATTAGAACAGTTGTGCGATTTCGCAAACAAAACAGTCAACTCTGATACAGCAGGCATTAATAAACATTTTCCTCCGGAGCTACACTGTAAAAAAAGACAAATGATTCTTAATCCAGCTATTGTGTTTTTTAAGGTTTACAGTAATATAATATATAAATTTTCGAGTTACCAACGATTCCGAAAAGCCTTAATTTGCTTCAGAAACTACCAAAACAAAACGATTTCGGAGATTTATAGAAGCATTTAAAAAACAGAAGTTTATTTTCCTGCTTGTAATTTTCGTAAACGTTTTCATGTAGTTTACATAGTGTATTGATCAATTTTCTCAACACCAAATAGACTTTTTTCGAATGCTATTTATGCTCAAGTAAATAATTTAATGTTCAATAATTATAATAAAATTAACAGCTTTAAAATTGATATTGAAATTAATAGCATCAATTTTAACATCATTTTGCCATACTTGCATGTGTAAATTCTGTTACACCAATGAAAAATGTTTGTAGAACTGATAGCAACGATTGATTTCGGATTGAGAAGAATGACAAGGGAATCACTTTTGGTGCTGCTCGCACCTAGCATCGAGACCTGGTGCATTTTGTAGCCATGTACATAAACGTTAGAGAGCCGATAAAATTTATCTGTTAAAATCATATTATGTATATAATTTTTAAACTTTAAATTTTTTATTATTACATTTTTATTTGTTTATTTCACGCCAAAAGTCGCCAAATATGGCACTATAATTTTTCCGCCCGCTTTATCTGGGAAGAAAATGTACAGTTTCAGACTGCGATTTGTTTGATAATTGATAGCATAAGAAACAAGAATTGTGTTTTTTTCTCTTTTTAACACTTTCCAACAAAGTTGAAAAGTGTTTATGACTTCGGTTTGTCTGTCCGTCTGTCCGTCTGTCCGCGCTCTAACTCCCGTAAATATACTCGGATCGTTCTGAAACTTTTGTATGTTAGTAACCTCTACCATAGCACGAACTCTATTTCAAATGAAGTTTATAGCACGTTCAGTTCATTTACAGGGACAGTCAAAAGTTTTCCGTTACATTACGACCTATGGGAAAAAATCTTTTTAAATGATTTTTAATTACGTTACATGCTTTCAAACATAATAAAATTGATATTCATTTATCAAGTGTACTAAAATATGCATTCTGTAGAATATGCGGCGCAAGGAATAGTTATTATTCATTTACAGGGCCACACAAAAGGATTCCGTTACATAATGATATAGGGGTGAAGTGAATTTTTTATGGCGTATTTCAATTATGTTAAATTATTTCATGCATAATGAAATTGATATACGTCGCTGAGGTTTACTATAAGTTATTTCATGTATAATACGAAGTGCATAGAATTATTTACAGGGACACACAAAAAATTTCATATACTATATTGTATCCGAAGTACTGTACATAAGCGATGATTGCTGGAAATGCATTTTTAATTATGGTATGTGCTTTTATGTTTCACTATATGTATTCATTGTATATGGTGTGTAAAAATGCTCTAATTGATATACAGGGCTACACAAAAGAATTCGTAATGGTTACTGTGTATGATTGCAAATTATTTAAAGGTGGTTTTTAAATGAGTTATGCATTTTTACGCTGAACTTCATTTAGTTTACTAAGAAATGTTTGTAGAATATACATAAAATTATAAAAAGGGTCACTCAAAGAATTGGATACATGGACGTCTATAAATGATAATTTCTGGAAATTGATTCCAGTAGTTTTAAGAGTGTTTTACTTTGAATTAAACTTTAGATAAATAGTGGCGTATAATAAAGGTGCTAGGTTAACTACAGGGTTGTACAAAAGTATACAAGTATGTTTCCATCTATTAGTATAAATTGCTGAAAGAGAAATTTCAACCTGTTATATGTTTTCTTGCTAAACTAAATTTCTCCATTATATAGTATCTATATCAACATACAGATGAAATACAGCGATGTTCAAAAGAATTGGAATACATATTTGCTATGGAAGATAACTGCTAAAACCAGTTTTTCAAATGCTTTATGCGTTTTCTGTAATGTTTAGTTAGTTCTCTTATATACTTTATTTCCCTAAATAACGAAGTTTTGTTAAAGCATTCAAGAAGTGTTGGAAAGTGTTCCATAATCTATGCTTAACGTATGATTTTTCTTAATTGTTTTCCTATGCAGACGATAAATATATTAATAGTAAATATCTATACTAATAAAAGAACAGATCGCTCTGTGTGTGTGCGATGGCTAGAGAAAACTACTGCGCGTAGAAGTCTGAAATTTTAGATGTGAATAGCTCAAGACAGGTCTTGATGCACCTGAGGTTCAGTTTTTAATTTTTTAAGGACCGGTGCCCCTGGGTCCCTTTAAGTCTTTAAGCACTAAAAAATTAAGTTTTTATACACTAATTGTTAATAACCTGATATTTTTCTATGTGATCTTCGTCTTTTTGGCGGTGAATTCTCCTTTCAATTTCTGCTCCATTTCTACATTTCAGTTAAGACCCTAACACCCTTGCAAGGGGCCCGGTACAGGACCCCTTGAAGTTTTAGTGCACTAAATTTTTAATAACATGCTTCTTTTCTATCCGATCTTCATCGTTTTTGGAGTGAATTCCCCTTTCAGTTTCTGCCCTATTTCTATATTTCAGTTAAGATCCTCGCACCCTTGCAAGGGGCCCAGTACAGGGCTCCTTGAAGTTTTAGTGCACTAAATTGTTAATAATATGCCTATTTTCCATCCGAACTTCATCGTTTATGCATTGAATTCCTTTTCAGTTTCTGCCCTATTTCTACATTTCAGTTAAGATCCTGGCACCCTTGCAAGGGGCCTAGTACAGGGCCCCTTGAAGTTTTAGTGCTCTAAATTGTTAATAACATGCCTCTTTTCTATCCGATCTTCATCGTTTTTGGGGTGAATTCTCTTCTCCTTTCAGCCTCTGCCCCAGTGTCGTTTTGGGGGTGAATTCTCCTTTCAGTTTCTATCCTAGTTCTACATTTCAGTTAAGACCCTGGCACACTTCCAAGGGCCCCGGTACAGGGCCCCTTGAAGTTTTACTGCACCAAATTGTTAATAAATTGCTTCGTTTTTATCCGATCTTCATTTTTGGGATACTTTCTCCATTTAGTTATTCTCCCGTTTCTAAATTCCAGTTAAGACCATGGGACCGTCTAGGGTACCATAGAGCCCGATCCGGGGCCCCTTAAATGTTTTGTGTGCCATGCGTTTTTCACACCCCAATTTTCTCACCTTCGCAGTGCGTAATTTTAAAATTGAGTCTTGAACTCTTCTCCATAGACCAACATTCACATATTATTATTGGGGCCCTAGGGCCCCTTTTTAAACATTTCCCCAATTTTTTGCACATTTCTTTCAAATTATATTCTAATGATTAATTTATACCCTATGCTTAGTCTTGACTAATCGAAGATCTAAAACGCTGTAACATGTTTTCATGTTAGGGCCCTGTTCTCAACTATCAGTTGGCCCCATTTGGGTCCCCTATTATAGCTCACTTAAAAATAGTACGATTCACTAGCTTTTTTTTCTAAGAACTTCTTATAGATTCTCCAGCTATTAAATGAACGGCAAAAAAATTATTCAGACTTCAACTACCACCAATTATGAGTATAAATCGTCTTGAGGCCCTTGGTGCATCTTCTTTAAAAATGATCCAAATTCCTTGCAATTTCCTTTACCACAGTTCTAGCGTCCTCAAATTACATTAAAAACTACTGAAAAGTGTATTTATACCAAACTACATGTCACTTAAGTCCCTAACCCCTTGGGGCCCGGTACAAAGCCCCTTCAAGCTTTTGCACCATAAATTATTAATAAATTGCCCCTCTTAATCCGATCTTCAATTTTGGAACCACTTTTTCATTTAGTTATTTTTCAGTTTCTATGCATTTTTTACACCGTAATTTTCTCACCTTCTCATTGCATAATTTTAAAATTGAGTCTTGGAATCTTCCCCCTAGACCAGCACCTCCATATTTTTATTGGGGCTCTAGGGCCAATTTTTACTAAATACTTTTGAAAACTACTGCGCGTAGAAGTCTGAAAATTTAGATGTGAATAGCCAAAGACAGGTCCTGATGCACTTGAGGCTCAGTTTTTCAATTTTTAAGGCCGGTGCCCCTGGGTCCCTTTGAGTCTTTATGCACTAAAAAAATTTAAGTTTTTATGCACTAAATTGTTAATAATATGCCATTTTTCTATCTGATCTTCGTATTTTTGGGAGTGAATTCTCCTTTCAATTTCTGCTCCATTTCTATATTTCAGTTAAAACCCTGGCACCCTTGCAAGGGGCCCGGTACAGGGCCCCTTGAAGTTTTAGAGCACTACATTTTTAATAACATGCTTCTTTTCTATCCGATCTTCATCGTTTTTGGGGTGAATCCCCCCTTCAGTTTCTGCCCCAATTCTACATTTAAGTTAAGACCCTTCGCACCCTTGCAAGGGGCCGGGCACAAGGCCCCTTGAAGTTTTAGTGCACTAAATTGTTAATAACATGCCTTTTTTCAATCTGATCTCCGTCGTTTTTAGGGTGAATTCTACTTTTATTTTCTGGCCCATTTCTACATTTCAGTTAAGACCCTGGCACCCTTGAAGGGGCCCGGTACAGGGCCCTTTGAAGTTTTTGTGCACAAAATTGTTAATAACATGCATTTTTTCTATCCGATTTTCGTCTTTTGGTGGGTGAATTCTCCTTCAGTTTCTGCCCCATTTCTACATTTAAGTTAAGACACTTCGCACCCTTGCAAGGGGCCGGGTACAGGGCCCCTTGAAGTTTTAGTGCACTAAATTGTTAATAACATGCCTCTTTTCTATCCGACCTCCGTCGTTTTTAGGGTGAATTCTACTTTTATTTTCTGACCCATTTCTGCATTTCAGTTAAGACCCTACCACCATTGCAAGGGCCCAGTACAGGGCCCCTTGAAGTTTTAGTGCACTAAATTGTTAATAACATGCCTCTTTTTTATCCGATCTTCATCGTTTTTGGGGTGAATTCTCTTCTCCTTTCAGCTTCTGCCCCATTTTTACATTTCAGTTAAGACCCTGGCACCATTTAAGGGGCCCGGTACAGGGCCCCTTGAAATTTTAGTGCACTAAATTGTTAATAACATGCCCCTTTTCTATCCGATTTTCATCGTTTTGGGGTGAATTCTTCTTTCAGTTTCTGCCCCATTTCCACATTTCAGTTAAGACCCTGGCACCCTTGCAAGGGGCCCAGTACAGGGCCCCTTGAAGTTTTGGTGCACTAAATTGTTAATAACATGCCTCTTTTTAATCCGATCTAAGTCGTTTTAGGGGTGAATTCTCCTTTCAGTTTCTATCATATTTCTACATTTCAGTTAAGACCCTGGCACCCTTCCAAGTGCTCCGGTACAGGGCCCCTTGACATTTTAGTGCACTAAGTTGTTAATAAATTGCTTCGTTTTTATCCGATCTTCATTTTTGGGATACTTTCTTCATTTAGTTATTCTCCCGTTTCTAAATTCCAGTTAAGACCATAGGACCGTCTAGGGTACCATAGGGCCCGATCCAGGGACCATTAAATTTTTTGTGTGCCATGCGTTTTTCACACCCCAATTTTCTCACCTTCGCAGTGCTAATTTTAAAGTTGAGTCTTGAACTCTTCTCCTTAGACCAACACTCACATATTTTTATTGGGGCCCGAGGGCCCTTTTTAAAACATTTTCCCAATTTTTTGCACATTTCTTTCAAACTATATTCTAATGATTAATTCATACCCTATGCTTAATCTTGACTAATTGAAGATCTAAAACGCTAAGTACTAAAACGCTGTAACATGTTTTCATGTTAGGGCGCTGTTCTCAACTATCAGTTGGTCCCTTTTGGGTCCCCTATTATAGCTCACTTAAAAATAGTCCGATTCACTAGGTTTTTTTTCTAACAATTTCTTATAGGTTTTCCAGCTATTACATGAACGACAAAAAAATTATTCAGACTTCAACTACTACCAATTATGAGTATAAATCGTCTTGAGGCCCTTGGTGCATCTTCTTTTAAAATGATCCGAATTCCTTGCAGTTTCCTTTATCATAGTTCTAGCGTCCTCAGATTACATTAACAACTACTAAAAAGTGTATTTATACCAAACTACATGTCACTTAAGTCCCCCCCCCCCTTGAGGCCCTGTACAAGGCCCCTTCAAGCTTTTGCACCATAAATTATTAATAATTTGCCCCTCTTAATCCGATCTTCATTTTTGGAACCACTTTTCCATTTAGTTATTCTCCAGTTTCTATGCATTTTTTACACCGTAATTTTCTCACCTTCTCATTGCATAATTTTAAAATTGAGTCTTTGAATCTTCCCCCTAGACCAGCACCCTCATATTTTTATTGGTGCTCTAGGGCCCCTTTTTAAGCATTTACCCCATTTTGCGGATTTCTTTAAAATATTTTTCTAATGATTATTTCATGCCCTAAAATTAATTTTGACTAATTGAAGGTCTAAAACGCTGAGTACTAAAACATTTAAACAAGTTTTCCTTTTAGGGCCATTCTCTCAACTATCAGTTTGGCCCTTTTGGGCCCCCTGTTATAGCTCCCTTAAAAATGATCCAATTCACGAACAACTTCTCAGGTTCCTGATCTGCTACATAAACGACAAAAAAAAAAAAAAAAAAAAAAAAAAAAAAAAAAAAAAAATTGCAGACTTCAGTTACCACCAATTTTGAATATTAATCGTCTTCTTGGGACCTTTGCTGCAGCTTCTTTAAAAACTGTCCTATTCTATTGCAATTTTCTTTAACATAGTTTTAGCGGCTTCTAGCTACATTAAAACCCCTAAAAATTTTTCTTATACACAACTACATTCCAGTTAAGACCCTGGCCCCTAGGGTCCTGTCTTTCTTTATACTTCAGCTACCACCTTTTTCGAATATTAATCTCCTTTTTAAGCATCAACTTACGTCTACTCACTACAGCCGTAAATTAAAAATCGCGTTACTTTAAAGGTAACTTTAGATAAAGGATTTTACCCGCTTATTAAATATCGTGTTAATGCTAACAGTAATTCTTGAAATTTACAGGGTGAGGAGGCATCTTCCACCCCTTGGTGGCGCGTTATTTCCTATGGTTTAAGGGCCCAATTTCAACGGGATTTGCTTCCTTCAACTTAGATTACAATTCAGCTACATTCTGTATTATAAAATTTTATATTAGACTTTAGTTACCAACATTTCCAACATCAATAAAGCTTTTTTTATTCTGTGAGTTTGATTCCTACGAGATTCCTGGCTCACTCAACTTTGTTTTCGATTGTCTCCGGAACGTGCGGGTACTTCCGGTAAATGCTGCCATAGGTAGTGTGGAACTAGATTACAGGTTCGTTCGGAAACAAGTTTGATTGGAACACACTAGACACTGCGGAAGGCAATGGGGCCTCCAAATTTAGGTTCATTTAAAAGAATTTCCAAAGATATAAAATCATACAAACTTAAGTTTTGTTTAAGGTTATTATTTACAAACCCCGGGCAACGCAGGGCGGGTCTGCTAGTATTTCTATAAAAGCTTTTAAGATCATTGAAAAGATTTTTTAATGAAATACAAAATAAGCAAACTATTTTTTTTAATCGAATGGAATAAAGTTTCGAATGTTTAAAATGAAATGTTGCTATGTATTAAATTGTCCTTTGGTAAAAGTAATAATAAAGTAAATTAATATTTTTACTCAATTTAGAAAAATTACTGTCGCTGGAGACTGCAATTGCTACTGAAAGTCCAAGCCACTCCTCACACAAGATAAACGACTATGACACTTGGCTAGGGTTGCCGGAAAGCTCTACTTCCGAAAAATAACCGCTAAATTTTTCCCCACCAAAAATGCGAATATAATGTTGGAAATTTTCAAAATCTAATTCGTATGTTTTTGAAGGAATTTTTAATTTTTTTTCAATATTTTACACTTATTATTAACTAATTTTTATTTTTAAATGTTTTTCTTTAAAAAACTTTAAAGTTAATAGACCGATAAGTGGTCTCGAAAATTGCATTTTCAGAAAGTTATGCTACTGTAAAATCAAGAAATACTATTTTAACAGAAAATTTTTATCAATTCTCAAACTTCGTAATATAGGGGTTTAAAATGCACCAGGTCTCAATGCTAGGTGCGAGCAGCATCAAGAGTGGTTCCCTTGTGAGTAATGAACGAGGTCTGGGTGTTAAATAACCGGATTGACGACATAAAACTTTTTATTAAACATCCATTACATCAGGAACTTTATCCCTTTTAATATACCACCCTTGGCGATCCCTGTACCTAACCATCGGAATTATCTATTGTGTTAAGCAATGCTAGAAGTACGCTTTTGCCAGCTTGCTGAGAGTCATCGCCACTTTTGTTTTGGCCATGCTCTGAAAACTCATCCTTCAGCCCCGATTTAACTTCTTGAAACAAATAGAATTCACAGTTTTACGATGGTCGAGTACGGTGGGTGACCCAATACTGGGATGGTGTTTTTTTACACCGAAAACTTTCACAGACGAAGCGGAATGGGCTGGCGCATTGCCGTGGTGAAGAAGTCAAAATGCTACAAGTTGAATGTCTCATGCAAAGTCGGACTAACACTTTCTTTGTCTATTCCTGTAAACTCTGTAACAGCTGAAATAATCATACGACGATGTTGGCGGATCAACTGATCAATTATTCGGTTAATTCCGCCGGTTGATGAGATGCAGTGTTGTCCAAGATGCGGATCTTCTTAAGTAGTTTTTCGTCCTTCTTTAAACATTATAAACTTCTCAAAAACTCAAGTGCGCAATAGACATTCCTCTATATACACTTATTTTAAAATAGCACAAGCTTCTGAGGCAGTTTTGCAAAGAAAATTCCAAAGAAACTTGAGATTGATCCGTTTCTCATTCTGGACATTTGTCGTTTTTCTGACGAGTCACTGACCCTCGGTTCACTCCCAGCAAATGCTACATCAAAATTGCACGACAAGTGACCTTGACAATTGAGACACGCCACGTGATAGCGTCAACGTAATTTTGACTGTACCAGGCTTACCGGTAGCGGCACCAGTCTGGTTATTTAGTAGTCACACCTCCGATTCTAAAAATTACTGGGAAAATACTGGCCGTAAAAGGAACTTGTGTTTTCAGAAATGCTTCTTTTAATCTCGAAAATAATTGCTTTCAGAAAGATGAATAAACGCATTTCGGAATCTTTGCTAATTCATCTCAGTCAAATATACCTTCTTAAACCTTAAGAGAAATAAAAGCTAGAATAAGAAATATCTGATTTTTCTTTTTGCAACGTACAGTAAAACTTACCTGTGCGACCAACTCCCTGGCCGACCATGTTTTCATAGAACGAAATTTATTCCTATATGTTCAATATTAATTTTACCTATATTCAAAGATCACCCCAATTGAACTGCCTCCATGAGCGACCCATTTCTTTAAAGAAAAAGAAATAAATTCCGTTTTCTCCTGGTAGCTTGAAGAAGGCTTTATTAAAATAATAATTCCGGAGAGCGCATTATTCATCAAACTCCTAAACAAAGTTCGGAATTTTTATTTATTCCGGTAACATTTAAGTGTTTAAACCCCCGTGTGCCTTTTCAGGCAATGAATTTAACTCTAATTACAAAGTAAGGATAACGGTCAATAAACACCCCTACCCTATTCTGTCAGGAAACTCTCAAAGAAATAGATAAATTAATGAAA
The DNA here is from genome assembly GCA_963932465.1 of Maratus speciosus. Taxonomy (NCBI): domain Eukaryota; kingdom Metazoa; phylum Arthropoda; class Arachnida; order Araneae; family Salticidae; genus Maratus; species Maratus speciosus. The sequence goes on along the minus strand of OZ010788.1, from coordinate 354,043,619 downwards.
TCTTCATAATTTATTCCCGTACAAAAAAAAAAAAAAAAAAAAAAAAAAATCTTTTATGTACTGAATTTCGAAAGGACTTGAAAATAAAAGTTATAGAAGGTAAAACCGTAAACTCAAAGCAAACTTCAATGTAGTCATTTTTTAATCTCTGCAGTAATTAACTTATGTAATTAACTTTTGTTTTGATACTTAAATTTTAATATTTTTTCCTAATGTGAAAAATAAATTTTTAAATGACAGTAACATTAATTGTTACCTTTTTTCAACAATTAAAATCTAGATTTAAACACGACCTCCATTAAGAGACCACCTCTAGGAGTTACCAATTTTTATTGGAACGGGAACGTGGTCGCTTTAGGGAGGTTTTACTGTTGATTATTTAGCAATTTATTTTTAAAAATTAATGCAATATTTAAGCTAAAAAACTATTAGCTTTTAAAGGTTTACAAAATACTTAAGTATTGATTATTTATTTATTTATTGCAGAAGGATTACTGTATATCTTAATTAGCGACAAACATATATATACAAGAAAGTATTAAAATCCCTATTATTGTTCATGAGAAAATGATACAAGAATATGAATTCTTTTAAACATTTTGCTATTTTATTCGCTAAATTGCGAGTAGATTGTATTGTTTTATTAATTCATTTCCCAATAATCAAACTATCATTTAACTGAGTACAAATTATTATAATAAATATTGAAAATCCTATACTAAATACTATCTAGAAAAATATACTGTAACCATGAACTAAAATATCTCTCAGAAGAATATATCTAAATATAAGGAATTCTTTTAAGGATCCTAGGTAATTTGGAATAGGTTATTGTAGAGGTTATTTTTAACTGCTTATGAAACATTTGACTTTTTTATATTTGTCTATTTATTACAACTCGTGAAGAATTTTAGACTACCTTAATATCGACTTTGCAGAATACTCTTGATCTTTAGCCTCTAATCTATAATTTGCAATCTTGACAAATGCTGCCGTTCTCTTTTTCTTTCTCCGAATTTTCAAGTATTTTTTCCATTAACCAGATTACATTAAATATAAACTGTTAAATTTTACAAAGATAAAGTAACTATTTTTTTCAGTTTGTAATATATATATAGTATATATATTTATATGTTTATTTATATATATATTAGGTTAAGAGAAAATATTTTGATGTCGATATAATAAACATTTTAAACCTTAATATTAACATGCCTATTTTAAATGTATAATTAAATGTAAAATTGACTTCAAATATTGATGAAATGGTTGGTGAAATTTATTTTACATTTTCTTCTAAAGACAGAATTATCGAATACAGTTTTTAAATGATTTAACTCGTAATTTTATCAAGAACACAGCTATCGAAATAAAATAATAGAATTATCCGATTCAAATGATATATAGAGAGGTGATCTTAGACGAAAATAGTTTTGCCATATGATTATTCATTGATTTCGTTTGTTTCTCTCAGATTTTGTTGTTGTTGTTGTTGTTGTATTCACTTATTTCGTCTCACCATCGCATGGGTGACATTGTGCACATTAAACTGATTAGGAACCGCAGTGCATGTCGTTAGCCATGCCCCCTGTTGTCGTCAATTTTGGTTTTCTAACTTATTCATGGTTTTGTTTTTTAATATTTTAGTTGTGGTCTGCCTATCGATGCGCCATCAATGTTTAGTTCACAAGCTAATTTGTTATTAATTTTATCGAACTAGGAGGACATGCGATTTAAAAAGCAATGTAAAAATTGCGATTTATTAAAACATAAAGAAATACATTAAATTGAGAAAAAAATCTCTAAATTACTGGATGGTGTACATAAAATATATTAAAAATTAAATAGACATTAAAAATTATAGTAATCAACGTTTCAGACATCATCTGTGACCATCGTCAAGAAAGAGTATTATACTTCTTTAAGAGAACAAAGACAAAAAAAAAAGTTCGAACTTTTTAACCCTTTATCTACTGCATTATGATCTACTGCAATTTTTTTCATGTAATTCTTTTTATTTCGGTTACTACAATGACAATTAAGAGATATTCATAAAAAAATACTCACCCGTGAGAAATTTAATGCGTTAGAGCTAATTAATTAAAGTGGTACTTTAAAGTACCATCAGCACACTATGCATAAAATATTCTCTTAATAGAAAAACCCACATTTCATTTCAAATGAAGTTTAAACTCTTAAAAATGCTAAATAACCAGAAGACACTTATAAGTTAACAATAAAAAAATATTAAAATGACATAATTTTATTTTACTCATGAAAAATGAGTAAAAATTAAAAGAATAATGAGTGAGTAAAATAATGAATGATGAGTGATAAAAATGAGTAAAAATTTAGGTTTGAATCTTGTTAGCAGTCCTTCTGTTTATTTATTCATTTATTTATTAAACACATACATCTGACGTGTGTGCTTGTCATCAGGGGCCCGCTTATAAGTTATCGTCAATATATAAGGACGAGATAGCACAAGAAAATTTACTGTACTTGATAATGACATCGAAAAGCTTCACAAAGAAAGTGCAAAGGAACTAGTCACGGTTAAACCCACAGCTCACCTTCGCTCTGGAGAGATTAGCGGTGTGGTGCCTTAACTACTCAGCCACGGTGGACACAGTCCTTTATTTATGCGACGCCTATATTCCAGGGACAACAAGTTCTCTCAAATCTCCACATATGCAATACATGAATTTATATATGCCATTTCCAGCATAGCAAAAAAGAGCCGTTGACACAAAATTTCCGATGTCTTATAAAAAATGATAAAGAAATAGAAAAGAAATAACAGGAAAAACATTACTACACTACAATTTAGTAATTACATTATAAAGCAGGTTCGGCCATGTGGGGAGACCTACCAATTGGCTTTAGCGCAACAAGCCCCACCCAAAATTATAAAGGACACAAGAAGATCGATAACTACTTTATTTTACTCGTGAAAAATGAGTAAAAATTAAAAGAATAATGAGTGAGTAAAATAATGAATGATGAGAGATAAAAATGAGTAAAAATTTATGTTTGAATCTTGTTAGCAGTCCTTTAGTTTATTTATTCATTTATTTATTGAACACATACATCTGACGTGTGTGCTTGACATCAGGGGCCCGCTTAAAAGTTATCGTCAATATATAAGGACGAGATAGCACAAGAAAATTTACAGTACTAGATAATTACATCGAAAAGCTTCACAAAGAAAGTGCAACGGAACTAGTCACAGTTAAACCCACAGCTCACCTACGCTCTGGAGTGATTAGCGGTGTGGTACCTTAACTACTCAACCACGGTGGACCCGGTCCTTTATTTATGCGACGCCTATATTCCAGAGACAACAAGTTCTCTCGAATCTCCACATATGCAATACATGAATTTATATATGCCATTTCCAGCATAGCAATAAAGAGCCGTTGACACAAAATTTTCGATGTCTTATAAAAAATAATAATGAAACAGAAAAGAAATACCAGGAAAAACATTACTACACTACAATTTAGTAATTACATTATAAAGCAGGTTCGGCCATGTGGTGAGACCTATCAGTTGGCTTTAGCACAACAAGCCCCAACCAAAATTATAAAGGAGATAAGAAGATGGATAACTACACAGACGAATAGTAAATAAGTAGTTTTCATCAACTCTCAGTGTACTGACGGTACTTAGAAGTACCGTAGAGTAATTCAACTGTTAAATCAAATACATACACCACTCACTTAAAATAGCTAGTCAAATTGTATTCCAAGATCATAATTGAACATAAGAAAATCCAACACGTATGTTATGTTCTTTAATATGTTTGCAGAAATAAAAAACAAGAGTGAATATGTTTACAAAATGTCGGCACAAAACACTTCGACTGTTTCAAAGATAGCCTCCTTCCTCGCTAAAATAACGAACCTAGACATGTATACTAATAACGTGGGGTTAAAGGAGTATTTTTACAAAGTACCAGGAGAATATTAATATCATTCATTAAGGGATGGATTTTTAAATTGCGTGGTACTTACAAGTACCGTCAGTAGTTGAAGGGTTAAACTCAAGACGGTTTGGCTTTGTTCTTCAAAAGGAATATAAAAATTTTTCCTGACGATGGTCATAGATGATAACAAAAACGTTGATTTTTAGAATTTTTTAATGCTAATTCAGTTTTTAATTTAATTTATATATTCCATTCATTAATTTTGTGATTTTTATTCTCAACTTAATATTGAACTTTTCATAGTGAAAATGTCCAGATCTTTTATTTTTATTATTAGTAAAGAAATATTTTTGAAGCTTAGTTTTCATTTGCAAAATTAATAGAGAATGGCAAATACACAAACATCTAAAAATTAAAATTGCGCTTTCGAATGAGTTGAGAATTGAGATTAACACATACAGTTTATCGAGTTACAAATACAATTAAAAGATTCCAACGCGAGCTGAGAAATTTCATATAATTTTGCAAATAGTTATTCTATTTCTATTGTAACTGCTAAGTTTAGAAATATCATTTTTAACCATACAAACTAGTAATAATTCATTGTCTCTGGAGACAATGAATGTAAACTCTCTAATACTTTAAACATTCTGGATCAATTAATGCGATAATCAAGCGGAAATTAATTTCGTAGGTGAATTCCATTAATAAATTATTTTTAATATATTAGAATTAGCTTTAAAGACGTCATAGCATATTGATCTTGAGTTTAAAAGCTCGGTAAAATTAAGATGTGCTGAACAAATAGAAATACCGGAATATTTCAAAATGACTGAAATAGGAATATCAATAATTGTTAAATATATATAATTCAAATATTCTTGAATTTAGCTCATGTATAGGAAAATGGAATTAGCAAAAAACTCACGAGTTCTTTGCAACTGAAAGTACTTATTTTTACAATGTTTTAGATTTATGGGATATTATTTTAATTTTTAAGTACACCATTCATTACAATTTGTCAGTTTACTGAAAATATTCTAAATTAAACATGTATTTTTATATTAAAATATTTGTTTTCTTGTAATGTTTATATCAATGCATTTTAATAAATTAAAAATCATATTTTTTACATACCGTTACGTAATAAAAAAATTTCTAAACAACATTCATGAAAATTTTGAATTTTGTTTCTCATTGAAACTATACATGTTATAAATTCTATAAATGGTACAAAAACATTTAAGAGTGTAATATAATAATCACAAATGCATTTAACACGCATCTATAAATCGTAAAACACTGTTTCGAAAATATTTTGACTTTAGATGCGGGGAAAAAATATTTGTAAATTAAAATTCAATGCTCTAAAAATTTCATTTATTTTTTGTGAGATGTTCCATGATAAAGGCATATATTTTGGCATTTTGTCGAGTTCTATAATTATCTAAATACATATTTATCATTTACCTTTTTTACAAAATATTTATTGATATTTTGAAAATACACAAAAAAGACATTTGAAATTTTTTTAAATTAAATTATAAGCTTGTAAATTTGAGGTTAAAAAAATGCGGTATGCTGGTTGCCAGCCCTTCTGGTCACCTGAAAAAAATATATTCCTATTTAATAAGAATGTAGTTATAGAAAAATATTTTTTTTCCCGCAAAAGGTTGTCTGAAAAAAGGGCATTTTCCAATTTTTTTTTCAATATTTTTAATTTTTTTTAAATAGTAAAACAAACAAAAAAAATGATGCAAAAAATAGTAGGGTCTATAGAAATTTATACATTGAATGTTGGTACAAAATGTGAAGTAAATCACTCAAATAGAAATTGTGATATCATGTCAACTATGTTGAAAAAAGTAGTTTTGAGAAAAGTTAATCGAAAATAGTTTTGAGTTTTTAACCATTTGGAAACAGTTTTTGTTTTCGGTCGAGGATGGGGCCAAATGATGCTAGCATTTTATTTTTTTTAACGAAATTCAATGATGTTGTTTACTTTTAGAAGAATTTTTATTTGAATAGGTAATAGAAAGGCATAAAACCGTTAAAAATTGTTTGAATAGGTAATCAAAAGGCATAAAATCCTTAAAAATTGAAAAAAAAGTTACAAAATGGGTAGGCGCAAATTATCAGATATGGAAAAATCCAAAGCCAAAGAGCGACGCCGAAATGATAATCATCTTGGAAAACAAAAATCGAGGTCTTCAACTCATTATGTAGGCCATGAAAATCGAGGTCTTCAACTGATTATGTAGTCCATGAAAATCGAGATCTTCAACTGGTTATGTAGCCCGTGAAAATCTATTACATAATAAAAGACGAACGCGAAATAAGAAACAATCTAATGTTTAATTGATTGATAGTAAAAGGCCATGTCTCGAGGTGCTCCAATCCACTAGCCACGTCATTTTACAATCGCTCGATTCTAACCAGGAAAAATTGAGCTCAACGTAGGTAATTTGTCGCAATCTGTGGATGATTCGTTGGAACAGCTTTCGATTTGAAAACTGTTTTTCTTCTCGAAACGAAACTTGGAGAGTTTATCGATGAAGGTTTTGGTCGTCTGAAGTTTGATCTTTGTGATCTGTTGTTGAAGAGGATGCGACGGAATTTAGTGGACGAAATTTTGATTTTTCGGTTAAATTTTGTCACGAAGGTGATTTGTCGCGATCTGTGGATGATTCGGTGGAACTGCTTTCGATTTTTAACCTCTTATCTTTCTCGGCTTCTCTTGTCGAAATGTCCCAAAATTAAAACTAAGTAAATATTAAGTCAAAAAAAAAAAAAAAAGAATCAAATGGTCGTTGTAATCTTTTAAATTACATTTCTTTTATTATTATTTGAGTGTTGTGAGAAAAATATTTGATATGCAGATGACAACCATAGTGCTGTTTTAAATGAGTTACACATTTTCTATTGACGTTCTATTGAAGTCGTTACAACACCAGAAATGGTCGAGTAGTCAGGCATTGCCCACCATCTATTGCCCAATTTGCTCCGGCATGACGCGCTTAGTTGCTGCGTCACTTAAATATATATAAAACTTTATAAGTTATTGGAACTTTAAAATTTGATGTGAGAGGCATATTCTTAAAGGTCTAAAGCTTAAGAATATGCAAAAAAAAAAAAAAAAAAAAAAAAAAAAAAAAGGATTTTTTTTCAAAATTTTAAGACCAGAATACCACTTAAATTAATAATGAATATAATCTGGTCACAGTACATAAAACATAATACAAGGGGAAATTTTTATACAATGTGCAGAACACAAAAAATAAAAATAATCGAATCCTAATCTCATACTATGTACGACAAGACAAGTTAACACCAAATATAAATCTATTATTAAAAAAAATTCGAAATATCAGCGAGAACAGTTTGTCTCGACACATAGTTAACGAAGAATAAATTATTTGTGATTTTTATTTAAGAGAAAATCATAGATCTTACTTTCACTTATATTAATATTTAGAATAATTTGAATCATATGACTTTAAAAAGTGTTATTTTTGGAATGTTTCATTAAATATTACTTGTAGAATTTCGCTACCAAGAAAGCCCCGCATTTCACCGTTAGTTTCGACATTGAGGAACTGAATTTCAAAACTCGTCTTATTTAAAACGTTAAAAAATCGCGTTTTCTCTTATAATCCTTTCTACTGTTAAACCTGCACCGAGGAAACACTACGATCTGCAGAAAAACTAGTTTTATGCCGCATTTCTGTCATTATAAAATTTTGATTTACAATGAAAACCAATGAACGAGGTACGGTTTTCGCGATTTCCCAAAATTTTATTTTATGGATGAGGCGAGTTTTGAAACTCACGTCCTCATATATATACCGGGTGTCCTAAAAAGGACTGACTGATTTTAAAATTCAATAACTTGTAAACGGTGACAGATATTTAAAAAATTCTTGCAGGAGGGTTATGCATAAGGTCAAAAGTTTTTTTACAGTGATTTTCGGTTTTAGTTCGAATTACAAACAATAGATGGCGCTGCGATCAATAAACGCTAAAGTCAGGCTCTATTTTTCGTACTTCGTGGCCCGAATAATACATTTCCATTTCCCTTTTCTTCATGGAACTAGAGAAAGGACCAAAAATCGAGCCTGTATTTAGCGACTATTGCTTACAGCGCCATCTATTGTTTGTAATTCGAACTAAAATAGAAAATCACTGTAATAAAACTTTTGACCTTATGCATAACCCTCCTGCAAGAATTTTTTTGTTATCTGTCACCGTTTGGAAGTTGATGAATTTTAAAATCAGTCAGTCCTTTTTAGGACACCCAGTACCTTATAATATATTCAACTTATTATTCCCTTATGTCTGTAAATCTATCTTTATTATAACAATACATAATGCGCGTGAATGCTTTTCCTAAAACAAAAACTAGTTTCATTTTAAATAATAATAATAATAATATCACTTAAAAATATTTCAGGGAATTATAATCCTTAAATAGATATGTAACAAAAATGTTTTAGATCATTCAGAAGAGGAAATTATTTTGTTTATTCACTGGACATATATTATGGATAATGTCCTTGAAATTGCACTTCAAGCAGTTTCAAATGCTAATGCTTTTCATTTTTCTTCAGTTTGTGAATGTAAAAGATTACAAATGTTATAGACACCTTTACCTGTAGGAACATTCTCTATCAAACCACGCAAGCATATGGTAATTTTGTTATGGTCGAAAAAGGAAAATTTTATTAAAATGCATTTTGAACAATCATCTCAGATAGACCGAAATGTACCGGATTTTTTTTTCATGATGTTACGAATAATTTATAAATTTAACGTGCATCATTTTCTATAACTACCATCCTTTTATTAACATCCAATATTTTATGCTTTAAATCACTAATAAAAATCACGCAAAAACAATTTTCATAAATACAGCCTAAAGTCCATTCCATAAGCTTAGTGTGTCTCTGTATTGTATATGAACAATAAATGCAATGTGTATTTGCTTTTCGCTGAAAACACGTTGTTGAATTACCAATCAAACTGACGAAATAAACAATGCGGCCTGACGCATACAAGAACTTTAAACTTAATGGTTTTCAACAATAAAAGAAATCGCAGAAATTATGCAGATATGTAAATAAATGCACCACCATAAATTACAGTTTTCTTGGATTTTTTTTTTTCATCCAAAAAATAAAAATATAATAATCAGAAAATATTACATTAAAAGAAATGTGTAAAATAGAAAAATTGTGTCTTTGAACGTCTAAGGGAAGACCGACTATTTCCACGTTCACCGTTTCCTCATGAAAAATAACACCTGTGCTTCAGCAGCCACACTGGTAGCTTACTACGTTCCGTTTAGCATATTTTGTCTGTCGCCATAACAGAGAGATTTACATATGGTGTACGAAATAAATGACTCTGTACTTTTAAATCATTTATTCAAGAAATTAGAAATATATATATATATACACAAAAGGTACTGGATTCCTCCTATTATAAGTGATAGATTATTTACCGGTCATTTCTATTTACTACATCCAAAATTACAGGAACTACTTTTTAAATACATATGACGTTAAATGAAAAGTCCACCCTATTTGAGAAATACAAATGACTGCAGGTATTATTATATTGATAATAATTGTTGTTCAACTTCCTTTTAGTTAATATTTCATCTTCTTTAATAATCTTTCTAGTCTGACAGACATGCTTCTGCTTTTCCAGTAATGATACGCGCTTTAGTCTATGGAAGAATGTTTCATACTTTCAGTTATTCTTTATTTCTGTAGTGCATTTAAAAATTTAATAGCTATAATTGTTATTAACATAGTGTAAACCTCATCAAGGCTGATGAAACATACAATATTTAAAATTAAATTGATTAAAAAATTTATTTCCATGGTATTTACCGAAAAAATGTTCAAAAATCATCTATTACTAATATTAAAAAATGAAACATTTCTAATTGAAATTCATGCATATCATGGAAGACGGTAGTATTCCGAGTGACGCAGCCTTAAGCCTAAAATCGTATCGTATCGTATCGTAGAATTCGTAGATGGCGGAACTCATATATACAGCTAACTCGACATCAAAGAAAATGCGAAAAGCCGCCTGTTAATAACTCATCAAATATAGGTCCTTTTGTTCTGATTTTTGTAAAACAGTCTTATATCTGCAGTCTAATCCTATTCTGATTTTTTTACAATTCTACGTGCAGTATATTTTCAGATCTGTAAACCCATTTTGAAAGCAATTTCGATGGTGTAAGTTTGTCTTTTTTTTTTCTCCGAAACGGTCTAGATTTTTTTAAAAACATTAATATATAAAATGAATCTGTTTTTGACGAAGTGGATAAGACTAACCTAGTATCTAGGAAAACTCTTAATTTTTATATAATCCGCATGAAAAAATGGACTTCTTAGGATCGCGGATTACATGTTATTCTATGGGCTAGCAGACAGAACGTTGCACATCGGTTTTGCTCGGTTTAGGTCACAGTTAAAAATCTGAATATTGGCAATAAATCTTTTTTTAAACTACGAAAACAGTTTATTATGTGCTTTAAAATACTTAGACTGATTTTTTAAAATGGAGCAGTATTTTGTAATTATAGGTATTTTATTTCATTGTTATTCATAGTAAGTAAACATTTTTTAAGGAGAAAATATTTCACATTTAAAAAAAAAATCTCGTATCGAAATTCGATATTTATCGAAAATTCTCGTATCGAAAGGAAAATTCATCGCGTTCGCCATAAGACTTCGCCATGTATCACTACGCGATACGCGAAGTTGACTGAAGAAATAAGAAATATCAAAGATCTTGAAATGAATATTCCAAGGGGAGAAAGTGAGTACAATTTCTAATTATCCAGACAGCAATCTTTGCAACCGATCATTTCTAATTAGTATAATGTTCTGAATTGTTTTTATTTTCAACAATACTTATAACTGTTTTCCTTACAAAATAACGTTCATGTGTGTCATAGGTATTTCTTGTGATATGTGAGTGTAATACAGATAGATTACTAATTTAATTTTGAGTTTTCTTTTAAAGAAATTAAACAAAATCTTTCATTTTTAAAGAACGCACAATTTAAATAAAAGGTATGACGAAATCAAAATTAAGATTTCCAATCCCGTTTATAAAATGATTCATTTGCGAATCGTTTCTAATAATATTATAAACGAAAATTGACTTAAAATGACATCTTTCGTTTATTTATTTTTTTTTATATATAACTCTTTTCAGCTTCAAAAATTAAAGCATCGTAGTATTTTATTTTTATAAAATTTAACCTAAAGGGGAAGAAAATTCTTATTGCCGTTTATCTCTGTAACAAAAGAAAAACAGACGAAAAAAAAAAGAAAAAACACCTGAAGCATTTCTTTTAGGCTAATTGATTACAGCCATGGGGGCAAGACCTTCAGTCTCGGGACTGATTTCAGTCTTGGACATATTTTTGACTGATAGTAAATTCTACTTTATATACTTAAATTATCACGATTAGCTCAAAATGAACCACTTTATCCTGACTGGTTGTTTTGAGCTCCTAAAAGTAAAAATTTTCATCATGATACTTTTCCTTATTTAGTAATTAAAGTTTATAGATAAATAAGATAAAACAGCTTTTTTGCAAAAGTAAGATACTTGTTTTTGTTTAATTTTAAAGTTAATATGCTTAAAAGAAAGCTTTAAATAATTTACTTTTAAAAAATATAAAAGTAGCCAGCTCCCTTATATGGTATTTGTGGTAATGAAGTATTATTGTAAATAAGAACAATTCAGAACATGTTTCTATTTAGAAAAGAATGGTTTCACAAAATTTCATTAGCAGCTGCATTGTAGCTGTCATGATAATTAGACTTTGTATAAACTAATAAAGTGATTACTCAATAACCATTTCAATTAATATATTAATCTGACTCGCATCTTAAATTAAATATTAAGTTTTTACTCTGTTTTCATCAAACCATTTACTATTCTGTAACATTCCGCATATTCCGACTACAAAAACTCTTTTTATCAATTCCACCTGTACACTGGAGGGTTGCCGTGCCACTTACAGAGTAGCGCATTTATCGCCTCGTTGTGCAATAGCATTTGAAAGATCACCACACTAACATAAAAAAGTAGCAATAAAAGAAAAACAAAATTAATCAGTTGATTGTAAAAAAACCTCTACATTCTCGGTAGGGGGAGGAACATCACAAGAAAAAATAACCTCGCGAAATTTGACAGTATGTCATGGGGGGTGGGGGGGGGGAATCCAAAACTTCATGAAAATAGTTGTAACTTTTCTAATAAATATGTTACATATAACATATGGTAGTAATAATCAGTATATCTGATGAAAATACAAGTAATTTTTTAAAATAAACTATTTAATGATTTTTTTTTATCCCTATTACTGTATTTGATTAATAGTAGTTCAAAAGCCATAATTTAATATTGTAAAATCCTTAAAAGCACTCTGCAAGCAGTCCTTGTTCAATCACAAAAGCCTGCCACTAAAAAATTTTAATGCAGAAGATGTAATGTATTTCTCAGATATAAACAATGAATTTTTCAGTTACGAAGCACATGTATTTTACAAATATTGCTATTTCTTGGAACACTAAATATAATACATTATCGCCTTTAACACATTATTTTGGAGTAATGAAAAAATTGTTATTATATTAAAATTTTTTGTAAATGAGTGTTATAATCAGCGCAGCTCATGACAGGTTTTTCTTGCAGCACTAAAATGCATGCTTTCCAAAAGTTTTTTTTTTTTTTTTTAAATTTTTGCCTTATTTAATGGAAGAAAATTCTGCTAAAAATAAGGCAAAGATTTCATTATTAAAAATAGTGAAAAAGAATAAATTAGCCAGCCATGCATTTAATTTAGTGTTCCCAAAACTGTCAGTCATGATTTACCACTGTTTATAATGATTTTGCCCAGGCATATTTGGATGTTATATTTCAAGGTAATACCTTTAAGGTAATTTAATAATGTGTGATCTATACCTATTATATAAAATATCATAATTTGCACATTTTCTAGTTCCAAGGAATGTAATTTAAAGCATGTATACGAAGTAAATTTAATGATGTATGAAATATGATCTATATAATGCAAAATTCTATAATACGCACAACTTCTCATACCAAGGTGTGCATTATAAAGATCTTCTACTGTATTCATATGTAGTTCACACATCAAAAACCTTAAAGATTTAGTATCTGTAACAAGAGGACATTATTACAACTTTATATTTTTTTCATTCTGTAGCACAAATTACTCAGCTTAGAATTTGCCAATCAAAACATTGCCATCTTGATTTTTTTCCACTGTCTTTATTTACCTCAGAAGTGATTAAGATTTTTTTATATTGTAAATCCTAAAGATTATAATAGCAAAAAAGCATCTTTAAGCCCTTGGGAATGAGCGACCGGTATACTTGGCCACTTAAGGTGTTCAGAATCCTTCATTATTCTCACCACTTATTTTTAATTGTAAAGCTTACCTTCTTTAATGGGAGCATTTCTGTGATTCAATTACAGAAAATTTTCTGTTTTTCAAAACCTGTAGTAAAAATTAACCAAAGGGCTCTTGTCGTGAAGGGGTTAAACATCTTGAATTACAGTGAACTTTAATAACCCTTGGCTTTAATTGCCAGTACTCTTCCAATTGAGCTATCTGTACGACAGCACAGCCAACACAATATTCGCTCAAAACAATTATTATCATGACATCAATTGATTGTGTGAAAAATAATTAAAAGTGTACATGATTATATATTTTATTATTAAGCAAAAGACTTTGCAGATCCGATTTTCTAAAAAGCTTTAAAGATTGAAATCTCTAGGCTGGAGTAGGAAAGTGGTAATTTTGAGGAATAGGAGGATAATTTATATAGAAGAATTTTCTGTATAAAAATAAAGATTTAATTTTTTTTAATGTTGGGGAGTAGGGGGAGGGAGAAGAGGTGAAATGTACAGTCGTGGAAAAAAAAAAAAAGTAAACACCCTCTACTAACTCCTTAACAAATTATTATCTTAGACAAAAGTTATTGGTACCGAACGATTGGAAATAAAGTCTATTTTTAAATGATGTATATAAAATTTGCTTAGGGGGCCATCTACATATTAAAACAAATCCAAACTTCATTTTTTTCAATGGCAATACCCAATTTTAACGAGATATTTCAAATCTTCGGTTCAAACTATGCCTAGGCACCAAATTTCAAGTAATTTGAATAATAAGTTTTTGAATTATAAACATTCAAAATTTAGTGCTTCTAATGTTAAATTATATTTTCATATTTTTATTCATATCTCCTGAAATTATGCTCCTAGTGTGCTAATTTTTTGTGTAGCAGTAAATACTAACATACCCAAACATAAATACGTTGAATTTGCAATTTTTATAATTTTATGATATGAATTATGAAATTAATATTCGAAAAAATTATGAATTGTAACCTAAAATTTTTTTGATGGATTTAGATTTATTAAGTCCTGCTTTATGGAAATCCAAAATTTCACATTTTTCTTCCAAATAGTTTTCAAATTATGCTTAAAAAACGGCAAAATTATGGTTTAAGGGGCCGTCTATGATAGAAGTGACTAGATATTTTGAAATGTCTTACGCTGCCCTGTAATCTAGCAGACTTCATTGACTGCTTGAGTGACGCTTAAGGTGCCTTGATCAAGAAGGGGGCTCTCTCGGTTAACAATCGAGTACCGAACTTCAATTTGGATGCAGCCCTTAAAATAAGCTTGTTTTAAAATAATTAATTTCTCGGGAACTTATAGTACGAATTGCATAAAAATTTGTTTTTAGGCTAATTAAATGGTGTAGAATTCATTTATGCTGTAAAAATTGTGTACTGCTATTGAAAAAAACAAAGTTATGGTTCGTTTTAATATGTAGATAACCCCTTAAGCAAATTTTATATACATTTAAAAGTAGACTTTATTTCCAATCGTTCGGTACCAGTAACTTTCTTCTACGGTAATTTGTTGAGGAGTTAGTAGGGGGTGTTTACTTTTTTCCCATGACTGTACATTAGGGAAGTTAGTGCTTATTTATTTATTTATGTTAGTGAGCAACAAATGTTGCAGATTTTTTTTTTTTTTTTTTCAAACTAATTTTTGAAAGATTTTATTATTTAGGTAAGCTGGAGAGGTGGGTGCAAAAGCAGAAGTGGAATCTTCGGAGCTCAGAGGATTATTTTATATGATTTATTATTATTGTTAATAAAGAATTTTAAATAGGGATGGTGAAAGATTATTTTGTATAAAATTAAAGAATGTTTAATTTTTTTGCACTAGGAATGAGAAAAGGGAGAAGCAGAAATTTGTAGTTTTGGATTTAATATAAATGTATGGAATTACTTTTATAAGTGAGCGATGATTGTTATATATATATATAAAGGTTTAAAGAGTAATATTTCTTGCTATTTTTCTTAACAAAGTAATTTTTTTACATAGTAAAATTTAACATAGCTTTTTATATCTCTGAAACAAACCAACAGAAATACCCTCTAAACATGCATGTTGTACATTACTTCCATATCTTACCAAAGAGTTCTTATAAAAATCTCATTGCACGGTGCTCTTTAAAATTGAAGTATGGTCATCCTTTTTTGCGGGGAGGGAGATTGAA
This sequence comes from Maratus speciosus, assembly GCA_963932465.1. Classification (NCBI taxonomy): domain Eukaryota; kingdom Metazoa; phylum Arthropoda; class Arachnida; order Araneae; family Salticidae; genus Maratus; species Maratus speciosus. The sequence continues at coordinate 354,028,047 of OZ010788.1, read as the reverse complement.
AGTGAATTGAAATCCTGACTATGAATTCTTTGTATTGGTATTTAATTTTTTTGTGTGTGTTTATTGTTTTATTTATTTTTTCAATAACCTCAAAAAAGTAATGATATCAATACAAAAACCCTTAACGGGTTAAAAGTTTGTGACGCAGCACTTTATCTTATGCTCTAAGAATTTTAAATATGGAACTTAAAAACAATGATATCAAATTTTGAGTGACGCTATGCTATTAATTATAATCTCTCTATATATTATTTATTTCATCTTTTTATTTTTTTATAATCGCATGTGCAAAAATTATGTTCAATTTAAAAAAAATGTATAAAAGTTTATTCATTGATGCTTTAACATTTACACCTCTCATAAATTCCAAGTATGAGTTTTAAAAGATATGATATCAAAATTTTAGTGACGCTTTGATGTGGCTTTAAACGATTTATTTTAAAATTAAATTTAAATTATTTTTGTTTTGGCTAAGATATATTCATACATCTAAATAATAGTTTTAATTTTCCAATATACTTTAAATATGTCACTTTCACTGAATTTATATAATGCATTTAAATGTATTTATTTGAATAAATTGATTTATCCTTTGTCCAATGCTATTAAAAATTTAAAATAAGATTTGCGTAAATAATTTTTTTGCGTCATTGTATCCAAACTAAGGGAAATGTATTCAAATGGATACTATGAGGCAAAAAAATTATTTACGCAAATCTTATTTTAAATTTTTAATAGCATTGGACAAAGGATAAATCAATTTATTCAAATAAATACATTTAAATGCATTATATAAATTCAGTGAAAGTGACATATTTAAAGTATATTGGAAAATTAAAACTATTATTTAGATGTATGAATATATCTTAGCCAAAACAAAAATAATTTAAATTTAATTTTAAAACAAATCGTTTAAAGCCACATCAAAGCGTCACTAAAATTTTGATATCATATCTTTTAAAACTCATACTTGGAATTTATGAGAGGTGTAAATGTTAAAGCATCAATGAATAAACTTTTATACATTTTTTTTAAATTGAACATAATTTTTGCACATGCGATTATAAAAAAATAAAAAGATGAAATAAATAATATATAGAGAGATTATAATTAATAGCATAGCGTCACTCAAAATTTGATATCATTGTTTTTAAGTTCCATATTTAAAATTCTTAGAGCATAAGATAAAGTGCTGCGTCACAAACTTTTAACCCGTTAAGGGTTTTTGTATTGATTTAGTATACACGTGATTACGCTGCAAATTAGTAAATTTTTCGCCATATGCAAATAGCCTTTTAATATTTTACTAGATAATATTGACTCTGCTGTCACACAAAATTTTACAAAAAAATGATAATAATAAAGAAAGAAGGAGAGAAAGAAAAGAAAAAGAAAGAAAGAAATAGGTCACTTTACAAAACTTAACTATATTTTCTTCAAAAAATATAAAGGAAGATAGCTTACCCTTTAACGGGATTTCAATAATTCTTATCTGTACAAAATATTTGTAAAGAAAAAAAAATGAATTAGTATGTTTAGCGTAAAATACTACCTACAATTAAAGGTTTACGGGAACCACAAAGGGCCAGGGACCTTAACTCCAGTGTAAAAAAGCTTGATTTTTGACCAATGTCTAACCCATATAATTTGTTTTGACGCTGTTTGCGGGCCGACCCAAGAAAAAATCCAATGCAAAAGACACAATTTTTACAAAAAACTCGATTTTTTTTAACCATCATTTTCCTACAATTAAAAGCCTTTTGAAAGAATAAAATATACAACAGATTTCAACTTTTTCGCTTTTTTCTGCTACTATTTTTGATCAGAAAATATTGACTTATTTAATCTTAGGTTTTCGATTATTAAATAAGACAAATTTTTATGTTAAAAAACAGTAGTGAGAGTAAAAACGTAAAATTTGGCATAGTGTACATACTTATGCAAAAATAATAATAGTAATAAAACAAAATTAATTACAGTATTATTAAAACTACATGCTTGCAATAAATAGAGCCGGTACCAGATTTGATCACAGATTCTTTGTTTTGCTTTCCTCTTTCGCCCCATGACGGATTTTCAAAACTAGATCTAACTTGTAATGATTTTAATTTCAGATGTCGATACAGAGAAAATCTGCGGTCTATTTAGGTCCGCTTCACAAAAGTCCATTTAAGAAACAGGCCCCTCTTCAAAATTCAACCCAATATTGTTAGGTTTAAAAAAAAAACATAGGACTTAAGAAAGTTATTATTAAAACAGCTTGTTTCGAATTTCAGTAAATGGATTTCATATTTTATTACGAAATGTTACTTTTCAGAAACGTAAAGTAAATTTGACAAAAATATAATAAATTCCACAAAAATATAATAAATTCCACAAAAATACTTTTTACTTTTCGAAAAATGCCCCTCCCCCTCAAAAAAAAGGGAAAAAAAAACCTGCATCGACTCCTGAATTTAATTTAGCTCTCAAGCAACACACTAGCAGAAAATATTATTATTATTATTAGTTGATAAAGATTACATTCAAATTTTTCTTATAATAATACTCAACTATATTAAGATTTTTTTTATAAAACGTAACAGGTAACATTAAAATAATTTTAAATATTTTTTTTTTGTTTAACAAAATCAATTCATATAATTTATCGATAACTTTCAGATTTCCTTTATATTTTTGTGAATTTTTTTTTAAGGATGCCACATACCTCTAACCAACTTACATATATATATATATATATATATCTTTATATAATATACACGATATGTTCCACAATACTGGACGCTCTTGTATTTCAAAACGTAGTTTTTCCCCATCTAATAAATCGATTTTAAATTCTATCGAGGAAATTCGATACCCAATTAGAACAAAAACTCGTGAATCACTGATAAAGAGAATCAAAATCACCGTTAAAACCACAGTTCGTCTGAACAACATAGAATAAACAAAAGCCACGAGAACGTCCCCAGATGCTAGCGGCTTGGAGGAAACCCCGGATCTCAATGTGAAGTTTTTCTCAATTAATTCCGCAACGGTTTCTCGACGCTTGTCTGAGCAGATCAGAATATTGCCACACTCTAAAGAGAGGCCGTCCACTGCTGCGCTTTCCGCAAACTCTCGTCTGTCATTAGGCTTTAAATGTCCTGTGATATTCTGCGGATACGAGAACATTACATTTTGATTAAATAAATAGTTGCTTCTCAAAATAAACACTATGGTTTCAAAGTTTTATTTAACTGAAAGCTTTTATGCGCTTTTTTATTTAAAAAAAAAAAAAAAAAAAAAAAAAAAAAAAAAAAAAAAAGAGTGCCAGAGTAAAGTTTAAATGAATTTATCAGAGAATGACAATTTTTAATAAGTTACTGCATTTGCTTTTTAGCTAAAAACATCAGTTTTAACGATTTGTGAAAACTTAGATATCCAGAAGATATAAAATTTAACCAAATAAATGAAATGGACTATTAAGGGAAAAAAAAAAATTAGATTTCGTATTTTGAAAGAATAATCAGCGTACTCTTAATAAGTGGAACATAAAATACACGAATAAGTGAAAAAAATAGTAGTCCAATGAATTATTCAAGCTGAATAAAGGAATGAATAAAACTTAAAAGGGTTTATCAGGCAATATTGACAAATTTTTAAGTTTCTGCATTTGCTTTTTATCTAAAAATATGAGTTTGTAAAGCTTTCTTAAAAGTTAGATACCCAGAACATATTAAATGTAATCGAATAAATGAAATGTACCATTAAGAGAAAAAAATTGTGATTTGATATTTCGAAAGAATAATCAGCGTATTCAAAATAAGTAGAACATAAAATGCATGAATAAGTGAAAAAAAAAAAATAGTAGTTCAATGAATTAATCAACCTGGTTCGGAAATAACAAGTTTTGCATAAAAAATGATCCTGTAAAAGAAGCAGACGCGAAGAAGCAAACATTAGACAGCTTACTGCTTATTCTAACGGAAGCAACTGCTCCATATAAATTCGGCTAAACATGCCAGCATAAAACATTTTATATGAAAGGGACAAAACATCGTAGAAAATAAAACGTAAAGAAGAAATCTAATAAAGAAATTCGTTAATTTGAGATCAAACACAATATTGTTAAGTACATTATAATAGAGATATTGAATTTTAAATTCCCATACAGATACTAGAAAAGAACTATACAGTATTCTTTGAGGTTTCATTTTTTGAAACAACATGTAGACTTAAATGTGGACAAAAAAAAATAATGATTTACTTTTTAGACATTTAACTGCTTAAGGTGCAAGTTTTTATAAATTTCGGTTTCCGAAAATCTAACTTTTGATCCTTAATTATCAAAAAAATGTTATTTTATTGAAAAATGAACAAAAAGCTTCAAATAGCTATAATACCGACAGATATCGGAGTACTATTTTCTGCAGAATATCCAAAAGTAATTTAAATTATAGAAATGTGTCAATAAAACTATACCGTGACTAAGTGCAGCCCAAACCTATCCCGAGAATAAGGTTTATACGAGTATTTCAGTTACATTTAAATTTATTGTGTTGTAAGAAAACTTTATTGTGTTTTCTATAGGATTCCGATATGTAATATAACCTCTTCAGGTGCGGTTTAATATATTATATACCACTTAAGTTTAATCAAGATTTGGAATAAAAACTTTTAATTAAATTTTACTTTTATAATTTTGGTCAAAAAATAAGTTGTACAATTAATTTCCCTTAGTTTGAAATAAATTTTAATAAAATTCTGTTGTTTATTCGACATTACAGAAACACAATGACTTGCTCTGAAGGGGTTATGTACAAATGATTTAAACACAGTCAAATAAGAAACGAATATTATTTATACATATGAACAAATATGGAGTTTCGTTCATTTTAAATTCACTGTAATGTAATATAAGCGTTCGACTGTTACTATAAAATACCAAAACTTAATTCAAATATAAATATATTAATAAGAATTGTAGTTAGATAGAGATAGTACAGGCATCCCCGACTTCCTTAAGTAATGCGTTGAGCAAATTTTTATGTAAATTGAATTTTACGTAAGTTAAATTTTTAAATTGATTAGGTAAAATATCGTAAGAAACTGCAACGTTATTATATGTATACTATAAATATTAACGATAAGAACGATGGTAATTCTTAACGACTCAGAATTTAGTACAGTAGCTTATTTAAGAAAATAATATATATGTATATATATATACAGGGTGTCCAGCGAATAAGACCCTGATTTCAAAATTAAATATCTCAAAAAGAAAGATCAATAGAATTATGCGGTAAACGGTTTCTTTATTAGCTAAGCTGTAAAAATGGTATACAGATGTTTCAAAATATAGTTGCAAAAACCGTTAACAGATGGCGCTGTAATCGCAATACTTGTAAACTGCTTCGACGTCTAGAGCAATGGCGTCTCATTCCTAGATGGCTCCCTACGTAAAAAACGAATATTGGCAAAGTCCATTTTTTCATTGGGGTGATGTGCAGAAGTGGAGACATCTGGTCACAGAATTATTGCATCAGCTTTAATTTTGGAAATTTTCAATTAATAGAATTTTCAATAAAAAGTTTAGAAATCCTTATAAGAATTTTTTAAATATTTTATTAAATTCAATCTTTAATGCCATATAATTATTTAAATAAAAATGCATATATTTAGAAAAATTATTTTGTACTTTTTATTTATTTTTTATATTTTTAAATCACGGCATAATATTTTGGTATTATTGTTTATAACTGAATTATTATAAATAAAAAGTAATTTTTCACTTTTAATTTATTTTTAAATCACGGCATAATACTTTGGTTTTAGAACAACACATATATTTCTTTTCTTTGTAAACAAAGTTTTAGAGACAGAAATTATGCATTAAATTATTTCTTTTTTAAAAGTAATTGATGATAAGTCATATCATCAACGTCAAAGCAAAAGTATTTTGCGTGCTGCATTCCTTTCGAACACTTCGGATCCTATCGCTAGAAGCTGCACCATATTTCTGTGCTCAATGATAAAAAAAAAGTGAAAACGAGTTTTTAAAATTAAAATTATTTTTAACTTAATTAAATTTTTAAAAATAGAAACATTGTATTTTTTCATTCAAACTATCCTCTACAATTTAAAAAAATGATTTATGAATCATTATTATAAATGCTCAATGATTTTTAAAAAAGGGGTTTCTTTTAACTTAATTAAATTTTAAGACCAGAAACTTTAGATTTTTTTATTTAAACTTTTTTCACAGTTTAAATAAATATTAAAAAGTAAATATTTCCCTTTTTTTTCAAATCCTCCTCTACTTGGATTCGATTCCACGATCTACCAATTAGGAGAGAAAAGACATATCACAGATATATTGGTAACCGGACCGAAGTAGCTTATAACAAAATTTGAAACAAATATCAATTCTGTCAACACATGGCTCCGCTTCTGCACATTACCCAAATAAAATATTTTTTAAGTTCTTATATAATGATTCCTAAACTTTTTATATGAAATTCTATTAATTGAAATTCTCTAAAATTGAAGCTGATGCAATAATTCTGTGACCAGATGCCTCCACTTCTAAACATCACCCCCAACGAAAAAGCGGTCTTTCCCAATTTTCGTTCTTCGATAGGAAGCCATCTAGGAATGAGACGCTAGGGCTCTCGACTTCAAAACACAATTTATAGGCATGGCGATTACAGCGCCACCTGTTAGCGGTTTTTGCAACTAATTTTTGAAACTTCTGTACAACATTTTTACAGCTTAGCTAATAAACAAACCGTTTACCGCATAATTCTATTGATCTTTGTTTTTGAGATATTTAATTTTGAAATCAGGGTCTTATTCGCTGGAGACCCTGTGTATATATATATATATATATATATATTATTTACACAGTATTATTTTATAAATAAAGCATCATGCAGCGATATTTACTCAGATATAAATTATAAAAGTATGAAAAAAAAAACTGAAAGAACAATTTCCTAATAAAAAACCTCTTATAAAGCTTGATTTATAAATTTAAGATTGATGAATTAGTTCAACAATTTTCAATCTACATCAAACTTACAAGTGAAGCGCGAAGAAAAACTACTAATGTGCCTCTTCATCAAAACTTTAATATTAGTTTCCGTTCTGGTTTGAATTCAGCTAACATAATTGTTCCTGTTGAACCACAGATTTTTTTCTCTCATTTTATTTAGATTTGAGTTTTATTTGTAAAAGATTTGAATTTATATCCTAATAAAAATGTAACTGTCACTAATATATAAAACTGTATTACTATATTATGTTTGTGGTTTTTATCTGCATATTTTATTTATAAAACATTTATCAAAAGTATGCAAACCAAATGCGCTAGTTTGTTCATAATTTAATTTTCGAGATTTATTGCGTAACTGCGAAATCACGTAAGTAGCATAATACGTAAGTTGAAGGATGCCTGTAGTTAGTTGTTATTTAAATATTTGCTGTAGCATTCGCTTAAATAAAAATACCACGTGACATTATAAGAAGAGTATTATTTCTCCATCATTTCCTTTTAACATTTCATATAAGGGGCATTCTCACAATCTTTTGACTTTCATGTCCTTGAATAATAATTTTTATTTTAATGCACCTTTTTGTGTTTTTTTTTTTAATTTCATATTCTTGGGAACATCACATTGCATGATTGCAATTCAATATTAAAGAGATAAATAAGTTTTGGACGATGTTGGAGGTCCAAACACCTGGAAAACTCCTATACCGTCCCGTGTCCCTGATGCTGATTTTTAAGTTTTGTGTTGTCTGGATAAAATTGTTTCAATAAAAATAATTCGATGTAATTTTTTTCTGAAACTGGATCTATTGTTTTATATAAATAAGTTGCTAAAAATTAGCCTGCACACATTTTTAGGGTTGTTATTATTTTTTAAACTATGTCCCTAGGTTTTAGATTTTTTACCATCCCTCTTCTAAAATTATACAGAAAATCACTTGAGATGCAGCCACAGAATTTTTTTCAAGTTTTTTCTAAATGCTAGCGAAACAATGTCTAAAATTCTTTGGCAGGAAATTTACTGTAGAATTGAAATCAGCATTTAAATATCAATTTCAAGCATCGTGGCTTTATTCGTAGTCCCAAAGTTCCCAAGGTTTATTCATGCACTTTTCGAGGTAAATTAATTTTTTTTTTATTTAATCCAATGTAAATAACTGTTTCAAAAATCAATGGACATTTTGGCTACCACTTAGTCTTAACATGATCTGCCTAAAATTGGTGGTAATTTTCCTTGCTGTTCCATCCTTACCGTCACTTTTTTTCCCATTTCGTCCCTTTTTTCCTTTACCATCCCTTTTTTAGGGTTTCGTTCATCTAACGAAACACTATTTGTCTCGTTCCTCTGTCTGTCTGTCCGTCACAGAGCCCGTTCTCAGAAACTATACATGTTTACACATACATAGACTTGAAATTTTGCATACTTATTGTAATGTCATAAAACATAACATAAAACAATTTAAATATTTTAATTTAGTAATAATTACCCCCTACAATTTTATTATTTCAACTCATGGGATCGCCTATGACATTATTTATCTTTCTAACGATCTTTATTTACCTTTTAATTTCAAAGTTTCGTTTTTGTGTTGCCAATCTTTAAAAAGATATTTCAAAAATAATTTCTAAACTTTTTCAGCTATCAAAAATTAAGAAATAATATCTAACTTAATTTATATTATAAATTAACAATGCTCTTCCAAATTTAATAAATGATTTATTTTCAATATCAAGATCGTTGGGAAATAAGAGATAAACTTTCAGAATTAAAATAATCATCTGAATTCATTTATAAAATAAATATACATTTTAAATTATTTTTTCCAATTTATAATAAATTTTATCACTTCAATTTTCATTCAAAAACAATTTATTTTGATTCATTTTTCAAATAAGATTCCTTTTAAGTTCGTTTGAGTACGTTGTCAAACCAGCCAATCACAGTGCTTGCCGCTAACATTGTTTCTCCCCAAACGACGCGTTTCTCTCTCTGAGGCGTGAGCTCTGAAAGAGGAAGCACGTAGGAGTCGGCCGGCTGGTGATGCCGTTATGGAAATTCGGCACATCGGTCGGCTGGCTTTCCTATATTTAGAGTAAACATTAAATCTTATCTGTGGTGATAAATGAAAAGTTAAAAATATGATGAAATGCAGAAATAAAAGAAATTCAACAAATTTGAATTCATCTCAAATTCAAGAAGTTGCGATGATGACGGCTTGCTCTCCAAATGATCATAATTATCTTGGGGCTGATGTTCTTTTGAAATGCCTGATGTCAATGCTGATGTTCCTTTGAGATGTCCGATGTCAATCAAAGAGTATACTGGATGAAGTTATCCGAATCAGTTGAGGATTAAAAATTTATGATTCCATCTGCAGAGGTAAAGTTTTTCTGTTCATTTTAAAATAGGAAGAACTGAGTTACACACGTATCCCCTACCCTGGAATTGGGCAGGCTAGGAATTTTATCTCTGTGAGTCTGCATTTAATCCACAACGAATGGATTTCAGATGACTCTTCAAGTCTTAACTTTCCATAAAGAGATAATTCTTTATGTAGTACAAACAGTTATTAGTAATATTCTCATTGGACTAGAAACATTGGGACGTTCTGCTATCGCATTCTTTAAGTGTTGAGAATATGAGAGTGAAATGCACAAATTTGTTTTTGTATGATGTAATCATAATATTTTGTTATTTATAAATGTTTTCGGCAAATATTTAATGTTGTAACACTTTATTTCTTTATCTGCGCAGATAGTAATTTTTCATAAATATAACCATAAATATGTCAAATAAATGTAAATTAAAAGTTACATATAGATGTACTTATTGTGTTTGTAGATGCTGTTTTATAACCATTATTTTAGGTATATCCTGAAGATTGTTTAAGGGTGAGATTAATCATTTTATTTTCTTGTCTTCAACTCGATTCTCATATTAAATAATAAATAGAAGGAGATCATTATTAACTGCAATAACTTTAAATTAACTTTTCACGGCGCGATGTACTGCTATTTTCGCTCCGGCCAAAGTGGGATGTTGGGTGTGTGGGTTTTGAGATTTCAAGTATGAATTTGGGGTGATTATATATGAATTAATTACCTTGAATTCATTTCATACTCTCGGAATTCACATACCCAGCACCTCACTTAACACTTATAGCTGAACACCACACATCATACGACAAATCATAAAATTTTGGAAAAGTCGTACATTTAACACTTTGGGCTCCCACATGTATATTTTTAACAATTCTTTCAAAGTGTGCCCCTAATTAGGTTGAAGGCGTGAAATTCTGCGTACTTATAGCTGGACACCTCTGATCGAACGACAAATCATCAAATTTTGAAAAAGTTGTACATTTAACCCTTTTGGCTCCCACATGTGTATTTTATTTTAAATTACCGTCCCTTCTTTAACACCCCTTTAAAAAAATGTTATACCAAAATTTTGTACTAAAAATACTACATTGTCATTATTTCTTATTTGAATGTCCTGTGGGTACTATGCAAATTCATTATAAGTAAAAATTTAGAAGAAAATAAAAAGTTTGAGTGGTAAAATGGTAAGGAAAATTAAACTCGCAAGTTTAACTTAAACCTCAGTTAAGGGGTCTCAGGACTCTTAAAATTGAAAAAATCGAAAAAAAAAAGACCATTTTCAACATATAATATTTTAAAATGTGATTGATTTTAAGACAAAATTTTATATTGGGATGAAAGATATAAGTATGTTCTTTCATTTCATCTATTTGAAAAATTACAAGATGCAGAATTAGAATTTACAATGGGTTCCAAAATGTCAGACATTTGACGAGCGGAAAATCGGAATAACAGATTATGCGCACGATTACAAAATAAATTTTGCAAGTAGAAGGAAAATTTTGGGTCCTACTTATGCTTCACATTGCAATAATTACCCTGAACCTAAATAAATTTGTATTTAAAGCATTTTTCTATTTTTAATACAAAGTTGTATTTAGTTAATGCAAAATTCTGAAATTTTCAACAGTATAATCACCTATAAAGAATATATTTCGGAACAATAAGAAGCAAATTTTAGGTTCAGTTTATACAGACTAACATGAAACATATGTTTTGAAAATTTCATGAAAAAAAATTCAGAAGTTTTTGAGATATCGTGCGCGTTACGCCCAAAAACGTCATTTGGAGAAAATTGACTTCAAATTTTCTGAAATGCCGCTTCAGCTATTGAGCATGTATAATTCTAAAAGTCATAACTTCTGTTCTAATACGAATTTCAAGGAAACATTTATACCAAAATGTTCAGAAAAGATAGTAGTTTAATATCTAAAAAAATTAAAATTTCCAAAATTTTAAAGCTTTAAGTGTCCTGAGACCCCTTAAATAAATTTTTTTTCGCTGCTGACCATGTTTTCTTTATTTTGAATCATTAAGGCATTTGTCTATCAGATTAAAATGTTATTTTAGCAAGTTTAATTTCGCCAGATTTTTTCCCCCAAAATTCAAAAGATTGTGAGAATGCCCCATAAACAATCTACTAAATCAATATTTACGTTAAACTATTTTTTTGTAAATTAGATATTTTTGCGCTATTATTGCGCAATTATGCTCATCAAAAAATTTTTATAGTAAAGATTGAATGCTTAATTTGAAATAAATCCCTGAAAGATTATGGGAACTCCTGAAATAAGAAATGATATCCTTCTCCTCCCCCTCACTGAATCTGAACCAAATCATTGTCTTTTTTTTTTTTTTTTTTTTTTTTTTTTTTTACTGAACGAACTGATTAGGAATAATGATTACCATTAACTGATGTGAATGGATTACGATTCGGAGGGCGTCCACGTATTAAAATCTTATTTGATTTTTAAGATTTTTGAAATACGCTATCATATTAGGCATTATTTTCTATGTCTGTTATTTTAATTATAGGACGCTAATTCGTTTTCCTTTCGAAGTTTCTGATGATATTATATATATTTATATCTTAAGTTATAAATTGCATAGATATAAGATTTCTTAGCTTTATAAAGGAAAGACTTAAAGAGGGGGATCAAGAATAATTATAAAAGTTGAAAATTCCAATGGCATTTAAAAAAGAATTTTTAAAAGGTGTATGCTTTTTAATAAGTAACTTTTCAAATAATCGAAAGAATTAAAATGAAATTAGGTTCCAGTATAATTTACCATGTCTCAATTAATGTCCTTTTAAGAGGATAAATTTTTCTTAATTAACTCATGTTAAAACAATTAGTAAAATTCCAAAATTTCAAAAAATCAAAAAAAAAAAAAAAAAGATGCTCAACAAGTCAAAAGATGCTCAACAGTGCATATTTAAATTTCATCACAATAAGAACTAGTATCAAAAATAGATTATGTAAATATTTACTATGTACTTAAACTGAATTCCAGAGCAAACAATAGAAGGAAAAAATAAAGTAATAAATACAGTAATAAACTTTAAATATTAAAGACAATTACTTTTCATTTTATGAAAACATTTAATATATAGATTCATATGATGTTCATATAATATTGATGCAGATTTTAGGCTGTATAAATTCGAGAGAAATATCTATAGATTATAAATAAATAAAATAAAAACTCAAATAGAAAAGTAAAAAAAATAAATAAATAAATAAATAAAACGCTGTGTTACTTTTTCATGTGTTTCAATTTCTGTGAGAGTTTAGGAACGGGGAATGAATATTGAAAATGACACCAAGAACAAACCTGACAAACGATTCCACTCCACGTTTAGAGATATTGGCTTCCGAAAAAAAACATAATTCAGTTTATACAGGGTATCCGGTCTCAACGGTGTCCAACGGCTAATTCCTAAACCGTTAATCATAGACATATAGTTCTAATTACAAAAATGTTTTAAATCAGGTAAAGAAATATTTTAAAAGCGATTTGGGTCAATAAAAACATTTCTTAAAAAAATACGAAATTTAAATGTGTATGCGGTCCCCCGGTGCTATAAGTTATATTTAATAAAAATTTCCTATTACACTGACAAATAAGACAAGAAAAGTTAAATTGATGTAACACTAAAATTGAGCGAGTTATGAAACATTAAAAATACATGACTTATGCCACTTTTTTGCGATGTAAGCAAATGAGTTAGGCTTGGCTTTGAAGGGTCCAATATGGAGTGCTTAAAGTATTCGAAGATCTTATTTCAAGTGTATCTGCGCTTTGAAAAAAATCGTACAAGTATTACAATTAAGTTAACATTTATTAAGTTTCAGATTGGCTAAAATGACATATGTTTTATTTTGTCAGGATGTAAGACTGTTTCTTTTATGATTTCTTTTAAGAAAAATTATGTTATTTTTATAAGTTTTTATGTTACTTCAACTATCGTATGTATGTTTTTCCAGTTCAAAATTTGTACTCGAACTTTAACTCACTTTTAAATATCCGATTGAGATTACATTTTACATACTGGCGCAAATCCAATAACAATCTAATATTATTATGATTTTCGGTGGTTACCATTTATACCTTATTTTACAGGATAACACAAAAATTTTCGGATAGATTACCGCGAAGAAGTTTAAGAAAAAGTTTTAGATTAGATAATACAAGACTGCGATTGTTGTTTTTTTTAACTTTTATGTATTTTTTAGCACTGAATCTGAAAATTATATTAATTTTTAACTATAATGTCAGGATATTTCGCCAATCATAAATTGTCAAATTTAAAGAATAACAAAAATCGGATATTATAAAGTAGAGGATATATTTGTATTGTTTAACTTTTGATGATTGATTTTTACGTACTTTTTAACATTGAATCTGAAAATGACCTTCATTTTTAACCATCATGTTAGAATTTTTTGGCAAATTATAAATGTCTAAGTTAAAATATAGCGAAAATCTCATATTATAAAACATATGTAAAACTTTTTTTGTTTTATTTTATTTTATTTTATTCAATAAATTATTCGATATTTTTGCTTATCCTGGAATTCTTACAGCTAAATAGCTGAGTGGTCCGAAGAAATGAGGGAGGAGATTCAATTTTAACTTTGAACTTTTTAACTTTGAAATTGGCGAAAAATCCTGATGTGATGGTTAAAAATGAAGGTCATTTTCAGATTCAACGGTACAGAATACATAAGAATCAATTATCAAAAGCTAAAAAACACGACGTAACCCAACTTTTGCAGGTTAGTGTAATTTAATAATATTTTAAAATACGTATCATTTTGTAGAGAATTGAGGTTGTTAATTTAGCATCATTTTATTTAACAAAAATTGTGTTTTTTCTTTCTTCTTAAACGTTTATTACAAATTGTATATTTTGCATTAATATGTCAGAATGATTAAAGATTTCAAATTTATATTGCAATGTTAATTTTACTCTCAACCATTTTTTAATATATCTGACGAAATTATATTTCGAATAAATTGGTGAATGACCCCCAATTTGCAGCAAAAAATATGCTCCAACTTTAAACAGCTATTACTCGGTCAATTTTAATCGTAGAATAACGGGTCTTTTTGTGTATTACTTGTCAGTGTAAAAGGAAAATTTTAGTAAATATAACTTATAGAACCGGGGGAGCGTATAAAAATTAAAATTTAGTAATTTTTTAAGAAATGGTTTGTTTAACCAAATCGCTTTTAAAATATTTATTTACCTGCTTTTAAACATTTTTGTAATTGGGACTATATGTCTATGACTAATGGTTTAGGAATTAGTCATTAACACCGTTAAGACCGAACACCCTATATATATATATATTTATATGGGTTTAATAACAGCTTACTGAGTACAATAAATTTAGTGGTTTAATTGTATAAAACAATATTTCCATAGTCATGCAAACGGATACAGATAAGCATAGTGGAGTAAACTTAGATTTTTCAACTATTTTCCAAACAAACCGATGTTAAGAAAAATGTAAGTTGTTAAGGATAGTTGTTAAGGTAATGTTTCATCAAACACAATGTCTTCACTAATGCTTATTTTTTATTTTATTTTTTATTATTTTTTTTATTATTATTTTTATTATTTTTTTTAAATGAAACAACCTATTATGAATGAAAGTGGCGGATCCACAAATATGTATTCTAAATTTCGATTTTATAGATGCCTGTCGCGCTAGATTCGTAGATTAACAATTGGTTTTTGCAATTGTAAAAGAAGTCTCCAAACATTTGTGCAGAACAAGTTACCATTGATCAACTAAGTAAATGTGAATGAAGATTGTTCAGATATATTTATTTTACTTCGATTCCATCATTTTTTTAAAAATTAATTTCTATCTCAAGAAAACTGAATAACATATCAATTTAGAAAATTGATAATTCGAGAAAAGAAATTGCTGTTATCTGATTTTAAATGATTAATTACTTTTAAAAATAAATTATGCGTAAAAGAATATATATATATATATATATATATATATGTGTGTGTGTGTGTGTTGTTTGACCAATGCTGAAAAATTTTCGAAGAAGGCTCATATTAATTTCATTGGGTAGATCATTTGTAAGTGATTAAGAAAAATTACTTTTTCTACCCTGCTTTTTTTCTACTTTTTAAGCCTGGCGCTTTTTTATGTAATTGGTTTTGTGTCGACATATATAATGCTATATGAAAAATATACTTTATTTTTTAATTTTTTCTGAAAAACTATTTACTTTTTTTTTCTTTTACTTTGCGTTGTTTGTTGTTTTATTTTATGCAATTAATTATGTGCGGTATAAATATTGCAATATGAAAACTAATATTTATTTTTGAATTTATTTTGAAAACTCGCATGCTGATATTTCGTTTTACATTTTGTTTACCGATTTATCTTTTATTTTGCATACTCTTTATCTTATATTATGGTAAGTAATTTCTTACTTTTCAAGATCTATAAATCTAATATAGAAAAAATAACTTTTAACTAAAATATTAGATATGCTGAAATAAAAAAAAATATATTGTGAATTATTTCATAAATAAAATGTTCATTTTAGTCAAAAATAAAAGTCCAGAAAACGGGTTTAAAAAAATAACCGAATGGTTATTGGTTTGATTTTAATTTTAAGTAAATCTGTGTATTTATTCGAACAAAAATGTAAACTGAACTATAGATTTTACAAGCTTGTTAAATTTTATAAATTTGTTTTATTTTCTTCATTTTGTAAATCCCGTACCTTCTTAAACATTCAAAAATTGCAATTACTAAAACTAAAACTGGAATTGCATTATCTAGATTTCGAATATTTTATAATAGTGATTTTTTAATCTTCCTATAATACTATGAAATTTCCTACTATTTAGTTTCTTGGCTTTAGAATATTTGCACGTTAAAATATAACATTTTGCAGTAACTATTGAAAAAAGCAATTTTAGCTAATACGATTTTTTATATAAACGCTTTGCTTTTATATTAATATTAGTTTTTTCAGTCATCTTCCTAACGAAGATATTTTAACGAAAGTGTATTTTTTTAAATACTTTATCCGCAATAACTCATAAATTACCAGTCAGGAATTTTCATGTTATATGAAACAAAAAAAAAGTGCCACAGCTATGAAAAGTGACACAACTAATAAAAAGTTAAACATGATTAATTGTTAGGGATCTTATAATTAATTGTAACCATTCTTGAAAGAAGGAAAAACATCATATAATTAGAGGTACTATAAAAAACTTTTATTTAAAAAACAATTTTGTAGATAATGCATTATTTTACTATGCATTGTGCACTGAAAAAGAAAACTATAATCTTTTTTTTAAAGTTTTCTTTTCTTTCTATTTCATCTAGAAATATAATATTAGAAACTAGAGTGAAGCTTATTATGCCGTAATAATACTCTACATTTACTCGAACTTGTAACTTATATTTAGTTTCACTTGTATTTTTCTCTAACTTTCCATTTCATTCATTGTAGGTGGAGGTGACTGTTTAATAAATATTGTGTAAATTACCGAGGCTAGGATTCGAACCCGGGGCCTTGACCATTTGCACCAATGATCTAACCATGTAGGTACCCAGATGATACCCAGCAAGACACAATTTGCAGACATGTTTATACGATCGGATCTGCATATGAGTAAATTGTGTCAGGATGGATATTATCTGCGTAGCACAGTTGTCAAAGCATTCACGCGTATATTCAGTATCCCACTTTTGAATCCTTGCTTAGATACTTTTAACTCTGTTGTAGAAAATTTAACTTCGACCGTCGTGTCGCTTACAAAGAACACCTACAACACCTTCAGGATGAAATTCCACCTGTATATAAAACATAATTTCTATTGCATTTTATAATATATTTTCAGAAGTTATATTATTTAACATTGTGCTCTTACAACTGAATGCTTCATAATTAAAATAATGAAACTTTGTATCAATGACAATAAAATCAAAACTATACATAGGACGCGTTTCGACCTGCAAAATATAACAGGCTGTCATCCTTGTTCCTTACGGACACGTGAATACAGTAGCTGATGTCGGGCTATAGTATTTTCCAGCTCGAAACCTTTCCTGTATATTGTTTTGATTTTATGGTGTTTGATACAAAATTTTGTTATTTTGATTGTAATTTATCGCAAGTTTTTCTATGCTATTTCAACTTAATGCTTTGTAGCTGAATCAATATTTATTTTAAAACATTTTGGAAGCATATTTCCAAAACATTATGCCATAAGATATGCATATTTATGAGTGTATAAAATGTGAGTAATCAAATTCAGAAACTCTCACGTTTTATATAAAGTATAAAAAGAAAGTTTTCTCATGAAAAAGCCCACCTTTTTTCTAGAAAAAGAGGAGAATATTATATATTATTATACATTTATAAGCTAAAACTCACGCACATATTTATAAAATATTCAGGGTCAAATCATAAAAGTGTCTAAAGCATATTCTTACCACAGATTTTTCATTTATATCTCATTTCATTAAAACTGTTTCAGTTACGAATGTGTTATTTTTAATGTATTCATACTACATATTTATTCTTTATAGTCATATCACGTTCTTAAATTCTTATTTACGCAGATAAAAAATTGAAGAAAATATCTCAAACACACATGCGTGTAAAATATAATACTTGAACACATTAAAAATGTGGGAAATGGATATGACTAATAAATAATAAATTTTATATGTATTTGTTAAAGTACGAATAATAATAAATCTGTTCTGATAAAATAATTCATTGCAATACCAGTTAGCACGATTTCAATATGCGGAATCATTGGAAGATACTACTGATATATCATAATTTTTTTCGGAAAAACTGTTGATAGGTCAATTAACGCTTTCTTTTGCTGGTTTACCAGCAAATCAAACTAAAACGAAACTTACGGGTACTGCAGGTTTTGATGTAACTCAGCAGAATATGTCTCTATTATCAATATGTGCGTGAACATTCCTTATACAAATCTACAATTTTTGCTCGATTTGCAGGCAACTTGTTATACAAACGTTTTGGAACAAAATTAATATTTCTGGCTACGCTAAAAGGTTCCCAAACCAAACTTTACCCATTTCTTCTTCCATCTGCATAATTTATCTTTATACATTTTTTAAATGAATATGTTTTTTCTGATTCCACATACTAAAACAGCGAATGCAATAAAGAAAAATTATAACACATTTAATTTGTTTTTATAAGAAAAAAATCTTCTCGCTATATTTTTCGAAATTAACGCCATTTATAGAAGACAATGCGCATTTTTCATATATAAAATTTCAACATTTTGCTACCAGTACATTAAGATGAATTAGTACACTTTTTTAAATGTACTTGGTGTAAAACCATATACTATAATTAGGACATTTCAAGTAAAAAAATAAATAAATAAATAAAACGAAAAAAAATAGTAATAATTTACTAAATATGACGTCACTTTGTGCGAGTCTCTTTTAGTATGAGATCAAACGGACACTAAACAAACGGTTGTTAAATTTTCTTTACTATTTTTGTATACTATAGCTATATTTTATAGTTAAATGTTTTATTAATTTAGATGCAGTTTTAATATTTTCTACGATTTATAATTAATAAGAAATTAAACATAGGAAACGATTTTTAAAATGAGTTCTGTCTCTTTTCAAACAAAAATCATCACGACTGACAGCGGGACTGAAAATCTCTAGAAAAGGTCGTCATTTTGATCTAATCATTGCAGATTTAGTTTTCATGAATGGATATATAAATTACCGTTTCATAATAATGCCATTGCAAGTCAAATTATGCTAAATCCTAGAACCTTGTTTTTTTTTTTTTTTACTTTTTTTTTCATATTGTTATGAAAAAATAATTATCATTATGTCTGACGGGATTTTACTATAATTGGGTCAAAGTAACGTCATTTTTAAAGATTTATAAGAATGCACAAACCTTTTGTTAATTTTATCAAATATAGCATTTTATTTAATAAACGCTCGAGGTTCCCTTGGGTAACACGGGCAAAGCCGGGAGGTCATTTCAGTATCCAAATAAATAAGATTGAGGATTCTTAGAGTTTCTATCAATTTAACTGGTAAAAGCTAAATATATAAGAAAAAAACTCACTTAATATAATTAAAGTAAAATACTTATGCTAGAAGTAATTACAGTAAACAAAGAGGTTTAAAACCTTTTAATAAACAAACAGACGATTTCATTTGTTTCGTAGTTTCGTGCATACAAAATAACGGTGATAATATCACGGCCTGTAATGATAAATGAACTTTTTTTGGATGGAATTTTTACGAATTTTATGCGATAAAATGATAAATTGATATTTTTAGCGTTATGTCAAATTTTGTTTGTATAATATATATATTATTTGCTCCTTAATGCCCATATTATAAGTATGGAGCGGAAGTTTAAATTTGAAAGTTCAATTTTGTCTTGGAAAAAAAAAGCTAAAAAAATGTTTCCCTATTCATCTTATGTTATTGCACGTGCAATGGTATGTAAAAGAACCATTGAAAATAGACGCCATTTTATATAAGTGTGTAAGTTGTATATTTTCCGAGCCAAAGAAATGGCAGTTAAAACCTGCTGAAAAAAGTAAAAAAAAAAAAAAAAAAAAAAAAAAATACCTTTACGAAATATGTTTTTTGAAATTATAAATTCAAATATTTTGTAAATTGAAGATACCGTTAAACCAAGATGGCACTATTATAACTAACGCATTTTATTTTGTTTTTGTAACTCTTTGGAGGACTCTGCAATCGCAGCTTTTAAAAACGAAGAAAAAACAAAATGTCTGCTGTTTCTCCGTTTGAAGAACTACGTTTTACCCGAAAATCAGTGCAAGCGATTATAACGCCGCGCCGGTGAACAGTTAAAAATTTAAGCTCGTTTATTAGTCTACCATAAGGGGTTAAAATTAATAACTTAATTAAATATAAAACTTATTAAAACAAACTATGCCTCGAGTCTATTCGAATATGCCTTCGTCTATCCTCATCCAAATTTGCATATATCTATGTGCTCTATATTTCACTAACTATCGCCGAGAGTCACACAGACACAAACATATTTTACTTATAAATATACATTTAGAAATACAGCGCTCAATGAGTTATTAAAATTTTATCTTTGCCTTTTGTTTCAAGACGTTTTTCATTAAAATAAATAACAAAAATTACATGATACCGTGTTTATTTCCCGAAGTTCTTATAAAGTTTTCAGAAAAATAATATATATATATATGAGTTGTGGTTTTAGATTCCCATAAAACCCTACTTATAGCAACAGGATATGATCAGCACTTTTCCATGAGAACTTGTAACCGCAGAACAGCAGATGTATTGAATTTGCTGATATGCAGCTTTGCATTCTCTTCGCTTGGAAACAAGTAACAACCGAGAGCAGATTTCATTCTGACGCGGCCGATGGTAGGCATATCTCGCTGTAGACGAGATCAGAGGCCGATCTCCGACGATTCTGTGAGCGCGTATGCTGCAGAGCACCCCCCTACCCTCCCGTACTTGTAAATATAATTTCTATTTAATATGTAAAACTATAACCTAGAATCATTAAACTCCTTTTTTCATTAACTACGATCTTATCTTTATATCATCCTTATATTACATGGGGACTCTAGGCCGATTTGAATCCCAAATGAATTAAAAGAATAAAATCCCCTAGGCTTTCTTACCGATCAGAATCGGAGAATTCTTTTTCGTTCTGTTATCAATCTTCGTATTTCAGCAGACGTGATTCATCCCCTTAGCCATCTGTTTGAAGCTCAATCTTCCTTTTATTTTATTTTTACAAGATAGTCATCGCTGTGCAAGAGATGAATCTTCGACTGCAAGTATATTTTTTTCTTTTACGGATCATTTATTGGATTACTTCAATATATCGTGGCGAAGAATTTTTTTTTCAATTGGATAACTCCTTTGAAGTAAGTTTTTTTTTCTCTCTTTCCTTTCTTGCCTTTTGATATGGAATTACAAGAAATTGAATTTATTAAAAGCCAGTTGAAATCGGCTAAGACTGATAAAATCAAATTACTGCACGAATTTATATTTGGTTGCGATAAAAATCGCCAGAATAGAGCGAATTTAAGGAAATTTTTCTTTTACCGACAAAAGCGATGAGTATGAAAATAAACTCAAAGAAATTTTGGACGATTACGATCAGATACAATTGATTACTATCGCTAATATCTTATCCATTGACATCCATGGATCAAAAGAAGATATAGGACAACGTATTTTAAGTGCACTAGTTGATATTTCGGCTTTTAAAGACACGTTTACGGCAATTTCCGAATCGGATACAGAATTTGATGATAGCCACAATAGTAGTGGAAGCACTGGTTTATCTTCGCCTTTGGCAGTACAGCCAGACCAGGCGCGTGTACACTGTACACACTCCGCGCCCAAACAGACAATTTCTTTCCATGACATTGATCATTTAATTACACCGTTTAGTGGTGATAAAACGGAAAACGTTCAAACATGGTTTCAGAGATTTGAATCTCTGGCCCATTCATTTCAACTGTCCGACATACAGAAATTTGTGTTTGCTCAGCGGGCATTAAAAAGTTTAGCATTATTGTATGTACGTAGTGAAAATAACATTTCTTCATATGCATCACTCAAAGAGACATTGTTTCGCGAATTCGGACAATCAGCTTCGTCTGCCCAGATACATCAATTACTAGCCGCTAGAGGCTGCCGCCCAAATGAAAAACTATTGGAATATTTTTTGAAAATGAAAGAAATAGCACAAAGAGGAAACATCGATGATATATCTTTAATTCACTATATAATTAATGGGATTAGCGATGCACCACATAATAAAGCAATATTATATGGAATCTCTGAATTAGAGGAATTTAAGAAAAAACTTTTAATCTATGAAGAGGTCTGTGGTTCGGTTACACATTTCAAACCTAATGCGTCACACGTCCCTTTGGGTACCCAGAAATCATTTCCCAGCGAAAAACCTCAAAAAATTACTTGCATTTCCTGTGGGGCCAGGGCCATAAATCCACAGATTGTACGCGTAAAGGACAAAGTCCTAAGTGTTTTAATTGTTCTCGTTACGGCCACATATCATTAAATTGCACAGCCCGCGGTTCAAAGCCAAAGGCAGCAACTGCACTCAGCCCCCCTTCTCAAGCTGCCACTGCCGGAAAAGACAGACCAGTTCACACGGTCGTGCTAACTCGCCCCCAACAGCACATGCAAAAAGTAGTCCGAATTGCAGACATGGAGGTGCATTCTCTCGTTGATACCGGAAGTCAAGTGACCCTCCTCCGTGAGGACATTTACCGTCTGCTCGGGTCTCCTCCTCTGACACCAGTACCCCTACGGCTCTCGGGGTTCGGCAGCGGTAACGTTCAGCCAAAAGGTTCCTTTTTAACAGATATCGATATCGACAAATCCACTTTTTCTACCACTGTTTATGTTATTGATTTCGCTCACATGTCGCACCCTGTTATCCTCGGAACAGACATCATATGCCAAGGCACACTAACATGTAACAAGACTGGCATTACTTTGTCGAAACATCCCCCGGCCGATAATTTTGTTAACCTTATCAATATTTGCGATGACATGTCCGAAGTCGATTTAACTCATATCACCGACAGAACGTGTCGCGAAGAAGTGGCTGAACTGATTGAAAATTATCGCCCCACAAAATCGAAATCTACCGAGACATAAAAATGTCCATAGTATTGTCTGACGACCAACCAGTTTACCAACGCCCGCGACGAATGTCCATGGCTGAAAAAAAGATTGTCAGCGACCAAATTAAAACAGCAGCGTCGGAAGCACCAGTAGCCGACTTCACGGTGCGCAACAACATTTTGTATAAACTCCAACAGGGTCGAGATTTATTAGTGATTTCAGAAGCAATGCAAATTAGCATACTACAAGATATACACACTAAAGGACACTATTCTGCTAAAAAGACAGAAGAAATTGCATCCCAGATTCTTTTCATTCCTAACCTACGAGAGTTGACACGCACAGTCGTAACAAACTGCGTTCCATGCATTTTAGCTTCTCGAAACTTGGGAAAACAGGAAGGTTTTTTGCACTCGATCCCTAAAGGTGACAAGCCGCTCGACACTTATCAGTGTGATTTTTTAGGCCCATTACATTCCACAAATAAAAATTATAATCACCTCTTTACAGTAGTGGATGCTTTCACTAAATTTTTTTGGTTATATCCAGTCAAATCTGTGGCGGCGCTAGATGCACTAGATAAACTTAAATTACAACAAATTATATTTGGAAATCCCCGAAGAATAATCACGGATAAATGACCCGCATTCACTTCTTCAGAATTTAAAAACTATTGCGAACAAGAAAATATAGAACACCATTCCATTCCTACCGGAGTAATGCGAGGAAATGGACAAATCGAAAGACAGCATAAAACGCTTATCCCTATTTTGACGAAATTATCTTTAGATGATCCAACGAAATGATACAAACACGTACCAGCGGTACAAAGGATAATAAATAGCACGACTTCATCTGTAACGAAATTCTCCCCGTTCGAGCTGTTAACGGGTGTCAAGATGAAAAATAAAGACGACTTAATGATAAAACAACTCTTGGAAACGGAACATATCGAATTACACATGGATCATAAACAAACATTACAGCATAGTGCAAAAGCCAACATTTTAAAACATCAGGAACTCAGCCGCGCCCAATATAATAAGAAAAGAAAACCCCCACGGTATACAAGGTCAATGATCTAGTAGCAATACAACGTACACAGTTTGGAACTGGGTTAAAACTTCGACCCAAATATTTTGGAGCATATAAGGTTACAGCCGTGAACCCCAATGACAGGTATGCAGTTACAAAAATAGGAAACCATGAAGGTCCCATTATCACAACGACATCCGTTGATCACATGAAACAGTGGCCTTCAATTTAAACAGTTGTACAGTCCATGCTGTGATTTTTTTTCGCATGGCAAATCAATTTTTTTTATAAAATCAGCAAAACAATGTTTTTTTTTGTAGTTTTGCTTAAAACTTTTTAGTAAATCAGCAAAACAGTGCTTTTTTTTAGTTTTGTTTAAAACTTTTTAGTAAATCAGCAAAACAGTGCTTTTTTTGTAGTTTTGCTTAAAACTTTTTAGTAAATCAGCAAAACAGTGTTTTTTTTTTAATTTTGCTTAAAACTTTTTATTACAAGTGCAAAACAGTGCTTTGTTTTTAGTTTTGCATGAAACTTTTTTCCAGACTGCCAAGCAGTGACTTTTTTCATTTTGCATAAAACACTTTTGACTATCCAGAACTGTGCCAGCAATATTATTATTTTATTATTATGTACCTGTTTTTATATATTTGAAATTTTTTACCTGTATTTTTATAATTTTATATGTTATATGTATAAGTATAGTATTACTAGCAAACCCCGCGGCTTTGCTCGCGCAATAGTTCAAATATGCCAAGTAATATTTTCATGACTATTTTTTATTAGAAGAATACTTTTTGGAATAAGAGTCATTCCATGTCAATTCAACCAGACATTGTAACCCGACCCCCAGGGATTTGGATGAAACTCGGTGTATATACTAATTCTATCATGATATGAATACATCAAAAATTTTTCCTTCCTAGACCTAATAGTTTGTGAGATATGGGGGGTCCAATTTTTGGATTTTTCTCAAATCGCATATTTCTGAGTCTGTATTTTTAGACTGCAGTTCCATTTTCAAAAAATTGTTTCTCTGGATCTAAAATGCGAATCATCTTAAAAATACCACCGTAAGTGCATAAAAAGATGCAGATTTTAATAAAAAAATATTTAAAAAATTAATTTTAAATATTTAGGGTCAAAAACTTAAACCAAAGTTGAAAGTTATGTTTATTTTTCCAAATTTTTGTGATTTTACGAAAAAGGCTCTACACAAAAAGGCAAATAAAATTTTCAATTTCCTTTTGTTTTAAATAAAAGTGAACCCTTTGGGCTTTCTATTTATGAAATAAAAATGATGTCTTTCGCATGGCTTATGCAAAAATTTTGACTTATTTTGGGATGCTGTACCTATCAAGAGACATAAATCTTTAACTTTGCTTACGGTACCTAAATAATTGCTGCACATTTTAAATTTAAATTTATTAATCAATTTGATTTATTTTCTAAAATGAAACCTTAAAATCAGACTGATTTACAGTCGTGGCCATAAATTTAGGACCACCACTCAAAATTAAGATCCAGACAATAAATTGAATATTTACTCGTTAGTAAAATTATAAACTCCGTTTATTACATGAATATTACATTTCTACGCATATAAATCACATACATTAAACACAAATTTTACAGAAAAATCAATATTTTGTTGGTCCGCCGTTAGCTTTTACTACGGCCTGCAAAAGTTTTGGTATGCTCTCTACCAGACTTCGGCGGTATGCAGCTGATAATTCTTTCACCCAAACTTCCTTAATTGCTTTTTCCAGTTCCTTAGCACTTGTTGCTTGTTTCTCAGAGACCTTGTGCTTTAAGAGAGTCCATAAGTTTTCAATTGTATTCAAATCGGGACTGTTTACAAGCCAGTCAAGGATTTGAATTTTCTTCGTCTTCAAGAACTGAGTAACAATTTTAGAGCGATGACATGGTGCACCATCATGCTTAAAAATTGTGCATTTATGAATGGCCATGTGTAATTCTAACTTCTCCTTCAACAAATCCACGTATTTTTTGCCATTTATAGTCGTTCCTGGTGGTAGGAAGAACAATGCAGCCGTTCCATTCACTGACATTCCACCCCAAATCATGACACTTGGGGAGTGCTTAATAGTCTGTAAAGTGTAACGTTCATCGAATCGCTTTCCAGGAGGACTACGGACATAGTAATTGCGTGTAGAGAACTGGTGTATGATAGATTCGCCCGAAAAAAAAAACCCGTTGCCACTGACGAATTGTCCGTTTGACATGTTTCTTGGCAAAGTCCAAGCGCTTAGCTCTTATGGCCGCTGTAACCTGGGTTTTTTCGCAGGTTTATGGAATTTTAAATGAAATTCGTCGAACAAACGCCGACTTACCGTTCTACGACTGACATCCGCACCTTTTGCAAGCAGCACTGACCGTATCTGGATTGCGGAACTCATTAGGGAACGAACTGCTATTCTCCTAATCACATGGTCATCCCTAGGTGTGGTTTTACGAGGTCGACCACACCTTTTGGCATCAACATAAGTCCCTGTTTCTTTAAATTTTTTGATCGTATTGTGAATTGCATTCTTACTACATCTTACTAATTCACTAATTAATCGTTCAGAATATCCTTCATTATGAAGAATAACAATTTCTACACGCTGAGATTCAGAAACTGGCGATTTTCGACCCATTTTCATAGGTTTTCAAAACTTGTAAAACAAGCAACAATTGCATCTGCGACATTTATTACTCAAAGCTTAAACGAAAAGTGAATACAGTACTCCACTGCCAGACGGAATTTCACCATCTAATGCAATCTATTGGATTTATGACGTTATCAGTGCTTTCAATTGTAAAAACGCTAGTTTCTACATGGTGGTCCTAAACTTTTATCCACGACTGTATTTATTTTTATAACAGTAGAAAATTTGTATAGTATTGGTACTTATCACACATTATCTGAAATTGTGTTGTTCTCAAACTTATCGCATATGTTTGTCACATAAATGTACATCTATCATTGGATTCAGTGGTATAGTATTTCTATATATACTTTCACAATGGTAGTATCTAAAGAATATGCACAATATTTAATGAAGGGGGGTGGGTGTGGATATTGAAATCATTGATTTTTTTCTCATTTTACTCAGAAAAAGCAAAAGCAAAAACTTTACTTTGTAAATAAAATAAAAGAAGCACTTATATTAAATAAATTCACCAAGTCATAAGAACCACAGTAATTATTTAGGTACCACAGTTTAAATTAGACATATTAGAGATTTTTTTTTCTTGAATGGTGCAATTTCCTAAAACAGGGCAAAATTTTATATAAGCTAGGAGAAAGACTTCATTTTTATTAAAATTGAAATAATCATTAATTAAATCTAATACATTAATTAAAATTGCTTATAAATATTTTTAAAATTCAGATCGTTGTAATTTTTTTATGTAATAAATAAAGAATTTTTTAAATTACATGCAAATTTTTAAAGCTAAAAAATCAGATTAAACATTATATTTAAAAGATTGAAATTCAAAAATATAATTGAGCTAAATATAAATATAGAAATAAATGACGTACTTTGCAGTATCACTTAGACTTATTTTTCAACATTTTTTCTTTGTGCAATTTAAAATTTATATTTATTATGCAAAAGCAATTTTGAGAACCTTCTAATATATATTTCAATTTTCCTATCTTACTGCAACTCCAAACTTAATAACCTAACAAGATATCGGTATATTAGGAAAATCTTTGTGATTTAGAATCTAAAATGTCTTTGTATTTCAAAATCGGTGGCTATCCCCCCTCCTTCCTCCTCCTCCAGAAAAAAATGTTAAATATCTTAAGGGGAAATTCTCTTCATTTTGGTAAAGGTTTATGAAAATTTGTAATTTTTATATTGCCAGAGCACCCATCACTAGAGTCAAAGGCTTTCTTTACATCAGGGAATATTCTATTTTACAATTGCTATCACTTCCTTCTGTATTAAACATACAAGAGTGACATCATGTTGCATATCATAAGATAAAATGTGTATATTGCTTGCTGATAATCTAATATTGAGAGATTGAGTGTACATAACAGTTGGATCAAGAGTGCGGCTTCTTTGGTCCAATGGTAACTTTAAACCTTACCTTGAATAAAAAAAAGTAATTTTTGCTGAAATCCAACAAAAAAATAACTTTTTGAGGGCCAAAGTTTGGTTTAGTATCTTTTAAGATATTAAATTTCGTTATAAAAGAGTGGAATAACATTTTCCAAATATTTTACTTAGCTTGTCACAAATTTATTTAAAGGAACAGTGCTGCTAATACTGGATTGAATACCTAGAATTATAATCTTCAAATTTTTTGGAAATTCCTGTTTAAAAAGAGAATACAACTCATGTAGATATACATAATATATATCGCTTTTGTGCATAATACATTCTTAGCAATGCTAACTACATTTTCTTAACAGCCATGATTCTTCAATATTCATTACAATTATAAAACTTTTCAATTAGTTCAATTGTTTCTCAGAAGATGTCATGATGGTCTTGCAGCATAATTAGTTACTTCAAATTCATCTATTATTTTATTTTGCAGCACAAGGAAAAATAGATCACCTTCTATTATGAGAAACAGCAGACTAATAATAATTTGATTAAGAGATTCGAAAACACCTGCCTTTACTAAAAAAATTTATCCTGCCTTTGTCAGAATTTGTTTATACAAGGCAGATGTAGAAATATGTTTCATCCTGTAGAAATGAACTAGGCTTTGTTAAATATAAGGTATTTAAACTATAAAAACATATTTAAAATGATTAAAATTATCCAAGATAATAAGATAGAAAGTTAAAAAAAAAGAAATTAAATACAAATAAAGTATTTTAATTCAAACACACATACACACACAGAAAAAAACGTATTGAAAATATGATTGGTAAAAAGTCATTATTGCATTTTCTTATTCTATACCACAAAATATGTTTTGTTTACAGTTATATAGTAAAAAGAAAATTAAGGATTGTTTAAATTAAAAAAAAACTTGTAATAAAAGAAAATATATGAATGAATAAATAATTAAAACATTAGGATTATGCACAAAATTTAATGGAGGGAGGATAGACTGCAGTCACAGACTTTCCCCCCCTTTTTACTCAGAAGAAAAAAAAGCAAAGCAAAAACTTTACTTTGCAAAATAAAGGAAGAAAGAAACATTGAATAATATATTCAACAAGTCATGGGAATCACAGTAGTTATTTAGGAACCACAACTAAAATTAGGCAGATTTTGTTTTCTTTATTGGTGCAGTTTCTCAAAACAGGGCAAAATTTGCATAAGTCATGAGAAAGACATCATTTTTATTTCATAACTAGAAAGCCCAAAGTGTAAATTGTTATTTAAAACGAAAAGAAATTGGAAATTTACAACAATCTAAATTTTTAAAATATTTATAAGCAATTTTAATTAATGTATTAGATTTAATTAAAATATTTATGAGCAATTTTAATTAATGTATTAGATTTAATTAATGATTATTTCAATTTTAATAAAAATGAAGTCTTTCTCCTAGCTTATGTAAAATTTTGCCCTGTTTTAGGAAACTGCACCATTCAAGAAAAAAAAATCTCTAATATGTCTAATTTAAACTGTGGTACCTAAATAATTTCTGTGGTTCTTATGACTTGTTGAATTTATTTAATATAAGTGCTTCTTTTATTTTATTTACAAAGTAAAGTTTTTGCTTTTGTTTTTTCTGAGTAAAATGGGAAAAAAAAATCAATGATTTCAATATCCACCCCCCACCCCCCCTTCATTAAATATTGTACATATTCTTTACATACTACCATTGTGAAAGTATATATAGAAATATTATATCACTGAATCCAATGATAGATGTACATTTATGTGACAAACATATGCGATAAGTTTGAGAACAACACAATTTCAGATAACGTGTGATAAGTACCAATACTATACAAATTTTCTACTGTTATAAAAATAAATAAACCAGTCTGATTTTAAGGTTTCATTTTAGAAAATAAATCAAATTGATTAATAAATTTAAATTTAAAATGTGCAGCAATTATTTAGGTATCGTAAGCAAAGTTAAAGTTTTCTGTCTCTTGATAGATACAGCATCCCAAAATAAGTCAAAATTTTTGCATAAGCCATGCGAAAGACATCATTTTTATTTCATAAATACAAAGCCCAAACAGTTAACTTTTATTTAAAACAAAGAGAAATTGGAAATTTTATTTGCCTTTTTGTGTAGAGCCTTTTTCGTAAAGTCACAAAAATTTGGAAAAATAAACATAACTTTCAACTTTGGTTTAAGTTTTTGACCCTAAATATTTAAAATTAATTTTTTAAATATTTTTTTAATAAAATCTGCAACTTTTTATGTACTTACAGTGGTATTTTTAAGATGATTCGCATTTTAGATCCAGAGAAACAATTTTTTAAAAATGGAACTGCAGTTTAAAAATACAGACTCAGAAATGTGCGATTTGAGAAAAATCCAAAAATTGGACCCCCCATATCTCACAAACTATGAGGTCTAGGAAGAAAAAATTTCTGATGTATTCATATCATGATAGAATTAGTATATACACCGAGTTTCATCCAAATCCCTGGGGGTCGGGTTACAAACCTTAAAAAATTTGGTTGAATTGACATGGAATGGACCCATAATTCAAAAATTATAAATTTAAGCCACAGTTTGACTAAACTTCATTATAAAAGTGCAATAGGAAGAAATGAGGTTTTAATTAATAATAATAACTAACTAACTAATAAAACTAATTCCAAACAAATGATAATTTAGAAAATATTTTGCGTTTTTTATGCTCATTTCATACGCTCATTTCAGTATTCATTTGAAGTTTTTAATTTTTTAGAAACCATCTTAACACATTAAAATAGCAATTAAAGCCTTTGTGCAGGAATATTGAAATGCAGTAAACCAACGTTTAAAATGCACAAATAATGCGTGAAAAAGCAGCAAACAGCTGTTTCGAATCTACAGCGAGATTCTTCTTCAGTGCAAGAGAGGGAAAAAAGGAACAGCGTGCTAGAAAAAGCAAGGCTGAGCATTTTAACACATTTACATCTTAAAATTAACCATCATGTCAAATTCGAAGCTTGTTGTCTATCAGCCTACAACCTCTCTGGTGTTAGTGACACTAACATAAAAGGCCAAAATAGAGTTGAAATAGAATGACTCGAAAAATGTTGAAACAGAGACTGTCACCATTAATTTGCCAACATTAACCTTGAAATCGGTTGAGATTTCCTAATATTCTATAGAAAACGGGATTTAGATGTTTTTAAAGGCGTTCTTTTTATTCCTGCCAACCAGGTGGTAGTGATACCGGCATAAAATATATCCCGTATAGGATCAGGGACTATCACTCTTGATTCGCAACAATAACTTCTGTAATCGGTTTATTATTTCCTGAGATTCCATAGAAATAAAGACTCACACTTTTAGAATGCTTTTCGCTCCTTCCCTTCGTTTCACTCCTTTTTAATTTCGAATTTATTTTCGACTGTTCTTAGAGGACATTTATATTTTATAAGTAACTACCGTGCTATAGTTAAAGTTTCTAGCCTCTTCAGTACCGCAGAAATAGCAATTTAGAAATTTTTTTGCTCCTGCAACACTCTAGGGGTTGTGGCATCGACATAAAATGTAGCTTATGTTTGAGCAAGTTCTATTACCATCAATTTGTAACTATTATGTTTGAAATTCGTTTCGTATTTCATACGATTGCATAAAAATCGTAATTTAGAATGCTTTTCGCTCACTTCATGCTTTTAAATTTGGAAATTTCTTTCGACAATTCTTAGAAAGCATTTGCATCTTTGAAGTAATTACCATTTTAAATTTAAAATGTTAGACCCCCTCAGTAACACAAAAAACTCAATTTAGAACATTTTTTGCTCCTGCTCCTGAAACATCCAGGTGGTAGTGACAACAACGTAAAATATAGGCTATGTTGGAGCGCGGACTGTCACCATCAATTCGAAACCATTATTTTTGAAATCGGTTTATATTTCCTGAGATTGCGTAGAAATCGCTATTTAGAACGTTTTTAGAACGCTTTTCGTTTATTTTCACTCCTTTTAAATTTCTAATTTTTAAGGAACTATTCTCAGAGAGCATTTACATCTCATAAGTAATTACCATTCCAAATTTCGAGTTGCTAGCCCGTTCAGTATCACAAAATTCACAATTTAGAGCGTCTTTTAAAATGCAACCGCAAGGTGGTAGTGACGCCGACATGAAATAGATCCTATATTAGGGCAAGGGCTGTCATCATCAATTTCCAACAATTACTTTTGAAATAGGTTGGGTACTCTCTGAGATTTCATACAAAAAAGCAATTTAGAAGATTTTTTAGAGCGTTTTTCGTCCATTTTCACCCCTTTTAAATTTCGAATTATTTAGGAAATGTTCTTAGATATCATTTATATTTTATAAGGAACTACCATGCCTAGTTTCAAGTTGTTAGCCCCTGCAGTATTACAAAAAACGCAATTTAGATCGTTTTTTGCTCCTTCACCCCCTTTTGGGTAGTGCCACCGACATGAAATACAGCCTATTTTGGAGCGAGTGCTGTCAGCTTCATTTTCACACCATTATTTTTTAAATCGGTTCGGTACTTCCTGAGAATCCGTTGAAATGGCAATTTAGAAAGTTTTTTAGAACGCTTTTCGCTCATTTTCACACCTTTTATATTTCAATTTTTTAGGAAATCTTCTTTGAGATCATTTGTATCTTATAAATAACTGCCCTGCCTAATTTCAAGATTCTAGGGCCTTCATAACACAAAAATCGCAATTTAGAATGTTTTTTGATTCTGCAACCCCTAGGTGGCAGTGACACCGACATGAAATACAGCCTATGTTGGAGCAAGGGCTGTCATCATCAATTTCCAACCATTACTTTTGAAATATATTGGGTATTTTCTGAGATTGCCTAGAAATAGCCATTTAGAACGTTTTTCGCGGATTTTCACCCCTTTTTAATTTCGAATTTTTTAATAATGTTCTTAGAGATCATTCATATCTTATAAGTAACTACCATTCCAAATTTCATGTTTCTAGGCCCTTCAGTAACACAAAAATCGCATTATTGGGCGTTTATTTGCTCTTGCGCCCCATTTGGGGGTAATGGCTCTAAAATAAAATGTAGATTATGTTGGAGAAAGTGTTTTCACCGTCATTTTGACACCATTATTTTTTAAATCGGTTTGGTACTTCTTGAGATTGCGTAAAAATTGACATTTAGAACGTTTTTTAGAACGCTTTTTGCGCATTTTCGCCCCTTTTAAATTTCGATTTTTTTAAGAAATGTTCTTGGAGATCATTTATATCTAATAAGTAACTACCATTCCAAATTCCATGTATCGAGGGCCCTCAGTAACACAAACATCGCAATTTCGAACTTTTTTTTTGCTCCTGCCCTTCTTTTAGGGGTAGTGGCACCGACATAAAATGTAGCCTATGTTGGAGCAATGGCTGTCATCATCATTTTGACACCATTATTTTTTTAAATCGATTTGGTCCTTCTTGAAATTGCGTAAAAATCGCCATTTAGAACGTTTTTAGAACGCTTTTTCCGCATTTTCACCCCTTTTTAATTTCGATTTTTTTAAAGAAATGTTCTTAGAGATAGATTTTTTACATCTAATAAGTAACTACCATACCAAATTTCATGTTTCTAGGCCCATCAGTAACACAAAAATCTCATTTTTAGAACGTTTTTTGCTTCTGCACCCCTTTTGGCTAGTGGCACGGACATAAGATATAGCCTATGTTCTAAGTTGGACTAACACCATCATTTGATACCCTAACTTTTGGAATCGGTTCGGTAGTTCCAGAGCTTACCTCCTACAAATAAACAATTTTTAACTCTTTATAATATTACTAGCAAACCCCGCGGCTTTGCTCGCGTAATATTTGAAATATGCCAAGTTATATGTCTAATTTTTATTAAAAGGTACTAACTAAATTTTTATTTTATTAAAAGGTAGTTATTACTTTTAGGAATAATTTAAAAAAATTACTATTTAAAACACAGTTTGATTAAACATCATTGTTACACTGCATAAGGCAGAAATGAGACTTAAATTAATAAAACGAAATAAAACTAAATAAATAATAATTTAGAAAATATTTTGAAACATTTATGCTCAATTAATACGCTCATTTCAGTATTCATTTGAAGTTTTGAATTTTTTAGAAACCATCTTCTTACATCTTAAAATTAACCATCATGTCAAATTCCAAGTCCTATAACCTCTCTCAACATAAAGGGCTATGTTGAAATAGGAACTGTCACCATTAATTTGCCAACATTAATTTTGAAGTTGGTTTGTTATTTCCTAATATTCCACAGAAACGTAATTTAGAAAGCTTTTAAGGGCCTTTTTTAGAGCGTCTGTTATTCCTGTGAATCCCAGGTGGTAGAATCATCGGCATAAAATATAGCCTGTGTAAGATCAGAGAGTGTTACCATTGATTCGCAACTATTACTTTTATATTTGGTTTATAGCCTAGAAATCGTAATTTAGGAATTTTTTAGAATGCTTTTCGAACCTCCCCTTCACTTCACCCCTTTTTAAGTCGAATTTATTTTCGACAGTCCTTCGAGGGCATTTATATTTTATAAGTAACTACCATGCCATATTTAAAGTTTCTAGCCTTTTCAGTATCACAGGAATCGCAATTTAGAAAGTTTTTAGCTACTGCAACCCTCTGGTGGTAACGACATAAACATAAAATATAGCTTATGTTTGAGCAGGTTCTATCACCGACAGTTTGTTATCATTATATTTTAATCCGTTTGGTATTTGATAAGATTACATAAAAATTGTAATTTATAACGCTTTTCGCTCACTTCATCTTTTTAAATTTGAAATTTTCTTTCGACAGTTCATAGAAAGCAGTTGCATCTTGTAATTAAATAACATGCCATACTTCAAAGTGTTAGACCCTTCAGTTATGCAAAAACGCAAATTAGAACATGTTTTGCTTTTGCAACCCTCGGATGGCAGTGACAGCAAAATAAAATATAACCTATGTTATAGCAAGGACTGTCACCATTGATTGGCAACCATTACTTTTGAAATAGCTTTGAAATTTCCTGAGATTGAGTAGAAATCGCAATTTAGAACGTTTTTAGAACGCTTTTCGCGCATTTTCACCCCTTTTTTAATTTCCAATTTTTTCGAAACTGTTCTTAAAGATCATTTATATCTAATATCTCTTGCATAATTTTAAGTTGCTAGCCCCTACCGATCACAATAATCAAAATTTGGAATGCTTTTACCTCCTGCGACGTCTAGGTGATAGTGATACCGACTTAAAATAGCGTCTGTGTTAGAGCAGAGGCTGTCAGCATCAATTTCTTAAGATTACTTTTGAAATCAGTTTGATTCTTCCTGAGATATTGGTGACAAATCGGCATTTAGAACGTTTTTAAAACGCTTTTCGCTCATTTTGCTCTTGCATCTCCTCTGGGTTAGTGGAAACATATATAAAATATAGCCTATCTTGGGGCAAGATCTGTCACCATCATTTTAACACCATTATATTTGGAATCGGTTCAGTATTTCCTGAGATTGCATAGAAATTGCAATTTAGAACGTTTTTTACAACGCTTTTTGCGCATTTTGACCCCCCTTTTAAATTTCGAATTGTTTAACAACTGTTCTTAGACATCATTTATATCTTATAAGTAACTAATATTCCAAATTTCATATTTCTAGGCCCTTCAGTAACACATAAATCGCATTTTTAGAACGTTTTTTGCTCCTGCACCCACTTTGGGGTAGTGACACCGACATAAAACATAGTCTATCTTGGAGCAAGCGTTGTCGCCATCATTTTGACACCAATATTTTTTAAATCGGTTTGGTATTTCCTGAGATTGTGTGGAAACTACCATTTAGAACGTTTTTTAGAACGCTTTTTGTGCATTTTCACCCCTTTTAAATTTCGAATTGTTTAGGAACAGTTCTTAGACATCATTTATATCTAATAAGTAGCTAATATTTCAAATTTCATATTTCTAAGCCCTTCAGTAACACCTAAATCGCATTTTTAGAACGTTTTTTGCTACTGCACCCCTTTTGGGGTAGTGACACCGACATAAAACATAGCCTATCTTGGAGCAAGCGTTGTCACCATCATTTTGACACCAATATTTTTTAAATCGGTTTGGTATTTCCTGAGATTGTGTAGAAACTACCATTTAGAACGTTTTTTAGAACGCTTTTTGTGCGTTTTCACCCCTTTTAAATTTCGAATTGTTTAAGACCTGTTCTTAGACATCATTTATATCTTATAAGTAACTAATACTCAAAATTTCATATTTCTAGGCCCTTCAGTAACGCTAAAATCGCATTTTTAGAACGTTTTTTTGCTCCTACAACCCCTTTGGGGTAGTGGCACCGACATAAGATATAGCCTATGTTCTAAGTTGGACTCACACCATCATTTTGATACCATTACTTTTGGAATCGGTTCGGTAGTTCC
This sequence comes from Maratus speciosus, assembly GCA_963932465.1. Classification (NCBI taxonomy): domain Eukaryota; kingdom Metazoa; phylum Arthropoda; class Arachnida; order Araneae; family Salticidae; genus Maratus; species Maratus speciosus. The sequence continues at coordinate 353,991,391 of OZ010788.1, read as the reverse complement.
AGAGCTTACCTCCGACAAATAAACAATTTTTTCCTCTTTATAATAGGAGTATAGATAAGTATAGATAGATTATGTGTCCCCCCCTCGCATATTTTTTTTACAGAAGAGCTAGCTTTTTTTTTTGCTTAGACGAGACAAACCTTTTCTTTTTTTATTTTTTATTCCCGAATGACGTTGGGATAAAGATGTTTTTTTCACGAAATTCTACCTAAGATGAGGCAGATTTTAGTATGTTTTTGTGATGATAATATAATGGGCAGGCGGCCTTTCAGATTATATTTTTCATCCCTGATGATGGCTCATGAGAAAGATGGTCTCATGACGCAAATTGATATTATCCTGAGATTTTTTTTATTTTTATTTTATTCTTTTTGGTTTTTTTTTGGAGATATCCCACGGCAGCTCAGCATTAATTTACATAAAATTTAGAATTAATTTTTTTATTTTTATTTAGCTCAATTTTCTTAATTATTTAATGACCGTTTTTTTTCCTTTGGATTTTAATTATTTTTAGATAGTTTTTTTTTTTTTGACATATCTTGTTGCTTATTTAACGCGCTGTCGAGGTCGACAATCGGACAAGATGGCCGAGTGTGAGTTGTGGTTTTAGATTCCCATAAAACCCTACTCATAGCAACAGGATATGATCAGCACTTTTCCATGAGAACTTGTAACCGCAGAACAGCAGATGTATTGAATTTGCTGATATGCAGCTTTGCATTCTCTTCGCTTGGAAACAAGTAACAACCGAGAGCAGATTTCATTCTGACGCGGCCAATGGTCGGCATATCTCGCTCTATACCTGAGCAGATGCCGATCTCCGACGATTCTGTGAGCGCGTATGCTGCAGAGAACCCCCCCTACCCTCCCGTACTTGTAAATATAATTTCTATTTAATATGTAAAACTATAACCTAGAATCATTAAACTCCTTTTTTCATTAACTACGATCTTATCTTTATATCATCCTTATATTACATATATATATGTATATATATTTTATCAAAGTGGATGAATATGTTACTTCAATTCACATATATATATATATATATATAATCAACGTTACTAAACTATGTTTACTTATGTATTTTTAAGTAATTTAAAAATCTTCTACGTTTTAATGCAAAATTTTTTCTGACATAAAATATTTTAATATCTTCATGCGAGCTGATTTAATGGAAAATTTATATACTATGTACATAAGCATAAATGTAATAGTTACCTTAAATACTTACGCAGAACATCCTAAAGATTAAGGAGTTCATTTCTGAAATCTTAAATTTTTCTTTCTCTATAAACTTTAAGCTTTATTTTAGAAACAATAATTTATTCAGAACTTAATTTAAAACATTTTGATGTCTGTTTTTCGTAACGTGCTGCAGAAAAAATAATGCTCTGTAAACAAATATCTATTATAACAAAAAAAGTATAAAAATATTTTACTTGTCGAATTAATTAGCTTTCTGCTGTTGCATTTTTTTTTTTATAAAAAAAAAGAAGAACACGCACTTTGTTAACATCTATAATAACATAAAAGCTATCGATTGAACGTATTTTTATTTCATGCTTTAATCCCATTTTGAAAGGTTCTGAGGCTGTTTATCTCTTTTCAATAGCGGATTATTATTTTTAAAGCAAATTCAGCAATTTTTTATTTAAACAAAAGACAAGAATTGATTGGTTAAGTATTAAACATTGTGTAGGTGTGCTAACTATGTACTTTAAATTTTATACATTTAAAATAGTATTTGAAATATTATGCTTATGTAGGAATAGTGTATTAGCTTTAAAACATTGGAAAATAAAACACAAAGAAGTTTTTATATTATATGCTAAACTCGAAACTATAGTCGTAACTTAATTCATGTACTTGTATTAAAAAAAATGTTTCGAAAAGTACATGTTTCCGTTTGTAGACTGATATAAATTTCCATCTAAATGTTAAGGGGACCGGGTAAGCAAAATTTGGGGAAAAATCGATTTTTGCTTTTTTATACCATTAAAGAGTTTGAACTTTTATCTTTACAATTATATGTCACACATGTTTATACATATAAAAAAAGAAGTATTGGATTTTTTCTTCTTTCTATGAGTACTTCACAGCTTAATGGCCATTTAAATATTTAATTGAGTTTTTCTCAAAACTTGGATTTTTCATGTTTGTGTTCCTTTTTTTCGATATCTGTTAAACTTAAAAACTCATATTTTTTTAATACATTTATTATGTTATATTGTATACTTTAACACAGGGATTTAATGATTTGTGGAAAAATATTTATTTTAGGCAGTGAAATCTTATCAAAAATGCTAATTTAAAATGACTTTCAATAAATAATTAGTAATTAATTTTCAGTTTCTCTTAGAAAGAAAATGGTCTGTTGTAATACGTAAAACATGTCATTCTATTCACTCTAAAAAAATCTTGAACCCTATCTTTCACCGTTTCTGAGAAAAAAGTACATAAAGTTGGGGGATTTAATATGGCGGAGATAGGGCTTTCCCGGTACCCTTAAGGTGCAATTAGTTCCAAACTGTTCTATTTGGTTCCAAACAGTGTTTAATGTTGTATATGAAAACAAATTAATATTCTTAAAAACAAACAAACAAAAATATAACACTAATTGTGCTTTAAGGGTGTCCGGGTTTCACAATTTCATTTTTATTATTCATAGGCATTTTTTAATTATCGTTTCTCTGAAATGTGTTTTTTTTTTTTTATTTCAATTACTTTTTAGATAATTTTTTAAACTGTGAAGTTAAAAAAAAATATTTAAATTTTTAATTTACATTTTGATATAACTCAAGAACCCTTTTTTGCTATTGTGTTTGAAATTTTTTGTGTTTATTTGTTTTCGGGATTTATAAAAATATAACTTATCAAATTTATAATAAGTTTCAAACTAAAAAAGGAGGATTTTTGAGAGTTATTTTTAGATTGAAAATTAGAGGAAAAGGTCCAAATACGGCTACTAGGTGTTCTGAGAACTGAGCGCAGCACAACCTAGCGGCTATAGGCAGAATTTGTAACTTTAATTGAGAGAAGAAAGTTACCAGAAGTACGTCGCTAAAGTCTGTCTCATTTACAAATAGCAAATGCAAAAGTGTCGAAAAGATGTACTCTGGAACATGAAAAGTTTTTCTGGTCTGTTTTTCTCAATTTTTAAATATACTGATCGTATACTGGATTTGATTAATGAGTAAGTTATTTTCTAGATATATTATCTCTCAATTGCCGCGAGCACGTTATTGGTCATTTATTATATGAATGAGTAATACCGGTTTTAACTTAAACATAGCAGTGGTCCGAATACCGGCTACCTAGAGTGGTCCAAATCCCGGCTAGCCGGTATTTGGGCCTCTCGCGGTTGCTCTGTTTCAAGAAGAGGAAAAAAAAAATAATTTAAATAGTTCCATAGTTAATAAATTAATCAAATGGTTCAAATTAATTCCAATCCCATTTCGCTATATGAAAAAAAGCAACCATGGCCGTAATTCTTCAGGAGCGATATTGGTTACTGGATCACTTCACAATAAAGCGCTGTTGAACACAATAGCCTACAATAAATGTGAAGGGAAAGAAGAAAAATGACGGCGGAAAACAGGTGAAAGAGGCAGAAATTGGATTTTTAAAAAGTGAAAGAGTAAGATATCCAACAACGGAAGATGATGCAATTTGTGTCTTCTGCATGAATGTTTTCTCTGCGGACAAGAGTTGGGGAAGAGATTCTCGGTTCAAAGTTAAGAATGCGATATGTGTGCCTATAACTACTGGACCGACGCAGAGAGTGATATTATGTTTGTGATTTTTTCAGATAAAATAATTCTCATTTCTATCAACAAGCTTTTTTTACGCGTTAAAAAACAAAATCAGAAACTGGAAAGAAGACTGTGAGAGATAGTCGTTAAAAATTTTATAAATTTCACAAAAATACATGTTTGATAATAATTACGCATTTTTCTGTGCATAAGAAATGTTATTAATCAATAAAAATTATTAAAATAATATTCTAATTTATTAATAATTGTCATTAGCTCTATTTGTGTGATCTTTTGGAAAAAAAAAAAAAAAAAAAAAAAAAAAACTTGGGTGGCCCGTATTTAGACACCTTTTTTAAAACCCAAGGTTTGAAGACTTTCGGAGTTTTGCTTTTTATAAACAGAAAAAGCTTTTTAAACCGATTTCCCCCCCTCTAAATAGGTGTAAAACATGTCAAGGTATCCTACTGTCACTTTTTCTTTTACTAATTTTGAAAATTGTATGATCTAAACTGAAAACAAAAGTGGTAGCCGGTATTTGGACCATTTCCTCTATATTTTTATAATTTTAATATGAAATTAAAAACCCAGAATGTAATTTAAAGAGTTAACAGGAGGAAGTTAATCAGATTACACATTGTTTTGTAAAAAACGCATTTTTGGTTTATTTCGATCGTAGAAATGGACAAATAAAATGAAAAAAGTAAGTGAATTATTTATTTACTTTTTATAATTATTCGGAATCTTCATTAAATTGTCTAATAACTGTCTGAAATACGACTTTTGTTTCATTCGTCTAAAACCTCAATGAATTATTTAATAAATAAGTAAATTATAAAAATTTAATTAAATTAATAAACAGCCAAATATTTAGTATGCTTAGTTATAAACAATATAACGATTCAATAATTAATTGAAAAGTAATTGAACACAATCATTACTAATTTAGTATAAATTTACAAAAGGTATTAAATACTAAAAAAAGCCAGTTGGAGCAATATTGTTGAATTACACTTATTATGCATATAGTAAAATATTTAGTAATCTGTAAAAATAAATTAAATAAATAATTTTATTCTAAAGGCCGAACTTAAAAGAAATCCTAAAACAGCGCGAAGTCGGCAAAATTTGCAACACTACTTTATTTTCGAGTACTGAGTAAGCCAAGGCTGTGGGAATCAGACATCCCTATCGTGAGAGTATCATCTTAACCCTTTAGCGCGCAGCTTTGAATATATATGCAAACAATACTGTTTTGAAATAAATATATATTTTTTTAATTCGCATACACTTAATTCACACGAAAATTAAAATAGCAATATTTGTTTTTATTAAAAAACAGGCACTCCGTATTTCAATAAAGCGAAATTAACCCTTGAAATTTTTTGCTGTAAAGTCAGAATCTCTGAACTACGTAATTCCTAGAACGTATTCTATTATGGGAATTAAAGGGTTAAATGTTAAGTTTTATAAAATAAATAATTATATAAAATAAGGTATTTGGATACATACTTATTAAAGTATTTACTAATTTGCTTCATTTTAGCGTAAAACAGCCACACGACAGGAGTTTTTACTGGTATTGCAGATGAGAAATAGAAGAAAAGATTGACGTATTATATAAAAAATACATCTCTGATTTTTTTTTTCATTATTTTTTCTGTGTAATAAACATTTCAGAAAATCATATAAAAATTTTTCAAAACAAAAGAATATGTCGCCTATTTAAGGGTTAAGGAGCTGGATTGGGGAATATTTGCTCGTGAGAGAAAGAGCTGTCTTGCGCAGTGGTTGGTAACCCAGCTTGGGTGGGCTGAAACAGATAATGCGTAATTTTTCTATAGTCTCTGTTCCAGAGTTGGAGACATTACGGCATGTTACAGCAGAAGTTTATGATTACCCCATTTCTTTTCATCTGATTAACGGCCATCTTATGCAATAGGTGAATCGGCATTACCTAGAGCCAACTATGAATATTGGCAAGCATAAAAAATATATAACACGCCATTTATAAAAGTGGGATAATCGCAGTTCACTCCTACTGCATATAAGTATCCAATTCTTAAAATAATATTAGTTGATATAATTGTTTCATACACCTTTATTAAAGTTACTTATAAACATCCATATATAAACCATAATTTGCTCCCTTATTTTTGCTTTAAAAACGGATAGCGTAAGAAAAATTGTTGTACCTTAAATTTTGGAGGCTAGTGTATGTATGTATATGTGTATGTCTCCATATAAACAACATATAAAACTCTGCATAAAAATATCCAGACACTCTGAACTTTAGAAATTTTGATGAATATCTAGAGACATACATGACTAATTCCGCTAGAACTTCATGAATGTAAAGGGTATGCATGCCCTCCTATTCAGAAGTGAATATTTAGTCAAGCAGGCAGTTAGGGGAACAACAACGATTTATTTACTTGACATATTTGCAAGATGAATTCTATGTATTTTTAATACAGTTTATGTATTTTTTTATATAAATTTAAATACAATTATTTGCATTAGTATTTTTCAAACGCAAAAATTTCAGATTAGAAAATATAAATATATAAAGTTGTATATATTGCACAGATCTTTTCGCACATTTAAAAAAAAATAAATGTTATAGTTATCACTTTGGTACCACTACTAAAAAATACAGCAACAGAAAAATTGATAACAATGCAGTATTTTCATTTTCCTAAATGTTTATCTAATGTATAAAAATGGAAATTTGTTTGTCTGTCTGTCTGTAATGCTAAACAAATCCACAGTTTGGAAGCCAGAATTATGATATGTTACGTACATGTGTATTAAAACACGGCCGAGGCAACTAAAGTATTCTAGAATTGGAATAATTTATAGTTAATTTTTAATTGATAAAAAAAAACACAAATTTAACAGCAATTTCCAATTCAATTTAAACATTTTGCGTTATAGCTGTTCCCATAAATTAAACATCCACAATAAAATTCTTACCACAACAATTACTTTTCTATTCAAAGATTTCCACGTGAAAAAATGAAAGTAAAATAATTGGTTTGACGAATTTAAAGTTAATGTTACGTCATAATTTTTCTGTTTTATTAATTCCATGTGAAAGATCTTAAGTATTTAATTAATTTGACGAACAAAACAAAATGGAATATTACGTCATATTGGAAATATAAAGGGTGTGGTGAATATATTACGTCATATATGTAAAAAAATGTACTGAAGCACTAAAAACTCAATTATGGAAATATTGGCGTATTTTAACTTTAATGTCCCAATGATGAATGATAATAAGTTTATTCATAGCTATATTATTTAGCGTCTGTTATATAAATTTATACATTTTTATATTGGGTTTTCATTTGATTCATGTGTACAGCACTTCGACTGTTTATGTTTCATTTTTTTATGATGTATGTTAAATTTTGACATCGGTTTTTGAAAACAAACATTCTTAAAATTACTGGCAACACCGGACTTTAGTATGTTATTATATAAATATGCTCCTAATATTACAGAATAAGTAAATTAAAAGAGAGATACCTTCCAATGTTAATTTTGTATTATCGACAAGAAAAGACGGAAGTATGAGAGCAAAGATACCATGTAAAATATTTAACCTAGGCGTATAATGTATCAAAGCTGATTTATTCATGTAATCAAAGGCTACACCGTTTTGAAAGGAATTTTTGCACACAAAGATTAATGGTAGTTAGCGTAATATGCAACTTATCATCCAAAATAGAGCCTGAAAATTACTGAAACTGATTTACATTCAAAAGTAATGCTTTTGTCTTTTAATGAACTATTTGCAGAAATTTGAAAATGGTGATTATTTTAAACAGGTCCTCAGAAAATAACCAAAAGTAAACTTTCTTGAGGATAAAGGAATTCGATACCTTGAATAGCCCTAAACTTCACAGACTTTATCCCTATTAAAACTTAGGAACTTATGAATAAAAAGGCTCTTTGGAAATAGAATTTAACCAGTATAATGTAATAACTATCCATTGTTCAGATTTATAGGGTAGTATGTCCCATGTACTTTTAAATTCTTTTTTCAGTGGCATACCAATATATATATATATATATATATGTGTGTGTGTGTGTGTGTGTGTATTGTAAACTATCCTTTCTTGAGCACAATCATGCAAGTTTTGTTACAATGCATATTTTTCAAACCAAGTAATACACATTTGCCTATATCATATTATGCATAAATATTTTTCTTTCTGTATCTATGTATCTCTCTCTCTATATATATCTAATTGAAATGAAATAACATTTGTAAAAATAAATTGAAAGCAAAATACAAAAGTAATAGGAATAAAAAAAAAAAAAATAGAAACTGTGAATATGTTCTGGATTTTTCAGAGGAACTCTATTAGAATAATTTATAGTAAAGACATTCTATTTCGTCTAATTCTGTTGACACTAAACGTAAAAACCTCCTTAATCCCCTATCTACACTTCCTTATAACATTTCGAAAACATCAAGTATAAATTAAATTAAATTAAGATAAATAATTAAAAAAAAATTAAGATATCCAAAGGAATTAGTTAAAATCCAATTATTATAAATAATAAAAAAAAATAATAAGTAGCAAAAGAACTTACCTAGAATTAACCTTCCAGCAGGCGCGCCCACCATACCAACATGAAAGTGCACGCGTATTTCTTAGATATGCTATTGTAAAACGTATATTGTAAAATGTAACTGAAAGTAGGTCAAAAAGAGAGAGGGGAATAGTCAAGGTTCTGTGTTTGAAGCACCCTCAGGACTAAATATATAAAACGAAATTAATCTCTCGAGTGTCTCTTATATACGCGCGCCGGCTGGAAGGTTAAGTATTACTATAATTATTAGTATTATTATAATTATTAGTATTATTATTAAGTTTTATTATATAAAAAATAAAATACTGTTCTTTATTCCTGCTATGAACTTAAAATTTCTGAATAAAAATGGAGGCCAAACTGGAAACCCTGCATGGATAAATTGATATACAAAATGTAGGGCCATATAAGGAAAAAAAACTTATAATCAACCACGTATGGGGAAATAAAAAAAAAATGCGTGTTGCCGTAGATATTTGGAACAAAAAATTATAATTAAATAATGTATTTTAGTCAGAGTGGACATCACTGAAAATCTAGACATAATTAAAATAAAATGAATACAAGAGAAGGATAATAAAGCAATGATACAGAAGTTAATAGTTGGAAGTATGTGATTAATTTTAATTCCCAATTTAATTTTAAAACATATAAACACGTATTTGTTCTATTGTAAAAACACTTTAAGAGCATAATAATATTATAAATGCATTAAATGTAAGTTGTTCTGAAATTTTTTTATTAAAAAATATATTTGGCCATCTACATCCGCTAAATACTCGGTCTTGCGCATCGGGCTTGTCTGGTTTTTTTTATTTGGTACGTGGGAAGAGTAAAGTTGGGATTTGAAGCTTATCAATGTTCTAGAACAGTAATATCTCCTAAACCTCGAAATTCTACAGTATTCTACCCGGATATTCGGAATTCGCTCCAGGCGAAAAATGTCTGATTTTAACCCTAAATTTATATGAATTTAAAGTTATTACCCCGTACCCGGACAACGGCGAGCGCGTTAGATGGTTCCCTAATAAAACTAATATATGGAAACAAACTACAGGTAATTTTAATTAACAAAATATTCCGTATGCTCATTGCGTCCACCATAATTAAAGTCATTGCTATTTAAAAATATAAATTAAACAACTTGTAAATTTTAAACGATACCTTTTCGGACAATAACCAACTAAATGAAGGTTTAACAATTTACACAGACGGCTCCGTCACAGACTCAGGCACTGCTGCAGCCTTCACGGTTGAAAAAGACACCTCTTTTAAAAATATACATATGAAAATAGAAACAGAAATTCAATTCTTCAAGTGTTGCTCAAAACCAATTGTTATTGTTTAATAATTGTTATAATTGTTTTAACGCTAATCAGTATTTGCACTTATTTTCACCACCAGTTGTTTTTATAATTTCCAGATCGAGTGAGAAAGATGTCGAAACGAAGATTACTTGTTTCATTAAGTAGCCCTTTTGAAATTTTTAACAGTAAAGTAAAATAAAGAATGATGTATTAAAAAAAATAAAGTGTTGAAATTGAATACATAAGAAATAATTATTGATTATGGTGTTCCTATTTCTATATTTTTGGTTAAATTCGGCAAGAAATGTCGATGTATAAAAGTTCTTCCAAAATGAAAAAAAGGATTTAATGGAAAGTAAATTCATGCAAAATTAATTAATTATTCAGTATTTTCTAAACTTATTACTGGTGTTATGTCAGCTAATTTATGTAAGTGCGTATATATGTGTGTGATAAATACATAAATAGTAAATGTGTGACAGTTCTATTACAACCATTCTTAACATATTTATTAGAATATTGTTTTATATAAAGGTAATGGAATGTATACGTGCATGTCCCTGTGACAAAATATGATAATAAAACTAATTAAAAAACGAAGTAAGCGTACAATACACAAAATATTCAAATAATTATGTTGAAAAATGAATATAAAGAAATAGTTATCAATGTAAACCTATTATTCTATTTAAAACATGAATATTTTCACATATTGTAGATTATAAGCATATAAGCATAGGCAGCATAGAACAATGAGAATAGACAGACATCGTTTACAAAAAAGTTGGATTGAATTACTTACTTAGAAATAAAAAAATAAAATATGAGCTTACTAATTATATTGAAAAAGTAATGGAAAAGTAAAAATCACTCAAATTTAACGTTGCATATTACCAGAGAAAAGAAAAATAACTACTTAAACGGCATTTAAAAACAGAATCAATAAAATTTTACAGATAATAGAAAATAAATTTTGTTGCATTACACAAATACTCGTATGCAGTAACAAAATTATGAATAACTAGTATTCCGTGGTCAAAATAAAACATTTTTCTGTATCGTTTATTATGATAGCGAGGTTCAACCCGTCGAATTTCGAAGAAAGAAAATGTTCAAAAAAGAACTGTTTCATTGATTTATAATAAACTTAGAGAATTAATAGCAATAAAAAATCCATCGAGCATTGAGTAGTTTGACTCTTAAAACAAATATTTCGTTGAACTAAAATTTCTAAAATACTATTTCCTTAAACTTAAACTGTTCCAAGTTATTTGAAAAATTAAACTTTATTCGTATACGTAATTAGTACAATATAATCAAGATAAATAAATATGATGAAATTATAATTTGAGGTTCTTATACTACGTATTACGAAAGGAAAATTGAGCAGAAATTATATCACTATGATACACACATGTAATATTTTTTCCTGCATGGAATGTATACCTGAAATCAATTTCACCATCTCAAAATTTGCATGCGCACTTCTCATATCCGTATTCGTCTTTTTAAAAGTATTTTTATGAGCAAAAGTTTATTACTAAATATTTTTTTCAAACTTGAAGTCACATTTGTCACTTACAACTTTGCATATGAATATACGCACTCTTGACTTGAGGTTAAATCTCATTACTGCGAGTAAACATTCAGAAATGTATGCCTTCTTAGACGTATTTTTTGCAAAATAATTATTTTTATCAAAGAAAATATCATTTTTATTTTAAATATGACGTCATTTCGTCTCATTTCATTGATTTCGCCTAGCGTATCGCTAGTATTAACGAAACGAAAAAAAAATTGAAATATAATCGCTTTATGAGGTAAATGCGTGTATTTTTTTTTAAGCGTAACGTGATTTTTTGTTAACAATTTTTAAAGTTATTTTTAGTTGTAATAGGAAAAATTAATCTATAAGACTAAATAAACTCAATTTTCTAATTTCTCTGCAACTAAAATAATCCAATTGCAACCATTTTAAAGAAGTTTCAATAGATTATTTTAAAATTAAATATAAAAATGGAAATAAATTAAAAAAATAACTAGTACGGTCTCATCTACAAACGAACAACTTCAATTAAAAAAAATGGTCCTAGAAAATAGGGTAGGCCAAAAAAAACTTTTTTTTCGATTTTCGATGATGAATAGTACGGAAAAGTTGCCACTTGTGGCACTAAGTTTACTCAAAAAAATTGAGATTTTTCGGACAATTCCTTCATTTGCCGCAAATGGCTAGAAGTTTCGCTCAAATGCTGATTTTTGAACTTTTTTAGTAAAATATTTAAAAATGTTAAATTAAATTTATTTTCTCTGAATTACTTGAAACGTCATGTTTAGTGTACGGAACGTTTAAATAAGCTCTAATTATCTATTAGTTATTAGTTATGTGTATTTTGAATTAGGCGATTTTTATAGCCTTTTCGCGTATAACTGAGCAAAAATTGCGAGTATTGTTTGGTTCGTTCGTCGGTTTCTTTCTTTTGTCTTTATTATATGTCTCGCTTTTCCTTCGGTTTTTCGATGCGTTCAGAATCACTTTTTTGAATGCCGGACCACAGCATGTCTTGACAGCAATTCCAGAAGAAGAGGAGAATGTGGAGTAGAAACCAATGAAATCGCAATCAGCCATCATGAGGATAAGGGAGTAAATAGGAGATGGGAGTAACTACGAGATGGGGTGTTAATTATCTTTCTGCTCTAAAATACAGCTATTGTCAGAAGATTCAAAAAGGGGGAACTTTGAATCAGAGTTTGAATCAGGCCCTTCAAAAGCAGACACTTCCATACGCATATCACTTTCTCACACAGCGTTCGCCGGATTTAGAACTGGTACATCATATAGGTAAATTACGAGCTTCATCTGTGCTTCAGGATGCAGGAATTGTGACAACCAGGAATAAGGATCTCATGATCGATAAAGTCTTGGTCAGGAGACAGAAAAAGAAACTTGAAAGGAAGATATAGGAGGAGGGATATCTTGGAGGATGAAAAATTACAACCATATTTTTTGATGTAAGATATAATAACACGATCTTCATAGAAAAAATGGAACAAGCGGCGCCGTCGAGAGAAATACGAAGCACATAATCACTAATGGCGTGCGAAAATGTACGCGTCCATTTCTACGAGTCTATCCGTGTTTCACGGACATCAGAAATGCAAAAGGCTGAAGATTTGAGTATTCTATTAATCTAGCTCCGTTCCAGGTGGTAAAGGTCTTAGATCAAGTGGTTCTACTATCTAGTTTAGACAGCTGATGTCGCTGTCAGAGTGGAAGCTCTTTCGTATAAAGAATACATATCAATTTTTGCAGTTCTATTCTTGATTTTTTAAAGCAGACTTTATTCTGGCTTAGAAAATTATATAAAGATTTTTCTATTTCTCCGCAGTGACCAAAAGGAGGTGTCAAGTGACCCAAATATTCCGAACTATGTTCAGACAACATGGTGATATTTCTTTCGTCTTTCAGTAGCCGGTGATGCTAGTCCCCTTTTTTATGTGAAGATCGTTTTATTTTTTTTTTTACTATCAAAAATATGCTTGTAATTTTTCTTCCTCCAAGATCTTTCTTCTCCTGTATCTTCATTCTAAGTTTCTTTTTCTGCCTCCTGACCACATCTTTATCGATGAAGAGATCCTTAGTCCCTGTTGTCACAATTCTGCTATTTTTGCTGACTTATACGCAAAAAAGCTATAAAAGTCACCTAATTCAAAATGCACATAACTATTAAATAATAGATAATAAAAGCTTATTTAAACATTTCGTGCACTAAACATGACATTTCGAGTAAATTCAGATAAAATAACTTAAATTTAACATTTTTTAAATTTTTGCCAAAAAAGTTCAAAAATTTGCATTTGAGCAAAACTTCAATCCAATTGCGGCAAATGAAGGAATAGTCCGAAAAATCTCAATTTTTTTGTGTGAACATAGTGTCCCTAGTGGCAACTTTTCCGCACTACCCATCCACAAAAATCGAAAAACGTTTTTATCGGCAAACACTACTAGACAATCGTATGAGAGCGGCCGCCTGTCCCTAATTCCTTCCATTCGAGTTCCACGTAATCACTGTCTCCTTGCGCCATATTGACTTTACTGAGCTGCACGGCCTCAGAACGCAGAGTTTCATAGAGTTTGGGAGTTTTTCTCTTATCTTAAAATGGTATAATGGCTATCTGGTGTTTCTGACTTCGTAGAGTGCTACAATTACTTAATCAACAGTTTTAAAATAGCAACGCGCTGCATAGCGCACCGTAAGGCGTTTAGGCCGACAGTAGTTCCTCTTATTTGTTCATATGTTCTGTTTGTAAATAAATAATTGTTCACGCTTAAGGATGTCGTTTTATTCTTTCGTAAAAATTAGCAATGGCGATACTGGCCTACCGCTTTACTACTATCGAATGCACAACTTCTTGGTAGATATCATTGTCTATCACTCAATTATGATTTGCGACTACATAACTTCTCATTAGTGATCATTACTGGTAGCGCAAACATGATCTTCGACTGCACATAGTTTTCGACAGTATTAGGAGAGAGTAGCCATATTTGGACAGCAGCTTTAATTGGACCGTTGCCATTCTGCCGTTAATTACATGAAGATACTTCATCAACCGCTGAAATCCTACTCATCAAAATGACGTCACTCATGATTAGAAGAAGCAGCCGCCTACCACGTGCTGTGTTCAGACAATTTAAAAAAACCTAAAGTTAGCTGTTTTGATCTAATTTTTTCTCTGCTAAACGTAACTGAATATTTTAAAACTAAGGTAACTCGTTATGTTTTCATATACATATATGAAAACATCTGTTTATTGAACATATTTTTCAGGCGGTTTTGTTTGATTTCGTTTTTGTCCTTAGTGTTGAAATTAACTGTTTTAAAAAATGGTGCATTTGCCGTAATTGGGCCAATTTAAGTTGCTTAAATTGGACCAGATATGCGATCATAAATTTGAAAAGTAAGTAATGAATTTCGAGGACGGTACGCTCTGTAAACTATTTTTTTTATATTTTATAATGGATTACTATCTCCATGGAAGTTTTTTTTTTGTTTATCTGGATTAATTTTTTTATGCAGTTTAGGCCTATATGAACATAAAAATATTTTTATATGTCTAAGCAATAAATTTTGTTTGCAATGTCTTTTATCTTGTATGTAACTGTATTTATTTTGTTTGAATTCTTTATTCCTACGCCATATTTGATTTACAGAGTTGAATTCAAATATTTTCCACCTGAAGGATATTTGTGATGAAAGACTTTTTACAGTTCTGGAGGGTGGAATTATGCTTTTTTTGCCATTAAAACACATAAAATCTCAAACCTTGATGAAAATGTTGAAAAAGACATAGACAAACTGTCTGGAAGAAAAACAACCGTGACAGCAAAAGCTGTTAAACATATAGGAAATAAAAATCAGGCAGTAAGTTGTGAAGAAATTGACCTGCAATAAGGCTGCAGCAACAAGTCCTCCCCAAAAGCAAAAAAAAAATCATTAGAAATCTATATACACAATAACCGATTTTTCAGGAATTCACATTTTCCCTTGTGTTTCATGGCTCATTTCCGCTTAAAACGCGGAATAACTAATATTGCACGGAGACATATAGAAAATATAAAATAAAAAGTACGTCGAAATTTGACATTTTATCGAAAATTACTACCTCGCATTTTATCTGACACTAAAAAGTTTTAAATCCGCTCTCCACAACAAGAAACAACACATAAAAATTAAGTGTTTTTCACAAATAAAGGGCATTTTATGAAAAAGAACGTAGTTAAATGCCTTGTGTTCCGAGCATCATTCAATGCAAAATAAATAGCAAAAATTAATCGAAATCATATTTATTTCAAAACAGTTTATCTTAGTTTATATGTAGTTTCTCTTGTATGTCACAACTCTACGTTATATACACTGTCCGTCATATACAAAATGCAACTGAGATAATCATGAGCTCTGTAACAGGTGACAATTCATATCAAGACATATAATTTTTAGTATATGAAATATTTTGCATATTACGATTGATTTATTCAATCCAACATACGTTCTTGAAAATATCATAAACTTCTACAGAGTTGCCACGCTTCAGGAAATTTTCCAGGAGAAATATCAGTATTTGTTTATAGAAAAGTAAATCTAGGTTAAACGTACGAAATTTCGCCTTATTTAAGGAGAGATTTTCTATAAAAAATACTGGTACCCAAGAATTTCTTGGTCTGTAAATTCCCTGAAGCGTGGAAACCCTGTTCTAGGAAACTCCATTGTTGTTAGTATTCTTAGGGTTCCATACATAAAAAGTAAAAACGGTACCATTATAAGATCACTCCTGTGTCTGTCTGTATGTCACAGCCATTTTACTCGTACACTACGGAACGGGGAAAGTTCAAATTGGCGGAAGTAATGAAGACTATTGACCCACTCATTTACAGATTATTAAACATTCATAAATATATTTAGGGAAAATGTCGATGGGCTTATTAAATTACTTGATTAAAAAAAAGACCTTTTCATTGTATATCGTGTGAAAGCATTCGTAACACTGAATTCAAGAATACATTTCATTTCATTTTACGTATATTTTCAGAGGTATCGTCGAATATAAAGTGCAAAAAATTCCCCCGCCCCCCTTTTTTCTATTTCCGAATCTACTGAAACTAAAATTATGAAAAAAATATAGACATTAATGCCTTGCAGGAAAACTACAGCGTCACATAGTTTTAGAGAAAATCGCAATTTTCCGTTACACACAAATTTTGACTTTCGGGCATTTAGCAACGGTGTTCAGGAAAACTGGAGCTACATTTCGCAGCAGAAGTATAAAAGCATTGTCGAAAAAGAGTTTTGAAAAAAAATCATCGGTAATTAGCCGAGATATTAAACCTTAAAGACACGGAAGGTTTAGACATACATAATGACAGGGGCGGTGTGCTCTATGTACCATCGGCTTTTAAAGGCTAGATAACAACTTTTAATGATATATTTGCGTCCAGTAGCAGCAATCCAATGCCCAATAGCAGTATAAAATAAATAAATGAAAACAGACAGAACAGAAACAGACTAATTTAATTAGAATTAATCGCATAAATACTATGGGATTCGCGACTAGTTTGCATTGAGTGGATCTCAATACGACTCTCGTGTCTTTAAAATTTAATTAAAAACCTGGCTAGGACAAAAGCGGCGCATTGAAATTTTGCGACTTCCTTTGAAGTGTGCTTAGCAGAATGCCAATTTTAAACTTTGAACAAGGGTTTTGTTTTAGCTACACGAAAAAAAAAACGATTATTATTACGCTGAATTTAGTTTTATGAAATGCCATTTTAAGTTTACATGTGCTCTATTTTTTTGTCAGTAATGAATTAAGTTAAGGGGTCAGGTAACCTTTGAACCAATAAAGTACATGGAAAAGTGACCTCTGTAAGAATTGCAGTCATTCTTTAACTAATTAACTTTTAATTATAAAATTGAAAACACATGTTAGGAACGATTTATTTTATCAATCAAAGTTGTTAGAAAACCCATACACATATATAGATTTTTTAAATTTATTTTTAAAGATAATACAATTTTTACGAAAGAATTATTCTTGCATGCATTGCGCGCATGATTTTCCCCATTTCAATGGCTGAAACAAGCCAAGATTTTTTTAATGAGTACAGATATAAAGTGTTTTCAAAATGACCTACAATGAAAAAAATAAAACTTGTAGATCTCGAGAAAAAAATTTTTTTTAGAGAAATTCGAAATATCGAGATTTTTTTTTATACAAAAGTAGCCGTGAATTCTAAACTTATTACCTGAGAAACATAATAATAGGTCATTTTGTGCTTCTGTACGTTTAATACATCCACCAAAAATTTCGCGAATTTCTAGGCAACCGTTTTTCAGAAATCGTGCGCGCAATGATCAAAATCGCTGTTTTGAGAAAATTGGCTTTAAAGATTGAAATACCCGTTGATCATATATCAAAAGCTCAAAGTGTTTTACACATAACTTCTCTTCTAATGCGAATTTTTGTATGTGGTTTGATTTTAAATGTTCCCAAAGAATCATATTTAATTATAAGCTATTTTAAAAAAAAATCGATTTTTGGACGCTTCAAAGGTTACCTGACCCCTTAATCATAAACAGAATAGGATAAGATTAAAAAAAGAGTTATACAGAATTGCAATATTTTATATTAACACTAGAATCGCCATAGCGGTCATTTTGACCGGTAAAAAATGAAAATATTTTCATTTGAACCAGATTTTTTTTTTTAACAAAAAAATAAGTTACATATATACCACGGAGAAATAAGTTAAATACACATATAAGTAGTTTTAAATAAAAATTCTGGTGCGAAATATTTTTATAACGCCTTGAGAAAATTTTCCGGCGGTTCTAGTGTTAATCAGGCTTTATATGTCTTTGAACATTTGAACCCATTCATACTTTCTAGAATATACAGGTATACCCAACCCTAAGTTGCATAGCTTTTTAAAAAGTGTTTATTATTCTTTTTACAACAATTCTTCAAATAATACAATTAATAATTCATATATTTTTTGTACGGAACTCTCTGAGAGCGAGTAATACTCGCACTTGACCGTTTATTTAAAATAAAACTCCAGGAAATTGTTTATGTGTAATAAGACGCCTATTCTTTTCCAGGGACTTTCTGAATTTTTAGGTAGTTTTCATTAAAAAAGAGTAAAAATCTATCTATTGCAGCCGTCCGGAGGAATGTAGTTCGGAAAAGTCTTGGTATATTTTCACGGATCATGTCTATCAGACCTCAAAACCAACCTCCCTTCAAATGTTGGTTTATATATATCTATATATGGAAAATGCATAATAAAGGGATGAAAATTAGTTTAAGCTTAAAAAATATAAATAAAAATAGTTTAAAATTTCGCCACCAGAGGACGAATTTTAATAAATTTCATATTTAGCATTAAGATAGTTTAGAAATTTTATTTACAGGATGTTCATAATTAATCGACCCTATTTTAAAGTTGTCTGCAGATTGTTGTCCACCCTCATAGCATGCATGGTCACAGTGACGTCATTGTGACGTCACTGTGAGTCACTGTGGTCACGTCAGAACTGCGTCGTCAATGGACCGCAACAAAGTCGAAAATTTTGTAAACAAATCTCGAAAACAATTGTAATTTCTTCAAAAGGTCGTGAAAAAAGCGTGACTTTCATCTAAGAATCGCAATTTCGTCTAAAGATTGAAGAAAAAACGTGAATTTCGTCAAAGGATCGCGAAAAAAATGAATTTCGTCAAAGCATATCGAAAAAAGCGAATTTCGTCAAAGCATAGCGGGAAAAAAGCGAGTTTCGTCAAAGTATAACGAAAAAACGTGAAATTTTGTCAATAAATCGAGCAAATAAGGCGAATTTCGCTGAAGGATCACGAAAAAAACACAAATTTCGACAAAGGATCGTGAAAAAAACATTCTGAAATTTTTCTTTGAACTTCAGAATTTTCTTTTACTTATAATTACTCCTGCCTCCACTGTCGAGGTTCATTGATTGGACTCGAATAGCGATTTCATTTTTCAATGAATGTCTTGCATCTTAACGCTGTCACAACATTGTCATTGTAGTCACATATTCGTCACAAAGTTAATGACAAAATCGACACAAATCACACAATTTTCACAAAATTGTCACAATGTGACTTCACAACATTGTCACTGTCGTCACAGAATCATCGCAGTGTTAATGACAATTTCGTCACAAATGACACATATTTCACAAATTGGTCTCACCGTGACTTCACAAATTGGTCACAATGTGACGTCACAAATGAGCTCTAAAACGGCCATAACGACTTTACTTTCTAGTAACTATGACTTCACATCGATGTCACGTGACGTCACATCGACGGTCACAAAGTCACAGCGTGACTTCACAACGACGTCACCGTAACGTCACCATGCCTTAAGGGTACTATTGTTGTGAAATTTTTTAGAAGACATAATAAAAGTAAGGGAATATGTGTGAGCGAAAAAAAAATTAGGAGGTCATTTCATGATTTTCATCATTTTCAAATACCATCTGGAATCGTAACATGGCATGTTCCAAAGTTGACCGCAGTATGATCAGGGAAAAGGTGGGAAAATGTTGTGAAAAGCTGTCTGTAGATTAAGGTTAAGTTAATAAATAAAATTTTTAAACTATCGTAATGCTAAATGTGTAATTTATTAAAAAACTCTCTCTAGTAGCAAAATTTTGAATTACTTTTATTTACAATTTTTTAGCCTAAACAAATTCCCGTCCCTTTATCATCTCTTTCACAAAATTTCACGACTTTATGAATAACAGTTTTGCCTGTAGACAACTTTAAAGTAGGGTCGTTTAATTATGGACACCCTATATATTGGAGCTTCGGTCACTTTATTGTTCGAGTATTTTATTCTTGAAACTTCATATTAGGTATTCAACATAAATATTAAACATATGCTACTAGAGATTTTTCTCAGGTTTTGTTAAGCGATCTTTTTAGATGTCTTTTGATGCGGTCATTTAAAATTTGCTTATTATTATTATTATTATTATTATTATTATTATTATTATTTTTACAAATTAGAAATGAAAAATATTATTTCTTAAAGTATTTTACGTTGATACCAGAGCTTTCTTTGTTCCATCTTTATCTTAAAAAAGGCTCAGGTAGACCAGTTTGAATATCTAAGGCGGCTGATATTTTAAACAGTGTGATTGTTATCATGCTGTACCACTCGTATTTATAATCGAATTAGATTTGGCTAAGCATGTGTATAGACCTACCAAGTTATCCACCTAGTTTGTTAGCCCTCTTCATAGGCCATCTTGTTTCAAAATGGCGGCATTTAAAAAATGAAATTTTAAAACAAGAAATTCAGTATAAAAAATTAGAAATAAAATGTTTCTTTTAAGTGCTTGACCCACATACAAGGATTTAAGAGCTTGTTTGTTCGTTTTTGTCTTAAACATTGACTGTGGTTTGAAATTATATGGTGTTCGAACACCTTATATCAATCTTATCACTGCACTCGTTTACATGCCCTGACTATCGCACGGTAAGCCGTGGCTATGCCCTGTGCACTAACTGTTTCATAATTACTTCTAAATTTCCATTAAAAATAAAATAATTGTGAAAAAATATTATATTTGAGATATTAATATCATGAAATGACAAAAAGGTACTTTTCGGTTATATATACATGTATACATATATATATGTAGGGAGATTATATGTAAAATGTTAATTTATAGATGACTTGAATAACCAGACGTTGGAATAACAGCACATACATTTTAATACAATTCTATAAATATAATGTTACACCACTTCGTTAATACCTTCTTTAAATACAGTACATTTCTCACTTAAAACCTATAATATACTTCTTTAGAACAATTTGATTAGGCCTAACAGTGCCTTCCTTGGCATGTGATAAGCCGATGCTTCGTGACCAATATAATTTTAGAGACTGACTCTTTTCTAATTTTGAATATGTTCAAACCCTGATCTCGTGATCGTGAATTTTCATAATTAGTGCTTTCAAATCATGGATAATAAAAATACCAGAGCATCCGTTAATTTGCTGATCATGCACGTCAAAAGAAAATAAAGTACGTTTAAATTCAAATACTACAAATATGTGTGTATATACACAATATATGTATATAAATATAAATGTACATATACATATGTGTATATATATATGTATATGTGTATATATAACACTGGCACCCGGCTAACCGAAAAATACCGACAAAAATATATCTCGATATATGGTTAAAAAATCATTTCAATAAATAATAGAAAAAATATTTTATTGTTATTCAATAAACTGTTTTTCAATTTTCCGGAAAACTTAATTTTTTGAATTGATACTTTTCGAATAAGTGCGTAACATATAAAAAAAACCTAGCATCAGTAAATCAACCAATTTAAGGGGGTACGTAAAAATTCAAAGTGCTTTGGGCACAGAAATTTGCTATTCTGGCCCTGCTCGTATATATTAACCGATGTGGGTGTAACTGAGCATGCGTACAAAACTTACCAAGATCACGATCAAATTCATTAATTAGCTTCATACAGCGTGTTGCTTTTTAAAAGGCGGGCATTTCAAGATATCACCAAATTTTACGACCAAATGTAAATCGCTCTACATGATATAGAGGACTAATTCAGCGAAAATCTCATTCATACTCAGGATTGACTAAACCTGTTGTTGAATCTTCTATAACTGTGTTCCGCTATTTTTAGCCTCGTGTGACTGAGTAAAATAAGCTATATTTTAAAAAACAAGGAACATAAATTTTCCGTTTTCTCCCGGCACAAGCCAAAAGGCTTTATCAATCATGTGGTTTTGTAAATGGCGGTCATTTCAAGATATCACCAAATTTTACGACCAAACGTAAATCGTTCTACATGATATAGAAGACTAATTCAGCGAAAATCTCATTCATATTCAGGATTGACTAAACCTGTTGTTGAATCTTCTATAACTGGGTTCCGCTATTTTTAGCCTCGTGTGACTGAGTAAAATAAGCTATATTTTAAAAAACAAGGAACATGAATTTTCCGTTTTCTCCCGGCACAAGCCAAAAGGCTTTATCCATCATGTTGTTTTTTAAATGGCGGTCATTTCAAGATATCGCCAAATTTTACGACCAAACGTAAATCGCTCTACATGAAGCCAGTTTCGATATAGAGGACTAATTCGGCGAAATTCTCATTCATATTCAAGATTGACTAAAACTGTTGTTGAATCTTCTATAACTGGGTTCCGCTATTTTTAGCCTCGTGTGACTGAGTAAAATAAGCTATATTTTTAAAAACAAGGAACATGAATTTTCCGTTTTCTCCCGGCACAAGCCAAAACGCTTTATCCATCATGTGGTTTTGTAAATGGCGGTCATTTCAAGATATCGCCAAATTTTACGACCAAACGTAAATCGCTCTACATGAAACCAATTTCGATATAGAGGACTAATTCGGCGAAATTCTCATTCATATTCAAGATTGACTAAAACTGTTGTTGAATCTTCTATAACTGGGTTTCACTATTTTTTGCCTTGTGTGATTGAATAAAATAAGCTCTTTTTTTAAAAACTATGAATATGAAAGCTTCCGTTTCGTCCCGGCACAAGCCAAAACGATTTTTTTAATGTGTTGCGTGTACTATACGCAAAAGTAAATTTTTAAATAAACTTTTGATAACTACAGTATTATAAAATGAATACTTAATAAAATGCAACGCTATTCAATTTAATTTTAAAAGATAATAAAATTGCATTCTGATATGAATTTAATAGTTATTCGCCACGTGATTGAAATTCTAATAAAGATTCGGGTAAGTTGCCATTCCTTGTGACAAAACTGTGTGTTACATGCCAGTATGAAGTTTGTCATTCATCTCTCTGCAATTAAAAATTAAACTTCATAAATGTTATATGTATTTTTTTAAAAAAACTGCGTAAATTAATAAATTCTCTGTAAAATTAGAATATAAAAATGCATATAGTTAGCATTGCCTTTGCATATGTATTGACACAACTAAGGAATTATAAAATGTGAATTTACGAATAGAAATAAATGTATAAATTTGACAATATATGAACCCCATTATCAATCTTTGTTGTAATATTAATACATTAAATCATGCATTTAAATTTACTGACTAAAACATTATCCGAATAACTGGGGAATACATTGTATGAACAGCGTCATCCAAATGAAAGTGTTAGTTTTAAACTAAGATGGATAAGTTTTAAAAGTTCAAAACTTAGATATTATACAAAATAACTAATGCAATAATATGTCTTGCAGAAAGTATTCGTTATAAAATTCACCTCTTGGCGTAAAGAGAAACTACATGCTGTATTCTATGTTCTAAAATGTTTCTGAATGAACACCACAATATTTGTGCAGATTCCCAACATTTTCTTAAATACCTACGGGTAGAAAGATGGTACGTTAAAAATTTATGTTGATTCATAACACCGTGACATTCATTACACCATAAATATTCACACCAATGAGTTACACCAAAATAACTGGAATTTTAGAAATGATGAAAAATGTTATTATATATGTCATAGAATTATAAAATAAAAGGTCATTTCTGTCGGATGAGGCTTCGCATATTTTAAGACAACAATGCATTTATCTTTAAAAGGCAACGAGTAATCCAATAATATTATGAATTGGAAAATGAAGAAAATTATTGTAATAATATGTATTAACTTTTAAAAAGACCGATAAATGTTCGATCTTTGAGGACAATTATAATACGATTTAAAGGTACAGCTTATTTTTTCATCGCACTTGGACTGAAAAAGATGTATGTTCTCGTAAAAACGCGTTACCTCTTTATACCTTTGAAGTTCTATGTTAACAACATTAAGTTCACGATCAATTCTAAGTACTTCACTTTATCATACATACATAGCATTAATAGTTTTGTAACTTATAAACATTTTTTCGCCGATGTATAGCTTTCTATATTCCGTCTTGCAGTTTCAATTTTGAAACATCTCAGCATCCATAGGTGTGTCCATTTCACAAATTATTTCTTATTTTTCTGTCGGAGAAGTAGTATTTTTGTTTTCTAAATTAAAAATGTAATTCCTTTTATTTTGTTTTAAATCTTTTTTTCAAGAAGTTCTTTTACGTACGGTCGGGACTATAGAGCATTTACTGATATATTAACTTTTATCATAGAAATAGAAGAATAATGTACGTTTGAAATGAACTTTCTTTCATCAAAACATAGGAAATATTCAGTATTTTTTATGCTCATTTCGGAAAAAAAAAACTAAAAAATATTTTTTACGTAAAAACTATACTGACAATAATCAAAAATTTCTTTAAAATAATTTAAAAAATTAATATAATATCAACACGATTTCCAATTGATAATTTATAAATTTACTCATAATAGCACCAGCTACTAATAAATATGACAGGAGACTGGTAACTGATTTCATTATAGCAAACTATAGCCTATATTATAGGATACCTTTCTTTGACAGGAAAAAATACATTATACTAATATTCAACTTTGAAGCAATTATAACAAACGTAAATACTCCAAAAAGTGTAAGATACCCTTTATTTTTAAACATTTAATTTATTTTATTAATTTTTCGATAAAGTTTTTTTTTTTTTTTTTTTTTTTTTTTTACTTTGTAAATTTTCTGTCTTATTTTATCTGATATTCATATCAACTTTGTTAAAAATCCTTTGCAATGTATGTGTCCTTTTTTTAAATCAGTGCTTTACAAAGTTTTAGAAATACCTGGAAAACTGCAGAAAAATATTCAAAAGTATTTTTTTACTGATGTGCAATTTTTATTTACATATCTACTTTAGTTTATGTTCCATTTGTTTTTATGTTTAAATGGAAAAAAAAAATATATATATATATATATCGTTATTTTCAACACGAATAGTTACATGCTTCTTGTTATAAAAGTTATTAAAAAAGTACAATGGAATGTTGTACATTTTGTTTATTTTCATTCTTGTAAAGGCCTTGAGCTGCACTATATAACCAAAAATTTCCAGACACTTTCAATTTTAGACGTTTCGTGGAATACCTATCGAAGTATTTGACGAATTATTTTAAAATTTCTGAGAATACAAAGAACAGGTATGACCTCATATGTTGCAATGCAGATTCGATCACAAGCCAATTAGAAAACCAACAATAAATTGAAAAATAAATAGAGCAAAATACATAAAAAGACCATTCTTAGAAATTCATAAAGATATCCGAGATATAAAGAGCTAAAATTCGGTTGCTTTTGAAAAGTAAGATAAAAGGTAGTACGCAAGATATTAAAGTATGATATCGAATAAGGGATTTTTCAAAAATTGTCTTCCTTGATTAACTTGCTTCAAATAAAGAAGTGTCAACGTGCATAATTGGATCGGATGCTTCGGTTTGAATATATATATATATTGTTGTAAAAGGCTTGCTCTTGTAGATTTGAAGAAGAATTAAAGCTTCAATATAAAGTGAAAATTAAAAATCAAATTAAATTGTAAATGACAATTTGTAAAAAAATTCCTTATCTTCCAGCTACTTTTAGAATTTCAACGCAAATTCACATTACTATATCGCCGATATCCTTCTGAAATTTCGCGATATTTAACTGGTCATATTGCATTAATTACTCTATAGTGTTCGCTACCAAATCATGAAATAACATCTTTGTGATCATTGACGGATGCTGAGACAAATGTTTTAAATAAAAATGCTCAGAAAAATAGCAAAATAAAGCCTTTTTGCAAGAATATTAAAAAAACAGAAAACCAACGTTTAAAAATGCACAAATAATACATAAAAAGCAGCAAAGATCTGTTTCGAATTTACTAGCGAGATATAGCAAGGCACAGCGTGCTAGAAGAACGCATAGCCTTACTTTATTTAGCACGCTGTGCCTTGCTCTATCTTGCACTGAAGAAGAATCTCACTAGTAGATTCCAAACAGCTGTTTCCTGCTTTTTATGTATTATTTGCGCATTTTTAAAAGTTGGTTTTCTGCCTTTTAACAAATGCTCATATTTAATCAAATGTTTAATATATTTATTTTCTAATTGTAATTTTTTGTATCGACTTACTTTGTCAAGTCTGAGAGGAGCGTTAAATTTGGTTGAGAAATCTGTATTCTAAAGACAAAGAATATTAGAAAAGTTTTGATTCAAAAACAAAAAAAAGAACATTATATCTTCATGAAGATACGTACTATTATTGTGCAAATGACCACAAATGCGTCACAATCTCAATGTAGTCATTTGCTGCAGCTGCATATCATTTCGAGCATTCTATTTTGCAGAGTGATGCCAAATATTATTATCTTTTTCCCAGATTGTTGTTTTTCCACATTGCTCTAGTGATCAAACATTCAATGAAAATTTGAAGTCAAATATTTTCTTTATACCCCCAAAGTTAAGACGAATTAATTGAATAGTTTATCTAAATTTTCGGCAAAATGACAAAAATCGAAAATATCCAGTTATGTTTTATTGTATAGTTGTACATTGCCCTGACTGTACTTAAAACTACTCATTCAGTTAAAGAGTTCTAATTAACAAATTGAATGTTAATTTTATATTCTTGTTGTATCCCTCATCGGTATTTCCTTGTTGTAGTGGCACCCTAAGGATGAATTACAAAGCTATTGAGATATATCAGAATGTTAGATGACATATATGACATTATAGTAATATAATGACCAATATATTGTAACATATGACATATATATAAGGCGTAAATATAACGTGCACATGTATATACATATGTATATCGACATGCTTTACGACATATACGACATTATAGTTATATAATGACCAAGATATAATAACATATGACATATATATAAAGCGTAAATATTACGTGCATATGTATATACATATGTTTATGGGGTTGTTTATCTTGTATATCACATAAGATGTTTGGCGTATATATAATTTATTTATAAGCATAAAAGATCCTATTATAAAATTGAGGTAGTCGCTATGAGAAAAAAAAGTTCTTTTAATCTCCTTTAGTAGCTTTTTAAAAAAAGTTTGAGGAGGTATTTCGTTTTATTTATAATTTGAGGCATAACGAGTTAATTTGTCTCAAAACTAGATCAAGTAATGATGAAAGTCATACTTGGAACTAATAAAAAAAGTTTTGAAAAGTATTGTTTTAATTTATAATTTGAGGCATAACAAGTTAATCTACCGCAACATTTGAGGAATTAATTGTGAAAGTCATACTTGGTTGTTACAGCAGACGCAGTGATGCAGCTCAAATGAATTTCCCTTTACATTCTGTGCATAAAATCGTTAGTAAAACTTTACTATTCTTGCAAAACCAAATGTGTTTAGCAACATCTATGTACCTTATTAGGAAGAAAATTTGCTCTGACATCTTTTCGAAAGATAAAGCCTTTATGTTAAATAATGGACACAAAGGTTATCGGCCAAGACTTTCCCGTTTATGGATTATTTAGATAAGGAAATATTATGAAATGTAATTGTAGGGTTATTACAAAAGTGAGTTTTTTGTTCATACCAGCGAATATTTATTGAAACTCGGATATGAACTTCATCCATATATTCACAACAGTGCGGCAGATTTGTTTCTTGCTACCACAGAGAGCGCGATATCCTAGCAAGCAGGTATTGTCATTGCCTTTATTTATGGAATGTGTTTTAAGGCTAATACAGATACAAATTTTATTTTTTACTTAATTTGGTAACAAATTATATCTTTTCAGTTAAAAAATGTCAAGATATTGAATTTATTATTTTGTAATTTGGAAATGTTCCAACCAGTAGTTTGTAATAAATATTTATTTTCAAACTGAAAGTGTGACAATTCTAACATTTTATATTATGTGCAGAGACGGATATTAATGAGAATTTCATGTTTATTGAATCATACAAAAATGTTATATAAAAGGGTTTTTTATTAAATCCTACTCAATAAATGTATTTTTCCAGAATTCTTTTCATAATCAATCTTGTATTTATCAATTAATTAGTTATTATAAAGCTTCTTTCTCCCTTTAACATTTCGCCACGTGAACAGCTGTTATCAGAATCAGAAACTTTGTTTTGTGTTCACAGCGGAAACTTTTATAAAATAACTCACGTAATAAACTGAAATTGTGAATGAGATAAAAATAAGCACATTTTTTATTTTTCTGATAAGAGCATTTTCTTTTTTAAATAATTTAATTTCAATAGATTTGATTCAAATAACCTTTACACACCAGTGTAACTAATGAATTTACTGTTTCAATGATAAATTTGTACTAAGTACTGCATTTTTAATAAAATTACTTTTTTCAAAAATGTAGGTAATACTTACAAAATATTTTTATTTCAAAAGAAAAGTTCCTTATAATAAGAAAATATTTTAAATTATACCTAAAAATTGTCACATAATTGACGAAAAAATACGTTTTATAATTCAGGAAAGATTCAAAAATTTTCCATCGTCAGATTGAGCTTCACCTATAATTTATAGTCAACCTGGTTAAGACGCATTACAAAGGAGTGGACAAAAGTCTATAGTATAGTCAAAAGTATTACCTGGGATCGCGTATTACACGTGATTTGTATAATGTTTCAGGAACTGGGATTACAGTAGAACCTCGATAATCCGAAGTGATTGGGACCGACAATCTTTCGGAAAATCGAAACTTTCAGATAATCGAGAATGCTTCAATTTTAAGATTAACGGCAAAAATATAAGCTATTTCTTATTCTGGTAATGAGTACTTAATAAAAATAAAGCAATAGAAAAATAGAAACAAGAATAAATTATCTGAATTTTAATTTTGAAATGAAGTACCTTTTACATACTTCACAAGAGTTTGAAGAAAAGTTTTGTTTGACGCAGTTTCGATTGCCTTTTCTTTGCAGTTCTATCGCGAAGTTTTTTTTCATACTATGAGTTCAACAGTATAACAGTTTTACTGCTACTCCAGCCATGCCAAATCTTTTGCAAAACATGCAAAAGCTCCAGAATTGCTAATTTCATTCGTTTTCTTCGCCCAAAACGTTGTTCTCTTCTACGCTTTTATCAATGTTATTGTAAAAAAAGCTTTAAAAATGGGTTTTGCACACAAAGAATGTGATAATAAAAGAAAAAAAAGAGAGAGAGAGAGAGAAAGAAAAAGCAAGCTTTAAAAATGGATTTCGGACGTTAAAAGAGTTTCGGATGAAAGAGTTCTACTGTATTTATACATCTAATCATTTATATAAACTTTAGAGATTTCATGTATATATTTACGGTCGAAAATGGTATCTTTTACGTATATTTAGATTTAAATTAAATTTTATTCAATTTTAGCTCATATAATTAAAGGGTCGACTGGAATAATATGTATTCAAATTTTGCTTTATTGTCGATTGAACCAAAAATAACACAACAAATATTATTTCCCTGTTGGACTCATGTTTTAACACAAAAAAAAAAAAAAAAAAAAAAAAAAAAGAATGAATTTTTGAAGCAAAATCCAGTTGTTACAATCACATATAATAGGGATAATGTCTGTAAAATCGCACTCCCAATAATTATATATATTATTAGTATTTTTCAATTTACTTAATAACTGTCACATGATTTTCGTAGATGCATTATTGGTTCTTCATATGACTTACAACCAGTTCCACAGCTCAGATAATGGGATATGGAAGGCAAATAAATCTAAAGGACATTATATATTGTTATTATATTTAATAAGAAACTCATTTTTGTCGGATTATGATATTTCATAAAGAAGTCTATAAAATAAAGATAAGTAAAGATAAGTAAAAGGAGAAATTAAATTGTCATTTGTATATATCAATAGAAATTAGATTTTTAAACAGAAATAATAAATGTTGTTTTTGTAATCAGTAGCTATAGACATCGTTCGTGACATTAAATGCGACATATAATACAAATGATCCATTTTTCCTCCACGTCTGTCAGTTGATTTTAGCTGGTTCCATAAAAGGACATTCACGATCATTTTCGCTATCTACGTCGTCAGTAGAAACTGCCAAAGGTTGATCAGGATCTTCGTCTGATTCTGAGGATGTCTCTGATAATGGCTGACTAGTTTCAATGATGACTGATTTCAACTTTTATATTTCTTATTTCCAATAACTTCCTTCTTAGGGTTTTTTTTTTTTTTTTTTTTTTTTTTTTTTTTCATTTTGGGAATTTTTTTTTTTTTTTTTTTTTTTTTTTTTTTTTTTTTTTGCAAACTTAATCTTTTTCAAATCGTAAGACGAAACGCAATTTTTCACCTTGATTCAACATAAAATAAATAATGTGAACATAAAAAAGATCCACAATCTTACTTAAAAGGCGATTAAAGTAATGAAAAAGACGTTACAAGTTTAACATATACATTTTGTTTAAAACTTCTTAGTACTTTCAAGCCTTCCAAGCTCATCATCAGAGAATATCTTAATAACTAAATGTTGTTTATTCATACAAATACGTCACTTTGTTTTGAAAATGAGAGAGCCAATAAATGCTAGAGTTGGATGTAGAAGTAGCAGTAGCAGTTTCTTGGATTGAATTTGATTAGAGGAAATACATATTATTATTATTAATTGCAGTTCCATTTAATTTATGACCCATGGAAAGTGACGTATGAAAAACAGAGTGATGTCATAAAATATATGGAACTGCAATTAATAACAATAATATATATATCCTCTAATTAAATTCAATCCAAGAAACTGCTACTACTACTTCTACTTTCAACTCTAGTAATTATTGGCTCTCTAATTTTCAAAACAAAGTGATGTATTTGTATAAATAAATAACATTTAGTTATTAAGATATTCTCTGATGATGAGCTTGGAAGGCTTGAAAGTACTAATATGTTTTAAATAAAATGCATATTTTATACTTGTAACATCTTCTTGATTACTTTAGTCACCTTTTAAGTAAAACTAGTAGAACTACCCGGCTTCGCACGTGTCAATTATAAGCAGTTTTGGAGGTAAAATAAATTAAAACGAAAAAATACGGCAATGCCAATAACTGAAATTTGTGGCATTCCCATCCAAAAATCTTAAAAAGACCATCAGAAAACATGACGTTATTTTCTCGCAACCATAGTTAGCCCCTGAGATTTAATAACAGAATGCGCGTTTTCTTTAGCGAGTGTAATAGAAAAATGTGATTTTCCTGACAATACGAAAAAAAACACCCAAATCGCGCAGAATTTAGTGAAATTCTCGCTTGTAATGTATATATCTACATTTTGTAGTAAAACATTATGTCAGTGCCCATAAATTGTGCTCCTTAAACTGTGCTCCATAAATTGTGCACCGTAAATTGTGTTTTTACTGCAATTTTTCTAACTTCTAAATATCACACAATTTCATTTTTTTACAATTTCGAATAGAAAAAGTTCTTTCAAATGAAATTTGTTTGAAAATTGTATCTCAATTTTCTGAATTTAATGAATTTTAAAGTAATTTTCAAACATGGATATTTTTAAAGGTGTGCGCAGCCCTATTACGAAAGATGAACTCGTTTACTCTTAATGCAATAGTATAAAGAAAAAATATGTCTATAAGTAACGCTGGTATCCTATTTTCGGTGGCAAGAACCTAACACAACGATAAATTTCCCTTTTACTGCAATTTAAGTTCTAAACATCGCATATTCGATTATTCCAACATCTTATAGAAAACAAAAGTACTTTCAGTAATATTTGTAATGCTTATCTCGACTTTCAGATTTTTCATGGATGTTAAAGAATTCTCAAGCATGAATATTTTTAAATATGCTTGCAACCCAATTACAATATATTAACTCAATTGTTCAAAAACATTGTAAATAATTCAGAATTTTTTTGTTTTCTCGTAATATTCAATAACTAAATTGGCAAAAGAAATTAAAACGCCAAAAATAAAATAAAATAAAGCACACACTTTAGCAGATATCAAATCAAACTACTCAAAATGACTAA
Source organism: Maratus speciosus (assembly GCA_963932465.1). Taxonomy (NCBI): domain Eukaryota; kingdom Metazoa; phylum Arthropoda; class Arachnida; order Araneae; family Salticidae; genus Maratus; species Maratus speciosus. Next base: position 353,959,246 of record OZ010788.1, on the reverse strand, counting down.
TAAGCATATAAAATGCAATGTGAATTTCGTCCCGGGTGCATATTAGGGTGAGTCGAAAAAAGCGAAATTTTTCAGATCAATTTCTAAGAGCGCAGAAAAGTTGCCTTTTATAATTAGAAGAATGATGCAAAAAATATTTTTTTAAATTGGTTAATATTTTTAGGTCGCGCATTGCGCTTGAATTTTGGAAAATGTGATGAAAAGTGACGATTTTTGAAATTAATGATGAAAATTTAAAAAAACATTCAGAGCTGCTTCTAATAGTGCGTGAATACCACCTTTTGGTATTAGAAGAGTAACGGAAAAAATTATTTAAAATCGGTTAATATCTTTAGGTCGCGCATTGCACTTGTATTTTGCAAAATATGACCGAAATTGACAATTTAATAGTGCAATTTAATTCTAATAGTGCATAAGAGTCACATTTTGAAATTAGAAGAATAACATAAAAAGTATTTACAATCGAATAATATCTATAGGTTGCTTCATCGCATTTGAAATTTGGAAAAAATTGTCAAAAATAGCACATTTCTGCAATACAGGAGCCAGGTTCAAAATAATTAGTCATGTAACTACTACAGCTGGAACCGGTAGAGATAGTTTTAGAAGTGTTGTTTTACATCTATCTGAAAAAAAATCTTCTTAGATGAAGTCGTTGTACTTAGATGCAACGGCACTTCTATCAATAGGGGATAAAAAAAAGGAGCTATTCCAAATTTAGAAATGCCGATAGGTAGTCCCTTTCGTTGGCCTATTTGTCTTTTGTCTTTCATAGAATTACCTTTTAAGCACTTTTTTCAACGTATTGATGAAAAAAGCACAGGAACGGCATTATTTTCTGGTCCTATAGGTACACAGTTAAGAAATCGGTGCAAACTGTTCAGTTATTAACCGTTTTTACAGATAACAGTTATTAACCGTATATTTTAAAGACCCTCATGATAATATGGTGAATAATACGGTCATAATACCTTAACAATATGGTCAAGCAACCATTATTTACAAAAAAGATCAAATGATTAAACAGTTTGATTCAGATTTTTAATAGTGTAAGCAACTACCTGCTTGTGTAACACTATTTGTTGTCAAATTTCAATTAATCAATTGCAATACAATTGAAACCCTTTTTACTATAAATCACAGAAAATGTTACCACTGAATTTTTACCAATACATCACTTAGCTATAAGGTATAGCTATAAGATATGGCTGTAGTATTCAATCGAAGCAGTAAATAAAATATAGGAGCGATTTATTTACAGTGAGTTTGACTACACTTTGAAAAGATTTAATAGAATGTGACGTCATACCTAGCCCTTTTTTCTGTTTCCTAAATTGTATTCATGAAATTTGGCTGTTTGTATTAAAGTATATATTTTAATTTAAAAAAAAAACTCAAATTAAGATGCTACGTCATTTTACCGCTTTTATAGTAAAAGTTTCTTTTTATATATAAAAAAATGTGCATTTTCTGTTGGAAAGACAAAATACACGCGTTATTGTTATTTTTTTTTTTTTTACATTATTGTGTCATTTTTAGGGTGTGGCAACAGGAAAGAAACGATTGAATTAGAAAATTTAATTAAAAAGAGATATCTATAATGTTAAATTATGGAAGGTGGTAGAAAAAAGGGATAAATAGTGCGATGATTTTTTTAAAGTAGACAGCAATCTTTTCCACGTTCTAAAACGTATGTACATCACGTTTCATGCAAATCGGTCAAAAATTGAAGATTTGTATAAAAGACATACACTCAGAGAACGGCTTTTATATATAGAGATTGTGGACCTTTCTAATGTTCTCATTATATATTTTAAACTTTTTCTTTCAGCAAGATCTTCAGAAAGATATACTTTATATAAAGTACTTGTCAGAACCGTTGCGGAGCAACTTAGAAGTCCCCTTTTGTGCACTTGAACGTTTTTCTCATTCAGATGTGGCAAAGAGCTTATATCCATCGGAAAGACTTTGCTATCATTTGCTGATGGCGAGGTGGAAATATAGCTGGACTGTTTCGACTAAACTTGTCACTCTTGTTTACAGGTGGTTCGAGACCACTAGATCTAGGCTGAGGCTCATGTTGTTCCTGTCTAATTTGACTTATTTCAGCTGGACGACTTGTTGCTGATGGACAGACAATCTTGTGGGTATTCATGTTGGTAAAATGTCTCAGCAAAGTCGAACACTGCAAATTTATGGTCGTTGAATATGTTTCTATTCAAAGGGAAAATGCATTCTTAAAAAAGTCTTAAAAATGTCTTCATAAATTAAAAAGTTGACATTTAGATCCTTAATAAAATAGTTTGCGTAATATCGCCCAGTCCGATATTAGGACTACAATAGGCGATATTAGGAAGAACTTAACATTATAATACGGCTGACTCTACCGGTGAAACTAAGAATAGAAAAAGTTTTCACCTATATCTCGTTAATCTATATGGTTATGTGGTTGTATTTACATTGCAATCATTAAGAAGAGAACTTTCTTTGAAAATTATATTTAACTGTATAAGGAAGTTGCCAAAAACATTTGGTTTGCACAAAACTTAAAAGAAATAACAGACTAAACACAACTGCATATTTAACCAAGGCGCTCATACAACCGACACATTGCCACTAGGCAGTACTTGAGCCAGTTTGGCAAGACGGCAGTACCTAATTGATGAGATCATGAGTGGTGCGATACACGGAAATGCTGCGATATTAAGGATATTTCTCTAATTTTATTAATGAGTACCATTTTAATATCTCCTTCTTTTTATTAAAAGAAAAAAAAACTACCCTTGTTAACTTTTGTCTAAAAAATGCTGTTACCATAGTAAAAAAGAAAGATAGCATAGAAAACATAAAAGAATTATACATCCGAAGTTGCAATTGAAAAAAAAAATATGAGTTTCATTTTCACCCATTTATTATGCATTATAAAATATAGTACTAATATAACGTACGTTTAAATTATCACAAACAACGGGCTTAATCATCACTAATCTTAATTTTTATGATGTATCTGAGTAACCTGAATTTGTCAAATCTCTCTCTACTACACTAAAAATATTCACGAAGTAAGAAAGAAAGAATGTTAAGACGCGAGATCAAAGAAGAATTGCAATATTGCTAATTTAGCGTGGGGTTTTAATTCAAGCATCTACCACTAATTCCGGATAGTAATGGTCACCTTATTTAACCTGTTATTAAATAAAGTAAATTGTACTACTCGGAAACAGTGTTTTGTATCTAAATAAAAAAAATCACTAAATTATCAACTGTGGAGAAGAGAGAAGAAATGCGCTTCTAGATCAATGAATTCGCGGTATAAGCGGGATTTTTTGTATACCACTCGAGTATTACACGTGATATTTTTGCATTAGCTTTATGTGCAATATACAAGAGATCTGAGAATTTTTCCATACTAAGCGGGTTTGCGAATCAACCGGGTCCGACTACATTTAAATATGTGTTTTAAAATGTTATCTTTTTTTAAGATTTTCTATTAAACAAAAGTCTGCATTTTTATTTAAAAATTAAATTATGACAAGCACATGCATGAAGATGGAAACGTTTTTCATATCCCAAGGTAATGTTTTAAAAATATTTCGAACTAATAAATAACATACATTAAAATAATAGGAACTTCCGGTATTCAACCAATGTTCCTATGAAATAATCAATACAAGATTGGGATAAAGGCAGTGCCATCTAGGTATTGCAATCCCGGGATCCCGTATCGCGAAATCCCGGGATCCCACTTTATTTTTAATCCCGAAATTCCGGGATTCCGCTTTATTTTTTATCTCAAAAATCCTGGGATTTTTTCTGCCAAATCTCAGTATTTTCGGGATTGTCTTTTTTTTAATGTAACAATATTCAGCTGAAATTTAAAAAATATATTTATAGACTTTCGCTTTTGGAAAGAAAATTAATTAATTTTTATGAAATTTATATGTCATTGAAAAAAAAATACGCATCTGAAGTATTTTTTACTTATATTTCTAAAAATTAACGATTAAATCGTTTAACATAGAAATCTTCCGATTTGCAAACGGATGTAACCCACTCAGCTATAATTCAGGAAAAATTAAATCATTTGGTTATTCCGATTTAGCTGTGGCCCCACCAGTGGTCGAGATGTTTTGCTCTCGAAGCTGGTAGACGGGAGGTGCTGGGTTCGAAACCAATCGCGCCCGTCGGCCTAATCGTTCGGAGTTTTCGTGGTTTTCTTCGAAACTTTGGATTTCCAAGCGTAAATACGGGTTAGGTTCCCTTAGAAAGACCGCCACGAAGGGCATTCCCTCCTCTAGGGCGTATATCCTTCGTGTGGATAATTGGCTGTCATAAACACAACCAAACAAACAACCGATTTCGCTGTGTTTAGGAAGCCGATCGTTTCATCAACTTGGAATCACAAACATAATTTTTGAATTAGACTTTACCCATAAGTGTTGCGTTTGAGTTTCATAGTCATTATTATGTGCTAACTTCTTTAATTTTCGTGAGTTTATACTTGTTTTGCCTTAAAGATGTCTAATAAAAAGGATTTTCTAGATCATATGAAAGATAGTGATACATCTTCAGTATGGTACGGCTATTTAATGTCAAAAGATAGGGAAAGCGCTAAATATAAAAGATGTAGCGCAGTGATTAAAACATTAGGTGGATTGACTAAGGGCTGCATACACATTTATCTACGAAACATGTACTAAAGTTCAGGAAGAATTTAATGCATCCTCCCATCCTTCCACACGTCCAGATTGCATAGAACATACATTGATTTCTTAAAAGCGGATAATAGAGGATTATTTTAGTAGTGATAAGGAATCACTGGATTTAATTGTATCGCGAATGACAGCTAAAGATTTTTTTTCATTTAACTAATTTAAAAAAAAACTTACTGATAATTAAAAGCTATAATGATTTGCCAAAATCTGCAGTATCAATTCTAAATCGTGTTGTGAACTATAGTTCCATAGTAAAGGAGTTAGTTACCACTGAAATGCAAACTTTTAAAAATTCAGGAAAAAAAAATTGTTTGACATTTGACGAATGGACACCTAGTGCGAACAAGCGATTTATGAATATTAATGTCCATTCTAGAAATTTAAATATGAACAAAGTCTGGAATTTAGGCTTTATGCGCATATATGGATCGTTTGCAGCAAAAAAAAGTGTATTGAAATTTTATCAGAGCGCCTAAACCCGTATGATATTTCACTAAAAAAAGACAATGTTGCTATCATAACTGGGACTAGGAGATGAAACTTTCGATGCAGTCATATTTCTTAGATCATATTTTCAAAGGAATACCGTTTAGTTATGAAATAGTGAACTATTCAATCTTTTTTTTCTCGTGGTATATATATTTTTTTATATTATGCAACGTTTTCGAATTTTAACAACTATCTCTATTTAGAAATTTAAACTATACATCTATGTAATAGTTATTGTATGTGTGTATGCGTATTAAGTTCTTTTATTTCAAGAATTTAATTTGTTTTCACATGTTAGGGAAAATCTTGCGTTTGCGATAACCTAGAATTGTAAACTTTAATTAGGTGGTTATGAGAATAATTCAAAATTTAATTAGTGATATTAATTATTTTTCAATATTGTAAATATTAAGCCATTCAAAAGCTTTTTTAATAGGAAATTAAAGAAATTATCTAGAAAACGAAACATAGGCATTTCATGTTTTTTCTTACATTTTCAAACATTAACTGCGTATTTGTAATTTATCTTTTACTTTCCGATAATTAATTAAAGTTAAAAACTTTTAATTTTGTATATTTTCATATGTAAGTCAGACTGCACTTTTGCTTTGTATTTTCTATAATATTATGATATTATGCTATTCTAAAAATGGCAATATTAGAGAAATTCTAATTTTCGTAATCCCGCGATTTATTCTATGCAATCCCGAAATCCCGGGATTGGAAATTAGTCTCGAGATTGTAATTCCTATTGCCAACGCTTCTAAAAATTGAATAGATATCTGATATCTTTACATTTTGTGGACGTGATAAATTTGAGTTATTTCATGTAAATGTCAATATTTTTCTCATAAACGTGAAATTTTTCTTTTCCGGAATTGGAACATGGCAAATACCGAAGACTTAAAATATAGTTGGAATTTAAAGATTCGATTACAAATTATTTCACTCTAAATAAAAATTAATTAAAATAAATTGATTTGAAAACACCTTCTTCCATTAAAAATTTTTGATTATCTTGCAACATATGTAATTAATTGATTTATATCTGGTTTTTGTCATTTTTAAAAATCAGTACAAGAATCTATAGTTTTACGAGAAAAAAATAATAAAATTATTTTCAATATTAAGAATTTAATATGATTATGCAATTCACATAGTAAAAGGTGAAAAAATGTTTGTTATCGTAAAAAATCCTCATACCGATAGATATTTTACTGAAATAAATTACTAACTAACGCACACATAAATTAACGTCTGAATTTATCTATTTTATTATTAAAGGTATGTATATATTAAGACAGACTTAAGCACAATGATTACAATAACCCAACAGGAGTGAAAAATTAGGCGGTCTCATAATTCGGACCTGGGTCCACAGCGTACCGTGATGTTGCTTTACCACTAAGCTATCCGGGCCTATATCCTAGCTCTTCAATTTCTTATTAATAAACCATGTCTGGGAACGTTATCGGCCGATAACCACGCAGCACATAATGACGGGAAATACTGAATAATTTGCCGGCCTATGACGTTCCCCAATATGGTTTATTAGTGAGAAATTATAGAGCTAGGATATCGGTCAGGGTAGATTAGTGGTGAAGTAACAGCACGGTATGCTGTGAACCCAGGTTCGAGTCTTGGCTCCGGCTAATTTTCCACTCTTGCTGGGTTATTGCATTAATTGTGTTGAAGTCTGTCTTAATACATATGTACCTTTAATAATTAATTAAATTACCGTCTTTTCTTGGATAAAAAATAGACATTGAAGTATTTGTGTTTAATTTGCAAGGCAACACGTAAGATACCGAATGCATACAGTCCGTGGCTGCTATCTGCGTGGTCAGATTTTAAAGGCAATATGCAATTTAACACTCTATGGAAATTTGTTGAGCTACTAGAAAATTAATACTTTATAGTTTTTTGTACCGGAAGAAACTGAAAATTCAAAACTTGTCAAATATAATAACTCAGTAAGTTTTGGTTATAAAATAAAGACATTTTTACATTTCATTGACGTAATGTAACGTTTTTCTAAGTCAAAGACATAGAAAAATAGTTGCGCATAAGAAATTGAATTATGCATTTTAATATGTATACAGTAATTTCCAAAATAAATGCCACATTATGAAATCTATGCATGATTTGTATATTTTTTGTAATTGGAAGCCTTAATCAGGAGAGGTTTAATAGATAATCTCCATTACATCTATTTTGAAACAGTCAGTATAGATAGTTACACTTGTTGTTTACTCTTTTGCTAGGATGGATAAAAATATTTTTCTGCCCTAAAATTTTCTTATTAAATTTCTAAATGTTTATTTGTAACTAAAGGAATTATTCATAAGATATATATCCTCTTATTTTTAGTTTACACTTACCAATCGTCTTTTAAGTTATTAGATTAATTTTCAACACAATTATTCAATTGGTAACTATATCATAACAGTTCTATATTTTCATGTGGGTGAAAAAATTCTGGATCAAAATTCGAACCAGGGATTTCTTGACTGAAGCCGCTGTAGAGAATTATGTTTAATTATGTTTTATTGCAGATTGAGTGATAAATGGATAGCGGTGGCTCTACAGTTTACGAGGTGTTTCTCTTCTCCTGGTCACACCTCTCTGTATGAGTAGGTGTGTGTTGATAGAATGATTTGTAAGAATATGTTTCGTTTTTTACTGTACATAAATGTAGTATATATAGTGTAATATAGATGTAAATATGTCTTCCAATAAAAAGGAAGTGAATAAATTATGTAAATAAGACAATGAACGTGAGAATTATGTAAATTAAGATAATAAAGAAATCAACTGAACCAGAATTGGTGCAACAGCCGCCAGTGCTCTGTCAACTCGGCCATCCAGATTTGCCCGAGATGGCTCAGTTAGTAGAGAATTGGCGGCTAAAGCCAAGACATCCCTTGTTCGAATCCTGGCCCGGATTTTTTTCGCCCACTTGGAAATTTACAACATTCTTTTGATTACTTAATGTAAAACTAATAATCAGCGTATTAACAGCAAAATTTAGTTTAGTAACACGTACACTGTAAAAAAAAAATCTGTAGTTCTACAGATGTAAAGTTACATGCTTACTAAACTTTCACCTGTAACTGTACGAAAAAAGCTGCAAATCTACAAAACTAGTTTTCGTAAAGCTACAAAAATCTGTAACTTTACAAATGAATCTGCTAAAATTTCAGCAATCTTACTAAACTTTTATTTGTAACCCTGGCTGCAGTTACATGAAAAGTTCTCGGAATCCCAGTTTCCAAAAAAATTCTTAGTAACCTTACAGATTTTTTGATTTTCGGCGCAAAAGTGTGTCTGTTACATGAAATTTTGTTGTTGCCGTTACATGAAAAGTTCTAGGAATCCAAGTTTCCTAGAAAAACTTTAGTAACTTCACAGATTTTTTTTTACAGTGTAATATATAATGTATATAATGCATAGTGTAAAGTTTAAAGATCATTATTTACTGAAATAATCATTAATGTATTATTTATACATTTCCTATTATATCGCTTAAGCCCTTGAGGTTCAAGTGATTGTGTTCCTGTAATGTTGAACTCACACCGGAATCTTTGAAAAATTCTATTTCAAAATAAGTAAAAGCAATTTTACGTCTTTTTTCCACCAAAGTTAGAAAATTAAAATTTAATAAAATGTTTCTGGTGTAAAATTTCATTAGTCGTAGGTGGTATATAATATATACCGGTGCACATCAAGGGGTTAAAAGAATCAGTACTGAGTATTTTACAGTTATTAATTATTTTTTGTTATAGAAAATGCCGAGACCATTTAAGAAGTTGTAAACCTCCAATTCACTTTTATTAAAAAAAAATAAAGAGAAAATAGAGAACAATAAAAAAAATCTGAAAATTAAAGATTTTCTAAGAAATCTTGCACCACTGACACTACGATAAATACAGCTTACTCTATATTAAAACTATCCAACTATCCTTGCGTTACTTATGTATGGTTAAAGATAACACTAGTCTGCATGATATCAAATGATTAAAAACCAATAACTGCGTTTAATGCATTTTTTAATGCTGGTTATAGAACTGTTTTTAGTTTTCTTCTATCACGTATATTTTGTTTGCAATCGAACGGAGTTGATTTCGGAGATTCATCGCTGAGAACAAGCATTGTGTGGTAGTCAAACAAAACGTGAATGTTATTTTGGATACTTGCTAACTTATCTAACGTCCTTTATAATACAGTTTTGTTCCAGGGACAAAAATGACATGATACATCGTACACACAATCGTACATGAACCACTCGTAAACCCCCAAAAAATCTTCATTCCCTCATTACACATCAAATTAGGATTAATGAATCAATTTGTAAAGGCAAGATGAATATTGCTTCAAGTACCTAACTGTGAAATTTCTCTTCATCCCACGCGAAAAATTAAATCAGGAATTTTCGTTGGTCCTCAAATCAGAAAACTGATAAAGACAAAGGTTTTGAAAAAACGATGGATGAGATGAGAAAGTACGCATGGACCGCTTTCAAATGTATTACCGAAAACTTTCAAGGGAATAAGAAAGATCCAAATTACAGGAATATTGTTGAAACAATGCCGGAAAATTTCAAGAAATTGGGCTGTAATATGAGTGTTAAAATCTGGGACATTACAGTAAACAGCACACTGAGCGCTTTCACCAAGATGTCAAAGAGATGGAGAATAGATGCCGGGGAAGATGCAATATAAATATGATGGCAGGCTACTGTTGGATGTTAACGAGGGACATAAATGATGGAGGAGTATGTGCAAGAAAGACAAAACGAAGAAAGTTTCTTTAATTGAACACTTTTTGCTTTTCGTTTTATTAAAGAGATATCATGAACTAAAAAGGAACTTTTTTAAGTATTTTTAACGTGTTTAATGAAATACTTTGTATGAAATTATGACATATTTTTTTATTGAATTAATTAAAATATTGAAAACACAACTTTTTATTTTTTGTGAAATCCTGACGTGATAAACAAAAATGGAAGTCATTTCCGGAATCTGCATCAAAAATTGAGTCAGAAAAAAATTGTTCATAAGAATTCATCACACAAAAAGTTTAACACTAGTACGGCGGGAAAATCTTAGCTACTGGAACGGCGGGAAGGTGTCATTTTGACCCCTCGATGAAAATACTGAAATAACAACGCTAAAACAATTTTAAATGCCATACATTGGCAAAAATATGTAATTTCCGTGTATTTCATAATTTATATTTAATATTACTCGATAATTTATTGAATTTTAGAAGTACTGTTTATGTAACGCCTACATGACGATTAATTGGATCATACTACAACTACTCAAAAAACTCATTAATTTGATATAAAAATCGATTTAAAATTAATGTTTTGACAAATTAAAACTAATGTTAACTAAAATAAAACACAATTTATAAAATAATATATATATATATATATATATATATATATATATATATATATATATTTATCTAACTTATTCGCCGAATGATTCACTCTCTAAATCCATAAATGAGAAATTTGTTCTGTTGTTTCCGTTATTTCATTATAAATGTAGCTGAATGGTTAATATGTTAAGCATTCTGTTTCAATTTTATTTAATGCTTATAATACTCCAAATTGTGCACACGTATTAGGAATTAATTCAGTTGTAACAAAAAAATAGCAATTTTTCCAGTAAATTTTCTGCACACAACTTTGAAACATGGTGCGCAAAATTCTTGAGATTTGTTTCCATTGCATGTCTGTACTTGACATTTTTCTCTTCATATCTATTTTATTTTTGTGTTTTTTTTTTTTTTTTTTTTTTTTTTTTTCTGATGACTCAGAAAAGATCTTTGGGAGTTTTGAAACCATAAGATCCATTCTGAAGACATCCCCTAAATTTAATAAAAAATCTCTTCTACTGATAGGCTTGCCTGTTACACTTTTATAAATTATCCAGGTGTTTAAAGCTGCATGATCCAAAATATTGAAAAAAGATATGTACAGGCTATTGTCTAGATGCCGATTTCACGGAGTATTTTCGGCACATCTGATCATGGATATTCACACCATATTTCGTTGCGTTGTAATATTTTATTGAATATGGCAACTTCTTGAGACCGTCTTCAGTTTTTATAGTAGAATGTAATGAGCTCAGTAGAAAAGCACTTTTTTTTTCTTTTGGCTTGATAAGTGGTAAGTATCATATTATCACATTCCACTATCTTCGATGAATAAAGATTACTGCGTATATTTTTCAATGATATAGGAATTTCTCCTCTGTTCTTTTTCATTGAGCAACCAAAGTTCTAGTTTTAGCTTTTAACATTTCTGCTAATTTGATGCAAGTAAAATAGCTATCTGTCGTAATATTCTTCCCTTCGTTTAGGTGGGGATCTGTTAATTTCATGACAACATTTTCCGATAAACGTAATTAAGGATTGGCTGTTTCATCTTATTCTAGATAAATAAATTCATACAAGAGGTATTTAGTATCAACGTCAACAGATCACCAAAATTTTATTCCAAATTTATCCGATTTATTTGGCATATATTGCGTAAATTGATATCTATCCTGAGATGGGAACAATTGTTCATCAACTGTAATATTTTGTACTGGTCGGTAGTATGTTTGCAATTTTCAATAAATTTATTCCACATTCCAGATGCAAGAGCAAATTTATCAGTCTGTAGTCTGCTAGATCTCGTTGTCTTTTCATCAAACCTAAAAAATCTTTTTCTTTCTATGAATCTATCTCTTGAGATAATTTGTTTGCAAAGACGACAATGAATAAAAATCTAAACCCTTTTTTTATTGCTCCTCGAACATATAGTATAGCAACAAAAGCAGCTTCGAGTACAAAGAGTATTTTACTAAAAGGGTCAAAATGACCCCTGTCTGCCGTTCTAGGAATACAAGTCAATATTTCAAAAATTAACAAATCTAGAAAGCTGAATTTGTTTTAGAAATATATGTTATCTATTTAGGAAAAGTCAAAAAATTTCAAATGATTTCGCCCAAGCAAACAAACGTAATCAACGGAAAAAAGTACTCGGGTGTCAAAATGACCCCTCCCGCCGTTCTAGTGTTAAAAATGCAAATTGGTGTAATCACATACATATCAATCACATTCTGAATCGACATGAAATAAATACATTTAATCGTAAATTACAACATCATAAGTTAACAAAACTTCCTTAATCCAACAACTTAAAGCTTTTCATATTGGAATGAGGAGATAGATTTGATTCTAGGTATAGGAATGATAAGAAAAATATTCATCCTATGAGTTAAAATAATATATTTTTTTTCGAAATACATATCAACTGCATTAATGAACTGCATTCTATACAAGAATTCAACCAAGAAATTGCTATCTTAAATAAATAATGTGTTACTACTGACTTTCTTTTTTTTTTTTTAATCTTGAAAACCTCATTTTAATTTTAAGGAGAACATTTCCTTTTGTGCTTTAAATCTAATATTTCTCTTATTATTTTTATATCCAGAAATAGAAATTCTTGAGACAAATATATAATTAAGTTATTCAAGAAGTCTTTTTAAAGATAAATTTTAATTTTCTTCAAAGCAAATCCATTCCGATTTCATTTAAAGATATTTTTCATTATTTACACAAGAATTAAAAACAAGAGATATTTGCAAGTAAATGTATTTGATAACTTTTATAAATAAAGCGTAAGAATGTTTGAAGCTGACATTCATGGTAATTAGAAATAAGTGTTAATACCTTTAAATTTAAGACACTTGTTTCACAAATCCGTCGATGACAAGAGGCTTCAAAAGCAGTGTCATTTTATTAGAAATTTCAAATTCGTTTATTCATATAGTAATGAATCCCCTCCTTAAAATTAAATTAATTGAAATTAAATGTTTATTTTGAAAATTTCATTTGCATAAATCATATGTTTCAAATATTGTCTGTGTTTTAAATTATTTTCATTTCTTTAATCAATAAATGAAACACATTTTTGACAGAGTAATGTAATTAAAATCTACACTTTATAAACAATGGCGAACATTGCAATTGATCTGTCAATTTTTATTTTGATTATTTTTACAATAACTTATTTTCATTGTAGCTATAATAAATAATAGAAATACAGAATAAATGAAGAAGAATCGCGGACATGTATACATTTCTTACTAATAACACTTCTTAATAATAATATAATAAATAAATTTCGCTTATTACAGAATGCATATCAACAGTTTTAATAAGCAGAGTGCTAAACATGAATTTGTACCGGAAATGATTTTAAATATATATATATATATATACTACGCCCTTTTGCTTTTCTAAAATGTTTACAATGTCATTTTTATTTTAATCAGAAATTTTTAATCTTTCAATTATCAGTATTATATTTAAAAATGACAATTCATACAGAAAATGCCGAATTAAGTTATTCAAGAAGCTCATTTAAATCTGAATTTTTCATTTTCTTAAAATCAAATCCCATCTGGTTTCGATATTTACAGAAGAGATAAAGACAAAACATATTTGCATGTAAATGCATTTGCTAACTGTTACAAATGAAGCGAAACACTGTTTGAAATTGACGTTCCTGGTAATTAGATATATGCTAATACCTTAAAATCAAAATATCTTCCTTCACAGCCTTGTCGATGATCAGGGACTTCAAATTCTGTGTCATTTTATAAGAAATTTGCAACGTAATAAATACCCCCTTTAAAATGAACTTAATTAAAAACCAATGTGTATTTTCATGCGCGCGAAAACTCCATTTGCATATAACGGATGTTTTAAGCTTTATTTTATGTGTATTAAAATAGTTTAATTTATTACTTCAATATTTGAAGCATGTTTCTGTCAGGAAAATAAGATTAAAAACAAAACTTTAAAAGCAATGTTACTTTTGAACGGTCAAATATATTTTCATTTTATTTATTTTTTCAGTGTTTTTACGCCACAGATTGCGATGAATTATATATTTTGGCAGCCATTATCAAAGCGGTTGTCAGAATTTCTTGACTTCGTTGACAAATCCCAGTCGCTTCATTATTTGTTAATTATATACAAAAATTTCCATTTTATACATTTTTAATTTAAAAAAAATACAATTTTAGCTATTTTAAATATTGAACGCCATACTGAAATCACTAAACATGTCTGCAGGGTCCAGGCCCTTTTTCATTAATTCAATTTTATAAATTATTAATAATCACTTTTCAAAGCAATTAATTGTCTTGAATGAAAATATTGATGGCACACGTACACACTGACTCCATTAAAACTAACTAGCCTCGCGTTTCTTATGTGTGATTGAAAATAATCAGATACAAATACAGTGCAATAATGTTTAAATAACAATTTGAATAGTCATGTAATATATATATTTAATAGTCAAACACAACATCATATGTTAAATAAACTTCCTAAACTTAACAACTTAAAACTTTTCATATTGGAATTAGAAGATAGATTGATTCTAGGGGTAAAAATGATAAGAGAAATATTCATTCAAATAAACAGCATTCTATACAAGAATATATTGATGGCACACGTGTTCTTGTGTTATGACGCCACGTGAAAAATATCTGGCACGCATATATTTGTGTCATGGCAGACTATTCCTTAAGCATAATTCCAGTAAATAATACAAGTAAGAGATGAGATGAATTATGACCATGTATACATTTCTTAGAAAGGAATACATATGAAATAACAAATGTGATAGCAGATGTTATATCTAATATCTATTATACAAAATATAGATATAAATCTTGCAAACAATGAATCTGAATGGCACAACGCTTGTATTATGTTCCTATAGTTTAAAGATAAACACAAGTAGTATAATACAAACATTTCTCAGTGTTTCCCATTCCAAGATTTAATTTCTGTTAAGAAATGGTTAAAAAAGAGAAATTTATGTTTATGTTGCACTTTTAAAATTAATTTTATGCTATAATGTAAAATACATAACTAACAGCTCAATGAGCAGAGTTCAAAATTATAAGATTGAAATTCAGTTAAAAAGGTGTAAAAGTAGTAGTTTATATTGATTGAGACAATTTAAAATAATTATTTATTACTCTATGAGAGACTCGGTTTTACACGTTATTTTCGTATTTTCAAATACAAAATGAATAAACCGCATAAAATAGGAGTCTTCGAACCCATGTCCCCCAGGTCTCTTGTGTCCCGCCAAATGTATTTTAGTGGCGCCATTTATTCATCATAACATTCCGAATATTCAAAAACAAAGATTTTTCTCAGATAAAAAGAGTATTGTGAAACACTTTCCTTTAGTTAAATATGTGACTAAGAAATAGGGGCGAGAGCTATTGTCACATCTCCCGTGAACTGAAATGAAAGGACTTGCTCGAATCAGGAAAAGGAATAATATTTTTTCCATCGGCTGTTATGAATTTGTGTGTATTTTTGATGCGTTGTGTTTGTCATTGTGATTGTTTGAATAAAGTGATGTAAATGTATTAAATTAGTACAGTTTTATAAGTAGAATAATGCTCGGCCATCCCGGCGAACCTAGATTCAGTTCAACATAACAGAAAGTGTAAGCGATTACCTTTATTAAGTATTAAGTAAAAATAATTTTACATTATTGGAATACTTTGAGTTGACATTATGGCGCCCGTTAACAGGGACGTCGGTTTATAAAAGGCCGTGATTATATATTTTGATCTATCGATCTATTATTGGTGGTATATTATGATGGAAAATTTAACGAAGATCAGAACTCCGTTGCGACCAGTTTTACGAAAGCTGCAAATAGGCTTGACGAAGCTTTAAAAGCTAATCCTGTTGATTTCGAAGAAATAGAAATTTCTTTTACGCTTTTAAGCGATAAATATCAGAATCTGCAAGCTGCAGATAATGAGATATTAGATTTACTTTCGAAAGATGATAAAATAAATCAAAGTGTTTATGATAAAGAATATGATAATATAACTTCGTATACGGATAAGTACATCACTTTAAAAAAAAGACTGAACGAATGCAGAATTCATTGAGTAATTCACATACTGAAGCGGTACATAACAAAACTGTGAGGTTATCAAAATTGGAATTAGAAAAATTTGATGGATCGATAAAAAATTGGTTGAAGTTCTGGTCTATTTTTAAAAAGATACATGAAGACCCAGAATTATCGGATGAGGATAAATTTGTTTATCTGTTCAAAGTACGACAGAAAAATCTAGAGCGCGTGATCTTGTAGAGAGTTTTCCGCCAACAGCAGAAAATTACCCTTTAGTGATTGATTGTCTTAAATCTCGTTTTGGTAAAGACGAACTTTTAATTGAAGTATACGTACGAGAGTTGTTAAATTTGGTATTAAATCATAATAAGAGTAATATAGTAAAATTATATGATAAGATGGAATCGTATTTAAGATCTTTTGTCACATTAGGTGTCACTTCAGATAAATACGCCGCAATGTTATACCCTCTTGTTGAGAGTCGTTTGCCAGAAGAAATTTTAAAAATATGGGAACGGCATATTAGTTGTCTTTTGGTAAAAGATAAATAAAAGCGAGAAATTAATAAATTAAGTTGTTTGATGGAGTTTTTGAAGTCGGAGGTTGAAGGGGAACAAAGATTGGCAATCGCCAGATATACTTTTGATGGTGGGAGAGATTCACATAAGAAAGCGAATAAGCAGTATTCTACGGAAAATAAAAGTGAATTTTCAACGGCTGTAGGGCTTTTAAACACAGATTTAATTCATGAAAAGAAATGTATTTTTTGTGGGAAAAAACGTATTTCTCAAGATTGCTATAAAGCTAAGAAAATGAGTATTCTGGAGAAGCGTGAATGTGCAAAAAGGGCTGGTTGTTGTTTTTTATGCATTAAAAGGGGCCACGTTAGTAAAAATTGTCGTAGTAAAATAAAATGTTTTATCTGTGATAAATTTCACTGCACAATCATGTGTTCGAATTCGTCACTTGAATCAAAAGTAGAAACTCCTAAGCCTGTCGAAAATTCTAATTGTGTACAATCGAAAGATAAAACACAGACTAGTCAATCTAGTTCATCTGGGGTATTGTTACAGACACTCCAGGTCTATGTAAGGAATCATAATGGAAGACGTATCATGAGAGCTTTGATAGATACAGGTAGTCAGCGATCGTATATAACTTCCAAAGCTGTTAGATTGTTAAAGTATGAAAGTTTAGGAGAAATTCCAGTAGTTCATAGTTTATTTGGCGGTCTTGAATCCCCCCAACAGAAACATCGTCGTTTTAAGGTTTATTTAACTAGCTTAGATGAAAAATATAATTGTAATTTCGAAGTTCTAGAACAAGATAATATATGCGGTGAAATATCCAAGACGCCCGAAGGACCGTGGATGAAAGATCTCAGTAAAAGAGGAATTAAATTGACTGATTGTGATAATCACATGTCACAGCCATACGAGTCAGAAATTACCTATTAATAGGAGCAGATGTGGCAGGAAAATTATTAAATGGAAAGATTCAATATTTACCAGGTGGACCTGTTGCAGTTGGTACACATTTGGGATGGACATTAATGGGTAAAATTACCCAAGTTCCACAAGTAGCTGAATCTTATCTTTCGATCATATCTGTACTCACTGGTGACATTAATCTTCCAGATATGTGGAGTTCAGACTATTCAAAGGCTGAGAAAGATTGTCCAGACAAGTGAATGTATAGAACCAGATGCAGTCGAGTAATGAGACCTGTTAAAAGATAGACCTATGACTTTGGTTACTTTTCTGATATATGTGACCTTGGTTGCATCCTTTTCTAAGAATGCAAAGTGGGAGGATGTCACATCTCCCGTGAACTGAAATGAAAGGACTTGCGCGAGTCAGGAAAAGGAATAATGTTTTTTCCATCTGCTGTTATGAATTTGTGTATATTTTTTATGTGTTGTTTGTCATTGTAATTGTTTGAATAAAGTGATATAAATGTATTAAATTAGTGCAGTTTTATAAGTAGAATAATGATCGGCCATCTCGGCGAACCTAGATTCAGTTCAACACAACAGAAAGGGTAAGCGATTACCTTTATTAAGTATTAAGTAAAAATAACTTTTACATTATTGGAATACTTTGAGTTGACAGCTATCATAGACCGGTAGGCGGTTGCACAGACAATCACCTCATCGAATTAGAATATGAAATTCCAGGATTAGACAGAACTCGATTAACATATTATAATTCAACTGGTCTGCCAAGTTATATCTTGATGGAAACCACCTTCAGATCCTAATTTAGATGTTGACTCGTAGGTTTATAATTGTGTTTTCCTGTACATAAATGTATGAAAACATGGCGCACTGGGAGCAGGAATACACAATGGTAAACCCACGAGTCAGCCGCTAAAATCGGTTTTTCCGATGTTTTCCATCAAGATATGACTTGGCAGACCGATTGCATTTTAATATGCGTATCGAGTTTTAACTAATTCTAGAATTTCAGCTTCCAACTCGATGAGTTGATTGTTTTTGCTGCAGCTTCCCGGTCTATTAGATTCAAATATTATTCTTTCTTATCAAGACAAATGACGGCTATGTTAATTTTGACATAAAAACTGCAGCTGTGTGAGACAGTCACACAATTAAACACAGTTTAGGTAGTATATTTCTCTCTCTAGATCTGAACAGAGGTGAAAAGTGAATGCAGTTTTCAGGGGCTTAGGTGCCGCCCTTAGCTTTACGCTCAGTCTATAGGCGAAGAATCTTGCTAACAGATAGGACAATTAGAAAATAATTTAACTGCAGTTATGAAACTACTTAGAAGAAATTAATGATTATAAGTTACGTTGAAGTTGGTTTAAAAATTTAAATAGTAATGAAAAAAATAAAAAGTTATTTTTCAAAAGTAAGAAGAATTACAAGTTGAAAAAAAAATATGTACAGTAATAGTTTAATACTGTGCATAGGGAGAATATAATTTAGTTACAAAGTAACAGGCTTTTTAAAGTATTTTATATAATGAAAAAGAAAAAAAAAACTGTGACAATTTCTGATAAAATCAAATTCATTCATCTTCCATAATCATGGAGTACTTAGTGCGCTTTCTGTGCTGTTTTTCGAAGGTGTCCTAGTCGTGTAGTTCGGAATAATTTCATTTCATCTATTATAAATATTTTCATATAATGCATTAGGTAAATCAATTATTATTTTCACAAAAGTAATGGTTTTGAGGTGTGAATGGTTGAATTTCTTAAATAACGGAAAGCGTTTGTTATGCCGAAGGTTTAGATTTTTAATGGTACTATTACTGTATGTTAAATAGTAATATTTAAGTAGTAGCGTCCCCCAGATCGAAAAAAAATGATAGCGAAAATGCAGGAGCAATAAAGAAGAAGTTTATCATATCTTTCATAGAAAGGGTTGTTTAAGGGGTTTCAGGAGTCTTACATTTTCACTGAAGGTGCATGTAACATTTAATTTTGTCTGCTCTATAATGTATAAATGCTATAGAACATGACATTATATAATATATAATTCTATAGAAGATATAATTGTATAAAAGTTTTACTAATGACAGTTTCTGCGAAGCAACTTTGAATATTTCTACAACTGTTATTTTACTTTCATTTAATGTTTAATTTTGAAATAAAAATTTAAAGTGTTTTTTGGATTGCACCTATTGCGCGCAAAACTGTAGAAACCCTATTGCTTCTAGAACCAAAAACAAAAGTGATGATCATGTAAAAATAATGCACCTTAACATTTTTATTCCACAGAAAATTTCGGTCAAAGTTGACCCCAGGTACTTAGCAAATTTAAACAAGGGGTAAGTAATGTTATTAATAGTACTTTTATTAGGATAAGTAACTTTTTAGTAGATAAAGACAGCGGAAGTTTTGTTTTATTAATTCTGACACTCCTCGTGTTGCAGCAGTTTACAAATTTCCCAATGTGAGACTATAGGTAACTGTACAGTTTATATGGGTGTTGTGCGGATTCGTAAATAGATGTCCCGGCTGCATAAAGTGCAAGATAAGTATGTAATAAACGTGGGATGTCATTAAAATCATATTAAAGACGCGAGGACAAAGGGAACTGCCCTGGAAAATTCCACTTTTGATTAAAATATAGATTAAAGAATATTGTTTATTTGGATGCGAAAATAGGAGTATAATAAAGTCTATCTGGGAAGTTAGGTCAAATTAGTTCTTATAGGAGGTCCTCACACAAGACCTATACGAATTGCATAATAGAAGTGTAGATAAGAGGAAACAAATTTGTGAAAAGATATATTCCACAAAATTTACTCCAAACGAATCTGGCGGTCATACCTGCAGTCAACAGAATGCTAAAATCGAAACTGCATTAAGGGGTCTGAGTACTCTTAAAATTGGAAAAAAAAAGCCCATTTTCAACGTTTAATATCTTAAAATGTATATGATTTAAAAACATAATTTTTATTACTATGAAAGATATAAGTATGTTCTTTTATGTATTTGAAAAATTGCAAGATTCAGAATTATTATTTACAGGGGGCTCCAAACTTTCAGACATTTGTCGAGAAGAAAATTGTTATAACAGTTTATACGCTGGATTACAAAATACATTTTGCAACTAGAATGATATTTTTTGTGCCTAATTATACTTCAGATTGTAATAATTATCCTGAATCTAAATAAATGTATATTTAAAGCACTTTTATAGTTTTAATACAAAGTTCTATTTAGTTAATGCAAAATTTTGAAATTTCAACAGTATAATCTCCTAAACAAATATATATATTTTTTAACATTAAACGCAAAATTTTAGGTTCAGATTACATAGACTAACATGAAACACATGTCTAAAAATTGCATGAAAAATATATTCACAAGTTTTTTGAGATATCCTGCGCGTTATGCCCAAAAAGGTCAAAGAGAAAAATGACTCGAAAGTTTCGGAAACGCAGCTTCAGCTATTCAGAGGGTACAATTCTAAAAGCTATAACATATGTTTTAATGGTAATTTCAAGGAATTAATTATATCAAAATGTTTAGAAATGATAGACGTTTAATATCTTTAAAAAAATCGAGAATTTTGAAGCTTTAAGAGTCCTGAGACCCCAAATGAAAATGTTCAAAAGGAAATTTGCATGATCATTCACTTCCTTGCAGTATATTGTGAGATATGAAGAAAATTAAGGAAATAGACATAAAAAATCAGACTAGACTCATGACTAGAACAACAATCAATGAAATATGATTTCATTAAACTCTACAATTTATTGCAAACATATGATTTTCATTTAAGAAAAAAAGCCTTTATAAAATAATACCATAACTTTTTTTCTGAAATTGAGGCTGTTTATGTAAATTTTGGGCATATCATCAGAGGAAACAAGAACAACATAACTAAACTACACATTATTGTTTCTGGATAGTTTGGACTTTTGTTTGTTAATATATCAATCATATTCTGAAATGTGAATATGAGGGTATTATTGTTTTTCAGCTATTAATTAAATTTATAGGTAATATTGTGGAAAATAAATCCACTTTTTACCAATGTCGACTGTAAAACACGAAAAAACGCATACGAATGAATATTCATGATAGTTTTAATTCCAAAATCATACAATCGCAGAACAGAGAAGAAGAAATGGAGACCATCAGAGAAATTTTAGAACGAAGGCATGGGACAATATTTCTTTAAAAAAAAATCGTTCTTTTTAAAAGTCATAAATGTCTGGATCTAATAGTTTTACTGGATGAAATGCAGATAAAGGACATTCAATATTTTCATGAAAAAGAAAATTTTTGTCATAAATGCAGTGAGGAAATCCTTAATGAGGAATATATCATCTATAATATGTCGAGCAAAATCGATAAAATTATAGAAAACAGTGTAACAAGTCTATTGTATAATTGCAAAAGTGGAAAACAAGAATGGGAATTACATCCCTTAAACAAGAAGAGACAACTCTCCAAACTTACCATTTACACCATTTAGGCCCTCTCAAAACAACTAACTAAAATTATAAACATATTTTACGTTTTATGGAAGCATTTACTGTATTTAAGTGCCTTTATCCCTGTAAAGTTTCTTCTGCTTCCGATGTAAGATCAATGTTGGGGAAACAAATCTATACTAATATTATAAAGAGGTAAAAATTGTATATTGGCAGGAGGTAAGCACTGGAACTACCTAACTGATTCCAAAAGTAATGGTATCAAAATGACGGTGCTAGTCAAACTTACAACATGGGTTATATCTTATGTCCTTGCCATTGGCCAAAAGGGGGTGCAAGAGCAAAAAACGATCTAAAAATGCGATTTTTGTGCTACTGAAGGTCATAGAAGCATGAAGTTTGGAATGGTAGTTACTTATAAGATACTAATGATCTCTAAGGACATTGCTTTAAAAAATTGAAATTAAAAAGTGGTGAAAACGTTCTAAATGGCAATGTTTACGCAATTTCAGGAAGTACCAAACCTATTTCAAAACTAATGATGTCAAAATGATGGTGAGAACACTTGCTCCAGCATAGGCTACATTTTATGTTGGTGCCACTACACCAAAATGGTGAGAAGGAGCAAAAAACTTTCGAAATTGCGATTTTTGTGCTACTGAATGGTCCAGAAGCATGACATTTGGCATGGTAGTTACTTATTTGATATAAATGGTCTCAAAGAACATTTCTTAAAAAATTCGAAATTTAAAAGGGATGAAAATGCATAAAAAGCGTTCTAAAAAACGTTCTAAATGGCGATTTTTAAGCAATCTCAAGAAGTACCAAACCGATTTAAAACATAATCGTGTGAAAACGGGGTGACAGCCCTCGCTCCAACATAGGCTGTACTTCATGTCGGTGCCACTACCCCAAAGGGGTTAAGAAGCAAAAAGCGATCTAAATTGCGTTTTTTGTAATACTGCAGGGGCTAGCAACTTGAAACTAGGCATGGTAGTTATTTATAAGATATAAATGATCTCTAAGGATATTTCCTAAATAATTCAAAATTTAAAAGGGGTGCAAATGAGCGAAAAGAGTTCTAAAGAACGTTCTAAATGGCGATATCTACACAATCTCAGAAAGTACCCAAGCTATTTCAAAACTAATGGTTGGAAATTGATGATGACAGCCCTTGCTCAAACATAGGCTCTATTTCATGTCTGTGTCACCATCTAGAGGTTGCAGAAGCAAAAAAGTTCTAAATTGCCATTTTTGCGTTATTGACGGGCTATAATACTGAAATTAGGATGGGCAGTTATTTTTAAGCTACAAATGTTCTCTAAGAACATGTCCTAAAAAATCTAAATTTAAAAGTGGTGAAAATGAGCGAAAAAAAAACTAAAAAACATTGTAAATTGCGATTTCTACGCTATCTCAGGAAGTACCGAACCGATTTAAAAAATAATCTTGTGAAAACGATGGTGACAGCCCTCGGTCCAACATAGGCTGCATTTCATGTCGGTACAACTATCCCAAAGGTGGTGAAGGAGCAAAAAAAGATCTAAATTGCATTTTTTATAATACTGCAGGGGCTAGCAACTTGAAACTAGGCATGGTAGTTACTTATAAGTTACAAATGATATCTAAGAACATTTCTAATTAATTCTAAATTTAAAAGGAGTGAAAATGGACGAAAAATTTCTAAAAAACATTCTAAATTGCGATTTCTACAAAATCTGAGAAAGTACCCAGCCAATTTCAAAAGTAATGGTTGGAAATTGATGATAACAGCCCTTTCTCCAATATAAGATCTATTTCCTGTCGGAGCCACTCCACCTTGCGGTTGCATTTTAAAAAACGTTCTAGATTGTGATTTTTGTGATACTGAAGGGCCTAGCAACTTGGAATTTGGCATGGTAATTACTTATGAGATGTAAATATCCTCTGAGAAGAATTCTTTAAAAATTTCAAATTTAAAAAGGTTGAAAATGAACGAAAAGCGTTCTAAAAACTTTCTAAATAGCGATTTCTACGCAATCTCAGGAAATATAAACCGATTACAGAAGTAATGGTATCAAATTGATGGTGACAGTCCCCGCTCCAACATAGCCTATATTTTACATTGTTGTCACTACCACCTCGGGGTTACAGGAGCAAAGAATGTTCTAAATTGCGTTTTTGTGTTACGGAGGGGTTCTAACATTTTAAATTTGGAATGGTAATTACTTCAAAGATGTAGATGCTTTATAAGAATTGTTGAAAGAAAAATCCAGATTTAAAAAGATGAAGTGAGGGAAAACCGGTCTATAAGTGTTCTAAATTACGATTTTTATGCAATCGTATGAAATACGAAACCGATTTCAACCATAATGGTTGCAAATTGATGGTGATAAAACCTACTCAAACATAAGCTGCATTTTATGTCGAGGGTTGCAGAGCAAAAAACTTTCTAAATTGCGATTTCTGCTGTACTGAAGACGCTAGAAACTTTAAATATAGCACGGTAGTTACTTGTAAAATAAAAATGTCCTCTAAGAACAGTCGAAAATAAATTCGAAATTAAAAAGGGGCGAAGCAAAGGGAAGGAGAGAAAAGCATTCTAAAAGAGTCCTGAATTACGATTTCTATGGAATCTCAGGAAGTAATAAACCAAATACGGAAGTTATTGGTTGCGAATCAAGAGTGACAGTCCCTAATCCTATACTCGCTATATTTTATGTTGGTTTCACTACCACCTTGTTGGCAGGAACAACAAGAGAGCCTTTAAAAACATCTAAATTCCGTTTTCTATAGAATATTAGGAAATATCAACCGATTTCAAGGTTAATGTTGGCAAATTATTGGTGACAGTCTCTGTTTCAACATTTTTCGAGACATTCTATTTGAACTCTGTTTTGGTATTTTATGTATATGCCACTAACTCCATAGAGGTAGTAGACAGTTGGACAAGAAGCTTGGAATTTGACATGATGGTTAATTTTAAGATGTAAATGTGTTAAGATGGTTTCTAAAAAATTAAAACTTCAAATGAATATTGAAATGAGCGTATGAAATGATCATAAAAGTCTCAAAATACTTTCTAAATTATTATTTAATTGGGATTAGTTTCAGTTCTTCTTATTAATTAAAATCTCATTTCTGTCTATTGCATTTTTATAATGAAGTTTAGACAAGCTGTGGCTTAACCCTTTCAGTGGCAAAACAATTCCGATACTAAAGTGTAGAAATTAAGGAATGACACCGGAATTTGAAAACAAATTTATTTGTAAAAAAGTAAAACCTATATTTCTCACATATAATAAACCGATTTTTTTTTACCAAAATTCTGGTGCCAATGTGGAATTTGGTAATTAAAATTAAGTGGTTTCATAAACATACCACCGCCCCTGAAGGGATTAATTTGTAATTTTTGAATTATTTCAAAAAGTGTTCTTCTAATAAAAAATAGTCGTGGAAATATCACTTGGCAGATTTCAACTATTACGCGAGCAAAGCTGCGGGTTTACTAGTAAGTTATATTTTTGGTAAACCTTTTACTATCTTAAGTGATTTCTACTTTTATAATTAAGGAATTTGACGAATATTGTTAAGATGAAAATATTAAACACGTAACACATACATTTGGCGTAATTTTGCAGTAATTTCTGTAATCTCTAAAATGTCAAAAGTTGAACTGCACAAATTGCTCAAACGTGTGTCTAAATTTCACCAAATCATTAAATTAATCTTACAGAAGAAGCGTCAATGAAACACCGTTCGAATAATTATTTGATACGAAAATGAAATCTATAGCGGAATTACAAATTATTGGCAATTTAACATTTGCATGTTCTTCGTGTGTATTGTGACAGTTTTCGACGCCAATGACTCTGAAGAGAAATTCTTGTGAAATGACACTACTCCGATTGTGAGGACGGGTCTGTGTGTAGTTCAGATTTTTTTTCTTCAAAGAAGAGTTAATGTTTATCGATTTTGATTCTTTTTCAGGTTTCTGACGTTATTTTCCTCCATATATCTCAGACATCTCTAAATGTCAGGGCGGCATCATGTGGAGTCTTGACACTGTGCACTTAATGATGAAGCAAGCGTGATCTCGGTTAACGAGATCTATTTTCAAGTTAATACGGCAACGAGCAAAAACAGAATGGAATAGGAGTTGCGATCAAGCTTGTTAAAATGATGGAATCATTTTCGATGTTTTCAAATGACTAATTTAACGACCTATAAGACAGGGATATATTATTTGACGTTATATAGCGAACCTTGTCTATATATTACTAAAAAGGCGGTGATAATAAGTGTTATCAATTAGTATCCTATGGTTTGTAAATAATTTACAATAATGCCATATTCAATTATATAGTTTTACTTCATATATATATATATTTACAGACATTAAAACAATGTTTTCACACATAAAAATCGTGTAGATGTTATTTAGATGTACTTAACCTTCTTGAGAACTGAAGAAGTCAGTCTTAAAAAACAGCCATACAAATTAGTAGAAATGTAAAGGAAAAATATTTTTACCCATCACTCTAAGGGATCTTTAGGCGTATTGAGAGATCCACTCAATGCAAACTAGTCTCACACTATTTAAGCGATTAATTCAAATTAAATTGAGGACCCCGGAATCCAAGGGAAACAAGTGACAAATTTAGATTGGAATTAAATTGGGTTCAAAGTTTAAATATCAAGCGTACCGTAATTTCCGGTGTATAATCCGCAGACCAAACAATTCTGTTTGAACCCAGAAATTTTACTGAGTAATAGAAGACAAATATTTACCGCGATTTATAAAGTTACATTTTTTTTTTTTTAATTTTGTGTCGAAACATGATTGTTTGATCCGCGGATTATACGCCGGAAATTATGGTAATTGACTGCATTAAAATATAAAACTGTTGCTTATTTCACAGCGGTCCTTTAACTCTTAATTTAATAACTGTTAAAGAAAAGTGGAGTAGAATATTTTTTATCATTAAAGTACAGGTTAAAGTGTTAAATAGTTAAGAAGTTTAACGAGCTTAAGTAGTTTAAAGAGCTTAAAAATTTGACCTCTAGAATGCAGTACATGTTTGAAAATTACTTATATCTCTTTCCTTCTAATCAAATAGCTGTATTTCCAGAAAGCCTGTGACCTTAGCTCAGTTTTTTTCAATTTGTCACTTATACCCCTTGGCTTCTTCGGTCTTCAATTAGTCTTTTTTTAACAATTTGACGTTTATTACTTTTATATTGCTACTGGGTATTACTACTGTTATCTAGGCTTT
Organism: Maratus speciosus; assembly: GCA_963932465.1. Taxonomy (NCBI): domain Eukaryota; kingdom Metazoa; phylum Arthropoda; class Arachnida; order Araneae; family Salticidae; genus Maratus; species Maratus speciosus. Next base: position 353,931,906 of record OZ010788.1, on the reverse strand, counting down.
AACCGCTGATGGTTCATAGAGTATGCCGCCCCTATCATTATGTATGTCCAAACCGTCCGTGTCTTTAAGAGTTAATATCTCGGCTAATTACCGACGATTTTTTCAAAAAACCATTATCAACAAAGCTTTTGTACTTCTGCTACGATAGGTACCTCCAGTGCTCCTCAACACATTTGCTTCCCGCAAATCGAAATTTGTGCGTAACAGAAAAATGAATTTTTTTAAAAAAAAACTATGTGACCTAGGGTAATTGCTATAGTTTTCATACAAAGTTTAAATTAACGTCTATTACCTCAAATATTTTCATAATTTTAATTTCACATATTTTGCATTAGATTTTTGACGATATCCCTGAAAACATAATAACTAAAATTTTAAAAAATGCATTTTTGAGTTCAGTGTTACGATAGCTTTCACACAATACCCCCCATACAATGTACAAAGAGAAGACTTTCCTTTCAAGTAACTTATACTTCCTCTCTACAGATTTCCTAAATATAATTGTGGATATTTAATAATCTGGAAATATGTGAGTATAAAGTCTTTATTACCCCCCCCCCCTTTCCAATTTGAACTTTCCACGTCCCATAGTTTACGAATAAAATGGCTGTGACAGACAGACAGACACACGATGATCTTATAATGGTTTCGTTTTTACTTTTATGTACGGAACTCTAAAACCAACATCAACTATACTTATTTTTTCAAGGTGTTTTTATCCAAAGAATTAAAAGAAAAAGAAAACTGTCCAGTTAAACTGATGGCATTGAGCTCACAGGCTATTCACACTAATTATATATTATACTCTTATTTCCAAAAATAATTCCCTCGAAAAATTACTTATGGGGCGGGATAACCCCCCTCCCGTTTCTTTTCTTTATATTTAACCAATGAATCTCCAAATCTAATCAGGGAAGCGCCTAACCAGAATAAACCGGTATACAAAATTTGAAGCAAGTCGGATAGAAAAACCCATTTATCTAAATTAGGGGGGGATAATATCCCCCTTTCCCCCCTTTAGACTTAAACAATGAACCTTCAAATCTTATCAGGGCATAATCCTTATCAGACTTAACCGCTATACCAAATTTGAAGAAAATCTGATAATTCTGCATGAAAAACTCATTTATCTTATTTAATGGGAGGGGTTAGCCCCCCTTTCTCCCTTTATACTTAACCAGTGATCCCTCAAAACTAATCAGGGAAGCCTCATATCAGAATGAACCTGGAAAAAAATTGAAGCAATTCGAATATTTCTATCAAGAGTTATCACGTTACGTACATACATACGTACCACACACAGAACCGGCGATCACATTAGCTCTCAAGCTTTGATAGCCTGAGAGCTAAAAATCATTGAAGCGGATGTTATCAATTGAAAAATCGAAGTTGTTACAAATTTTAATCAGCAGACGACTCCCATTTCACGAAATTGCATCCATATTTGGAAAGCAGATATTCTCTGTCGAATTGGTACCTCTGACATGTGTCTGTGATAATTTAGTGATAAATTAGTTTGGGATGCTTTCTTTTTATACATTTATTATTATCATTATTATTATTATTATTATTATTATCATTATTTTGCTTTATTTGTATATTTGATGATTATAACGAAAATGTTTTTTTCGCAATTTAAAATTTAGAATATGAATTTTTACCTGATTACTTAAACACTGACTATGTCTTGAGAGTTTGAACATTAAGAAAATTCAAAATTTCTTGAGATTTGATACGTTTAATTTTATGATTTCTTTTACTGCGTTCCTACTCTAAAAACAATATCTAAGTTTGAATATATGTAACATTATCAAATCTTAGTTAAGTCAATAATAATATAAATACAATAAGTTGATTATTTATGGTGTAATTTGGGACAAGAGAAATAAACAAAATATTTTAATTATTTAATAATCAGCAGCAGACGATTCCTATTTCACGAAATTGCATCCATATTCGGAAAGCAGATATTCTCTGTCGAATTGGTACTTCTGACATGTGTCTGTGATAATTTGGTGATAAAATAGTTTGGAATGCTTTCTTTTTATATATTTATTATTATTATTATTATTATTATTATTATTATTATTATTTGGTTTTATTTGTCTGTTTGATGACTATAACTAAACTATTTTTTTTCACAATTTAAAACATGAATATTTACCTGATTACTCAAACACTGACTATGTCTTGAGAGTTTGAACATTAAGAAAATTCAAAATTTCTTGAGTTTTGATACTTTTATTTATTTTTTATTTTTTTACTGCGTTCCTACTCTAAAAACGATATCTAAGTTTGAATATAACATTGTCAAAACTTAGTTAAGTCAAAAATAATATAAATACGATAATTTGATCGTTTATGGTGCAATTTGGAACAAGAGAAATAAACAAAATATTTTAATTATTTAATAATCAGCAGCAGACGACTCCTATTTCACGAAATTGAATACATATTCGGAAAGCAGATATTATTTGTCGAATAAGTACCTCTGACATCTGTCTGTGATAATTTGGTGATAAATTAGTTTGGGATGCTTTCTTTTTATATATTTATTATTATTATTATTATTATTATTATTATTTGGTTTTATTTTTCTGTTTGATGACTATAACTAAAATATTTTTTCACAACTTAAAATTTAGAATATGAATATTTACCTGATCACTCAAACACTGACTGTGTCTTGAAAGTCTGAACATTAAGAAAATTCAAAATTTCTTGAGATTTAATACTTTTAATTTTATGTGTTTTTACTGTTTTCCTATTCAAAAAACGATATTTAAGTTTGAGTATAGCATTATCAAAACATAGTTAAGTCAATAACAATTGGAATACAATAATTTGATCTTTTATGGTGCAATTTGGAACAAGGGAAATAAACGAAACATTTTAATTATTTAATAATCATTTCTGTAGTGTACGTGTTCTAGTACACAAGATAATTTTTTTATAGATTTAATGGAAAGTTAGAAAAAACTTGCATTAAAAATATACATTATAAAAATGCATTAAAAATAATCTAATGATTCACTCAACTGAAATGTTTAACCTTCGAGCGAACGTGTTGGTGAAAATTTTAAACAAATAATTCTTTTCAACACTGTTCTCAGAATTGCAATTAAAATTCAAATTTCTCTACTTCTGTGTATAATTACTTCCCTAACATATCTTTCATTATCACTATTAAAATTCTTGCATTCGCGTAAACACTGCCTAGAAGAAATTCGTTAAAAAAAATAAAGACCAGCATTAAACAAAACGTATTTCATAGTAAAGATCACTTGTAAGTATAGCAAAGATCATAGCATAGTAAAAGCATAGTAAGCATAGTAAAGATCCAGTGTAAGATTTCACAAATCTAGCGGGTGAAAATTCAATTTATGAAAATCACCGATATAAAAGTAATAAAAGTGATCTTACTAGAAATAAAATGGTTATATATTATGAAAAAATACAGTGAAACCTCCCTGTGCGACCTCCTCCATTAAGCGACCACCTCCTTGAACGACCATTTTTTCATGGAACGAATATTTATTCACATACGCTCAATACTAATTTTACCTCCATTCAGAGACCATCCTAGTTGGACTCCCTCCATGAGCGACCAATTTCTTTGAAGAGAATGAAACAAATTCCGTTTTCTCCTGGTCGCTTGAAGAAGGTTTTATTACAAAAATAATTCCGAAAAGCGCGTTATTCATTAAAATTCTAAACTAAGTTTAGATTTTTTTTTTATTCCGGTAACTTTTATGTGTTTAAACCCCTTTGTGTCTTTTATTGAGATGTTAATGTCATGATTTATAATGCTTAAAGGCAGATATATTGCTAGCAGCCACTGCAGCATCCTTAAAAATTCTTCCTATTTCTATTTCCTACATTAATATTATCTTACCATTGTTTTGGAGTTTTTAATAATAATTCTCTTTTAAGTCTAAATCTTTCAATTATATTTATTTTCTTTCTGCAATACTTCATTTTTCTTCAGGTTTTTGGAACTGCTGTTTCTTCACATCAAATCTATAATCAAGATGTAAGAGGCATTCCATAAATCTTAATCGTGCATGTTGTGCCGATAAGCCCCAAGAAAATTTGTGAGTATTATTCGTATATTATCAAATCATTTTTAAGTTATTCACCACCTTGCATTTTCCGTTACAGGCATTGCATGTTTAAGTTGCTTTATTTGAAGATAGAATGCGGCACATTGTGCTATCTACCACCGTGTCTTCAAATGTGTGCTCTATGTCATACGTCTGAACATTGAATTCTACTACGATTGAATTCTACTACGTTAGTGCAAGAGCTGAAAAGATTTAATTTCTGATAATTTCAAATTCTTCTGTTATTTACTGATCAATTTCCATTATGAACTTAAACTTTATAGATCTAGAGTAAGAAGTAGATGACAGCTGTGGATTAATTAAACCCATTATAAAACTTTGATTTTCTTCATTACAGCTCTTTTTTATATGACGAGTATCCGGTTTTTTGAACGATTTTTTAAAATGTCGTTGCTCTTTAGAGGCTTTCAGATATATTTTTTAACACATCCATAGCATCTATTTTTCTCTCAGTTTTAAACACATGGCGCGTGGTTATTCATTTGTGTTCCGGGAATAACAAATGCACCTTTTGTCTTTTGATTTCGGTCCACTTAAATAAAAAAAATTGTTTGGTTGTCCAACCTTTTTCTGGTAGTATTTATTACTTCTGCTCTGTAAATATATTTATATTTAATATTAGAATCTGTCCATCTGTTATTTTACTTCAAAAAAACGTTCTTTAAGAGATATCAGTTTCTTCATCTTTGATTACTACCAATTATAAATGAATGGATCAGCCGCTTAATCTGGTCTAACATAACAGATGAGCAATATTGAAGATTATATTTGTGTAATAAATAATCTATCAGTATATTTTTAGAATTAACGGGGGAGGATTCATGTCTAGTAACATATATTTTTTAAATCTCATATAATTCTCTTTTCGAAATTTACACTTTCGTACCTGATAAAAAATTACTTATATTCAAGAGTTGCAAATAGTGGCAGCTGAAATTGATTTATTCTATATCTATATGCATACATAATTACAAATATATATATATTACAATGTACAATCGTGTACAAAATTTTTGGCAGCTTTTTAAAATTTATCATATGCTATTAAATTTTCAAATAACTTTTATATTGACTTAAAAAAATATTTTTGAAATATAACACTTCTAAATAAGTATTGTAACAGTAAGATACAAAGTATCTACATTGTTGCAAAGATTCCATACTATCATTAAAAAATATTTACAAAATAAGTATGTTTTTAGCCAAAAAAATATTCACAACAATTACAACTACAACTGCAATTACAGCTACAGAATCGCCAATCTAAAAAGGTTGAAAGAAAATTTGGTTTTTGAGCCGATTTTTGATGGTGTTGTTGTGGAGTTAGGCTGCTATCACTGTACATTTTTTTCCTCCAATATGTTAGATGTTATTTGAAACATCTAAAAGTGAAATTACTGCAAGTCGATTTTTGGACTTTTTCCCCGCTAGATTTGCAAAATCTTACACTGTGCGTCGTGTTTAATGTTAATGAATGTTTAATATGCGAAACATTTGTAAAACAAATATTACAATATCGTTGGTAAAAATCTGTTATTTTCATTCTTTCAATTTTCTTAAACATTACTTTTATATTAAAATTTTTATACTTCTATTACACCTCTTAAGATAAGGCTATTAGTCAGGTTCTGTCTTTTTAACGCCTACGCTTTCTGTTGGAAAAAGGTAAATAAAAAGCAATTTTCATTATTTATTCAACTTTTAATTTTCTACGAATTTATAAATTTGTAATTTACTTATTTGCAAAGCGTGAAAATTAACTCTCACTAGTCTTGGTTTTATTGAGGAATCTTTATTTTTCTTGCCAATATATACTTGGCAAAAAACTACGGTTTCATATACCTTTACTAGGGTAAACATAATATCCATTTATATGCCTTTCAAATATTCAATATGTAATTTTTAACGAATCGCCAAACTCATTTAAGATATTTTTTTTTCATTAACTATTGTATCTATTTTTATTATTGGCATAAAAATATGAAATAAAAACATCATTAATAATTGCTACAAAAATTTAAAAATCGGAATTTTTTCTATATTAGATTCTGCGCATGTTTAGACACGACGATTGGAAGGAAAATCATTTTAACAGTGCCATTTATACAAACCATTTATTAAACACGGTACAAACTTCTACATTCAATTTGTGGAACAGTATGGTTCATTACTTTTGTAAAAAGCTGAATGCCAGAAGTAATTCCATGTTTAGCAATAGCATGCAAATTAGCGCACTTTTACCTAAGAGTTTTAATCTGAGGTGCAAAAGCCTTCTCTTCTCAGGAATTTGAAGAAAATATCAAATCACCACGTCTAACGATTAGAGAATTTGGGGGCCGTTTAAGCACTAACTGTTTCCATTTTTACAGTGGTTTTTTTTTTTTTTTTTTTTTTTTTTTTTTTTTTTTTTTTTTTTTTTTTTAATAAGAGTAGCATTCAATTCAATAAGACATTCAGTGCTATTCTCACTATTGCTATATAGTAATGATTATGTACCACACGCTTCCTGGATATTCAGAAAATATTTCCTCATACTTCCTCGACGAGGTACATCATTATTAGGCCATGCAAACTTTACAAATATTGGAAACATTCTTTTACAGCGATCCACACATGCTGCACTAATTTTAACATTCTTTTTTTTATCCATTTAATGTCAGATACATAAAATCTCACTAGTACATTTATAAGGGGAGATGGTTTAGATAAATATAATTGATGTTGGCGGAAAAAAAGACCCGCGCGAGATTACTTCCGGTTTAAAAAGAAACATTCTGAGAGCCCTATCAGTAAATTAACAATGACTACTAGTACTTTTCATGCACCCTTCTAGTAATAATAAACGCTCCTCTGTGAATTCTAATCTAATATTACTTTTCATCGCAATTTGTTAATTTTTTTTTTTTTTTATCAGCGTCATTTAACTGAGTCTGAGTCAAACTTCAGGGACCAGCTTAGCATTAATAGGACTTTTCTTTTTATTGGCCGGTTCTTTAACCATACAACTATTTTTTAGGGTTTCGTTCATCTGACGAAACCCTATTCGTCTGGCTCCTCTGTCTGTATGTCCGTCACAGAGACCGTTCTCAGAAACTATATATGTTAGAGACTTGAAATTTTGCATACTTATAGCTGAACACCTCCCATCAAACGACAAATCCTAAAATTTCGAAAAAATCTTATATTTAACACTCTGGTCTCTAACTTGTGCATTTTAAGCTTTTTTTCCTAACTCAGCCCCTAATTAAGTCCTGCTCATATTTGTTATCAATATTAGATTCAACATAGGACTGAATCATAGGATATAAATGAAGTGGTATATTAATTTTAGCATGAAGTTTAATTAAGTATCAATATTACACATTGATTTAAAGCAAACACAAATGAAAGTTTTTGATATTGGATATTTATAAATGAAATTAGAATCGTTGGTTAAACAATCACTAAAAAGAATACTTTTTATGTCCCAGCAGACAGTATTCAAGCAAAACAAAATCTATTAAAATAAGTATTTTTTTATATTCTAATAAACTATTTCCTGAACTTTTAAACAAAAAAAAAAAAAAAAAAAAAAAGAATGCAAGTTTGCTATGAATGTAAATTTAAAAAAGAAAACGCAATATTTTAAATAATCAATCATGAAATCTAATATATTTTTTGTGTAACCCACAATCACAGTGCACTCAATATTAAACAGTATGTGATAATAGACGCAGCCTAATATAGTATTTTACTTAATTAAAATAAATATCTAAAATAAAAAAAAATACAAGATTTCTATAAATGGATATTTAATATTCAAGCATAAATAATTTATATAAGCGACAAGAAAAATATATACTTTTTCCATTACCGGCTATCATGGTAATCTTTATATACGTCTGTAATACACACTATGTGGACAATAGTCAACCGATTCTGTCGATTTTAGACGTTTTCTGGAATATCTGGAGAAGTAGTTTACAAATGCTTTTGGGGTTCAGCAATAATTTGGAAAAAAATATTTGTGATCGCCCTGAAAATCAATGTAATTAATGTAATTTACAGGTGCAGCAACTGTTGATCATGTGGAATATTTGTGTTCATTGCTGCATCAACAGCACGTGTTTACGTAAATTACGTATGGACATACGTTAAATACTAACCCCACAGTTTTAAATCAGTTAATATAAAATGGCAATTTGTGGAAAATCCTTTATCATTTATGCAATCCCGCGAAATTCGAGTGGCGTGTTTTTGAAAGTTTGCCTATATAATTTTCCGATACATTATGCAAAATAAGAAAAAAAAAATGTTAGCTCTCGGGCATGCATAGTTAAAAATATTTCATGCAAATGCTCATATTTTATGAAATATTTAACATATTTATTTTCTAATTATAATATTTCTTTACAATCCTTTGTCAAAATGTTTTTCAAAAGTATGAAAGTGAAACTATGTCCTTTGTCAAGTTTAGCGAAAGTGGTGTTAAATTTGGTAAAAAAACTCCGCATGCTCTAAGCATAAAAACAGACGAAAAATTCTTGAATTTTTTGAAGAATTTTGAATATTTTCATGAATATAAGTTCTATTCTTAGAGAAATAAACGAAATGTTGTAAAAGATTTGCATAGTTAGGTTCTATAGCTATATATCATATGGAGTATTTTACTTTACATAGTAAACACAAATCTGACTTTCTTTTGTTCAATTTTTGGCTGGTCTTCTAATTACCCTTCTTATGAAATCTTCGCTGAAAAAGTAGAAGTTAAAAAGTTGTTTGCGTTTCTGAATTTCCAAAAGAATTCGTGAAATTTTACACTAGATAACCGCCAAAATGTTTAAAATCTTTAATAGTCCAGTGACTTTTTGCTAATATAGTGTAGATTACAAAGCTAGTGGAATATATGCCTTTAAATGAATTTTTTTAGTATAATAAAATACTCAATATAAAACTATAGAAATCCTTAACTGGCATTTATATTTAACCGTTTGCTAATTATTTTACTTTTTTAAATAATACAAATAAATATGTTTGAGATATCAGATATACTTTTTCTCATAAACTCTCATTCCATTCTAAGTTCATTTTTTGTTTTTTATTATTGAATCTTATACTTATATGGAAATACAAAATTAATGTGCAAATTTGTAATCTTAGTATAAATTACAAAACATGTTGAATATGTTAAGATATCTAGATTCCACAGTTTACATATCTTCACAAATTAAAGATAATTAATAAAAATAAATGACATGGAATGCTGTTCTCATTTTTTACATTTATATTTTCTCTTAACTTCTTACAGTATATGTTTCGTATTTATATATGCTTAGGTATTGAAAAACAAAACCCCACTATTTTTTAATTTTGTGCTTTTTCATATGCAATGCTTTACCCATTTCGAATTTATTAAACAAAAAAAGAATGTCACCAGTGGTTAATTATTATTAATCATTAAAAAACGAATTGTGAATATGCGTAGTTCCATTTTCATATAAGTTATTTTCCAGAACAAAATGCTTCTAACATGCTTCATTCAAGCTTTACTTAATATTATAAACATCAATGTAATGTGTTAAGATTAGAGTTCATAAATGTATGTATTCGCTTAAAAGCAAAAACAATATAGCTGTTTAAATAATTCCGTATAAAAAGGAGACTCATAAAAAATGTACGGTAGTATGCTCTAATTTAAAACCAAATATTTAAAATAATAGATAAAACTTATGTATCTTGATCCTGATTAATAGGTTACATCGGTTAATAAGCAAATAGATATGAATTCATGTCAACTAATAAAGTAAAATATATATTTATATAAAAACATATATTCTGCCAAAAACATAAACTATATTGAAAAAATTCAAGGTACAAATTAAACCTAAAAATATATAACAAAAGGAAGAACCGCAAACATTGTGCCATTAGATTTCGACATATGCATTGTTTTCGTGTTTGCACCAGAAGCATGTGTGGTTTACTGTCAGAATGAATAATTAGACGATCAATAGTAAAAGTACTTTGAGAAAATGTGTTTTCCTTCTTATAAGGAAGATATTTTTAGACGACAAATTGCTGAATGATTTGGTGAAGAAAATAATTTTTAATAGTAAATTTAGCATGAAATTTTATTTCTAAGGAAATGTTTTTATAATGTTTTTCTAAGGATTTTTTAAAATGTGTTTTCCTAAATATCTCCGTGTTGGTTGTGCCATATAATAGACATAATTTAGGCATACTCGTTTTTTATTTTGTTTTCATAATTCGTGTGATACATAAAATTTTCTTGTATAACTTATACACAATTGAATTTTTAAAATGATATGTAAATAAAGTTAAAAAAACATGCTTAAAAATAGCTTTTTAGAGTTAACTATATGTATTCTTTATTTCTTCTATGCACTGTATGTTAACAGGCATACTTCCCTTTAATGAATATTTTTTGTGTTACTAGAATTCGAAATAGCATAAGTTGGTAATAGAAAAATACTGGAAAGAAATAATCTCGAACAGATGGTCTACAAATTTCCATGATGTTTATTGATTCATTTAAAATTAAATTTTAAATACAATACAAAGTCTAACATCCGGGATCCTCGGAACTTTACCGAGTCCGAACTTCAGATTTTTCTAAATTTTGGGTCATCAAAAATACTGCTTTTCCAATAAAAAGAAAAACAAATTTCATTTCTTAAAAAGGGAAAATACGACGTTTATATAGTAAAAATTGCATATAATAGTTATTAAAACAAAATTAAATAACCATTTAAATTAAATGAATTATAACAAAATAGAAAGTAAAACAAAGACCTTTATTTAAGGTAACATACATTTAAGAACAAATTCTAACTTAACTATTGAAAGTTTCAGTTAATGTGCGCTACTTTATTAATTTAGGTTTCTCATTAAGAAGTTTTAATTTTATTCTGTTACATAGACATAAGTTCTGATTCAGTAATAAAGCTTCTTTGCTCTACATGTCTTTTGTTTGTTTGTCTCAACAATTTTGTTTTTCCCTTCTTTCTTGAACCTTGCCGATTGCCGCTACAATGTCCAAATTTTGGGCAATTCCGAACTTTGGGTGTTCGATATTTAGACATTGTACTGTATATACAATACTCACGTAAAGATGTTGCATTTTTATACGAAGTAGAAGCAATCGGAACGCTTTTTTGTATGAAAATCTCAAGAAATACTTTGATTTTTATACTATTTTATTCAAAATGTTATGGTATAACATTCTATGCTACCTATGAATAACATGGAATATCTTTTTTCCAATAAAATAAAAGTTGCTTAACAGAAAAATATTGTCACGAACTGATTTCCTATAATCATATTTAAGAATATATACTACTATATGTTTATAAAATTTGAATCTTTCATGCAGTAAAATACTTATGCAATTGCAATTTCTAGGGTATTTTTAAATACAATTTTACCATTAACTTCACAAGTTATAATTAGTTGTAAAGAATAATACTTGTGTTATAGGAAGATGAAAAGAGAATGCTAATAATCGTAGAACACGGCAAAAAAATTTGGATCAGATATGCAATTTGATACTACACTATTAATGCTAACAATGTCATTTTATGTCATCTAATGCTGAACCGATGCAATTTAAACATATGTAATGATATATGATATATGATATGATATTTTTTTTTCTTTAATAAGGGTACATCAATCACACTGAAGTAAAGAAAATTTATTAATTCGTAAATTAAGCGTTTTGCGAATAATTTGTAAATTAACAAAAAAATTCCGAAAATTTATAATACAGATCTGATTTCAGAAGTAATAATTCCATATTATTTACATATATACTTGCGAATATACATCATGTTAGACTTGTTTAATAATTGTGAATTGACATAATTTTTTCTGTTAATTTAATAAATGTACTATAAATATATCGAAATGTTAAAAATTGGTTATATATTAATGAAAATATTTTGTACGCTATATGTCATACACAGGAAAATCAAATAATATTTGACATGCATAATTTGTTCAATAAATTGTAAAAACAAGGAATCAAATCACACAAAAAATCATAAACTTTTTTTAATAGTAAAGAAGAAACAGTGTTTAAATTTAAACATGTCAGTTAAAGCCAAATTATGGTATTGTTATTGCATTATGATCGGATTATGATTATAAAAATGCAACATTTATAAATTGTTTTTATGCAGTATAGCTTGCAAATATTTCAATTAACATAAAATAAACATACATGGAAATTACTAAATATGATATTCCATATATTTGTTATTCTTATCATGTGTTTGATTTATAACAGATAACGACGCTTTTTATATTACGTATTAAAATTCCCTGATGCTTTTAATTGAATGCATGAAATACATCCTTCACGTGAATGTGGTGGAATTGAGACATACGATGTCATATCGTAAAGTTTGTATATATATATATATATAATTTGTACATTTTCTTTTTTTTTTCTTTTACAATATATTTTGGATGTTACGTAAAAAAAATTTTGTGTAATAAATAAGTAAAATATAGCACACAACTTTATCTATTAAGAAAAAAGAAACTGAAAAACTCCTATGTTTTCTATTTCTTTTCTTTTCTCGAAGAAAATACTTTTTGGATTTTGTGTAAAATATCCCTACGTAATATAAGAAATGCTTAACATATTTTACTGAATTAATATCTTTCACATATTCATTCACAATGATATACATTTATTAAATAATATTTATATAATCCCTATTATAGATTTTTTTCTTTTTTACAATATTAAACTTTGCACCTTTTTTAAGCAAAGTGAATGAAAAGAAATAATTCATGAATGGTAATTCAAACCGTTTATGTTTGACTAAAACTTTTTTTTTCCTTTGGTCTGAAAAAGCATTAAAAATAATTTATAAATCATCCTTACATCACTAATGATATAAAATAATTTTTAATAGGTTTAAAATAGATGAAACGAATTAAAAAAAATAAATAAAATCCATGCAACATTAAAAAACTATTTGAAGAATAAATGATAAATTAATTAGATGGTGTGATTTGTATAGTAGTTAAATAATGGATGGTATAGTTTTGATCTGCATTTACAGATTCAAATAATGCACATATAAAATTATAAAAGAAAAAAAATCGTGCATAGAAATAAAGTCCTTAACTTCACATTTCATGTTAATCTACACTAAAGAATAATTTAAAAATAGTTGATCCATTTTTTTTTCCTTTTTCCCAATACTAAATTAAATTAAATTGCATTGCGTTTAAAAAAGATGAAAATAAATCTAAGTGTTAAGTGATATCTATGCATCATTAAAAATAAACACAAATATCCGACAACTAGATAAATTGAAAAAAAAAACTTACTTTAAAAAATAAAAAGATGATTCTTGACAAAAAACAGGCAGAAAATTCTGAACTGAGTTTCATGACACCCTGTCCTTTCAATGGCATTCAACATGCTATTTTACAAAAAGAAAAAGTAATTGAAGATCAACACGTATTTGGCTGAGAAAAAAAAAAGAAAATCCGCTTCCCTCTAAAACTCGGAGTTTATCGTCAATACCTCCCAGAAAGTAAATCGTGAATTCTAGCCATCGGCTAAAGCGGAAGATGCTAGGATATACCCCAAGTGACGCAATCACTGACACATTCAGTGATTGGCCAAACCCGGAAAAATCGTTTAATGACGTCCAAAGGTGAGGTATGAGCATGCGCGTCAGAGAGACCGCGCGAACCCGGAGAAATAAGCGAAAATATCATAGAGCGAATTCTTGCAAGAAAACTAATTTATATTAAAAAATATTTGTTTGTGATATTGATATTTTAATCATGTTATGAGATAAATTATATCCTCTAAAAATATATACAGTATACACTTCCGGAATAATTAATACTTTTGAAATTGTTGCATCGCTATAAGTTCTTAAAAAAAAAAAAAAAAAAAAAAAAAAAAAAAGTGAATAATATGTTTAATGGAAAAATTAATCCAAAAGCATATTTAAAAAATAAATAAATAGATAGACTGTATTAATATCCGTTTTCTTATTTAAAAATAAATATGAAACGTATTTCAAAATACTTATTTTTATCATTTAAAAAACGGTTTCTTAGAGAAAAATATAAAAATAAATTATTTTCTTTCCCCAGACAACAGGAGAAAATTTAAGAGATTTTTACTGATTTACATAGAACTGAATGTCAATCGATATTTAACTAGTAAATCTGCAGATCAAGAGCCTCAACGTCATCTCTGCAACTCATTGTTTTTATCAAACTTTGCGTAATATTAATCTTTCTACAAAAACAAAATTTAAACTATTTAAATTACACAAACATTTATAAAAGGAAAAAAATATTTCGATGGTTTCAGACATTAAAAGCGTTAAATTAAACACGTTGTTATGTAAGGATATTCTGAAATTCTCACGAGCTACTTATTCTAGTAATTTTTATATAATAAAGCAAATTTCTTCAGGGGGGCTCTGCCCCCCTGAACCCCCCGTTGTGTAATTTATTTTGCATTTGTAATTTTCTACTGATTGAGTTAATGATTACCCTATATCTTAGATTTCTTTTTACACTGCGATTTATAAGGATAAGCAATAATTCGGTCAAGCATTTTACGTTATCCTAATATCCATACAGCAGTATTTACTTGCCTGCTAACCACAAATACCTGTATCTAATGGATAAAGAACTTTTGGAAATGTAAACTGAAACATCTAATTTAGAAATCTAATGCCTTTATAAATTTTGTTTATAAAAAAATAATTTTGATTACCATTCTGCAATATTTATATCTAAGATCTAATCTAAATATCAAAAAATGTACTCGATAGCATTAACTTACTAAAATCACCCTAAAGTAGGGGGGCTTCTAAACCTAACAGTTAATAATTCATCATCGTTAAATAGATAAACATGATTTGGCGCCTTTAAGTATTTTTTGTGATTTTCTTTTAATAGTATCTACATTTAATTTAAAATCGTGATGTTACAAATACCGTTGAAATTTGACGCAAACCTATGTTCAGGTCAAATTATGAAAGGTTAACTATCATTTCATTTCCCTTAGCCGGACTTTCTGTTTCATTTTTCGTAATAAGGATTATTTTAATAATTTAATTTATTTTACACTCTACAAGCTGTTACACGGACGTTGTTCACGTAGCATTAAAATAGAGATAAATGCATTAAGTAAAACATTTCACTCCCCACCAGACATACCAAGTCTCAAGCTTTTTGCACATCACTATTATCTTAGAGAAAATGTTCTTTTAAATCGCGCAAATGTTTCAATTAAATAAAGTAACATTTTCTGTATTAAAATACTGGTATCCAGAACGCCGGAGGCTTGGCAGCTCTGCTCCTCTTAATAAAAACATATAGGATTAACCAACACTTTATCACATTTTATAGGAGACAATACGGAATTTCTTATTTGTATGGCCTTACATATATCTCAGTCATAAAAATGTAAAATTTTGTGCCAATTAATGCACGCAATTGCGAAAATGAAATAGCAAAGAATGAGAAAAGGAAGGCCAAGTAAAATCGTGTAAATCGAGGAATCTTTCTTCGTAGTGCTGGGAAAATACTGCTACAAAAACTATTTTAGGTGGTATTTGGTGTGAAATGTTTATATGTAGTCATTCCTGTCCTATATATCCTTTTTTTTTTTTTTTTTTTTGCTTATTCCATTTTTCTTTTGCACGTGAAAATCTTACAAATTAAAATTAACTCTTTGGGAGAAATTGTTATTAATTTTTTTTTTGGCAACAATAAAGTTTATAAAATTTAACAGAATAATGTCAGTTTATTCTGTATGAAAATAACGAACTTTTTCATTTATAATCAAATAGTTGAATAAATAAATGAAAATATTATTCTATATAGTATATAAATACTATTTTCATTTCTGCGTTTAAATAAATCTATATGCAAATATCTATACAAAGGCATTAATTAATTCATTCCTTTTGCTTTTATTTGACTTCAAAAAACCATACATACTTTCACATTTATGATATTTTTAGATGAGATGCTGTTGCTACGCAACGGTTAAAAGGAAAAATGAAATATAAGTAAATTCATAAAATAAAATGTTTTATATTCTTCGAACACGTGTATAAAATTCTATCATAAGTTATACACCTAATTTAAAAGCTCTGACAAATGTTTTGACAAAATTGCAAACTAATAAGAATAATTTAATACTCTTATTTAAAAATTTCAGCATCCAAAATTTACCATTTAAATCTATTATTCATATGAGCGATTTCTTTCAACAAATGAAAATTTGAAAATCGTCTGACTTCCCATAGAAGAGCATTATATCACAAAATAAAATGTTCTGTATATTCCGAACGAATGAACCAAATTTAACCCAAAACTATACAGCTAAATCCGGGGAGCTCATCAACATGCCCAGGGAATTTCAAGCCGATCGGATGCTTTTTGCGGCAGTTATCGCGGAACAGACAGACAGACTAACGGAAACCAAAACTTTTCGTGTCTCCACAGTAAGCCTTCACTGACGTTTCGGCAATTATCGCAATGCTTTTAAATGTTAAGAAATATAAATCATATTTTTTAAGAATTTTCATATCAAGTTTAAGAAATATGATTAGTATTTTGTAATATAAATTATGGGTAAAATTGTGGTTTTTTTTTTTTTTTTCAGAATAGTGTTTATAAGTACAAAGTAAGAAACGAAAAAAAAAAACTAAGAATTGAAAAAATTCTAAATAGGATAGACATTCAAATAATACAGATTCTAAGACAAAGCAACAATTAGAGAGACAAATTATGGGATATTCATGGAATATGAAGCACTTTCCAATGTCAGTAGAATATTATTAGGAAACTTCATCAGTTCATACAGTGAAATGAAATACTTAAATAAACAATTTAGAACCGTTTATCTTTGTGTAAATATTATGCATTGCAATTAATGCTGATACATGGTAATGAATTTTGCCTTTTTTGCACCTACCTAAATGTGTTATATTTTTTATGTGCATCCCATAGTAAACAAAAATTTCATTTAAAAAATGTAAATGAAGATACGGCAATTGCCACGCATAAAGTGAGTTGAATAGAAATTTTTTATGACGTCCTTTTCTTTGAATTGAGTTTGAGTATTTATTTGTGTTTCCGGAACGTGTATAGATATTTTTTATGAAGTTAAATAAATGAAATTAAGTTCTATTTCTTAATATTTTTTTGTTAAACATGTTATATGACATGCTTTTACAGAAAATATAGCATATGTGTATCAGTGTTTTATCCTTCGCATGAATTAATCTTTAACATTTCAATTAGATCAAGGTAAATAGTGGGGATATTTTTAATGCAAAATTATATTAAATTAAAACAAAATATTATTTATTTCCCACAACAACCACATCATGCAAGAAAATACTATTTACACAAACGGTATAATAATTATGAATTGCAACTTAAAAATTAAAAGTAATTTTGCATTCTTAATGCAAAAGTATGGGAATACTTTATATATACCTTACAGAGTTTATAAAGTAAAATGTTTAAAATGCATAGTCTTCCACAAGGATATCATTTTTCTCTATCGTGACTTGCATTCTTGCAGAGTGGTTTTAGGAACGGACAAATGAGTTTTAGTTGCTGTCGTCACATCCTAACTCGCAGCACAATTATCTATTTGAGCGAATTTGTTATCACTTCAAACACCAAATAACAAATCCTCAAACAGCCTCCTTTTAATTGAGAAATTATGTGTGTCCTGTAGGGATGAACGATATCAAAAATTTAATATCGCAACATATCAACGAGTTAATATTGACATTGATGATATATCGCAATAACTATTTTAAATTGTGCATAAATAGAAATATTTCTAATTTCGAGACATAAATGGTATAATAGCAGCAATTTAAGTAAAAACAGATGTAGAGAGCAAAAAAGCAATGTCTCGTACCTATATATTCACAAAGAGTCATTAAAATAAGTATATATATTTATAACAAAAAATATTTTAGAAAAGAAACCAATGTTTGATATCTGTTTACACTTAAACCATTTGTTTCAAAGTATTTTCCTTCAAAATTTGTACGTTTCCTATTCTTCCTAGTCAATGTATTATTTATCAGTAACGTTTTAACTATTTGATTACATTGCGAATAACTGAGAAAATTATAAAATACAAACTGAAATAAAATATTCTCAAATTTAGGACGTTGATGATCTTATTTTAATTAGCACAGGAAAAGAGGAAGCTCGGGAAAAACTAAAATTAATTTAATGTCACATGTAACGCTAATATACTTTTTATTAAATAAGTTTCAGTGGATAGACTTAACAGAAATGTTCCTTTTCAATCTTTCTCTGAGAAATCAATTCATTCTTAATAGAAAAAAGACCCTGTAGTTATATCTTCCTACTTATTTACTACAAGATAACAACATTGAAAACTTTTTTAAAAACATAAATACTCAAACCCCTTTTCAGAATAGTTTTATACTAAGTTAAATTTTGTTCATAATGAAGGGGACGAATATTTTTTCCAACTGGATTATATCATATTCGATGATGGACGTCAACTGTGCTACTCCATCCTTGAATATTAAATTTTGTTTTTTGATAAATATTCATAGCTAAAAAATATCAAGACAGGTATATTAAATTCACTCCAGAAAACTTCGCTCTAATGAAAGTACGACAAACCACAAAGAAGAAAGGACAAAGCACAATATGAATAGGCATTACTGACTGGGAAACCCTTTTTGAAAGCAACCAATCATCACAGTGAAGGATAGCTTTGACCTTGAGCTTTTCACCAACTTGGTCGTAAACAAAAGGCGAAACAGATGTAGATATAGATCCCATTTGTGTATTCTAATTGGTTGCTCGCCAGCCGAGCATTCCAGTTGTTCAGTATAGACTCGATGATAACCAGCTATCTTCAGTATCAAACGCGACAACGACTAACCAGTGGGCATTTGATTATTCATAAGGTATCAATATCTGGAATTATTGCAATACGTTTTGCCAATCACAGTTACGACGTTACGAGAGAAGAACTGACGATAAGTGTTATTCAGTATTTTGCTCAGACAGTAGAACAAAATCTAGGTTTACAGTGAAGGAAAGTATTGTAATGATTTGTGTAATTTCTAACGCAGATAATCAGCGGAAAGAAAGATTATCGAGGTAGATTTTCTGTTTTGGGTGAGGCAGGAGGTTGAACACATTGGAATGGATTTTTTGTTTTTCGAAGCTCTGGCGGTGAGCTCAAAACATGATTATTTTATTGAGTTTTGAGATATTTGACGATATTTTTTTCGGGTTCGTATTCGTAATTGCAGTGTTTGCTAAACATTGTTATTTTATCGGGATATATCAACAGAGTCAAAGTTTAGATATTGTTATTGCGATAGTTAAGACATATCAATATATGCCGATAAATTGATAAATACTCCAGGTGTCCTGTACAGTTTTTCAATACAGACATTACAAAGGCAGTTATAAACAACGCCTCAATTGATTGCAGCTGTTAGTATGGTTAGTATGGTGAGATTACAAAAAAAAAAAAAAAAAAAATGCAATTTAACAAATTACAACGACCATTTGGAAAATGATTTTTTAAAGACTAAAACTTAAGACATAAAAAATCGCACGTAGTTGATCATACATTACGGACGCCATGGATTACATTTTTCGGTACTACAAATTTTTAAACTTCTACGGAGCTGGTCATACATTACGTACGCCATGGATTAAATATTAATATTCCTGGACCAATTTTAAATCAAATTTCATTCTTAAACTTCTAAACATCCCACAATATTACTTTTTACACCGTCGTATAGAGAAAAATATGTACTTTTAAATGCAATTTGTTTGAAAGCTGTATCCCAATTTGTTTCTGAGTTATTATTTTTGTTTTCAGTTTTTATTACTTTTTTGTAATAGTGGCAACAGAAGTATCCATCTCTGCTGAAATTAAAGGGAAAATACAGATTACTGTACAGACCAATCAGAAAACGAATAAAATGCGGATTCAACCAATAAAACGCTTCAGATATGTTTTCGATTTCCTACCCTGACAGAGGACAATAACTATTTTTCCAAATGGTTAATAAGGTATACAATACTATAAGATTTGTCATACCATATTGTCTTATCAATGTGTAATGCATACGAAAATATACCAAAAAAGTGAAAGGTAAATTTCATTTCCGTCAAACATTCTTTATGAAGCTAATAAGTACTCTTGAAATTACCACTAAATTGTTCATTTTATTGAAGAGCATGCTTGATTTCTTTTTAACCTTCTATGGAAGATTCAGAAACAAATCAAATCCTTATAAGGCTGCCAGACATAAAGAAGTCGTTCTATGAGTTTAAAAATACTATCTAATTAATTTATCTTATATTATTCTGAACTCATTTCGTAACTATTTTATATCATCTATATTTTAAACACGGTTATTAAGTGTTAACTCTGCGATACGCTTAAAATAGTGTTAGATGGTAAAAAAAAACTAAGAAGCGAAAATTTAATAGATTTGCTCTCAAACACATAAAAATGCACAGCGTTTATAAATAAATGCATAGAAATAAGTTATGTAAGTTATGTTGTCATACCATAAGTTATGTTGTCATACCATGTATAAGTTATGTTGTCATACCATATTGTCTTATCAATGTGTAATGCATACGAAAATATACCAAAAAAGTGAAAGGTAAATTTCATTTCCGTCAAACATTCTTTATGAAGCTAAAAAAAACTAAGAAGCGAAAATTTAATAGATTTGCTCTCAAACACATAAAAATGCACAGCGTTTATAAATAAATGCATAGAAATAAGTTATGTAAGTTATGTTGTCATACCATAAGTTATGTTGTCATACCATGTATAAGTTATGTTGTCATACCATATTGTCTTATCAATGTGTAATGCATACGAAAATATACCAAAAAAGTGAAAGGTAAATTTCATTTCCGTCAAACATTCTTTATGAAGCTAATAAGTACTCTTGAAATTACCACTAAATTGTTCATTTTATTGAAGAGCATGCTTGATTTCTTTTTAACCTTCTATGGAAGATTCAGAAACAAATCAAATCCTTATAAGGCTGCCAGACATAAAGAAGTCGTTCTATGAGTTTAAAAATACTATCTAATTAATTTATCTTATATTATTCTGAACTCATTTCGTAACTATTTTATATCATCTATATTTTAAACACGGTTATTAAGTGTTAACTCTGCGATACGCTTAAAATAGTGTTAGATGGTAAAAAAAAACTAAGAAGCGAAAATTTAATAGATTTGCTCTCAAACACATAAAAATGCACAGCGTTTATAAATAAATGCATAGAAATAAGTTATGTAATCGAATAACAGTAATTTTTGACGATTACTTATGATGACAATAAATGAGCTATGAATTTAGCTCCAGAGATTAGCGAAGTAGCGATAGTTACTTAAATAATCTCTTGCAGCTCATTACATTCTTGAATTAATGTATTATAATCCTTCACATTTTTCATTAAATAATAGTTTATCACGTTCGTTGCGATATAAAATAATTTTAATATTTAAGGGAGAAAATTACACGTATATATTTCATTAGATCAAAATCTCCATGCTTTGAATGACAGGCAAAATGATAATTAAATATTATGCACTGATTTTCAGGAAAATTTCGTAAGAAATACTACCTATTACATCCACCCCTATGTTGGAATTTCTGAACATTTTTATGCTGATGAACGCCCCGATCATGACCCATAGAACACAAAACCACCCTCAGTAAAAAACTTTATCTATTTATCTATCTATCTATATCATCTATCTATCTATCTATCTATCTATCTATATAATCTATCTATCTATCTATCTATCTATCTATCTATATCATCTATCTATCTATCTATCTATCTATCTATCTATCTATCTATCTATATCATCTATCTATCTATCTATTTATATTTATATACATATATGATAAATAAAATCAAGGGATAGAAAATCTCAGTCAAGTTCGCTAATGGCAAAATCTGACCAAGGGGGTGGAAATCGGCATGGTTTTTGTGAAAACCGAAAAAAATCCCATAATTTCTTAAATATATTACATATCAAATCCGTTTAAAGTTATTATTACTGCTAGGAAAAGGGCCAAAAATTTATGTATCACAGATTTTTGACAAAATTAAAAATGGGCTCAAGGAGCGAAAAAATAGGGTGTTAGGGAGACAAAAATCCTAACTTCGTCAATTCTCGAGATATCAAATTCACTTAAACTTATTATAAATATTCGTAATACTATATACAACTTTTATACCGTCAAGTTTTTGATATGACCAACTTTTGTCAATTCACAACATATCCAATCTGCTTGAATTCAATATGCATTCAAAAATTATTTCTTTATTAGTTATTTTAAAATATTGCAGATTTTGCATCGAAAAGTTTTCTTTGTATTTTTAAAACACTTATGCATATTTTTTTAAGCTGTTAATTAATTTAAAAGAATTTATATTTTCTTATTGTTTCATTAATAAATATATGAAATTGCTTTACACTGCTATCTTACACTATAGGATTTACATATTGCACATTGAATCAAAAATATAAAAGTTATGGGTAGAATAAAAAGCAAAATTAATATTCACTGAGTTATCTAAACTTAGATTTCAAGCATTTGTTTTAATATTAGGTTCTATAAGAACTAGAGAGTTTTACTACAAATCAAATGAAATGTAACCCATGTCGTTACCCATGTCGACCAATGTAAATACCCATGTAAATATTTCAGCTAACATTTAAAAAATATAACATTAAAAAAATGTAGGTTCTCATTCTAAATGAAATAGATAAAAGCCCTTCTATTCTTCAATAAATGTAACAATGCTGAACTTTTCATAAATTAACGATGCATGGACAGAATTAATTTACACCGAAATTACCTCAAAGATGCTAAACACTTGTAATCTTTTATGTAAAAGTGATTGAAAAGCAGCATTACAAGGTATAACGAAAATGTCTCTGATTAGTTTTGGACAATTATTAATTAATAGATTTTGCATTTCTGTTTTAATTCCTTTTAACAAATTATTTCTTCATTACTTATTTAAAATATTACAGGTTTTGCATCGAAAAGGTTTTCATAGTGTTTTTTAAACATTTTTGCGTATTTTTTTAGCTGTTAATTAATATAAATGTATTTATATTTTCTTATAATTTCATTAATAAATATATGAAATGGATTTACAAATGATTACCTCAAAGATGCTAAGCATTTGTAATCTTTTATGTAAAAGTGATGGAAAAGCAGCACTACAAGGCATAACGAAAATGTGTCTGCTTAGATTTAGGCTATTAATAATTAATAGATTTATCGTTTCTGATTTAATTCATTTTTACAAATTATTTTCTTTGTTAATTATTTTAAAATATTGCAGATTTCAAATCGAAAAGTTTTGGTTTATATTTTTGAAACGTTTATGAATATTTTTTTAAGCTGTTAAATAATTTTAAGAAATTTATATTTTCTTATCGTTTCCTTATTAAACATATTATATGAAATATTTTTACGCTGCTACCTTGCACTACAGGATTTACATGTTACACAATCAATCGAAAATATATAAGTTACGGGTAGAATAAAAGCGAAAAATAAAGTTTGCAATGTCATTTAAACTTAGATTTGAAACATTTGTTTTAATGTTTTGATACGTTACAAGCAAAGACTTTTATTAGAAATAAAATTGAAAAGTAAATTTTAAAATATTAACATCAAGCAAATGAAATTTACAACCTAAGTTATCATTGAACTTTTCATAAATTAAATTTCCTTGGACGGAATTAATTCATTGCGGCATTACCTCAAAGATGCTAAACACTTGTAATCTTTTATGTAAAATTGATTGAATACTAGAATTACAAGTAATCACGAAAATGTCTCTGATTAGTTTTACAACTTCAATAATTAACAGATTTAGCGTTTCTATTTTAATCACGTTTAACAAATGAATTTCATGGTTAATTATTTTATATTATTACAGTTTGTATATCGCAAAGGTTTTCTATGACATTTTTAAAGCATTTATGCATATTTTTTACTCTGAAATAATTGAAATTATGTTCCATTTTCTTATTATTTCCTTAATAAACATATTACATCAAATACTTTTACAGTAAATAAAGTATGTGTGTATCACTTGTGCATAATTTAAATATAGTCTTTTAATCATGTTTATGTTATAGACCAAGTAAATAGGAAATAAAAAACATTATTGAAATATAATATTACAAAATATGCAAGTATTACAAAGTACTATTTATTTTACATAACCAACACATCATGAAATCGCATACAAGCGATATAATTAATTTGAATTACAACTTAAAAATTTAAAATAATATTGCATTCTTGATGTAAAAGAATCCTAAAGTTTTCCTTTCCTGATTTTTTTTTTTTCATCAATATCAGAATAATATAATTATCCAAATGCGAGAATTTTTTTACAGTATTTAATTATCACTATTGTATTAACACTGGTAGATTAGAAATATTGAAAGGTAATACGGGATTTGAATTCCTTATTAAGTAGGTTATCATGCATAATTTATCAGTAATAATATTACACAACATTCAATATTTGTACAACTTTCAATATTTCTACTGGATACAATTCACTAAAATAGTTAATACTTAATCATTAAACAGAGATTAAGCTTATATGGGGGTATTTTGCTTATATGTCTGAACTCACCTTATCATAATTTTTTTTTATACGTTAAGGCACTTTTAAACTGCTAAAAACTATAACAATATTGTTTCAGTTTTTAAAAGATATTTATTATAGCGTATTTACATAGTAATTAAATAACTAACATTTTAAACACATTAAGTTATATAAATTCAAAAACAACGTTAAAAATGCCAGAATATGCAAACTCAGAGCAGACTAATATCGGTATCCTTTAGTGTTTAGTCCACAGTGTCATAATTCAGTGCCATTAAGTTAGTCCTAAATGCCAATGCATTAGCATATGTTGTGTAACATTTATTTTTATTAAAGAAAATGAAATAAGATATATTTTCATATTGTATGACTCTTGATATTAGACGTTAAAGCATTTTGTATCTGCAGTTCCTAAAACTACAATATTGTATAAATAAACGTATTAATTAAATATTCATTATTTGGACAATAGAAATTGAGACCCAATATTCTAAATTTAAGGATATAATATATTATTTAAAGAAATTACTTAAGAAAATTATCAAAATATCAAATTAGTCTCATAGAAATCATTACAAGAGATTTTTTAAAAATGCGCGAATTTTTCTAAGATTAAAAAATATCAAAAAGTACTCAGAAAAATATGTATTTTTATATTATATTATTAAGATGAATTGAACATTCTGAACTAATTTATTCATTGAAATATGTCTTCTTTCCATAAAGTACCTCTTAGATTTTACCTTCAAATTTCAGATTAAATAAAATTTCTGCTTAAAAACATGTTTGTTTCCGATCATACGCTGAAATAATTAAGAGATGTTGGCATCTATGATTATATTTCCAATAAACATTGAGATAATAATCACAATTATCACATAAGTAAACAGGGGAATTGACATTTCTTATTCTTTTATAATTATAATTTTTGTATCATACCAGACAGCTGAAATCTTAAAATCTAACTTATCTGTAAACTTACAATACAGTCAATAAATAATAAAAGGAATGAAAGGTATGCGTAGAAATTTAAAATTTAATTAATGAAATTAATTTTATATTTTTTGTTCGTTTTGATATTAAAACTAAATACACAAACAATTACATTACCAATTACCAATACGTTAGTTTATTTTTTTTTTCATTTTCCACCAATCATATCAATTTTTATGTCAAGCTTAAATTAAATATCTGTGATTACACGAACATTCAACTACGCATGAAAATTACTGTCTTGGAGACTATAAATGAAAATCTTAAGAAATTTAGATCGGTGTGTAATAATAATAATTTTATAGTATAAATAATACATAAGATTTTAATCTTAATTATTGCAATTTTAAAGCGACTTGCATCGCCCCTAGTACATATAATGTAATATACGCTTATATAGAAGAAATAAGCGAATGTGGGACGATAAAAACAGTGCACTGCCTTTAAAATCAACAACGTTTGAGCTTTATCAAGAAAAATAATTATATAATTTCTAACATCATATTTTTTTTTACATTAGTGACATTCAAATAGAATTTATTATTCATTTGATTTATTATTCAAGTTAAAAGGGAATAAATATTTGTTTTAATATCGCAAGTTACTTTTAGAATCATAAGAGTAAAGTAACAACCATTTCACTTTGAACATAGTTTTTTCTTTTACATAAAAAACATTCATTACATAGGAATTTTCATGTTATGTCTAAATTTTGTCATTTTATACAATTAATAATATTTTAGCGTCAATTTTTCCACGCTTTTAGTTTTAGCTATTTTTACATTTTTTATAAGCACCTATTGTAATATTTCTTCCTTTATCCATGAAATATTTTGGCATATAATACCGAAAGTACTCTTCTCTCTCTTTCAGATAAAAAAGGAAAATATTACAAGTTCTCAGAAAACAGTTATTCTGCCCAAGTAATTTCCTGTATTGACAGAACATGTGAAATGCTGCTGTATGTTATTAATATTCCTCTGGCATAATTTCAATGTGTCAAACAAATATTATCTCATGTTCTCACTGTTATGTCTGTGTAAATAAAATGCCTTATGTACAAATAGCTTATTCTGCTGAAAACCCTATGTGTTATAAATATATTTGGATAACAAAAAACTAATAAATTCGTACAAAGTCTAAAATACTTTAATTAAAGTTAAGAAATTAAGTTTTGTAATTGTTATTGTTAGTAGAAGGAGGAACACGTCAAAGCCTTACGTTCTCTGCAAATTAAAATGGTAATGTAATACATTTCACATTTAAGAATTGAGCGAAAGCAGTATAATAGAGTAAAGTATGTCAGGAACTTTTCAAATTGAGAATGTATTTCTTAGTGTTTTTTTTTTAATTAAACTAACAAACTTTTAAGTTACATTTGTTTCTTTATTTTATAACTAGTAACATTCAAAGTGTGTGTGGAAGTGGCCGTTTGAGATAGTTTAGGTTGTATTTTTACGTTAATGGCTGTTGTTTTAGTTCTTCTTTTAAATGCATGCTTATTGTTTAGTAGTATTTTTAGGAACATGTTGAATCAATTTACCTCATGAAAAAAGTTTCCATAAGCGTAGTAAGAAACTAAACTTGCGATCCATTAAGTTTCAAGGCCTGCTGTGCAAAACAATTTTTTCTTGATATTTTGCCCTAAATTGCCATACAGCATATGTCCGATCAGGTGGTTTGCCTAACGCGGTAACATCAGTATTTAGTTCCCAAGCTACTTTAGTACTCATTTTATCAATCCCAAAGGGGTGAAAGGCTTGATGAACCTTGCCTAGCATGGAGTCGAACTTTGGCTTGTTGAGTTGTAACCAATTTTCGAAGAGGCTTGCTAATTTCGTCCGAAGTCGTATTACCATTTGTGCTGTCATAAACGAGTGATTAAGATTTGACCTGAGAGTTATTTTAATTAAGTGCTTAAACATAGTTTAACACTCATATTCTGTAACTAAAACATACTTAAAATAAACATCTAAGCCTCATTTCTTTTCGAAAATTTCAATAAACTTAAAGTACCTATTGCACTCCTTTCTATGCTTTATTCCAAGAACCTCACCTAGAAAGATGTACGGAGAATGATTGAATAAAGAACTACAACGAACATTATATGTTTAAATAGAGCTAGATATAAATACTTATAGATATTATTATTGTCTAAACGTTTGTTGTTTCGATTAATAATCGGAAATATTTATTCAACTTCTATTAAAACAAAATTACATAAATTAGAAAATAATACTAATGAAAAATACTTTTAGTAACAAAAAATTCTAAAACTTTGTACAGTCAGACTTTAATAATCACACTCAATTAATTTTGTATTACTATTCTTAAAGGATACATGCAGTTTATATACCATTATCTTCTGTAAAAGTGTGCATCGCTATATTGTGATTGCTGCTGGGATATTTTACTGCGTTGTTATTCTGATATTGGTATAATAATTTGCATATTTAACGTATCATACCTGTTTTTATCAACTAGCCTATCGCATAAAACACCCTTAATAGTTCACTTAAAACGATGAAATAATGTCTCATCAAAAACCATCCAATATTCTTACTTCATTAAATAATGGAAAATGCTAAGTTTATCCTTTAATTTTTTTTACCAATTTTTGTTAACGCCAAATTTCTATTTCTTTCACTACTGAATATTTAATTAAAATTGTAGTTCACTTTTCTGCCTGTCGAGACAAACTTGCTATTTTTAGCAATATTTAAAGACGATCGCAACGGCCGGCGTTATTGTTTTAGCTTTAATTGCTGTTCCGTCAGGTCTAAACGTCGCATATTTTAATGTTTTAGGTCTTAGAATTAGAAAAAAATGGTATTTCAGAATAAAATTTGTTTCAAAACTTTAACTCAATTTATTGATATATTATTAGACTTTTTAAGTTATTTTCATACATGAATTTTGAGAATTTATTTCTTTCTCTGTGGATTTTTATGCTGTTTAAAAAAAAAAAAAAAAAAAAAAAAAAAAAAAAAAAAAAAAAAAAAAAAAACTTAGTTCTGTTTCGAACTCCATGCTAGCCAAAAGACAGTTGATATTATTAGAAATGTATAACAATGACTACATCAATGGCCACTGTAGCTTTAGTTTAAATCTTCCGACTTCTAAATATTGCATATTTTCCCTAGTGTATCATTAAATAAGCAAAATATACGCGCCTTCGAATTAAATTTGCATGAAAACTGCATATGTTTAGTTGCTTTTAAGGACCTTTGAACTAATTTTCAACCATGAAGTTTTAAAAATGTATTCCAGAAATGATTTTTTTTTTTTTTTTTTTTTTTTTTTTTTTTTGCAATAATACAAGTTAGTTACTGAGAACCACGATTGGTAATTTACCAAGAGCAAATATAAAACTAAAATAAATGTCATTTATAACATCAGATTAACTATAAGATACTGCACACTAATACTAATCTAAACTCTGTCAGCGAAAAGAATATTTTTCATTTTATGTTGAAAGTAAAATTAATATAAAGTTATGTAGAATTGGCTAAAAAATAATTGCAGTTAAATATGATCTCAGAAATTGCATTTAAATATGATCTGAAATATAATGCAGTTAAGCATTATTTTTCAGATCTACGATTAATCATTTTGATAGAAAGATTTTCGAAAGTTTAAAAGCCTTCACCTTGTTTTGTCTATCCTACGAATAGCTTTTCCCCATTTGGGAGCAAAATCCTTTGTGCCGACACATTGCCGTTTCTATCCCTCAGTTTTGCGATCATTCGCACTAAACCTCCAAGTATGACTGCATACGAGGAGATTTCATACTGATATTTGATTTTATTTTTTGGCAATCTACGTTATCGAATTTTTTCGGCAAATGTGTGGTGTTATATGTTCGATAAAATTAGCATGTATACTGTGTTGAAATATCATGTTTGAGATATATAGCAATATCCATTTCTTTTTATATGACTTGAATTTTTCTACCATCTGACGCAACATGTAATTATTCTCCTAGATTATAATTGTTTTTCTTATGCTATGTTTTATATCCATTTTTTTTTTTTTTTTACTCTTAAGTCTATACGACGGAAAATGATCATATAGTTATATATTTTTTTAGTTAATTAAAAGCCTATTAGTACTTAGTGTTGTGACCGTCACATAATATTTTTCTCCTTCGGACATATGATCTGTATCATGCTTGTGGAAGGCATCTTGGCCATGTGAAAAGTATAATCCTTCCAAGATTAGAGTAATTTATTTTATGCTCTTCTGTAGATTTAATACGTGAATCGTAGCTGTAAAATGCATACATGAAGTATCTAAATTAATTTTATTACTTCCAAACATTAGTTTTTGTATCAAATTTATCTATATAAAGTTAAAAATGCTATAAAAAGTGATAGAAAATCTTTATTAAGATTGACGATCGTTTCGTCGCACCAACGGCGACATTTTCAAAATTATTTATGCTAGAAAATACTTTCGCAAAATATTTTAAAACAATAAACCTAGTAAACAATGTCACGAGACATGATGCATAATGAAAAATATTGCAACCATAAAATTAAATTAAAATTAAATTAGCTATTTGTGAGCGTGGAATAATTTTCATATAATTTAACAAAACAATAACATGGTAAACAATGTCACGAGACAACATGCATAATGAAAAGCATTGCAAAGTATAAAACAAAAATAATATTATCTTGGCTATTTGCGAGCGTGGATTAATTTTTACTATTGTTACTAAAATTACATAGCATCTCTTTCCAAATTTTAGGTAATTCTATGGACACTGAATCATTGCAAATATTCTTGTTGCGTAAAAATATCTCTATTGATTCTCGGATTATTGATGGTAAATAAAATCTTGATGTATAAATTAACTTGCTATTTTTGAAATCGATCTGTAAAGGCTCTTCGCTGGATAATCTGGCCAAAGCTGTGGTTCTTCTGTTGTATTTGATGTCTGCCATATGTTCTTTATAAAAATTATAATTGTATTTTATATATAACAATATAAAACAATATATATATTATAATGTTTGGAAGTAATAAAATTAATTTAGATACTTCATGTATGCATTTTACAGCTACGATTCACGTATTAAATCTACAGAAGAGCATAAAATAAATTACTCTAATCTTGGAAGGATTATACTTTTCACATGGCCAATGTTTTATTGTTTTAAAATATTTTGCGAAAGTATTTTCTATCATAAATGATTTTGAAAATGTCGCCGTTGGTGCGACGAAACGATCGTCAATCTTAATAAAGATTTTCTATCACTTTTTATAGCATTTTTAACTTTATCTGTTTATAAGTGATTATTATACATGTGTTTATAAATTTATCTATATTTCATTATTAGTGTTACATTATTTTTTAAATTATTAGTTTCGCTAAAGACAACGGTTGTAACCTAAATATAACGCTTACTAAAATAATGTTAAGGTAATTGTAAAATATCATATAACTAGTTTGCTTAACACTAGAATGCACGGAAATTTATCCACGATATATAAAAATATTTTACACGAGAATATTTATTTAATTAATTTATTTAATTTGTTTCTGTGTAATATATGTTACTTATTTTGTGAGGAAGTTTTTGATTTAAAGATAAATTGACAAATTGTTTGGATTAGAAATAACTCCTGCTGAGCGTTCTAGTGTTAAATTTTAATGCTTTCTTGAAGAAGAAACATATGTTTAATATGAAGTAAGCAATATAAATTAATACTGAAGCAAAAAAAATATAAATATATAGTCATATTTTTAAACCTGAGTAGACACATATATTCGTAGGCTGTAATTTTTCGATTTTGGATGGTATTTTTAGAATCAGACAATGAAATTTTAGTATATACTCATCATCAAGTCAGAAAAGAAGAAGGTATGTTTATTTAAAAAGAGTGTTGGAGTTACAGCATCATTTCTCTTAACATATTGAATACTATCATTAATGTCAGTGTCCATTTTTATGATAATATATATTACAGCAGAGGACATAATGTGTTTCCATATTAGGGTGGTTCAAAAAAAACTTTTTTTGAGCTAGATTCCAGGCCACCCCCTAATTTTTTTAGACTCATCAATAGTATCATACTAGTAAATTTTTAGCTTCTTACTCAAATTCTAAGAGGGTGCTCAACGACCCCCACAATTTAACATTAGCAGAAGCATAGGAAATGCAACAATATTTTATACTTCAGAAATATTTAATTTTTTCCAGAAGTTTTTAGGAGAAATTTAGTTTGTTATATTATATATATTTGTATTTAAATATTTCTGAAATATTTTATTATATGTAGCAACATTTCTGAGAATTATTTACATGATAAAGTTACAGACAACTCTAAACCAAAACAAGAATTCTACCAACTCTTTTTACAACCAATTGAAAACAATTTGTCAGTGAAACATTTAATTTTTCATGATAATTTTTATTTTAAATAATTGTCTTTATAGATTTTCAAATTCTGCATTCGGCAGCAAACATCTGTCTGAAGTTGTTTACATTTAGCTCATGGCTATTCCTAAGTGAAAGGTGACAAATGAAAATAATATTTAAAATACATTTAATTATTTATTGCAAGTGTTTTACTTTTAAATAACTATCAAGAATTATATTTAGGTTACATTACTTATATTAAATATTAATGTACTGTTATGGGATGCTAATATTAGTCATGCTACAGTTAATAAGACAAACGCTAAGCCTAATATGAAATAAAATAATAACAAAATTTGTGTATTAATCAACAATTTTAATTTTATAAAAAATAGCTGTTTTTTTCTCTTTAAAGAAATTTCAAAGCTAAAAATTTGCAATTGTTCCGGTTTCAACTTGCCTTAGTAGTGCCTTACGACAAACTATGACAAGACAAATCCTTCAGCGTGTTATCGGTTGAAAGAATCAAAATTGGTACAATATGTTAGTTATTTGACAGTTAAAGAAGTAATGCAGATATGGCAGAGATCTGAAATTCCTACACAACAAAAGAAACACATACATAATTAAAAAATTAGAAAACATTCATCCTCATTGGCTTTTGTTAAAGAAAAACAAAGGTCTTTTTCTACAGCCAATGATAAGGAGTTGTTAGATATCTTGAACTCTTTTCTTTGATATTGGTCATGAAGGTGTTATGAAAATAATAAGAATTAAAAAAGATTCTAATTTTCTTCAGGATCAAAGAACCAATTGTAAAATTTATATGGGTTTAAAAGATAAAGAGTTACCGAAAAAAGTATGAATGTTCTCTTCAGAAAATAAAAGAAGAATGAAGCATTAGAGTCTCTTTACCTTCAGCTACCATTTGTTCATCCAATATATGTCTAAACAGTATAATGGAAAACTCTGAGCTTTCAGACGATGAATTTATTCCAACACAGTTAAAGATCTTGAAAATTATCTATCAACAGACAAAGCGATTGCGCTTTCTGCTAGAAAAGTGATGGTACATCACATGTCTGATTGTTCTGATGACTTCATAAGACTTTCTCTCTTTTCTGACAGAATTTAAATGGAAGAAGACACATTGTTGTAGAGCGATTTACAGGTATGCAAGCCCTTAAGAAGCGTTATGTAAGATGAGAACTTGAGATTTTAAAAGGAGATGGTGTACGACTGTCAGACTTTGCAACTAGAAGAACAACAGAACTCTTACCTCGTATGAATATAAGGAAATCGTAGTTAAGCCTTCTCCCGAAAAATGAAATAACAATGATGACTATCCCAAGGGAAAAGAATGGCTTCACAATTTACAAGTAGTGAATGACAGTGCAGAACGAGGGGTTAAGCTTAATGGAGATTTCAATAAAATCATAACAAATGATGGAGATAAAAAGCAATTCTTGCTGCAGGTCATAGAAGCCAACAGAAAATGCATTCCATCATAAAAAACGAAAAAAAATCAGTTTTAGACACTATTTTATATTATTAAAGACCAAATATGATTACATTTCTATTTTTTACTTCTATATTGTTTTATTCTTTTCTAAGAAATTAATTTTGGGGGTCTTTTTTTAAAAAAAACAAATATATAGAAAAATTAGAATGAAATACACAAACTTATGAAGTTAATGGGTGTTGAGCACCCTCTTGCAGTTGAGATATGAAGCTCAAATTCTGCCAGAATATTACTATACACAAGTCTAAAAAAATTGAGCGATGGCCTGGTATATAAGTGAAAGTTTATTAATTTTTTTTTTACATAGACAGCTGAACCACCCTAATCCATATACATATTGAAAAAATTGTGTAAAGATCGTAAAGTGTTAAGATTAACAGCATGTCTAAAATATTTTTTTTTTAAATATTTCAAATGTTTGAGAAATAAACTACTGTATTCAGTGAATTTTTACATAAATATACATAATAGAAAAATATAAAAATAAATCATTTTACTTGAAAAGAGAATATTGAAAAGTATGTCAGAAATTCTATAAAAATATATAGTTTAATGTTCCAGAAAGTTTTAAACACGATAGTCTAAACTTTTTATCAAAATTTGTAACTTTATTTTTACGCAAAATACTTATAAGTAATGATAAAATTACGAATGAATTAAAATTAAACAAGTTATTTACTAATTCATTTCACGAATTTTTAAACGCAACATTTATAGTAATTTATTTCTTTTTATTTTCAAAAACCTCTTCCTGTTTCTTGAAACTCATAAGTTGCAATGTCTACTAGAAGAAGATGAGGATCATTAAAGTATGTTTGTTATTCACATTAAATACCTAATTTAATAAAAACCTTTACTGGAAGCTTCAACAAAATTTTTTGCTCTAAACAGTGAACACAGATTACTCTTATTTTTTAAATATATATATAAAAGTGTACTTTAGTTTATTTTTATGCCGAGTACAGCTCGCCGTAATCTAAATGAACACAAAACTTTTTTCGTTTACAACTTTAAGTAAAAGATATTGCCTGTAGTACATTTAAAACCCATTAAGAGAATAGCTTTTATATGTGTTTCTTTATTCCTACAAGAATAAATCACAAAGTAAGGTTACGGAGAATGTCTAATAATTTGAACAAATTTTCTTCTCATTTGTGTGCCCTAACTAATCTTGATTTATTTCAGAAAGGTACTTGCTTGCGTCATTTATAGTATAAATTATTTTCATTCGAACTTTTCTTCTCTTGTGAACTAAAAAATGCCAAACAAATAAACATCTAACGAAATTTGTCTTCAAGTGTATCACAAGAAGGGAATAATAAAAGGTATATACAAAACATTTAAAAAATTGATGGGCTATAACATGCATGCATTTAAAAAACTCTTGTAAACATTATAGCACTTGTATGTATGTCTACCTGCATGTGTGGTGCACATGTGACAAAAAATGAGGATCTAATGATGATAAATGTGTCTGTTCTGCAAGCGCACATGTGAGTGCAATGTATTAATACGGAACTCTTCATTTATACATAGCTCTTTAATTTATCTTCCAAAATAGTTGAATGTGATAAACTATTTTTACTATTATCAATACTATGCTACAATTGTATTGGCGTGATCAAAAATTATTATTTTTGAAATGCAATTTATTTTTAAAGAGTTTGAAACAAAAGGTGCTCGACTAAATTTATAAAACCGAGATTTTCAGCGTATAACCCGTTTATGAAATAAACTTATTTAGAACAAAACGTTTTATGCCATGTCATAGTATTTGCATTATTTTTTACGATTTATTTTTACTATTTATATATAATAGTATTTGTATTATTTTTTAATTATAATGAAAAGGAGGAATTTAAGGAAACAACTTATGCACAATTTCATTTTGTAATACCTATAACGTTGAACATCTTGAAAGTTTGCATATACCAAATACGACTCACCAAGTTGTTTTTATTCGCGACAGGGCATATGTGATGTGTACTAAATATAAGTGAAAAATTTCCGGAAATTATTCCTATACTCAATGCAACCATCGTACGGATACTCTAGATTAACTTTTGAAATTTTTGACTCAAAACAATTTGTTGGTTAAGACGTTATACTTTCAATCAAAATATTAGTTTAACTGACTTGATTAGAAATAAAAAATGAAATATATTGCTCTGTCTTTTTTTTCTTTCCTTATAATTTTATGCTATTTCCATTCTTTTGTCAAGAAATATGATGGTTAAATACTTAAATATTAAGCATGCGTTTAAAAATGAAAAAGATTATTATTTTGTTAAAATCGACAATTTATGAGTGTTAATTCTTAAACCACCGCCAACTGATATTTCAATTTATAGTACACATATTTATATCCATTATATTATTGTCAATTTATAAAGTCATACTACGTATAATTATAATAAGATAAAACTTAGACGTATCTAATAATGCTACCATTTTATTTGCTATCATGTTAATGTCATATTAATATGCTATCATATTAATAATAATTAAAAATATATATATTAATTTGACACAACAATTTTAACTAGTCGGATATGCCAATCCCAAAACTTCCTTCTATCTCATACATGTTAACACTTCAAAATTCTCTAGTACAGGCCCACAATTAAATGACAATCTATTCCTGTCATGAGAATTCTAAAGATATGAAATTCCGTAAATTATTTCTTGAGATAGAACTATCGCTAAAATCGTGTAAATAATGCAAAATTGAGCATATTAGATCCATCGGTTAAGTGATTTGCATTAAAATCTAATCATCAACAACTTATGTTAACTTCAAATATAATCTCAAGTTTAATGAAAGTCCATGCATTAGTTTTTGAGATAGAGCTTGTTCGTAAATCATAAATAATTCCATATAGCAGCATCACCTCTTGAACTATTTACTCCAAAAACTAATTAGTACCAATTTATGCTATGGACAAACAGAATCTGAAAATTTTGCATTAGTTTTGAGATACAGCTAGTTTAGAAATCTTGAAAAATGCAGCACAGAAGCGCCACATTTTGGGAGACTTACACCCAAAAAGTACTAATTTATATCAGGTATTATCTGAATCTGAACTTTTATGAAATCTCGTGCATTAGTTCTTGAGATATAGCTATTGCGGAAATAGTAAAACAATGCAGCATGACAGCACCAACTGTTAAAAGATTTACACCAAAAAGTAATCAGAACCAGTTTATATCAAGGTTTAACTGAATTTAAAGTTTTGTGAAATTCCGTGCATCAGTTCTTGAGCTAGAGCGGCCAGAAACATTTTGTGACATACAGACTCACAGAGTGACAGAGTGACAATCAGAGTGACAGCGTGACACAATGACAACCAGAGTGACAGACAGACTCACAAACATATATTTTCTAAAAACAATCAAATCGTGTTGAGGACCTTCTAAAACGTATAAATCCATCAAAAACCGGAAGTTGAAAATTTTCACGAATCCAATACTTTCTTCTTGTAAAGATAGAAGAAAGTAAAAATAAAATTTTACATTTATTTTTTAAATGTTATATACGATATTAAATAAACAATTAAATTGAAAAAATCAAAAAACCCGAGTGCGTAAAAAGAGAACTAATTAATTATTTCTCATCAATGTGAAACTATTTTTTTTTTCAATTCCTACTATTAGCTCACACTCTCGCTATATATATCTTGTTCAAATTTTCAGTCGTTAATAAAATACTTGTTATTCATCCAATCAACCTCAAATATTTTTTTTAACTTGTAGTGGATGCACTTGACGTTAATCCAGATATTTTTCAAATATTAATCAATTAATTAAATTAAATTAATTAATTTTCAATAATCGAGAGAGCCCTTTTCTTCATCAAGGCATTTTAAACACCACTCAAGAGGAAAGAAGAATGGGAAAAAAATTATCTTATTGACCTAAGTAGGAATTGATTTAAAATATTTTTTTTAAATATTACTTACCTACTTTTTTCATTTGCTTGTATTAACGAGTTTTAATTTGTGTTTAATTGTTAGTTCCTATCTATAAACACTGTTTTGATGAGGTCTATGGATGTCTATGATGGTTAGATTTGTAGTAAAGCTAGTAATCCTACAAACACAACTTCCAGGTTGTATAATATTTTAACGGAGCTTCTGACTGTAAAATAGTCAATGAAACATCATCTTCAGTTTGAAAGACCTATCCAATGATATGCCACTCAATAGGGTGCGTAATATTTTTTCGCCTATGCCGCCATTTTGAATTTATGAAAACAAAACATAGCCTATAACCATCGGGCCATTAAGGCGAATTGATAGAGACGTATCTTTCATTAAAATCCATCCAGCCGTTGGGATGTTTCGAGGGTATAAAGAAATCCACCTACACATATACACATGAAACACATAACCCTTCTTTTCAGTCGGGTAAAAAAATCATCTTATTTCCAATTTTAAGATCATATTAATCAACTTAAAATGCACATGGTAGAAAAAAAGGATTTTGTAATTTGAAGAAATAAGAAAATCCGTTTTAACTATTTACTTCCACTTTAATATTTGATTTTGAAATTGTTGTTTAAAGGGTGTAGTCGGATAAGCATAGCAAAGTGGCCACCATGATCGATGCTTTAAATAAAATGTGTGGTAATAAGGCTTACCGTGAGAATACAATATAGAGAGGCTTTAGACACCGAGTCTGAACTGCCCTTGAGCTAATCGGGGAAATATGCGTCGGCGCCACTATTTTTCAAATACGTTTTTCTCAAAAAGTATATAAGTTAAAAAATGAAACCAACAAAGATTATAATAGTTCATATTATATATTTTGTACATATTTTTACACAATTTTAACATTGAAAAATAAACAAAAACATTTTTTTATAATTATTAATATAGTAATATCACACTTACACCAACAAAAAATTGCGTATTAATGCTTAATATATGTACTTTAACCAAAAATTATTTAGTAAAAATCGAAAATGCGCTTTTTGAGTTACAACAAAAATAAACATTCTAACAACTTGTTAGAATGTTCATATGTTTTCCTGTTTAAAATTGTACGTTTGCGTGCCTATTATTGTTACTGCATAACAAGTACAAAAAGTGGGTTGTAAGTAAATGCATAACCGTCAATAAATAGTTGTATATATCGCTCGTTTAATACCTTGGATACATATTTTTTTTCAGGGCGACCACTGGCATTCTTTATTGAAATTCAATCTCGCACCACTTATTCTCAAAACAAAAATATTAATATAACTTTTCATATACCCTTTCATATGCCCTTTGGTAACATGCGCAAGAGAAATGTGCTACAAAAAAGTTTTCTTTAAATAGTGGTTCAAATAGGATATAAAAAATAACAGCCAGTGGACAAATACAGAGGAGTCTCAGTCCTCAAATGTACCCAGGGGGTTAATACAAAATGACATAACTCGATAATAAAAAATTTTCAGTACAGGTGTTTTAATTTTTTTTTATTTAAACCATGTTTTTTCATTAACAAAAGATTCTTAAGTATGCTTTGTCCCGTGAGGTTTTGAGGTTAATGGATTTATTTATGTTATTTCATTAGCGTAACAACTCAAAAGTGTCTTTTTATTACAAGTAATAGAGTAAATACGATGCAAAAGAATAATGTCACTTTTGCCCCCTGGCGGCAAAATAGAAAAAAATACCACCACAGTGCTTTTTTCAATATAAAAATACTAGTGTTTAGTACTTAAAATGTCTTTATCTGAGAAATGACGCTTTAACATGTGTCATTAAAGGAGCAATGTTTAGACGCCCTTTTTTTTAACAATGTATCAAAAATTGCAAGTTTAACCAATATTTTTACATATAACAATATTTTTTTTATCAGTTATGATTAAGAGTTCAATTTTTACTATAAAATATGTAGTTTTAGAAAAGTTCAGGGGGAAAAAAACCCAGTTTTTTCCATATGAATTTCTAAAGTCTTTGAAATTCGATGTTTAAATTGAGAGTAACAGTTTTGTGTAATGAATATAAGGGTCAATCTGATTTTTAAGAACTTTAAGATAGTTATTAAACTTTCTAACATTATTGAAACTACCCAATAGAACGAATTGTCTACTAATCAGTTTTTGTGTCTGTCAATTTGTCTCACTGATTGTCCTCTTGTCCATCACCAACATTCGTAAATATACTTGAAGCATGTAGATGTAGAATTAACTATTTGTTTAGAGTGATGCTAAAAGAATTCAGATACATTATGTGCTATTCCCGATAATAGATTCAAGTACATTTTAATGAGGTTACATTGCGAACATCATTATGAAAATGATATGATGTATTGTTATGTATTAAACTCTCTATAAAGAATAGCGAGCGTATACTTAATAATTCTTTTACACTGGTACACAAAGTAATAATATTGCGTTTTACTCACTAGACAGAAGTGGCTTAAAATACATTTTATGAATGATATATAACATGATGAATCTGATATACGTCATTGGAATGTACAAAAAGTATACCTTTATAAAACATTTTCACGTAACAATGTTCTTCTGATGGCCTTTAAAAAAGAATTACCGTAAGAATTTAGTGGAAATATGTTTTTATTTACGCTAGATGATTTGAGACTCAGTTTCTAGCATATTATGAGTCAATATCTGAAAACTGGACAATTTCACTCCAGAATTTTCTTTTTTTTTTAAATTAAAGTACCAACTTCCAAATACAATTATGATACATGTGCTATGATGCATGTTTTGTTATTTGAACGCTGTAGTCTTTTGAGATCAAGGATGTATATTTTATGCGTAGGATAAACTTTTATTGAAGAAAATGTCTGTTAGCACCATAATCAGTGTCTAATAATTGGGATTGAGATGATGAGGACTGAGGTGATGTTTTTTGTCTTAAAAGCTGCACAGCCATTTTGTTGAATCATTTTGCCAACAAGTAAATTATTAAATATGCCAGGTGACATTAGTATGTTACGTAAATAAAGTTGCAATAAACTTTTTGTTTATAAATAAAAAGTTAAATACGGGTACATGAATGATGCTATAAAAAATACTCATCGCTATTCAGAACAAAAAATAAATATTTCTAAATAGGAAACAAAGAGAAAAACAACTTACCTTCATCCATGGTGGCTAGTTGAACTTTAGTTGATGTTGCAATGTAAATGATTCTGCCAGCGCCACCTAGTATCTGTTAACCTAAATGTGTGTTTTGAGGGAATGAGATGATGGTCAACCTCAGGGACAAATATATTTACTACAATATTTTATTTCACAATCTGTACTAAGAAAGGATAATTTTATTTTCCCATATTTTATATATATAGGTATAAATATATAATAGCAAAAATTAATAATATTTATAGAAATGTTTACAGCATACATTTAATATTGTATATTTGTACCTGGGGAAATGGACTGAAATGAGGATTTTGCTTGTTTAAAGCTTAAACTAATTATTTATACATCATTATATGTCCATTTTATTGGTAGTTGATATAACAAATGTTACAATATATTACGTTTTTCAGTTTTTGGTTTTAGTATAATTAATGAAATATTATTGGCAGTGGACGCAAATTGTCCAATTTTCAGATATTGACTCTTAAGTCGTCTACATAAAAAGCTATGTTTCATGAATGGGTATGGCTAAAATAATCCGATTGTTATATGACTATTTATTAATTTTAACTTAATCAAAATGGCTGACAAATATATCATACGAACTGAATTTTTATCCAACTGAATAATAAAGTGTCTCGTCCAGCCCTCAAACCCAAGAATTTTGGTTTCAATTGCTAAAGCCCTAAGTAAAGTCCAATACGTAGATCGTTAGCAATTTAACTAAAGGTATTAGATTCGATTATTAGATAAATAATTTCAAATGATATCTTAACCAATACTGATAAATTCAAATTAATATTGATAGATTCAAGAATAATAAAGTGTATCTACGTATCCATCGTCGAATGGAGAACCAATACCCGCGGCATATTCTGTTGAAATGTCTAGAATGAAGACTATAGCTAGTGCCAATAAGTTTATCTGAGTAAAACGTGTCCTTCACATGTTGATTCAGATAGCTCAATACGTAGAACTTTTGCAATTTAAGCGAAAGGTCTACATTTCGACTTCCGACCTCGACACATTTTTAAGCAGTTAGAAAAAATCTAATTCTTATAGTGAATTACAGCCTAAAGGATAGCATTATAAGAATTCGTACATTCAACTGTATTAAACGTCTTCAAAATTGTTGATTTAGATACCGTCTTTTATTATATGAAGATATAAAGTGTAGCCACAAAATTTTGTACTATTGAAAAGTGTTTTATCATCTTATCTTCTTGCATAATTTGTGTTTCCAGCTTTTAGATAAATCATTAATAATACTGAAAAAATATTTACTTTAATGTTTATGTTATTTTTATAGTTTATTTATTAATTATAATGCCGTGATCGTACCTGTACGTATTAAAGCTATTTTTGGCGCATACAAATTTTCCTTTTATAAAAATTTATGAAAATAAAAACTATTAATTAAAAATAAATGTAAGGCTTATTAAATATACTTAGTGTATAGGAAAGTCTCTTTTTTCTTAAATACTTCTTGAAAAGATAATACTCGAATTGTGGTACCTACTACAATAGAGCGTCTATCTATAGTTAAGCGATTATGAACAATCATACGAGAGATAATAATAGATGAATTCTCTTCAAAACTAAAACAATATTAAAGGTATATATAAATATTATACAGACATACATACATTGTATTAAGAAAAAGAAGAAACAACGTATAAAGGCACAAATAAAATGTGTTTAAAAGCATACAGCTGTTTCAAAACCTCTAAGGTTTCCTCATCAGTGCTTAAAATAAAAGTTAAAACTAAGACATTGTGTAAAAAGAGGGGGGGAGGGCGGTGGACAGAGAGTCAGAAAAGCGTACCTTTCAGCTGTACTGCCAACGGTGAAATGCGACCTACGGCTGACAAACAGTTACGGAGTTGATCTCACGCGCATATTCAGGGAGACCAATCAAAATACCCAATTGCTCTGGAAGAGTCCAAACTTAGAAGGAGAAAATACATTGTATGTTTGTCTGTATAACATTTATATGTACCTTTAACTGTTGAATTCAAGCGTTATTTATGTGTGTTTATGTGTTTTAATATATATTGTAGTATGTGTGTTTTATTATGTAAAACAATATTGTTAATAAACTTTATCTTTT
The DNA here is from genome assembly GCA_963932465.1 of Maratus speciosus. NCBI lineage: Eukaryota > Metazoa > Arthropoda > Arachnida > Araneae > Salticidae > Maratus > Maratus speciosus. The sequence continues at coordinate 353,888,973 of OZ010788.1, read as the reverse complement.
CATACAGCGAAATGCGATATCTGAATAAACAATATAGAGAGAACTACAATTGAAAAAAACAGATTCAGTTATAACTGACGATAGACTATAATATGCCATTTTTATTCTTTTGGGAAACCATATTTGGAATAGAATGCTTTTGTACAGACCACATAACATGCTAAAATTTCATTAAGCTTAAAATTGCACAGCGGAAAAAAACGCACTTTCCCCATATTTGTACCTGAGACGGTGTCTTAAAAGAAATCGACTGTGGTGCACATAAATATAGCATATCGTAATGTTTAATGCGCTGTAATATCGCTAAAATGCACTTGAAAATATCAATGCCAATAGACTATAATGCAAGTACATTCTTTTTGAGAATCACTTTGCTCCTTTAAGACCGCAAGAGTTTTGGTAGAAATGAAAACTTTTGGTGGTTTCAAACAACTTTCATCATACAATACATGCTTGGGAAATAAAACACAAAGGTGATTGGGTATTTGGAAACTTGGTACTATATGCAAACGTTAATAGAACCGTATTTGATTGAAAAAATAACCAATGTCAGGTTATGCCAACCTGATATAAAGGAAGGATCCGTGATTATATAAAGGAATTATCCGCGAAATTATGTGGGTGAAGGCTCGATTTTAAATTGCCCAAAAAGAGGAAAATGTGTTTTCGTTTTCTTTAGGATCACCTACAAAATTATATAGGCCAGGTTTTAAAGGGATATGAACATTTTAAATGCTACACACTCCATCTTCAGTAGAGACTATTCTTTGATAAATCTGTGAACCCATTATTGACGAAATGTCAAACAAAATATATTTACAAAAATAACAGAATGCAAAAGCAGATGATAAGCTAGACACTTTCAGACGAACTGACAATCAGTAAAAGAGATTGATAGATGTCCGGGCTGATCACATTCAAGTATATTGGAAAGTATTAACGATTATGTCAGAAAGTGTTAGAAATGAGTTGTCTGCTTAAAATACATTTGTTGCTGATCAAAGTTATATTCTTTAACCCTAAATAAAATTGGTATGTCGAACGAAAGTACCAGGCTGAGAGCTGAGAAACTAGAAAATTTGACAAGTATACATTTGTAACTTTAATTTTATACCATGTTTATCAATGAATTCGATAAGTTGATTGGGAGGACTAAATGTGGTCAGCCCATGGTACCTATCAAGACATGCCTTGCCCCTTTTCAAAAGTCCCCCCACCCCTACCTAAATCGCACTATGATAGTGTTGGCAGACCATACGTTTTTGAATCTTTGACGCTATTGAATTTATTAATACAAAATTGCAATTATATTCAACTTAACGAGATGATGGTTTCTGAATTCAACTTCCTGTTTATTGCTTTTGCATAAGTTTTCTTACTTATATAACAATTTTAAATCTGATGCACACAGTCGAAATTGTTCTCACTTTAACGAATGACTTTGGCTATAAACCGTAGAACTGTGTCTGCTTGTTATTTACAATGATAAGATTATAATTAATTTCGATATTTTGATTTACTGCTATCAGTGCTTTCAGAAAAAAATATTCCCTAGTTCTTATTTACTGCAAAATGTCACATAGCTGATCCACGTTTGTATCACAGCATTGAGTTAAAATAAATCCTAATTCCGATGTAACGGAAAAAATATAATTATTTGCGTTTTATTTTTAGTCATTATATATATTACATAAAGGGTTTTTTTCTAGTGATTTCTACAATTATCACATACAGCAATATTATTTTTTATACTAAAATAATTATTAAATATTGATGTGATTTTATACGTACAACTATGCAAAGGAAAGTTCGAAATGCAGTAATCGAGCGGAATTTGCTAGTGTTAACCTTTTATTGAAAATAAATTTTTTATATAAATTAATACACTAAACGATTTTGAGTTATTCTATTTCTCTTAGTTTTAAAGTATATTTGTGTATATTTCGTTAAATATCTAAAGGATTTTAAATGTTACTAAATTAAAAATATATATATTTAGAATACCAATATATTATAATAAGATCCTTGATTTTAATACGCATTATTATATAAGAGTATAATTTCTTTACGCTCATATACATAGATTCTCACATTTCCACGTAGGGGAGACCGGGGTTAGTAGGCGCAGTTTTTAGTTATTGATTTTTATTAATTTTTTGTTTAAGTATTTTATGAAACTTTAACTGTGTTTTTAAAGAACAGGCATTGGGCTATAAATACCCTGAGTTTTGAGTTTGTAGCTTTTGTAGCTTTTGTAGTTTATGTTTAGCGGAAGCCTAAAGTAAAAGGAAAATTGTGTGCCAACCTACACCGTCACGGGGCAAGTTGCCTATACCTATGTGGTAAGTTGGCACACGCTTTATAAAAATTAAAATGAAACTCAAATAAGGCATGCAGTTAAGAGAAATCAATTTCATTATTACCAGTAAGTTTAAACAAAGGTGTTATCGCCGTACAATGTAAATTCTAAATTATACAGACATAAAAATTACGAATAAAACATTAACACTGAATAACTTCTATCCTACTCGATATCATCATCAGAGTTACAGTTGTCACAAATAAAAAATCTAGTGTCTCCGTTTGGGCAAGCCACGTGTGCCGAAAATCTTGCACTGCAACCATTTTCTCGGTGTTTGCCGTTTTTCAAGCTGTCAGCACATACTAAACACCGAGCCAACTTTCCCCGTGTTCAATGCGCCTACTAGCCCTATAACAAATTTCTTCACAAAAGAACACGTAACCATCTAAGCATAAATAATCCAAGTAAATCACATATGGTGTAGGTACAGTTAATCATACACTAAGAAAAACTGTACAAATTAAATCGCAGTTATTAAGGTAAGTATTAGAAATTAGAAAAAGAATGAAGCAACAAAAAATTACTTATGAGTGCAAAAAACAGAAAAAATGGTAATAAATGTCCACTGCACGTAGGTAACGCTGCAAATCTATAATGAGGATTGTAAAAAGCAAGAAGAAAGGTACTCTGTGACTGGTTGCGCAATCTATCCACAAACAGGCAATTTATGAGGACTGCGTCTACTTATCCCTGTAGCCAACTAGCCCCGGTCTCCCCTATATAAGTAAAAAGGTGTGGATAAAAATAATATTATTATAAAATATTCTAAACAGATCTAGCTCATGTACAAAGTATATTTATTATATTCTATCTATGATTGTTGAGGCCATTTGTAACATCTAAATATGACATTCGGTGTAAATTATTATTTATAAAAGATTTTATTGAAGAATCAATAAAAGTGAAATATACATATTATACTTTGGTGCTTTGTGTCTGCTTCCAACTTATAGCCGTAATCCCCAGTAAACTATTTTGAACAATTCCCTTCGAATAGTTGTTGTAAGGTGAATGAGTAAACATTTTTAGTTTTAAAATCTAAGCAATTTTGTATATCATATTTTAAAGTAAAGGGCGTGGTGTTTAAGTTATTGGATACATAAAGCAGCTTTATTTGGAAAAATATTTAAAAAAATAATTTTCTCAATTATTTGTACTTAGATAAATGAAAAATGCTATACATTAAACAATGTTTTGGAAGAAGTAAACATGCTACTTATGTTATTCGGAAACAGATATAGAACACAAGCATTGACTTCACATACCAAATTAGTTTAGGATTAGTCTATAAAAATATACTTCGATTTATTGTTTTTTTATGAATATGACTCACGTTTGATATATAACATTGCTTTTTATATATTCAAAAGCATTTTAGAAAAATTTAAATCTGAAAAAATATTTTAAATTAGAAAAACAAGTATTTCGTTTTGTTTTTCTTTCTGACATTTATTAAAACTTTGATATCTGAATATAGAATTAGTAAAAAAAAATTAAATATTAAACAATACAAAAATATTGGACAGTAACATACCTTTATCTAAATATTATATTTCATTATTATTTTACAAATATTTACATTAAACTTTTTAAATTAATTAATTATTTAACTTCTGTATAATGTATTTTGCTGAAATTACACCTCAGTATGATACGTTCTTAACCCGAGAGTAGTCGCGACATTTTTTAGAACGTTAGTAGTCGCGTTCGGTCCATTTGCCGCCGTTACCAGCAGGCCGAAAACGAAGGGGAAACTTGCCGGTATTATCAGATGATCGAAAACGGATAACGTAGGGTGAAAATATTGACTGAACTTTAAAAGATTACAGCAATTATTCATTTTACAACCTTTTACAGCAATTATTTATTTCGCTTAAGTATATATTCAGTTGGCATCTAGATAAATGTTTTTAATAACTCTTTCTTCGTTTTGCATAAATACTTAAAAGTATATAGTAAATGATTTGAATTTATGATGTTACTATGAATCAATAATTAGTAGGAAAACATTAACTAATACGAATCTAAATTCGTGATAGGGTTTTTTTCTTCTTCTTCTTTTTTTTTTTTTTTTTTTTTTTTTTTTTGGAAGGACAGAATCAGAGTCAGGTAGATTTTTTTGATACTCCGGCACTCTATATCCATTTAATAAAATAAAATTAATAAATTTAGCTCAATATATTACACTGACATTAAATTAAACAATTAAACTGAAAATAAAAATGGAACCTATGACATGCATATATATATATATATATATATATATATATATATGTATATATATATAAACTTTCTGTACAATAATACCATTGAAAATTAAGGAAATTGACCAATAATTATGAAATCACAAATACCACATAAACCAAATATTATTAAAAACGTACAATTATATATGTATAAATGTATATATATATGTATATATGTATATATATATGTATATATATATATGTATATATGTGTATATATATGTATATATATATGTATATATGTGTATATGTATATATATATATATATATAATTTAAAAAAAAGGTAAAAAATACTTAACTTCGAAATTATAAATGTAAATGTTGTAACTACGTTTTATTTATTTATTTATTTTGTGGGGTGTCTGCGTGTGTATGAGGGGGGGGGGGGAGGCTCTCTAGATTTTGTGATGAAATCCATTTTTCAAATGAAAATGCACGTTTTGTAGTTTTTCTACTTATTTCAGGGTGGGAGCAGTGCCCTTTAATAAAAACTCTGGATACGAACTTCGCTTATATAAAGTAAATAATAAATAAGTTGTTGAAATTATATATTTAATTTAAATACATTTGCAATTGTAAATTTAAATCCTAAGATGGATAAATTATTTTAATTAATAGAAACACTGAAAGGTTCATCTTAATAGGGATGTATTTTACAGCAACTATTTAATTAAAATAAATATTCAATTGTACATTTCATAATAAGGTATTAATGTTATAATTTATTGTTTTATAATAACGTTCATTAAAATAATAAAAACAATAAGAAAATTTTCTCCGAAATTATAAATATGCAGCAATAATTTAATTTAAATGAATTTTCTCTCATATTCTTGAAAACATTATTCTCGAAAATATTTTGAACAATTGATGAAGGTCAACAAATTTAAATTTGTTAGATACTGTCCCCAAGCCTCTACTGGATTTAGAAAGTATAATATTTATAATATGTATTTAGAAATTTTTATTTTTTAGAAAAATACTTAAAATATTTTTTAAAATCATAGTATAAACATTCACTGAATTATCCAAAAGAGATTTTTATTTGCGTAATTTCTAACCTACATTATAAAATTCTCATTATTTTTCTTATTGTACAAATAAATTATATGTATGTTCTTCGCAAATATACACACTAAATTTCTGAGAAAATTGTTTTATCTTTCGAATTTGTTTTATTGTACAAAAACGATACTTTTCTGATTTTGGAGATACGGCAATTTTTTTACTGATTCCCATAAAATTCTCTTCTCTCTTTTTTAATCGTTTGGCAGTGTTATTGTCTGTTTTCTTTCTTTAATTGTTCGGGTAATAAATGGAAAGCAAGTTCTTTCAAAAATGATGATGAATTTCCCCTTTTATTCCATATTTAAATGATTATCAATTTGAGAATTTATTCCCTCAATATTTGACAATGAAAAAAAAATTGTAAGTGACCATCCATCAGTTTTTTGTGCGAACTGCTTCACAACTAATATAATAAAACAATTTTAAGTCACATTCTAAAAGTAAAAAAAGTACTCTATGAACGAGTAAAATAGCAGTAGAAAGAAAGACGAAATAACAACAGACAGAGAGTCCGTACTTCGAAGAAACTTCCCCCCACAGATTTCGCGGAAATGGGAAAGGATGAACACGAGGGGGAAAAATTCAACTAAAGTAAGTGGTCGCAACGCGGTCATTTAGACCGATTGAAACTTAAGAATGCGATAAAATGCTAAGAAATAGCGGGAATGACTTGCAATTTTACTACACAAGAGTGTGAACACTCAAGGTCAGCTACACCGAATTTGGCTATCGTAACTTGAACGGGAAATGAGTTACAGGAAGATAACGAATTTCAAGCGTGGAGAAGACCAACGCGCGACTATTAACGGGTTAAAATTATGTTTGCACATTACATTGAGTGTTAGAACATCTAATTTTGAAATAATTAGACGTATTGCTTTCCGTAAAGGCGCGTTTATTCAGGCAGAAAGTTCATAAAATTCAAATTATTATATTTCAGGAAGCTTTGATCATACTTGTATGATAATGGGATATTTTCTGTTCATCCTAGACAAAGGGCAACAATTTTCTAAATAATAGTAATGATACTATAAAAAATAAATTTCCTATTTTAGTATGTATATGGCCTTATTTAAAATAAATACCATATCTATAACCCTTTCTTGATTTGGATATTTTTTAATAAGAAAGATATTTCTACGGTTTAACAGGTAATAGACTTTTTTTTTAACACTAGTATATGTATCTAATACTGATAAGAACTTAAACTACAATTGCCTATACAAAGATTTTGTAAATGATTATGTAATGTTAGACAATGTTTGCATGTTTTAAAACACATGGCCTCCGTAAATTACTGCTGGTGATTCTTTTCTCGTAACTCCTGATTTAAGAACGTCACAAAAATACGGAGACGTATTCTTTTTCAAATTTTGTGGCAATCTTTTCGGCTCACGGTCTCATTCTTAAAGGATGAGATGTGAGAATTCAAAATGGCGAGTGCACAATGGAAAGCAATTGTCACATTGTGTTTCTTCGAATCAAAATCCTTCACAACTACCCTATGTCGTTTTCCAATTCATAAGTTTTTGTTAAATTTGATAAAATTTTAATATCAAGTATTCTTTGATTGAATCGATATTTTATTAATAATGTTTTCATTTGCAATTTTACGCAGATATAACTTTATTTTTGTTTAAAAAAAATTTCTGACTTTTACTTTGCGAATATGTAATAATATTTTTCATCATGTTCTTAAGTCAAACGTTATGGCGTAAGATATCACTCCAAAAAAAATTTATGACATTTTTAAAAATGTAATTTAAAATAATGTTTAAATGATTATTAAGCAGGTTGTATATTTTTTTAAAAATGTTACATTTAAAATTTCAAGTTTTCTTCTGAGATTACGTGTGACTTTCAAAGACGTGAGATGCAGTATAAAGTTGTGCGTCATTTATTTTCTGATTTGCATTAATCAAAGCACGAAAAACAAATATTCGAAACTGCGATTTTGTTTCTACTCACCCAAATTGTCTTCTGAAATGTTATTTGCAGGTGATGATTATCGGGGTTAACTAGTTTAGATTAAATAGAATAAAAGAATTTTTTTTATTTATATGCAGTCCTGATAAACGAATTGTATACAAAATATTAATTTTTTTAAATTATTTTTGGCACAAAAACGCTATACTAACAATTAATTTATGTTTTAAGAATTTCAGTAATGATAGCGTACGCCAGTCGCAGAAATACACCCTCAAGGTAATTTTAGTCAAGTGGCAGCATGCGTAAAAACCTTTTGCATTTCATTATTTTGAAATGATATTTTCTCATAAAATATCTGAGGTTGATGTCTAACTGGTTATCTTTTTACTTTTTTCAAATTTGGTTTCTGTTTTTTTTGGGTTTTTTTTTTCGCAACGAATCTCAAAATGATAGTTAAAACTTATTCATATTCAAATCTATCGAGCAATATCATTCGCAGTAAATAAATTATTTCGAGAAAAACATATTTCGTTGAATCCAATTCTTGAAAAGTAATAAATCTTGAAAGTCTTTATATATTTTATTTTTGACAGCACACCAAGACGACACATTGCACATTTAAAATTTAACATTTAAAATAAATTAATAATTTCCGAGAATGCCATATAAATATGCATCTCAGCCAAGTATAAATATATTCTGAAAATTTCGAGAAAATATATTCAAGCATCACTTCACTACATTAAATCACACTTGTTCATATAATTATTCACAATTCCGAGAAAAGTATTTTTTCCCGACAAAACACAATTCGAGTTATTTACTTAATAACAGAATTCTAGCATCAGTCAGTTTTATTCGCGCTCTTTCGCAAACACACGTACCGAACCACGTGATCTCGGCTATTTTTAGATTTCTCCCCAACGCAAGGCAGAAGCCATTTCGTAACACTGCTCACCCATGAACATATGGGTGTTTATCACAAATAATTAAAATATATGAAATTAATACAAATACAATTATAAAATATGAAATGTTATACTTACTTCAGTATTTAAACACGTTACAATCAAATTCAAACTAAAATAAGAAGAAAAAATAAGATTCGTATATGAAAAGTTAATCAGCTCCCAGTTCCATGTGATATAGTAACTGTACTGGACGTCTGAGAATAGATTTCTCAGTTTTCACTTTACAGGCCCTCACCTTGCCGTCTCTTCCAGGAAATAATTCAATATTTTTTCCTAGACTCCAGAAATTTCTGGGTAATTTATCATCTTTCATTAGTACAATGTCATTTAATTTGAATTAAGGAAAATTAGTTTTGTTCGAACTTAAATGAGCTGACCTCAAATTTAATAAATATTCCCCTTTCCATCAAGACCAAAACAATCGCATTAATTTTTCACGACATTTATAAGATCTAATTAACTCTTCCCTGGAGGAGATATTCGAGTCAAGGTGAAGCCCAGCTGGTGGCAGAGAAGATATTCTTCTCCCAATTAGGAAGTGAGCAGACGTTAATGGTAAGGATCTGGTCCTTCTTGCGAGAAATAGGTTATAGGGCGAGAGTTGACCATGCCTTCAATTTCCACTAGTACAGTATTCAGTTCAATCACAGTCAGGGATGATTTGCGTAGGGTTTTTCTTTTTGTCTAGCCCTTATAAGCCAGAATCTTCCACGAATTTGAAGAATTGTATGGGCAACAGCAGAGTGGAAAAATTTATAATGAGCATCCCAAATTATTAGCTCTGCCAATTTAGTTTTTGGCGGAAGAATTATAGGATGTTTTTCATCCATCGTTAAGTCAGTCTTATCGAGTCGTCCAGAAACTCTCAAAACTTGTTCTGAATCTAGATAAGGGTTCAATGAGAGCAATTTAGAGTCTGTAGGAAGTGGTTTGGAATTTTTCAGGTATAAAATATCTTTCGCGAAAATTTCGTTTTGACAATTTTTTATCCAAAAAATTTCTGCTTCTCGGATTTCCTCTGACGTAAGATTACAATTTTTCTCGCGTTTTTTCTTTAGTATTTTGATAAAGAGTATAACATAGCCAGTTACTCGTTATAGTTTTTCAGGTTACTGTATTTGTTTATGTCAATTAAACAATTATTGCATTATCAATAATTTTACTTCTAGCTTCAATTTCAATTTCAGGGTTGACTGATTTTTGTTTTAACTTATCATCCTTAGGCCAAACATTTTCAGTGTTACTAAGCCATTCAGGGCCATACCACCACTGATTAGAGTTTATTAACACTTTCGCTGACAGCCCTCTAGTAAGCATATCTGCATGATTATCCTTGCTAATTACATGCCTCCAAAAACTAGGATCGCTCATTCCCTGAATTTCTGTAACCCTGTTGGCTACAAATGGCTTCCATCTGGATGCCGCTCCTGGGATCCAATGTAATACGGTTGTCGAGTCTGTCCACAGTACTATTTTTTCGAGATTAGAGAAAATACCTTTAAGGTGATTAGCTATACTAGCAGCTATTAGAGCACCTAAAAGTTCGAGTCTTGGTAGGGTTATTTTCTTCAACGGGGCCACTCGGGCCTTAGACATTATAAAGCATGTCTTAAAAGCACCTTCGGATGTTTTAAACCGGAAGTAAGCTACCGCTTCATAGGATTTTAAGGAAGCGTCCGAAAATATGTGAAGTTGTACATTGCCCTGCACTTCACCCGAGTGATAACAATACCTAGGGATTTTTAATTGTTCTAGCAATTCTACTTCCTGATACCATGTTCTGTATTTAATTTTAAATTCTTCGTTAAATTCATCGTCCCAGTCTAACCCACTCTGCCACAATTCTTGTAAAAATATCTTAATTCTAATCAAAAATGGTGACATAAATCCGATCGGATCAAATATTTTGGCGGCAATTTGAAGAACATGCCTTTTCGTAAATTCCAAGCTATCACCAATTGACACTAAAGATGGCAAATCTATGGCCAGAAAATCCTCTTCAATGTTCCAGTTTAGCCCCAATGCTTTCGATTCTGCACAATTTTCATTAATTTCTATAACTGGGTTACCATTCCACGATTCCTTTAATTCTGGTGAATTAGTAACGAACTTTCGCAATTGCATATTAGCATCTTTAAATATAGAAACTGTAGTAGTTGTTAGTTTCATGGCTTCTGCAACCGTGGATGCTCCATAAATTAAGTCATCCACATGTAAATATTTATTAATCATTTCATAAGCGACGGGTTCTATTTCCTTATAATTACCAATATGTTTTTTAATTGTAGAGGTTAAAACATAAGGGGAGCTGTTCACATCGAAACAGTGACGGTTAAAATGGTATAAAACGCTGCGTTGATCTATGTCGCAGTCATCGAAATACAAAAAACATAAATAATTTCTATCATTTTCTGATACCTCTATTTGTATAAAGGCCCTAGAAATATCCCCCGAGAAAGCAATTTTAAACTGCCTAAAACTCAACAGCACATCTATGAGATTAGGATTTAAATTTTCTCCTGCATAAAGACATTGATTTAGACTTTTCCCTCCATTATTCCGGCTGCTTGCGTCAAAAACTATCCTGGTTTTTGTGGTAGAGAAACTTGGCCTTGAAACAGCAGAATGGGGCATTACACAATCGATAGAGCAATTATCATTACATTTTTCAATTATTCCCTCACTTAATTGTTCTTTCATAATTTCATTATATTTCAAAAACAAAGATTTATCTCTCTTTAATCTTTTTTCCAAACCCACAAAACGCTTCTTCGCAACCTCGTAATTATTAAACAAATTTTGTTTATCTAATTCAATACACCATAACAAGGGGATCATATATCTATCATTTTTAAAAATGATTTTTTTCTGGATTTGATTAATAACCTCATAAGTCTCTTCGTGCTTTTGATCATTAGAATCGATTAAAAAGGACTCGATGCGCCATAAATTCCTAAGATTATTTCCCGGAGGTAAACGAATTAAAGGGAGTTGTGTGCTAATTATTACTGTCAACTCGACTGACCAAGGTTTTACCAAATATTGTTGGCTGCATAAATAATTGATCATTAACTTTTTCGTCAGATCCTATTATAGTTTCGAATAAATAATCTGCAACTAGCAATATCTGAACAGTTTTCGAATGAATAAATGTGTCAGCCAATTCATGTTTATCTAATCGCAGTTTATCTATTAACTGATAATCAACAGAAGTCATTATCTTAGTAGCGCTAATAATTTCAGAAACCAGAGCTTTTACATTTATTTTTTCATAAGGATGATGACAAGTAATAATAGTTAAAATTACCACATTAAATTCCTTTTCTATGGCCTTGCGATTCGCAAAAGTATAAACCAAAATGTTTCCTTAGCAACAGGTTTTAATTTTAACGCTGAGGCTAAACTTTTTGTAATAAATGTTCTAGAGGATGCAGAATCATATAAAATTCTATTGTTTAATTTATTTCCTGTTCCATGCACTTGTACACAGGCAGTTTGCAACAATGTTGCATACTTTTCGGGTGAATTATTTGTTTTTATTACGTATGAAAACACAGCTTGACTTTTGTCATTTTTAGACGTTTCGGCTTTCACTGAGCCATCATCGGGACGCTTTTTTGCCGATTTCTTAGTGGGGCAAAATAAATAATTATGTTGATAACTTTTACACAATTCACAGGGAGGTATTTTTACCTTACATAAGGATATTAAGTGCGATTTCAAGAAGGATCGATAGCATCTTCCATCCTTTTTCAACTTATAACTTTTCGGTTCATAGGTAATCTCGTTACACTTTAAGCTTAAATGGTTCGAGTTACAAAAAATACGAACATTTTTTACAACAGTGTTAAGCGCGACTGAAGTGGGAACATTAGGTTTTAGCCTAGGAGCCTTTTTTCCAATCGTGTTACTTCCTGATTTTTTAAGAAAACCCCTGACACTGCATTAGCTGCCTCTCACGACTCTATTTCAAACTTTATGAAATTCATCAATTCATTCACGTCACCAGCTTTTTCAGCATTCTTTTTCCTCTGAAATTTTATAACTAAGTTATGGGGTAATTGTTTTAAAATTATTGGTATCAATAAATACCCAACATTATCAGACGCCACACCGATAGCTTTTAAATTACGAATGCTGACCTCGCATTCGTGATATAAATCCCGTAACAATTTTATGTTCGCGGTGGAATTTACCGGTTCTAGTTCTAACAACTTGTTTATAAACCCGCTTATCAAAATTACTGGATTACCGTATCGATTCTGCAGTAAGTCTAAAGTGTGCTGATAATTAGTTTCGTTTAGGGCCAAACCGGAAATTGATCTAAGCGCTTAACCTGACAAAAATGATTTTATGTAATTAAATTAGTCAATTTTGGTTAAATTCTCGTTCGAATCGATTGTACTCTTAAAACTATTCATGAATTCTAAAAAGGTATTTGGATCCCCTTTAAAGACTGGTACAGTTATTTTTGGCAAATTTATTGTTGCCGGTCTAGCAGTAACATAAGGATTTATACTAGCATTAAATACAGAACTAGTATCAGATTGATCAGAATTAGATTTAAATTTCTTCTAATTCAATTTAATTTTAAATTTGGTTTCGTTTATAATATCCTCGTAATCGATGCTCTTTTGTATATCATTTTCGAAAACTGTTCTATCATATATTAGCTCCTGAATCTGATTTTTTATTAACTTAAATTCAGATTGCTTATCATTAATATTAGTTAAATATTCTGTAAGTTGATCGAAGTTACTTTTATTTTCAAAATCAATACTTTCTATAAAAGTTTCAATTTGTGTTATACGTTTCGTTACTGAGGTATCCATGACCTTTCTTTTACTTTTTAATTTGCGATATCCATTATTTTCAATTATTTTCATGCATAGAACAATATAGCTACAGTACCTTTTTTTTTTATCCGCGACGACGGATGAGCCATGGATGAACCGTAATCCAATATTTTGAAGACAATGATAATCTTATAATCTAGTACACCATGATAATCAAAATTCTATCATTAATAAATGCGAAGACGTGAGTGATACTCTTGATAAACACTAATAAATTCGATTCTGATTTTTCCGAGGTTTCTTGGCACCATAAAACTTATTCATATTCAAATCTATCGAGCAATATCAGTCGTAGTAAAAAAAATATTTCGAGAAAAAAACATATTTCGTTGAATCCAATTCTTGAAAAGTAATAAATCTTGAAAGATTATTTATATTTTATTTTTGACCACACCTAGACGACACATTGCACATTTAAAATTTAACATTTAAAATAAGATAATAATTTCCGAGAATGCCATATAAATATGCATCTCAGCCAAGTATAAATATATTCTGAACATTTCGAGAAAATATATTCAAGCATCACTTCACTACATTAAATCACACTTGTTCATATAATTATTCACAATTCCGAGAAAAATATTTTTTTTTTCCCCGACCAAACACAATTCGAGTTTTTTACTTAATAATAGAATTCTAGTATCAGTCAGTTTTATTCGCGCTCTTTCGCAAACACACGTACCGAGCCACGTGATCTCGGCTATTTTTAGATTTCTCCCCAACGCAAGGCAGAAGACATTTCGTAACAATACTAATAACTTTCCATGTACAATCGTAGGAGGAAAAAAATAAACACCCCCTACTAACTCTGCAAAAAAATATTGTAGAGGTAATTATTGTAGAGGTCTGCAAAAAATTGTTACAAGGTACAAAGCGATTGGAAATAAAGTCTACTTTTAAATGATGTATATGTCGTAGGCTAATTGAGAAATCCGGCTCTTTGCAAACAGCCTAGGCTGTTTGCAAAGAGCCGGGCTAATTGGAGAATCATCTCTCTTTTTCCAATTAGCCTGATATTTTTCAGGCTTATTGCAAACAGCCTAGACACAGTTAGGCTAATTGAAAAATGACCACTTATTTCCCAATCAGAATGCTTTTTTTAGGCTTAATTACCGATAACCCGACCCGAACCCGAAAAATAAATTACAACAGACCGTACTCCGATCCGAGCAAAACAAAATAATTTCAGTCTACAAGCAACCCGACCCGAACCTAAAAATTCCATTTAAAAAAACCGGAATCTGAACCGAACAAAATCTGAACCCGATAAAAATATTCCAATGAACCATAACCGATCCGAACAAGTCAAAATAATTTCTGAGGACATACAAGCCGACCCGAACCTAAAAATTCTATTTGAAAAAAAGCCGGAATCTGAACCCGACAAAAATATTCCAATGAACCATAACCGTTCCGTTCAAGACAAAATAATTTCTGAAGACATGCGACCCAACCAGAACCTAAAAATTCAATTTGAGAAAAACTCCGAAATCTGACGCGAACCAAATCTGAACCCGACAAAATTATTCTAAAGAACCATAAACGGATCCGAGCAACGCAAAATAATTTCCGTGGACATGTTACCCGACACGAACCTAAAAATTCCATTTGAAGAAAACTCGGAATCTGAACCTAACCAAATCTGAACCCGACAAAAATATTCTAATAAACCATAATCGATCCCAGCAAGACAAAATAATTTCTGAGGACATGCAACCCGACCCGAACCTAAAAATTCCAATTGAAAAAAACCCGGAATCTGAACCCGACAAAAATATTCCAATGAACCATAACCGATCCGAGCAAGACAAAATAATTTCTTAGGACATACAACCAAACCAGAACTTAAAAATTCAATTTGAAAAAACCCCTAAATCTGACTTGAACAAAATCTGAACCCGATAAAATTATTCCAAAGAAACATAAACGGATCCGAGCAAAACAAATAATTTCCATGGACATGTTACCCGGCGTGAACCTAAAAATTCCATTTGAAAATAAATCGAAATCTGACCCGAACCAGATCTGGACCCGCTAAAAATATTCCAATGAACCATAACCCGATCCGAGCAAGACAAAATATTTTCTGTCGACAGACAACGCAATCCGAGCAAGACAAAACTATGTCCATGGACACGCACCCCAACCGGAACCTAAAATTTCATTTGAAAAAAAACGACATTTGAACCCGTCAAAAATATTCCAAAGATCAATAATCCTATACGAGCAAGACAAAATAATTTCCGTGGACGCGCACCCCGCGCCGAACTAAACATTCCATTTGAAAAAACCCGAATCAAATCTGAACCCGACAAAAATATTCCAAAGAACCATAACCGGATCGGAGTAAGGCAAATTAATTTCTGTGGACAGGCAACACGACCAGAACCTAAAAATTCCATTTGAAGTCAACCTGCAACCCGACCCGAACCAAATTTTAATCCGACAAAAATATTCCAAAGAACCATAACTCGATCCGAGCAAGACAAAATAATTTCTGTCGACAGGCAACCCGATTCGAACCTGAAAGTTCTAGTTAAACTCAATCCGAAATTTGACCCGAACGCTGGTTATGGAAGGTTTTCGGGTTGACTTCAAATGAAACTTTTAGGTTCGAATCCGGTTGTATGTCGAAGAAAATTATATTGTCTTTCTCAGATCGGGTTACGGTTCTTTGAAATATGTTTGTCGTGTTCCGATCGGGTTCGCGTCGGATTTCCGGTTGACGTCCAGTGGAATTTTTAGATTCTGGTCGTACTGCGTGTACGCGAAAAATAATTTGCATTGCTCGGATCGGGGTATACGGCCTGATGTATTTTAATTTCGGGTTCTGGCCAGGTTTCGGGTTAACTTCAAGTAGAACTTTCAGGTTCGGATCGGGTTTCACGCCGACTGAAATTATTTTGTCTTGCTCGGATCCGGTTATGTTTTTTTGGAATATTTTTGACGGATTCAGATTTGGTTCGCTTCAGATTTCGGGGGTTTTCTAATGGGATTTTTAGGTTCGGGTCGGGTTGCGTGTCCACGAAAATTATTTTTTCTTTCTCGGATCTGGTTATGGTTTTGGGGGATATTTTTTTCGGATTCAGATTTGGTTCGGGTCAGATTTCAGGGTTTTTTCAAATGGAATTTTTAGGTTCGGGTCCGGTTGCGTGTCCACGGAAATTACTGTCTTGCTCGGATCGGGTTATGGTTCATTAGAATATCTTTGTCGGTTATCATATTTGGTTCGGGTAATATTTCGCGTTTTTTTAAACAAACTTTTTAGGTTCGGATCGGGTTGCGTGACCATGGAAGTTATTTTGTCTTTCTCCGATCGGGCTATGGTTCTTTGGATTATTTTTCTCGGGTTCAGATTTGATTCGCGTCAGATTTCGGGGTTTTTTTCAAATAGAATTTTTAGGTTCGAGTCGGGTTGCGTGACCACGAAAATTATTTTGCCTTACTCGGATCTGTTTATGGTTCTTTGGAATAATTTTGTTGGGTTCAAATTTGGTTCGCGTCAGATTTCGGTTTTTTTTAAATTGAATTTTTAGGTTCGAGTCGGGTGCGTGTCCACGGAAATAATTCTGCCTTGCTCGGATCCGGTAATGGTTCTTTGGAATAATTTTGTCGGGTTCAGATTTGGTTCGTGACAGATTTCGGTTTTTTTTAAAACTGAATTTTTAGGTTCTGGTTCTGTTGCACGTCCTCAGAAATTATTTTGTCTTGCTCCGATCGGTTATGGTTCATTGGTATATATTTGTCGGGTTCAGATTTCATTTTCTTTTCAAATAGAAATTTTAGGTTCGGATCGGGTTGCATGTCCTCAGAAATCAATTTGTCTTGCTCGGATCGGTTACGGTTCGTTGGAATATTGTTGTCGGGTTCAGATTTGGTTCGGTTCAGATTTCGGGTTTTTTTTAAATGGAATTTTTAGGTTCGGGTCGGGTTGTGTGCAGACTGAAATTATTTTGTCTTGCTCAGATCGAGATACGGTCTGTAGTAATTTATTTTTCGGGTTCGGGCCGGGTTATGGGTTAATAAGCGTAAAAAATCATCGTGACTGGGATATAAGTGGTAATTTTTCAATTAGCCTAACGGTGTATAGGCTCTTTGCAATAAGCCTGAAAAATATCAGGCTAATCGGAAAAAGAAAGACGATTCTCCAATTAGCCCGGCTCTTTGCAAACAGCCTAGGCTCTTTGCAAAGAGCCTGATTTCTCAATTAGCCTACAACATATATAAAATTTGCCTATAGGGCCATCTAAATATCTAAACGAACCCAAACTTTGTTTTTTTTTTCTATCTGCAATGCCCAAGTTTGATACCGTAAATAAATTCTAGATCCTTCAATTAGCCTAAATCCAAATTTTCATGAAATTTGTATCATTAGTTTCCGAGAAAATAATTATTTTAAAATGAGCAAGTTTTTGGGGTTGTATCCAAATTTCAGTAACTCGATCATTGAAATGCTACATAATGACTATGTCACTTCTATTAATTTAAGATTTTTTGCCAATATGCAGTACAAAATAAACATGAATCTATCAAAAAATTGTAGGTTGCAATTCATATTTTTTTCGAATATTAATTTCATAATTCATAATTCATATTATAAAAATTTTTAAATTACAAATTCACTGTATTTATGTTCAGGTTTTTCATTATTATAATTAAACAAAAAAATTGTCACACTTGGATTACAATTTCAGGTTGTTTTAATAAAAATATGAAACTGTAACTTAACATTAGAATCTCTAAATTTTGAATGTTTATAATTCAAAAAAATATCATCCAAATGACTGAAATTTTATTTCTAGGAATAGTTTGAACCGAAGATTTAAAATGTATTGTCAGAATTGAAAAAAAAAAAATGTTTGATCTGGTTTTGATTTGTAGATGCCCCCTAACAAATTTTACGTACATAATTTAAAACTAGACTTTATTTCAGATCGTTTGGTACCTTTAAATTTTTCTATTATAATTAGTTGCAGAGTAAGTAGAGGGCGTTCACTTTTTTTTCACGACTGTACATGTATAATATGGAAAATAAAATTTTCCGGATTGTGGAATGTTTTTTAAATTATTGATCATGATTTATTTTAAATTGTCGGGTAAGTATCTTGAATAAAATCTAGAAATGACGAATATAATATATCTGTAACTGTCTTAATTGCACGCGTTTAAAATAACTATTTTTATTTAATTAATGGAAAAAATATTTTCAACAAATAACTTGTCAAAAATAAGATTTTTTTTTTGTTTAGTTAGCGAGGAGTAAGATATTCGCTTGATGAGAAACGTTACCCAGGTCGAAATTCATGCTGGTATTTGCTTGATAGATAAGCATTAAATTCTGTATCACAGCAAAGTAAAATAGCATAAACTACAATAACAAATTTGCTGGTTCCACCATAATTACCAGCAAGTCATGGTGCGTATTGGAACAATTTACTGCTTGGCCAGCATACATATTCCAGCTTGTGTTGCTTGAATACGTTGCTGGCCTAACAGCAATCAAGACCACCACTTGCTTGTAATTTCTGCTA
The DNA here is from genome assembly GCA_963932465.1 of Maratus speciosus. Taxonomy (NCBI): domain Eukaryota; kingdom Metazoa; phylum Arthropoda; class Arachnida; order Araneae; family Salticidae; genus Maratus; species Maratus speciosus. Next base: position 353,870,006 of record OZ010788.1, on the reverse strand, counting down.
TTCTAGCAGTAATTCATTAGCAACAGATACTTTTATTTTGTTGCTATTCTAGCATTGCATTTCTAACATTAGTTGCTTTTTTTTTTTTTTTTAGATTTATGTGTTAAGATTTTATCTAAAACGGGTGGACGAACCCAGTGTTGGATTTACGTCATAGTGCCAAATAGTGTACCATATGCGCCATAGTGTAGATCAAATCTAACGCCCCTGGATTTTTAAATTTAACAAACTAATATTTTTTCTCTGATTTAATAAACACAGCAAATTTAATCTTTTTGAGAAACTTAAAATATTAAAATACTAAGAGAAAGATCAGCTATGAATTTTCTTCCAATTCGGGGAAGGTGGGTGACAGGGGACTTTTTCCCTTAAAGTCTACCATTGAAATTATTTGTTAATTTTTTAAGTTTGTGTGATAAAAATTATCGCAAACGTTTTGAAGGGGCAGTTTTTAATTCAGGTGGCAGTGACACAGCCCTCCCTTTCCCAGATTTTGCAATTTAATAAACAAAATTTTGTTTTTCTCTCATATTTTAAAATACAGAAAATTTATAATTTACATGTAACTTAAAATAATTTAACAGTAAAAGGAAGATCAGTTTAAAATTTTCCGTTGGTAGGAGGGGGGAGTTACTCTTCTATATCCGCTTTGGAAATAAATTTTTAGTTCTGTTTCTTTTGATGTTTAGATGTTTAACACTAATCTCAAATGTGGGGTGTAAGACAGCATTGAATTCAGGAGAGGGCCAGCCCGGATGTTATATTTTATTGAAAAAAAAATTCTTTTTCTCCGTTTCTTAAACATATACTGCATTTTTTTGAGTAAGTTAGAATATTTAAATTCTAAGAAACAGAAAAAAAAATCCTTTATAGGTGCGGGGGGGGGGGGAAGAGGCTCCGCTAGAAGTCTCTCATAGAAGTTAAATCCTTCACAGAAATTAACCCACCCTCATAGAAATCAGTTTAAAAAATAGAAGTTATACTTTATACCTTGCAAAATTGCAGTGTACAGTGAGACCTCCATAACGCAAAGTCCTGAATATTCCGTTAAGGGAAGAGGGCTTAGGTGATCCATGAAGCCTCCCTAGAATTTGAAATTTAACTAATTTTTTTTTCTCCGATTTTGAAAAACAAACGGAAATTTAATATTTTCTCTTAGCTTAAAATAAAAGAGAAAGTAAGAATTTTCTGTTAGGGGGGGGGGCGGAGATGGAAGAGAGCTATTGTCTCTTCCCGGATTTGAAAAATTGATTTATAATTAAAATTTCCTTTTCTTCTATTTTGAAAGCCATAGTCAAATTTATGCTTTTCGATTAATTAAAAAAAAAATAATAAATAATAAAAATTTGATGCTACCAAGCATTAACAAGCACACAATGCTTCACAATGCGCTGACTTGAGTAGAAAATTAGCACATCTTACTGGCACATAGTACGTCATGCTGTTTTCTATCAAAGCTGGTTGCACATCATATTATGCTGGCAAGCATAAAAAAGCCTATAATAGCATGCAAAGGTACCTAACTCTCCATGCTTTGACAGAATCTTAAACAGCAAATAAGCACATAAAATGCTTGTACATAGTTTGTCATGCTATTCTTTCCTAAGCTGGCTGCATATCATAATATGCTGCCAAGCATAAGAAAGCACATAATAGCAGGTTAAGTTACCTAACTCTACATGCTTTGGAAGAAACTTAAACAGCAAATAAGCATAACATGCTTCTACATAGCCTGTCATGCTATTCTCCCTAAGCCGACTGCATAGATTATTATGCTGCCAAGTATAATAAAGCATATAATAGCACGTTCAGGTACCTACCTCACCATGCTTTGGAAGAAATTTAAGCATTAAATAAGCATAGAATGCTTGCACATAACTTGTAAATGCTATTGCTGTGTAAGCTAGCTATATAGCATTTGATGCTGGCCAGCATATAAAGCATATAATAGCTTGAAAATCTAGCAGACAAAGTAATACATAGCAATAACTAGCCTATATTTGTTGCTAGTACTAACATGAATTTTGAACTCGGCAGTTATAAAAAATTATAAGACATCCTGTTGAATGAAACTGCCCAGTTTAAAAGTTATATTTATTAACTTTACAAAAATTTTGTATTTTTAAAATTCGAACTAATCATTTAACAATGAATTAAATAGGATAAAAAAATACATTTTTTAAATTTATGATTTACCCTAAATATTTTGAGGCTATCACATTTTCTTAAAAGGAATATTTTACGTGCGATTCCATATAACAAATGTCCAAGTTTGAAAAATAGCCAAGCAAACTGATAATGTAACTGTATGGAAAAATGATTCCAGAATTTGAAAAGAAATTAGCAACTTACAACATGAAGATTTGCCTCGTCTGAAAATGTTATTTATCCACAAAGGAAGCGGCGTAAAATATATTTTTTTTTGTAAATATGATTAAAAATAATGTTTAAGAACTTCACAATATCTCTTGTTCGTAAATAAATATTGTCAATTAGATAGTTTTCTTATATTTTGTATAATGAATAAGTTCCATAATTCACACTTTTTAAGAATCTGTTTCTCCTGTGAAAAACATAGACAAAAAATACATAGTTTGTAATTTAATTGAGACTTTCGAAACATGCTTAACGAATAAAATTAAAGATATTTAAAAGAATATCTTATAAATTGTAGCAAAACAAATTGGAAATCGACGAAAGTAAAAGAAGAAAAATCTTCTTTTCAGCTGTTAAGCTTTTAGATTCTTATATGAGATTTATAAGGATTTTTTTTCCTCATTTCAGATGCACTACACATTTTAATTCGGTTGTTTCTTTCACATTTTTATTTTTTAGTAATAAATGAGGAAAACATTTCAATAATTTTTACTTGCATATTTCAGCTAAAATCCTAAATAATACAAAACTGAGTTTCCTAAACTATGGTTCGTGTGCCATTTCTAGTACGCAAGCCTTCAGATACTGATTCATAAACTTTGCTTTTGAAATAAAGTAGAAAGAAAAATGAACTTTGAGTATCCACTTTATACCTTGCTCAGCCCATGACAAAACGAAATCTCTTTGAATATTAGTATTCTCTAACAATTTACGAATTCGCGGAACAATATCATCAATTTTACTATTGTATAATTTTATTAGCGACAGTAAAATTGTAAAACTTCATTCTGAATTCTTGACTGACATAAATAAATAGTTTGAATGTAGTATAGTATATTCTAATGGCTAATGTCTGGAAACTGTAACTACCGAAATATTCTTTTAAAATACCTAATTTTTTCAAGCAATGTACTAGGCCATCGTCTCTGACGAAAAAGGTAAAAAAAAATATTGTTTTCCAATAATAGAATTTTTTAGAAGATGAATGTACTTTGCTGAAGCAAACAGAAAAGCCAATGACTTTTGCGAAAGACATAAAATTTCTGGTTGTATATTAATCACCTTATATATGTAAGGATACATCTTCTTCGCTTTTTAAAATAAAAATTTAGGAATAAACAAAGTTGAATGATACATCGCTAAAATTAGCAAACACTGAACAGTTCTTTAGGAAACTATGGGTATTTAATCCTTTCCACAGCTTATTTAAGCCACAATATTACACTTAGGTGCATCCAAATGACCCCAATGGCTTCCAATGACTTTATGATATTTTTACTATTACTAATTAATCAAAATGATGCAAATTCCTGTATAAATGACAAAGAAAATTTAAGAAAGATCTTAGAAATATAGTTCTGAAGTTATGATCATTGGCATTCATGAACACATTTATTAACTTGGGTGGTCTCCAAGTACACATTAGATTCACAATTATATGTTAATTGCTATCCTATGATATCAGTCATTATTATTATTATTGTGGAGATCAACATCACTACAGACATTTCGTTATATGTTATTTTTTATTTTTAGTTATTATAAAGATACACAAATTTTCTTAAAAAATTCTCCTGTGTTGTCTGTAAGAATTTACATTATAAACCATTAAAAATATATTTAGTTTCTTTAAACATATAGTCTGTCCCTTAAAAGTATATTACATACCAATACTATACAACTTAATTAGCGGTTCTTATCTTGGCATCCGTAATCTGCATTTTCAGAGTATAGAAGAGTTAAAACACCAAATAAAATAAACTAAGACAGACTTGAGCACAACTAAAAAATAAAATTTATAAATAATATACTTAAAAACAATTAAAAGTATAATATGTGAACGTTTCGCCAAGCGACACGCAAGACATCATCTGTGCAAAAAATATCCATTGCATTTCAAACGACAGAACAAATCAAGAACAGTTAAAGTTAGTTATTTTAAAAACAAACAATATTCATTAGGGACAGAACGAGCACCATTCAAAGCCCGCGATCGCAATTAAGTGAACCAAGCCTCAAGGAGCAATCTACCATGGTAGTTGTTGCAACCCGATTTCAAAATACTGGCGTTCGCAATAAGCGGAATGTGATTCGTTTGAAGTGAATGCTGGACATTTTTTGAATTCAAATTACTCTTTACTAAAGCACCAGTATGTTCTTTTAGGCGAATTTCCAATGATCTACCAGTTTCACCAATATAAACACTATTGCAATCTTTACAAGGAATAATATAAACAACATCGGGTAATTTAGACTTATCATATTGAAATTTATGCTTATTGAAAAAGGAACTCAATTTATTAATAGGTTTAAAAGAAACCCAATAATGAATGATTTTAGAATGCCAGAAATTTTTTTATTTGGGTTTTCTTTTAAACTTATTGGGGTTTCTTTTAAACCTATTAATAAATTGAGTTCCTTTTTCAATAAGCATAAATTTCAATATGATAAGTCTACCCGGTGTTGTTTAGATTATTCCTTGTAAAGATTGCAATAGTGTATATTGGTGAAACTGGTAGATCATTGGAAATTCGCCTAAAAGTGCTTTAAAAAAGGGTAATTTGAATTAAAAAATTGTCCAGCTTTCACTTCAAACGAATCACATTCCGCTTATTGCGAACGCCAGTATTTTGAAATCGGGTTGGTAGATTGCTCCTTGAGGCTTGGTTCACTGAATTGCGATCGCAGGCTTTGAATGATGCTCCTTCTGTCCCTAGTGAATATTGTTTGTTTTTAAAATAACTAACTTTAACTGTTCTTGATTTCTTCTGTCGTTTGAAGTGCAATGGATATTTTTTGTACTGATGATGCCTTGCGTGTCGCTCGGCGAAACGTTTACATATTGTATTTTTAATTGTTTTAAGTATATTCTTTATAAATTTTATTTTTTAACTGTGCTCAAGTCTGTCTTAGTTTAATTTATATGGTGTTTTACTGGTTTTTAAATTCAGACGTTAAATGTATATGTACTGTATAGAAGAGTTGTTTAAGAAAAATAGTTTATTTAAATAATAAAAATAACGTATAACAAAGGGTTGTTCTCCAGAATAATAATAATGCCTAATAGCACACGTAACATATAATTATAATACGAGCATTAACAAAAGCAGATTTTTCTGTTAGTGAACTATCTAAAAAAATAAATAATAATGCTTTTATTGGGTCTATTTTAGAATTTTAGGGCCAGTCAAGGTGTTTGGGAACCTCTGATATTGAATAATGTGATTTGATCAAGAAAAAATCATGATTAAATAATTTTAAAATTATTTTCTTTTTTGTAAACATTGATTTACATAAAAATATAACACAAACAAACATGCATCACTTCTACATTATTTAAAAGCAAATTTCTGTACGTAAAAATATTTTACGATATCTTATTATTTTGCGATGTTGGCACGTTGTACCGATGAAAGTTCTTAGGTCGTGAGGTTTTTCCAACAATTAATTATACATATATACGATTAAAATGATAGCTTTTGTATCTAACAAGCGTGTTCTATACAAGAGTTTAATAAGATGTCTAGTTTATTAAATAAACATCATAATACACTATTTTTCATCCCTTTCGAACATTAAAAAACTAGACGCATAACACAGGTCTAAAATAAAATTGATTTATTGAAGGGAAGAGTCACTCTTATGTATTTTTGGGGTTCCTTATTTAAAAAGAAGAAACGGAACCATTATAAGATCACTCCTGTGTCTGTCTGTCCGTCTGTCACAGCCATTTTACTCGTAAACTATAGAACGTGGAATGTTCAAATTGGGGAAGTAATAAATACTATTGACTCACATATTTCCAGATAATTAAACATTCACAAACATATTTAGAAAAAATGTAGAAGGGCTAATTAAGTTACTTTAGAAAAAAGCTTTTCTTTGTAAATCGTGTGAAATTTTTCGTAACGCTGAACTCAATTATATATATTTATTTTAATTCTTGGTATTATACGTTCAGAGATATCGTAGAAAATGTAGTGCAAAAATATGTATCCCCCCATCTATTTCCATATCTACTCAAACTAAAATTGGGAAACAATTAGAGGTAGTAGACGTTAGTGTAAACCTTGCAGGAAAATCATAACGCTTACTCTAGGTCACGTAGTTTTTGAGAAAAGAGCATCTTCCGTTACACACAAATGTTGATTTGAGAGCATTCAGCAAAAATGTTGAGGAGCGCTGTAGGTACCTATCGTACCAGAAGTATAAAAGCATTGTTGATAATTATTAAAACCGTCGGTAATTAGCCGAGATATTAACCCTTAAAGACACGGACGGTTTAGACATACATAATGACTGGGGCGGCGTACTCTATGTACGAACGGGTTTTAAAACCTGGGTAACAACTTTTAATGACATATTTGTGTAATGCAATGCCCAGTAGTAGTATAAAAGCAATAAACGTCAAATTGTTAAAACAGATTTAGTAAATTAGAATTAATCACATAAATACTATGGGATTTGCGACTAGTTTGCATTGAGTGTATCTCTTAATAAGTTTATCTTGTCCTTAAAAGCTAATTGAAAACCTATCTGGAAAAACTCGGCACGGTCCAAGGCGGCGTTGCAAATTTGCAATATTTGATATTATTTAGGCTTCATATCTTTTCGAACTTTTATTGTATACTCATTCACACTTTTCTTGTATATACAGCTATACCTATCCCCGTGCTGTATAGTTTTGTTCACGAAATCTTATTATTCTTTTAGCAACGAGTTTTTTAAGTAATACAGTTAATATTCCATATATTTACTGTACGGAACCCTCTGAGGGTGGGTAATACTCGCACTTGATCGTTTATTTTATGTTGATTTCGAGAAAGTACTCAAAAATGTATAGTAGGCACATTTTCATCAGGAGCTGAGAATTTCTGTTTGGATTAACAATAAAAAAAATTATATTATATATATATATGTATATATATATATATATATATATATATATATATATATATATATATATATATATATCGAGGCATAAATATTATGCAATAACATTTAGTTTATAATAAAGCATTTGTAAAAATATTTCTTTTTTTGTTTCCGGCGTGTCTAAATACGATTGTCATGGCCCAAAGGATTTATATAAATTCTGCGAGCTGATTTTGCTATCTTTTTAGAAAGCTCACGAAGAGGAAACATAATTAAAATAGGTATGAATTAATAGTTTAAAAATAATTTTGGTTGAATATATTTTATTATGGATTTTATATGTCCAGTTTCAGTCTTTGATATTCTTAAAATTCGTAAAATGTTAGAAGTCCATTGCTTTCCTTGTCACAACAAACGGAATTTTACAATGCGTAGTTTAAATGTTTTATTTTTGTAATAGTTTTATGATATACATAATTATATTTATTTTCTTTAAATATTTTTAAAATGATAAAATTATAAATAGTCTTTCATAATATTTTTGAAAGTATTATACTAAGTTTTAAACCATTCCTAGATTGGAATATAGGGTTTGTGTGTTAACAATAAGTAGTTTTATCATAGGCTTTGATCATAACACATTTAAAAATAATAAATATTTAAAAAAATGTATTAAACAAATAAAACATCACATTCTGAGCCTATCTTCAAAAATTTTAGTATGCTTTATATTAAATGTTACTAAACCCTGTGATAGAGCATGTTATACATAAAACTTCTTTTTTGCGAGAAAGAAAACTATTTTTAACACACTACACGATAAAAATTCTCAAAAACTTTTGTATTTATCTTAGTTCCCTAAACTCTAAATTTAATAGCTATTGGGGATATTTTTCAGTTTCACCTTTTTGGCATCAGGTGTTGTTTTCTCCCAAAATCTTTTAAAAAAGCAAAAACACCATACTGAAAATTTTAGAAAACCGAATATGATAATTACATTACGATTGATTCATCTCCAGTTAAAGCTTTTGCAAAATGGGTGCTATAGAACAATTTGAATACTTATTTAAATTAACTATAAGTTATAAATAAACGTTTATCATTCTAGGAAGTCATGTTAAAAATCACAATTTTCTTTTGGCAGAAGTAAGTGTTACATCTACCCTATATATATAAAATCCTAATGAAACGAATTTATGAAACGAATATATGAAACGCCTGAAATGTACCGATTCTTTGAATCGACTGATTAAACAACTGATTATGTTTCACGGTGATTTCTCCTAAAAAAATGAATACATTGATGAAATTAACACCAAAAATCAATATTGATCCGCAGATTTCAAAACTGGTATTAGAATTTTTAAATTCGAATTAGTTTTCGAAATATTAATTTTTTTCTAATTTTATATACATTTTTCTAATGATGGCAACTCAAATTTTAATCAAACAGATATTTTTTTTTCAGATTTTAGAAAAGGTTACTATTTTAAACTAATTTGGCGAGAAGTCTGGCCTTCCTTAAATATATGCTAAGAAATGAATCATGTTACATTTATTCATAATTCAATTTGTATTTCATTATTATTTTATTTAATACAAGCAGAAACATTTAAAATAAATGGCTTTCACTTCTTTATTTTTTTTAAACGAAATTAAAAGAAAAATACTGGGCACAGATGTCATATACGAGCTGGGGTACCTAATTGGCGCCAAAATGGCATTATTTTGGTTGACATGGTAACCCGGCTATTGTTGTTTATTTAATAACAAGTGTTTATTTTCTTTTTTTTTTAATTACATAAATTGTTTTGTTCTATAGTTTATTATTTTTTCTGTTATTTTCTTTAAAAAAAAAAAAGAAAATAATTAAAAAATACGGTACTACTTAGTTATTCGATCGACCCATTTCGCCAAATTATATAAATTGCCAAACCACTCGCCAAATTATACAAATTGACATAATTTTTATTTTAAATAACGAAAGAACAAAGAAAATAGTATAACATTAATAAATATACAAATAAAACGTCGAAATAAAAATCACTTGATGACATAAAGACGTGTAACTTGCTTAAAGTCAAGTGAATGTGACATTTATCAACCATTATTGGCATTTAATCTTACAGTTTGGTGATAGATTTTTGGTCGACGGGATAACTAAGTAGTACCAAAAATACATATGTAACTGGTATTCAAAAACGAGGATTTAGCCAAATTTTTGTAAAAAAAATCACGCCAAACCGGGTGCGTATATGGCATCTGGCCAAATATTAAATGATGTAACAAACGATGACATTTAATTCCAACTTCAAAGCAATGTTATAATTTACCACTCGAAAAAAAAAATGCTAACTGGCGAGTTGAAAAATAGTTATTGGCGAAATTTGCACCCGGCTACCGTAACAGTACCAAGAATTCTTTGCGAAAATACTTTTACGTAGTATTATTCGAAAAAAAAAAATTGATTTTTTTTAAAAATCGAAATGGAAAACTTTCGGCACAGGTGCCACATACGGTCCCATATTGGCGCTGTTTTTTCTGACGCCAATGTCATATACGCAACGAGTACTTAACTGACGCCATAGTATCGTTATTTTGCTTGATTTGATAAGCCGGATGTTGTTGTTTATGCTGTTGATCTTTTCCCCAAATTAGCGTCGGAAAAAAATCGCGCCAATATGGGGCCGTATATGATATCTGGGCCAAACTTACATATGAAAAGCGAAGGGATCAGAGAGTATTTATTTATGGCAGTTACATGACTTGGACTATTATAATATAGATGAAATGATGGCGATAGAATAATATTTGGCGACTTATCACCTGTACCTGGCTAATATTAAAGTACCAAAATGGCACCAGGAATATAAAAAGCGAAGTGTTGCGCCCGGAACTCTTGATGATAGTCACATGACTAAGTCTATTGTTATAGAAATTGTTTTAAAATACCGGGAGACAAAGACTCTGTACACTTAATTCCTTTTATTTTTAGCTTCATTTCAAACGTTTAACTGATCCTCTTTAATCAAACACGAAAACAACCATTGGATGTCTTAACAGCAACTGATTCGGCCTTAAATTTTTGAAATCAAAGGAAATTGAATGGAAACCCGTTTACAGGCAGATCTGCACAGCTTTTTTCAGTATAATTCAATCTTCTATAATATTTTTATACCAATCAGATTAGCGTGTTTTTAGATTCTGCGGTGTCTGAACGGGGGTTGGCGAGCGTAGCATGCAGGGGGCAGAGTCCCCTAGTTTTAGTATAATTTTATGATATGCTATTTAGCTAATACATTTTAATTTGTATCAGACGCAATTTTTACAGTCAAGTAGAAGTTTTCAAGCTGAAGTGTTTAAAATATTCATTAATTATGATTTATTTAATTGTTTATTAACTTTGTAAAATCAAATTCCAGTATACACCGCTGTCTTTTTTTTTTGTTGTTGTTGTTGTTGTTATTTTCGAAAACATTCAGATGTACTCCTAAATATTTCCATATTTGCATTCGTAATATTTTCCAAATTCCAATATAGATGAAAAGTGTTTACGCTTCAGTTTTTATAACGACTATCGATTATCTAACTACCGTAAAAATCTCACATTGTTATTTACTTTGAATATGTTATTGTGGTTTAGTAAATATTGTTTATTTTTTTAACCCCTTGATGGTATAAAAATAAAGAAAGTGATTCTGAGATGCGCTAAAAAAATGCATTATGTAGAATATTGAAAGCAAATTCTTTATGATTTTTTACAGGGTCACACAAAAGTGTTCCCGCTTTATAAAGGCATACAGGGTAAAATCGTTCGTTGGGTATATAAAGGATCTTACATTATTTCAAACATAATGAAATTGATTATTGCAGTGCACAAGAAGATGTTTCCGGTAAATTTTTGTGAGCGAAACATTTGTCATCCGTTCAGAAGAAAAGGGAAAAAAATTGGATAGAGTACTGTCTATGAGTGATAATTACTAAAAGTACGCTTCCAATTAATTTGAGCGTTTTCAAGTTTAACTAATTATTTTTTAAATATTAAATGGTCTTAATAAATTCTGTAGAACTTATACAGGGCTGCACAAAATAATTTATAAAAACTACTGCCTTTGGGCTTGAATTATTTAAGGCGTTGCTTTTAACTGTTTTATGCACGCTCCTGCAGAGCTACATTTGGCATAGAGGAGACCGGGGCTAGTAGGCGCAGTTTTTAGTTTTTGATTTTTATTAATTTTTTGTTTAAATTTTTTATGAAACTTTAACTGTACTTTTAAAGAACCGGCATTGGGCTACAAATACCCGGAGTTTTGGGTTTGTAACTTTTGTAGTTTATGTTTAGCGGAAGTCTAAATTAAAATGAAAATTGTGCGCCATCTTACACCGTCGCGGGGTAAGTTGCCTATACCTATGGGGTAAGTTGGCACACGCTTTTAAAAAATTTAAATGAAACTCAAATAAGACACGCAGTTAATAGAAATCAATTTCATTATTACCAGTAAGTTTAAACAAAGGTGTTATCGCCGTACAATGTAAATTCTAAATTATACAGACATAAAAATTACGAATAAAACATTAACATTGAATAACTTCTATCCTACTAGATATCATCATCAGAGTTACAGTTGTCATAAATAAAAAATCGAGTGCCTCCGTTTGGGCAAGCCTCGTGTGTTGTATTGCAACCACTTTTAACGGTGTTTGCTGTTTTTCAAGCTACCAGCACACACTAAACACCGAACCAACTTGTCCCGTGTTCAATGCGCCTACCGGCCCCATAATAAATTTCTTCACAAAAGGTCACGTAACCATCTAAGCATAAATAATCCAAGTAAATCACATATGGGGTAGGTACAGTTAATCATAAACTAAGAAAAACTGCACAAGTTAAATCGCAGTTATTAAGATAAGTATTATAAATTAGAAAAAGAATGAAGCAACAAAAAATTTCCTATGAGTGATAAAAACAGAAAAATCGTAATAAATGTCCACTGCACGTAGGTAAAGCTGCAAAACTACAATGAGGATTGTAAAAAGCAAGAAGAAAGGTACTCTGTGACTAGTTGAGCATTCTACTCACAAACGGGCGATTTATGAGGACTGCGCCTACTTACCGCTATAGCCAACTAGCCCCGGTCTCCCCTCGTAACAAGGAAGGTCTCCATACACACGTAGTCAGAAAAATTAAAAAGATTACTGTATAATCTTATTATGAGCACATATATGATAAAAAAAAAATCTTTGTAATCTGGAGACGTTATATGTAAAACAATATATATATTGTCGAAACGTTATATGTAAAACAATATATATATATTGTTTTTAATTGAATCTTCATCCAGTGAAAGACATGAATTTCTACAAACTGTTTATTTTCGATAATTCCATGCGATTTTCAAATTAAATTTTATAAAGCACAGAAATAACATTTTTCTGATCTTCAAAGCAATTATACTGAACAAAAACAGAAAACGATTCATTTCTCCAGATTTGAAAATAATATATTAACCGTTAGCTAAAAGGGAAATTAAATATTTACAACTTGCAAAGTATAAAAGTTTTGTCAATGATAAAATTAAATAATTTAATAATACTGGCAACTGAAATGCAAACTTGCCTGTAAGATATATAGGTATTTGCCAATTGGGAGTTTACAAATTATACTTTCAGTGATGAAAGTAAATAACTGTAGAAGCACACAATTTGAATGAATTATATAATATTATTTCAAAAAATATATAAGTTACTTCATCGTTTAATTTTAAAATAATTATTTACTGTGCATTTAAACACTTATTTAACGAGTATTTGCCAAATGCTTTGAAATCGCTCTCATTTGGCGAGTATAAGTGTGTCTCGCAGCGATATTCTGTTCGCGGAAAATACTGGAAAATATTTTTAGAGATTTTAATACTGGGATTCCACAGTTAAATTGTACTAATCAATTATTATGCACACGATTAGTTTAGTTTTAATTTTTAAAAATTATTTTTAGTACATGCTTTAAGGAGACCTTCCTTGTAAGAGATTTTTGTAGAACATAAATCGTTTCATCATATTTAAGTCATATACGTGGCTACGCTAAGGACGACGTATATTGTTGTCTATCGATATGATTTTCGGGATGTGTATTTTGAATCCTGTTATAAGTGTTTTGCTTTAATGAAACATTATACTAATATGGGGGGGGGGGGGTAGAAAAATATATAATATACTGGGTTGTACAAAAGAAGTCGAATGCATTAGCGTTTATTAGCGTAAATTACTACAGGGAAATTTCATCTGTGTACTGCGTTTTCTTACTGAAATAAATTTTAGCATAATATTCCGTACATCACTCAAACGTCACGACTAGTTCAAAGTGACGTCTCATTGTGGAATTGAGACGTGCATTTGAAGTCGTTATATAGCTGCTTCTAAGCAGAACCGTGACGTCACATTTTGACTATTTCCTAAAGCCACGGTGTTACCACTAAGTCAAAAGTGTGATAATTCTGCATTGGGTAGGATGCTAAGATTTTAACTGAACATGACCCGACCGTACTGAGTTGGCAGGCTTCTTCTTCTTCATCTTTTTTTTTTTCGCTGTAGGTAGGATTGGGATTCGAATTTTGAAATGGGTCCGGTATCCAGGCACACGAACCATAACAGGTCCGGTTTTGATAAAATCTGGTTACTTAACTCGATACAAGATTCTAATACAAATACGACCTGCATAAAAGAAGCCAACTATCAGCTCGAGCCAGCTTCTGATAAAATGTAGTCACGAGACCAAATGGAGGGTGGCATGAATGTCGTATTTTTTTTAGAATAAAAAAAGCTTTAAATAAGAACTTTTTCATTTTGTAATAACGTATCCTAAATAAAACGTTTTTGTATGTATTTTTGGAATATAAAATGATTGAGCTAATTAATTTACTTTTAGTTTGTTGAATTCATAATCATTTCATTTAATAACCATATCAAAAACTATTGTGGTTAGGAAATTCAAGTTCAAACGTGAAAAGATTTTCATACTTAGTATCAAATTAAATGTAGAGAGTACTAATTTAAAAAACATTCTTTCATAAATTTTAAAGAGCTGATTGACAAAATTGTTATTTTTTTTTTACTCCATTAAAAAGTTCTTCTAAGATATGTTCTATACTAAAAATTCAAAAGATATTTGAGAATTTTGCGGACATTTAAGAATTTATTAACTGATTAAGTTGTTAAAATATCATTTAAATTACTCCATAGGTTTTAATTTTATGTTTTATAAATAAATAAAATTCATTTTTTAAATTTACATTAAATTTATTTTTGAAATAATCCCTCTGTAATTTTAATTACTTCAAAATTCTCCTTTGAAATATCTGTGCATCCGTTTTCAGGTGCGTTCGTTATTATATAAATACGTAGTACCTATAATCGTCATCTGGTCCGTCTGTCTATCGGTCTGTCTCTCCGCATACAACAGAGCAAAAACTACACAACCGAATGTTTTTAACTTTTAAATATATGATTGTGGCAGCATTATGTCGGGTAATTACAAATTTTATGAAAATCTGATTTATAGTTCAATTTAATTACAGGGATCGTAAAAAGTATTCCGTTGCATTGTGGCCAATGGAGAAAAATTATATAAAGTGTATTTTAATGATGTTACACGCAAAAATTTTCGGATACTGCACTGTAACCAAAATACTGTATATTAGCGATGATTACTTTATATGCATTTTTAGTTGTGATATGAGTTTTATAGTTTAACTAAAATTATGCATATAAAAGCTGAAGATCATATGCAGGACTACACAAAAGAATTCGTAAGGGTTACTGATTATGACCGAAAATAGTTTATATTGGTTTTTAAACGAATTATGCTTTATTACGCTGCACTAAAAAAAAAAAAAAAAACATACCGTCTCTACTCGTCGTCTGGACCGCCCCCCTCTCTGTCCATCTGTCCGCATATAACAGAGCAAAAACAACAAAACCGAATGGTTTGAAATTTAATATATATAATCTTTGCAGAATTTTGTCGAGAATTTTGTTGTGCAGAATTTGTGATTTTAAATTTTACGAAAATCAAATCCAAACAAAAAGAGATATCAATATAATATTTCTTCATTCTATTAAATCGTATCATACGTTATAAATTCAAAGATAGCCCGTGATAGGTAATGATTCTGGGTTTCCATGGTGATTACTTCCTATTTAAGATGTAGTCATAGCAGTTCTGTATTACTGAATTTAATATATATATAATCGTAATAAATTATGTATTCATGCATTTCTGCATAAGAACGCAATTGCAGTTGCACCAAGATCTGAAAATTTATAAAACTAGTCACAGTAGAAACGCACCTTATCTGCCACGCTTGACGTACATGTTCCAACTTGTTTACACACATAAAGTTATTTAAAAAATAGATCTAAACTGCATTTCACTAAAAATGTACAAGTTAATAAATTTTATAACTAATCCGAGCACTTTAATATACCAACATTAAAAAAAAGAATGCATACTGATCTATTGCAGTTGTTATCTAGATAATAACATATAATAACTAAAAACTGAACAAATATTTAAACAGAAGGATCATTTTAAAGATGAATAGTCTACGAATAATTTTGGTTGAGAAAAATTGATTTGAAACAGAATATTATATGTTGTTTTCCTTTTTACCTTTTATGTTTACCTTTAAGAAATATACGAACATACTTTCAAATATTTAGTAAATAAAACTGAGAGCATATGTATTTGGGCATAAAATTAAATCTATATTTTGTCTAATAACATCTTTTCCGACACATATATTAAAAAAAAAGTATTTACGCAATTAATATATTAATGACATTATGAAGATGTACCCCTACAGTTTCAAAATGAAAATTAAATTAAATAGGTAATCAGCAATATGTTTAAAATAGTATCAAGTTTCAGTTTAAAATCGTGACAATTACTTTTGATAATTGATATACAGGGTAGTTATAATCTAATTTTCCCCTTTTAGACCTACGTAGATCCCTTTCTGGTCGAGAGATATCAATGAAACTTGGGAAATACTTTATATGGACGATGGGGAAAAGAAATCTGTAATAAAGAATTGTAGTTCAAATTTCAACCGATAGATGGCAGTTTTCATTTATGAGAAATGACGTTATGTAAATTTGAAGCCGTTTAAAAACCAGTAGTCGCTGCCCTATCGTCATCCTGCACCAAGGCGTTAGAGAAGAAACAAATAGCGTTATTGGTAATTTTTTTTTATTAGAAAGGTAGTAATTTGTCATGAAAGATGGTGCACCACCTCAGATAGCCCACGCATTGACGGCAATGCTTCATTGCCTCTTTAGAGATGATCGGTTAATTCCGAGAAGTTTTTCAACAATCTGGCCTCCACGTTCTCTGGAATTGAATCCCTGTGACATCTGATTGCCGGAATTCCTGAAAGATTGTGCATATGAAGGAAGCATACGGCCTCTGCTTAATTTGAATGTAAGAATAACTCGTCATGTTTCTGCAATTGATCGAGAAACCCTTTGGCTACTGTTGAACACGTTATACCACGCTTTGAACATGGGCTTGAAGCAAATGGAATGTACGTTGAACATATGATGTGAATAAATAAAATTTTGTGTTTCAACTTTGAGTCTTTTATTCCTCATGAGTCTCCTTCCCACCTGGTGGTCGAAAATTGAATTAATATTCTTTTATTGCAGATTTTTTTCCGCATGGTGCATATAACGTATTTTCCAAGTTTCGTCGATATCTGCCAACCAGAACTGAATCTAAGTAGTTCCAAGCAGGGTAACTTTAATTATAACCACTCTGTATATAACTTAATATAAGAATTATTTTTGATCAGATTAGAGTAAAAAATAGTTAGTTTATGCATTTCACATTAAATCGTCGTCCTCACCAACGTTTCAGAAGAATTATCTTAAATGCAGTTAACGTGTGACTAACATTAACTTATATCTTACTAAATGTCATCTGGTTGGAATGATTGTTTTTAACGTAAGATAATTTAAGGTTCCGGAGTCAAACTAGTAATTTTTTTTATTAAAAACGTGTTTAAAAAATTAGTTATTGTATGCTTAAAAATTCATGAATTTTGTTACATAAAAAGAATAAGCATGTAATTTATATCTAAAAGGAGAATTTAGATTCCTTTAGATCAAAATCATTAACAATGCCATTTGTAACAGCATTCTTCACATCCATTTTTAACCTATGAAATAGACAATAGTTTTGTAAAACATATGTATTTATATGCAGTAAATGCAAGGAAGTTATATATCTTTACCTTTAGGCCAAGAACACTTCTCTTATTCTTCAAACCTTTTTTCTCAGTGAGAAAGATACATTTTATACATACATTCTAAATTTTTACCTTCATAAACTTTCTTAAAGAGAATTTTACTTTAGGAATTAGCTCTGATAGCATTCATATGTTTTAAAATTAATTCTAATACCCCAGTAAAGACAAGTTGCATATTTTTTAACTTTAAAATCTCTATAAATAATTACACATAGTTAACGAGATGTACTTCTGTGATTTTTTTAAGTTAGACAATTTGCTTTCCCGTCATAATTTTCGTTTTTATTTCAGAACATCCTCTTCCACGTTATTGCTAATTGATAGTCGTTTACATCCCGATTTTAAATTGTAAGATGTGTATATTTTAAAAGGTATATATATATACAAGAGATTCACAAAATAATTATGAAATATTTACTATTAACTAACACCGACTCTATTTCGAGATTTAAATATTTTCTAAGATTGGAAGTACTTAGTTTGAAACTTTTCAAATACTTCTTTAATAATAAATGATTTGAAACGTTCTAATTTAGATTCATCTTTAAGAATTTTCATCGGTAAAAGTTTTTTTTTCCTTTAAGATATTGCAGAGATATTAGAAAAAAGCTCAAATATGTTTAATAAATAACCGAAAATGTTTATAAAAATTTTAAAAACAAAACGATAATAAAGTGTAAAGTCTCATTGAATATTTAAAATTAATAATAGTAAACATAGTTGTTTGTTTGTCTATTTATTTGCGTGCATAAATGTGTACGTGAGTACTGTGTTCTGAAGAGACTTCAACGCATAAAGCTACACAATTTAAAAAGAAGGTGTCTGCGTCTGAAGTTATATAACTGGAAATAAGCTTGATATATTTAAAAAATATATTTTTTATTTAAAATTTTTAATGAAAATTTTAGGGGTTTTTTAACGCTTCGCTGGATTTTTCAAAATTAGTTATGCTAATCGAGATGAAACTTTCATCATATTATAATGAATTTTGTTTTCTTTATTTTATATACATATATATACACACATATATATATATATGTATATACATATATTTTAAATACATATATGCATTTTTTATACAATTTTTAGAGGTAAAAAACTTCTAAAAATACCTCTACCTCTTGGCTTTTAGTGGTGAATGCGTCCGGTCCGAGTATAATATTTTAGACTATTATCGTAAATTTTGTACTCTACGAATTTTGACATTGTGCGATTTTTATTATTTAGCAGCGATTAGTTGAAATTCGTAAAAATAATTCGGTTTCAGTATTTCTAAAAACGAAAAGAACACTTCCGTATTATTGCTATTGTGGTGATTAAATTTAAATTAGGATAATAGCAAGTTGCTTTCTATAGCATTGTGAACAACGAAGCTCCAGAATTGAATTTAATCTGGGTAGAAATGGAAAATCACAAAAACACAAAGTTCACATGAATCGCGAAGGGGATCCCGAACCCCAGGTTCTTTTAGTAAAATATCGACCAGCCAAGCGGAAGAAACACCACTAGCCTTTCCACTAGCAATAATTTGAAAATGAATTAAAAATTATTAAGTTTTGACACATTGTTAATAATGCTCCAAATAAGCTAAAAAGCATTGAATAAAATATCCCTGGCGATATTTTTTTTAATTAGGGAATTCCTTAAACAAGAACACTTGAATTCAATACGTATTCCGTAGACTATGTTGAAAATAAACTGTTAGACCTATTGAAATAACTATTGAAAATAAACTATTGAAATGAACTATTAAAAAACAAATTTATTATACGGTTATAAAAATTTGTTTTAGGATGTTTACGTTTAATATGTAGTGATAGGCATGCACTTAAGTGGAATGCTTTAAAACAGTTTCGTTCTTTACACAAACATAGATGTTTTTAACATTTTTCACACCTGAAGCGTGATGTCCCCTTGTAATACTTTTTTTACAATGGCCTTACTTGCAACCGTTATGGATAGGTGAATGATCTAATGCAGATTTTATTCAGATAATTTATTATTATACGTTATATAAAAAAGGAGATTTTAAAACAGGTGTTCAAAATTTTATAGCGATCGAAATTTTATTGATATTATATTTTATGGAAATCTGATAGGAACAAACAAACAACAAACAAAGAATACACAATAAAAACTAAACTAAAGCAATCAATATCATAAAGTGCAAATGATAGAACTAGAAGAACAAGAAGCATTTCAGTTACTAGCACAAGGTAGAATCTTTATCGGCTCAGCATCTTGTAGAATAACACACTCCACTCCAATCATGTAGTAACTGCCAGCTTTTCGGACACCCAATAGAAAGATGTCGAAGAAAACAGACAAGCGAATATTGCATGCATAACCACAAATTAGATTACTGCCCTAAAAAGCGTACCCTAGAACAGCACCAGTACGTAAATTGTTTCAACACAGTGCACAATTTTGGCAACTGCTTTGAGTACAGGCATAGTGAGTCGTCGAGCCAATGCCATGTATTTCAAAACCTTTATTATAATAGAAATCAAGGTCTAAACCTTTCACAGGCGCAGTTTTCAACATAGAGAACATCTCTGATATCTCCACACCCTCTTCTTCAGCATCTTCATCAAATATCAGCAATAATACGAATCAGCCAATTTCCATAAATACTTTAACAATAGCCCAGGTTAATCTGCAAACAGCAAAACGGCAACGGCAGATTACATACGTTATGCAATAAAGGAAAAAATAGATATATCCTGCCTCCAAGACTACTATATCTCAGATAACCGCCCATTAGGACTACCACTTTAAACATCGTATTACTTCTCAGTAGCAAAAAATTGCTGCATTATAATACTAAATCCTTCAATTAGCCATCTACAAATTAAGAAAAATAACCATTCAGTCTTCATCAACATTCAATTAATAAATAATTTCCTAACAATTGGATCACAATATTCACCCTCGTCAACAGATTTACAAAATGATCTTAATGATTGGTGAGAAGTAAAAGGCTCCAGCAGTTTATTCTTATTGGCTGGATACCTAAACGCACACAGTACCTTGTGGGGTTGCAAAAAAGATGATGACAAAGGGCAAAAATTAATATCGCATATGGCAATGAAAAGACTCTTGTTACTAAACGATCCCCATAGTTTAACAAAGTATGAATTAATAAATAAAAAGGACAATACAACCTTAAGAAAAGGCTGGCCCGATATTACACTATCATCAATATCACTGTTCTCTTTATTGGACAACTGGATGGTACACCCAGATATGGACTTTGGAGATCATAGACTGATCACATCGAGCTTTAATATTGAAATTCCGCAGTTACCAAACAGAAGATATCAAACAAAAGAAACATCATTTAAAAAATTCAACGATAAAATAAAAAAAAATTAAACCAGCAAAATTTCAACTTCAAAAATATAAAAACCACTGAGGAATTTGAAGAAAAATATGAAGAATTTTACCAACTACTTAAAAGAACATGTGATCAGACACTCAAGAAAAGAAAAAGTATTCACCAACGGAAGGTAACATGGTGGAACGATCAGCTAAGCACAAAACGTAATTTAGTTAGGGCACTAAGAAGAAAAACGAAGCTCCCGACAGTTATAGTACAAGATATAATTAAATTTAAATCACAAAGAGCCATGTATAAAAAAGCAATTTCGAACGCCAAAAAACAGGCATGGACAAGATTTTGCACACAGTCCAAGAACCTTTATGAAAAAATAAAAAAAGTAGCTTTTAAAAATGAACTGTATTCATTAGAAGAACAAGAAGAAGAAACGGAAACAGCAGAAAAATTCTACGAAACTCTAACCACAGAAATATTTGGCCAATCAGAAGTGCCAGCGGACTCAATATTTTACCAACAGAAGGCAGAGACAATTGAAAATTTTACTTTAAAAGAACTTAAAACCGTTATCTACTCATTCAACAGGAACAAAGGCCCCGGGGCCCGATGAAATTGATCATAACATAGTACGACAATTATTCAAGCATGATAAGTTTCTCTTACTAGAAATGTACAATGTTCTGCTATATTTAAATTACTTCCCCAAAACATAGAAGATTGGAGAATTGGTTTATTTCATAAAGCCCTCTAAAAAACAGATATCGCATCTTCATATTGGCCAATCTCCTTACTGCCAATATTCGGTAAAATATATGAAAAATTATTATTAAAAAGGATAAACTTTAACTTATACAGCCAAAAAGAACTACAAATATCACAAAATGACTTTCAAGAAGGTCGTTCGATGGAGTCAGCGATAGCCGAACTTTTCTCATTTATAAATCTGCTCAAAGAGAATAACAATTATATTTCCCTAATATCCCTAGATTTCAAGAATGCATTTGACCGACTACCCTGGCCAGAGACCTTAGAATAATTAAAATTCCTAAAACTAAAACAAGTATTAATAACATAGTAGCATTATTTCTTGGACCTTTTCTTTGGAGAATATTCCTGAATAAATTACTGAGAATATAAAAGAAACATGGCTTTAAGATAATAGCATATGCCGATGATCTTGTAATTATTTTTGGCCAAACAAGAAGAGAGTTGGAGCTTATGGGAAGATATATACTACAAATAATAAGTGATTGGGCGAAACAAACGGATGTGAAGTTCTCATATGACAAATGTGTAGTGTTAAATCTTCGAAGACCACGTTTCCTGAAGAGAGGATCAATATATAAATTGGATGGGCACTCCCTTAAATCTGAAAATACAATAGACTACTTAGGCTTAACATTGGATAAAACACTGTATTTTCTTCTACAGATGAATAAAAAACGTATAGAAATTAATCAAATATCACCAAATCTTCTAAAATTCGCCGCTGCGTATGGAGGCCTTTCGAAGCAAATTTTAAATATCTGGTACTTAAAATAAAAAAATACCCTATGCCGCTTCATGTTGGTTTCCACACCTACCAGTCTCACACGGCTACAGGCTATTATCGTCAATTCAGGCACAATGCCTTTTGCTCGTGTCGAGAGCTTATAGAAAATCTTCAACGGCAGCTTTGAATGTATTGTGCGGGATTCAACCATTGGCGATCTAATTCAATGCATTAGCAATTTCAGGATAGGTCCTATGTTTGGTAATTCCAATAGAGGACAACTTTCCAGTCTTCTATCAACCGAAAATATCCCCATCCATACCTTCCCCACATCATGATTATCTTTTACTACAAGAAGGAGTTCCATCCACTTCAACAATAAATATATGCACTGAAATAATACATAATGAATAAATATATACACAAAATCAGATGCTGGCACAGCGTATGCTTTCTGTGTTTATGAAGAAGGAAAATGCATCCATACTCATCAAATAAAGTTGCAAATATCAAATTCAATTTTTCAAGCTGAACAACTTGCCATATTAGATGCAATATTATGGGCAGACTCCTCAGGGGACGGGAACTTCGTCATTTACACAGATAACCAGTCAAGTCTTGCATTATTGGAGATCGTTTTTAGTACAGATTTTATCACATCAAAAAATATAATAGCCTTACAGAAAATATCTAAATCAATTAAATTTCATTGGGTACGGAGACACACAGGTGTTAAAGGAAATGAACATGCAGTCCAACTAGTCAAAGATGCTATAACAAATATTAAGGTACGAGAAATATTTCATCCATACTCAGCTTCGCACCTTAAAAAGAAATTGAAAAAAGAAGCCATAGACAAATGGCAGCAACAGTGGGATTATGGTACCACTGGCAGATTTACTTACAAATTATGTCGAAAAGTATCAACAGACTTCATGTTTGTACATAGAAACCTGTATATCTTCTCAACTAATCATGGACCCTTCCCGTCCTACCTTTTCAAAATAAATAAAGCACCGTCGCTACTGTGTACCTGTGATGAAACTGGTAACTCCCTTCACTATGTGCTCAGCTGTCCATTAACATCAACCCTCCATATCCGTAAATCAGCCACAATAGAACATCACCATTGGTTCAAATTTGTGCTGAAATCACCAGTGCTATATACTAAAATAATAGAATATGTATAGAACTATAGTATATGTATAGAACTATAGTATATACTAGAAAACATTCATCTAATTTTTCAAAACCCACAAGTGCCAATAGATGAACAAGATTAGATGAACAAGAAACATGAACTTCAGGCCAAACAGTGCCTAACTAAATCGAGAATATAAAATTTAGAAAAGTCTTGTACATTGAACAGCCATACACTCAGGTTAGCCATAACCTAAAAGTTATCTCACAACAAAATACTTGAACCCATGATAATAACTATTAAACTAATGCACCTGAGAATATGTAGAGACTTAAGAACATTTTATTCATAATTAATCAATCATATTCGTGTTGAAAATAATACACATTTTTGTCTGTAAAGCGCTCAGCTCATCTCTTCTATTGTTACTTTTATTATTACATTTATAATTACTTGTATTATTATCTTTAATATTACCTTTAATTCTTATTGTTAAAACTATTATTAAATAATATATATTTATAATAGTATAATATAATTTAAAATATATATTAATAATATATATATATATTTTTTTTTATAAACTTGCAACGCGGGATCTGGAAGCCTATGCCAATGGTGGGTTATCCCGCGTTGTAGAAAATGTAAAACGTATACTGACATAAACACTGTTTGAAAACGTTTATCCATGATCGTGGAGACGGGTTTTAAAATCATTCTATAACAAAATTATAATTACTTAGAACTATCATAATAATATTAAATAGAAGTTTCTTATTTTCTTAACAAAATAAAAAATATATTTAACTACTACTGATACTAAAGTATGTCAAAATAATATGATTCTTAAAAGGCTTACCTGGAAGAGAGCTCATGTTTCCATCCATCTTCATACAACAATTTCTAGGTGCTGCCAACTATTGATTCGATTTCTAAATATTTGCGCTTTTGGCACAGAAATAGTAAACCACGACAAAATTTGTATTTTTTTTTAAATTAAATTTGACGTCTTAAAAGAAAAATTCTAAAAAAAAGAGTCCTTGAACAAGGACGCCAGTAGCCAAAGGTCTTGTATATAAATTACAAAAAAAAGTATTTCCTGATGTTTCATTAAATTAATTTAAATTCACAGTTATTCCCTGTCTTAAATAATATTTTATTATTTATTCTACTAAAATTTCATTTTTTTTAAATGCGTGTTTTAATATTTATCTTATTTCGAAAGTTCAGTCTAAAATATTTTTTTCATAATAAATCTTTCTTTAGCTGTCGAATTTCGTAATGTTAAAATGCTTTTACGCCTGCTAAATCGAACATTCTTTTTGTATCAGTATCTTTTTATTTTCAATTTAAAGTTTATTTCCCCGCGCTTCTCTCGGAAAGGCCGTATTACTTCAAACTTCACAACACTGCAAGTAAAGTGTTCCGCCAAGCGCAGACTTCTGATTTAATCAGAGGGTTGGCACAATGCGCAGACGCGGTATAAAACCGAGTACATGAGCTCGGAAGATGGTATTTTCTCCTGTTTTTCACTTTCTGAACAATCCGTAGTTGCCAGGGAGTTCTAATGCGCGTCGTACATGGAATAAAATTTAATATCTAGACTACAATGGAGTCTAATTGTAACAATTAAACGCCAATACGAAAGATACTGGCTCATTTCAGAGAAATATTTTAATTGTGGGAAGTGTTCGGGCTGATGTGTGTAAGATTCTGAAGAAAAACGTTATTGCTCCATCAACGCTGTCCTTTTTATGGAGAAATTTCCAGTGTGAGTTCTTCCATGCCTATGAACTTCGACTGAAACCAACCCCAGTTATAAAGTATTTCATACAATCAACGATATCGTCATAAGTTCTTCGTTATCATCTTCAAAATGTCGCAACAGATATATAGACAACAACAAAAAAAAATGCATGTGAAAAGCACTGGCTATCAAACACAATTGAACATTTGTACAATACTGGAATGAAAGACTACAATTTAGAAAGGTGAAATAGTTTATAAAAGTAAGCGCTTTTGAAAATGTATTTTCATCAGTATATTTTCATTAAATTTCAGCAGTTACTCATCATAGTCAGAAATTTAGTCATTTTTGTACATCTCTGTATATGGCTAACCCCTATACGATGCATTAGCGTATCATATTGTACATTATGCTAAATTTTAGTTAAATTACAAAATCTATAACAACTTCGAAAATTAATCTTCATTAATTTATTCCAATTGAACGGAAATGTTCTGGGATTCTTTTGCATAGTCATGTTTATTATGTAAAACTTTTAATACACACAACTCATTAAGCTAAAATTTTATTCATGTTAACAAAATACATTGTTAGATATAGTTATGTGGGGGGTCCCAGAGTGATATCATTACGACACGGTTTTTCTTTCTCCATTTTGTGCATAAATTCACTCTGATTTACTTTAACGTTATGCATATTTTCCCCCAGTTTTATTTACTAAGTAGGTATAACCAGATGAACGAAACTCCTTCAAAGGAAGCGAAAGAGGCATAGAACAAATTAATCTTTGTAGCAGTTGTACGTTTCTTATTTCTAAAGTATGGGATGATAATCAAGTTATGTGTGTTTTTTTAATATATTTAATTTCAGCAACATGCTATTCTTTTCTATACTTAAATATCCTGCTAGTCATACCAATATAGTAATTATTCGATCCGTTTGCTCTAATAAATGGTATTTCTTCAAAACGAAAGAAACAGATCGAAGAATTACTATATTGGTATGACTAGTATTTAAGTACAGAAAAATGAGCATGTAGCTGACATTAAATATAACAGAAAAACCACAGCCCTAGCAAGATTATATAAAGAAGACACTATACAAATAAATTCCAATGAAAGTAAGATAATTTTTCTCTCCAGTATATATTATTTATCCATTATAAGAGAAACTATCGAGATTTTAACACGCAAAAATTCAATATGTAACGAAGCAGCATCATATAACATACCAAAACTATGGCTCAAGTTACTCAATGGTTACGGATTATTAAAGTAAGAATTAAAGTAACATCAAAGTAAAAAGTATTAATAATAACGTGCGTAATATGAAATAGTATGTGAAAATTTTAATGATGGCTGTAACAAATCCACAAAACGTACCACGCAAAGCAGATTTATATTTACTTTTAAATTCTATGAATGAAAGACTTTTACTGAACTTTAAATTTTAAACTTAAACCATACTCACATTAGCACCTTTGTGCTCGTATAGTTGTACTATTTATGGAACAACTCCTACGGTGAGATAACTTCAAAACTTAGTAATAATAACTCATAAAAAACAAGCTACCAGCATTTATTTTCTTTCTCACTTGAATATACAAAAATATAGGAAGTTGCCACAGAATACATCAAAACTTGTCCCTTTTTCTTTTTTAACCAGCGACAATGACATGTGAATGCGCCAAAAAAAAATAATAAATGTCATTTCAAGTCAATTTTTTTCTTTACATTTTTCATCTCTGATCGCGTGATTTTGAACAAAAATAAATAATGCCGATCCCGTAACATCTTCCCACCTTCTGATTACCTTGTATAATCAGAACTAATTTTAAACGTAGAGAAATTGACAAAGTCACTTGCTATAAATTCAGTCTTTCAGGAATTTTCAGTATCCCTCCAGCCCTGCAGTGTCTAGGAGATTCCTTGCTTGAGGATACATCCAAAATTGTAGCTTTGTTAAGTATTTTCACTGGATTGTGAGAAATCTTTGGTTTCGGACAGTCAGTAGACGAAGCTATCTCTAGTGGATATATTCTTTGCATAGGTCGTAAAAGCTCATGTTGTGATGTTTGAACTCTTACGAGTCGAACTTTCTTGTCTCTACCAGGTATAAGTTCTGTAATTCGACCTAAAGGCCAATCAGTTCTCTTTTTATTATCAGATCCGATCAATACAACATCACCTACAGCTATAATTTGCTCTTGGTGTTTGTTCCTTGCTCTTTCAATTAATGCACCTAAATATTCGGACCTGAAGCGATCCTTCAATTCTTTTTGTAATGACTGCCGATACTTCAATCTCTTGCTTAATGATTTTTGTTCCACAACATCCAGGTCTGAAAGATTGCATTCTTATATACTCTGCAGAAACATAGATGGGGAGATAGGTTTCACAGTTGCGTCTTCCGAAAGGTATGTTAGCGGTTTTGCATTTATTACACTTTCCACATCTGCCAAAATTGTGTTCATTTCTTCATAAGTGAGGTAAGCATGACCTAATACTCTTTTGAGAAGATCTTTCATTATTCTGATAAGCCTTTCCCAAAAGCCACCCCACCACGCTGCGGTTGGTGGATTAAATTTCCAATCAATAACATTAACAGAACTGTATTTTTGTATTCGTGACCAATCTAAGCTTTTCAATAAATTAGCTGATCCAGTGAAGTTTGTGCCGTTTTCAGAATAAATGACAGCGCACCTTCCTCTCCGTGCTACGAATCGTCTGAGTGACATTAAAAATGCCTCAGTCGAAGCGGCGGTCACTAGCTCTAAATGCACTGCTCTGTATATTGCGCAGGAAAATATCAATATCCAAGATTTCTCAATTTTCTACAAGTATAAAGGACCCGCCATGTCTACACCTGTGATCTAAACCACGTTAGCATCCTTTATTCTATTTTCCGGTAGAGGCGCACTATCTCTCCATAAACTCTTCCCACTGAAGCGTTTGCAGACAACACACTGTGCTAATACTTGTTTTACAATTCTACGACCATTAAGTATCCAGTATTTTTCTCTCAATAAATTAAGTAGAATCTGTAATCCAGCGTGACAATGTTTTACATGTACGTGATATATGAGTCGTTTTACAACTTCATGTTTTGCTGGCAGGAATATAGGTTTCAGAAAATCTTCATTGTCTTTCCTGTACGTTATTTTAGTCTCCAGTCGAATTATATCTTGTTCATCTTTCCATGTTTGTAAAGTTCTCAATCTGTTATCATTCTCGGGAAAAAACGCTTCTTTCTGAATCATACGTAGAGTCTTTAATTCAGCTTCTTTAAATTCAGATGACGACAGGTCTCCTCCTCTTTTCACTTCGGTACTTCTGCAGTTATCCCTAAAACGTAATATCCATGCGACCATCCGTATGATTTTTACATAACTCTAGAAATATCTGTAATACCAACCATCTTGTTTAACATCAGAATTCGTTATCATGGAAACTGACTTTATTCGTTCCTTCCGAATTTCATCTTCGTCATAGTCTGGATCACTAGAGTTCGTATATTTTTCAAACTCTGCTAAATCTCTCAACCAAGCGGGACCCTCCCACCATCTCCTGGCATCCAGCTGTCTCGCTTTACATCCACGAGTTGGCAAATCTGCAGGATTTTTATCACTTGGCACATAGATACATGATGAAGGACTGATTAATCTTCTGATTTCTAGAACTCGATTTCGCACAAGTACTGACCAATTGACATCTCTGGATATCCAAGCGAGTACTGTAGATGAATCGCTCCAATAATATCTCTTCATCTTTTCCCAACCGAGGGCATCTACGATAGTTTGCGCCAAACGAGTTCCCATAGTATCCGCCAATAATTCCATTCTTGGTATTGTGACGTTCTTCAAAGGTGCAACTCTTGATTTGGCTGCTATAAAAACTAACTCGACTTGGCTTCCAATTTCTATTCTAAGGAATATAACTGTTGCGTAAGCATCTTTACTTCCATCTACAAATGTGTGAAGTGCACACGCTTCTATGTTTCCTGGAGTCATTTTCATGTATCTTGGGATCTCTATGTCCTTCAAAACTGTTAGTTCTTGAAACCATAGTAAAATGTCTTTACGTAACTCACCAGTTATCTCTTCAACCCATTTAAAACCTAATTTCTAGGCTTTTTGCAACATT
The DNA here is from genome assembly GCA_963932465.1 of Maratus speciosus. NCBI lineage: Eukaryota > Metazoa > Arthropoda > Arachnida > Araneae > Salticidae > Maratus > Maratus speciosus. The sequence continues at coordinate 353,840,592 of OZ010788.1, read as the reverse complement.
ATTTTCGGACAAATCATGACTGGCGACGTAAAACCAAAAGGATCAAATATTTTATGCACAGCTGACAACATACTGCGTTTGGTGATCTTTTCTGTGTCAAAATCTTCTAGCCAACTTAGGTTGATTTTCAACATGTCGGATTCCTTATTCCAAACAAGTCCTAAGACGTTAGTTTCATTCGTGTTTGGCGTTTCTTGGCGATCACCTGTGTACTCCCACTGTCTTAGATCAAAACTGCCTTTCGCCATGAGCATCCTCGCATCTTCGATGAAATGTTTCAATTCTTCTTCGCTATTTACACTGGTTACGACATTATCCATATAAAAACGGTGCAACAATATATCTTTAAAACTTTCAGAGAAATCTGGAGCCCTTCGGATGTGATATTCAATGACAGATGAAAGAAGAAATGGACTGCATTTCACACCGAATACTACTCGGGTATGCCTGAATGTCATTAGTTTCTTTTCCTTTAAGTCCTTCCACCACAAAAACGTAGGAAATTTCTATCTTTCTCACAAATGCTGATCTGTAAAAAAGCTTTCCTAATATCTGCAATTACATCAAGTTTTCTTTCTCGAAAGCGTAGAAGAACATCTGGAATGAGCTCGATCAAGTTGGGTCCACATTGTAGGCATTGATTCAGAGATGGATAATTTGCTAATCTTGCTGACGCATCAAATACAGGACGGATCGGGGTTGTAGTACTACTCTCTTTTATGACTGGATGATGCGGCAAGTAATTGCCATAAGATTTCGTTTCGTAAGAAGGAACTTCCTCTATAATACCTTCGTTAATCCAATCATTAAAAACATTCTCGTATTGTTGAAACATGTTCTTGGCGATTAACTTTGAGGTGATGCCTTCCAAACGTTTCATCGCCAACTTAAAGTTATTTGGCAGTGTTGTTATGTCATCAGCCCAAGGAAGACAAATCTCATACAGATTTTCATCGTTTATTTTTACTGTTTCGAAGAAATGCTCCTTAGTTTGGCGATCTATCTCTTCTCTTGACTTCTTCTCTATGGGATCTGTAATTCCGATTAAGTCAAGTCTCCATAGGTTTGAGATATCCGCTTCTTTTACAAACATTGATGTTACTGTCATCGCCAAGTTTTCGGATGGGTATGGCTTTTCACATGGTGCTTTTCCCATTAATGTCCATCCAAGATATGTTTCCACTGCAACTAAACCAGAAGACAATATTTTTCTTTTACCAGTTAACATTTTCCCCATAACATCAGCTCCAATTAAAACTTCTATACTACCACAACATTGACTCACATCACTTAACATGATGCCGCTTTCCTTTAATTCTTGTAACCATGGCCCCTGTGTAACGGGTTGATTATCTCCGCATATGCTAACTTGATCTCGTACTTCGAAATTACACCTGAATTCTTCTCTCAAATCTCTAACTCTTATTTTGTAACAGTTGTGTTGGCATTCTTGAGTAGTAATGTCGCCAAACAGAGAATGTATTATCTTTTCTTGCCGAATAGGCTTGTAATTCATTTCTTCCGCCACACTTTTTAATATATACGATTTCTGTGATGCTGAATCTAACAATAAACGAACAATCTTCTGTTTACTTTCAGAAACTAGCTTCACCTTCAAGGTCTGCAAGAACACTTTGGCGCTCTTCTTACTAATATTTGTCATATTCACTTCATCTCTTTTAGACTTCTCCTCAGCTCCCTCTTGAGTATCTTTACCGGATGACTTACGTTGATCGCATAGTAACGGCACATGACGCTTATTACAAATAATACATTTCACCATCGCTCGACATCTTTTAGCGGTATGTTCTGGTACTAAACATATGAAGCAGCATCTCTTCTCCTTGGCGAATTTTTGTATTTCCGCTAAGTTTAATTTTCTCGCAGAAAAGCATTCCGAACTTGCATGTCTTCCCTGGCAAAAAATGCAGACTCCTTTTTTCTCTGTTACGGAAGAGGTAGTCAACAGACCTGCCGCTGTCAAAGTTTTACCGGTTTTATGTTCAAAATTATGGTGATTCCTTTTTGCGACATATTTACGGTCATCACTTTTAGTTAATCCAAAACCAGCTACGGCGAGTGACACCCTTTCTTCACCTTCTACTTCAGTTCGCAAAAACTGCATCAGACTATTTAATCTGTCCTGTGCCTCAGTTTTCTCAGACGATATGTTCGTGCGATTCCACGCTTTTAGAAATTCTGCTGGAAAACAGGACTCAGCTAATGGATATAAAATTGATGCACATTTGTCAGTTGTGACACTTAATGTATCTAAGGCTCGTAAATATAATTCCAATTTATCATATAACGATGTCAACGAGAATTTTCCCTTCGTTTGTACTGATATTATTAATTTGAGTAGTTCTCTCACGTAGACTTCTACCAATATATCTTCTCTACAAAAACGGGTTTTTAAACTCTCAATTGCCTTGGCGTAATTAGTGCCCCTTGGCGGGAAACTCTCTACCACTTCTCTTGCTCGGGAGCCGGCAACTGTTGCTTGCACCAAGTACTGAAATTTATCTTCTGGTGCTATTTCGTATCTTCATCAATTTGTCTAAATTGACACCAAAACGGTAACCAGTCTATTATTTCACCACCAAACTTTCTGAATTCTAATTTGGGCAGCGTAAACTTTCTTCTCATTGCATAAATATCGATAATTGGATTAAGAGCTCCACCTTGGCTGTTTACTGCTGACTGAAGTTTCGCCAATTCTAACTCGTGCGCAAATTTAACTTTTCGCCTTCAATCTTTGCTTGTAATTCCATATTCAATGCTTCAGTTTTTTCCTTTGCTTGTAATTCCATATTCAATGCTTCAGCTTTTTCCTTCGCTTGTATTTCTAATTTTTCTTTTTCCATATTCAATGCTTCAGCTTTTTCCTTTGATTGTCTCTCTAATTTTTCCTTTTCCTTTCTTTCTGAAACGGCATTTTCTAAAACACTCTGTACAAATTCAGGATCATCTTTATATGCCTTACAATTCAAAATTAAATCTTTAAGTGCCACAAGTGAAGCCGTTGGTGCTGCTATTTCACCTAATTGCTCGGCTACGAAGATCAAATCTTCCTTTTTAAAACCTTTAACCAACTTAAACATCATGGAAAATCTTTATTTCATTTAATTTTTTATTAACAACTTTTAAACTACGTGTGATAGATAACCTTGTTTAAACTCAGGTCCTGTACCGGCGGACGCCACTAATGTAACAAATCCACAAAACGTACCACGCAAAGCAGATGTATATTTACTTTTAAATTCTACGAATGAAAGACTTTTACTGAACTTTAAATTTTAAACTTAAACCATACTCACATTAGCACCCTTGTGCTCGTATAGTTGTACTATTTATGGAACAACTCCTACGGTGAGATAACTTCAAAACTTAGTAATAATAACTCATAAAAAACAAGCTACCAGCATTTATTTTCTTTCTCACTTGAATCTACAAAAATATAGGAAGTTGCCACAGAATACATCAAAACTTGTCCCTTTTTCTTTTTTAACCAGCGACAATAACATGTGAACGCGCAAAAACAAAATAATAAATGTCATTTCAAGTCAATTGTTTTTCTTTACATTTTTCATCACTGATCGCGTGATTTTGAACAAAAATAAATAATGCCGATCCCGTAACAATGGCTTTTCATAGACCGTTCAATTTCAGAATATTTTTCTTTAATTGTTTAGAAAATGACTCTGGTAGAGTCAAACATGTAAACAGCTCAATAAATGTATTTCACTGTTTTTAAATTTTAATTTACACCTTTTAGCAATTAAAATTGGTAGTATATTGTTATGATATGTTAGTTTCCTATATATTTTCAATAGCCTTGTCATTTTATTAAAAATAATTACTTCTAAAACTATATCCAAACGAGTATATAGCAATATCTTCGTATGTCATTAACGGTCCATTGGGCAGTAAATAGGAAAGGGTATGAAAAACGGTTGCCACTTATGTCATTTCATGCGATTATTTATGTTAGGATTAGTTCCTGGTAATCATTTTATTTCTAACCCTGTGCATTTTATTAATGTTTTCAGCAATACTCATAACCCATTTCAGAATAGAAAATATGCAACAAAGCTGTATCTAATGTTATCATATGTCCAATGGTCCGTTAATGACATACTAAGATATAGTTATTTACGGATTTGGATTTAATTTTATAAATAACTGTTCTAAATAAAATGACAAGATTTTTTTTTTTACAAAATATTCTTTATTTCACTATACATCGATATCTTGGATAGTCCCAGGTAAAGTATTCTTTCAGAAACACCGCACACGTCATACAAAACCACACAAAGTTTTATTCCTTGACGTTGTGAAACGTTAAAAGAAAAAAAATAGATGCTCTATGGTTATTAAATGAATACTTCACTGAAAGACATCAGCATTTTCCAGTATTAATAATATTAATAATAATATTTTTAATATAATATATGTTATAAAAAATAATTATTTTGAAAATATATCGAGTTTTTATTTTTAATTGCATTAAAAATATATTAAATTATTATTACAAAGGTTTTTTTTTTATTTTATGATGAGACTTTCTAGACATGAATTTTAATAAATGAAAATAAATTTATATAATGTCCTTATATCTTGACTGCATATTAAGAAGTTACAGCTCTAATTATACTTTAATCAAAACTTCTCGATTGTTTGATAAAGTTTGTTATTACAGTTTAATTTTTCCAAAATTAAACCTTCTATTTAATATGTTTTATAAAGACTTAATTCACGCATGTGCATCTTATGATATATACATTCCTTCACTTAATATGTCTGAAGAATTTCTATAATTATTTAAATAAATTCCTTATCAAGCAAACATTAAAATTGTGTTCATGGAGGAAATATGACGTTTCCACACTAAGAAAAACATTTAGTCTTTATGAATAATACGGGCATTACTTACTCATTAAGCTTTCAATATATATATTATTTGTCAAAATAACGCTTAAACTATGGATAATTAAAAGCTTTAACGCAAATATAATTATATGAGATATTATAATGTGTTTGTTATGTGAAAAGTATCACCGCAAACAGGCTATTTCATGTTTTTAACCCCTACCTATTAAATCTTTTTTATTTAAACTTTCATTAAGTTTATTACAGTTTGGGTTTTATTAACCAGATAAAAATTAATAGTTTTGTAGAGACTTGAGCAGTAATCGTAAGTTATATACATATATGAAAAGATCTTTTTGCTGTTTTTTATAGAATTATTTTTTTATATTTTCAATTTCAGAGAAATGATAAATTGTGGAAATTTTTCGAAATGCGTTTAAAAATAAAAAATTAATATTATGTTTATATACTGATAAATAATTAAAGATTAGTATATACTGCTGTCTATCTATTAGCTTTTAAATTAGATTATTTTTTAGGAGATATAGAAAAGCAAATTCGGGAAAAAGTCTTTTTTTTATATTTAGAATCCTTTTATTTTTTCCCTTTTGGAATGGTATATAACTTTTGTTTCAACGACAACATGAAGATAAAAAATGTTAAGTAATTCAATTTGTTTATATCATACATAAACATTACTTACATAAACTTTAAACTCAATTGTTGCTTCAAATGTCAATTGTCTCAAAATGTTGTTTTTTGAACTACAATGTACCTTTTTATAGAAACTACTACATATCATTGTTTATAATCTTACCTGAATATTTTGCACGTATCCCTGATTAATCTGAATTGAACTTTTGTTACAAACACATGTACAAAAATTTTATAAAAAGTTATCATTTCGAAAAGTACTTTTTATTATTTAAAAGTGGTTATTGATCCTGATTTTTTTTCAATAATTAAAAAACATATCTGTTTATAAAGTTGACTTCACTAACACAATCATTCATATTATGTATATAAAAAAATTCAAGCGAATATCTTTGGCAGTTTCTGAGACAAGATACATTTATTTATCAGGGTAGGTTTTAGGTCTTCCAAAAACCAAAAGGACAAGTTTTGATAACCACTTTGGCTGCCTTCTAGCTCCCGCTAAACATTACCTCATCGAGTTATTGTGTGAAATTCCACGATTAGACAGAACTCGATTAGCATATTAAAATGCAACTGTTCTGCCAAGTCATATTTTGGTGTAATTCCACCTGCAGACCCGATCTTAGTGGTGGATACGTTAGTTTATCATTGTGTTTTCTTGCACCCAAAGTTATAAAAAATTAGAGGACTGGGAGCAGAAACATAAAAAGGTAAACCTACAAGTCAACCACTAAAATCGTACTGGACTTGACAGACCAGTTTCATTTTAATATGCGACTCGAGTTTTAACTAATCTAGAATTTCAGCCGTCAACTCAATGAGGCGATGGTTTGTGCAGCATCCTTCCCCCTAGGGCTTGCATGCATGTACTTGCATGCTGACGTACCGTGCATTTCCTACTTGCGAATTCTCTGAATGCAGGCTGTCATTTGCATTGTTTAGTATTTAAGAACAGCAGTTATTTCAGTGTATATCTGCTGGCCTATCATTAAAACGTACATTTGAACCACTAACATTCCTTTCGTAGCCAGAGTGTCAAAATATATTAAACAAAAGAAATATTTCTTTAACGCATAAGAAAATCTTAATTTTTTTTCAAAGATCATCATGAAATGCAAGCAAAAAATTCCCAAAATGTTCGCTAACTACCACAATGATAGTATAGTAACCGTATTGAGAATATATTGGCTGATTTCAAAAGTTCTTGTCTTATTTCACAGATGACGGAAACTTGCGATTTTCACTGTGCTGATGTTTCTTTTATAACTATATTATTAAATGACAGTTAACTACATGCATCGTGAGTAAAACGTTAACAGAAAGTTCATCAAATTAATATGTGTGCAGGGTTAATATTCAAAATAGAAAATGAAAAATTACATTTTCGAGATATTATGTTACATGATTTAAAAAATATATATATTCAGGACGTTTATTTGGATCAAGCTCCCGCTCTTAGACAGTTGGGCTGGGTTGATTTTTGACGGCCAGTTATCTACTCGAAGGATATAGGCCCTAGGGGTAGTGCCCTCTGCGGGGGGGGGGGGGGGATCTAAGGGAACCTAACACGTATTTAACCAAGGTTTCCCAAGGTTCGAAGAAAAGCACGACTACTCCGAATGGTTAGGTCGACGGGCGCAATTAGGTTCAAACCCAGCACCTCCCGTCTATCAACTTCGAGAGCAGAACATCTCAGCTACTAGTGGGGCCTCTTAGGACAGCTAAAATGTGGTTTTGTCGATTGCGAAATGATGATTTCAATCTAAACTGTAAAATTTGCCCTGTGCGACCTTCTGACATTTTTTATAAATTAATCTGAGATTCAGTGAATAATAATGCGCGGATTACTACTGAAGTGATTACTGAGAGAATAAATAGGGACAATTTGACTGCATTTCACCATTTAAAACAACTTGATTACACTTCGAAACCCGATGCATGGGAAATTGGGCAGAAACATTTTTCATCACCCAATCACCCTGTGCTTTATTTAAAACTGTAAAAATTTTAATATAATTTAAAGAAATTTCTATAGGAATTTAAGTAAAATTCTTAAAATCTTATAGCAGGTGCTATTTTAAATAGTTCTTGTACTTTTATATAATATGTAAGGATAGATATTGCGCATTAGTGATGTTATAGAGTTCAAATATGTTTATTATTTGAAGAAAAAAACCCCGAAAGTTTGGTAACTGAACGTGAGTGATAAGTTTGTATTTTCACTCACGCAATTAAATTTTTAAATATTCCCAATTCTTGAAATGTTATATTTTGAGAATGTAAGAAATAATAAAAAAATAAGTTTTTTTCTCTCTCTGAATTTATGTTTTTCCATTTCTTATAATTGCTATTTTGATAATTATCTTGATTGCTTATTGAGTTGTAAAAATTTCCTCAGTCGTCAACAAAATAATTTGGAAATTTAAGAAATCGAACTTGTTCTGGAAATCTGATAATCTGACACAACTTCGATAAATTTACTTTGTTTTTCACTCCTTTCAAATTTAATGAAGCATTCAAGTAGAAATTTATTTATTGTAAGTATATGAAGTTTACTTCTATTTTAATCATTTAAAAATTAAAAAAAAAGAGTCATTTAAAAAGTCACTATCAACAAATATTTAAACAGCTGTTACTCGAAAATTTAATTTATATTGCACAATGGATTCAAAATTCAATCCTGCTTTTATTTAGTATCTCCCTTATTCAAACAAAATACTTAAAAAGAAGTTTATTTTACTGTTAATGATACTTTAGATATCTATGAAACTTCTACATCGTACAATAATATTGGTAATTGTTTTTACTTTTTAATAAAAATTAGAAAATAATGTATATTTTGAAAAGAATAAAAGAGTTCAATTTTTTTTTCTATAAAAAAAAAAAAAAAATGAATATAAATACTTCAGAAGTAGTAGAATGTAAAAATGATTAACATTTTTTATGTAACAGATATAAATGTGTCGTCTTTAAAATTGTTGAGTTTACATATAATGAGTTTTAAACGTTTGCATTTTTAAACCAATTTAAAATAACATAATTTCATAGAGACATTTACATTCAGATTCATTTGAAAAAAAAACTTGTGGTAAACAATTGTAAATTTCATAAGTTTTCGAACATTCAAATCGAGATTTATTATTTAAATTTTATATATAGTTAAACATTTATTTTATTCATATATGCATAACCAATAAATAAAGCACCGAAATGTTCCTAACATTTTACGTTAAATAAACGTTCGCTTAGGAGTAATACCTTTAAACAGCTATATGCTTATATACTTATATGCTTCAGAATATTAATTCCCTATTTTGCAGTTTCAGTTTGAATGTAACTGAATTTTAGCTCTAGTTATAAATGCTGTTGAAATTCACAATAAGCGGTACATATTCAAGCTATTTAAGGCAATGCAAAATTCAATTCTGTATCATTTAATGTATTAATGTTAAACGAATAGTCATAGTTTGGAAATACTATGGATATAAGACTATGTTCTTTAAATCCATTTAAAAATATTTTTGGATAAAACAATACACCTACATATACATGTACATTTCATATATGCATAATCTGTATATAAATTAAAGATATCCCATTTTAAAGCTAGAAACTTTTGTCAGTTTTATTAAGAAAACTTGTTAGTTGTCTTGTGATTTTTAAAGGTATTATATTTATATTATATACATAAAATAAGTAAAAATAGTAAGTTTTCCATTTGTTTCAATAAATTATGGATTTTCTTGCAGTAAAAACAAGTTTTTTTTTTTCTTTTTCTAGTGCCATAAAAGTCAAAATTTAATCAAATTAAGGATCATAACTGTATACATCACAAAAAAGTAAGTTTTATTTTAAAATGATAGAATCCAAAAACCGTTTAAAAAGTCAAATATCATAACTTTATAAAATGTAATTTTAATGTAAGAAAATTTAATATAATGGAAAACAACATTTGAAACATGAAATAAACATGCATAGTTTGGGGATGCCATGCCATGTATAATTTTTTCATTAAATTATTTTTTTAAATATGTACAAAATTTTATACACGCACACATGTACATTAAATAATATATGTACCTGGTGTGCCATATTTTTTTCAATATTTCAAAAATTCATAAAACTTGAAGGAATTGTTTTATTTGAACGCGGTTTGCGACAAAATTTTTCTTTTGTATTGGGATGTGTTTTGGTAAAGAAAAAGTATTTAGTGAACTTTTTTGTCATTTCAACTTTCAAATTACAAAAATTCGTGGAAGAATACATTTATGTGCATGCAAATATTTACAAGCTCATACCAATAAATGGCCTACCTGTTCGCCAACAGAAGGAATTACTCAATGTACGCAAGTGAGAACAGCGTTAACAGACGTACACTGAAAAAAAAACGACATTTTTACAGTACAAAGTTCTGTTCATATTGCGCTCAAACTCGATCACAGTCGAATGTGCTGTAGCTTTATTTGGTTTCTTGACTATATAAACATGAACAAGTAAAAATTAAATTTTAAAAAATTAAAAAAAACCCCGCCTCTGTAAAAAGCGAACTAATTAATTATTTCTCACCAATGTTAAACTATTTTTTATATTACTTACCTATTTTTTTTATTTACTTGTATTGATGACTTTTAAGTTGTGTTTAATTGTTAGTTCCTATCTGTAAACACTGTTTTGATGAGGCCTATAGATGTCTGTGATGGTTAGAGTTGCAGTAAAAAGAGATCCTACCTACACAACTTCGGCGTTGTACAATATTTAAACGGAGATTCTGACTGTAAAATTGTCAATTATACATCGTCTTCATTTTGAAGGACATATCCATTGATATGCCACTCAATATGATGCGAATTTTTTTTCGTGTCTACCGCCATTTTGTATTTTACGGCCGCCTATTTGAATTTATAAAAAAAAACCTAGCCTATAACCACCGGACGGGGAAGACGAATGCATGCAGACCTCATTCATTAAAATCCATCCAGTTGTTGGGATGTTTAGAGGGTATAAAGAAATCCACATACACAGATACGCGTTAAACACATAAACCTTCTTGGCAGTCGGGTAAAAATACAGTGGTTGCGTAAAATTAACAGCACAATGTGCTGGCAATTCTGACGCCAGCAGTTTGTGCTGGCAAATCTCTATATATTTTTTACAGTGTATATAGCATATCCGAATAGATGCATGATTGTTTCTAGGACACGTTGACGTGGTAGAGCAGTACCAGATGAGCTGCTGGACCTTTTACATTCTTCATTTCTTCCTGTTTCCGAAACCGTCATAAGACTCAATCGACGAATTCATAATAAAGAAAAACAGCTTCATAAATAGTGTGTTATACACAAATATCAAAATAACAATTAAAGACGTTCATCTGCACGAATAACAGGAAAATTTGAAATAAGCTGTTAAACGTGCACTTTCTATTTTATAGGAATAAATTTTGCATATTTCCTGTAATTAGAATGCGTAAAGTGACCTCTATTGATAAAAAAATTAATTTTTTTCTTTACTAAAATAATCTTTCACATTGGAATAATTTTGTCGTAAACTGCATTCCAGTAAACCAATTCCTTCACTTTTTAAGGATTTCTAAAATGTTAATAATTTATGGGGTACCCGATATATATATATATATATATATATATATAATACTTGAGTGTGCATGTGTGTACAGTAAGCAAATTAGCAAATTTTCAAGTTTTTCTTGTCAACATTTAAATTTCAATTACATCTCTAAAACTAACTGTTTAGGGCTCAGGTATTGATCATTTTTAAATGAGGACTTCCTGGATATATATATATATATATATAGTTCTGTATATATTAATATATTGTAATCTCAATCTTGCTATACAGGGTGTTTCTAAACTCATGGTACAAACTTTAAGGGTAGGTAGAGCACACAGTAACAATCATTTATTGTATAGGAATGTATGGGACCAAGTGACACATTAAGGTAAAAACACCAGGGGGGCAATTAGGCCCCTCTTTTAATTTTCAAAGTTTCTCATTCATACCAGAAAATTTTTATGCTATCCTTTTCTTGACATTTCATAATTATTTAACAATAAAATTCTTCTTTGAAAAATTTTTATGTGAAAGCGAAATTTTTGAATTAAAAAAAAGCACAAAATTGGCAAACTTATCAAACGAAATACATGAATAAAAAAGATAAAATGTTTATTTACAATGTAGTTTACAAGTAAATAATAATGCATACAATAATATTACAATAAGAGTTACAAATTGCGCCCACCAACTGTGATACATGCTTCGCAGCATCGGTGAACGATTGGCGTACACTTCTAAAGATGGCAGACGTTTCCCGCACACGTGCAGCAGCTTCGGATATGCAAGATACTAGATTTTCGTCGGAGTCAACTGGAATCTCAAAAACAAGACTCTTCATATGTCCACATAAAAAGAAATCAAGGCTCGATAAATCGGGAGATCCCGATGGCCAAGGAAATGGCCCACCACGCCCAATCCATCGTGTCCCAAATGTGGCATTCAGGTAACTGCGCACATCAGTGGTGAAGTTCGCGGGCGCTCCATCATTTTGAAACCACATCCGGTTACTAATGGTGATCGGAACATCTTGCAGCAGTTCTGGTTAAAACCTGTTGCAAAAAAATAAGTTAACAGCGACCATCCATCCTCTTTGGTAGTAGGTATGGGCCAATCAAATAATTACTAACAATACCCGCCCACAAATTCACAGAAAATCGTTGTTTATAAGCAGGTGGCCGCGTTGTATGTGGATTATTTGTTGCCCAAAGATGGAAATTGTGTGCATTAAATACACCCTCGCGTGTAAATACTGCCTCATATGTAAATAGAATATGAACAGTAAAGTCTGGCTGCAATACATGTTGCTGCAAAACCCACTGGCAGAAGTTTAACCGCAGAAGATAGTCTTCCGGATTCAAAGTTTGTACACGTTGAAAACGGAAGGGATGAAATCGATTTTCATTTGACACTCTCCAAATGGTTGGATGATTCACACCTAAATTCTGTGGAACAGCTCTTGTACTTGATTCGGCCTTTCACTCACAAAATTCAAAATAATTTCTTCCAGGCTTGCACTGCGTACAGCTCTTTCTCGCCCAGTTTCCTGTCTCGTGAAGTGGAAGGAACCTGGTTCAGAAAGCTGACGGTGTAAGCGCTGAAACTTTCTATGATCAGGCAGTCTTCTGCGAGGAAACTGCTCCTGATACATTCGTAGGGCAACTCTGGCGTTGCCATTTGCACGACCATACATGAAATGCATGTCGGCTTTTTCGGCATATGCAAAGTTTTACACGACGAACGATAGCACAATTAAAAATGGCGATTTCTTCTACTTGAATGCATGGTATTGAACGGCGATCAGTCACTTACTGCCCTTTACCGCCAGTGGAATCTACCAAAAACTCCATATTAGTTTCAAAAAAATTCTATTTCTATTTCTATTTTCAATTCAAAAAATTTCGATTTCATACCAAACATTTTCAAAGAAGAATTTTATTATTAAATAATTATGAAATGTCAAGAAAAGGATAGCATAAAAATTTCCTGGTATGAATGAGAAATTTTCAAAATAAAAAAAGGGGCCTAATTGCACCCTGGTGTTTTTCCCTTAATGCGTCACTTGGTCCCATACATTCCTATACAATAAATGATTGTTACTGTGTGCTCTGCGTACCCTTAAAGTTTGTACCATGAGATTAGAAACACCCTGTATATATGAAAAGGGGAGTAATCTGAGTCTCGGCACATAATATTATGGTTATTTCAAAGTCTGTTAAATGTCACGTATGATATTTCAATTAAATAAAACTGTATTTTCAGTAATACGCGTATTTATATTTTTCTATTTTAACCCATTTACTGATCTGTATTTAAGATTTAAAAAAATTCAATCAAGATGTAATTGAAAACAGGTACTTAAGGAGATACTACTTCATTATTTGGGATAAGAAGTGTCTCCTCCATTACCTTGTACTGTCATCAGAATGAAATATGTAGCATGATTGTCTAAGGATGTTTTACTTACATAAATAATGTTTCGTATAATTATTTCACGATGAGGCTTTCAAATTGGGTCACAGTGTTTCGTTATAAAATGGAGATTGCCTATAACTTACGAAATATTTTATAAAAAGCTTTTTACAATGAAACCTATTACTTTCATTTTAAATGAGTATAGGTTTTTTATAAATCAAATCTAAAAGAACCTCGTTACACATTGTGTGTCTCATAACATCGGTTGATACCACCTCCTTCATGTTAAATATCAATTATTTGTTATTCGCCATGAAGATTTTCTGTGTTTAATTTTTATCCGATTCCTTCAATATATTAACACCTTTCGGAAAACAAAGTTATTTTCAAATAATAGTATTTTGAACATTTTTAAAGATAAAATTCTATCTTTAGAGGATATTTTGTTGTTGAGATATATTAAACAAATATAATTAAATTGTTTATATCTTTTTAATATCATTATTTCAAAATGTTTTAAAAAGTAGCAATGTCTATGTGTTAATTCTATATTATTATACACTTGTTAGATTTGCTAAACTTAATATATTGGAAAATTTAGTATTTTTATAAAAAAGGTTTCCTAATTGTTATTATTAACGGGAAGTTAAACAACCATTCATGATAAATAATCACAAAAGCCCATTTAAAAGAGATCATAAACGAGATCATTAAAATCAGTTTTAAAAGTTATAATTTTATAAAATTATGGGTACAGTATATGAAATATTTTAGATTTATTTTACACATGATGCAGATATAAAACAGCTTTTAACATAAATAAACTCAGATTTCTAGTTTCGCTCATATAAGGTAATCTAAAATTGTCAGGATATAATTTCACGCTATCATAGACGCACTCTTATGCGAAGATGTAAAGGAGAATATATTTATGGTATCCCATACAAAATACTCAGACATGATATAGCTAACGCATATCTTAACTTCAATATATTATACTATATACTGCGTGTATTCGATAAAGGGGGAGTCTTCAGGAAGTCCAAAGTTAATTTGAATGAAATTAATATGTATAATATAAAAGTTCTAGATAAACATTTGATGAAAACAACAGAAAAGTTAAAAATACATGTTTTAAATTCTATTGTAGTACCTTATTTAATACATAAAACTATATCAAACAATATTATATGAACTCCTTCTATTATCCGTAGAAACTTGTGAAAAAATAATATTCATGTACAGTCGAAGAAAAAAAAATAAACACCCCCTGGTAACTCTGGAACAGATTATGGTAGAAGAACGGTACTTTTAAATGATGTATATAAAATTTGCTTAGGGGGCCATCTATATATTAAAACGAACCGAAACTTTCTTTTTTTTTCAATAGCAATACCTAAGTTTGACACTATAAATAACTTCTACACCCTTCAATTTGCCAAAAATCAATTTTTCATGAAATTCGTACGATTAGTGTCCAAGAGATTAATTATTTTAAAATGAACATATTTTAGGGGCTGTATCCAAATTGAAGTTTGGTAATCGATTGATGAAATGCTACAGAATGACTATGTGACTTCTATTGATATATTCTTTCTTGCCAATATAACATATTCACTCGCTTAATATGTTTCGACTATTGATAGCCCAAATATTTTAATGAAATGAGTAAAATATATTTTTTCAATTTATGTTTTTCTGCACATCATAGACGGCCCCCAAAACCATCATTTTGACGTTTTTTGAAAGATAATTCAAAAAGTACTTGAAAGAAAATTTTTAATGGAGCATTCGCATAAAGCAGGACATAATAAGTATGAATCTATAAGAAAAGTTGTATGTTGCAATTCCTACTTTTTTCGAATATTAATTTCATAATTCATAATTCATATTATAAAAATTTTAAATTACAAATTTAATGTATTTATGTTTGGTGTTTTTAGTTCTACAACCCCACACAAAATTATCACATAACGATAATAATTTCAGGAGATTGAAAATGTAATTTAACATTAGAAGCTCTAAATGTTGAATGTTTATTATTCAAAAGCTTATGATTCAAATGACTAGAAATTTTTTTTCTAGGCATAGTTTGAGCCGAAGATTTAAAAATTTATTGTCAAAATTAGGTACTGTAATTGAAAAATAAAAACAAAGTTAGGTCTGGGTTTGATTTGTAGCCCCCATAAGCAAATTTTATATATAGTAAAGCGAGGAGAGTTCGCGCGGTAGGAGAGATAGCGCACAAAGAGATTCGACGGGAAGAAGTCGAGTGCGCGCCCAGCGACTCCACGTAGTTGTACAGCAGCATTAGTGCAGTGTCTACATGAATGTGCATATTGATTGTTCTAAGCGTCTTGGAAGCAGTGCTATTTTGTTTTTGTTTTTTTTCAAAGTAAGTGCTTGAATTTTCATAACTGTTCGTCAGAATTTTTATAGAGCGTCAATAATGCAAAATATTTTGAACTTAAACGATTTCTTATAAACTACTAACCTGGACTATGTATGCGAACACCAAAAATTCATTTTAGAAGTGGCCATATTTAAATAACAGGCCGCGCAATTTCTCCTACCAAAATAGGAGAGTTTGAGCATCTGCTACTTAGGAGAGATGGCGCATTTCCCCATAAGTTTAAGTGCTAGTTTAAGCTTATTGATACATTTGCATGAATTGCAAATTACGTGTAAAACATATGAATGAATCAATTTTGAAATAATTTCGGAAAAACACATAATTATCCAAACTAAATTTGGCAACAAATTAATTTGCAAAAAAATACTTTTGCAGATAAAAATTTTATTAATAAATTAATAATACAGTTGTTATTAAATAAATTTTATGTAATTATTTTTGTTAATAAATTAATAATATATTTCTTAATAATTTAATTAAATATTTATATATATTTCTTAATTTATCAGCAATTAATTTGCTAATATAATTTTGTTAACTAAAATAAATTTTCTAATACAATGTTTTGGAAAAGCTTTCACCCATTCCAAGTAGTGTAATGCCATCGAAATCAAAAGGAAACAGAGTGCAACTAATGTTACTGATCAACAAAATATACATGAAAAAAGACTTAAAAGGATGCCGCTACAAAAAACTGCTGAAGATAAGGTGCTTCCACAAAAAGTGGGATAAAAAACTCAAGGAAAAGAACCGAAGGTCAATGAGTATGAGTGCACTGAATGTCTGTAACCGTACCAGGAGACAACTTCGACAACTGACTGGATTCAATGTATTGCTTGTTGCAAGTGATTGCACGAAAGATGCACTATTTACAACAATAAGTGCATCGATTGGGGACGACGACAACTTCGGTTCGCAAACAAACTTCGCAATGAAACTGTGGAAATGGAAATGAATTAATTTTCAAGTTAAACATGTTCAACTAGATTAATGTTATTTTGTAATCTTAATAGAGCTTGCTTTTTCTGATATTTTTATCTTCATAAATTAAAATTTTTAACTTGTTAAAATAATTCTTTCCTTTATTTATTATTTAAACATTTGGTTGAAATATTCACTCCTAATACAATAATATTTACTCACAAAAACATTTCAACAATGTCGATTAAGTGTAATTATTATTGTTAACAATTTAATTTTAGTTATTATTAATAACAATCTCTGCTACCTATGCGCGCAATCTCTCCTACCCATGTGCGCGTTCTCTCCTACCCTGTAAGGAGAAATTGCGCAAAATAGTTTTCTTGGTTTTATTACTGCTGTACTATTAAATTACCGTATAACAACAAAATAGCAATGGAAATGCATAAAAACAAATGAAGTCAAAATTATTCATGCATAGTTTAGCAAAATATTAATATTTAGATTTTTTATTATTATTCTTTTGAAATGTGCGCAGACTCTCCTCGCTTTACTATACATCATTTAAAAGTAGAAACCTAGTGAAAAAAAAATCTTATCGACCCCTGCTAACTCGTCTAGAAATCAGCATAAAAACTGCAATCATCATAAAGACTGCAACTAATAAATTAGTAATAACGTCTGATTTACATTTGTTTAGGGAATACAGATTTTAACAAACCTAAAAGTTCTCATGTTGACCACTTACTTGTGACATCATATTTAGATATTTCAGTACATTTTAAGCTTCGTAAACCTCACAAGAATTCACTAATTCAAGAAGTCTAGAAATTATGAGGCTTGCAAATTTGAAACTTGTAATGTTAAATTAATATTTAATCGTTGCAAAGCAAATTGCAATTCGGGCAGTTTTTATTAAACACAACCCAAAAATTGCTTAGAGGAATGCGCAGTACTTTTGGATTCGGATATTTAAAGCTCCTATAAATCTATATTTATTAAAAATTCAAAGGTTTATAGTTCATATTTATTTGTAAAATTTTATAAAATACATATATTTAAAAAAGTCATTTTCGAAAAAAGTATGAATAATTTGTAAACTTAGATTATTTTATTACTGAAATAATTTTCTAAGAACTTCAAATTTGAGAATACAAATTTACAATATATTCCGCCAAATACTGTTTTAATGGAATAGCATATTATGACACAATTTCTCAAAAATTGTTTTATTTAATGGATGAAAGCGTTATGAGGTATTACATCATATGTAAAACTAAAATACTAAAATTTTATTTAGTATTGAAGCTATGAGACAGTATCATTTAATATTCAATATTTTATATTTAATAATTAAAATGGGGAAAATAATTTCAAACATTTATTAATTAAATGTTAATATTATTTTCTAGGAGAGTTAGTATCACCTATTAACATTCAATCATATTCTACTAAGAAAAAATTAAATAAATAACTAAATTATAACAAAAAAAAAACTTTCACTTCAATTTTCTCGAATTCTATTACCGTATATACTCGCGTATACGTCGACCCCCTAACTTTCGAATGCAAATTCTGCAAAAAATCAAAAACCCACGTATAAGTCGACCCCCTAACTTTTTACTTCAATTTTGCGCAAAATCAAACCAAATATTTCACTTGCCTATGCGAAAAAGTAGTAAGTAAATAAAAATAAATCATTGAAATAAATTTTAATGATAAATTATTATTATTTGAATATTTTCTGCAATATTTTATTATTCATACATATATAAAGTTAGAATTTTGCAGTATTCAAAGTTTTGTTTTTTTATTTTTTAATTGACTCGCGTATAAGTCGACCCCCCAAATTTGCTGGCCAAAAATTGTCAGAAATTCCTCGACTTATACGCGAGTATATACGGTATTTGTTATATAACATCTTCTTCCTCTCAGGTCTTAATTATGCTTAATGAACTACATGCATTTCAAAAAAGTCCTTCCGGCCAGTGCCGGGAGGAATAGGTAGCTTTCATATTCCTTATTTTTAAAAAGCTAGCCTATGTTATTCAAACACACAAAGCTCAATTTGGTGGAAATCGATTATAGAAGATTCAATACTAATTTTTATCAATACTAAATCCTTATGAATGAGAATTTCGCGAAATTAGTCAGCTTTATCCAAGATGCTTTTATTTAAAGTAACTTATATTTGGTTGCCAAATTCGGCGATATCTTGAAGTGCCTGCCATTTTAAGACAACATGGTGGATGAGACCGACCCGTGAACTTGGTCGAGACCTCAGAAATTCCTGTACACATGCTCACTCATATCGGAATCGGTTGATATATACGAGTGCTGCGCAGGCAAAAAATCAGATTTTTCAAAATTTCACCCACATAAAGAAATTCAAACTGCTATATCTGAGCCATTTTTTAGATAAAGACAAAACAAAAAAAGCTCTGGCATCCTTATATCAAGGTCATATACTTAAGAAAGAAATCTTTTTCAATTTCTAATTTTTTGCACCTAACTTTAAATATAATTTTTTTTAATTTAATGGCCGCCATTTTTAAACAAGATGGCCGATGAAGCTGGCCAGCGAACTTGGTCGAGACATTGCTATATACTATCCAAATTCCTTCTTACATCCAAATAGGTTAATAAATACGTGTGTTATAGCGTCACAAATATCAGATCGTTTCAATATGTCAGCCATGCTAGAAATTCAAAGTGCTATAACTCAGCCATTTTTTAACATATAGACGAAACAAAAACTGCTCCGGTATCTTTGTATTAAGGTCAAACACGTGATAAAAAAAAACTTTTTCATTTTCCAATTTTTTATACCTCATTTTAAATTAAATTTTCTTTTAAATTTTTAAATGGCCGCCATTATGAAACAAGATGGCGGATGAAGCTGGCCAACGAACTCGGTCGAGACATTGTATGTACTATGTTCACACCAAGTTACATTCAAATCGGTTCATAAATACGCCTGTTATCGCGTGACAAAAATCAGGTCGTTTCAAAATGAGAGCCACAATAGAAATTCAAAGTGCTATAACTCAGCCATTTTTTTAGATATAGACGAAACAAAAACTGTTGCGGAATCTTTGTTTTAAGGCCAAACACATAAGAAAAAATCTTTTTTCATTTTCCAATTTTTTGTTACCTTATTTTAAATTTTAAATTAAAAAAATTTTTTAAAGGCCGCCATTTTGAAACAAGATGGCGGATGAAGCTGGCCAACGAACTCGGTCGAGACATTGGTATGTACTATGTACACACGAAGGTACATCCATATCGGTTCATAAATACGCCTGTTATCGCGTGACAAAAATCAGGACGTTTCAAAATATCAGCCACGCTAGAAATTCAAAGTGCTATAACTCAGCCATTTTTAAGATATATACGAAACAAAAACTGCTCCAGAATCTTTGTATAAAGGTCAAATACATAAGAAAAAAATATTTTTCCATTTTCAATTTTTTCGTACCACATTTCAAATTTTAATTAAAAAAAAAATTAAATGGCCGCCATTTTGAAACAAAATGTCGGATGGAGCTGGCCAACGATCTCGGTCGAGACATTAGTATGTATTATGTTGACACCAAGTTACATTCAAATCGGTTCATAAATACGCCTGTTATCGCATGACAAAAATCAGGTCGTTTCAAAATGACAGCCACGCTAGAAATTGAAAGTGCTATAACTCAGCCATTTTTTAAGATATAAACAAAACAAATACTGCTCCGTAATCTTTGTATCAAGGTCAAATACATAAGAAAAAAATATTTTTCAGTTTTTAATTTTTTGGTACCACATTTCAAATTTTAAATTTTTTTTAAAAATTTAAATGGCCGCCATTTTGAAACAAGATGGCGGATGAAGCTGGCCAACGAATTCGGTCGAGACATTGGTATGTACTATGTACACACCGAGTTTCATCCAAATCGGTTCATAAATACGAGAGTTACAGTATGACAAAGATCAGATATATATATATATATATATATATATATATATCAAGTTTTGAACGGAGGGTGGTTTCGGGGTCTGGGGGTCATGATCGATGAAAATATACCAAATTTTTTTGAAATCGCTTTCCTCCGAAAGGCTGCAATAGGTAGCTTTTTGTAATGAAAGTTACCTAAAAAAGTCCTTCCGGCCAGTGCCGGGAGGAAGAGGTAGCTTTCATATTCCTTATTTTTAAAAAGCTAGCCTATGTTATTCAAACACACGAAGCTCAATTTGGTGGAAATCGATTATAGAAGATTCAAAACTAATTTTTATCAATACTAAATCCTTATGAATGAGAATTTCGCGAAATTAGTCAGCTTTATCCAAGATGCTTTTATTTAAATTAACTTATATTTGGTTGCCAAATTCGGCGATATCTTGAAGTGCCTGCCATTTTAAGACAACATGGTGGATGAAGACGACCCGTGAACTTGGTCGAGACCTCGGAAATTCCTGTACACATGCTCACTCATATCGGAATCGGTTGATATATACGAGTGCTGCGCAGGCAAAAAATCAGATTTTTCAAAATTTCACCCACATAATGAAATTCAAACTGATCGGTCTGTGCCATTTTTTAGATAAAGACAAAACAAAAAAAGCTCTGGAATCCTTATATCAAGGTATTATACTTAAGAAAGAAATCTTTTTTCAATTTCTAATTTTTTTGCACCTAACTTTAAATATAATTTTTTTTAATTTAATGGCCGCCATTTTAAAACAAGATGGCCGATGAAGCTGGCCAGCGAACTTGGTCGAGACATTGCTATATACTATCAAAATTCCTTCTTACATCCAAATTGGTTAATAAATACGTGTGTTACAGCGTGACAAATATCAGATAGTTTCAAAATGTCAGCCATGCTAGAAATTCAAAGTGCTATAACCTAGCCATTGTTTAACATATAGACGAAACAAAAACTGCTCCGGTATCTTTGTATTTAGGTCAAACACATGATAAAAAAAATCTTTTTCATTTTCAAATTTTTTTATACCTCATTTTAAAATAAATTTTCTTTTAATTATTTTAAATGGCCGATATTTTGAAACAAGATAGCGGATGAAGCTGGCCAACGAACTCGGTCGAGACATTGTATGTACTATGTTCACACCAAGTTACATTCAAATCGGTTCATAAATACGCCTGTTATCGCATGACAAAAATCAGGTCGTTTCAAAATGAGAGCCACAATAGAAATTCAAAGTGCTATAACTCAGCCATTTTTTTAGATATAGACGAAACAAAAACTGTTCCGGAATCTGTGTTTTAAGGCCAAACACATAAGAAAAAAATCTTTTTCATTTTCCAAATTTTTGGTACCTTATTTTAAATTTTAAATTAAAAAAAAATTTAAAGGCCGCCATTTTGAAACAAGATGG
This sequence comes from Maratus speciosus, assembly GCA_963932465.1. NCBI lineage: Eukaryota > Metazoa > Arthropoda > Arachnida > Araneae > Salticidae > Maratus > Maratus speciosus. The sequence continues at coordinate 353,818,367 of OZ010788.1, read as the reverse complement.
CGGTTGAAGCTGGACAACGAACTCGGTCGAGACATTGGTATGTACTATGTACACACGAAGGTACATCCATATCGGTTCATAAATACGCCTGTTATCGAGTGACAAAAATCAGGACGTTTCAAAATGTCAGCCACGCTAGAAATTCAATGTGCTATAACTCAGCCATTTTTTAAGATATATACGAAACAAAAACTGCTCCAGAATCTTTGTATAAAGGTCAAATACATAAGAAAAAAATATTTTTCCATTTTCAACTTTAAATATAATTTTTTTTTAATTTAATGGCCGCCATTTTTAAACAAGTTGGCCGATGAAGCTGGCCAGCGAACTTGGTCGAGACATTGCTATATACTATCCAAATTCCTTCTTACATCCAAATAGGTTAATAAATACGTGTGTTATCGCATGACAAAATTTAGGTCGTTTCAAAATGACAGCCACGCTTGAAATTGAAAGTGCTATAACTCAGCCATTTTTTAAGATATAAACAAAACAAAAACTGCTCCGTAATCTTTGTATCAAGGTCAAATACATAAGAAAAAAATATTTTTCAATTTTTTATTTCTTGGTACCACATTTCAAAATTTAAATTATTTATTAACAGATATATAAACTATTTTAGACTAGATTATTATTAATTAACAGATATATAAACAAAAGTTTAAATTAAAATGTAAATATTTGCATTCTCTGCTCACTTCTCCCCTTAAAAAAGTTACCCCTATGAAATTAACTTGGCGTTAAGCGACACTTTTTAAAATACGACATTGGTTGCAAACCAGATTACGGAACATTTCTATAACATTTGAAGTAATCACGATACTGTATTTTTAGCCTGGTTAAAATTTAGACAAGAGCAATTTTTTTTCGCCAAAAGCAACATTTTTTTTCGCATGAGTAATTTAGAAACAATTCTTTGATGTTGAAAGAAAATGTTTTTACTTATAATCCCTTATTATTATTTTTGCTTATTTGTATTTTTTTTTAAGAGTCAAAGTCGTGTTTTTTAAATGTATTTAATTTATGTATTTCAAATGAAATGAATGCATTACGAAAGCTAGCCATTTAATTACCATGTGTCTAATACCCTTCACGATACTTCGTTGTTATATGGGCCTTGGCGCTTTTTTTTTAAAGTTTCACCCAATTCGGGTTTAAGAAAGTGAGATGTTTTTGCCAAATGATATAAACAATTATGAAAATAAAATTGAAGAAGTCTTAAACTGGTTTATGTATGTATTTTAATGAATACGTCTGATAAGATGTAATAAATAAATTATTTATGTTTTTATAGAATACAAGTTAAACGGCTCCTTTATCTACGTGTATGCTAATATTATAAAGTAGTAGCGTTTCTGTGTTTGTGGAGTGTAATCTCAGAAAGTACCTAGCCGATTTAATAAATAATGGTTTGAAAATGCTTGTGACCATCTCTTTTTCAACAAATACTATATTTTAATTCGGTACAACAACCTCCATGGATGAAGGAGCAGAAAAGTTCTGAAATTGCGAATTCTGAGATATTGTTTGGGCTAGAAATTTGAAATTTTGTGCGGTGGTTACTTTTAAGATGTAAATAGTCTTTATGAATCCTTTTTACAAGGTTCGAAGTTTTAAAGTTAGAAATAAACGTAAAACGTTCTAGAAACTTTCTAAACTGCGATTTATTTGGACTTGTTAGAGGAAGAAATTTTGAAATTTCACAAGGCTATTGCTTTTAAGTCGTTAATGCTGGTCAGTAAAGGAAAAAATTAAAAGGTTGCGCCATAAAAAAAGATCTAATCTGTAATTTCTGTGATACTGTTGGGTCTAGAAATTTAAAATTTGCAAGGTAGTAACTTATAAGATCAAAATGCTCGTTATATGAAGAATTCAAACTGCAATGCACGCATTAGAATGAATTCTAAAAAAAATCGAAATTAAGAAGACTAAGTAAAGCGGAAGAAGTTCTAAAGATAATCTAAATAACGAAATTAGTAGGAATATAAAGATGAAAATTTGCATAAATGTTGCTTTTAAGGCGTAAATACTCGCAATAGAACAATTTCTAAAAATTTCTCTATGTAAAATGATGCAGGAACGAAAAACATTCATTTTTTTTTTTTAACTTTGAAATTTTTGGACAGAAGGCTCTTAAGATGTAAATGCTATCTAAGAATGGCTCCTAAAAAGTTGAAAATTTAAAAAGATCAAAAGAACTGAAAATGTTCTAAATTACCATTCATTTGCATTCTTAGGTATAGAAACTTTAAATCTCCCCCCTCCCCTAAAAAAAAAAAAACATGCTACTTAAATAGAACAAAACGGGTAGCTACTTATCTAACATTGAATAATTTGTGTTAACATTGAATAAATGTCGGTATGAAGCAGAGAATAGTTGCACGAAAGTACTTGTCAATATTTTACTTCCCTGGCAAAAGTGTCGAAAGGTTTCTATTCAAATTTACCATTTTTCCCCAGCTTCACTAGTCTACAGAATTAATCAAAAGGTCATTTTCTCAATTGTCATTGGACGATTTTTATATAGTAACTTATTAGGCTATTTTTGTTTTTAATCGGGTTAATATTGACGTATTTTAGCTTGCATGATTTGTTGGAAAAATATGCACGGATTTTTAAATTACTCGAAAAGACATTTTCACAGCTTAAAGGTTATGCAGACGAGATATTCCAGATCTCGTGTCATAACTTACCCTGCAGTCAATGCGATTTGTTTGTGTGGAGGAGCAAGAGGCCTACATCGAAAGGAATAAGGTTACCAATCATGTCAGGTAACTTATGTATTTTTTTCGGACAAAAGTTGAGAATTTTTCAGAAATGCCACATATTGTCAATTAAATATAGCAGCTCATTTCCTATTCTTGTCACGAGTTATTATTAAATCTAAGTTTTCACAAACATCGCTCCGACTAATCCCTCTGAGGAAAGTCCTAGTTACTGGTATCAGTCGAAATTTTATACAATGGATTATCCGAGAGTTAGTAGAGGATGATAATCTGTTTTAAAGCACTCAACCGCATACATATTGGTTTAATTTTAAAAGTTTCTCTTTTGAAATATTATTGTATGCTTCATAAAATGCAATATAAAAAAGTAATAAATACTAATTAAAAATAATTTGTCGTGTAATTTGTTCTTCTATATAGAAATTACATTTTTAATTCTTCTGGTTTAACTAAAGATAAAGTTAAGAGAAAACACTTTCGTTTTTAAACAGCTATTATTGCTTAAAATACAATAAGGGGAAACATTAAAAGCAATTTTTGGTGAATGCGTTATCTACAATATTGTAGGCGTAAGTGAAGGTGTGAATAATAAAAATTAATGCATTTTTTAAAATGTATTCATTTTTAAATTCCTATTCCGCCTGAAAAATCATTTCTCGTTACGTTTTAACTATTGAATCTAAAATACGATTGTCTTTCTTTATCATGTTGTATAAATCCAGTTAAGTCTCATCACGCTGAATCTTACTAGAATCATGTTTCGTAAAGGGAGCATTGCAGTTTTACAGCTTGAAAAAAAATAATATTTAAGGAGATTGTGTATGTTTATGAAAAATTTAGAAATATGGAGAGTTTTGCATAACAAATGCATATTTTGAGCTATAAATACGTAAGAATTTTATTAATGTTTATTGCAATATTTATCTTTATGGGTCGCTGTTCGTAAGCGTGTAGCGTTTTGCGGTATCAGAAGTTTGTCAGAGTGCTTTCCCCAGCAACCAATGAAAGAAAACACTCGTAAAATATACTCAATTATTTACACCTTGACCAACGATTGTTTTTAAGTTTGCATTTTTAACAAAACATCAAAACATCAATTTTAATGCATGATTTTTCAGTAATTTCTTTATTTTTTTATTTTTATTTTTTTTTTTGTTATAAAAATTACCTAATTAAAAATTTAAGTAGCACCTTTTTGAAAGGCTTAGGGAAATATAAGTTACATTAGAAAAAAACAAACAAGGAAATACGTTCAGTCGCTATTGAGATAATGTACTGAGCATTTTCGGAGCCGATAAGAGTGAATGGTAAAGTGCCAGAAAATTCAATCCTACTAAAAGAAAGAAAATTAAAAAAAAGTACAGCCGAAGTCAATCTTCCGCTCCTGAGTTGCCTGATAAAATAAAATAAGCATATCTTATCCATTACCTTCAGTGGACTGGTCTCCCGTTTATTAGTCAAATGGGCATAAAATTTACATAATTGATGTTTAATTTTGTTGTTTTCTTAATAAAAGAATAATATCAAAATAAACGGAGTTGTGATCCTTTTATCTGGACATTTTTCTAAGTCGGTGATTCAAATAGCTTCATTTTTGTTAACTTATCCAACGATTCAAATTGGGAACAGAAAAGAAACTTTGCCCTGCTAATGTCTATGCTGTTTTCGTTTTATCTTTCTTGTAAATTAGCTTTAAAGTCAAGGACGTTATCAGGTTTCCAGCGCTTTTAACAAAGCATAGAAAATCGCAAGCACGAGCATCACTTACTTTTTTTTTTTCAAACTGCATTTTTCGAAAATATCGGGTAAAAATAGCAACTTGTGATATGATATTTTGCGGACAATCTTTTGGTAGGGCTTTAAATTAGGAGTATATGTGTAATTCAACAAAAAGCGTTATTTTGTCTGTAAATAGTAGTTAATTTACACCAGACTAGTAAGGAAATACTTTTTGTTTCTTTTACATAATATAGCATATTTTAAATATTTACTTGATGAAAATTTATGGATAGTGGGGTTTTGTTTATTTATTAATTTTGAGATTATTTTTATTTGTTATTTTTTTCAAAAATTTCTGTATATTGAAATTTATTTAAATATATATATATATATATATATATATATATATATATATTAACATTTGTTCTTGAAATAAAATTCCAAAACAAGGAGCATTAATTTCAGTTGTTAGATGTGGATGTGCACGATGTTATTTGTCATTACTTTTGAGGTATTATCACTAAACTATTCTTGATCACTAAATATTCTTGAACTTTATGTATTCCATTCTTGATTTTAAAGTTCAGCATCATTTCTTTAATAAAAAGGAATTTTTAATTCGTTCATATAAAGATCCCCTTTTTTTTTGGAGATATTTATCTCATGTTTCATTTCACACACTAAACTAGTATGTTGTGGACATCACAAAACTTCCTTCTATATAAATCACGTCAATTAAATCATATAAATAGCACATGAAATTACATCAATTTAGTACCAATTCATATCACAGTATATCTGAATTTGAAGTTGGATGAAAATTCGTGCATTAGTTCTTGAGATAGAGCTGTAGCGAGAATTCTGAAAAATATATCATAGCAGTGCCACCTCTTGAGCGATTTACACCAAAACATAAAAAGCACTAATTCATATGAAGGTATACCTGAATCTGAAGTTCGTTGAAAATCCAAGCATTAGTTCTTGAGATAGAGTTATTGCGGAAATTACAAAAAGTGCCGCATAGCAGCACGACCTATTGAGCGATTTACACCAAAATATATAAAACGTCAATTCATGCCAAGGACTAACTGAATCTGAAGTTTGATGAAAAGCCTTGCATTAGTTCTGGAGATACAGCTATTGGAGAAATCGTGAAAAATGTTGCATAGCAGAACCACCTGATGAGCAATTTACACCAAAAACTAATCAGCATCACCTTATATCAGGGACTAATTGAATATAAATTTGTATTAAATTCTGTGCATTAGTTCTTGAGATAGAGAGCCCACCAAATTTGTGTCACATACAGACAGACAGACTCACAGACAGATATTTTATAAAACCAGTTATTTCGGAATGTATGACCCCTAAAAGGTGTAAATCCGTCGAAAACCGAACGTTGAAAATTTTCACGAATCCAATATTTTTTTCTTGTAAAGATAGACGAAAGTAAAAACGTGTCATTATAACTCAAAATCTGTGTATTTGCACCCTCCGAAGTTGTATCGTCTCTTACAATATTTTTGATGAAATTACATCGTAAATCTTTATAGAATAAATTAATCACCATATAATGAAATGATTATACGCCCAATTACATAAATCTTAAATGAACAGAAAGATGAAGTATGGATATAACAACGAAATCTTTTGTATAAAATTAAAGACATTTTTTATGCTCAAAAAGAGGCGAGTACAGTAGAATAACTCGCATACTGTTGTACAATAACCTATCTGCTTTCTGTTTTTTGAGAGGTAATATATATGATATATAAAAATTTTACTTTGTAATATTCATTTAAATTATTCTAAATTTCCGGTATATTCATCATTTCCCTATTTTTTAATAATCTCTATTATTTATTTCTATTATTAAATCCAATATTACAGCATGATATAGAGACTCATACCGAGGACTGAATTTTTCACGTAAATATCATTACAATGTGGAATTTGTTTTATATTTCTGCATGATGAATAAACGCATTCGAACGACAAACTGACTCAGTTTTTCTTTTGTGGAGAAACTCACTGGATTCCTGCATCCATTGCCTTGATTACGCTTACGCCATTACCGTATGAATTGATACTCCGACTGCAAACGACCTTATGAATTGATAATACGACTGTAAATGTCCGTATGAACTGATAATACGACTGCAAACGACCTTTTCTTACTTTGAGCTATACTTTCAATATCGAAGTATTCTTCCATGAGTCGAATAAAATCGCATCCTAAGTCACGATTGCACAACTAACATGTTCGACTTGATAGTAGCTGTTACCAAAAATCTTCACATATATCTTAGCCAAGATCGTTTTTTAGGAACCAAAATTAAAGTGGATTTAAAGAAAGACATAAATCAATCCTAAAATGAATATTACTTAGGAAGTGCTTAGACACACATAAATGATCTTGCTAATTTTTCAGCATTAATGTCGACAGTTAAATAATGATCTTTGTAGCGCACCGAATCAATATGTAATTTTCGGTGAATGCATCAGGAAAGGTATTTCTTTTAAATGGCGCTTTCGAACATGATTACCTTACAGTTTTGTTCCTTAAAAAGTAAAAAAAAAAAATGGTAAGAAGAGTTATCTTCCAAGGAAAACAAACTATTTCATGGTTAAAGAAAACTAAATAAATGTATTTATTTGTGTATGTTAAGTTACTTTATTTTTTTTTTTCGAGAGCTTTCCTAAATATTGCAATAAATCCTGATTTTGTAAGGTAGTAGTGGTAGCGAAGGATAATTTAAGCTACAGAAAATAATCTAAATAATAAATTTATCATGAAAAAAAAATACCTTTCTATATCATTCTTAATCTATAAGGGTTCGGACAATTACAACTAAAGTAGAAAATCAGAAGGAAGAACCTGCAGTCTTGTCAGTAATCTTATATGCCGGACAACCCGTGCTTTACAATGGATGAGTTTCAACCTTCCGTCTTGATAGACTAGCTTCCACGACAAATTCCCTCCGCTGCGTAAATTCTCTGTCTCTCCGGGACTTTCTCTTCGCACCTCGTTTCTTCGACTTGAGTGAGGGGAATAGTCACCGGTTGGGTTTCTCCCAAGAACCCCTGATTCGATTAAAAAAAATTTCTACTATCAATCCCGTGTCGATAATTTTCTGCGTTTCCATAGACTTGAACTTCCATTCTAAGTCGCCTTCATTCATCAAGTTTTTCTCCAGACGTTTCTGTATTCTGCTGCAGGCATAGTTTATACTGTCGTTGAAAAGTCAGACTAAGATGAATTACCTTCCTCTCAACTCCATCATACCAATAAGAGAAAAATTCAATTTATTGCTTTAACGTCAGTTCTACGGAAGCTTCGTCGGGCGGTAAAATCATTAAATGATAATTTTTTCGCAGTACTGATAATTGGCTGTACTCATAAGCACGCATGCTATGTAAATTTTATTTTTTAATCATATCATATATAATTTTGAATGTGAATAAATCATTATAATCAAATATTTATTTTTGAATTTATATTATATGTGTTTTTCTTCGAATCACTTTTATGGTAAAAGTTCATAATAAGATACAAGTTGCACTTATTGTTTAACTAAAACAATAAATTAACATTCTGTAGTTTTCTATAATAATTCTGTACAAATGCTTGTAATAATAGGATGAAACATCATCATTATATATTTCAAAAATTAATTTCAGAAATATATATATAAAATAATTATAAACGTATACATATTCCACATTATATTTAACTCAATGCGCTTTTAATGAATTAATTATTTTCATAAAAAGCACTGTTTTAACTAAAAATAACAAGAATGTACAACATCTATTTGAAAAATAATAAATAAAGAAAATTTTTATTTTAGCGATTACATAGTTTAATTAGGTGGAAACTCTATTTAAGTTACAATAATTCATACTAAATTTTCTGTAAAATATTAATTAATTATCAAACTGCTTGTGTAAAATTGGTATATAGAACGCATAAGGTGATTTTACAGATAATGAATTTTAGTTTCTTGTATAAAAAACAAATTTATAAATATACATTTAAGCACTTGTCAAAATTTTTTTATTAATTAACTAATATTTGTATAACTAATCATATTTTTATATAACTAACGTCTTTTTAACAATATATAACTGTTTGTCTGTTTAACTATATGTCTGATATGTTCGTTATGTAGAGGAAATCGTCCAAAAACGGATTAATTTTGGTGCATAGCTGCTTACTCAAAATGGATAATCTTCTTTTAAACAGTAGCTATAAAAACAGTCGTGAATGTGATATGACGATTGAAAACAATTCGTACCAAACTACACGGTTCGAATACCAAGGCCATCTGCAAAACATTCTACCCCCCCTCCCCTTCTTTCTGTTTTGTCTAGTGTCATTCTCACGACCTTGAACAACACCCAGAACAAGCTCTCACTGTCAGCAAATAAGTCTTATTATAGTCTAGCCCCTTTCTTTCTTTTAACATTTCCTCTAATGGTAATACAATAGACTATTTTCACAAACAAGGAAAGATTAAAAAAAATCAAGTAGAGATCGAAATGTAATTCCTTTATTAAAATTTCTAAAATATTAAAACATGAAAAGCGAGGAATATATTAAGGAGGTGTTACAAAAAAACAATTTTGACGGAAAAGAAATAGCGGGCTGACACCTGCAACTGGTCAAAACCATTGGAAGATTGGTGTCTAAATAAAATACGTTCGAAAGGAGAATTAAATAAATATTGATGTCAAAGTTTGAAATTGTACAATACAGAGAGACATTAGAATGCACATTGGCGCAGCATTTCCCTAGAGGTGCGCTACAAAACCTCATACAACCAACCAACCATAAGAATGTGCAATAACGCGTCTAAAATTGCTCTATAAACATGTCAGAATGGATTGGATTTCAAGTACATGTCGTACAGGGACAATTGGCTGACATTATTAGGTCACAAAAATAAATATATGTGGTGCTGACGGCTGAAATTGCCACTAGCCTTACAAAGGGAAATAGCCAGGTACTTTCTACAGTAGGAAACAATGCCTTTGATGATTTAAGGAGCGATATGCAAAATTGGCGAAATCTCCATGTCTTTTTTCCATTGGACAAAATATTCTGGAAATTATCAAGAGACACTTAAGCAACAGATATTTCTATTTCATGACACCTAATGAAGATGTCAGAAGAACAATGGTTCAATCCACAACTTACATACGACAAAATGTTTGAATTTTAGATTTACCAGGATCAAGTCTAAACAAAAACTCAATTGAGAACATTTGGGGTATCCTAACCCGGGAAGTATGCAAGAATGTGAAGCACTATGACTCTACTATGGAATTAAAAAATGCCATTCAAAAAGCAAGGTATTTTTTTTAAACAACAATATTTCAGAAACTATTTGATTCAAGAGAAACACGGTTATTTGAAGTTATTTGAAACCAGAGAACTATTACTAATAAATAGCATCATGTAAAAGAGGTGAATGGTTTATTTCTCCAAATGTGCTTAAACTTTTAAAACTCTATAATTAAAAGTTTTTTTTATGAGTGTTTATTAATATTATGCTATTTTACACATTTATTTACTTCCATACTATTTATTTAAATAATTTTACAAATATTAAATATGTAAATAATAAGTTTTTGTTTAACTTTGTATTTTTTTTTTAAATAAATGACATTTTCTTGTTGTTCCTAAACTTTTGAAACAAACTGTAAGGTATAAAATAGTCTACTAATAGGATGGCTAATTAATTTAAAAATATATATCAATTCCTGTTTTTAAATTCTGTTCAAATACAAACCTTCGAATTTATAAAAATTCTTCGGAACATTATATACGTTAGGTTTGTTTTTACGTGCATTCTTAAACGAGTTTCATTTAATTCAGTATGTTAGCGTTTCACTTTCCAATGTGTCAAAATATATAATTTAATTTGAATTTGTTTTTTAAACACTAATTTAAAAGAAAATATAAGATGAAAACATATGCATCTAAATTTAAGAAACACACATTAAAAATGCAATCCAAAATATTCTAAAAATATATTGAGCTTCACTGCATTTGGCATATACAAATTCTAATAAAGACGCATTTTCTTTACTCAGAGTTTAACAATTATTCCAAATACTAAATTTATGAAAATATACTTAGGATATGCAGCTTTTATTCGATATCAATGTAAATGAGTATCGTATATTTTATAAGTAAATTTATGTTTATAATGGAATGAACAATAGTGAATAATGGAATGGTCTAGGTTTCATTAGAAAAATGTTTTAAACTTGAGTATTTGTAAATAATTTTGTAAGCTACAAACACTTAATGATAAACTAATGCACATTTTGAATATTTCGTATAGGTATAAAACATGAAACATGTATCATAATGAAGAAAAGAAATTAAAAAAAGGAACAGATGTCATATATCCCCGCTGCCGCCATCGTGGATTTTGTTTTTGGCGTGAAAACCCCTTTTTCGCCAAGTAGTAAATGACACCAAGCAGAAATGTATGCGCATGTTAGGCTTAATGACAATAAAATTTAAATAATAAAATATAAACCTGAAAAACGCAGGAAACTCCTTAAAGCGGCAATTAGTAAATGTCAGTATGAAAGCTATGCTTTCATAAATCGAAAAATATCATCACTGGATTCAGAAAACTACTTCTGCAGCAATCTCAATAATGCACGGAGCTCGTTAAAGCGGCAATTAGTAAATGGACGTATGAACGCTACGTGTTCATAAACCGGAAAAACACATCACTGGATTGAGCAAACTATTTCTGCAGCAATCTGAAAAATGTACGAAACTCGTTAAAGCGGCACTTAGTAAATGCACGTATATTGCTGTGCAGCAATCTCAAAAATACATGAAATGCATAAGAAATATACAATAAACGGCTGATATAAACCATTACAACAAAATATGCATAAAATTATTAACATACCTTAAGAGACATTTCCTTTCTTGAAAGCTCAAGAACAAAATACCTGCTACCATCGCCTTCATTTCACAAAATAGGCCTATGACAACACACTCTAAAGAAATCTCCTTTTTCCCTAAAAATTCCACATTTCTTAATTATATGAGCAACAGCGGGAAAATGAGCTACCCCGTAAGGCGACGTCGTTGTGAAGTCACACTGTGACTTTGTAGCCGTCGATGTGACGTCATAGTGACTAGAATGCGAAGTCGTTATGGCCGTTTTAGAGGTCGTTTGTGAGTCCCATTGTGACTACTCTGGGAAGTCACAGTGTGACAAATTTGGGAAAAGTGTGTCATTTGTGACTACATTGGCATTAATTTTGTGACGAACATGTGACGAAAGCGACAATGCTTTGAAGTCACATTGTGTCCAATTTGAGAAATATGTGTCATTTGTGACGAACTTGTCATAAACACTGTGATCATTTCAAATGAAAATCAAATTTCAAATTAATTGTTTAAAAGGCGCAAATGCCAACGTAGTGAAAAAGATTCTATGCCGGGACTCGAACCTGGGCCATCAGTACAGCGCACTGACATTCTACCGACTAAACCACATGGAACGATAACCAGCCTGGAAAATTTCACACAATTACATGTTGGCAAGACTACAAAAGCAGCACAGGATGGGATATTTATCAAATTTCATCAAATTTCAAATTACATGCTCAAAAGGCAATTTTAATTTGAAATTTGATTTTCATTGGAAATATTGTATGCAAGGCGAATGTTTCTCTCTGGAAAAATTTCCAAGTCTTAATATAGTTTCAATCGATGCTGGATTTAATTAAGTTTCGTGTTCGCCCCATGTTGGTGGCTCATGATAAATATCCCATCTTGCGCTGCTTTTGTAGCCTTACCAACATGTAATAGCTAGAAATTTTCCAGGCTGAGTGTCGTTCCACGTGGTGTAGTCGGTAGAATGTCAGTGAGCTATACTGATGGCACGGGTTCCAGTCCCGGCATGGACTCTTTTCACTATGTTGGCCTTTGCGCGTTTTAAGCAATTAATTTGAAATTTGATTTTCATTTGAAATATTGTATGCAAACCGAATGTTTCTCTGTGAAAAAATTTCCAAGTATTAATACTGTGATGAATTTTAAAATGCACAATTTTAAAATAAAGTTTTGTTTGAGACATAAAATCGTATCTTTTTACCGTACTTTTTAGCAAAATATAGCTATTTTGGAGTTCTATTCTTCTAAAATAGTTTTAATTTTTCCGCTTAAAAAACAATGTTTGTCAACAGACATCTTTTTTTATTAAGTTCTAAGCTTGATCTTGAGTTCAAGCTTGATATTACGAATGTGTAGGATTTTAAGGTGTTGTGGTTGTGATTAATCTTTGCTTTATTAAATACGACATAAGCCATATTTATTTAAATTTTTTATTTCCGTGTATATTGTATTTAATAAATATGAGCTAAATAGATTTGGTATGTTCTATAGGAAAAGACCGATCTGGGAAATAGAAGAAACAAGCAAGAAAAATCATGAGTTAAGCATAGATTATAAAACACTTTCCAACACTTCCCGAATGTTTTAACACAGCTTCATTATTTAGGGAAATAAGGTAAATAAGATAACTAAGTAAACATTTTAGAAAACGCATAAAACATTTGAAAAACTGATTTCCGCAGTTACTGTCCATAGCTAAATAGGTTTTCCAATTCTTTTGAACAGCCCTGTATTTGATCTGTAGGTTGACATATATATATATATATATATATATATATTATAATGGGATAATTTAGTTTAGCAAGAAAACGCATAACAGGTTAAAACTCTCTTTCAGCAATTTATGCTAATATATGGAAACATACTTGAATACTTTTGTACAACCCTGTAGTTGACCTAGAACTTTCATTACACGTCACTGTTTAGTTAAAATTTAATTCAAACTAAAACACACTTTAAACAGCTGAAATCACATTTTCAGAAATTATAATTTATATAATCTTGTAATCAATTGTATGCATGACCCTGTATATCATTTTATCTATATGCTACAAACAGTAAATTAAATACAGTTCAGCGTAAAAATGCATAACTCATTTAAAAACCACCTTTAAGTAACTTGCGCTCATACCCAGTAACCCTTGCGAATACTTTTGTGTAGCCCTGTATATGAATTATAGCATTTATATACACCATATACTATGCAAAAATATAGTGTATCATAAAAGCGCATATCATAATTATAAACGCATTTCCAGCAATCATCACTAAAGAACAGTACTTCGGATACAATATAGTATCTGAACTATATAGTGTGTGTCTGTAAATGCTATACACACTTCGTATTCTACATGAAAAATTTATAGTATGTAAACCTCAGCGACGTATATCATTTTCATTATATATGAAATAGATTAACATAATTAAAGTACGCCACAAACAATTCCCTCCACCGCTATGTCATTATGTATTGGAATTCCTTTTCAGCCCTCTAAATGAACAATAACTATTCTCGTATTGTTCAAAATACATATTTTAGTACGCTTCATAAATGCATATAAATTTTTTTCTGTTTGAAAACGTGTAAAATCATGAAAAATCCTTTGAAACGATTTTTTCCCATAGGCCGTAATGTAACGGAAAACTTTTGACTGTCCCTGTAAATGAACTAAACATGTTACAAACTTCGTTAAACACAGGGACCGTGCTATGGTAAACGTAAATAACATCTAAAAATTTCAGGGCAATCCGAGTATATTTACGAGAGTTGGAGCGTGGACAAACGTCTAGACAAACCAAACTCATAAACACTTATGGCTTTGTTGGCTTAACGACAATAAAATTTAAATAATAAAATATAAACCTGTTAAACGCAGGAAACTCCTTAAAGCGGCAATTAGTAAATGGACGTATGAACGCTACGTGTTCATAAACCGGAAAAACACATCACTGGATTCAGCAAACTATTTCTGCAGCAATCTGAAAAATGCATGAAATTCACTAAAGCGGCACTTAGTAAATGCACGTATATTGCTGTGCAGCAATCTCAAAAATACATGAAATGCATAGGAAATATACAATAAACGGCTGATATAAACCATTACAACAAAATATGCATAAAATTATTAACATACCTTAAGAGACATTTCCTTTCTTGAAAGCTCAAGCACAAAATATCTGCTACCATCGCCTTCATTTCACAAAATAGGCCTATGACAACACACTAAAGAAATCTCCTTTTGCCCTAAAAATTCCACATTTCTTAATTATATGAGCAACAGCGGAAAAATGGACTACCCCGTAAGGCATGGTGACGTCACGGCGACGTCGTTGTGAAGTCACACTGTGACTTTGTGGCCGTCGATGTGACGTGGATGTGACGTCATAGTGACTAGAATGCAAAGTCGTTATGGCCATTTTAGAGGTCGTTTGTGACGTCCATTGCGACTACTCTTTGAAGTCACACTGTGACAAATTTGTGAAAAGTGTGTCATTTGTGACTACTTTGGCATTAATTTTGTGACGAACATGTGACGAAAGCGACAATGCTTTTAAGTCACATTGTGACCAATTTTTGAAATATGTGTCATTTGTGTCGAACTTGTCATAAACACTGTGATGATTTCAAATGAAAATCAAATTTCAAATCAATTGCTTAAAAGACGCAAAGGCCAACGTAGTGAAAAAGATTTCATGCCGGTACTCGAACCCGGGCCATCAGTACAGCGCACTGACATTCTACCGACTAAACCACATGGAACGATAACCAGCCTGGAAAATTTCACACAATTACATGTTGGCAAGGCTACAAAAGCAGCACAAGATGGGATATTTATCGTGATCCACCGACAAGAATCAAACAGGAAACTTAATTCAATCCAGCATCGATTGAATCTATATTAATACTTGCAAATTTTTCCAGAGAGAACCATTCGCCTTGCATACAATATTTCAATTGAAAATCAAATTTCAAATTACATACTTAAAAGGGAAAAATTTCCAAGTCTTAATATAGTTTCAAATCGATGCTGGATTTAATTAAGTTTCGTGTTCGCCCCATGTCGGTGGCTCACGATAAATATCCCATCTTATGCTGCTTTTGTAGCCTTGCCAACATGTAATAGCGAGAATTTTCGAGGCTGAGTGTCGTTCCTCGTGGTTTAGTCGGTAGAATGTCAGTGAGCTATACTAATGGCACGGGTTCCAGACACGGCATGGACTCTTTTCACAAGGTTGGACTTTGCGCCATTTAAGCAATTAATTTGAAATTTGATTTTCATTTGAAATATTGTATGCAAACCGAATGTTTCTCTGTGAAAAAATTTCCAAGTATTAATAGTGTGATGAATTTTAAAATGCACAATTTTAAAATAAAGTTTTGTTTGAGATATAAAATCTTATCTTTTTAGCAAAATATAGCTATTTTGGAGTCCTATTCTTCTAAAATAGTTTTTATTTTTCCACTTAAAAAACAATGTTTGTCAACAGACATCTTTTTTTATTAAGTTCTAAGCTTGGTCTTGAATTCAAGCTTGATATTACGAATGTGTAGGATTTTAAGTTGTTGTAGTTGTGATTAATCTTTGCTTTATTACGTACGACATAAGCCATATTTATTTAAATTTTTTATTTCCGTGTATATTGTATTTTATGAATATGAGCTAAATAGATTTAGTATGTTGTATAGGAAAAGACTGATCTTGGAAATAGAAAAAACAAGTAAGAAAAATCATGAGTTAAGCATAGATTATAAAACACTTTCCAACACTTCCCGAATGCTTTAACACAACTTCGTTATTTAGGGAAATAAGGTAAATAAGATTATCATTTTATAAAACGCATAAAACATTTGAATAACTGATTTCCGCAGTTACTGTCCATAGCTAACTAGGTTTTCCAATTCTTTTGAACAGCCCTGTATTTGATCTGTAGGTTGATATATATATATATATATTAAATAATGGGATAATTTAGTTTAGAAAAAAAAACGCATAACAGGTTAAAACACTCTTTCAGCAATTTATACCAATATATGGAAACATGCTTGAATACTTTTGTACACCCTGTAGTTGACCTAGAACCTTCATTACACGCCACTGTTTAGTTAAAATTTAATTCAAACTAAAGCACACTTAAAACAGCTGAAATAACATTTCCAGAAATTATAATTTATTGTCGGCCATGTATCCAATTCTTTGCATGACCCTGTATATCATTTTATCTATATTCTACAAACAGTAAATTAAATACAGTTCAGCGTAAAAATTCATAACTCATTTAAAAACCCCCTTTAAGTAACTTGCGCTCATACCCAGTAACCCTTGCGAATACTATTGCGTAGCCCTGTATATGAAATATAGCACTTATATACACCATATACTATGCACAAATATAGTGAATCATAAAAGCGCATATCATAATTAAAAATGCATTTCCAGCAATCATCACTAATGAACAGTACTTCGGAAACAATATAGTATCTGAACTATATCGTGTGTGCCTGTGAATGCTATACACACTTCGTGTTCTACATGAAAATTTTATAGTATGTAAACCTCAGCGACGTATATCATTTCCATTATATCTGAAATAGATTAACATAATTAAAGTACGCCACAAACAATTTCCTCCACCGCTATAGCATTATGTATTGGAATTCCTTTTCAGCCCTGTAAATGAGCAATAACTATTCTTTGCATCGGGTATTGTTCAGAATGCATATTTTAGTACGCTTCATAAATGCATATCATTTTTTTCTGCTTGAAAACGTGTAAAATCATGAAAAATCCTTTGAAAAGATTTTTTCCCATAGGCCGTAACGTAACGAAATACTTTTGACTGTCCCTGTAAATGAACTAAATATGCTGCAAACTTCGTTACACAGAGGGGCCGTGCTATGGTAAACGTCAATAACATCTAAAAATTTCAGGGCAATCCGAGTATATTTACGAGAGTTAGAGCGTGGACAAACGGCTAGACAAACCAATGTCATCAACACTTTTCAACTTTCTTGAGTTCTAAAATGAAATTCCAAAGTTGAATATACATATTCAACTTTGTTGAAAGGTGTTAAAAAGGAAATATAAAAGTAAAATAAATGACTGCATATATGAACTACTTTTTTTTTCTTTGAAAAACATTTTTATGTAAAAAGTAGTTATTAATCTCTTTAAAAAAAATATTCAGTCCTATATTATGAATGTAAATGTCAACTTTAAAAAAAATATATATTAAAGCAGTTTAATTTATAAACTTGCTGTCAGGCATGAAAAACACTTTATTTCAATGCTTAAATATAATATTTTATTTGGGTGCATTTCAATCCAAACTGCTTGTTTTGTGATTCATTTTTAAATTCATTTTTGTTCTCAAACGCATCAAACTGAGAAATTCTCTCATTTAGAAACTACCTAATGTGCCGTACTTCTCGATTTTTTGATAAATGCAGAAAATATTACAAAAAATGCTATCAAAGTAGGCGTTTTGAACCAAAATTTTCGCAGCGGAAGATCTGGGAATGAAAAAAAAAGGATCATACTGAGAAAATAATTATTTAAAACTCAAATTCTAATGAATTGAGGGGGAAATGAAATCACACGGCCTCATAAACATCTCATCAAAAATCACCTCAGCAAGGTTCATGTTTTTACTTTTAAAAATGAGTCAGAAAATGTTTCAGAAATTATCGAGCTTTTGAAGGTGGAAAAATATTTTTTCGAATACACCCTTAATGCCAATATTTATATGTATCGAAAACGTACAAAATGAGTTTACAATCGAAGAAAATTTAATAACTGATTCTGAATGTCTATAATTAAATGTTTGATTAAAATCACAAATGGCAAAAAAAAAAAAAAAAAAAAAAAAAAAGATCACAAATAGCAAAAAAAAAAAAAAAAAAAAAAAAAGCTTGCATACAATTAAAAATATATATATATACCAATTTGAAAAACACTAAAAATAATAATTAGTATTTTTAATTGTACTATTAAACAACAACAAACTACAATAGATGAATTAAATGCATTATTAGATTTAACAATTTCTCCAAAATCTTTCCGTATGTTATAAGTAATTCCTATTATTTTATAATTTTTGGCAAATGTTAAATCCGAAAACATTGGTATGAAGATTTAGGATTTTAAATAATAATTTAAAATATTATTAGCAATGAAAAAAAAAAGCTTTCAAAAGTTTCACTACTATAATATATAAAAAATACATTTTCCCACTATAATGTTAATTTCTAAACTGAAACAGTTTCGTAATATCATAATATTCAAATATAATATTTAACTCCAAAACAATAATGACGATAAATACTGTTACAGTCCCTGGCCAAATTATTAGACGCACCATAAGATTTTATAGAAAACGTTAATTATCAGGTGATACTGTACAGCTGTATTGTTTTTTTTTACGAGATTCGATGTATATTTGCTATATTATTAATCACGTAAGTATCTGTAACACTAATAAAACATCGTCATTACAGAAAATATATATATTTATTAACTCTTGAACAAAAAAGGAAGAAAATGTAATGAAAAGTTAATATTTTGTTGATCCACCTTTAGCCGCTATGAGAGCTTTAATTCTGCGCGGCATGCCACCAGTGCAAGACTGTACATTCTTCTGCATTTGAGGATGATGATTCCACACAGAATAATCTGTTCTAAGAGCTGAGTTTTGTTTGTAATCACAACTTTAGCCACTTCTCTTTTCATGAATTCCCACACGTTTTCAATTGGGCTCATATCGCGGCTATTACCTGGCTAATCCAACAGAGGAATATTTTGCTGTACTAAAAAAGCTGTAACAGACCGTGCTGTGTGGCAGGGAACTCCACCTTGCATGAAAATGAATGGTTCCTTATTTGGAAACCATTCTTTGAGCTGCGGAATCAACCGATTTTGTAAGACGTTTTTGTACTGATCTTGTCTCATTGTACCTTTTACCATGTGCAGACTTCCAGTACCCTTGCTGCTGATGACTGCTCGAATCATGATTTTTTAGGGTGTTTAACAGTCTGAACGACACAGTCAGGATGGAATTTTTCTCAAGGACGGCGACGCACAAACTGAGGTTTATTCTTCAAAATTTTAAATGTGCTTTCATCACTGAAGCAAACCTGTCAAAAACAGAAAAAAATACAAACATCTCTGCGCATCTTGCGTCATTGCATAGATAATGATATAGAATGTATGACTAGTGCTGAAATTATAATAACTTACCGATCGCCAGAAGTTCACATCTTTATCACGCCACTGTTTGGCCCATTCCAGACGCTTTGCTTTCCTTGCAGCTGTTAACTTGGGCTTCCTGGTGGGGCGGCAGGCCTTAAAACCTATTTCTATTAATTGTCTGCGAACAGTGCTCTCAGAAACATTCACGTTAGCATATTAAGTTGCGATTTTATAATTTTTGTGGTAGCCCATCTGTTTTCCACACAAATTTTCTTTAAACATTTGTCTCACTTTGGAGTGAAAATGGGCTTTCTGCCACCTTTGCTTTCGTTTTGGGCTCAAATCATGCCCTGCCTCAATTTTCTTCTTTATGCGTTGTACACTAGCTTCAGAAATCTTATCTTCAATCTCCGTGATATTTCGCGGTTTGAAAAACTTTTAGCATCCACGAAGGCCTTCATTTCAGCTTTTTTACGAGGTGACAGATCACCTGTTTTACACATGCTGAAAATGTTCCACGTGCTTATTTAAACACTGCACACACAAAAAACAACTAACTACGTAGCATACAACTTTGAAACAAATAAACCATAACGCCACATAAGATCATAGCGCCACAGAAACACGTCCTCAAATGACTCACTAGCAAACGCCGGTTTGAACTGGCTGCAACCGATTTCCACTTGTTTACGTACGTGTTTTCATTGGTTAGAGTTAAAAATAATTTTTCAGCATATACCTTGAAAATAGCTTTAAGTGTTCAAAATATCACATTTGTACATGGTTTAAATTGATGTTAGTATTATGAATCCTGAAAATAACATAAAAGTGTTGTAAATATGTAGGTAATTGTGATCAAAAAAGTTTAATATCAAATTCTAAAAACTATGTACATTTATATGTTATAATAATGAATATTTCTCTCAAATGTAATTATAATGGTCTTCTGTAAATATTTATTGCACACACTGTCAATAATTGTCATATATCTAACATTGTTATTTCTCCTAAACTGTAAAAGAAAAAAAAAATCATTGAAGGAGTTCCGCAGGTAGTAAAACTCCAACCTGCCCTGGGCTTGGGGTTACACCTAACCATAAGCCAAAAGCGGGTTCCCAGGGTGAGTGCTTACTTACTTACTTACATTGGTTCACATTGTGTTGTCATGCGTTAAAACTAAATACCAATAGAAAGTATACAACAAATCTCCTGAATAAAAATTCATTAAATCTATGTTTAAATACACTGTAAAAAAAATCCGACCAGTTTTCCTTTAGAAATCGAAAAAAATAGTTGCCCTTATCAAACCGGAAAATTTTCAGACCCAGCTCGGAATAAAATCCGTAAAATAAAGGAAATAGTCAATAAAACGGTATTTTACGGATTTTATTCCGAGCAGGGTCGGAAGTTTTTCTAAGGGCACCTATAGTAAGGGCACCTATTTTTCCGATTCCTACAGGAAAACTGGTTTTTACAGTGTATAACACAACTGCATATAAACTTTGTCGAAAACATGTATTTCGTAAAAAACAACGGTGCGTCTAATAATTTGGCCAAGGACTGTATATGAGTATATATATATAGTAATCAGAAAAAGTAAGAAGCCGAAAAAAAATTCCACATCACTGTCTCAATCTCAAGTAACTACAAATTAATATTTATATTCATCCCACTATGAATGTAGGCATGAATTTCTGAGTCAGCTTTCTTTTTCTTTTTTTTTTTTTATTTTTGAGCGATGGCAGATTAACACATTTTACGACATAGAATCGAACGAATAGTAAAATTTCGCTTCAAAACAAATCCAGATCAGGCTCTTTCTATATGTATAACATAAAACTATTTAATTCATAAACATAATATATAAAACAGAAATAAAAATTTTAAATTAAATAAGACTTACCTTTTACGCTATAAATTAATAATATCCGAGTATTTTTGTCCGAAAATGGCAGACATCTTTCTCCTACATTAAAAAAAGCATAAACAAAAGCTGACATTGTAGACTTCGTGATGTTCTTTTCCCGCGTCTATTACAAAAAGTTCTCTGTTTACCCTGCGGTTGCGATCATATCCTACGCAGACAATCTTCAGCAGGTGATTTTACCGTTTATTTGCTTTTGTATGCAACAGATTTGGAACTTTCATGAGACAGTCTGTAATTAAAATATTCTATTTGAAGAATTTTCCAATGCATTTTACCATTTCTTTTTCATCAGTTTAAAAAAAAAAAATTCGTTTGAAAATGGAAGTTTATTAGATATAACATTGCTTAAATTTTTAAAATGTGTAAAAATAAATTTAATGGTAATAATACCCGCCCCCCTTTTTTAAGTAAAGTTTGTTTCACACGTAATAAATAAAAAATATCTTCTTAATAAATAAAAAAAGTGTTTTTGAGGATAAACATTTTTTCTTTGTCAATTTGTCATTCTTTTCATGTTAATTTTCTGCAGAATAAAACAATTTGTAAAATAACTTTTTTAAAAGTCATACCTCTAAAACACAAATTGGAAATGCGAATAATTAATTATATCATATGTTTTGCATAAATTTTGTATATATACTTTTTTTTCGGAAAATGCTAATTTTATTTAAAAATCTGAAAGAAGTAAAATTATTTTAAAAAACAGTTACTAAAAATAGATTAACAGGAAAAAATATGACTTAAATACAAATTATAAAGCAATAAATGCATATATGACTAAACTCTGAAGATTCTTTCTGCGTGCTCATTAAAATCTGCAGACTTAAGTGTAATAGAGAATTTTTAGATTAAAACCACAGAAGTGTTTCGACCAGTGGTCGGCAAAAAAATTAAAAATTTTCCTCCCTGCAAGCTAAATATGTAAAGTATATAGATTTAATATTTCTAATTCTAAATATGTTATCCAAATTGCTCCAGCACGTAGCATTTTCCCGAGAAATACTGTTATAATAATAACAATCAGTGAAGTATTATTACATTAAATTGCAATGCTAGATAAAATTAAAATAATGAAAAAAGTATACTTTCACTGTCTTAGATATCAAATTGATCAAATATAGCATGGAAATCTAGTTTGTTGATACTTGTACCGTGAATTTTCCTTTCTCTCCCCCCCCCCCCCCCTTCTTTTCGTGTCCGAATTTACTATTTGCTATCCACTAATATATATTCATTCCTTATGCCGCTGTAACTAGGGCCTGTTTTAAAGATTTCTCTTCATTTTCAAAAATTTTTGAAGTTAACATTTTTGTCACATTGTGATTTACAATATGGTGTTTTTTTGTCACATATGTGACGTGACGTACGTTAAATGCAGTGACATAACAGTGACGTTACAATTTTTTTTAATTGCCAGAAAAATTAAATTTTACAATAAGTAACATGTTTTAAAGAATTTTTGTAATTGTTTAAAGTTTTCTAAGAAGTTCACAACTCAGTCACAATGTGACATCAGTGACTGGTGGCATTTTGGTCACAGATGTGACGTTTCCACAGAGCCTTACAGTGACATCACAATGACGTCACTGTGACCATGCATGCTATGAGAGACAGAAGCAATAGTCAATCAAATAAATTCATCAAAATCAAATTAATCAAAATCACAAAATAAAAACAGCATCACATACTCACACAAGCTAAATTTACGGTTGACGTTATTTCAGAACACAATCTATCGGAAAAACGGAGTTGCCGGAACACGTGACTCTTCGAGGATGCCATATCGATAAAGATTGCCAACATCGCCAACAAAACTCAAAATATCCAGGACGTCGACCGCGGGAATATACGGAATCTGAGCCTAAAAAAATATTATTTTAAGCCAAATTATTATTTTTTAATTACAATTATTATTATAAATTATTATTAACCAACGAAAAATATAAAAATATATAATATATATTTAATTATTAGAAAATTGGTGGTAATATTTTGATTGAAACAGGTTTAACCTTTTCGGCCCTAGCGGTCAAAAATATGTTTCTTACTTTTAAAATACTTTAAACTATAAATAAAGCCTTGCAGATACGTAAAAACCCCATAATCACATATGCGCATTCTATATTTTGACTTTTTAGTGGACAAGTAGTACCATCGACCTTTGAAATATTAAAACAAACCCAAAATGTTGACAAAAGAATTAATTTTTTTGGAATTTAAGAGAAAGTCAGGGCCGAAAGGGTTTAAACTTAAATTAGGGAATACATTTTCAAATGAATAATTTGTGATAAACAAAGAAAATATATAGATATATATACTAGTATGTTTTTATGTCTGTTAAATCCTGTTGTAGTACGACATTTTCCAAACGTCTTCAAAAATTCTTCCTTCGATTATCGTCATACGCAAAGTACGTGAAATAACTACATTTGTTAGGTTTAAGAACTAACATATTCGTTAAATTTCATTAAAACCTAACTTCTGTGATTTTGTTAGTTACTTTTAATTTTATTTGCATAAAAGGGATTTTTATCCCAAACTGAAAAAAAAAAATCAGAGCCGAAAGGGTTAACTTAGATTTTTAAAATGTTCAAATTTAAAAAAAAGCAAAAATACAGTCTGATTAACCATTTACTCACATAGACTTTAATTAGCTTTAGTATTCAGTAATTCTTTCGAATATCATCCATAACGAAAAATCATGCGTCAAGAATAAATTATGAAATTCCTTCGACCATATTCAGAATCTGCAACGTATTTTTACCGTTAAATAATTTGAAAAACGATGTGTAAGTAAATAGTTTAGATGACATTTAACACACTTAACATTCCAGTTTAAGCAATTACTGCAATAAACAAAAAAAGTAGTCCCATTATTTTCTAAAGCTTTGTACATGATCTATAGATTTGCAAACATACTTCATTGCATACTAAAATTTAGTTCAGTAACAATGCTCACATTTCGCGATTTTGTTTAAAGGATATGATCTCGAATTATTTTGTCCAGTTCTGCATATTACCTAAAGACATTTCTCAAAACCAAGTATCAAACTAAAGCGCAATTATGGTAAAATTTCCATAACACAACTTAATTTACTTAATTAACTTTAACCTGAAATTGTGAAATAAGGGGCAATGTATCTTGTTCTTTGGGTAGCCCTGTATATAGATTTATTTATATTTCATAAATTTTATATTAGTATACTAAATATAGTTCGCATGAAAATTACATAACATAACTAAAAAGCAACCTTTTTAAGCAATTCACTCACAGAATCACTAATACTTACAAATTCATCCATGTAGTCCTGTATATGGTGAATATAATTTAAACATATCAAGTACTATGCAAAAAAACTGAAACTTAAAAATGTAATTCCAGAAATTATCGCTAATACACAGTATTGTAACCATACTGTTTTGTGTGTCGCTGTAAAGGAGTGATAAATGCAATGCATACCATATTTTTCTGTAAACCACACCGCTGTAATCCAAATAAAATACATTAGGTTTGAAGTAGTGTAACATCATTAAAATACGCTCTAAAGGATTTTTCGTCTATTTTTCGTAATGTAATGTAATACTTTTGACCGTCCCTGTAAACGAACCATAAATGTCGTGCACTCCATTTTCAAAACCATGGTGCAATAGTAAACGTCAATAACAAAAAAAAAATTACCGCCAAAAATTACAATATTTACGATATTTATATTTCAGACAGACGGACAGGCAAAACAAAGTCAACAACTTTTTTCGAGAATGTTGGGAAGTGCTTAAAACACACCATTCATTACAAAATGAAAAAACTCAATTTACAAAATTTTATCGATTAAAGTTATATAAAATTTGATTAAAGTCATATAAATTTAGCAAAGTTATATATTTATTGATTTCTATGATTTTATTTTGTGTCTCTATCATGCATAAGTTCAACATTTTATATTACGTCTATATTTGGATATTTAAATTTTAGGTGCAAGGAAAATCGATATTAAATAAATTTTCTTTACTCAGTGTTTTGCTGTCAGCTGCTTTAAGTAAGATTAAGAACGAAAAACCACCTGATATCGCAAAAAGAATGCCGTTTGATAAAAAAAAAAAAAAAAAAAAAAAAAAAAAAAAAAAAAAAAAAATAGATCTTTATTAAATCTAGAGTTTGTGGTGTTAAGATAAAAACAGAAGTTCAAGAAAATACTTTTATTGTAGAGCAAAAAAGCACAGATTCTTTCTTAAAAAATAAGACTGAACATTTTAAATAATTTTGTTAACATAAATTCATTACAACTATATGGTTTTTTATAAAGCGCTATAAAAAACAATTTCTTTTTATTCCGTTATTACTTCTTTAAATGATTTTGATAATTTGCTGTTTTTTTTTTTGTTGTTGTTGTTTTTTTTTTTTTTTTTTTTTTTATTTAATGATTTGAAGAATTGTTTAATTTCATTATTTACGATTCTTTGACACTATTATATTTACTAATAAAATACAAATACTTACTTAAACTACCACTGTATATATGTACATTAAATTTTCCCTAAAAGGTTCGCAAATAATATTTTGTCAATATATCTTAAAGTTAGTTAAAATACCTTTTAACAGAAAATTACAGTAGACTGAAATATGGAGACATTATTGATAATGGACGCCTTCATAATCTGTTATAAAATACGTTAAACTTTCTAAGACTCCAATTTTAGCCTAAATAATACATGTTTTCAGAATTTCAATAAAATGCCATAATGAATAAATTTTGTTGTAGAATTTAAAGCGGAGAAATTTTGCATTTAATTTGTATTAATCTCTGAACTCCAAAATACTAGCATTAATAAATGATTATTTTTTTTATTATTTTACAGAGCACGAAAATGTTTGAATGTATAATTATATATAATTTTTTGTGATAGACTAACTATAGGTTTAACTTACTAGTCTAGTCAATTTAGAGTACAAGGTGTAAAACTCTTGTGTAATTGTTTTTAGTGTCTTACTTTATGTTTTTGGGGGTGCTGAAAACGAATCTGATGCTGTCCTACATATTTTTACTCTGCAAATATGAAAAAAATCTTGAAAAAAAAACCCACTAAAAATCGCAGATTTTTGAGGTTTTTGGCTTATAACTTGTAAAGTAAGTTTTTTACACAAATGTAACCCGATCTACAAATATAAAAGAGATAATTACTTTCAATTCACGTTTTTATCTTTTCTTTGTACGACATGTGGCTTCCGTAGGGACGTTGAAAAATCGACAAAAAACAGCAATTTTGAAAAATCGCAAAAAAGATATTCTTTTACACCCTTTCCGTTTATAGCATATACAAGTAAACATTTGCTAACACACCCACTTATTATTAGGTTATATATTATTATGATGTAGGCATCCAATGTGACCTCGGAAAATTCGGCATTCAGAGATCCACCAACTTAAAAAATCTGCCAACAAAATCATCTACTCTTCCTTTTTTTCCTTTCAACTTACTGGAGAAATGAAAATAGCAATTGTTTATAAATTAAAAATTAAGATCAAATACGATGCATTAGCGGACAGCAAAGTTGCTGTCGCTGTACTAAATAGAACCCTGGATAATACTGGTATCAGCTCAGAGCAACGAGTACGAAGACCTGGCCAAAGAAAAGTTCTTTCTGAAAAATAACTTGCAAAGTAAGCTTTTTTATGCAAAAAGATGACTCTGTATTAAACTGCAGACGAAAATTTTACCTACAATTCATGTCTTGTTATTTTATGTACGACGTATGGTTTCCGTAGAGCCGTTGAAAAATCGATGAAAACCAATAATTTTGAAAAATCTCAAAAAACACATTCTTTTACACCTTTTCTGTTCATAACACTAAAAGTAAGCATTTCTATATATCCTATGCTTTGAAAAAGCAGATGAAATTCTCTACAATTTATGTGTGAGTAATTGTTTCGGACTTAGATGAAAAAGACAACGACAAATGTATGAAGTAGCCAGCTGCCTACTTATCAAAAACATAGAACTTAAATGCATCATTATACGTCTGCACAGATATGTAAGACGTTAACGTTCAGTTATGTACTTACTACTAAAAGATAGACAGTGAGTAATGATTGGTTAGTATGACAACTGTTTAATGTTATACAATATAATAAAATAGGCAGTTTTTTTATACAACACTTATTATTAAATGATTATTGACTTAAAATGAGACTCGTCAGAGAAACCGAACCCAATTGCACAAGTTTCTGATTCCAGGCATGTATTCCACTTATTCTAAACCTAAAATAAAATAAATTAAATATAATATTTATTGACGCACCCGTGCGCTAACGAGCCGTCTGCATCTCCAAGGACTTCAGGGTATTCCAGATCATCCTCATCTTACTTCGATTTTAGTAAAAGTCATGCTTTTGCAACTGCTTTCGCAGTTCACATATACATTAAAGCACTTGTGGTCTGCCTTTTTGAATCTAAATTTTTTCTGACATGGGTACTTGCATTTGCAAGAAATAAGTGTCAAAACGTCTTGAAGTGCTGGTGACTGTAGCGTGGGTACTGGCTCTAGACCATCTTTCGTTTTCTTCCAATCCCATTGTTCAGGATCGTTTTCATTCCTGAGCCATTGTTTAACTCGAAAATACACCCTCAATGAATGTTGGTTAGCTGCAGACGCGGTAAGAGGTAAGGACGCCAAATAGATTAATGTCTTGCATAGAGTACTAAGGTAACATAAATACCTTAATTTGCTAAATAACGTGGCTTCCTTGGCAGCTAACTTATACAATGAAGCCAAAAAGCGATCGCCAGCATCAATAACTGCATCAGCATCTGCCATAGTGTCTTTAAAAATTTCAATGGTCTTACTTAATGCAGGGTTTTTCTTGAGAGTCTAAAGAAACCCCATGGCACGCAAAAATAATATGTTGTTAGCAATCGAATGATAAAGTTTGCAGTCAGAAGAAAAATGATTCCTGAAACTGTTCCTTTGCATGACTTTAAAAAGTATACATTTAAATGTACACCCCTACAGCGACAAATCAGAATATCTAGAAAATCGACGTTTTCACCCAAGATAACTACAGAGTTTTGTTCCTTTGCAAGGTACTTTGCTGTGGTGACAATAAGCGAATCCGGATTGGAATGGATGCATTTATACAATTGACGAATATCGATTTCGGAAATACTGTCTTATTTCTCTACAGATAACACTAATTTGCCTGTCAAATTTATGCATTTTTCCAGTGAGACCTTTTATTTTGCCAGTCTCTCGTCCCCGTTTTTCTGAGCTGCTACCAGTATTATCCAGGGTTTTATTTAGTACAGCGTCATTGATCTCTCTGTTTGATAATCCATTGTTTTTTATCTCAGTTTCTAATTCGTAAACAATTGCTATTTTTATTTCTCCAGTAAGTTGGAAGGGAAAAATGGGAGAGCAGACGACTTTGATGGCAGATTTTTTAGTTGCTGGATTTCTGAATGCCGGATTTTCGAGGTCGCACTGTATGCCTACATCATAATAGTATATAACCTAATAATAAGTAGATGCGTTAGCAAATCTTTACAGTGAAATGCTTACTTTTAATGTTATGAACGGAAAGGGTGTAAAAGAATATATTTTTTTGCGATTTTTCAAAATTACTAGTTTTCGCCGATTTTTCAACGCCTCCACGGAAGCTATATGTCGTACAAAAAAAATGATAAGAACGTTAGTTATCGGTAATTTTCTCATCTGTATTTTAATATACGGTTATATTTTGCGTAAAAAGCTTACTTTGCAAATTATAAGCCAAAGCCCCCCCAAACCTGCAATTTTTAGTGATTTTTTTATGATTTTTCATATTTTCCGAGAAAGATTTTGCAGAACAACTTCAGATTCGTGTTCAGCACCCTTGAAAACATAAAGTAACACACTAAAAACAATTACAAAAGAATTTTACACTTTAAGCTCTTTTTAAACCTACTTTTATTGGACCATACAGTATACAGTGAAAGTAACTGAAAATCTATAATAAAAATATCGTAATCATTTTAAAGGATTGATTAGCTAACAATGATGCAGCTTTTGAATAATTTGTTGAAAAATGTTATAATGCGCTACGATTATGTATACTATTTAGTTTTAATGAATATTAATCACCGTAAAATAAACGCCCTTTTGAAAACATGCAAACGGAATTTTCTTATAAATTTCCTCAATGCTATTGTTCCTCAATACTATACAATACTGTTAATAGACCATTGATGTCTATTAACAGAAATTAATTTGTTCACGATGAGTTATATTCCATAAATACTTAATCCTTTATGTTCAAATTATGAATTCATGAAAATATCATTCTGAATCATTTTTCGTGTTTGAAACTACATTATGAGATTTACACAATCATTAAATAAATTTTAGAAGGATTTTGCAAATTAAAATTAAATAATTTATTTTGAATTTATGGTGATTTTGCGCAATATTTATAACTCCATTCAAATTTTTTTAAATATTTTTTTTAGTATTTTATTGAGTTAGGAAATGTAGAAACACAATGCTCTTACAATAGAAATATAGAAGTATTTATGAACTGAATCTTCTTTCCCACAATATTTCAACGCCAAAAAAAGCTGAAATGATTCAGATGTAAAAGAAACCATCTTTTTAAAAATATTTTTATTTTGTGCAACAAATCATGCTTTTGGAACAAAATAAAATAAAGTATCTACAACTCATTCTAAACTGTATCACTTCTAATCGATGTATTAAATGAATTATATAACAAGTTATTTTAATGGTACTTTAACGTACCGTCGAGGCATAAAGGGTTGAATTAAAATGTTCTAAGAAATTTTTATTATTATTTTTTTTTAAATAATAATTATATAAACTTATAAATCATAATATTTCCTCTTAAGAGTGAGTGAAACTATTGAAATTCTGTTTTTTTTTTTTTTTTTTTTTTTACCTAAAAAAGGGGGACGCCGTGAAAGTGTCAGCAAGTCCACATTTTTTTAGTGCGGGGAAAATAAATTATTGAGCTGCAAGAAAACGGAAAAAGTAATTAAAAGAAAAGGGCAAAAAAACAAGACCCGTTGCTAAATTACTATTAAAAGAAATAAAATTATATCTATGCTGTTAATTGACCGGTTTCGTTCTAATTTTTTGCAAGTTGCAATAATAATAAATTAGGCTGCATAACAATTTTTAATTAAAATATAATGATTTATTAGAAAATCTGAGCACACCACACAAAAGAGCACTATAGAGCAACTACAAAGAAAAATCAAGGACTATCTGAGGTTTGTTTTGTTTTCTGAACTACGTTATGTCGGTAGCCGAACGTTATCAGAATCTGATCATCAGCTTTGAATGGATAATATGTTTTCTTGTGCAGACGAAAACAGCGGATCTATTTTTTAATAAAAGAAAAAAAAAACGTCACATGTTTTCCACAAAAATTGAAAGGAAATATATTTTGAAAAACAAAAGACGCAAAGCAGAAATATGGAAAAAGGGGAAGGGTGCATTTTATGCGTCTGAAAAGGATTGGGTACATTAGCATGTAAAAAAATATGGGCAGTGCACTTTTGAAAAACAACAAACGATAGCACTATCGAGTATGGAAACAAAGAAACTAACCTTAGCGCACTTATTGACACCATACAAAATTTCCTCGTCTAGAGGTGAATGAAAAAACATTCTAGCCAAAGATTTTTTGAAAGGGTGCTTAGAAACGGATTTTTTTTCGAAAAATGTAATTTGTTGAAAATTGAGAAGGGGCTTACATTCGGGCGGGGGCTTAGTTTGGAATTTTACGGTAAGTATTTAATTAGAAAAGGGCTTTTAATTCTAAGTGAAAAACGATATAGATCATATCACTTTCTTGAAATCCCCAAATTGACCTTGCAATCACCTTAAACACACCACAAGAATTTCATATTCACAAAATACTATTTAATTTATTTAAAGCTGGTTTTATTCACAATAAAATGCATCTAAACCAAGTAGGGGAGACCGGGGCTAGTTGTCTACAGGGGTAAGTAGGAGCAGTCCTCATAAATCGCCTGTTTGTGGATAGATTGTGCAACCAGTCACAGAGTACTTTTCTTCTTGCTTTTGACAATCCCCATTATAGTTTTGCAGTGTTACTTACGTGCAGTGGACATTTATTACAATTTTTCTGTTTTTTGCACTCATAAGTAAATTTTGTTGCTGTAATAGTGTTCAGTGGGATGGTTCGTTTAAATGCAAAAACTCCAACCATATTACAGGAACTATTTCTTTATTAAAAATCTTATAAAAGAAAGGTGGTTCAGGAGCCAAAATGGGAGAGAGAGACCCCACAATACATGGGACGCCGAAGCGCCTCTTCTTATTAGACAACTTTACATCTCGAGAGCTGAAACAGAAGTGAAGTTTTTTTTGCACGAAATCAAGAAATCTTGGCGTTGCACAGCGTCGCCAATTTACAACTTTTGGTGACCGCGCGAAAGTGTACAAAGGGTTTTGGCGATAAACATTACCGCAAAAATGTGGATTGCAAGTAAGCGCTTCTAATTAGGATGAGAAAAGTAACAGACAAACCGAAATTGTTTATCCAACAGCTTTCACAAAGTAGACCGGCGCCAGAGAAGAATGCTGGAAATCACAGGCATCTGGCTTTTAGCTCGCCCACAAAACACGAAAGCTACATGCTTCCCATAAGAATCGTTCATTTTTACTTTTTATTGTTAATGCATATTCAACGTTCCTGTATAAGTAGCGATAAAAATTTCTTATCACTGCGGCGGGGAAAAATATCCAATGCAAGAACATGAAATGAGACTAGCAGCTGTGCAATTTAATTCTTATTTATTTCTTTGCACACGCAGCAAAAACGGGTAGTTACAGATTAAAAAAAGAAAGGAAAAAGGAAATGATTATTTGAGCGCTTTGAATTAAAGATAATTTTAGAAAAATGAAAGAAACCACTTTACCAAACTCTGGATGGTTTTGAGAAATGAATTTAATCACATATTTCATTATAGGAAATAGGGGGGGGGGGGATAATATGATCTAAAAGTAAGAAAGTTATGTTTTAAATTAAATTTTGAATTAAAAAAAGGTATGGGACAGAAACGCTGTCACAGTTGCTCCATTCTTTTTCTGATTTCTAATACTTATCATAATAATTGCATTTAACTTGTGCAGTTTTTATTAGTGTATGATTCACTGTACCTACCCCATATGTGATTTACTTAAATTATTTGTTTAGAAGGTTACGCTTCCCTTTTGTGAAGAAATTTATTATGGGGCCAGTAGGCGCATTGAATACGGGGTAAGTTGGCTCGGCGTCTGGTGTGTGCTGGTAGGTTGAAATACAACAAACACAGTGAAAGTGGTTGTAATGCAAGATTTTGAACACATGAGGCTTTCCCAAACGGAGACACTCGATTTTTTATTTGCGACAATTGTAACTCTGATGATAATATCGAGTGAGATAGAAGTTACTCAGTGTTAATGTTTTATTCATTATTTTTACATTTGTAAAATTTAGAATTTACATTGTACACGCCTTTGTTTAAACTTACTGGTAGTAATGAAATTTATTTCTCTTAACTGCGTGCCTTATTTGAGTTTCATTTAAATTTTTATAAAGCGTGTGGCAATTTACCCCATAGGTATAAGCAACTTGCCCCGTGACAGGGTAGGTTGGCGCACAATTTTCCTTTTATTTTAGGTTTCCGCTAAACATGAACTACAAGAGCTACAAACTCAAAACTCCGGGTATTTATAGCCAAATGTCTGTTCTTTAAAAGTGCAGTTAAAGTTTGTTAAAAAACGTAAACAAAAAAATTATGAAAATCAATAACTAAAAACCGCGCCTACTAGCCCCGTTCTCCGCTACTTTGTAGCATGTTCACGCGCAGCATCATCAGAATTAAAACGACAAAAGCCAGAGATTGAGTACTTTTTTATTAGAAGGACTGAGCCAAACCTCAAAATGCAAATGATAGGTGGGGGCTGTGCTGTCGGACTTTTCGAAATTCACCCGAAGTGAGTTTGTTCAGGTTATTCCCAAGGTACAAAACCAAAAATTTCGGAATGATGTAGAATAACGTATCATTACAAATAAAATTAGTAAGACGTAGAGTTTCTGTTGACTTCATAATTATTATTTTTTTAAAACATGATAATCTCTTTAAAAAATTTTAGCTTCCTTAAAATGAATCATAATTTGTTGCTCCTGATTTAGTTTATAAATAGCTGTTCGACACCGGTTAAGTTTGATATCTGCCATACATTCTATTAAACTCTCTTTAACTTTCCGTGTTGTTATACCGACATAATCTGCTTTATTCTTACCATCTATGAATATAACCGGGATTAAATATGTATCTGGGGTATCGTCCATAAAGGTGGATTTGTGTAGCTTTACTTCATTATATTTAAATTTAGTATTGATATTAATTCCACATTCAGTTGGTAAATAAGCTTGTTAATAAACTTAAGCGGAAAACCACTATCATTTGCTAAATTTCTAATGATGTCCAATTCCTGAAAAATATATCTCTTAGTGCAATCAGTGAATGCACGTTTTATATAAAATCTCTATAAAGCAGCTTTATAATTACTCGGGGAATAAATTACACAGGCGTGAGTATGAACATGCTCGAACGTATTTGGACTTAGATACCTTTTATTCTGAAAAACACCTTTATGTAATTTAGATAGTATTTTGTTTTCACGGAGTTATTAATTGTACACTAATCAAGGAGCACATGGTAAAATATGTTATTCAATTTAGATATTATCATGCTTTTCTAGAAATTACACGAAATCACTTTTCATAAGAACTTGTCGTTAGATACATTTTGATACAACTTTATGAAATATAAAGCTACCCCAATCATATAAAAAGGAGCAGTTACAAAGATTATGGAAAGGGGTGGTTCTAAGAAAATATTAAAATCGGATTGCTATTTGAAGAAATAAAAAATCTGCCTAATACTTAGAAGACAGCGACACACTAGTGTTGGAGAAGGAAGAGAGGGGTAAAATGTATATTTTGAAATAAAAATTTACTACTTTAAAAATAATAATATTTATTGGATTTTGATGTCTATGCTTTTTCATAAACTCAAAATTCCCTTTCCCTGGCCACTAACATTGGAAGGTAATACTTGCATTATTCTTTCTTCTTTAAGTCACTTTACTAATACTGACACTGACAGCATGCAAACTCTGATGCTGAATGAATACTTAATGTGATAAAAAGGGACAAAGTGAAAATGAGAAAGCTTAAAGTAGGCATACGTGTCTTTTTCAATTTGTTCTTCAATGAAAACAGTTTTAAAAAAAGTCTAAAGAGTTATATTGTCTTCTTACTAAAATGATATCAATCGTAAAAAGTCCTTTCGGGCTCGACCGGTTGGAGCAGCTAGCTATGAACTAGTAGCTAGAGTAGTAGATGGTAGTAGATAGTAAAACTATAATGAATTTATTATTTTATTCGGTTACTTTGTCATAATTATCTATTTTATTTATTATTTTGAAAGAACTGAAACTCCCCTATATGCACAGCATTAAATTACTTGTACACATAAATTTTATTGTTTGGAGCCATTTAAAATATGACGTATGAACATCAGTTTGTTTATTTTTACATTATGCAATATGTATGAAAACAAAAATCTTATTTATAATGTATACATTGAAAATAAATAAATTGCTTTCTCAGTAAAAACAATCGGCAAGTCGTGACCAAAATCGTTGTTTTGCGTTGTTAGTTCTATAAAAATTCAGTGTAGTATATTTTATTATAGTATAAATATTAATTGATACTGATACAGTTTTACGCATTTTTTCTTTGACATTATTTACGAGGGTCGATCCAGAAGTAATGTTCCTAGAGCTCCATCCCCACTGGAAGGTGCGAAGCGAAATATGGCAACAGCACTGTGCGCGACTTTTCCCGCACTCGTGATTCTCCCGGCCGCACTTCGCTGCGCCACTCATTCTTGGTTCAGCAGCTGTCTGAGATGGAGGTTCCAATTGTTGATCCGGCCAAGTACGAGATTCGTCCCGTAATTCACTTTTTGCACGCCAAAGGGACTCCACCCGTGGATATTCGTTGTCAGTTGACAGAGGTGCATGACGAGAAGTGTATGTCCGTTCAACACGTCCGAAAGTAGTGCAGGGAGTTCAGTGAAGACCGGAAGGAAGTCCACGATGAAGAACGAAGTGGAAGACCGTCAGTTTCGGAGACGCTTATCAAGATGGCGGTTATTGGACCTCGCACCTAGTGATTATCACTCGTTCTCCAAGTTAAAGGAGCACTTGGGTGGCCAACGCTTACAGAGAGACGATGGCGTCAAAGAAGAGGTGAAAAACTTCCCCAACGGGTTGGCGGCGGAGTTCTGTGACATTGGGATACAGAAATTGAAGCACCGTCTACAAAAATGCGTAGAAAAAGATGGCGAATATGGAGAGAAATAGAGCAAAATTTTTTCTTACCAACGGTGTAAGTTTCTATGAGAATAAACAATGTTGTCTACTTGTAAATTTGATGGGAACCTTATTTGTGGATCGACCCTCGTACTTCTAATTATAAAATTTTTAACATATTTATTATAGAGATGTTGTTTATTATTTATGCTTATAGATAATTTTTTTTTTTTTTTTTTTTTTTTTTTTTTATATATTCCCCAGTATAAAGCTAAATCAACTGACTTTTTTTCTCACTGAAATAAAGTTCTTAAAAATAAATAAATAAATAAATAGAAATTCAACTTATTATCTAAAAGAATAGGTTCTACTTTGCATAGCATTTTTTAATAAATTTTTTTATTAGTGATAGCTGTTTATACCTTAAATAGAGGCAGTTGTACAAAACCATGCATTTGTCGCTAGTGTATTTATATTTTGTGTTGCTAATTTTTAATTATCCACTTACAAACTAAGCTTATATTGTAATGGCATTCTTCAAATATTAAATAATTAAATTAAATGTATTGTAGATATTTTACTTTTTAGAGTTTTACTGATCTGAAACACACATACACACACAAATTCCTATTATGTGTTTCAAACTCCCAGTCCGCTTAATTAATTCAAATTTATTTGAAATGGAAATAATTTATTAAATATCTTATAAATTAAATGTTCTTATTGTCAGTCATTTTTATTTATTATGCGTACTGATTAAAGGTATGGATTTAAAACGCAGAAAAAATTTTTGATTCATTTATATCAAATTAAAATGAAACTTTTACAATCTATTTATATAAAATCCAAGTCTCTGTGTGTCCCTCACGATTCCGGTAGCACTACCTCATTGAAATGAGTAATTGTTGAAAAATACTAATGCAGGGTTACCACAGTAGCGCCAAATGTTGGACAACTTGGCGATAGATGGCTGATTTGGCGAAATTCCCATTTAAAACCATTAATCTTTCATAAAAGCGGCCACCAAAATTTAATTTGAACTCCGCTCTTTTAAGATATTTTTTCAAAATCGATGGGTGAGAATTTAAAGTACATCTTTACATCTTCCTCCTGATGCTACTAATAAAATAACCGCCAATAGACGACGCTGTACTGTATGAGCTCCTAACTGCATGATTTTAATGTGCTTTGGGTACTTTTCCTGTATAGGTGCCTTGGCGAAAAAAGAAATTTGGCAACATATTTTCCGGGAACCTATCCACTGTTTCATTTTATATACACACGCATTTTCTTTTTCGATATTTATACGATTTATTTAACATAAAAAAGCCGTTTCTCTAATTTTATACAGAAACAGGTGTAATTTGTAGATAAAAACATGAGTAATATTCATATAAAATAAACATATAAAAGAAAAAGAAAACGCTCATCAATTTTTCTTTTCATAGCTGTTTATATAATTTGACAACAAATCTCAATATTTTTCCGTTATACGGACACCATGCCAAAATGTATGCTAATGCGCCAATTATTTCAAATTGCTAAAAGATATTTGTAATTTTATGCCAGCAGTTTAATATGAGTTTTATTTTATTGCTTTATTTTATAACAGTTATTTGTTCAATTATTTTAAGTATATATTTGTGATTTAATGAAATAGTGCGTA
This sequence comes from Maratus speciosus, assembly GCA_963932465.1. NCBI lineage: Eukaryota > Metazoa > Arthropoda > Arachnida > Araneae > Salticidae > Maratus > Maratus speciosus. The sequence goes on along the minus strand of OZ010788.1, from coordinate 353,780,817 downwards.
AAAGTCTGGAATTTTCAAATGTTATATATTTTAAATGCTCACTTTAGTATCGACAATATTTTTTCTTTTATTTTTCAAATACCACAATTCAGGCGATTTTCATTTTGCGCCAACTATTACGCTTGGCGACAATGGTATTCGTATAACGGAAAAGTACCCAAATCTCACTTTCTGATGCCCAAATTATACCAAGCTTTTTTTAAAAAAACGCCAAAGCCCCTACAGTGGAAAAGTATCAAACTGTCTATTATTTTGCGTTATCTGCATTATAGTTTTACATGCAAGGTGAGTGGAGCGAAGAGTTTAAGCATTAAATATTAAAGTTTCGGCACAGATGTCATGTACGCCCATGTTGGCGCGATTTTTTTCTGACGCCAATGTCATATACACAATGGATACTTAACTGTCGCCAAAGTGTCCTTATTTTGCTTCATATGGTAACCCGGATGTTGTTGTTTATGCTGTTGATGTTTTCGCCAATTGGCGTCGGAAAAAAAAATCGCTCCAATATGGGGTATATATGACAACTGTGACAAAGTTTCTATAAAGCAGTATAAGATTAAAAAATTAAGAATAAAATAAATGCAAAATAAGACTAAAAAATTAAGAATAAAATAAATGCAAAATAAGACTAAAGAAGAAAGAAAAATCATGCGTTAAGCATAGAATATGAAACACTTTCCAACACATCCTGAATGCTTTAACAAAACTTCGTTATTTAGGGAAATAAGATAAATAAGATAACTAAGTAAACATTTTAGAAAACTCATAAAAAAATTTAAAAATTGATTTCAGCAGTTACCGTCCATTGCCAATAGTACCGTTATTACATGCCACTATTTAGCTAAAATTTAATTTAAACTACTCTTAAAGCTACTGAAATCACATTTCCAGATATTATCATCCATAGACGGTTATGTATCCAATTCGGTACAGATGTCATATTCGCCCCATATTGGCACGAATTTTTTCGGTTGCCAATTTGGCGAAAACTTCAACAGCATAAACAACATAATCCGGGTTACCACATCAAGCAAAATAACGACACTTTGGCGCAAGTTAAGTACCTGTTGCCTATATGATATTGGCGACAGAAAAAAATCGCGCCAATATGGGGCGAATATGACATCTGTACCTCCAATTATTTGCGTGACCCTGTATATCATTTTATCTATATTCTACAAACATTTCTTAGTAAACTAAATGCAGTTCAGCGTAAAACTGCATAACTCCTTTAAAAACCACCTTTAAGCAATTTATTCTCATACTCAGTAACCCTTACGAATTCTTTTGTGTAGCCCTGCATATGAACTGTAGCATTTATACACACGGTATAGTATGCATAAATGTAGGGAAACATAAAAGCGCATATCATAATTAAAAATGCATTTCTAGCAATCACTTCTTATGTACAATACTTCCGAGAAAAGTTTCTTGGTGAGAAAAAAGTTTGCCAACGTATTTTCTGACAACCTATTTACTGCTTCATACTCAATAGCAATTTTTTGCATATGTATACAATTTATTTAATGTAAAAAAACTATTTACCCATTTTTATAAAGAAACAGAAGTAATTTTTGCACAGATGTCATATACGCATCGGGGTTGGCGTGATTTTTCTCTGACGCCAATTCGGCAGAAATCTCGCTTTCGAATACCAGTTACTTATATATTTTTAAATTATTTGGTATCATTTTGAAAAGGAAATAACTATAAATAAATAAAAGTTTGAATAATAACTATAGAACAAAACAGTTTATATAATTTAAAAACAGAAAATAAAAGTAAATAAACAATTTATTAATAAATAAAAAACAATAGCCGGGTTACCATAGCAGGCAAAATAACACCATTTTAGCGCCAGTTATGTATCCCGGTTCATATCTGAAATCTGTGCCGTAATTTGTATATAAAAAAATATTATATATATTTAGAAACGATTTTTTAATGTATATAAGTGCATATATAAACAAAAATAAAAGTTCATTAGATTTGTTTTCATAGCTGTTTATATATTTTGGCAACATATCTCACTTTCTGATGCCCGAATTATGCCAAGCTTTTTTTTTTTAAATGCTCTATAATGGAAAAGTACCTAAATAAATAATTAACAGAAATAACCAATTATACAAACTAAAACTTTTCATTTCGAGATCAAAGCATTGTTTTTAATTTCGATTTAAAATACATATATCCTTGGATAACTTTAGTTGAAAATAGGTTCATGGCTTAATATCTCATTCCATAAACCTAAAAAAAACAGAAGTGATTCATTCATCGTGAGCCGTAAAAAAATATTAAATCATTGAGGTAATCATTCACAAAGTAAGTTCTCCAACAATCAATTGACAATATTCTAATGTCGTCATAGTAGGTAAAATGGTGGCGGTATCATTTGTTTATGGTTTGAAATCACAAAGATTTAATTTCGCAATGCCTCTTAGTTACATTATTTTATTGTCATATTTATGAGCTCAGAACAAAAGCATATTTTTTCATTATTTAGTTATTAAAGACGAAAAAAATTATAAATGTGCATGATTTGAAAATTTTAAATAATTTTCTTTCTTAATACTAAAAAATAACATCGGGAAGTAACAGCGAGTTTAAGTTTAGCTCTTTAATTCTGTTGTAATATTCAAAATAACTGTATTTATTAGATTTCAGTAAACAACATCAGGGCCCGATTAAACTTTGAAGTTAGAGGAATTACAATGTCATTTCAGGACCTTTCTTTTGGAGAAGCTTTTCTAAATTCCACATATACATGGGAACTCTTCAGTGTTAGAAATATTATTCCTAGGACTGGCATAACATGAGAATGGCCTGCAATTTTACACAAGTTTTTGAAAACTACTTTATATCAGAAATTTTACTAAAAACTGGTTACTTTTTGTTATAGAGGCCCACACTATTAGAATTATGACAAGTTGCAGCCAATTTTGCCAAAGTCGTAACCAAGATCGTGAAGCACACACATATAATACCATTTCACGAAAACGTATACGATAATTTAATAGTTTTTACCTTACTTCAAGTGTGTAATTTATTTATTTTTAAGGCTTAACAATCTAAATTGACCAATATATGAATTAAAAAAAATGTAAACAAAGATTGAATAGACATGACCGCAAAGAGCCTCAAATCTGCATAACACTTAGAACCAAACTGTGCAGATTAGTGGTCTTCTATTGTAAACAGTTTTTCATAGATGTGTTTCGTTCTTAAAATGTGTTATTTTCATCTATCACTGCGGAACAAACGAAAAAACTCATATTCTTGCACATGAGTTGTATATATCTTTATATCTAAATTTCCGTCATTTTTGACGGGCTACCTTTCTAGTTAATTAATATTTTAAGTAAAATATTTTTCCAAGAAAATTAAAATTAAGGTACCTAATTAAAAATAATATCCCATGTGTTTTTTCTCATAACAGTCTGTTAAATCTGATAAGTAGAAAGCTGAAGATGTACACTTCCTTGGAGGCTAACTATATAGAAACAATTTTTCAACCACGCCATACAATCTGTGAAGAATTTGTATCTAGTTATGTTTTTTAAATGACTTTTCTAAAATATTTTCATCTGATTGGAAATGGTGCCATTGTGCCACTATGCAATTATATATGTATCTCCTGATTCTTAATCCGTTAATAAAATAATGAAATAGCGTATTTATGTAAGAATTGGAGTCTGTTTGATAGTATTATACTGTTTGCTTAAACCTTTTTACAGACTCAGCGTTTGCACAGAAATGAAGCTATTAAAAATCATTAAAAGAGTTTTGATCATAATAAATGACATCTATTATCAAATACAATCTTGCATTATCATTTTAAACTCAGTGTTTGTTGTTAAAAGAATTTTTTTCATTTGTCATCATGAAATTTTCAATGACTTAATTCGATGTTTATTAACAGTAATGAAACTAAATTTCTTAGTACAGAGTAAACATAAATCTGAGTTCTATATATTTTATATTTTTAAAACTTTGAGTTTGTGCTGGCTTTATGCAAACAGAGAATCATAATGATGGAATTAATAAGTAAAATATAATGCAGGTCAAAAAATACTTTTCAGTACTAATTTGAATGGTAAAAATTAATGAATTCTTAAAGAATTGTAACAAGATTTATTGATTTCTATTGAGTGTCAGAGTATTATAGTAAAAAAAGTAAGGATACACATTTAAAAAAAATCTCAAAATTTGCCAGAATTTATAAAAATTAAATTATCTGTAGAAAAATTCCTATATACACGATACTTCCTCAATGAATGTTAATAATTTTCTGTTTTAAAGCAATGTAATTTTGCTCTATCTAAGCTAATTTACGGAAAATGATTTAATTTTTATTCCTTGAGATATAAGAATAAAAATTGAAATTATCTTTTCCCTCAACTATTGATACATATTTTTTTAAAGAACAATATTAATAATATTATTAAATGAACTAAAATAAACGGACCATGGAAATATCTGAAAGGTATCTTAATGAAATAAATCTTTCTCGAAATTAATGTCATTGTGTTGACCCGTAAAGTACTTTTCACTAGTCACATCGGCATTTATGAAATGTCATAAAATATCGACGTTTTAGTTAAAAATATGAAATTTTTACCTTTAAGGCACCAGAAAAATGTGTCGGTATATTAAATAAATGTTTATCTTATTTATAAAAAATCAATTTCCTTTTTTCATGGTGTGAAATTCTATTACAGAAAATGTCTGCACACAAAAAGAAAATCGCCTTAGACTTTTGGAAACTCATGAAAATTTCCAGTAAAACTTTTTCTTCATTCCTGAGCTTGAGCATACGTTTCAGTATCAGGTTAAAAAAAAAAAAAATAAAATAAAATAAAAACGGAAATGCGGTTCACCGTCTAATCTCACTTATATGTAGGGGAGACCGGGGCAAGATGACGAATGTCTTAATTTTTACGTTTTCCACTAGGTGATAGCATCAAACGGACACAACTGGCTCTCATATTGGCTGTTCGTTAAACAATAGTATAGAGATGCTGAATTCGCCATTTTTGTGTTAGTTGTGAAGCTTTGATTGTTTACCGCTGCCACGTTATAACTTTTATGTATGTGTAAATAAGCTCTGCTACAGATACAGATAAGATATATCGTTTCTCTTTAATATTTATGAGTAACTTAGTTTAAATACTACCTATTACCATGAATAAACGTCAATTAATTGTCTTCCTTCATGGCAATGAAAACGAATATTTTTTAACAGGTAGTCCGCGGCAAGATGACGAGCCCCGTGTTTCGGAATTTATTAAACTCAATGTGTTGTCCATTCTATTTAAATCCTGTAAACGCTTGTTTGTCCGCGCAACCTTGCGCTTGTATCTCCTCTGGGGCTAAGGGACGCATCGGATCGGGAGAGGTGTCTTTCAAAAAGGGACGACCAGAGGAAGACTTTTTTTCCCATCCGCTAAGCCCCCATAACCCCCCGAAAGGAAAACCCTATTGGAGTCCGTATCTCCGCTTCCAAGTGTCCGATCGGTACGAGGGGGGTACCGTTCGACGGGGTTCGACCTCGGGGTCAAGACCTCTCCCCCCCCCCACAAATAATTCAAATATTGTGACCCTCCAGCAGAAGAATGGATCCAGTGCTGTAAATGCCAAGAGGGCATGAGGAATGTTCCAATTTAAGAAAATAGCATTTATATTTGTGACTATTGTTAGCTGCACAACTAAAGAGTTCAACATTACGTTACAATGCATTATGCTTAGTCTGATACTTTGTAACATGTAAAAACATAGTTATCATTTGTTAAACCATGTAACATATTCAAACGATAAAATATGTTCAAACTTTTTACTTTCTTCTACCTTTACAAGAAGAAAGTATTGGATTCGTAAAAATTTTCGACTGCCAGTTTTCGACGGATTTACACGTTTTAGAGGTCAGAGATTCCAAAAAACATGTTTTTAAAAAATGTTTGTCTCTGAGTCTGTGAATCTGTTAGTCTGTCTGTATGTGACACAAATTTTGTGAACGCTCTATCTCAAGAACTAAAGCACGGAATTTGATAAAAATTTATATCCAAGTAGTCCCTAATATATATTGGTGCTGATTAGTTTTTGATGTAAATCGCCCGACAGGTGGCGCTGCTATGTATTTTTCGCGATTTCTGCACTAGCTCTATCTCAAGAACTAATGCACCAATTTTCCTCAAACTTCAGATTCAGTTAATCCTTGATATGAATTGGTGTTGTTAACGTTTTGGTGCAAATCTCCCAACAGTTGGCGCTGCTATGCTGCATTTTGCAGCCTTTACACGATTTTCGTAATAGCTCCATATCAAGAAATAATGCACGGATTTTCATCAAACTTCAGATTCAGTTAGTGCTGGACATGAATTGACGTTTTGCACCTTGTTGTATAAATCGCGCAACAGGTGGCGCTGCTATGCTGCATTTTTGTGATTTCTACAATAGATCTATCTCAAGAACTAATGCTTGGGTTTTCAACAAACTTCAGATTCAGGTATACCTGTATATGAATTAGTGCTGTTTATGTTTTGGTGTAAATCGCCCAACAGGTGGCATCTGCTATGCAGCATTTTTCACGATATCCACAATAGCTAAATGTCCAGAACTAATGCACGGATTTTTATCAAACTTCAGATTCAGTTAGTCCCTGACATGAATTAATGTTTGTACCTTTTGGTGTAAATCGCTCAACAGGTGGCGCTGCTGTGCTGCATTTTTTGTGATTTTCACAGTAGCTCTAGCTCCAGAACTAATGCACGGATTTTCATGAAACTTCAGATTCCGGTATACCTTAATATGAATTAGTGCTGTTTGTGTTTTGCTGCTAATTTCTCAACAGGTGGCGCTGCTATGCTGCCCTTTTATCAGAATTTCCCCTACAGCTCTATCTCAATAACTAATGCACGAATTTTTATCAAACTTCAAATTCAGGTATACTTTGATATGAATTGATTCTAAATTGATGTAATTTCTTTTACTATTTAAATGATTTAATAGACGTGATTTATGTAGAAGAAAGTTTTGTGATGGCCACAAAATACTAGTTAGTGCTGTCATCTTGCCCCAGTACTGGGGCAAGATGACGTTTTGTTAATGTTATGAAAAAATAAAATTATCCTTTATATTTTTTATTTGAAAAATTAAATTGTAATATATCTAATATTACAAGGAATACTGTAACAGTTCATGTAAAGTTAATTTTACTATACTTAAAAATGAATTAAAAAACAACAAAAATTTTTAACATAGTCATCTTGCCCCGATCTCCCCTACCTTCCAAAGTTGCAGTAACATTCTGTTGAATTTTCGCGAGAAACTTTAAATTAGAGATTTTATTGCTTAGATTTAGCTATATAATTTATAGATTAAAAATACATAAAACAAAAGAAAAAACGGACCATACAGATATAATAATCATTTCTTAATGAAATAAATAGATCTTGAAATTAATGTTATTATGATAAACTGTAAAGTATTTTTCAGTAGTGACATCAACAGTTATGAAATATCATAAAATACTGATGTTTTAGTTAAAAATATTAAGCATTTTATCTTTAAGACGTCACACAAAAGAAATGTCGGTATCTTAAATAAATGTTATCTCATTTATAAAATTTCAATTTCCTTCTTCATTGTGAATTAAAGAAAAGGTATGTACACAAAAAAAAAATCTCCTTTTAAAGGGATTTTGGAAACTCATGAAAATTTGCAGTAAACTTTTTTCTTCAGTGCTTTTCTATAGAATGTATCCGACATTATCAGCTAAAAAGAAACCAGAAATGCATTTCCCCATATACTATAATCTCATTTATATGTACCTTCAAAAATTGAAGATGCATTAACATTTTGTTGAATTTTCGAGAGGAATTTTAAATTAGAGATTTTATTGCTTCACATTTACGTTATTTCAGTTTGAAATAATGTTGATCAATGAACATTGGAGGATATGCTGGCACAAACTTTTCCATTGGGAAGTATTTTAAAAGAAAATATTATAGATTTAGCTATATCATTTTTAGAAAAAATGCATAAAACAAAACAAAAAAATAAATAAACCAGACCATAGAAATGCCAAAATGATTTCTTAATGAAATAAATATATCTTGAAATTTATGTTATTATAATAGACTGTAAAGTATTTTTCAGGAGTGACATCAACAATTATTAAATGTCATACAATACCAATGTTTCAGTTAAAAATATTAAGTATTTTATCTTTAAGGGGTCACATAAAAAGAAGTGTCGGTATCTTAAATAAATGTTATCTCATTTATAAAAAAAAATCAATTTCCTTCTTCATGGTGAATTAAAGAAAATGTCTGCACATAAAAAGAATATCTCCTTTAAAAGAGCTTTAGAAAACTCATGAAAATTTGCAGTAAAATTTTTTCTTCATTGCTTTCCTAGAATGTATATATCATTATCAGTTAAAAAGAAACCAGAAATGTGTTTCGTCATCTACTATAATCTCATTTATATGTACCTTCTAAAATCGAAGTAGAATTAACATACTGCTGAATTTTCGCGAGAAACATTAAATTAGAAATTTTATTGCTATGCATTTACATTTATTTAAGTTTAGAATAATGTTGATCAATAAAATTTGGAAGATAGGCAACCACAAACTTTTCCATTGGGAAGTATTTTTGAATATTTAACACTAGAACAGCCGGAATTTGGACTTACCTAACTAAAACCGCCTTTGGGTGTCATTTTGACCCTCATAAGAAATTCAATCCCTATCAAAGTAAATGATTTTTTTTATTGATCTTATATGTTGAAATTACAATATATAAGAGTTTTTTTTTAAGATTTTGTATATATAGATATATTATTTTTTTAAACTTATATATTTATTTTTTAGAGTTAGTTTTTTTCCATGCTTATGAAATTTTTATTTATTTTTATTTACTTCTTATTTAAATGACAATATGTAATTCAATATATTTTATTAAACAATATTCTTTAGCAGGAGTACAAGTGATAGGAAAACAAACAAAAGCTACAAATGCAAAAAAATACAAATTAGCACACAAGATATTTCAACCCATGAATAAACAGTTAAATTTGTTCCAAAGTTAGTTAGACATCAGCGCAAGTCGAGCAATATGTGCGCTTGACAGTGGCAGCAACACATTTACCATAAATTGGTTTCTGAAAACCCTCACAGCTTGCAGAAGTTTTATGTTTTCCCTTGCAACGTTGAAAGGCACATTTCTTTCGATTTAGGGTCTCTATTCGATCAATTTGGAGGCATCTATTGCACAAAGCACCAATTCGTAGTTCTTTCACGAGGGAAAGAATGAATTCTCGACGTGAAATTGAGGTGTTTGTGGATTCCTTGAAACTTATCGAAGCATTCAGTGCAGCAATGTCAAAGACGTTGTAAAAAACATGAACAGGCCATCAGCGAGTTCCACATCTTGTAGTATATTTCCTTAACATCAGGTCTGCTACGTCTACGCCACATTTAGTTTTATTGTAGTAAGTGACAGTGTTCGGCGTCTTCTTTGCACTACTGTCTACATTCGTGTGCATAGTGCTAAGAATCACGACATTCTTTTTTTTTCTTGCACCTAAATATCGTGAGTGTTTTATCCCCATTTTTCAACGCAGAAGATGAATATTGTGGCAAAGATGTGTCGCGGGCAATAGGAGGTAATTCTTTCTTGTTCATACGCATCATCCCAATTATTGTAGTTTTCTTAGCAGAAAGTTCATCTGCGAGTTTTACAGACGTAAAAAAATTGTCAGTAGTGACATTGTATCCGGCGTTTAGAAATGTTTGCAGTAAATTGAGCACTACACTTTCTCCAAATTGTAAATCAGTTGGCCTCTTTTCATCCTTGCCCAAATAAGGATAGCCATTCAAAACATATTTGGATTTTACATCAGTTGCTAGCCAGAACTTGATGCCAAATTTATCCGGTTTATTCGCCATGTATTGAGTAAACCTGCACCTTGATTTACACGGCAACAACAGTTCATCAACTGTTATCGCTTCTCCAGGATTATAGCACAAATAACAGTTTTCAATTAGATTGTACCAGCTGCTACTTTGCACATCGAATCTGAGATACGGTATGATTTCAAGGAAACAACTGCGTGACATTGTCTCTTTGAAAACAGGTGGTCCACAATTTTTCTTCCACAAATCATCTGCACAAAGTTTTGAATGACCTAGTGTCCGACGGACATAAAACAGGGCGATAAAAGCATCCAGTTCCACCAGAGTAACATACCAGTTGCTGTCACCTCCAAGCGGACGTCGTGCTTCAACAACTGTACATGTTTGAATTTCAACATTGCTTCATTCACCATCAAACGCCATGCCGAAGTAGGATTTGTCCCAATGTTACGACGAGCAAAAGGCGTAGGTGAACTTGCAATTTTTACAATATTGCGAGCTGGCGTGCGACCTGCAGTAGAAGCGGGGCCGCTAAGGTTAATCGGAGTCCAAAGAATGCCGCTGGATGACGTGTACGTATCGTTACTACTGCCAGCAGAAAAATTTGGCACATTATTTCCTCGTCCTTGTGTACGCCACGAATAACATGGGAAACCACATTGCCAGGATGTTCAATAGCATCACTGTCACTGCTCTCGGAAGACGACGCATTCTGTAAGTTCACATTATCAACGCGAAAATCTTCATCGTTGCTGTCGTCACCACTGATATCTGAATCTAACGGCTCCAGGAGGGCAAGACACTCCTGTGTACTCAATCCTCTCCGCATTTATACGAGAAAAAAGCTTAAACTCTGGTCGCAATTGAAAGCTTTGAGACTGCTGCTGTGGAAACTAGGGCCGTGTTCCGTTATCGGCTGTAGCTTCAGCAGAACTATTTTTCCTCCAAAACTTCTGTAGCATACCAGTGCTGCTATGATGCATGCTCATTTCAGCGAGGAGTCACAGTGCTTAGTTCGCCAGTGGTAACTGCGCCTGCACTGGTAGATGCACGCGCAGAGGAGAGAAGAGTTGTCCCCCCGCATCGCTATATGCCATTGAAACAAAGCCTTACTTTTCTTCTTTTATTCATCGCGATAAGATATGAGTGTTTTCCCTCGTCCTCAAAACAAAAATGAGATATCGGGAATTCTAAAACTGATTTTCACTTCAAAATCGGTCATTTTTCTTATGGGGGTCAAAATGACACCTGTTGGCTATTTTAGGTATTTCGATGATTATTTATTTTAATAATTAATATAGAAACATGAAAAATTGTCACAGTACACTTGGAAGTATTTTAGAAAAAGTCAAAAAATATGAGCTGCGGTGTTCGCTTGTATGTTAAAACAAAGCATGGGAAATTGGGAAAAAAGGCAAAATGACCCCGACAGCTTTTCTAGTGTCAATTGAAAATGTTATAGATATACCTAAATCATTTAAACAGTAAAAATGAATAAAACAAAATAAAAATATTTTTTTCATTAATTTCATTTTTAACACACTTCCCGATTTGTTCTATAATTAATTTGAGTGTGTGTGTGTTTTTATCTATTCCGATACATAATTTTTGAACTGGCGCTACATTTGTTTTTGTATTGTCGTAAGAAAAGACTCTTTCTAATTGTAGTAGTCTCATATTTATTGATTATGATCTACAGATTGTATATTTCTGCGTTTTTCCCTATCTTTTTATTATACAAAGTTTCACACATTCATAAGTATTAAACAATAGAGAAAAACTTTAAATGTATTTTTAACGTATGTATTGCTATACATATATATATATATACAGTAGCGCTCAAAAGTATTTTGACAAAGGTGATATTTGACTTAATTAAAAACAATAATAAAATACAAAAATCAATAATTTATTTTATTTAACAATATTCAATGTTTTACAGAATTTTAGTAAATTAACTATCATTTGCTGGAAAATAACGTGAAACCCATGAAAAAACATAAAAAAATGTTAATTCAAAAGTATTTCGACATTATAATAAAAAATCGGTTTAACACAATAATAATCAAACATAGTAACGTGTAAGTTAATAATTAGTAGCACATCATCTGACATTTATGACAGCCTCACAACGCGCGGGCATGGAGTCGATTAACTTTTGTACTCGATCTAAAGGAATTCGATCCCACACATTTTTAAGAGCTTCGTATAAAGCCTCCCTATTTGAATAATTTTAGCATCTTACTCTATGATATAACTCCTCCCAGAGATGCTCTATGGGGTTCAATACGGACTTTTATTTAAACACACTAGAATTCTGACTTTTCTGCGTTTCATAAAATCACTTACGTACTTGGATTTGCGTTCCGGGTCATTAGCTTGCTGAAAATATCCCTTAGCAGGCATGTTTTGTTTAGCACATGGTAGCATATGGGTCTTTAATAGATCAGAAAACATGAACCGATCCAGATTCCCCTCAATTCAAACTAAGCATCTAACTTCGCTGCAAAAAAAAACGACTCCAAATCATTACATTACCACCTCCATGTTTGACGGCGGTTATTTTGTATCGAACATCATTTTTTTTTTGGTTTTAGGACGTCAAATGTACTTGACTCCACCAGAAGGCACTAAATTAAATTTGCTTTCTATCGCCCCACAGAACTTTAGACCACTGTACACTTGTCCTCGATTTGTACCGTTTTGCGAATGCAAGTCTAGCCTTCCTATTCTTAGTGATATCAAAGGTTGTTTTGCTGGTCTTCGGCCATGTAAGCCATACATGTTTAAGCGTTGCTTGACAGTTGAAGGGTGTATGCCTATGTCGTAATTTTATTTCAATAAAGATTTTATTACTACAGCCGACTTACACCAATCACTTGTAGATAGCTTTTTTATAAAACGGTGAACATTACAATTTGTGTTTTTAGGACGACCACTTGGAGAGCTCTTTTCGATAGAATTCCGTTTATTAAAAACTTTATTCCATGCACTAACAAAATGCCAAGACACGAAAAAAGAAAGAGCAAATTCTGTTTGCGTCCTTCCTTGCTTAAGTGGATTTACAACGGCTTTTCTAAAATCACTAGAATATTCTTTGCGTTTCGGCATCAAAAATTATCACAATAAGTCAATATAAACACTAATCGAAGCTATAGAGCAACTGACGCCTTCAACAATTAAATGCAAACTAATTGTCAAAATACTTTTGAGCTAAGGAGGAGCCATTTTTCTTCGGTGGCGCCAAATGTAAACAAACAAGTTGAAACTTATTGTCTCACTTTGTATAATATTGCATTATTTAATGTCCTTATTGCTGTTTCACAAACTTCGCTACTGTAACATTTATCCATATCTTATATATACAACTCCGCCCTCTGTCGCGCGTATTGGCGGGCTCAGCCTCCGCTGAAATTAGTATTTATTTTTCTTTAAACCTCAATAAAGGGGACCGGGAGGGACATTTATGCTCTACAGACTCACTTCCTAGTCTGAGCAGTCTTTCTAGGGCAGTAAAAGTAAAAAAAAAAAAAAGTTGAAACTTAATACCTTTGAATAACTTCAGTCTTATTGTTCTTAATAATAAGGAATATATTTTCTTTTATACATTTATCCTTCTATATATATAAAAAAAGTAAAGATTTAGAAATGGACCAATCAAAATCTGCGTAGATACCGCGAAACGCATCTGATTGGTCAGAGCTTTCTGTCGCTATAAGGGGGTTACCAAGGGAGGCGGCTCTGTCGCAAACGTAGCCAAGGTTGTCGCCAACTTGGCGCTATTTCCAGTATTTAGCCAAATTTCCATAGACTCACATTGAAATGCAATAGGATTTACTTGCTTGCAGAAAATCAACAAATTGAGATATTTCGATGCAACAAAAACTAATATTAGCTTATGAATGGAGCTTAATTGAACTATTTACATTATTTTTAAGCACAAACACTATTTACAATATTTGTAACACTATATATACATAATTTTATATTTAATAATTCTTATAATTATGAAAATTTGTAAGCTCTAATGATTATGTGCTTGGAGATAAGAAAATAAAATTGCCAAGAGTTGGGGAAGAGCGCGTTTTTATCAAATGGAATCTAAAAATTTAATGCATAGAAAATAGGGGATCGCGAAGCGATCCAGAAAACAAACGCGAACAGTTACGTCTGAGTTTATATAGAAAAATGGGATTGCTTTGCAATACCGAATGGAATACGCGGGGAGTTTGTGAGTGTTGTAAGCAGGGGGGTGGAGCCCCCTATTATTAAACAAAATAATATCGAATATAATGGTGTCAAAATACTTTTGAGCGCTACTGTATATCAAATAGTGTTTAAGTCGTGTATATACCGTAAATACTCGCGTATAAGTCGAGGAATTTCTGATAATTTTCGGTAAGCAAATTTGGGGGGTCGACTTATACGCGGGTCAGTTAAAAACGAAAAACAATAAATTTCGAATACTGCAAAATTATGGCTTTTTATATGTATGAATAAAAAAATAATACGTAAAGTATACAAATAATAATTAATTTATCATTCAAAAAAATTTCAATGATTTGTTTTTGTTTACTTACTACCTTTTCGCATTGGCAAGTGAAATCTTTGGTTTGATTTTGTGCAAAATTGAAGTAAAAAGTTAGGGGGTCGACTTATACGCCGGATTTTGATTTTTTCCAGAATATGCATTCAAAAGTTGGGGGGTCGACTTATACGCGAGTATATACGGTAATATATATTTGGATACTTTAAAATTTTCACTATATAACCATCTGTTGCGCTTCAAAATAAACGATAATCCAACAAGGATATTTTTAGTGAATACGAATAACAATATAACGTTTCACAGAACGCTCTGTTTTACGATAACACTTTTACTAAAATGCGTCAACTGGTGCTTAGTACGCAAATCCCAGTGGAATAAGGTAATAAAATTTTTCTTGTAGTTTTCTTTATATATTTGAATATATACATATTTTTAGGTAATAAAGTTTAGAATTCTAAGGATTTTTGATGCATGTGGAATATATTTCACAAATCTTGAATATGTTATTCTACTGAATAGAGATGATAATTTTCTAGTTTAAAACAATTCAATTTTGCTCTGTAAAAACTGCTTTACAGCAAATGATTTAATTTTTATTCCTTCATTTATGATAATAAAAACGAATCAATTTTTTTTTCAGCTTTTTATACATAATATATTTTTTAAACAACAAAATTATTATGCTATTAAATATAGTAAATATGAAAATAGTAATGCTATCAAAAGAAATAAAATCAACAGGCCAAAGAAAAACTAAATGATATGTTATGAAATAAGTGTATCTCGAAATTAATGTTATTATCCTCTTCGGACCTAGAGTATACTGTAGGATATACAGCTTTACAAATTTTTTTCCTGCATATAAATAATGATTAAAAAATGAAAATGATGTGAATGGAATCTTAAAAGATGGCCAAACAAAAGCAAAATATCAATTTGTTTCTTATAGTGTTTTTTTCGGCCATAAAATAGGATTTGGAAATGACTTGCAGCAAAAATGAGAGAAATATACAAAAACGAAAAGTAAACAATTCTTTCATATGTTAAAATACCATATGGAGAATCCATTAAAAATAAAAATTTATTAAATGCATAATTATTTAATATTTTTTATTATTTTTCCCATGCAAAACAAAAGAAAACACCCTAACAAATTGTCAGAAAATGTACTTATTGAGTCCCATGATTCATATATGATATATCAAATTTTATGTACAAAAAAAAATGTATTTTTTTTTCTTGCTTTTCAATCTCTCTTATTTATCACTTTGCAAACATAAATTCATAAGTGAAGTAAAAAAATATATGAAAATAAACCCTGGGGTCTGAAGAGGTTAAGTTAAACCGTAAAGGACTTTTCAGCAGTAACATCACCAATTACGAAATGTCTTAAAATATCGATGTTTTAGTTAAGTATAACAAATATTTTATCTTTAAGGTATCACACAAAAAATGTGTTGGCATCTTAAAAAAAAAAAAAAAATGTTACCTCATTTAAAAAAAAAAATCAATTTCCTCCTTTATGGTGAGTATTTCTATTAAAGAAAAGGTCTGCACACAAAAAGGAAATCTCATTTAAAAGAGCTTTTGGAAACTCATGAAAATTTGCAGTAAAACTTTTCTCCATTGCTTTACTAGGATATGCGTGTCATTATTATCATCTAAAAAAAAAAAGAAATGCTTTTCACCATCTACTATAATCTCATTTATATGTACCTTTAAAAATCGAAGTTGCATTAAAATTCTGCTGAATGTCCGTGAGAAACTTTAAATTAGAAATTTTATTGCTACACATTTACGTTTATTTAAGTTTGGAATAATGCTGATCAATCAACATTGGAGATATGCTGGCACAAACTTTCATACTGGGAAGTATTTTAATAGAAATATTAGATATTTATTATTTATCAGTATCTTTTATAGAATAAAAATGCATAAAACAAAATAAAAATAGTTTTTGAAATTGCTTTCAGTTCTAACTAACTTCCCAATATTTTCTACATTAAGTTAGTGTGCGAATGTGTTTTTGTATATGCCGTTGTGTAATTTTTAAACTCCTGCTCCGATTTTAACAGAGGTTTTAATGTAGTTGTGGGGAAAGGCTCTTTCTTGTAGCGATCTCATTTTAATTTGTTTATGATTTACAAAAGCTATATTTTTATGGTAATTTAGCTTTTGTTTTATTTAAAAACTCACATGTTCATAAATATTAGACAATAGTGATAACTTCTGAATTTGTCTTTAACCCTTTATGTACTGAATTATGAATTTATGAAAATTTTATCTTCTAAAGCATTTTTCGTGAATTTTTTAAACTACATTAGAAGATTTACATAACCATTTAATAAATTTTGGAAGGTTTTTAGAATAATTGAAGGATTTAGAAGGATTGATTAAATTTGAATTTATAAGGATTTTGTGCAATATTTATAACACCGCTCAAATCATTTATTTTAAATATTTTTCTTAGTATTTTGAAGAATTATTAAGCGTACAAATACAAAATTCTTATAACAGAAATATAGAAA
Organism: Maratus speciosus; assembly: GCA_963932465.1. NCBI lineage: Eukaryota > Metazoa > Arthropoda > Arachnida > Araneae > Salticidae > Maratus > Maratus speciosus. The sequence goes on along the minus strand of OZ010788.1, from coordinate 353,763,821 downwards.
TTTTTCCGAATTGAAAAATTCACCCTCCTCCAACGCCAAGAAAGCTGAAAAGATGCAAAGGCAGAAGAAATCATCCACTGAAAAATATTTTTATTAGGTGTAACCAATAATGCTTTTGGAACAAGATAAATTAATGCATCTATAACTTATTCTGAAGTGTATTACTACTAATTGATGTATTAAATGAATTATATAACAAGTTATTTTAATGTTACTTATAAGTACCGTCAGTAGCTATAGGGTTAACGCACACTATTTCCTTGTTTTTTAAATGGTCGTTTTTGTCGTGTCTATTTTTATATTTGGAAACTTTAAAAATTTCACTATATTGCCTTCTGCTGAGCTTCAAATTAAAGAATATTCACAAAAAGTGGATTTATAATGAATATTAATAACAATACATCGTTTAACAGAACACTCTGTTCTACAAAAGCATATTTACCAAAATAAGAAAACCTAAAATGCGATGTGCACAGTAGAAAAATATCAGTGCATTAAGGTATTAAAACGATATGTATTAACGATAAAAAATGTATAGTTATATATGTTAGCTCATAAAGCTTAGAATCCTAAGAATATTTCAGGCATGAAGAGTATTTTTCACAAATCTTGATTGTGTTATTTTAGTGCATACAGGTGTTTTATTCTTTTTTATTTTCTCATAAAGATTTGACGTTTTTAAATTAATGAGTTCAGCTCTTTACATAGTGACAATTTGCATACAAACATACATTGCTTATTTTTCATATATAAAAACAGAAATAATCCATTGAATTTTGTTTTATGTGTCCTAGCCACAGAAAGTTTTTGACGTTGCTCAGAAAAGACATATTCTTGCATTACGAAAAGCTCTTTTTAGTTCAATAAAAATACTCCCCATTCACGGAGATTATTTTAAACACTAGGGGGCTCGGCCTCCTACGAGCTACGCTCGCCAACCCCCGTTCAGAAACCGCAGTCTCTAAAAGCACGCTAATTTGATCGACTTTATAAAGATTTTGAAAGATTGAATTATAATTTAAAAAACAGTGGCAATCTCCCTATAAAGGAGTTTCTATTCATTTTTCTTCGATTGGGGAATTTTAAGGAAAAATCAGCTGCTGTTAAAAGACACAATGACTGCTTTCGTCTTTGATTAAATAAAATGAATTAAACATTTCAAAATAAGCTAATATAATAAGCAAATCTGCATCAAAATGCAAATATATTTTACAAATACCAATGCCTTATTTTGACGGAAACAATACAGAACGTTCACGAAACTGAACTAAATCATTTAAGCAATTTCTTTATTTTCTGCTTCACAGATTTTTCTCTTTCAAATCATATTTTTTGTTGATGACACTTCATTTTCAGCTTGTAATCTTTTTTATTTTTATTAAATTACTAAATTCGCTCGAAAGCAGTCTAAATGCGTTCAATAAAATTAATATTAATCTTAGTAACATAATCTCAAAATATCAAATTAATGTCTCTCGCAATTTTTATTTAAACTGTTTTGCAATATTACTTTTTGTTCATTTTACGTAATAAGTGTAATGTGACGTAAATGTAACGTAATTTCTTCTATTTAAGACTTCTAACGCATGTTAATGAATTTATTATTTTACAATATCCATTCTCTTTTAAAATCCACTTGTAAATATAGTTTTTATGAAGTAATTTTCAATAAGTTCCTGCTTTTCATACGTAATTATTTAATTCTAATTTTAAAGTTTTTTTTCTGTTAATAATAGTCACGAGTAAATAAATTTTTAATTTGAAGCAAACATTATTATTTGCGCTGTTTATACAGTTTGCAACAGTTTAAATTAATACTATTTTCTAAAATAAGTAAAAAATACCTTTCGAAATGCTGAAAATTTGAATTTAAAATAGAAATAAAACCTCAAAAAATAAGTCAAATTAAAAAAGTGAATGCAGTCTGCACACCGGGAAATTCTAACGTATAAAATGATCTAAAAATGAATTAATTCCCATTTATAGTTTTTGCTCCTATAAAACTTTTTTAATGGAACGATTTTGTCCAACTTTAGCATTAAATATCACTTAAAATAATTATTCGATTTGAAAACTGTCTGCATCAGCGTGTTTATCCAACATTTTTCTATAATACCGGAGACTTTTATATTTGTATATGAAGTATTTTTCTTAATATTAACGAAGAAAGACCTCCGATCACAAAAAATGCAAAACCAGCGGTGGCGGCAATGACACCGTAAGTTAATTTTTTTTTAGAATAGAGAGATACTTTAAGAGACTACTTTAAGCACAGCTTTAAGAGACTAGTTTAAGCATAGATGCCAACATCTCTTAATTATTCCGAAGTCTGATCGAAGACAAACGTGTTACTAACGGAAAATTTTATTTAATAAATGATATTATGTTTTGTTTTATTTAAAAACTCACATGTTCATAAATATTAGACAATAGTGATAACTTCTGAATTTGTCTTTAACCCTTTATGTACTGAATTATGAATTTATGAAAAATTTATCTTCTAAAGCATTTTTACTAGAAAACAGGAGTTCTGCTTTTTCAGAATTTAGAGTCGCCCTCGATGAAAAAATATTATATATGTATATAAATATACATAGTACAAAACATACTTTATTTTTATGAAAATACATGATTTTATTTATATAAAATGACGTCATCCGCATCCGCTGAAGAATTCTTCATTTACGATCCAGTCTTAAACAACATCTGTTGTAAAGTACGCACAGGACGTCACTATCGCTGAATAATACACAAATCCAGAAAAAGAGTTGTCGTTATTCAAGAAACTTGACAAAAAATCTAATGATTCATATGCCTTCATTTGTTTGTAATATTAATTTACATACTTAAAGTTAAATTTGGTTTATAATAGCTCCATGTTTTCTCAGAAATCATTCGTTCATATATTTTTAAAATAGAACGCATTAATTACATTTTTTAACCATTGGGAAAAATGGTTATTGTCCTCGTCAGGGTAGGAAATTAAAAGGATATCTGAAGTGTTTTATTGGTTTAATCCGCATTTCATTTGTTTTCTGATTGGTCTACACACTAACCTTTACTTTCAACAGAGATGGATACTTCAGTATCATCTCTGACAAAAAAATAATAAAAAATCCAAAAAAAATTTAATAACTCAGAAACAAATTGAGATACAGCTTTCAAACAAATTGCTTTTAAAAGTACTTTTTTTATCTATACAACGGTGTAAAAAGTAATATTGTGGGATATTTAGAAGTTTAAGAATGAAATTTCATTTAAAATTGGTCGTCAGATTTCTTGGAAATCTGACGATGGAAAAGCTTTTTACCGAACAGCAAATGAAATGCTTGGCTAATACGTAAGTTTCAGGTGGATAATACGTAAGTTTCAGGAAATCTGACGAGTCGCAGGCTATTTTTGTCGCTTGCAATTTTTACGTGCAATAACACTATTAATGTTTAATTCATGGCGTACAGTAATGTATAATAAACTCCGTGCGATTTTTTATGGCTTAAACTTTAGTCTTTGAAAAAAACCATTTCCCAAATGTTCGTTGTAATTTGTTAAATTGCATTTTTTTTTCTGTTGTTATTGGAAAATTGCAACAAAAAGATATAGTTAATATTTTCCAACTATTTTCCCTTTACTTTCTACACAAATGGAGTGCTTGCGTTGCCAAAATGAAACAAGTGGTGCCAAAAACTAAGAAAAAAAAATATCGCAAAAATAAATTGATATGCAGTTTTCAAACACATTGTATTTAAAAGTACTTCTTTTCACAATACGATGTTATAAAAACTGAAAATGCGCGATGCTTATAAGTTTAAGAAAATCGCAGTAGAGTATTTAACAGTACAATGATTCAACTACATTGATTTACGGCTCGTTTATACAACGGAACGTTATGCTTTGGAGACGACACTTTAATAGCTAGGAGAAAGAAATAGCACACCGTGGGCTAATTAAATCTAATAAGTACCACGTTGAAAGAAGACACAATTTTTTATAAACACTTTCCTGTTTTAAACTTGTTTGTCTTGGATCAGACTGCGGAATAATTAAGTGATGTTGGGATCTAAGCTTTAAGACACTCTAAAAGCAATGCCAAAGGAATATCAGCGATCTTTTTAGATTTCTCGTTTGCATTTTAATATTTTTAAACGATTTTTTTTCATTTTTAGCATAGACAATCTAAGGCTGATGTCCATTGAGATACTTTCTTAAATCTTATGTGTTGCAGTTTTTTTCTCTCAAATGATGAAATATTAAACAAAGTTTATAATGTTAAAAAAAGAAAAAAAAGGAAACAAAATACAGGTTAGACATCGACCTCAGATATCCTATGGAAAAAAGCATTTCATTTAAAAAAAAAAATTCATTTGAGAAGCCTTAAAAGAACGCTACGATTGGTTTAACGTTAACTTGCGAATATTTTAGAATTATTTTCGCAGCCGCTTAAGAATTCAATGTATCAGTATAGTAAATTTATCTGAATGTTTATTAATTATATTAACAATAAAGTGGGCTAAGAAGATCAACATGCACTGTAAAAAAATAAATAAATAAAATATGTAAATCTACAAAATTAGTTTTTGTAAAATCTACAGAAGTTTTCCTGATTACTAAAATTTTATCTGTACACTGCAAGGGAAAAAAAAACTATTTTTGTAAAACTACAGAAATCTGTATATTCGCCAAAATTTTATCCGTAACCGGGATAATTAAAATATTTTTTGTTGTTGCATTTACGTGAAAAGGCCTAGGCATTTCAGTTGCCTGGAAACTTCTTAGTTGCACTCTTCAAATATGCTTAAAAATAATTGAAGAAGATAATATATGAAGCCAATTTACAATAAATACTCGATATTTAATCAAAATAAAATAAAATAAGCAGCTTTTGTTCGTTAAAATAAAAATTACATTTAATTTTTATTTATTTTACTTTTTTCAGGAAGAAACATTGTCTCAAAAGTTTAAGCACTTTATGCAATTTTTTTTGGAAGCACAGGATTGGATGGATGTAGAGGTTGTGTGACATCATTTTCCAATTTTATAAAAATATAAAAGTGAAAAAATAATTTCCAATCGCTTTAAAAATGCCGAAGTTAAAGAATTTACAAAAGGTGAGATTTTAAAAGTTTTTAAATTGAATTACAAAATAAAACAGTTTTTTTTTATTTCAATAAATTTAAATTGATCAAAGCAATGAATCTATTTCAAGTGCTCTCTAGAAATGATGATTTCAGTCGGAAACCGAGATGTGGGCGACCACGTATGACGTTTGTTAAAACGGGTAGGGGAATACGGCGATTCCTGTTTTGATAAAATATGCCCATGCAGGAAATTAAAAATAATCTTGGTGTGCAGATGTTCAAAGATATTGTACATAGACATATTAAGGAATGTGATTACATCATACTAAAGAAAATGGCTTACAAACCATATCTCAAACAACACCACTAACAATCAAGAATGAACTGGACTAAAAAACACACGTACTGCGGGGGAGAAGTGGCTTACTGTTTTATTCAGTGATGGTAAAAAATGGATGGCCTTAGATGGCCCTGATGGGTGGAGCATGTATTGGCATGATCTCTGAAAGGAACTAACGAGTTTTCTCAACAGGCAGCAATGCTGTAAGCCTGTTTTGGTTTGGGGGTTGTTTGGTTTCAACAGCCTGCCCTCTCTGGATTTTCAAAACGGAAGATAAAATTCCAATAATATCAAGAGACACTGAACCAACATTTCCTTCCATTCGGTGGCTTTTTTTTTGGGGGGGGGGGGAGGAGGGGGGTTCTTGAATGGATCTTTGAACAAGTAATAAAATAAAATATTAATATAAATTAATATAGTATAATTAAAATAATTAAAATAGTATATGTACTAAATACGCTTCATTTTTTTTTTATTCTTGACTCACTAGCTTTAAGTCCTCTCATAAACCTTATTGACAATGTCTATGGCATTTTAGCCCGTCATGTTTACAGCAATGGAAAACAATATAGCTCTCTTTAAAAATTCAAAGGGGCCATAGAGAAATCATGGTACTCTTTGACACCAGAAACCCTACAAAAACTAATAATTTCGATATACGTGAAATTATTTAAACTAATCCGAAATCACGGAAGAATAATTTGTGTCTAACAGTTTTGTAAAAGGGATAAATGCAGTTGTTTTTTGCCATTGTGCATAAATTTTGAGACAGTTTTGTTTAAAAATATTTTAATTATATTTTTTACAAATATGTAATTTTAATTTTTCTACATTTGATATCATTTATTTAAATGAAGCTGCGAAATGCACATATAAAAAAATGCTGTTTATTTTAACTTTTTATTATTCATTAAAAATCACCATTTTATTCTTGTGCTTAAACTTTTGAGACAGACTATATTGCACAAGCCAAATTTTCAAGTTTCAAAATTTATTTACTGTACATAAGTAAGCATCTTTCGGAGTAATATTCTTACGCATAATCAGGTGTATAAATTAGCTGTTACACGAATAGTTGTGTAAAATGCGTATTCATATTTCTGTTCATATTCTGTTCTTACACAATATGCCTGTGTAATATTCTTACGCATATTTCGGTGATATATGCTAAATACACAGATATTTGTGTAATAATAGAAAATGTAGTATTTTTAATTTACATTAACACACCAATTCGGGTAAATACATACAATTTTCCTGTTTTACACACTTGGTTGAGTTTTTGAAAGGATACGAAATTAAATATTCCCATTAAGACGATAAAAACACACAAAAATACAGGTTAGTTTTAAGTGAAGTGTGTAAATTATATGATAAAAGTCTAATTTTACAAAGTCACACATATACTTAAGTAAAAGTGGTTGATTTACTCATTTATTTTTTTAAAGTGTGCAATTTTTTTTACCCTTTTTTCATAACAGCGTATACAATCTTAGTAGGTCAGGTTTCCATTAATAATTAAATTAGTATATGTACTAAATACACTTTATTTTAACACAAAATCTATCGATTTTAACAAACAACATTCTATTAAATATATTTTTGATGTTTTAAGACACAACATCATATAACAATACACGTATCTTGAAAATTATCAAAATTACGCTATACAAACACTGTAGTTTAATGAAGAATAAAAGCTCATAGTCATACAAATTACACAATCACATGAAAATACGTCTGAGAAAATTTTGCATTCAAAAACAGCGTTCTTTCGGACTTTACTTTTGGACATAATAAAGATTTTCTTCTAGTAAACTCCTTCATTCTCCAGAAATCATTTAATGAGTATTACCTTATATGAAGGAAGTTATCCAGAAATCGAAAAATTTCTTATTTTCGCCATTGTGTGTCGTTTGAAAAACCTGAAAACAAATTACAATTATTTTCTTTCCTTTATATTTGATCAGTTAACGTAATAACTGTCTAAATTAGGCTCTTTTCGATAAAACATATTTTTAAAGATATTTTTATAAATTTTTAACATTAAATTAGATAGATTCTTGTCAATGAATGGAATGAAAAACTAACAGAAAAAATCCTTTAAGTAATGAGAAATAAATTTACTTGCTGTGAAAGCTTTAATTACGACGTGTTTCCTGCTTAAAACTTTTGAGATCTGCCTGAATACCTTAGATAAATAATGATATTTATCACAGTACTCAATTCTTTATTTTTGTATTTATTTAGAGAATAAGAATACACAAGAATACATAAAATAAAATAAAAATGCTATGAAATTGGGAGATGAGATAGTCATTCTCCCAATATGCAGGGTGTCCGGTCTCAACCGTGTCCAATGGCTAATTCCTAAACCGTTAGTCATAGACATATAGTTACAATTACAAAAATGTTTTAAATCAGGTAAAGATATATTTTAAAAGCGATTTGGGTCAATAAACACATTTCTTAAAAAATTACGAAATTTAAATTTTTATACGGTCCCCCGGTCCTATAAGTTATATTTAGTGAAATTTTCCTTTTACACTGACAAATAATACAAAAAAGTCCCGCTATTCTACGATTAAAATTGACCGAGTAATAGCCGTTTAAAGCTGGAGCATATTTTTTGCTGCAATTTTGTGATCATTCACAAATTTAGTCGAAATATAATTTCGTCAGATATAAAAAATGTTTGGGTGTAAAATTAACATTGCAATATAAATTTGAAATCTTTAATCATACTGGCATATTAATGGAAAATATACAATTTGTAATAAACATTTAAGAAGAAAGAAAAAACAGAATTTTTATTAAATAAAATGATTCTAAATTAACAGCCTCAATTCTTTACAAAATGATACGTATTTTAAAATATTATTAGCTTGAACAAGCCTGCAAAAGTTGGGTTATGTCATGTTTTTTAGCTTTTGATAATTGATTCTTATATATTCTGTACCGCAGAATCCAAAATTGACCTTCATTTTTTAACTATCATATCAGGATTTTTCGCAAACTGCATATTTCAAAGTTAAGAAGTTCAATGTTAAAATTGAATTTCCTTACCCCATCTCATCGGACCACTCAGCTGTTTAGTTGTAAGAATCCCAGGATAAGCAAAAATATCGAATAATTTTTTTTAATAAAATAAATTAAAATAAAATAAAATAAAAAATGTTTTACATATGTTTTATAGTATGAGATTTTCGCTATATTTTAACTTACACATTTGCGATTTGCAAAAAAATTCTAACGTAATGGTTAAAAATGAAGGTCATTTTTAGATTCAGTGCTAAAAAGTGCGTAAAAATCAATTATCAAAAGTTTTAAAACACAACCATCTCCTCTATTTTATAGTAATCGATTTTTGTTATTCTTTAAATTTGAAAATTTATGATTTGCGAAATATCCTGACATGATGGTTAAAAATTAAGGTAATTTTCGGATTCAGTGCTAAAAAATACTTAAAAGTTAAAAAACCCAACAATCGCAGTCTTCTATTATCTAATCTAAAACTTTTTCTTAAACTCCTTGGCAGAAATCTATCCGAAATTTTTTGTGTTATCCTATAAAATAAGTATAAATGGTAACCACCGAAAATCTTAATAATATTATATTGTTATAGGATTTGAGACAGTATGTAAAATGCAATCTTGATCGGATATTTAAAAGTGGGTTAAATTTCGAGTACAAATTTTGAACTGGAAAAACATACATACGATTGTTGTAGTAACATAAAAACTTATAAAAAAACATAATTTTTGTTAAAAGAAATCATAAGAGAAACAGTCTCAAATCCTGACAAAATAAAACATATGTTATTTTAGGCAATTTGAGACTTAATCATAATACTTGTAGGATTTTTTTTTCAAAGCGCAGATACACATGAAGTAAGATCTTGAATACTTTAAACACTTGGTATATGCTCCCTCAAAGCCAAGCCGAACTAATTTTTTTCAAAGTAGAAAAGTGGCATAAGTCATGCATTTTTAAAGTTTCATAACTTGCTCAATTTTAGCGTTATATGAAAGAGACTTTTTTTGTCTTACTTGTCAGTGTAATAGGAAAAAATTACTAAATATAACTTATAGGACCGGGGGACCGTATAAAAATTTAAATTTCGTAATTTTTTAAGAAATGTTTTTATTGACCCAAATCGCTTTTAAAATGTTTCTTTACCTGATTTTAAACATTTTTGTAATTGGAACTATATGTATATGACTAACGGTTTAGGAATTAGCCATTGGACACCGTTGAGACCGGACTCCCTGTATATGTATATATATATATATATATATATATATATATTTGTACGATTCACTGAAAATTCCAAAAGCTATATTAATCTTTACTAGATAGTGTCTGTCAAAATTTGACGGTAAATAACTTGAATGTTTCATTAGAAAAATTCTTGAATTTTTAATTAGTTGCTTTTAAATGAGTTATTGCATGACGAATTACACGACTTATTTGTATATTGCACAAGTGATTCGTATTTCTTTAAGGCGATAGATGGTGCTTCCTGTCTAACCTATTCAATGAAGTGAAGGATTTTTAAGTTTATAATTTAGTGGAGGTTGACCCACTTTTTTACAAAATGATTTTTTAATTTTTAAATATTGAACCTAGAATAAAGTTTTATACATTATTTTATTCTTTATACAATCAGTTATCAAAATAAAATTCATACATAAGTGTAACATATAAGAAATTTGAAAAATCATTTATACTAATCATGAGAAAATAATGGGTGAAAGCTCCCCACATATGGAAGGGTTGACCCACTATATGGGAGGCTTGACCCACTTTGTTTTGTATTGAAATATTTGTGAAAAAGAATAAAATCAGTTTTAAAAAAGCAAAATAACTTTATGCTACATGCTTTAATTATTATAAAAAATATTTTTTGTAAATATAATGCTTAAACAAACCTCTTTAGATGTAACTGCAAGTCAGAGGAGAAAAATTTTGTTTTAAACATAATTTTGTCTGAGCAGATATAATTGTACAGTAGGGAAAATGAAATTTTGGCATTTAAGACAGTATTCCATTAGAAACAGGTTCCGTTTTCATATGGTTTCATGTATTATTATGAGCGGATTTAGGAGCCACTGTCTCCCTTTTTTGTCTCCTTTTCCAACTTTTTGTGGCACTCGATCTAACAACTCTAGTTTACACATAGTTTGGCTTAATCTCACAATATTCATCCCGGTGAGGTTTGACTACAGACCATCCTCAAGTTTTCCGATCGATGCTATGTTCTTTTGTAGCCGCATGAACACTTAAATTATTATTAACATTTTAACGCTTTCAGTGGTAAAGTACTTCCAGTAATAAAATGTTGAAATAAATGACTGGTCCCGGAATTTACAACCAAATTGATTTGGAAATAAGAAAAAGGGCTATATTTCACATTCATATTAAATTGAAAAGATTTTAGCAAAATTCTGTTGCCATTGCGGCGATTTGGAGTTAAAATTAGGTGGTTTCATAAACATATAACTGCCGCTGACAGGGTTAAAACTGCTACTTTCATGCTTTTTAATTTTCACTAATTCTATTTACCTATTGTAAGTAACTAGCCGCCCTTGGCGACCAGTTTGGTCTCCGTTAGATATGTGCTAAGCATTGTACCATGTTAATTTTATCCAAAATTTAATTTACTTTCTCAATACTTTGCCAAATCAGAAGTTTCTAGTAGAGAAATCAAGAACTCCGTATTTTTGGTTATCCCGTCGACCAAAAGTATATCGCCAAACTATAAGATTAAATATCAATAATGGTTGATCGTAAATGTCATATTCGCTTATTTTTAAGCAAGTTGCACTTGTTTACGTTATCAAGCTATTTTTTTTCCGACGTTTTATTTGTATTTTTATTAATTTTATACTAATTTATTTGTTCTTTCACTATTTAAAATAAAAATTGTCAATTTGTACAATTTGGCGAGTGGTTTGGCGATTTATATAATTTGGCGAAATGGGTCGACGGTATAACTAACAAGGGAACCACTTTAGGTGTTGCTCGCACCTAGAATCGAGACCTGGTGCATTTTGTAGCCCTATGCATAAAAGTTAGAGAACCAATAAAAATTCTTTGTTAAAATCATAATTTATATATTTTTTTATATTTATAATTTTTTATTATTGGATTTTTATTTGTTAATTTTACACGAAAAGAGAGTTAAGTCGCCAGATATGGCACTTCAAAATTTTCACTAGCTTTACACTTGTAATAGGTTTACGTCCAAACCATTACAACACGGTGCGTAGCGAAAATACTGAGCTAGGGTTGCCGGAAAACTGCACGGGATGAAAAAGACGCCAATCTTTCACCGACAAATATGTAAATATAATACTATATATTTTTTTTAAATCAAATTCGTAGGTTCTTGAAGGAATTTTAAAACTTTTTTCAACATTTTATAGTTATTATTGACTAATTTATATTTTTAACTATTTTTTTTTTTTTTTAACTTTTACTTTAACAGCCCGAAAAGTGGTCTCGAAAATTGCATTTTCAGAAAGTTAATCGGCTGTAAAATCAAAAAATATTATTTTAACAAAAAATTTTTATCGATTCCTAAACTTCCTAATATAGAGCTTTAAAATCCACCAGGTTTCAATACTAGGTGCGAGCAACACCTAAAGTGGTTCCCTTGTAAGTAGTACCTTTTTATGCTAGCCAGGCGCAAGTGATAAATCATCAAGCATTGTCTTTCCAATCGCATTTTTTTTCATATTTCATTAAATTCATCTAAAATATAATAATTTCACTCATTTTATTCAAAATACATAATGTTAATTTGAAATTCATGACTTTCACTTTTTTCCCCATTTTTAAGAAAAAGAAAAGAAAAAGAATAAATAATACCAAAAACTATGACTTTAAATTTCAATATCAAAGCATTGTTTTAATTTACCACGCGAAAAATAAAAAATGTAAAAAAATGATCCCCTAGCGGTCAGCCCGGAACTATTGATGACAGTCACATGACTTAGGCTATTATTATAGAGATGTAATATTTAAATGGTAAAAACTTCCTATCAATTTTCCCATTTATATTTCAGTAATTTTTTTCTTGCAGCGGATACTATAGCAGTTTTTCACATCTTTCTATAAACAGTTTTAAACATTTTCTTTTCCATCACCTATTTTACTGTAGATTTACAGAATAAATGTACATTATTTATATACAACCATTAACCTTTCATTTTGAACAGTGTGTAATAAAAAGATTTCCAAAACCACTTAATTAAGGGAGCCTTGAGCATCTGGACAACCCTCACTCACACTGACTGGGTCAAGCCTCCCCACATATCCCTTTTCTAAAGAATAGCACACTGTTATATTAAGCCGAACTTACTGTACAATCTTTATGCCTGTAATAAAAGCTGAATACATCAGCATTACTTAAAACGTACTTACTTAAATTTCTATATTTCAAATGAAAAACAAATTTCAAATTATTTTTGCTTAAAAGGCGCAAAGACCAACTTAGTGAAAAAGATTCCATCCCGGGATCGAACCCGGGTCATCAGTATAGCGCACTGACGTTCTACCGCTAAACCACATGGAACGATACCCAGCCTGGAACTTCTCACTATTACAAGTTGGCAAGGCTACAAACGCAGCACAAGATGGAATATTTTCCGTGAGCCACCAACATGGGGCAAACACAGACACTTAATTAAATCCAGCATCGAATGAATCTATATTAATATTTGGAAATTTTTCAAGAGAGAAACATTCGCCTTGAATACAATATTTCAAATGAAAAACAAATTTCAAATTATTTTTGCTTAAAAGGCGCAAAGACCAACTTAGTGAAAAAGATGCCGGGAATCGAACCCGGGTCATCAGTATAGCGCACTGACGTTCTACCGCTAAACCACATAGAACGATACCCAGCCTGGAACTTCTCACTATTACAAGTTGGCAAGGCTACAAACGCAGCACAAGATGGAATATTTTCCGTGAGCCACCAACATGGGGCAAACACAGACACTTAATTAAATCCAGCATCGAATGAATCTATATTAATATTTGGAAATTTTTCTAGAGAGAAACATTCGCCTTGAATACAATATTTCAAATGAAAAACAAATTTCAAATTATTTTTGCTTAAAAGGCGCAAAGACCAACTTAGTGAAAAAGATTCCATGCCGGGAATCGAACCCGGGTCATCAGTATAGCGCACTGACGTTCTACCGCTAAACCACATGGAACGATACCCAGCCTGGAACTTCTCACTATTACAAGTTGGCAAGGCTACAAACGCAGCACAAGATGGAATATTTTCCGTGAGCCATCAACATGGGGCAAACACAGACACTTAATTAAATCCAGCATCGAATGAATCTATATTAATATTTGGAAATTTTTCCAGAGAGAAACATTCGCCTTGAATACAATATTTCAAATGAAAAATTTCTATGTTATATCTTATCTCAAAAAAGCTTACAAAATATTTCTAAAAAACACAACGTTTAGGGAAGAAACAATTCACAATTGATTTTTTCCGCACAAATTTCGATACTCTGTATGAAACAAAGACTGTTGTTTGAGCATTCTATTAGCTTTGCTTGACACCTATTGCTAAAACTCGGAAATTCTTTTAAATATGAAAACTAATGGGTGGGTTAAGCCTCCCGTATGGTCAACCCTTCCTAGTCTTCCCTGCAACCAATTATGCATGCTTTTTATCAGAAATTTGCCTAAAAATACTGGGTAGAGAATTTATTTTTATTTACTACGGCCTCTTTTCTTTCTTTCTTTCTTTCTTTGTTTTTTTTTTTTTATTTTTTTTAAATAACAGTATTTATTTTCATTTATTTATTTTTTTAAAGCACACGAATATTAAAAGCTGCCATGGATTTGATTTTTATCTGTCTCATTCTCTAAAAACCTAAATTTGAAACTTGATACAGCTAACGATTTCTACTATATATATTTCTGTATTACTCGAATTTTATTTTACATTTTTATACAATTTTTAAATATTAAATCTGGATATCAAGGTGATTTCTTTTATAGCTCTTATACGAATATTTTTTTTTCGTTTTATTTTTTACACAAACGAATGACAAACTTTTCTTTCTGACACACACACACATATCTATTCTTGATAATGGTCAGAAAATGTAAAGGAAATTATACATCAGTTCAATTTATTTAATGTATAATTACATCCAAAATATTTTAGCTTAAATATTTTAAATATATAATCATTATTTTTTCAAAATATGATTAAGTGTTAAATTTTATTTAATTATAAAGTATTCAAATAATAATAATAATAAAATAAAAATCCTATAACTTCTCTTCCTAATAAAATATATCATTATTGAAATCAATTATCGACAAAAATATTGCACATTTTACCTGGCTTGGGTGTCCTCCACAAAACTTCAGAGCTTTAACTTTCTAGCAGAAACTCGTTTTCCTTCCTCCTAAATTGAAGAGGTTCGAAAAAAAGATGACGTATACGCAATTGTCGCGAATTTGAGTTCTGATCTTACAGAAATAGTTTTGCGTTTTAATATTTATGATACCTTATTTTTTTAAAGAATCAGATAGTTTCTCAATCTTCGTATGTTCTCCGTTATTCGCGGATCACCAACCATAACTTTTAGACTCAAATCACTGTGTTTATCTTCTGTATGTTATATGACCAAAACAATATGGCACCCCCAAAATAAACCGTATCTAGCTGTTAATATCGACACAATAATTTTTTGATTTGGTTATAATGCTGAAAGAGCCAAATAATATTAACTTTGTGAAAGAAAGAAAAGCTTGTTTATAGTAAAATCGAATAGCATACGAACTTAAAACAACTCCTACCTGTGATGTGATAGTTCAAATGAGCGAGCATCTTTGTGGATGTGCAGCACGTCATTCCAAAGTCAGACTTGTACATATATACTGCGAATGCGCAACTGTAGAATTTTAATTTAAAATTACGGCTAATTAATAAAATACTTGAACAAACTAATGTACGATAACAAATCTTTGGCCAAATATATTTTATTTAAAAAAAAGATTGGTGTAATTTGATGCTGTAGTTTCTTCTCACGGACTATCGAAAGAAAATGCTTAGCTTTTTAAATATATTTATAATGTACTGAAATTACGTAGTTATTTAACAGAACTAAAATTAACGTAACCGAAATCTATACAAAATATGTGTAAGATAAAATATATATTTATGTATATATATTTTACTATTATAATACATATCATATATTTTATTACGTTTTTGTACTATACCCTGAAAATTTGTAGAGGCTGTATTAAATTTTGTAATACTATGAAATTCTGTAATTATTCCAACAAAATTAACTAAAATTCATGAGATAAATTTGTTATTCATGCATTTTAAACATTTCTCGGAATGTTAAAGTATTCTAAATATTATTTTCAATAATCTTAAACTTTTGAAAAGTTTTAATAGTCTTTTAAAAGTTGAAATAAAAATTTTCAGCTTAATTCAAACTTCATTAAAATAAATATGAATAAAATACAAATACGGTGATGTGAAATAAACGTGGAAAATAATGAGGTGGAAATATGTTCGTTTCCATATGCAGTATTAATTAATTGTAAGTTTATGTTTCTAGAAGAAAGCTTTATTTTATGCTGAAAAATAAATTGAGAAATATGTAATTTCTTCAAACAATAAAAGGATGATATGAAATATAAGTCACGCAAGTGTTGTCGTTTGATTGAATCAAGTTCTCTTAGATTAATTAAGCTCTTATTTAAAAATACATTAATATTAATGAATTCCATTAGAACATGTCATTCACAGACACAGCTAAATGAGCAGAAACTTTCATTTAAATGTTATTATCTTTCTTGTTTTATTATGAGTAATATTAATTTTCGAAATTGAATTGTTTTTCTAACATCTGTCCTGGATGAAATTATAAATGATATTCTTATTCACAAAATTATTTATTGTAATTACAAAAATGCATTGACATTTCTATGATCTTCTAAATAAGACAGTTCAATTTTCAGGTAATAAGTAAACCTTTGAAAAATATGTAAAAATTAGACATAAAATTGATTTACGGAACTGAGCAAAACAGATATTTTGAATATCTCATATAAAACTTTTATCCACTTATTATACTTAAAACAAAATCATATTTATGTCTAATGTTAGAAAAAAGTTATCGTAAAGTAAACTTCAATTATCTCCATTTTTATTTACTATGAATGTGATCATATTAATAAAAGTTATTTTGCAGCTTGTGCCTAATTTCGCGAGAACTATTGTCTAGATTTTTTTTTAAACATTTTGACAGTAAATTAATTTGTTTGAAATAACATAAATGTGGAAATTTCTAAGGATATTCTTTAAATAAACTTACTTTATACTTTTTAATTTGCTTTTATTTTCCAACATTTATTTACTTTTCTCATTGCATTTATTGGATAACACGCAAACATACAACAAATTGTTCATTGTACATTATTTGTCCATTGCTTTATCATAATTTTACTCATACTGTTCATTTATGAAAGAGTTATCCAGCGAACACAGCTTTTAGTTAATATGCAATTATTCAAAAATTATAATTAATATATGTTATATATATATATATATATATCCAAATTCATATTCTTTAGCTAATATATGGCTAATATGAAGATGAAACCAAACATTTTATTTATGGAACTTGAGGAATTTGGGACCCGATGATTATGTCCAAGTGCTACAAATTTCCATTGCTCCATTTACGTTATTCAAGTCTTTCTGTTATTTACGATGTTTTTGGTATCTATGTTATGTGTGTTGGGGGGAACTGTATTTTTGTCAATTTGTTAATGTCATTTTATTCATTCTGTTTTTGTTGGTGTCGGTAATGTTTATTTAATGGTTATATATATATATATATATATACATGAAGAATAATCTTCATATAGTCCACGAAATTTCACGTTATCACGATTTAAATCCAAGGTTGGGAGAGCTTAATTATAGACTTCACGATTCATGTAAAATCACATTAAAATAATAAAACATATTTCACAACTGAAAATGGCGCTGGTGTTGTTTAGTATAAGTCCAAGTCAAGCACAGGATGATTAAAAACTTGAAAATTCTATATTTACACTTTTAAATATATACAGTATATACAACTAAAACATATGAATAATATTTGTTATTCCTCACTAGGAATTCCAGATAATTTCTTTTATATGTTCAAGAATATTTATTTCTCCCTTTTCGGAAGATCAAGAAATACACAGCCAGCATGCTGCTTTCGAGATTCACATTAAAACTGAACTATAAACAAGAGAAATGCTTTTAAAACAATTAATACTTCAGAAACTATTTCTTCTAACAAGAAGTCAAGCATGATTTCATATTCGGAAATAAATTTCCCCTTTTTTTTAAAATTAAACATCATTTCTTCTAATAGAAGACCACGATAAAAAAACCTATACGCAGCTTATTACCTGCTACGTTCAAGATTCACATTCTAAAAACTAAAAAAGGAACAAGAAAGAAAAAATGTTTTTTAATATTAATTCTCTAGTCAGACCACGTGACCTGGGATCACTGGCGCCTAATCAGTCTGGCTGAGAAAAGAAGAGGTTTGCGAAATTTCACAAACTCCCCCCCCCCCCCCCCGATGAACAAGGGTTCATCAAAATGGGGATTCAAAATAATTAAAGTAGAAATAAAATTATTCTAAAAAATTATCAGTTACACTATACGTAAATACAATACAAAATCAAAATATATACTTACATACTGGACTTCAAATAAAATAATAAACAATTTAAAAATTTGCCAACAGGTTTCTGCTACTAAAAATAGAAAGAACAATTTAAATCTATACAACTTTTTCTAGAATATTCAACACAAAAAAATTAAACTAAAAATTAGAAATATTATCAAACAAGAAACATTTTTTTTTTTTTTTTTAAGTGAAAAAAATATTTTTTTTTAAAGTCAAATGTCAAATGAGAGCTTTTGAGTCTCTAATAATATCAGAGTTTTTTTTTCAGTTCTATTAATAAAAAAGTTCAGAGTTTTTTCACTTCTAAATTATACACAAGAATCAATAGGTCTTTTAATGATGGAATTATTTGCCTTCAGTTCATAAGACCTCATTTTTTTTTTAAATCTCTGTCCACAAATACCTAACTTCCAGAAAGTTCTTGACACATGTTCATATGCATAAAAATCACATCATATATTTCAAAGTCAGAAGTTTTATTCTGGTCCGTGTAGTGAGCAGATTGTAAGTTGAGAAGACACTCATTTTTCAAGCGCTTCCAAAAATGATTCAGAAGAGTCTTGCGCAAACGGAAGCGTTTCACTAAGGATTCTTTGGTTGCAGGTAAACACAAGATATGCTTTAGAGTTGCTGTAACTAGTTGACCAGGACGAACGCTAAATTTCTTGGAGATTGCACGTTTGTTCAGGACTGATTTTATACACTGCCTAGATCTTAAAATCGAAAGCTTTTCACGAGCTTGTACTAATGTACTGGACACTCCTCAATGAAAAACTTTTTCATGTGCATCTTTCACGATTACTTCCGTAAGTTTGTGTTTTGCAGGAATCACAAGGGGATGTTTTTCATAACATGAGGAATCAGACTTTTGTAACCGTCCTCGTACCAACAGCAAAACTTCATCTGACAACATAGGATTTAACTGTAGAAGATTCGATTCTTTCGGGATACTTTTGTTACATTTCAAGTATTTTGTAACTTCGGGAAAACTTTCTAAAATACTTTTGCTAAAATACTGCCAGGGAATTTTCAAGTGAGCGAGATCCGGGATTTCCGAAAGCCAATTTTGCCAATTATTTTCTAGTTCACCAGAAAAAATTTCATCCCATGATATTCTCATTAACAATAAATATTGTAAGAGGCATTTGATGCGAATAACAAAAGGGGCAATATATCCGGCTGGATCAAATAACATAGTTGCAATTTTCAAAACACTGCGTTTCGTAGAAGAATCGTTATTTATTTTTTCTAACAAGGGTCGTAATTCTAGTCCTAATTTATCTTCTGTATTGTTACAGATCAATCCTAAAATTTTCAAGGAAGTATTTGGGGGTTCGAAACTCGAAACAGGAATGTTTTCATCATCTAAAGCATTAGAATTCAAGTTAGGGACATGATACAAACATTCGTTTAATGATAGAGAATCATCATATTTGGAAGAAGCATCATAGACTATGCGCATTTTTGTTGTAGTTTTGTTGTCACGGATAACAGGTCTGTGGGGCATGTAATAGGAATTATTAAAATGTTTCTCGATGCACAATTCTATCACACCCTCACTAAACTGCTCTAGCAAAATGGAGTTATATTCCTTAATTAAAGAATCGTTTTTCAAGAATTTATTTTCTAAACTAGAAAACGGCTTCTTTGCTACTTCAAGATTATTTCTAAGTAATTCGCGAGAATCTTTCCACAATAATTTTGCTTCATAACGCCCATTTACGAATTTTAGATTTTCTTTAAATTCTTTTATTACCTCATTATCGGTAATGTTCTTTTCATTGCTTTCAGCAATGCCAATTGATTCAAGATCCCAAAATGCTTTCAGTTGGGTATTTATATTTTCAACTGAAACACGCAAACAAGCTACTTCTTTTTTATTAGACTCTATTTGCCCTTGCACCGTATGACCGAAAATAGTTTCTGCAACGTATAATTCTTTTGTCAATTTTCCCTCGATTCCCTTTAATATTTTCCACAAAAAGTCAGACCCTAGCAAAATATTTATTTCCTGTTCAAGACCTGTATCAGCAGGCTTAAAGCCTCTTGTTCTCATTATGTCTAGAAGTTCTGGTTCTAGTGTTTTCACAGAAGCTCCAGTTATATTATCAACCACAAGAGCTTCGATATTTATCGAGTTAATAGGTTGCACAACACTGGAAAATTCTAGAGCAACAACTTCATAACAAGATTCATAAGGGCGTCTCCGCCCAAAAGGATAAACTAATAAATTTTCTCTTCGCAATGGCTTCAATTTTAATTTTTGTACTAGATATCTCTCCACGAAGCATTTTTCTGAACCACTATCACATAAAACGCGAGCCAACAAGCATTCCTTACCAGCAGACACAGAAACTGTACAAGTCTGCAATAATGTAGATTTATTTTGTTTATATTTTTGTTCCGACATCATACATACAATTGCACCGTTCATTTCTTTTTCAGGATTTTCTTTTGTTGTTTCTTTAAAACAAAACAAAGGACTATGGGTAGTGTTACCACATTTGGAACAAGGGTTAATTTTTGTTCTACAGTTTACAGATAAATGTGACTTATTTGTGCATTTGTAACAGCGGCCTTCTTTCTTTAATTTATATCGTTTTTGTTCATCAGTGAATTTCGAACAATTTAGTCCTACATGATCAGAAGATTTGCAAAATATGCAAAACTGTTCTGTAGATGTATTTAAAGCAGCAGCTGAAGGTATATTTTTCTTTTGCGGAAAATTTTGATATTTACTTGAAGAATTTTCATATTTGGTTTTAGAATTTTCATAAGCTTTGCTTTGGGAATTGTTTACTACATTAGTAGCTTCACGACATCTTAATTCCGTTTTAATAAAATTTATTAAATCGGTGACTTCACAGTCCTTATCGGGATCACGTTTTCGATGAAAATCTAGTATCAAATTTTCGGGTAACAATCTCAATAATATTGGTAGTAATAAATGGCCGTAGGAGCCTGATGTCACTCCTAACGTATCAAGATATCTCATACAAGTTTCGATATTATCATACAACTTTCTTAAAGAAATAACATTGTTAGTGGATTTCCCTGGTTCAAGATTCAGAATTTTGTTCATGTAACAGTTTATTATATTTTCCGGCTTACCATACCTCTCTTCTAACAATTTTAAACAAGTAGAATAATTTTGATCTGTCAGTTCAAAACCAGATACAATATTATATGCAGGACCAGACAACAAAGATTTGAGATATTGGAATTTTTCAATTTTTGATAACGATTCGTTTGAAACTATCGCACTAGTAAATAAATTAAAAAATTCTAAGAACTGGCTTGGATCACCAGAAAATTTTTCTATGTTAAGTTTAGGAAGCTTCACTGCCGAAACTGGTTTACTACCGATTTTTGAACCGTTACTTGATTCTAGTAAAACTTTTGGTTCAGTTTCGATTTTACATTTTTTAAACCTCATCTTAATTCTAAATTTCAAACTGGATATTTTTTCAGAATATTCTTCTACCGATTTTAGTTCTTTTTCATATTCAGTTTTTTTCCTGAATTAGCTCATCTATTTCGGAATCTAATTCCTTTAGTAGAGCTTCCTTTTCATTTACGAGCTCTAACGATTCCATTAAAGAATCGCAATCAGTTTTATCAATATCAACAGATAATAGTGTATCACATTTTGTGATTAATTTCGTAATGGCTGCACGAACAGTAGCTCTTTTACTTTTAATCTTATCAGGCTTATCCATGTTTAAATTTAAATTCAATTTTTAAAATAAATTATCATGAAAAATGTATATTTTCAAGAAATCAACAGTCATGCAGAATAATAAAGGTATTTCTTACCTTTTTCCCGGGTTTCGGCACCAAAACATGAAGAATAATCTTCATATAGTCCACGAAATTTCACGTTATCACGATTTAAATCCAAGGTTGGGAGAGCTTAATTATAGACTTCACGATTCATGTAAAATCACATTAAAATAATAAAACATATTTCACAACTGAAAATGGCGCTAGTGTTGTTTAGTATAAGTCCAAGTCAAGCACAGGATGATTAAAAACTTGAAAATTCTATATTTACACTTTTAAATATATACAGTATATACAACGAAAACATATGAATAATATTTGTTATTCCTCACTAGGAATTCCAGATAATTTCTTTTATATGTTCAAAAATATTTATTTCTCCCTTTTCGGAAGATCAAGAAATACACAGCCAGCATGCTGCTTTCGAGATTCACATTAAAACTGAACTATAAACAAGAGAAATGCTTTTAAAACAATTAATACTTCAGAAACTATTTCTTCTAACAAGAAGTCAAGCATGATTTCATATTCGGAAATAAATTTCCCCTTTTTTTAAAATTAAACATAATTTCTTCTAATAGAAGACCACGATAAAAAACCTATACGCAGCTTATTACCTGCTACGTTCAAGATTCACATTCACAAAACCAACTAAACTAAAAAAGGAACAAGAAAGAAAAAATGTTTTTTAATATTAATTCTCTAGTCAGACCACGTGACCTGGGATCACTGGCGCCTAATCAGTCTGCCTGAGAAAAGAAGAGGTTTGCGAAATTTCACAACACTTATATATATATATGTGTGTCATCATCATCATCATCATCATCATCAATCGTTTTCAAGCCATTGCTGGATGTAGGTCTCCCCCAGATTTTTCCAACATTCCTTGTCTTGTGCTTTAGTCATCTAATTTACACCGGTTACTTTTCTGATTTCATCACTCCATCATACTTGAGGTCGTCTTATTGGTCATTTTAAATCTCTGGGGTACCACTGTAGGGTATTTATACTCCATCTATTGTCTTTTCTTCTTGCAATGTGCCCATCCCATTTCCATTTTAGCCGTTTAATTATTTCGATGATATCAAAAACTTTCTTCTAACTTCTTATCTAGGATATCTTTTTTCTGTCTCTTCTAGTTATACCTAGCATACATATTTCCATACTTCTCTGTGTTATTTGTAATCTTTGTACCATCCATTTTGTTAGCGTCCATGTTTCTTCTTCACAAGTTAGCAAGGGCAAAACCTGGGCATTGGTGAAATACCTTTCTTTTCAAACAAAGAGGCATATTACTCTTCAGAATAATATTGTTCTTCCCAAAAGCGCTCCAACCGTTTCTTACTTTTCTATTGCTTTCATTCATGATACTATTATCCGATGTTAATTCCTGCCCAAGGTACAGATAACTTTGCACTTCTTTAATTTCAGTATTGTTGTAGACGATTTTCTCTTTTGATGCAAATGAATTGAACATCATCTTAGTCTTTTCCAAGTTTATTTTTAATCCTACATTAGTGCTAACTTCTGCCAAATCTTTTAGCATATTTTCAAATTCTTCAGGACTGTTACTGAAAATTAAAATGTCGTCACCTAATCGGAGATGACTTAAATATTCCCCATTTATTCTAATCCTTTTGTTTTCCCAATCCAGCTTCTTGAAAATATTTTCTAAGACAGCAGTAAAAAGCTTAGGCGAAATGGCGTCTCCTTGTCTACCTCCTCTTCCAAGCTTGATCCTTGCTTTTCTTTTTTCCAGGCGAATAGTCGCTGTTGCTTTTTTTTTTAAATCTTCTTTATAATATTGATGTAAGATTTGTCTATACCAATGTCCTCCAAAGATCCTACTACTGATGATGTGTAGACCGAATCAACTGTTTTTTCATAATCAATAAATGCAAGGCAGAGAGGTAAACTATATTCTTTATGTTGTTCTATGAGTTCCTTTACCGTTTGAATATGATCCATTGTGCTGAATCCACTTCGGATTCCTGCTTGTTCTCTAATTTGAGCTGAGTCCAGAGCTGATTCAAGTCTTGTCGTTAAAATATTTGTGAAAATTTTATAAATGACTGATAATAAGCTGATCGGACGGTAGTTTTTAATGTTTTCTTTCTCTCCTTTCTTGTAAAATAGCACCATCACAGCATTGTACCAATCTTCTGGTACATATGACTTTTCAAGACATTTGTAAAACAATAAGGATAGCATTTTTACAAATTCCTCTCATGCTCCCTTTATAAGGTCGATTGTAATTCCACCTTTTTTCATAAATCTAATGACTTGTAAAACTTTGTCCGTCATCACAGGGGTTACCGCTTTGGTTTCTGTTAAGTTTTCTCGTTGATCACGTAAGTTGATTTTCCTTTGATCTTCACATTTATATAGATCGTTACAGAATTTTTCGACATTGTGCACCATTTCTTTATTTATTTTGGTGATTGTTCCTTCTGCCCTTTTCAGTGCAAAAATACCTTTTCTTCCTACACATAGTTTGCTCCTAGCTGCTTTTAAACTTTTGTTATCTTCTAGAACTTTCTGGACACAATCACAGTTAAATTTTTGATATCTTCTGTAACACATTTTCTTACCGTTTTACATAACTCAGCATATGCAACTTTTGATTTAGAATCGTTTTCTTCATTTTAAATTCTCTGCGTTTCTTCATCAATCTTCTTGTTTCTTCTGTTAATTTCCTTGTCTGCTTCTCTTGTGCATCGACTGCTATCTTCTTTGCAATATCTTGTACGTTAATGTTTAGTTTTTTGTTCACGACTGTAACATTTTTCTCTTCTCCTAAAGTTGATTGAAGTACTTGTTAACGATTTTAAAGTTCCAAATGGAATTCTTCTTTATGTTTCTGGAGATTTATTAAATCGATGGGTTTCTTTGAGGGTTGAAAAAGCTTCATTCTTTACACTTTAGTATTTAACAGCAGTTTGCATCTAACCAACCTGTGATCTCTTCCTGTATTGAAGTTATTGAGAGCGCTGCAGTCCTGAATAAGATGCTTTTTCTTTGATAAGATGTAGTCGATTTCACTTGTTGAACCTTTTTCACAACGTCATGTCCATTTTCTTTGCGGCTTCTTCTTGAAAAAGGAGTCCATGATATACAACTGTTCACATTCTGCAAACTCGATCAATCTGTTTCCTCTTTCATTACGCACCACATGTCCATGATTTCCTACTGATAACTCACATTTATCTTTTCCCCAATTCTAGCATTCCAGTCTCCCGTTATTAATTTTATGTAGCATTTTCCCATTTGATGCATCGAAGCTACTTCTTAGTAGAAATCCTCAACTTCTACAACAGTATAGCTTACTGTTGGTGCATAAACTTGGGTAATTTGCAGCTTGTATCTTATGGACACCTATATTTACTAACCTTGCAACTCTATCTGATGCACTATCATATTCTACAATGTGATTCTTTCACCTTTTATGAATAAGAAATCCTACACCGCTTGTTCTTCCATCTTCTCTGCCTCTGTAGTATAATACATGTCTGCTAGGGTGGGCCGAAAAAACTTTTTTTTTTTGTTTTTTGATTCGCTATACCGCGGAAAACGTGGCTTTAGTTTAGCTTAGTAAAATGCAAAAACAAATTAAATATTTTTTTTTACGTTTGGCGGTAGCACATCGCACTTCAATATTTGAAATTTATTGAAAAAGCAGTTGATTTCTTTCGATTTTTTAAAGCTGTAAAGGAAAAAGATAAAAAACTGCTATGGTGAAAAGGCTTTAAAAGAAAGATTAAAAAGCAATATTATAATAAAAAAAGAAACAAAATTACTTCATTTAGGGTAGCGCAAACCAATTAAAATATTCCTAAATTGACGCATTCAAGCTGTATTATGAGTCCTTCAACTCTGGTAGCTGTCCAGTGCGACGACCCCTGCTGCGAATTGGAGCCCGTCAATACTACTTGTACTGACGCTTCACAATGCACTGTGCGATACGCATGCGTGGGCTTTATGACACAACGGTTCCTGTGAGTTGATCACTAGAATTTTGCCGGCAATGATTAGCAGTGTATTCTTCTTGGGCGTTTCAATCGCGTTTCTTAAAGACTGATTTAATTAATGATCAATTAATAAGTGATTCGATCGCTGTGTTATGGCTTTTTCCAAAGAAATTACACTCATGTCCAAAATTAAGGTCACAAACATAAAATCTATGAGAACTGATGAACTATTCAATGTGTTGCCGAGAAATTTCGAACAGAGGTATATTACAATAGGAGAAAGAATATAGCAACATAACAATATGGAAAAGATTTTAATTGTGAATTAATATTCAGGGTATATCAAAAATTGTTAAATCACGAATCACAGATAAAGCATTTATCTCGGGAAAAGCCTGTCTAATATGGAGTGTGACCACTCTGTACTGCTATACAAGCCTCACAACGAGCTCTCAGACTGTTTATGAGGGTTTCAATAAATGTTTGTGGTAACAAAGGCCATTCTTCCAAAAACGCGACTTGTAACTCCTGGCGAGTCCTGGGAGGGGTGTTACGCTGTGGAATGGCTTTTCCTAGACAATCCCAACATGTTCAATAGGATTGAGGTCCGGAGACCGCTGGGGTCAATTCATATGGCGAATATTCTCTTCTTCAAGAAAATCATCAACAATGTGTGGTTTCGCTTTATCGTCCATAAACATGAAGTCCAGGCCTACAACACCCCGGAACAACCTTACATAGACTTCAAGGACCTCATCCCTAACGCCCGGCGTCCAGTCATGTGCGTCCTTTTCACTGCATCTAACACTAGAGCCCGTTGTTGTCGAACCGAAGTCATGAGTCTTGAACACAACAAGAATGAAGCGTGTTCTTTTCAGTGATGAGTCGAGATTTACCACGCAGATTGATTCGCGTCGAATCTTCATCTGGAGAGAAAGTGGAGCTCGCTATCATACCTCCTAAGTATAAGAAATCGACAGATTTGGTGGCAAACGAATCCCTGTCTGAGGCGGCATAATGTTGAGCACTCGTACACCACTGCACATCTTCGATGCGGGTTCTGTCAACGCACATCGCTATAGGTATGAAGTCCTTGAAGCCTATATGATGTTGTTCCGGGTTGCTGTAGGACCGCCCTTCATGTTTAAGGACGATAATTCGAAGCCACACAGAGCTCACATTGTTGATGATTTTCTTGAAGAAGAAGAAATTCACCGTATGAATTGGCCCTGGAGGTCTCCATACCGCAATCCCATAGAATATGTTTGAGATGGTCTAGGAAAAGCCATTGCACTGCGTAACCACCCTCTCAGGACCCGCCAGGAGTTAAAAGCCGCGCTTTTGGAAGAATGGGCTTTGTTGCCAGAAACATTTATTGATACTCTTATAAACAGTATGAGAGCTCATTGTGAGGCTTGAATAGCAGTGCACAGTGGTCACACTCAATATTAGACAGGCTTTTCCCGAGATAAATGTTTTATCTGTGATTCATGATTTAACAATTTTTGATGTACCCCGAATATTAATTTACAATTAAAATCTTTTCCATATTGTTATGTTGCTATATTCTTTCTCCTATTGTAATATACCTCTGTTCGAAATTTCGCGGCAACACATTGAATAGTTCATCAGTTCTCACAGATTTTATGTTTGTGACCTTAATTTTGGACATGAGTGTACTCGCAGTGACTTTAACTGCCCGTTATTTCGCCACCCAAAAGAGTTACCGGTGAATAAACTTCCAACTTATGAAGACGTTCTCAAGTGTTGCTTCCATGAAAATGACAACTTAGCCTTGAAATCAAACAACAGGTCAGTTAATTTTTCTCACGTTTCTATTATTGTAACACCAAAAGTTAAATCTGTGTTTATAAAGCTTCAATACTGACAGTAATGCCTTACAGAATCGTTCAGTTAACAAATGCATATCATGACAGTTATCGTAATCTTATGGAGTCCTTTAAGCGTGATAAGGGAAAGTAAAAGTTGAAAAAGAAAGTTGAAGATTAAAAAAAAAAAAATCTTTGTTACTGTTTGATGTCTCTGCGTGTAAGTGAAAATGACATTAGACTGCAATTGTAAAATGGTCTCTGAGGTTTGTGTGTGCCCTGTCTCTATTATTTGTAACTGTGAAAAAGCAATAAATATACCCATCATTGAACTAAAATTTTTGTACTTTCAAAGAATGCATGGTATTGTTAAAATTGGAAGTGTGGATGTAAAGGAAACAAAAAAAAATGTGATCGGATGTGATGGCACTGTTACTAATACGGTGGTGTGGAAAACCGGTGTTATTCACATTGAAGAAGAAGTTAAAAGACCACTACAGTGGTGAGAGGTGGTGGTGTATGCCTCTTACATTTCAATGAGTTGCCATTCCGGCATTTGTTTCAAAATTTAGATGGTGAAACGACTGGGCCAAAATCACTAGTCCGATTGGCACGCAGCCCAGGAAGCGTGAGAAACTCCCAGTGGTAAATTTAACAGTGTTGAGTGTGAATTTCCAGAACTGACCGGAAAAATTTAAGCAAAGTTCAGCAGTACCTACTGGACATTATTTCTACCATAAAAGCAGGCAGCTGCCCTGAAAATTTATCTGTACTGAGCATGGCACACTTTCCACTCAAGGTGGGTAACGACGGAGAACAGAATTCTCCGTTGTATTTAAGTATTGAAAATCCAACAGACGAACAAAACATTATAGTTTCTTTTCTCCTAAAGTCTTATGTACCTGCATGTTTAAGTATAAAAAAAAGTAAATACTTCACAAATGGGCCGGAGCATGTATTGAAAGTTATAAAATCGTTAAAATTCCTCTCTGAAAACTTGCTGAAGGTCACTGAACCAGTAATTGAGAGAAACGCATTTTTTGACTATCCAGAAAATTTGCTTTTGAGTATGATAGTATATAAAAGGGATCATATACGAGAGTTATGTTTCAGAAGAATTATAAAGGCTAGAAGCTTAGCTTCTAAAAGAAAGTCAATCAAGTGTTTTCAAACATCCAAAATCATTTTTCTAGTTACAGTCTACATCGAAATGATTCACTGGAACTCTACTACACTTTCACCACCACCCTTTTCTGAGAAGAGCCACCAACGAAGAGATTTGGTATAAGGTCGAATCAGGTAAAACAGCGTCCCAGTGGAAATTTGACCAATTCCCATGTCAATCCCAAACAGTAGAATGTTGCGTGAAGCTGGTAACTGAGACCTCATAAAAAGTCTTTGGGTCCAGAGATGTTTCTATAAGAACCGCACTTTTCTCGAGATCTTCAGTGCCTAGTTTTTCAAGCAAACCTTATTTCAAACTTCCATAAAATAGTAAAGAGATGCAAAGGACTATATATTATTACAAAGGGAAATTACACCCAGGTACAATCAGATAAAGGTAATCAGATCAGGTTATAGTACAATCAGAAAAATAGTTTTTATTTCAATGAGAATTTGTCATTTAAAAAAATGCCCTTTTTTTAAACATAATCCGCTGCCATTGTGTTGCGAAATGTATTTATTTTTTCATTTATTTATCATTCCTATACTCTTTTCTACTAAAATAGGTCTATAGCTGCTTGTTATATAAGTTATTTGATTTATTTCCATTTATTAGAAAAATTATCAAAATCGTCTTTTTTCTAAACTTTTAAGCCCGATGCGCTACCGCCAAACGTATTTTTTTTTCATTTTACTAAGCTACCCTAGACGCAAGTTTTCCGCGGTATAGCGAATCAAAAAGAGAAAAAAAAGTTTTTTTCGTCCCACCCTAATGTCCGCTGTCTAGACGTATCTTCCCTTCTTCTTTTCTTCTTACTTCACATAATTCTAGGATGTCCCAGCTGATTAGTTCTAATTATTCTTGAAGTTCCTGCAAACAATTTTCTGAAGATGGGATCGTTTATTATACGTAGCCAAGGTCATCAACTTATGGCAGACAATCCGAGACCAGTGATTCTTATCACCCTCTGTCTTCATGTCTTTCTGATCGCTGTCGTAACCAGGAACATGCAGACCACCGGGAATTAATTTGTTTTGGGAATTCATGGTAAAATAAAGGAGGTAGGTGGCCAAATTCCTCCACGCTGGCCAAGCGGGTTGGAGGAAGTCCATCCGCGTTCCCCATGCAATAAGCAAGGGTACTAACAGGCTGCACCGGTGGAAGTTGCTGATTGGACATTAAGTCTCCGCTCCCAGTCAATTACTTTAACTCCTCCTCGAAGGTAATTAAATGGTCTTATCCTGGTTAATAAGCAGAGGCTATTAAACAGCCCATATCTACCCTATATATATAAAATCCTAATGAAGCGAATTTATGAAACGGAAGTATGAAGCGGAACTATGAATCGATTGATTAAGCAACTTATTATGTTTCACGGCAATTTCTCCTAAGCTATGGAATACTTTGCGAGGAAATTAACACCAAAAATCCGTATTGAAATGCAGATCTCAAAACTGGTATTAGAATTTTTAAATTCGAATTAGTTTTCGAAATATTAATTTTTTTCTAATTTAAATACTTTTTCTAATGATGGCAACTGAAATTGTAATCATCAGAATTTTTTTTTCATATTTCAGAAAAGGTTATTATTTTAAACTAATTTGGCGACCAGTTTGGACTCTCTTAAATGTATGCTAAGAAATGTATCATGTAACATTTATTCATAATTCAATTTACTTGAACAATCTTTCGCCATATCGAAAGATTCTAATAGAGAAATCAAGAACTTGGTATTTTTATGTTAGCGAGACGTAGGTGACGCAGGTTCATTTAAAATTTATGGCTTTCACTTCTTTCTTTTTTTTTAAACAAAACGAAAATAACAATATTAGGCACAGATATCATATACGCAACGGGGACCCTAATTGCCGCGAAAATGGCATCATTTGATTGACGTGGTAACCCGGCTATTGTTGTTTATTTAATAATAAATGTTTATTTACTTTTATTTCTTTTATAAATTATTTTTATTTTGTTATTTCCTTTTGAAAATAATAGAAAATTATTAAAAAATACGGTACTACTTAGTTATTCCGTCGACCAATTTGGCCAAATTATATAAATTGCCAAATTATACAAATTGACATAATTTTTATTCTAAATAACGAAAGAACAAATATAGTATAGCATTAATAAATATACAAATAAAAAGTCGAAATAAAAATCACTTGATGACGTAAACACGTAGAACTTGCTTGAAGGCAAGTGAATGTGACATTTGCCATCAACCATTATTGGCATTTAATCTTATAATTTGGCGATAGATTTTTGGTCGACGGGATAACTAAGTAATACCAAAAATACATATGTATAACACCATTACAAGTAAAAATTGCAAGCGAAAAAAATCGCCTGCGACTCGTCAGATTTCCTGAAACTTACATATTATTCACCTGAAACTTACGTATTATCCAAGCATTTCATTGGCTGTTCGGGAAAAGTCTTTTCCATCGTAGAAATCTGACGACCAATTTTAAATGAAATTTCATTCTTAAACTTCTAAGCATCCCACAATATTACTTTTTACACCGTCGTATAGAGAAAAAAATGTACTTTTAAATGCAATTCGTTTGAAAGCTGTATCTCAATTTGTTTCTGAGTTATTAATTTTTTTCTAGTTTTTATTACTTTTTTGTCATAGTGGCAACAGAAGTAACCATCTCTGTTGAAAAAAGGCTAGTTATAGACCAATCCGAAAACGAATAAAATGCGGATTAAACCAATAAAAAGCTTCAGATATGCTTTTGATTTCCTACCCTGACTAAGACAATAAGCATTTTTCCAAATTGTTAAAAACAAATCACGCCAAACCTGCGGTGCGTATATGACATCTGGCGAAATATTAAATAATGTAACAAACCATGACATTTAATTTCAACTTCAAATCAATGTTTTAATTTACCACATGAAAAAAAATGCTAACTGGCGAGTTGAAAAAAAGCTTTTGGCGAGATTTGCACCCGCCAAGCGTAACAGTAGCAAGAATTCTCTGCGACCATAGCAAGTTTTATGTAGTTTTATTCGAATTTTTTTTTCTGATTTTTTAATCAAAATAGAAAACATTCGGCACAGATGTCATATACTACCCTATATTGGCGAGATATATTTCTGACGCCAATGTTATATACGCAACGGGTAATTAACTGGCGCCAAAGTATCGTTATTTTGCTTCATATGGTAAGCCGGATGTTGTTGTTTATGCTTTTGATGCTTTCCCAAAATTGACGTTGGAAAAAAAAATCGCGCCAATATGGGTCGTGTATGACATCTGTGCCAAACTTTCATATGAAAGGCGAAGGGATGAGACTGTATTTGTTTATTGCAGTTGATGACTTGAACTATTATAATATAGATGAAATGATGGCGATAGATTAATATTTGGCGACTTATCACCTGTGCCTGGCTAACATTAAAGTACCAGAATGGCACCTAGAGTATAAAAAGTGAAGTGGTCCTCCCGGAACTGTTGATGCTGGTCACATGACTTAGGCTATTGTTATAGAAATTGTTCTAAAATACCGAGAGACAAAGACTCTATGTACTTAATTCATTTTACTTTAGATTCTTTTCAAATAATTAACTAATCCTCTTTAATCAAAAACGAAATAAACATTAGACGTCTTAACAGCAACTTATTCGCCCTTTAATTTTTGCAATCAAAGGAAATTGAATGGAACCCCCTTTACAGGGAGATCTGCACAGCTTTTTTCAGTATAATTCAATCCTCTCTAATATTTTTAAAACCCATCAGATTAGCGTGTTTTTAGATTCTGCGGTGTCTCAGCGGGGGTTGGCGAGCATAGCTTTCAGAGGACAGAGCCCCCTAGTATATATATATAAAGAGTTAATATATATTCCTTAAAGTCAAATAAATTGAAAACAAATTATATTGATTCTTCTTTATGTCTCCAATGTTTTGAAATTACAAGATAGATTTTTTTTTAGAATGTTTCTGTCTTAATTAATATCGTACATCGCTGTAAAATATATAAAATAATTCTTGTATGAAATATTTATAACTGTTAAAATTATTTAATATAAAAAAAAACATCATTTTTATCCAAAGGACTTTATAGGAGGCATTAGAACATCGCATAATCTTCATACATAGTGCATCACTTTTTCAAAGATTGTGCCTTTTTTTAAGACTTTTTTTTGACAAAAAAATATGTTAGAGACAGCGATAGCCGGTTGTTTGTTTGTTTCTGTCAGATGCAGATTCATTTAGTGACTGTTGAAATATAATATTTTGCTTTTATTTTTGTCTCATTTAGTAAGGAAAATAACTCTGGTCAACAAACTTAAACATTTGCTCTATTTCAAAACCGATATTAGTTCTTCCGTATGCGGTTTTTTGTGCTAATTCGAATCTAGCTTTAGATTAACCCACAGCAGGTCTCTTTTTGAGATATTTGCATACTTCTATTTATGCAATTTTTGTAAATTTTGTGCGATTATATGTAAATGTAAGGCATAAAGCATTATCGCACTGGACTTTTTTTTATATTATTATTACTGTCTAAATTACTTTACAAAAACTTTCTTTTAAAATTATACTGACATGTGACCGTCAAATATTGCGTGTAATTTGCTTAACTTTCATATTTTTCGAATAATCTTTCTTGGCGTCCAAATATCTCTGCGACGCAATTACCCTAATATGTTTCTAAATAATTTTTTTCGCTGATTTCAAACCTAGTATCTCTTTTCTTCTATCGCGTCTAGTTTTTATTTTTCTGCTAAAAAAGTCAGAAAGCGCTTCTTATGCTACTTTGTGATGTACTTCAACTGGTTAGGGTAGATTTTACTTTTTTATATACATATTTTAATATATAAAGTGCTGTTTAGGTCCCTGATAGGAATCTGGCACTATTCACTCTTTTGACAATGAGATTCAAAGAACTAAAAAGAAGCTTATATCAAACTTGTGCCAATACCGTGGAATGTAGATATTCACTTTACTCAAAAACCAGACGTGATACAAGGAAAAAGACTGCAGATTTGAAATCAGGCTAAAATTCTTGTCTCGAAAATCCTTAAGTCAATTCTATGACAACTGCTTTTAAATTGATAGTAATGTAAAAATTAAACCACTGAAAAATATGCAAAGTAAGTTTAATAACTGACAGATGAATTTTAAAAATATGCAGATCGTTTCATTTCTCTGAAGCAAATTATCCAACAGTCATTATCTAGAAAGTGTAACTGAATCTACATTTATTATGTCTAAATTTTGCATAAAATAGCACAAAAGTGCATAAATTTGCATAAACATAAATATGGAAAATTCTCCAAAACTCGACCAACTACAGAAAAACAGAAAGCATATTCGGAATATGCGGAATACACAGGTATAGAATGAACTAGTGTCAGTTATGTGACATAATCATTGTTGCCCATTGAAATTTAAAACGGCGCGTTAGTTTGAAGATTATCTGTCTCTGATATACTATGGTGCCTTATTACTTTTTTCATACACTGCACAAAAAAATTAGGGGAACAAACAAAAAAGTGAAAAGAACAGTCCGAGACATCCATGCATGGGTATAAATGGAGAGTACGTATGTATCAATTCGCAATACAGAAAAAAAGACGAAAAAATTTGCAAGAGTGCTTTAATTCTTTGAAACGATTGATAGAACATGACAAGATGGTTTCGGGCAATAATTTGGTTACAGGTAAATGACAAAAAAATACTGTTTAGAAATGATGCAAGGTATTTAATATGGCGTGTTGTCCCCTCGAATAGATAAAACTGTCGCACAACTGTTTTCCATGGATTCGATGACATTATCGATAACAGTTTTGGATTACTGTTCCACAGCTCAAGAATTGCAAGCTCCAAGTCCCGGACAATAAATCGTTTCCTTAATCTGGCTACAATGCGTCGTCCAAGTGTGTCCCAAACATTCTCGATCGGACCTATGTCCTCAATTTTATCAACCAGAGGACAGATTTTAAGTAGTTGCCATACTACAGTTCTAGTACACAAGGAAAAGTTTTAAGCTACATGGATTTATTATATCGTACATAATTTTTATTTTAAAGTGCACGTCAAATATTTAAATTTATGATTTTCAAATGTTTTTGAAACCTGAACGATGAGCAGGAAGAAGATTGTCACATATGAATGATGCGAAATACGAGAAATAAAATATGTTTATCGAAAGGATTTTGGACAAAACCTTGGGCGACGAACAACTAGGGTGCCTTTATAAATAAGAAAATGGCGACAAACGAGAAAGATTTTGATTCGCCCATAGAATTGTTGATGACATTGCAAGAGATTAACACAAACATCGGTTTCATATATAAGATAATAGTGACATACGGGTAATAAAACTTAATTAGTCAAGAGTAATTTGGACAAAAAATTAATGAGTCTGAAATTATTGGAAAAGCAATGTTTGTTCCGGTATTCTTATCGCTTATTAGCCCTTTCCATTGGACTATAACGATGTTCTGAAATCCGGCTTACAGCAGTTTGTACAAAATTTCTTATCTCACTATGCTCCTGGTGCGTAGGATACCTCTCTTTTATTTGTTAAGATACTCAAATGACAAAAACTTAAATAACTTGAATCTGGTTTTCATAAAATTTGTATTTGTGGTAAACCACTCACACGAAAATACGACAACCGATCCTGAAAAGGTAACTAAAAAATGGGCAATGTTCATAACACGAGTTGTTTAAATAATTGCTAGGAAATCTATCATTAAAAGAGCAGTTTACATCAGAATTGATCAAAAAACAAATTTACTGTTTTTAATATTAAATGAAAGCTTGATTAATTGTGAATATTTTGACACCCCATTTTTACCTATATGGCAATTATGCAGCGAGATAGTCTACATTTTGTTAATACACCAGCGCAATTACCCACGCAAATTAAAACTTTAAATGGATTTTTTCTGAACGTTAAAATTTTTGTACTAGTTCTTTAGTGCATATGTGATAAATCTGCGCATGGAATTAGCCTTCAAGTATATCGTTAGTTATT
The DNA here is from genome assembly GCA_963932465.1 of Maratus speciosus. NCBI lineage: Eukaryota > Metazoa > Arthropoda > Arachnida > Araneae > Salticidae > Maratus > Maratus speciosus. The sequence continues at coordinate 353,727,899 of OZ010788.1, read as the reverse complement.
TTAGAAATAAGTGTACATGAAGATGGGTTGGATTTCATCGTTTTACGCTACATATGTCAGTAAAAAATATATGTTAAAAGTAATATTAGATATATCTAAAAATCCATCCGCCGTCTTGTGTAATACACATTTGAAAATATTAGAAAAAAATTGGTCAAAAATATATATTTAAAAAAGTAGTAGGGATTTTTTTTAATTTAAAATTTTAAAAACTTTAATTGAATATACAGTTAAATTTTTTTTTTCAAAATGTACTTTTAGTTGAACATTGAAATTCAGTGTGTTCACCATTTGAATCAAATTTTTAAAAATAAACAAAGCTGTTGAAAATGTAAACTGTCCCTTTAAGAAATAAATCGCTTAATACACTTTTTTGTTTCACGAAAAACTCTTAACCCTTAAATGCCTGGTGTTGCTTTTCGGCAACATACCCAATTTAGGCTCAAAAATACTATTAGAATAATATTGAAGCTATAATGCCTAATGTTGCCAATAAAATACATTCTGAAAATTTTATTAAATTTATTTTCAACATTTAGATGGCAACACTTGTGCTGTTTAAGAATAAAGATAAATTTATTTTTTCAAATGTTGCTACTTGTTCTTTTTGTTTTGTTTGGAAGCTTGCAAAATACCCTATTTTGACCTACAATGAGCAAGTAAAATTTATTTCTTATTATAGTTCCTAAAATTCTTGGGTGTTTAATATTATAGAATTTTATCAAGGAAAATTATTTTTTTCAATTAAACACCAGTATTGCCGATTAGTAATAAACTGTTAATTAGCTGTAAACTATACTTAAAACAAAATATGATTTTTTTAAGTATTTTTCCCATGATTTATGTAAAAAATGAAAGCCGAAAAACATTATTACAATGATTTTTGAAATATCAGGCCTTTAAGGGTTAATACTTTTTTTTCAATCTGTAAATCCGTATAAGATATGGAATTTCATAAAAGTTGAAAAATCTAGTTAAATCCAAATTGTGTAATATAATACAATTTATTGTTTAGAAAACATTGGAATAATGGCTTCCTTTGTTTAAATTTTCTTTACACAAATCGTTTGTTTTTTAATAATATTATTTTTCTAAATAATGATTACGTTAAAACTCAACACACATTATTCCCTATATCATTTTCTTAAGATTTTAGCGAAATTATATGTGAGTAAAAGCTATTGAAATGTGTACTTTATTTCGTATTAGGAAAACAAAAAATCTAACAAAAACAGGCAATTTAAACGTGTAAGTCTCACGAGAATAGGAAAAAAAATACTTACAAATTTCAACATAAAAAAAGTTGATAATTGAGAAAGCTTTCTTTTTTCCTTCAGCTTTCTTCTACTCCTATAATTTCTTTATTTAGACTTCTGAGTTATTCCTTTTAAAAAGTTTGTTACATTCGAAAAAGTATTTCGAAATTAATCGATTAAATTAAATAGGGCGTATTTTTGTGATAAATCACGCTATTTATTTCTCACATGAAGGAAAAAAACTTAAATATTGTGAATTGTACAGTATAAGAGATGCATAAATTATAAGAAAATTGAAATCTTGGCAATCTTTAATTGTGCACAAGAGTGATTTTAAGATTCTTAAACATTATTTTGAATTTAGTTTTTAAGGTATATTTTGTACCGTTATTTTTCCTGTGTAAATGATATTTGCATGTAATACGTATTTTTATGTTTATATTGGCATTTTCTGGCATTTTTCTTGCATACCTATACAGTACGTCTACCTGTCCTTCATATTCGGAGATCTACTTTGCTACAAGGAAAGGAATAAGGTTAGTTGGGTCAACTGGCCCATGATTTTACAGTGTGACCCTGGAGCTTCTGACAATTCAACTTCAAAAAGCTAATGTTCGTTTGAATTACAGTCTGAACTTCTGTAAATGTGTTCAGTTAGGTTCCCTCTATCAGACAGAAATGCTCAAAATTACATTGTAATATTTAAAAATATAAAAATATGCAAATTTCATTTTCTTTCCTCATGGGTCCAGTTGCCCCATAAAAATGGGGTAAGTGGAACAGGGAGACCCCACGCGTTTTTTTTTTTGTTTTTGTTTTTTTTTTGTTTTGTTTTGTTTTTATGGGATGTCAGGTAATGTTTTAATAAGTTTAAACAACTTAAAACAATTTACAATTTAAACCAGGCAGATCATGTAAATTATATATCAAATAAAGAGTGTTATAAGGGAAACCTTTGCTGTCAATGTGTCTAAAAAAAGCACTAAAAGTGAAAATATTAGATTTATTTATACCAAAAACATAAAAATTGTGTAAGTATTTGTGTACTTTAGTATAGGTAATAAGTATAAAAGTCACATGGGTATTTTAAGTAAAAAAATAGCAAGGTAAATCTATGAACAAATGGTTACGTAAGTACTTAAGTACATTATCTGTATCCAGTGGTCGCATTATATAGGGACAATTTTATTGTTCCTGCCAGAACCCTTAATGAGTTACCTTCATGATCATTTTATTTAACATATTCTAAAGAAAGTTGCGATGAAGATACTATTTTCAAAATAGTGGTAGGAACAATAAAAGTTTCCCTATAGAATGCGACGACCCCTGTGCATCGTACAATTCCAAGGTTTAGTTATCTGGCTTTCAGGGGCAAGGTACTTGCATTCGTAAAATGTTGAAATAATTTAAGGCTGTTCTTAACTGCTCTGCTCAAAAACTGCAAAACGTTTTGACACATTTACAAATTAATTTTTTAACGGAAACGTATAAATTTGGAAATCCTGGCCATGGAAGTGATGTGGAATTGAACTTTTTTTCCATTTTTTGATCAATCAATTACCCATTGAGTTATAAGCCCATTTGATCACGTGAAAAACACGTTTTTCGCCGTTCTTGAGTGCTCTTTCTTCCTTCGCGCGGGAATTCGGTTCAAAACGCCCACTATGACACTATTTTCTGAAAGATCTATTGCGTTTGCAAAAAAATGGAAAAAACAGCTCAATTACATAGTTTCTGAACAACAACACTTGCTAGCTTCATGCATTTTCGAACAAAAATAGATTAAAACTTATGTCAGAAAGTTGCTCTTTTTGATTTGAGAACAGCCTTAATGACACCAGTATTTACAAGAGAATCTATTTGCAAGCAAGTAAAAGTATATTTTCGCGTACTTAATAAAGGTGAAATTTTCATTATAAAATCCCGGTGTCAATGTGGCAATTAGGGATTAAAATTATGTGATGCCATAACTGCATCACCGACTCTCAAGAGGTCAAGAAATTTGGTTAGATACCACCCAATATGCTTTTTAAAAAATTTATTACGTAATTTTAATAAGGTATTCTTTAAATTTCTTTATTGTGAGCAAAAAACAATGCAGAAATTTATTTGCTGTAGAAAGGGAAACTAAAAATATTATTTATAAGTATTGGGGTAACTGGCTCCAGCATGGTCAAGTTACCCCGGATACATGTTCCAGTTAACCCATTCTTGAAACATTAATGGGGTAACTGGGACACCGGCCTTACATTTGAAACATGAAGTAAATGTGTAAAGATTCCTAATAATATTAATGCAGTTATACGCCTAATCTTAAAAAAAAAAATGTTTAATAAAAGTACTTACAGTATTTAAAAAAAAGCCGAGGAAGTTCAACCATATTGACGTTGTTTTTTAAAAAAAGAAACGTAAATTTTTGTATATCTATCACAGCAAAGTGAGAGTTATAATTGAGTTGACACCCGTACTTTTAAGAAGTTAGAGATTAAGATGCATTGTTCACAAAAGCTAAAACTTAAAAAAAACATCAATAGTTTTTTATAAAATAGCTCACGGCCCAGTTACCTCATGAGTCCAGTTACCCCAACTATCCTTAATAAATATATCGTCTAAATTTAAGAATCGGTTAAAAATAGTAACAAGAAAATTAGCATAGATCATAAAGGGAAATGAATAATTTAGTCCTTATAAAAAATGTTTAATTAATTGCTTTAGTATTATTTTGAATTTTAAAAAAATCATATTTGGATAATCCGTAGTAAATAAACTTTTAAATTGTCCAATTTATATATTGAAAGCGTACTATGTAAGTAAAGATAATAAGTAAGACCACTATTTAAAATTACAATTAAAAAATTAATTTAATAGTAGTTAAAATAGCTTACAGGTTTCTTTCAAATCTTTCAAATATCGGCATTTAAACTACAAGATTTTTTTTTCGCTTATAATTCTTATAATCTTACTTGTAATTCTGCAAATAGCTACGTTTTTACAAATCAGAGTGACGAATGAGAAAAAAAGATGTAATAAAGTAAATGGAACTGCAGGTTGCTACTTCTACTTTGAACTCTAATAATTATTGGCTCTCTCATTTCAAAAAGAAGTGACTCATGTGAATAAACTAACAGTAAATAGTTATTAAAATATTCTCTGATGAAGGCCTCGAGAAATACAAACCGAAAGTTCTAAGATGATTTAAATAAAATGTGTATTTTTTAATTGTAACATCTATTTCACTATTTTAGTCGCCTTTTGAGTAGAGCAGTGAGCTTTTTAAAGTTCATATTATATATTTTATGTTATCCGTCTTATATTCTTGTTATATTTTTGTTATACTTTTTGTTATTGCAAATGAGCTTAAATATTCTTATTTATACGAAAACTGTGCACTAAAAAAATCTGTTTTGAGTTATTTAAGAAGAGGATTTCTTAAAAGTTAATTAATAAAATTTAAATTCATCAATTCATCTGTGAATTCAAGTGAATAAATGGACATATATTTTTTTTATTGAACAAGAAACAATATATCATTTCACTTAATCTTTCACAAATGCAATTTGTGTCATTACAAGCCGTAACTCAATTTTCGTTCACAACGTTAGAAAAAATGAAGATATTATAGCGAAATTTTCATCATATTAATTTGTTCCTACAAAATATGATAATAATTGGAATTGATCATTGGAAGTGATTGAATGGTTCTGTTTGATTATTCTGAATATATATTTATTAACTAACAGTCAAAAGTATAAGTTGTGTACAGTTTAAAAAATATTTTTACAAGGCATTTTAAGAATTATATTTGGCCGAAAAGTTTAATATTCGACATTCGAAATTCATTATTCGAATATTCGACAGACCGAATAATTTGATATTCGACCTAACCGAATATTTGGTAATATGGCCGAATAAACCGTGTACCGAATAAATACTGAATATTCGGTGCATCTCAATTCATAACTAAATTCTCCACCTGTTTTGAAATAACAATATAAGTTCCTCAAACATCTGTTGAATTCTGTCAGGTAAAAAGTCCATATGCATATATATATCCCAAAGAATTTTGTAATCGAAATCAATACTGTTACATCATGGTTTTTCTATAACATAGTTCTCATTTCTTTCAAGAAAATTAAATGAAGAAATTTCAATTTCTGTATATTTCATAGAAATTCTTTTAATTGATGATTCTTTTTCAGTCCCGTTACCGTATTCTTTTGTGTGGTCTGTAAATGAGCGATAAATGTTATATACTTCATAGTTTACAAAAAACATGATGTGGTACATTTCAGTGATTTTATTTTGTTTGAAGTATCATAATATCATTAAAGCGCACCACAAACTATTTTTCTTCCATAGATCATAATGTAATGGAATTTGATTATATATTGGACAATTGCACCCTAAAATATATTTAAAAACTTCTGTATTTAAATCAAATACAACATGGCTAAATGGTACATACAACAAAACAGTGATTTTACAAACACATAAAAAATCCATGTTTTGAATCGCTTCTGCGATCGTCATCAGGATATAATGATGTTCCACAAGTATAAAAGTTCAAAATGGGCATAACGTGTCACCAAGTTCCCATGGTTATCTAATGGTAAAACCAGAACGGTAAAAAGGAGGGGATGGAAGACAAAATGTACACATGAGTAGAGTGTATTAATTGGTTATAACAAATTTTGCGATATTTTCTGAATGTTACATGATAAATTATCATTACAGGCGTATTGCCCACACTTAATAATTGCAAGAGACTCTAAAATATTTTTAACATATAGATTTTTACATGGGATTATAATCCTAGCCTCGTCAAAGCCAAATTTACTACCTATATTTAAGTAATAAAATCGTGCAAGAGCTGTATTCTGTTTCCATATCGATATATCTCTGGGTGCTCATTTAACCTTTCTGAAAATCTTCGTTCAATACGAAAATTTTTTAAGTTGTGGAATTTTTTTCTGCGTCACTGTAAACGAACTGTGAATGTTTCATATTCTATACTCCTGAGAAAGCAAGTTGTAATCCATCTCAGTAATAAATATCAGTATCATTTTGTTTGAAATAACGTAACATCAATAAAGTGCACCTCGACCTATTTTTCTCCGTACACCGTAATGTAACGGAAATCTTTTGTATGTGCCTGTAAACGAACTATAAATGCTACACATTTCATTTTCAATACGAAACATTTTATCGTAAAATTCAATAAGTTATATAACACCTTCTTTATTTTAAAATGTTATTTTAGGAAATGTTTAGAATTGTAACAATAAAATTGTTCCTTATTTATCTTATGACAAATATGTGAAGAAGCATGTTCTAAATACTTTAAAAGGGATTACTGTACTGCGCTAGAAGGAGACACAAAGCACCTAAGTGAAAATATATATACAAATATTTCACTTTTATGAATTCTTCAACAAAGAGTTTCATGAATAATAATTTACGCCGAAGGCCATTTAAAGAACTTTACCGATGGCGTAAACTATCATAAATAGAATATATTAAAGATAGTTTTGTATGTAAGCCCGAGGCGTTTAGAATATTTTGTGATAATACTCGTATTATCTGAATAAAGTATTTTCTAAATATTTATTTTGGAATGTGCATATCTATATTTATTTGCGTAAAACTATTGTAATATGTCATAGAATTTATTTATGCTAATTTATACATAAAAATCATTTATAAACAATCCTTTGATATAAATATGTATAAATCTGAAAGATTTTATTTTTCGAAATTCAGTATAAATTCATAGCTTAATGCTATTTATCGTTCCATGAATGCACCGATATTCCGGCGCATAATGCTCTCCGGTGTATAATGCGCAACTGGAAGTTTGGAGTACAATTTTATAATTTAGGTATATGTGCTGTATTAAGTGCAGTCTATTCTTTGCATAGATATTTTCATGAGATATGTAGAAAAAATTCCATTTAACATTAGACCACATAACCAAAGAACATTAACATAACCACAAAACATAAAAATCATTATAACACGTGGTTTGCATGAAATTCTATAATCAACATTAATAAGTTCATACCATTTGTTTGTACTTTATGTTGTTTTAATTTATAAATATTTTTTTTTCAATAAAAAAAAATTAACTACTGTGTAATTTTATGTTTATCTCCTATCTTTAATTGTAAATGAAATGTGTATTCATTCTGACATGTTGGATGGTGTATTTGCATGTTATATAATAATGAGAGTACTCTTCCGTTTTTTTTTTCTCCACTAAACAATTATTATATATTTTTTCTTTTGGTTCTTCATTTATTATGACTTCCAATGCATTATATTGGCAAGTAACAAGTTATATTTTGCTTATTTAGCTACCTTCTATATGGAATAATACATTTTTAGCATAATGTATTCTTGCCAACTGAGTATTAAATACTACGTGTTATATTTGTCGTCATTATTTCCCTTCCTTATATTTTTCTACTACGTTTTGTTTCCATTTGTATTTCCTTTTTATGTCAATTTTGTTTTGTATCATCTCCTCTCTCTCTCTCTCTCTGCATATATATATATTATAAAAATGAAATCACAAATAGGGGAGAGTAACCGAATTTGGACCACTTCGCAAATTTTCAGGAGTAACTCACTTCATTTTTAGGATATCTGCAAAATATCACTACACCTGGTTTATCTATTCATTTATAACTAAATAAATCTTTAAAAAGATTTACTTTTGAAAATCTTAGATTTTATTTCATTTTGAAAATATTGTCAAAAGTGGTCTGTGTTCAGTGACTGGTCGCCTAAGTTAGACCCCCCCCCCCTACACCAATCTATCCCCCTGACCAAACAATATTAGTCTATTTTAATGAGTAGGGAATATAACTAATTTTATTAAAAGCCTAGTTTGCGATTAATGAAACAATCAAACAAAACAACAGTAATGAAATATAATGAAAAAGTAAGAATAATTTTTTTAAATCAAAATGAATTCAAAATAAAAATCAAAGTTATAAGTAATTAAGAATAGGGAAAGATTAGAGAAAGATAAGATTATGGAACTAATTGCCAGTTATTTGGATATCATGTAAGAAATTATGCAAGGTATACGCATGAATTTCTTTTGTTCATTTTTTGCTCCAGCGCACTCAACATAGTACTTGACAACCGTATTTGACAATCTGAACACTGAACCAATTCCGCTATTTCATTTTTCTTATAAATTAGGAAAAAACAAAACTGTCACTCTCTTGATTTTTTTTAGATTCTGAATCATTCGACACTTTTTTGCAAGAGAAGTTTTCTTTACCTTATGTCTGTAGTTATTCCCTTCCATCATTTTCTTTCCAGTTGAATTACGCGTATTTTTTTAAACTTGATATTTCAATTGCTTTTTGAGAGCTTCCTTTTTCTCGTTTTTTTCATTTTTTTTCATATCAAGATTTACATTATATGGTGCAGATGTTAACGCATTTTTTTTTTTTTTTTGCTCCGTTTGTACTTTGACTTAACTGACTTTGGCAAGGGAAGTATCATTATTTAAATTTGGTTGGCTGTCTAGGGGATTTTGTAGCTGTAGCCTTTTTGCGGGTCAATCTCTTCATAACTTACTCTTTCCTTTTCATTCCCTATACCATTAACAAATTCTTTGTCACTCATGTTTTTCTTCCAGATTGTTTGTCTGCGTCGTTTTCATCATTTTGTTTACTCTCTTAGTTTTAGTAGGATTCATGATTATTGAATCTGACTCCGAAGTCTCACTAGTAGGAGAATCAACTGATCTATCTGCAGTACCTATCTCCTCGTCAAGAATAATGTAATAATTACAAACAAAATTTATTGCTCACATAAAAGAAATTTTTATATGTTTTATAGGCCTAAACTGTATAAAGAAATTGATCCAGATGTATAAAAAAATATTCAATTAAAATAGTCAGAAATTGTAATAACTCATTCTATAATATTAAAACAATAAAATAATATAGAGTCTAAGGCGTACAGACCTCGAATTTCATTACGTACTTTTCAATTTTATGATCATATATCTGGTCCTATTCAAGCAACTCAAATTCGTCCATTTAAGACATCTGCGTCATTCTGAAAAACGGATAATTATAAGACTAAGAAAAAAGACGAAAGCAAGCAAAATCGCGTGAAAAATATGCGCAATAAGCACCTGAATTTATATTTGTATATGAAAACATAACAACTTACCTTAGTGAATATTAATGATGTGAATTATCACATTGCTACAAAGCGTAAACCAACTCAGTGAAAAATGTCCAAGCCGGGAATCGAACCCGGGTCCCTGGAATAGATCTCCAGTGCTCTACCACAAGGACGATGTCCAGCTTGGCATTTCTCACTTATATAAGTTGGTAAGGCTGCTATTGCAGCACAAGATAGAGAAGTCTTCATGAGCACACATTCTAGTGGCGTAACATGAGACGCAAATAAACCCAGCATCGGTGAATATACAATTTTCACCGATGCTGTATTTTAATAATTAATTTTAATAATTAATTAAAACTTACCTTAGTTTTAAAATAATCTATTAGTTTATCAGGAAAAAATTAAATCAAAACAGCTAATTTTAGGTTTATTTAAAATTGTCTAAAAATAGCCAGTGGAAGGCATGTGCTTCTTCTAATCATAAAAGACGTCATTCTGATGAGTTAGATGTTAGCGGTAGATGGCGTCTTTTTCTGTAATTAACGCAGAATCGCAGAAGCTCATTTACAGCAGCAGCTCCATGTATGGCTACTCCTCCCTATCAAAATAATATTAGAAAGGCAATAAGAGAAACCGAAATACAAAAAATCATGAAACTCTGAATAGCTTACTGATTCGTCAGAGGAGCTAAGCAAGCTTAATTCATAGTAAAAATGTGTTATTTCGCCGAATATTGTCGGCAGCGTGCCTAAAATTACAATATGTATCTTCGTATAACATATCGGAACACTCAAACAATTGAAAGAAACGGCGAGACCCAAAGAAAAATAAAGCTATAACACATAAGGCATCCCAAAAAATAATTTTATTTATAAATGGGATGAACAAAACTTATGTTAAATTAATATGTTTAACTCATCAGGAAAACAAAATGGGGCAAATTTGTAGAATGATATATCTAACAATATCCAATATAGTATATCCAAAATGTATTGGAAAATGGCATGTAGAACCTAGGCAATAACTTATAATGAAAATTGAGAAATTAGAAGAAAGTATTAAGATAAAAAAGAGAGAGGGGTGCCAAATTATACATAAATAATTCATTTCTAAAAGAAATTTCGCCCTAAAAAATGATATTGCACCCGATTTTGATATCGAATTACTTTAATTCATCTTTTAACTGATTCCTCAATCAAAGAGAAATCACGTACAAAAATCTCAAACTTTGAAATTTAATAACTGTGTCAATTTTTTTAGTACAGATGTCAAACTTTTTTGTGTTATATATGTTATGTTATGTATAAACTTTTACTAAATATAACTATAGGGACTGAGAGAACGTATCAAAAGTTAGATTTCGTAATTTTTATAAAAATGATTTTTTACTTTAAATAATGCATTGGCATGAATATTCACCTCATTTGAAAAAAAAATTTCAATTGGAACTATATGTATACGACCAACGATTGAGAAATTAAAGGTCGGCGATAGATAACCTATTGCACCCTGTATATACAAGGTGTCCGCTCTCAACTGTGTCCGGTGCTTATTCCTAAACCGTTAGTCATAGACAATTAGGAATTAGCCATTGGACTCCTTTGAGAGCGGACACCCTGTATATACAGGGTGTAATATGTTATCTATAGCTGGCTTTTAAACTCTCAACCGTTGGTCGTAGACATATAGTTCTAATTACAAAAATGTTTTAAATCAGGTAAAGAAATATTTTAAAAGCGATTTGGTCAATAAAAACATATCTAAAAAAAAAAAAAAAAAAATACGAAATATAAAATTTTATACGCCCCTCTCCCGTCCTATAAGTTATATTTAGTAAAATTTCCCTTTTACACTGACAAGTAATACAAAAAAAAGTCCCCTTATTCTTCGATTAAAATTGACCGAGTAATAGCTGTATAAAATTGGAGCACATTTTTTGCTGAAAATTGGGGGTCATTCATACATTTAGTCAAAATATAATTTCGTCAGCTATATTAAAAAATTGGTTGAGAGTAAAATTAACATTGCAATATAAATTTGAAATCTTTAATCATACTGACATATTAATGCAAAATATACAATTTGTAATAAACATTTAAGAAGAAAGAAAAACAGAATTTTTGTTAAATAAAATTATGCTAAATTAAGAGCCTCAATTCTTTACAAAATGATACGTATTTTAAAATATTATTAGATTACACTAGCCTGCAAAAGTTGGGTTATATCATGTTTTTTAGCTTTTGATAATTGAATCTTATGTATTCTGTACCGCTGAATCCGAAATTGACCTTCATTTTTAACAATCACATCAGGATTTTTCGAAAATTGCAAACTACAAAATTAAAAAGTTCAAAGTTAAAATTGAATCTCCTCCCCCACTCATCGGACCACTCAGCTGTTTAGCTATAAGAATCCCAGGATAAGCAAAAATATTGAATAAATGTTTGAATTAAAAAAAAAAAATACTTTACATATGTTTTACAAAGATTTTTATCAAATCGCCGATACACATGAAATAAGATCTTCGAATACCTTAAGCACTTGATATGTGACCCCACAAAGTCAAGCCGAACTCATTTGTTTTCGGGGCAGAAAAGTGGCATGAGTCATGCATTTTTAAAGTTTGATAACTCGCTCAGTTTTAGTGTTATATGAATAGGACTTTTTTTTTTGTCTTACTTGTCAGTGTAATAGGGAAATCTTACTAAATATAACTTATAGGACCAGGGACCGTATAAAAATGTAAATTTCGCATTTTTTAAGAAATGTTTTATGACCCAAATCGCTTTTCAAATATTTATTTACCTGATTTAAAACATTTTTGTAATTGAAACTATATGTCTATGACTAACGGTTAGGAATTAGTCATTGGACACCGTTGAGAGTGGACACACTATATATTTGTTGATTTAACCCTTAAATGCCGGGTGTTGCTTTTCGGCAACATACCCAATATAGACTTCTAAAATACTATTAGAATAATATTGCAGCTATAATGCCTAATGTTGCCAATAAAATACATTCAGAAAATATTATTAAATCGATTTTCAACATATAGATGGCAACACTTGTACTGTTTAAGTATAAAGATAGATTTATTTTTTTCAAATGTTGCTACGTGTTCTTTTTGTTTGGTTTGGAAGCTTGCAAAATAATCTATTTTGTTCTGCAATGAGCTCGTAAAATTTATTTCTTAGTATAGTTCCTGAAATTCTTATGTGTTTAATATTACAGAATTTTATCAAAGAAAATTATTTTTCAATTAAAGACCAGTATTGCCGATTAGTAACAAACTGTTTTTTAGCCGTAAACCATACTTAAAACAAAATATGATTTTTTAAAATAATTTTCCCATGATTTATTTAAAAAATGAAAGGCGAAAAACATTATTACAATGTTTTTTGAAAAATCCGGCATTTAAGGGTTAAGTATATATTTAGTTTTAAATCTTCTTATATTACTAAAAAATATATATATTTTTTAAAGTGATTAAGCCTTAATTAACAAATTTAAGTTTATGAACTATGTTGTATTTATTTCGCTAGTGATTTGATCTTACAATACATAAAATTGTATACAAGATAAGCCATTAATACATAGGCAGTTTTATTTCTTACGAGATAACAGAGAGAACATGAAATAATATTTCTTTGGCATAAGAAAAGCATTCCAGAAGAATATTGAAAATTTCTAGCAGCATTTCACATGATTTTTCAGGGCAAAAAATTACTTGGGCATAATAAGTGTTTACTAAAGGCTTTTAATACTTATTTTTATATGAAATAGAGATGAAAACCGTACCGATATTATAGGATGAAAAATGTGTTTATCGCATTCTAATTTACGATTCAAATTAATAAATTAGCATGTGCGTGTTTCCTTCGGTGAAAATTTTTCTCGTGATTGAAATGTTTTTAAGCAAAGGAGAAAATTATTTAAAAAAAATTCTCACAGATGGGGCAACATATTTTTAAACGTGGAATTTTAAAAGATAAAGAAACAATTAAAATAATAAATTCATTAATATGCGTTAAAAGCCGTAAATGAAGAAAATTACGTCCGATTTAAAATAATAATATTGTCAAAAAATTTAAATTGAAAAATATATTTACACGGAACATTTACTTCACATTTCTAGATGATGTTTTAAACTATTGCTGCCGATTCCAAGGCAGCAGAAATATATTTACTTTGTGGCAACAAAGGTATTTTCACGTGAATATTAAAAAGAGAAAGAAAACTTTGGTGAAAATTACGTAAGATTTAAAACGATACATTTAAAATGTCTTATTTAAAAAAACTGTATTATAGTTTTGTTGAAAAATTCCGGGAGAAAAAGACTCTGTTTTATATTGGCTTTTTTTTTTAAATGTTTAACTGATCTTATTTAATCAAAGGCGAAAACAGCTATTGGATCTCTTAAAAGCAGCTGATCCGGCCTTAAATTTTCCCAATGAAAGGAAATTGAATCGAAACCGGTTACAGGGAGATCAACACTGATTTTTTATTTATAATTCAATCTTCTGTAATATTTTTAAAGCCGGTCAAATTAGCGTGTTTTTTTAGAGTTTGCGGTGTCTAAACGGGGCTTGGCGAGCGTAGCTCGTATGTGGCAGAGACCACTAGTATGTTAAAAAAAATTATTCAAACCGCGAACTCTTTACAGCTACTGCTGTAGCTTATTATTACTTTCTTCTATGTTTATTAGAAGAAAGTATTGTATTCGTGAAAAAATTCGACTTCCGGTTTTCGACGGATTTATACGATTTAGAAGGTCCTAAATATGATTGGACTAGTTTTAGAAAATATGTCTGTATACGAGTCTTTCTGCGTGTGACACAAATTTTGTGGGAGCTTCATCTGAAAAACTAATTCAAAGAATTTAATTAAACCTCAGATTCAGTTATTCCAGTTGCATTATTATAAGTTGGTACTGATTAGCTTTTGGTGTTATTCGCTCGCAAGGGGGCTGTTCTATGCTGCATTTTGTACGGTATTCGTAACAGCTATATCTCAAGAAGTAATTCAAGGATTTTCATCAATCTTAAGATTCAGTTAGACGTTGACATAAGTTTATTCTTATTAGATTTTGATGCAAATCACCGAACGGGTGGCACTACTATGCTGCACTTTTCAAGATTTACCGTTTTTAACGATAATTTTAGCTTATGAACTAATGTAGGTAATTTTGTCAAACTTCATATTCTGTTAGGCGTTGACATAATTTGGTAGTGATGACATGTTGGTATAAATGGTATAACAAGTGGCGCAGCTATGCAGCATTTTTCACGATTTTTTCAGTAGCTGTATCTCAAAAATTTAAACTCGTCATACTTCATGTCCCATTGCATTTTCGTATAAATAGATTTTTATTTATACTTGGGTGTATAATAGAACGTGACATGCGTCATTTCTTAGGTTCTTCGGGTTGTGAATTTTAGTTTCAGACATCTAAAACGGTGGGTACCGAAATTTAAATATTTTCTTGAAATATGTGATGCTTCTATCTCCTTTTTAAATGCACACAGTTTAATGAAACTACACCTTTAGTATCGTCATGACGGGCATATGTTGTCATTTAATTTCTAAACTATTTTAAACGATTTTCATGTATGAGAAGAAGAAAGTTTTGTGACAAGCAAATCCGACTAGTTTTTGAATTTGATCACTGTATATTAAAATGTCTGAAATTCAGACACTTAAGTGTCTGAAATGGAGTGTTCAATTTTCAGACATTTTAAAATGTCTGAATTTTTTCAGACACTTTTTGCGTCTGAAATTTAGAGACTTCAAACTTCTGAATCGCATCCATTTTTTTTTTTTTTTTGTAAGCATCATACGTAGCCATGTTTGACCACGTTGAATCCTGGAAAAAATATTTGGCTGTGGTCCTGCCCCTCCCCCCCCCCCAATACAGCCTGATTTTTTTGGTGCTTTCAGTTTTGGTATGCAATTTTCGTTACGCTGATAATTTAAATCTTTTACGACATTGTACTGATTATAATCAATATCTTGAACTTCAGGAGTAGAACAAGATTAAAAAACAAAAAATATTTATCTAAATATTAGATTTTTTTTATTTATTTTTATTTTTAACCTTATTTTACTTTAAAAGTTCAAAATATTGATTATAATCAGTACAATTTCGAAACAGATTTAAAATATAAGCTTTACAAATATTGCACATCAAATTTGGGGGCACTACAGTCGTAGGGGGACGGGGCACTTCCCAGTTTGCCCATCCTTTAATCAAGAAGTACTTTTGCAAAATACGCAACCCTGCATTATAGTTGTCTAAATTGAGATGTCCGGTATTCGGGAGTATCCGTTGTGGAGGTTAAGGGACATTCCCGAATAGCGGACACCTCTATTTAACGAATACTTTTTTAATCAGCAGGGACATACATATTTGTATATTTTTACCTCATAAAAGTAGACATCTCCAATTATCGGACAAATTCCGCGGTCCCGAAGTGTTCGCTATTAAGGGCTTTTAAGGTACATAGATAAATATTTAAGATATACAAGATTATAATATTTTATAATCTTGCCCTACTCTAAAAGTTCAAAATATTTATTATACTCGGTTGAATGTCGAAAAAGATTTAAAATATCAGCTGTACGAAAATTGCAAAAATCCCCCCCCCCCCCCCCAAAAAAAAAAAAATGAAAATTCATAATTTAAAAATTATATTTAAAAAAAAAATATATTGCCACATAGGCAATTTTACATATACATCACTTGATAATCAATACAGCTATTTAACTATGAATAATGAAAATAAATAAATAAATATTTTTCTTTAATAACATAGGGGGAAAAATTACTTTGGCATTTAGTTAAATATATTTGCGTTTTTAATCTTGTCCTACTCTAAAAGTTCAAAACTTTCATTATAATCAGTGTAAGATTTAAGATATCAGCTTTACGAAAATTTCATGCAAAATCCCCCCCCCCTCCCCCCCAAAAAATGAAAATACTTATTTAAAAATTACGTTTTTAAAAAATTTATATTTTTACATGGGCAACAAGTTTTTATGTAGATCAGAGGGTAATCACAAAAGCTATTCAACTATCAATAAAAATAAATAAATACATATCCTATATTAAAAACACGAGGAAAAAATAACTTATAGTTTCCAAACTTCTTTCGTCTTAAATATATACAGTAACATCTGTCATTTTTGTATTTTTCGTATAAGTGCATATAAATAAAGATACCACAATTTTAAATACGAAATCTAGTTATAGGTTTTTACTTTTTCCCATTATAAATTTCAAATTACTTTTTTATTAAAAATAATCAAAAAATCAGTATTAGAGTTGATTGCAAATCAAATACATATGTACATTTTTACAGGCAGCTTCACATAATAGAAGAGTCTCATGTACTTTATTTATCTTTTTTTAATCTGCAGTTTTATGCGAGGAAGTAAGAAAGCATTAGGTCATCTTTCAAAGTTTTTTTTCTTTACTTCCTTGTAACCGTCGTTTACTGTGAGATAAGAATTATCCATTGAAACTAAGAACTGACATTGAATATATAATTCGTAATAAAAAACAACGTCATAAGTTTAAAAATATATACTTCTAGAATTAGTGGGTTTTTTTGCGAACAGATTCAAAACTAATTAAATTTCATGCAGGATTTTGTTTAGTACAATAAATAAAATCATAAAATACACCAACTTTAGTATTATAAAGAAATTAATGCACTTACTTCAGTTGCTGCAAGAGGTAAGAAAAATTCCTCGATTTGAAATTTCAAAAACTACCCCAGTGAAGGAGAAAGTCTTTCATCATTTTAGTACGAAATCCCATAATATATCCGACTAGCCATATTTAAAGAATGAAATGTTTCATCCTCAAAATAGGACCCGCCAGACAAAAGTTTTTTTTTTTTTTTTGCCAGCTTCGACAGGACGAAGATGAATAACACAATATTATTGATATAAATTAATACGAATTAACACTAAGTCCATTGCACACGCTTTGTAGAATTTCCGGGTGTAATCTTCAAGCGTCGTCTACTTCTGTTCTGTGTCTATCTGTTCTACTTCTGTTCTGTGTCCCTTATATCGACGACAGCTTCTAAGAGACATTTGATGTCAAGCACACATGTCAGATGTATGTATTCAATAAATAAATAATCCAAGTGAATAAGAATTTAAATCACAGAACTTCACATTCCGCAAAAAACGAATTAAAATACACGCGTACATAAAAACAAACTTTGTTTGAATTACAACGTATACCAACTTTGAACGATGATATCTAAAACGCATGCGCGACTGGCAGTGCCCCCTGGTGGTTATTGCGTCGGAAGAATCAACACGTCTTAAATTAAGACACATTTAAAGCAATGAAGTGTCTTAAAATAAGACGTTTGCGGATATTTTACACATTATTCTCAGTTCGTTTACACCATGGCCATAGTAAGACGCTTATGTATCTTAAATTAAGACATCTACAATGTCTTAATTTTCAGATTAAGACACTTAAGTGTCTAAAATTATTTTTCAGTCACATATGTGTCTAAATTTAAGACGCTTCTATTTGCAGTGATGTCTTTTAATTTTTGTCGCTTTTTAAAAATGTACTTATTAGTTTTTGGGCAACTGAATGGGCATATAAATGACATTAATAATAAACCCTTCGTTTAATTAATTTACAAAGATTTAAAGTGGATTTCATTAAACATTTATTCTGATTTATTTAGTAATGATTCACATGATAGCTACTTTAAATGATGTTGTGCCTTTTAGTTAAAATATTTGTCTTATAATCTCATTATTATGATACAAAGCATCAAGAATTATGAAAAGTAAAAATATATACATAACTATAAATAAAATTTTAAATATCGTCATAACCTCCTCGGTCCTGAATTATCACATGAGGTACTTCCGAACTGAGGTGGATATAAACTAAACTATTTGGGTTTTTTTTTTTTTTACATTTTTACTTTACTTCTATATAGCTGAATGTTTTTTACTTTGAATCAAAACGAATAATGGAAGTACCGTTGGTTATTTCCTTATAAAATAAGTTTTACTACTTAAAAAGTAAATTCCAGACCGTGTGTCCAAGAACATAAGAAAATTTCACAATGAATTAACTAAAACACTTTTTTAAAAAATGAGAATTTGTAGATAATTTAACTAATTAAAGGCCTTCAATTCGTTACTGCGTAATGTAACATATGAATAATTAAATCGATATTTAAAGGGTGTTAATAATTTTAGATCCGCATTTTTGAAACTAATTTACCAGCCCCCTTAAGGTATAAATTTCAGAAAAATGTGCCTCTTCTGTCATCTATGGTGTGTTTTTGTTTGTGCAAAAAGAAAGAATGTATATTCGCAGTGTTATTTTACCTTCAGGTCTGAAGAGGATGAAAAGCACAATCTGTGGCCAAATACATGCGTATCTTACATTTTTGATGCATTTTAAATAGCTTTGCACATGTTCTGTTCTTTGTGTGATTTTTTTTTTATTAATTTTTGTACTTACTTAAACAAAATTTTTCAACTTGAGACGTATTTAGGTACGAAACAAACATTTTGCGACATTTAATTGAAATTGTATTGAATTTTAAAATAAGTGGAAAATATTTTGCTTACCCTGAATTTGTCAAAATACTTCCAGGGTATAAACAAAAACAGATTATAAAAGACGATAAAGGTGTGTAAAATAAAAGTTAAAATTATATTTTTAAAAATATGCTAAATTATTCACAAGGAAACGTTGAAAACAAACTTCAGACACCCATTAAAACATGAATCGTCAAATACAGTGAAACTTTTTATTTAAAAAAACACAAATAGTTAAAATTATAAATACGATTGTTATTTCCCTTTTGAGTTTTAAAAATACATTGCAATACTATTATCGATCCCCTTGTAACTTAAAAAATAAATACGATGTTCGTTGAAAAATTTTACTGACCTAAAAAAACCCACTATTATATCAGGAGTAATTTCTGTTGGAATTATGTACATTAGGGTGGGCCGAAAAAATTTTTTTTTTTTTTTTGCTATACCGCGGAAAACTTGCCTCTAGGGTAGCTTAGCAAAATGCAAAAACAATAAAAATAAATTTGTACGTTTGGCTGTAGCGCATTGGATCTAAAATTTGAGAAAATATGCGATTTTTATCATTTTTCTAATAAATAGCAATAAATCAAATAACTACTATAACAAGTAGCTATAGTCATATTTTAGTAGAAAAATTATTATAATGACAAATAAATGCTAAAAATATAATACATTTTAACTTTATTAGTTGCGCCTTACGTTTAAAAAAACATTTTTTCTTTTTTTAAATGAAAAATTTCCATTGAAACAAAAATCATTTTTCTGATTATGCAAAATTACTGTTTGTAATGAAATATAGTAATTTACTTGTCTTTACTTTCTTTTGGTATTTTGAAATAATATTTGCTTGAAAAACTACGAATTGAGGATATTGAGATAAGTGTAGTTCTTATAAAATCATCTCTGGAATTGGAGCCAACGTCTTTTTGTGACGCCTCGGTTAACAGCTTCACGCATCGTTCTGCTGTTTTTGTGTAACATTGGAATTGGTAAAACTTACACTCAGCCGCTGTTCCACCAGATATCTTGATCGGTCACTCTTTGGAGTAAAGTTGATGTTGAAAGTGTAATAGTTTTCCAGTGAATCCTTTCGATGTAGTCTGTAGATAGGAAATTGGTTTTGGGTGGTTAAAAACTTTTGATTTACTTTCTTTTAGAAACTACGTTTTAGCATTTATAATTTTTCTGAAACCTGATTCTCTTATATGATCCATTTTATATACTTTAATACTTAAAAGAAAGTTTTCTGGATGGGCAAAAAATGCATTCCTCTCAATTAATGTATCAATGACTTTCAGAAAGTTTTCGGGCAGGTATCTTCACGATTTTATAACTTTAAATAGTTATTCTGCTCCATTTATGAAGTATTTACTTTATTTGATTGGGAACCATACAGGTATATATAACTTTAGAAGAAAAAACCCGTAAGATCTTGTGTTCGTCTGGTGGGGATTCAATACTTAAATACAATCGTATGACTCTGAATCGTATGACATCTGCCTTATTTTATAGCAGAACTTATGTCCAGCAGAAACGGCTGATCTTTGTTTTAAACTTTCCAGTAAATTTCTTTAATAAAACACTCAACACCGTCAAAGTTTACCACCGGGAGTTACTCTTACATTTCAAAGAATTGCCATTCCGGCATTTGCTTCAAACTTTAGATGGTGAAACGACTGGATCAAAATCATTTAGTGGTCCGTTTGGCACACAACTCAGTAAATGTCCCTGTGTTAAATTTTGACAGTCTTCAGTGTTTTATTCCAGAAATTTACCGAAAAGTTTTAAGGAAAGATCAGCAGTACCTGCTGGACATAAGTTCTGCAATAAAATCAGATAGCTCTCCTGAACATTTATCTGTTCGCGAACCTTTCACACTTTCCCACTCAACATGGTTAACAAAGGCATTCAGAGTCATCCGATTGTATTTAAGTATTAAAACCTACTAGATGAACACAAGATCTTCATTTTTTTTCTCCTAAAGTTATATATAAGGTTAGTTGGGGCAACTGGGTCATGATTTTACATTGTGATTCTGGAACTTCTGACAATTCAGCTTCAAAAAGCTAATGTTCATTGGAATTAAAGTCTGAACTTCTGTAAATGTGCTCAGTTAGGATCCTTCTATCAGACAGAAATGCTCAAAATTACATTTTAATATTTAAAAATATAAAAATGTGCATATTTCATCTTTCTTTCCTCGTTGGTCCAGTTGCCCCCCAAAATGGGGTAATTGAACTAGGGGGGTCTTTGTTCCACACGCGTTTATATTTTTTCATATCGAATATCAGGTACTGTTTGAAAATGTATAAACAACTTGAAAAAATTTAAACCAGGCAGATCATGCAAATTATATGTCAATAAACAGCGATGTAAGGGAAACCTTTGCTGTCAATGTGTCTAAAAAAAGCACTAAAAGTGAAAATATTAGATTTATTTATACCAAAATCATAAAACTTAAGTAAGTATTTATGTACTTTATTATAGATAATAAGTATAAAAGTCACATGGGTATTTTAAGGGAAAAAATAGCAAGGTAAATCTATGAACAAACGGCTACGTAAGTACTTTATCTTTATACAGGGGTCGCATTAGATAGGGAAAATTTTATTGTTCCTACCAGAACCCTTAAAGAAAGGTGCGATGAAGATATTTTCAAAATAGTGGTAGGAACGATAAAAGACTCTCTATAGAATACGACCCCTGTGTATAATAATATTCCAAGGTCTGGTTATCTCGCTTTCAAGGACAAGGTACTTGCATTCGTAAAATGTTGAAATCATTTAATGACACCAATATGTACAAGAGAATCTATCTGAAAATAAGTAAAAGTATATTTTCGTGTACTTAATAAAGGTGAAATTTTAATTATAAAATTATGGTGCCAATGTGGCAATTAGTAATTAATATTAAATGATGCCATAACGGCATCACCGCCTCTCAAGGGGTCAAGAAATTTGGTTTGATACCACTCAATATGCTTTTTTTTTAAATTTCATTACGTTATTTTAATAAGGTATTCTATCATTTTTTTATTGCGAGCAAAAACCAATGGAGAAATTTAAATCCCGTAGTAAGATAAACACAAAAAAAAATTATTTATAACTATTGGGGTAACTGGATCCAGCATGGTCCAGTTACCCCAGATACATGTCCCAATTACGCCATTCTTGAAAAAATTATGGGGTAACTGAGACACCGGGATTACATTTGAAACATGACGAAAATATGTACAGATACCTAATAATATTAATGTAGTTATATGTCTAATCTTAAAAAAAAAGATTGTTTAACAAAAGTACTTACAGTATTTTAATAAAAAACCAAGGAAGTTCAACCATACTGAAGTTGTTTTTAAAAAAAGAAACGTAAATTTTTGACGAACTATCACAGCAAAGTGAGAGTTATAATTGAGTTGATGCACGTTGTTTTAGGAAGTAGAGATAAAGGGGCATTGTTCACAAAAGCTAAAACTTAAAAAAACGCCAACAGTTTTTTTATAAAATAACGTATGGCCCAGTTACCTCTTGGGTCCAGTGACCCCAAAAAAACTTACCTGTATGGTTTCCAATCAAATAAAGTAAACTCTTCATAAATAGAGCAGAATAAGTATTTAAAGTTATAAAATTGTTAAGATACCTGCCCAAAAACGTGCTGACAGTCATTGATACTGTAATTCAGAGAAACTCATTTTTTGCCCATCCGGAAATCTTTCTTTTAAGTATTAAAGTATATAAAAGGAATTATACAAGATAGTCAGGTTTCAGAAGAATTATAAATGCTTAAAACATAGCTTCTAAAAGAAAGTCAATCAAGAGTTTTTAACCACCCAAAACCAATTTCCTATCTACAGAATACATCGAAAGGATTCACTGGAAAAATATTACAATTTCACCACCACCTCGACTCCGAAGAGTGACTGATCAAGATATCTTGTCTAAGGTTCAATCAGCTGGAACAGCGGATGAGTGTAAGTTTGACCAATTCCCATGTCACCACCCAAACAGTAGAACGATGCCTGAAGGTGGTAACCGATACATCACAAAAAGAGGTTGGCTCCAATTCCAGAGATGGTTTTATAAGAACTACACTTATCTCAAGATCATCAATTCCTAGTTTTTCAAGCAAATCTTATTTCAAAATACTAAAAGAAAGTAAAGACAAGTAAAGTGCTATATTTCATTACAAACAGTAATTTTACATAACCGGAAAAAATATCCTTGTTTCAATAAAAATATGTCAATTTTTTTTTAAATGTTTTTTTTAAAGGTAAGGCGCAACTAATAAATTAAAATTGTATTACATTTTTATCATTTATTTGTCATTCTAATACTTTTTCTACTAAAAAATGTATATAGCTACTTGTTATAGTAGTTATTTGATTTATTGTTATTTATTAGAAAAATGATAAAAATCGTAAATTTTCTCAAATTTTTGAGCCGATGCGCTACCGCCAAACGTAAAATTTTATTTATTTTGTTTTTACATTTTGCTAAGCTACCGTAGAGGCAAGTTTTCCGCGGTATAGCTAATCAAAAAACCAAAAAAACTTTTTTTCGGCCCACCCTAATATACATTCATCAGGAATAGATCTTGAAATTGGAATTTTCAATAAACCTTGATTTTAGTTAAAGTTTTAAGCCAAGTTGACTTCTATCTTCTACATAAGCACATATTTACGACCAAAGATGGTAGAAAATAGGGTAAAAACTTAGAATCGGGTAAAACCAGAAATTACGATTTTTAGAGGTTTTGAGCGACACTCTAGCGGATAATAGATTAAATACATAGCTTTACGAATGAAAGTTTAACCGCTCTACTTCTATCCCATCTAAGTTCATGATTTTGCTTTAAAAAAGGTAATAAATGGTAGTTTTCAAAGTCTCAAATATGAACATATTTAAGCTTACCAAACTGTTTAAGATATCGTGAGTAGCAGATTCAGTAATGCTTTATTTCCCACGATGAAACTTTTGATAGGATTTATATCCGCACATTTGAGCGTTTTATATCGATACAATCGAATATTCAATGTCGCGTAAAACCGGATGTAGGAAAACATGCTGCAAGGAGCGGTAAAACATGCTTGTAGAAAAGACAGACAAAATTGTAAGGAAGAACACGAATACAATTTTTTTAGCACTGATAAAAAGTGAAACACTTTCATGTATTTTCCCAAATAGTTTCTGAGACAAATAATTAATGTAACTATAATTTTATGTTTGAATTTCAAATGACTATAATTTCAATACATTTTAAATAACTTCTTAGATTACTATATAAATTTGGTCTTACTCTTAAAGTTTAACTTTTTCTAAAAATTATATTTAATAATATTTTAGTACACGTGTAACTGCGGAGGATTTAGTGAAAATTTTGGCTTCAAAAATAAAGTAATAATAAGGCATCTGATTTTTCCTTATTTTTCGCTAAATGCGTTGTATCGATCTTATTATTCTTAATCTTTTTAAAGAAAATGATTTCCTATACGAAAATATGGAACTGTACATTACCCTTCAATCAAGATCTGTAACACTGACTTCCTTCTAAAAGAAAAACCTAGAAAATCATTCGTCCTGGCGCCGAGCCGTTCAGTTCACAATCGATAAGTTGTATATGATAGACGTAAGGGTTGATTGCTTCTCATTGGCCTGTAATAGATGTTCTTAAAACTAAATAATTCCCATATAAATCTGCGTGTGTCAGATAGTGAGGATATTACGTTGTCAGAAATTAATTATAAATGTTCATTCTTTTCCTCACTTTCTAAAACTCATTACATGTCTAAAATATAGAAATAAAGATATATCATATTAAATTAAATACAACATAACACTAAAATATAATTTAATCCCAACATAAATTATTGAGAGGAACAGAAAAGTTTGAAATGGTTAAAATTATTATTATTTTTTAATTTTTGAAAATTTAAGAATATTTTACATTTACCCATAAAACTATCCTGAAATTATGGCTGTAATTAAGAAAGTATGGTTCTAGTGGTCAACTAATGGAAATGACGTTTAACTACGAATTTGTTGTTGGAAAAATTAAACTCATTTATCTCAAAATACAATTTTTTCAGTGGTTTTGTCTAAGTAGCTATTGAACAAGTTAACGGATTTAAATGTCTGTTAGTTTTTTTAATATAGGAATCTAAGTTTTCTACAAACTAACAGAAAAAAAATTGTTTTTTTTTTCAAGTTATAGGAAAAACAATACGATTAATTTTAATGAAATTTGAATGTACTAAATCATTAACAGCGTAGATTTCGGTACAATCTAGAGCTGTATAAATAAGAAATTAGTACGAAAATGTATGAAACATGGACTTCAAAACTAGTTTTTAAAAGATTAATTTTATCTCAAAACATAAAAACTTTTGTTATTGTTTTTGAAATTAAACAAATGATTTTATTTTATATGACATAAGTAAATAAATTCAAGCGGATGGTAATAATCATCATTATTTACAAACTCCCTAACATACTATCAAACTTAGTAAATTTTTTCTAGTTGAAACTTTTTGATTCTTTCAAAAATTCATATAAATAAAATCATTTATGTTTCTGCTGATCAATTAAAAAATTTATAGAATGAAATGAGTTCTGTTGAATTAAATCTTTATTAACTTTCAGTTGATGCAAAAAATAATTATGTCTGTTACATACTAATTATCTACCCTATAGATATATATAAAATCCCAAAGAAACGAATTTATGAAACAACAAATTATGTTTCACGACAATTTCTTCTAAAATATGGAAGGTTTGGTGAGGAAATTAATACCACTTATCCGTATTGATCCACAGGTGTCAAAACTGGTATTAGAATTTATAAATTTGAATTAGTTTTACAGATATTAATTTATCACCCCTCCACCTCCCAGCTTTTCAGTTTTGGTTTCGCCCTGCAATATTTAAACCAGTGTGCATTCTGGAGGTTTGCCGATTTCTTCTCACTTCTCCCCTGTATGATAACCTGGGTTTGATCGAAAGCACTCCGGTTTCCGTCGAATTCTTTTATATTTAACATCTGTAAATTGGTTTAATGTCTTAAAGTCTTTTACTTGTTTTTTACACCTATTTTAGTAATAAAATTATGAATCATTTTATGTATTCATGTTTTTAATTAATTTCTTTCTTATTTTTTGACATTCCTCTAATGATGGCAAGTAAATTACTCAATTTTTTTTGGAAAAGAGGGAAGAAGAGGGAAAAAAATAGGGATTATTATTTATTCTTTTCTGTCATTTTCAAATTGAAATTAAAATGATCTTTTATTTTAAACGAGAGTGAAACAATATTGCGATTAAATTATGCTTTTCTTAAAAATTTGAAGAAATAAAAATTAGATTTGTTTTTTGTTGTCATTTTCAAATTCATATTGAAAAGTGAATTTTTAAAAACAGAAAGGAAATTTTAAAATAAGAATTGAATGTTCACGTGTTAAAAGCAGAAAAAAGGGAAAATATTTACACTTATCTGTAAAAAAAAGTACGAAAACATTAAAATAATGAAATTATTAGACGCGAAACGCAATTAAATGTAATAATTACGCCGTATATAAAATTCTCAAACAATAAATATCGTGATGTTTAAAGTGCCTAAAATAATTAAATTATTTCCCATGAAAAACTTTTAATGGTGAATATTAGGTCATATTTAAAAAAGCTCAAATATAAATATTTCTAAACACATTTCAATTAAGTACAAATGTTTGTGTTTATCAAACTTTATCTGCATTTGACGGACCATTCATAGCTGTTTTAAGCATATCTTTCAATAATCTTAAATATAAATTGTTCCGTTCTCCAGGAAACGTTTTATTTACATGTGCTATATGTTCCGAATGTAGTTGATATGAGATATAAATATCTGAAAGAATATACGATATTGTTGTTTATTATTTTGTGTGCTTTCGGTTAAAAAATAATCCAAGGTTTTTAGAATCAAATGGGTCAAACTGCATGTAAATACAATAAATAGATCAAAATTTATAACCTTTTTAAAGTAAGTACCGCTGTGGTTGTCTAATTAATACTTAAATCTTTATATCCATCTGTCTCACAACATATGTTTCCGAAGTTCGTCATATATTGAAAAATTTATTTTTAAAAATAGAAATAATCTTTAATGCTTTTGTTGCAAAATATGTCATTTGCTAAAGATTTCAGAGGAAACAAAATAAGGCATATTCAAGGATTACGAAACGGAATACGTTTACAGTCGGTCAAAAGAAAAAAAAAAAGGCAGAGAGAGTGAGAACAAACACACCATGCATTTTAATCTCCAAATTTTTCAGTGATTAAAAAAAAATTTCATTGGTTATTATATATTCATTGAATTCATGTTAAGCAATACGTTTCGATGACCATCTCTATATCAACGTTGTAAAAAATGTGAATTTTTCGATTTTGACATCAAGTTTTGATTCTTCTTGAAATTGTAAATTTGTACACAAAACGAGAACTAAATCGGTGGAGAAGTGTTGAGGTTAAACAGGTATAAAGTTTTAAATTCATAATAATATTACTTTAATGTATCGTTACAAGTTGAAAGTTTTGGATTCGAGAATATATTCCGATTTTCGTCGGATTTACGTGTTTTACGGGTCAGAGATCCCGAAAAACATGTTTTTAAAGTATGTCTGTCTGTGACTCTGTCTGTCTAACACAAATTTTATGACCGGTCGATTTCAGGAACTAACGGCGGAATTTAATAAAAATTCATATTCAGTTAGTCCCTCATATAAATTGGTGCTGATTAGTTTTTCTATAAATCGCCCACCAGGC
Source organism: Maratus speciosus (assembly GCA_963932465.1). NCBI lineage: Eukaryota > Metazoa > Arthropoda > Arachnida > Araneae > Salticidae > Maratus > Maratus speciosus. The sequence goes on along the minus strand of OZ010788.1, from coordinate 353,700,098 downwards.
TGCGCTGTTAAGCTGTATTTTTCATGTTTTCCACAATAGCTCCATCTCAAGAGCCAATGCGCGGATTTTCACCAAACTTCAGATTCAATTAGTCCTTGATATGAATTGGTACTGATTACGTTTTGGCGTAATTCGCCTAACAGGTAGCAATGCTATGCCGTATTTTTCATTATATCCCCAATAGCTCTACCTCAAAAAGTAATCCACGAATTTTCACCTAGCTTCAGTTTCAGTTAGACGTTTGCAAATGTTGTTTATGATTAGGTTTTAGGTGTAATTCGCCCAATAAATAGCGCTGTTATGCTTGATTTGTCATTTTTTTTGCAATACTTCTATTTCAAAAAACATTTAATGCACGGATTTTTCATCAAAATTCAGTTCAGTTCAATTTTGACATAAGTTGTTGCTGATTAGGTTTTGGTGTAAATCACCCAACATGTGGCACTGCGCATTTTGCAGGATTTACACGATTTTAACGATGATTCAAATCTAAAGCATGGAATTTCAAATCTTTAGAATCTTTATGATGTCCATAGATTGCAATTTAATTTGGCACTGTGATAACTAACTTTGAAGTATTATCAAGTATGAGACAGAAGAAAGTTTTGGAACTGACACATCCGATTAGATTTTTTTCTACAATTGCAAAACAAACTGCAATGCATAAAGCTTTTTAAGCATAACTAAACAGTAATTAAAGGAGTGAATTAAAACTGTATATCAAAATATTTGAAATTTTGGAAATATATATGTCACTGTAAAAACCGGAAGTGTGGTAGATTTTTTGTTTTACCGGTAAATCCCAGCATTTATCAATGCGAGCTGCTAACAGCTGAAATAAGCTTTTAAGGAAATTTGAGTTTGTCGAAACGATCGAAAACATCACCGTTTTCAAATTACAAAATTACAAATAATGTGCTATTAATATAATATTTTCACTTTCTTCCTCTAAAGCAGTGGTTCCCAACCTCTTATTGGCCATGCCCCACCAAAGCGCCCATAAAAGCAACCCCCCCCCCTCACGCTATAAATTATGTGTCTCATTATTTAAAAAGTGTATTTTATTCACATTGTTGAAGCGTAACAGAGCCTTAACAGTAACTGATAATCTCACATTTTTAAACTTATAAAACTGGCAAATCTTCCATCGCAAATACGTTTTTAACATAATTCTATAAATGCAATGACGCTATATGTCTTCGCCTTTGTGGCAAAAAGTGTTTTGTTGTACTTTTCCAACTTTCCTCAATGGTAAAGAAAGTGTTATACGGTCAGAAGTTTTATCCTCACATGTTGAAGTGAGGCTTAGATTTAGCATTAAAATGGCTAACATTCACATATTTTATAATTTATTTTTTAACTTATTAGGAGTTGGTAGAAAAGCTTTTAACACTAAATTTTCTTTCTAGTGATAACACAATTCACAAGAAGCATTTCAAGTTTCCAATCTTTATCATTTTTAAGTAGAAAATTCCCAATAACAACGAATTTTTCTGTTTTCCCTTCCCCAATATTGTTAATTGAGGCAGTGGACTATCCCACATTTTTGTGAAAAATGTGTTATTTCTAATAATTTAATTTAAAATTCGTAAAACCTACAACTGTAGTATCATAGCAATTAAATACGATTTTAAGCGAAAAATAAATCTGAGTCAAACGAAAGGCAACTTACAAATACAACATTTTAATATAAACTAAAACATTATCACTTCATTACATTCTCGTCAGAAAAAGTATCTGACGTCAGGGCGCCCAAGCGCAACATAAAATAAATATATAAACGCAATAAATCACACTTATTGCTTTAGGAAATTATTACAACATCAATTAATATTACTTAATGATTTAGAAAATGACTATAATAATATAAATCTCACTTATTTAATTGAGAAATTACTTTACTTCATTTCTGACTAATTTATGAACTTTAAATAATATTTGTAGATAACAAATGAGTTTGGGTTTTCAAAGTATTGTATGCCACGACATCCGTTCGCGACATCATGAATTTTAATATTTTCGAAAATATTTAAGTGATAGAGACAGTTTAATAGATAGTCCAACTTACATTGCATATCAAGTTGCCTGTGCAAAAGTGAATCAAGTGCCTTGCTGACTCTGGCAAAGTCAGCTTAATCACCCCATGCTGCCTGTAGAAATCTTGTCTCTTTGGCCACTTTAAAAACTGGCTTAAAAGAGTTTCACAAATTTCGAAAGCATTTTTCTGTAAATCGCAGCTTGCGATGTTAACCTATTTTGGCCAATACACCAATTGCATTTTATGTATTATCTGATTTTAAAATTAAAAATGTATATGTCATCATATAAATTTATTTACTGTGTAGGATGCCTGCAGAAGAGCTATACTCGTAGATATTTACTATCTACCTATTTCCTTTTCTAAAGCTATTTAAGATTTATAATTTTTTAAAAGTTGGTAATGCTGGTTTTTATATTTCATATATTATTTTAGGTTAAATAGGTCCAAGACTGTCAAATTTATATATAAATATTTAAGAAGTTTTACGTTTAAAAGATTCTTCATGTGGCATACAGCAGAGCGAATAGAAGTAGAAATCTCATTTAATAAACAATGAAGAAAATTGCGAAAAATTATAAAATACAGCATTAACCAAAAAAACTAAAGCTTTTAATACTACAATAACATAGTACATAAAAAAATTTCAAAGATTATTTTTATAATTATTCTGGTGTTGATACTATTTAAAATGATTGAGAAATTTTTAAAAATTCAAGTAAAAAAACCTGATTTTTTAAATTGTGCATGTATTTTATTTATTATTGGTCAGCAATATTTCTTTTTTAAAAAAGGACAAAGGAAACTGATAGCGAATTGGTGACTAAGAATTTTGGAATTGCCCCCCTAAGAAGTCAAACTGCCCCCTCGTGGGGCGTATACTCCACATTGGGAACCCCTGCTCTAAGGTATACATTCTTAGCTATATTATCCGGAAAAATAAATGTTGTGTATAAAAAATTATTTTTTTACTTTTTCATTTAAAAGTTCATCTCACAAATGCGTGAATTATAATAATTAAGTGCTGCGCGCATGATTAAACTCTAAATTAAAGATATAAAAAAGAATTTTTGAACAAAGTAGAATAATAACACAGTTACTTCTAACTTAAAAACAAAATACATGCAAAAAGGTTTGTTTAAAATTTAATTTTAGCACAAAATATGAAAAATTACGAAATTTTTAAAAACAATTCATGTTTTTCAATTGCAATATATATATATATATATATATATATATATATATTTACGTAATAAAGATATTCGAAATGTTTTCACTTTAGTATGAAGCCTATAAAGAAACGCATATCTATCTATCTATATTATAAAGGACAAACATATCTGTGCGTAACGCATACGTCATTTTGCGAATGAAAACACTTTGAAATTTAAAATAAAATTTTGGTTTTACAATTTTCTCTACTGCAATTTTTTTTATTTCTAAACATCGCACATTTTAAATTTTTACACCGTCGTATAAGGAAAAAATGCTCTTTTAAATGCAATTTGTTTGAAAGCTGTATTTTAATTTATTTTTGAGATATTAATTTTTTTGTAGTTTTTAATAAAATTTTTCCAATCGTGGCAACAAAAGTACCCCATATCTATTGAAAGTCATTGAAATTAAACGGAAAATAGTCGAAAATAGGAGATTACTGTATCTTTTTGTTGCCATTTTCTCATAAAACCAGAAAAAAGTTGAAATTAAAATACGGGCGTCAGAAAAAAATCGCGCCAATATGGGACCGTAAGTTTTCCATTTTTATTAAAAAATCAAAATTTTTTTCTCGAATAAAACTACATAAAATTTGCCATGGTTGCAAAGAATTCTTGGTACTGTAACGCTAGCCGGATGCAAATCTTGCCAATAGCTTTTTTTCACCTCGCCTGTTAACATTTTTTTTTTCGAGTGGTAATATTTGGTAGACGTCATATACGCATAGCAGGTTTGGCGTGATTATTATTATTATTATTATTATTTTTTTTTTTTTTTTTTTTTTTTTGCGAAAATTTGGCGAAAACCTCGTTTTCAAATACCAATTACATATGCATTTTTGGTATTACTTAGTTATCCCGTCGACTAAAAATCTATTGCCAAACTATAAGATTAAATGCCAATAACGGTTGATCATAAATGTCACATTCACTTGACTTCAAGATAGTTACACGTGTTTACGTCATCAAGTGATTTTTATTTCGACTTTTTATTTCTATATATATTAATGTTAGACTAATTTATTTGTTCTTTCGTTATTTAAAATAAAAATTATGTCAATTTGTATAATTTGGCGAGTGTTTTGGCGATTTATATAATTTGGCGAAATTGGTCGACGGAATAACTAAGTAGTACCGTATTTTTTTAATTATCTTCTATTATTTTCTAAAGGAAATATAAAAAAATAATTAATATTTATAGATCAAAATAATTTATATAATTTATAAAAAGAAATAAAAGTAAATAAACATTTATTATCAAATAAACAACAATAGCCGGGTTACCATGTCAACCTTTTCTGAAATATGAAAAAAAAAATATGTGTTTGATTAAAATTTGAGTTGCCATCATTAGAAAAATGTACATAAAATTAGAAAAAAATATTATTTCGAACACTATTTCGAATTTAAAAATTCTAATACCAGTTTTGTGATCTGCGAATCAATGCTGATTTTTGGTGTTAATTTCATCGCAAAGTATTCCATATTTTAGGAGAAATCGCTTGAAACATAATCAGTAGTTTAATCAGTTGATTCATATATCCGCTTCATAAATTCTTTTCATATATCCGTTTCATAAATTCGTTTCATTAGGATTTTATATATACGAGTTGCAACCCGTCGAAATTCGACGTACTAAAATGTTTGAAAGGAACTGTCAGATGGAAATTATAATAAACCTACAAAAATAATTACAAAAAAAATCATCTTACATTGGTTGTCTAACTCTTAAAACAAATAATATTTTAAACCAAAATTACCAAAATATTATTTCTACAAACTTCAACTGCTTAAATTATTGAAAAATTAAACTGTATTAGATTACGTAATCAAGATGAGTAATTATGATGAAGTTATCGATGGAGCTCTTATGTTTGTTTTTACGGGATGAAAAATCAGTAAAAAGGATTTCGCTTTGTAACATCATAAAATGTTCCCCCATAAAATCTAAACTGTACGTTATTTTCACATTCTCGTAATTTACATACACACCACTCAAATTCACATTTTGAAAGTATTTTAACGCGCAAAAGAATAGATTATTAATGAATGCATTTCCAAACTTAAAGTCACGTTTGTCCGATACAACTTTTCATGTGAACATTCGCACAAACCTTAAGTTCTAATCTTAGTACCGCGAAAAAAAAAATTCAGAAATTTGACTTTAGTTGTCATAGTATTCGCCATTTATAGTATTGGTCAAATATTTAGTTTTATCAAAAAAAAAAAAAAAAAAAAAAAAAGATCGTTTTGTTTTAAATATATCATTTTTACTCAGTGAATCATTTTGCCGAGTGCCTCAAACTCATTTATCAGCGTAATGTAAAAATATTAAAATGTAGCTGATTCATGTAGAAAAATGCGTGTTTTATTTAATGTCTGACATCATTTTCTGTTCAAAAATTATAAAAAAGTTTCTTTTATTTGTAATGTGAAAATGGCATCAATAAGGATATAATGAATAAAAATGATAAACCATTAATATTTTCCCTTTACTTTCAATATAAATGGAGTACTTCAGTTGCCACAATTACAAAATTTGTATTAAAAACTACAAAAAAATTAATATCTCAAAAACAAATTGAGATACAGCTTTCAAACAAATAGTATTTAAAAGAGAATTTTTTTCCTTATACGACGGTGTAAAAAGTTAAAATGTGTGATGCATAGAAGTTTAAAAATTTGCAGTAGAGAAAATGCAAAACCAAAATTTTATTTCAAATTTCAAAGTGTTGTCATTCGCAAAATGACGTATGCGTTACGCACAGATATGTTTGTCCTTTATAATATAGATAGGGTAGATATATTTAAAAAACAAGTGTGTTTTTTGTCATCTGTCCTGATCTTTCTGCTTAACCAATTTTATTAAACTCAAAGTTGTTCATTTGTAGATGTGATTGCACCATCTTAATATTCCTACTTTTATATTTTAATTTTAAAAGCATTTTATGAAATTTCTCAAAAATGATGAAAATTAGATAGCTTTCATTATTGCAGACAAGAGAGAAAAAAATGACGTATTTTTTATCTTTATTCATGCCATTTTCTGATAAAAATTCAAAATTGCTTATAAAAATTGTTGTATAGGGTTTAGTGGCGCAAAATCCTATTAGGAGTATAATATTATATTAGGGGAATAATAACGGAAAATGACATACTGCTTTTGAAAACACGCATTTTTCCTCATAAATTTTCTATATTGTTTTATTTTCAGCATGTGTACTGATACTAAGTTTCAGACACTAGGCGGAATGCTTATTTAAGTGAAAATGAAGTCATATTTAAAAGAAAACGATCATTTTCTTAGATAAAACTAAACATTTTAACACAAATTCGTCTAAAAAACACAAATTACGGAAAATTTTTGTCTTCGGAATTGAGATTAGAATCTCAAGTAAAGAGTACGTCTATTCACATAAAAGCTGATGATGGTGACTTCCAGTTTTGAGTTAAAATGATTTTTAAATGATCAAACAAAATACAATTTTTTTAAAAATGAGGAATATGGATATGAGAAGTGCGTATGCAGATTTAGAGAAGGTAAGAATTGCTGTTTTACATTCCGGAATACCAAGCATAAGATCTTCAATTGATGACTTCATCGAAATAATTGATCTTTATTATATTTTACGGATTATATGATTATTATAATTTTATCTATATTATAAAGGACAAACGTATCTGTGCGTAACGCTGACGTCATTTTGCGAATGGCAACACTTCACGATCAAATTTCGGTCTTGAAATTTTCGCTACTGCATTTTTTTTAATCTTCTGACCATCGTATATTTTCAATTTTCGTCGGTAGGGAAAAAATTTACTTTCTAATGCAATTTGTTTAAAAAAATGTTTTTTAATTGACTGATGTATTATGTTTTTTAAAATAATTTTAAGTATGTTTTTTTTTAAGTTTATCTTATCACGTGCCGGTTTCAATACATAATAATAATAAACATTTTGCACATAAAGCAAAAACATTGTTCAGCATTTGTTTCTGACTATTTTTTCATAACGAAATTAATACTTCTTTTATAAACAAACAAAAGAATAATATTAAAAAACTCCAATCTAACATATTTGTGAAGGACAAATTAACGGAATTGATACTTCTTTTATAAACAAATAAAAGAATAATATTAAAAAACCCCACAAATCTAACATATTAGTATTCATACAAATTAAATTTTTAGATCATCAAATAGGATTTTTTTTATTTAAATAGAATTTGTTTCCAAAGTTTATCTCAGTTTACTGATTGCCTATGGTTTTAAAAACAATTTTAAAGCATGAAATATTTTTTAATTTATCTATATCGTGCGGAGCTCGTATACGAAAGATTAATCCGTTTGCCCTTAAAAAAAAATAAAGAATTCATCATTTTCTTACGGCTAATATCCATTTAAAAAAAATTCCCTATGAATAAATAAATAAAATAATATAAATAAAACACAAATTTAACAGACATGTATAAGCTCTGAAATTATGAGAATATAAAAGGTTTGCCATAAGTAGCAAAATCTTGGCAAATAACTCTTAGCATGCGGCTAATAAGAAAATATCGCTTTTGATAAATTTCAAAACTTTATTTGATTGTATAATTCGTATGTTCCGTATGAAAAATACTTTTTTAATGTAAGTGGGGAATCGAAAAATTTATTGCATATAAAAAAAATATATTAATTTTCAATTAAAAAAAATATTTTCACCTATATTCTATAACCCGGGAAGCCTGGGTACGATCCCCTAGTTTGGTTAATATTTTAAAGCTATAGCTTATGTAGTCTAAAAGTAACAGTGTGCGCAAGCTCCAAATTTACTAATATGAGAAAACGCGGTTAACCTTTCAATATCAACGGACTTTCAATTGTATTTACCGTCTAAAGTGATTATAACTTTAGAAATAACGCAGATTTTTGAATGGAGTTTTTTGAATACGGTTGAGAAATTTTTAAAAATTAAGAATGAATGAAAATCTGAAAACTGATTTTTTGATAGTTTAAAGGACCCGTGCCCCCTTAAACTCTTCCATTTCGGGCTTTTAAGAAAACCTTTCAGTAAGTGCTGGGATTAATCGAACATTTTGGTAGAAGTTCGAAATAAGGGTCTATCCTGCCCATTTATCAGTGCGTACATCTCTTTGTCCGCGTAACTTGGATCCTAACTTCAGGGAATCAACACAGGTTTGAACGGCTGCAGTTTTGAAAATGTTTGTATTTGAGATAATACGTATATTTTGAGTTTTCTTTAGTTTCATAAAACAAAATATGAAATATTATGCGGAAACGGTTTTATGACATTTTGGAGGGTAACAACGGATTAAATACTTACAATTAATTGCAAATTAAATTGAATATGCCATGCATATGTGTAAGGGAGTGCATAACTCATCATTTATTTTAAGCGACGAACTTCTGGTTGTGCTGGAATCGATATCGTGTCAAAAATGCAAACGCCACTGATATCGTTTCAGCAGAGTTTTTAGATATATTTAATACTATAAAAATACAATTATTTACATATTTTGCCAATTATTATTATTATTATTATTATTATTATTATTATTATTATTTTATATAAACTGTGAATTTAAATATAGTGTGTTATATATATATTTATGTAATAAAGGCAACAGGTATGGAAAATGTATCCCCAGATCTTCAGTTATCTAAGGAGGGGATCTGATCCAGGCAGACACCGAGTCTTCTATTTAACAAAAATTTTGAAGTACAGTCAAAAGTTTATTTATTGCTGGTTCCACTAAAATTTATGAGAGCACATAAAAGAGTCACAGACGGACCACACGCACGGACGGACCCAGCTGTTCATGATCCCACGAGCTCTTTTCAGAGGCACCCTTTCACTTTTAGCATCTCTAAGATTCGAGGTAACGAATCGCACAGTTGCGGGGGTGTCTTTAATGAGGGGTCCAGCCAAGCTTCCTTACGATTGAACAGGGGGCTAACAGCCCAACCTTCTATTTGTTGTACGAAGTCTTTTTACGTAAGGAGTAAAGTAATATTACATGATTATTATTATTGAGTTTTACTGAGTAGCATGTAGTCTCAGAGAGACATTATTATTCTTATAGAGAGTTGCAGAGTATCATGTAGTCTCAGAGAGTTAGAGTTATTTTCTCATGTATTTAAATAAGTTAGCCGCTTTTATAGCGAAAATTTGATTCAAGACTTAGTGATGTTTAACAGACGTGGAGTCTTACTGCTTGCATGCAGTTATACAATAAATAAGAGTTTCTTCGTATCATCTTGCCCGTTTAGGGTGTAATAACAATATTGGTCGTTGTAGACATTTTTAGCGCTCGCTCTGATTGAAGAGCGGGACTACGAGCTGTGGTGTATCCACCATGCTGATGAGTGCCTAGTATCTTACCCAGTGTGAGATGAGTTATTTCAACAACATGCAGTGTATAGAAGTATGTGAGGTTAAGATATTTTGTTTCCCAATTTATGTTTATGTATGTATTAATGTATTACTAGGGATTTACTTTCAGATGGTATCTAAGTACCCAAATGTTTTGATAAGTAATCAGAGTAAATTAAATATAATGCATAATGAGAATTTTCATATGTTCTTTGGAACATCTGTGTCATGTGACACTCTTTTACTTAAATTGTACATATATTTTTGTTATTGTAAATAAATAATGTTAAATGTTAATTTTTGGCATACGTCAATTATCCATGAGTCGGTTAATTTACTTTAACATTAATATTTTATTTCAGATTTATTTCGGGTTCTTTTTATTTTATTTATGCGTAAATTTTGTAGGTTTGTTTTAGGTAATTTGCACAGTCTAAACGCTACTTCTTCACGTAAAAAATCACAATGCAACTTGAGGCAGTTTTGGAGATGTGTTTCCTCCCCCCAAACTTAAGATAATTATGTTTAAATGATCAGAAGCTAGCCAGGACCATTATTTACGATCACAATGATTTAATTATAATGTGTTTAAATTACCACTATGACGTTTCAGGTTCAGGTATAAGTAATTAGGTGTAGTTAACCTACATTACTATTGGGGGTTACCCTCCACCCCCCCCAATTTAGCGGTATGTTTGGGTAGTTTAAGTCGGTACCGTTATATGTACCCAGATCTTCCCAACAGGTTGTGTGGTAAAAAGACTGAATACCAGAAACTATCTATCTATATTATAAAGGACAAACATATCTGTGCGTAACGCATACGTCATTCTGCGAATGGCAACACATTGAAATTTGAAATGAAATTTCGGTTTTGCAATTTTCACTACTGCAAAATTTTAAACTTCTAAACATCCCACATTTTAAATGTTTACACTGCCCGTATGCAGAAAAAAATGCACTTCTAAATGCAATTTTTTCGAAAGCTGTATCTCAATTTATTTTTGAGATATTAATTTTTTTTATAGTTTTTAATACCAATTTTCTAATCGTGGCAACTGAAGTACTTCATTTCCATTAAAAGTGGTTTAGTTATCTTTATTGATTATATTCTTACTGATGCCATTTTCTCATTACAATTAAAACTATCTTTTTAAAAAATTTGAACAGAAAATGATGTTACGCTTTAAAAAAGACTCACTTTCCCAGATGATGCTGTTATATTTCACTATTTTTTCATTTCTCTGATATTGAGATTGAAACAATAGGAAAAATATTTCAGCGATTGAAAATAACGTCATATTTAAAAGAAAACGATAATTTTATTTGATAAAACCGGTTATTTCCCCTTGAATACGTCTAAAACTTATAAATTTCTGGAATTTTTGCGCGCAGGTACAGAGATTATACTAAGACCTCAAATCAGGAGTGGGAATTTTAAGATGGAAAGTTGTAATAGTTGACAAACGTGATTTCAAGCTTGAAAATATATTTATTAATAACCTATTGCGTGTTAAAATGTTTTTAAATGGTTAATATGAATGTGAAACGTGGAAAATGACTTGATTCGGTTTAGATTTAAAGGGCGGGGGGGGGGAAATTCTATGATTATGTCAGGTGAAATCACTTTTGCTGATTTTTCATTCCGTAATACCAAGCATCAATTGATAACTTAATCAAAATTACTTATCTTGATTATATGTTACTGATTACGTATATGAATAAAATTTAATTTTTCAATAATTTTAACAGTTGAAGTTTGTGAAAAAAATATTTTGTTAATCTTAGATTAAAATATGTCTTTGGAGAGTTAAACTAACAAGTATCAGATGGATTTTTTATTGTAATTATTGTTGTCGATGTATTACAAATTTGATGCAACAGTTCCATTCTAAACATTTTCTTTCGTCGAAATTCGACGGGTTCCACCTCGTATATATAAAAGCCGTTCTCTGTGTGTATGTCCTTTATACAAATCTTTAATTTTTGACCGATTTGCCCGAAACTTGCTGTACATAGGCTTTAGAACGTGGAATAGATCCCTGTCACTTTTAAAAAATCATCAGACCAATATTTATCCCTTTTTTCTATCATCTTTCATAATTTAACATTATAGAAATATCTCATTTTAAATTTTCAAATTCAATAGCTTCTTTCCTGTTGCCACACATCTAAAAAACTGCTCAACAATTTTAAAAAAATTGATAACTCGAGTACTTTGTTTTATTAGCCAATAAAAATTCAGACTAGACTGCTATATTTTTATATTTTTGAAATCGACGTCATTCTAATCAGAAAATGCACATTTTTCATATATTTATGTAAAAACTTTAACTAAGCATGTTTTAAAATGACCTTAGAAGTACTTTAGTTGAATGTTAAAAAATCTATTTTAATGAAGTCGTTTCAATATCAAGAATCAAATAAGGAAAATGATAATAGTAAAAAAAAAAAATAAATAAAATAAATCGTTTGCTAGATATGACGTCAATGTCATCAGTATAATTTCAAACTGGCTCTAAAAACTGGATGCTACAATTTATTCCCTATTTCTTTGTAATCTTTAATTATATCATATAGATAAATGTTTTAGTACCTAAAATGCAGTGATAACATTCTACGATTTGTATCGAATACGGTTATATAAAATACGATTTTTGTACGATTTATATTAAATAGAAATTATAGCTACTATTTTTTAGGGTAAGCTTTTTTTCTTTTTTAAACAAAATTTCATGATTGACAGACTTTTTTGTTAGACGTTGAAATAATGGGATGCATGATGTTTAGAGATCAAATTGCAGTAAAAGCGTAATTTATGGTACGGTTAGGATGTTGCCACCAGCAATATGGTGCTAGACGTTACTCATAGATATGTCTTTTCTTCATAATATTGCATTAATAGCAAACGGATATATCTTTCTGAATTGGGTTACAGATATATTTAAAAATATATCCGTGATTGAAAATTAATTTAAAATGGATAAACAATCCGTAAATTGAGATAAGCTTTTCAAAAAAAATTACTGAAAGGACTTTTTGTATTCTATTAGATTTTGGAATAATCAAATGTGCGATGTTTAAAGGTCAAATTGCAGTAAAAGTTAAATTTATGGTTGGGTTAGGTTATTGCCACCAACAATATGATGCTAGAGTTACTCATAGTTCATCAATGTCTTTACTTTATAATATTGCATTAAGAGCAAACAGGTATATCTTTCGTAATTGGGCTGCATGTAGGGATGAGATTTCCACGTTTTTGCACACAGGTATATTCTTAAAGAAAATGTTGTTCTGTTAAATCAAGAGAGTGTCCCGATTAAATGAAATATCATTTACTCTAACAAAATACTGGTGTGAAAAAATGCGGAAATCTTATCCCTGGCTGCATGCAAATCAAAAATATCCATGATTGAAAATTACTTTAAAATCCATTCACATGAAAAAATTGAGATACAATTTTCAAATAAATTTCATTTGACAGAAGCTTTTTCTATTCGACAGTGTGAAAAACGAAATTGTATGACGATCATAAGTTAAAAAAATTTTAGTAAAGGCAAAATTTATGGGTCATTGCCATCATCAGTATAATGTCACAATTGGCATTGTGTTTGTAGTTTATATATATATATATATATATATATTCTGAAGAAGACTCAATGAAAGAGTCGAAACATGTAAATTTTTAATATTTTTAATGTTTTTTATTATTTAAATGACGTTTTTTAAGCAAATAATTGTACTTTAATATATGTTAAGATAATTGTTTGGAATATACATTATTATGGTATAGTTAATAGTAGACGCAATTAAAACTATTTTACTTATATTTCTTATCGGTCTTTTAACGATTCGTGGACGGTAATGCACCAATCTCAGTTATTGTCACTGCCGTATTATTTCATTTTAATTTATTTTACCCAGGTGGACCATTATTATTGACACGAGCGAAGCCGGGTAGATCTGCTAGTTTCTTTATAAAATTATGAATTATAGACTAGTGCAGTTATTGTTTGTAAAAAAGTAATTATTTCTTTAATTTGTACTATCTTTTACATATTATGAAACATATTTTTTAAACTTACTCCATATATTTTTTAATTAGTATAAAATAGCATTATAGTTAAATTTTTAAATACGTTGCAACGATCAAAATTAATGATATCCAACAAAACAAACTGAACTTAATATATTATACTGCTAGTTTTAAATCTAAGTCTTCGAAAGAGTCTACCAATTAGCATTTGAAATAAGTTAATGTAAATGAACGTTCATTTAAACTCTTTGCTTAAAATAATATTTGATTTTAAATTCACTATACTTAAGTAAGATGCAATGCAGCTATTTTCACTAAATAGATTCAGTGTATGCAGATTCCTTTAAATTTTAAAGTAGTTCGCTTGAAAATGGAAATTAGTTTGAAAGTAAGTAGTACGACGCACTCATTCTTAGGTATTCAGTTCTGCTACTTAAAGAATACGTCTAACCTCAAATATAATTTAACACTTTAATGTCAAGTTATACTTACGTTATTAAAAATATTTGTATAAAAAATAATGTCAGGTATCTGGCGTTAATGAGACGTAAAATTAATGAAAATTACTACGAATCAGTTTTATTTTCTTTATATATTGTATTTATCCGCATATCGTTATCTACGTACTTGGGTTATGGATACATGATTCCTTTCTATGGGATTAAAATGGATACAATTGCATTCATACTTGTATTATTTGAACAGCTCTATTGTATAAAAGGAAATACCAGATAAAAATTTCTTATACAGGGTGATTCATACAGATCGAAACAATAGGCTATTTCCATACATATTGCCTCAAGACGCATACTTCCAATTGAAATGTTTCATAAAAACGATGAAAATTTTGATGAGATAACTCGCAACCCCATGGGGGGGGGGGGGTCGTCTATTTCAGAAAATACGAAAAATATATTTTTATACGGTCTCCGTAGTGTAAAATTTCCAATTAGGAAATTTGTCTTTTATTCATTCCTGAATTAAAACAGAAAATTCCATCTCCAGATGTGCAAAACTCTCAGAGACATGCTCGTTTAAATAATTCGTCAGGTTTTAAGGGATTAAACACAAATTGAAATGCGTGAAATTCAAGAAAAAATGGTACTTAAAATAGGAGTTCCTGGAAATATGTTAAAAATATATTTATTGAATTAGAATTCTGATATTTTTTGTGATATTTAACCGTATAATTTGCATACAAAATCAAATCCTAAAATTTCTCATAAAGTTAAAAAAAAATTAAAATGATTATTATTTTTTATTTTTATTTAAGTGGGGTAAATTAAAATCGTTATAACCCGAAATATTATTTCTCGAATTTCGATTTTTTTTTTCATTTAATTAAAGAGGAAATTAAATTTTGTGTTACGAATTTTTTAAATATCAATTTGCAAACTATTAAAAATATAAACTTAAAAAATTATGTAACTTATTTTTTACAAAAATCATATTTTCACAAGTAAATATTTTTTTCAAATTGCTGCAACATTATTAATCTAAAATAATAAGAAGAACAAATGTATTCCATGTTTGCAGCATTTTTCTTTAGTAATTCTTGATTTACAATAATTTAAATATGAGAAATGGTGACAAAAAAAAAAAAAAAAACCCATCATGCAGAAAAATGCGTTTAAAGTTTTACACAAAGATTGTCTCCTAATAAAATGCTTAAATGCTTTTGAAAAAATTGCAGGTGAGTAAGCAACTCCTTCCTGTAGCTTAAACTTCCAATTCACTTTAACTTTTGCCTTTTCCCGCTTCTTTCTGTACTATTTAAATGTATATCAGTTGATTTAAAACAAGGCTTTTTGTAACATGTCCTTTAAGATTTTTTTCATAATTTTCGCCCTCACAACTGTAGCTTTTATATCGTCCCTGCGAGGCTGTTAAAAAAACGGGAAGGGCCTAACATATTCTTTCATTCCAAACCGGGACTGGCTTCTTTCTTCCCAGATCAGCACCGGGCGAAATTTTCAGACACGGCCTTAACCCAACCCATTTTAAAATCATTGTTTCTGACTGACATGATCTGTTCAAAAATGAGTAAAATTTGGCTTTTAAAATCACAATTATTTTACGATTAAACATAAAATTCATTTTTTTTAAGATAGTAGATTTGATCGCAAAATATTAAAAAACAATGAAACCAATGAAAAAGAACCTGCCTATGAAGGAATCCTGTCTTAAAAGGAAAAATGGGTTTATTCATGCAAAATGAATATAATAGTAGCTGAGAAAAGAATAGACTACATTTACACCTCCTAAGAAAGAAACTTGTCTATAACGCATTTTTGTCTTTCGTATGTGATTCCATTTTATATTTTACTGTATAGCATTTTTCAATGTCTCTAATATATGGAATATGGTTTTAACAATATTAAAGGATAAGTGAATTATTTACATACAAATAGAGATTCATTAAAAAAAATAAATATCACAGCCTTTGGCACACCTTTACAGACGGAGATTATAAACATGAAAAAGGAAAAGCTATGCATAATAATTATTTTTGGTCAGAACGTCCGCACACGAAATATTTTTTAAACATATCGACGTAGAAAACTATGTTTTGTATAATTCAATCAGACCGGACCGGGCTCGGGCAAATATTTTTAATTGTATCCAGGTCGGCCCGAACTTTTTTTTCTATGGATCTGCTCGGGACCAGGCCTGGATATTTCGACCCGTGCAAACCTCCAGCATATTTTGAAAGCAGTTTAACATAAAATATATACGCTGCCATTTTATGTCCAAAGGAGAGGCACTGTCTTAAATCGACTTTTAATAACATACAATTTGTAGATGATACCTATTTTGCATTCAAAATAAGTCAACAACTCGTCGCTTTGAGGCATGGGTAAATTGTGTAAATCACGAATTTTAGAATTTAATACCTCTGCGAGTATTTCAGATATCGACATGATTTTTTTTTTTGTGTGTGTTAAATTCAGGAATAAATAAGGAAAAAATTCCTAATTGGAAATTTTACTCTACGGAGGTTGTATTAAAATTTATTTTTTGTATCTTCTCAAATAGACCCCTAATTATGTTGCAACATGTGACATTAAATTTTGCACTTTTTTTTTCTTTTTTTTTAAATCAAACTTTTTAATTGAAAGTATGCGTCTAGGTACAATATTTAAGAAAATTGCTTTATTGTTTCAATCTTTATGAATCACGCTGTGTATCCGAATGCAAATAACTCAAGGGAGCCAAATAGTGAACAGCAGAGATGATGAACAAAAAATAATTTATGTGATGACTTGTCAGTGAAATAGTGGTTCAAAGGAGACACGTGGGTTGTCCTTGATTTTTCATGCAATGCCTGGTGGGAGGCCAGTGTTAGGTTGGAGGATAAATCTGTAGTTTAGAGAAAGAAACTACTCATACTGTGAGAACGGAGTATTTTTTCCTAGTGAAGAGAAAGTATGTGCAAGAGTTCGACAGAGGCCTGTGTGTTTATCCCGTTGATTACACTACACTGTAAAAAAATATTGCTGTGATTTTACACCAAAACTGGAGGTAAATAAACTGTATAATGAACCACAGGGAAAATAAGATACATCCGATTAAATTTGTGTAGTATTAATATATCAAAATTTTTAAAACAATATAAATTGCCCCAATTTCAAGAAAAGCCAAATCACATTTGGATCAATAAAATGAATTTAATGCATAATATAATGTGCTTAAACTATAGTAGCTAAAAAATTAACAATGCTGCATAAGAAATCATTACACAACAGTATACAAAAGGCCTGATATTCATTTCAACCATGTGGCCATTATATTTAGATTTTCAGAATGTTCTTTTAAAGCATGATCTTATTTTTAAAAGCACATATAAACATTGTTTAGTCTTATCTCTTAAATTTAGAAAAAATAATAACTTTGCTTACCTTATGTTTATGATTTCACAATCTCTTTGTTCATTTAACAGCAATTCGAAAATAAAAAATTATGATTACATAGCGAGTATATAAAATGGCGTCTTCTGCTGACGTAACCGATTCGTTAGCGTAACACGAAGAGGATTTCAAGTACACCGAATGTGTTGTATAGCTGTTATTTGTTAGTGTTATTTGTATTAAAAAATGAAATTATACCATTTCCAGAGTATAAAAACACTTAAAAGGGTGCTGACACCAAAAGGAGTGCATATGGCACTTTATATACCCAAATTAAGTTTAATAATAATCCCTTATTTTTGCAGTGTAGCTGAATACGGTGAATAGAGGCAAAAATAGCGTAATTTTAGTGACATAACCTACTGCGTAAGTAATATCTTAAAGTGGGCCAGGATACTCTACATCCGTACCTATAAATGAAAATAATATATCTTAATCTAAATATTTTGTAAATTAATCTTCAATTTAATACTATATAAAGTATCCCAGCTAGTAATTCCCAACCATGTTACATAATATTCTCTATCAGTCTATAGACTGATAGAGATGTGATAGAGACTGATAGAGAGAGACTGTAGGAGGTGGTGGCAGTATATCAACTAAGGAGTGTATATTAGCAACATTACGTGTGTTTGATTAGAATTACAGTGATAGTTATGACCGTATCGACAACGAATGATTACAAAGAATATTGTGATATAGGCTAATAAATTAAGAATTTTCTACAATTATACTTGCAATTTCCGCTGTAAAGGAACCAGTAAAAATGACTTTATGTCAAGCTTTGGCTATCATGTGCCTTTTGTGATAACATTTTAATAGTATACTTACATGAATTATTTTCCTCGTTCAGGAAAATTTTAGTTTACATTATTTCTACAAACGAATATTCATTGTTAGATCACCTGTATTACATCACGTAGATTAAAAAATTATATCTTTGAAATTTAAACTCAGTAAAATAAAATACTGTTTCTAAACAAATTTCATTTGAAAATACAGATTATATTCCATAATATAAAGTTTTTAATAAGCTAAAAATTGAATAAAATAATTATAGAATTGAAAAAAGTTAGAATTTCGTTAGCAAAAGCAGTTGATAATTCTAATAATGCTTTTAATAATTCCATGTACCGCTAAAACATACCTCAATTATTCGCAAAACACAATTAAAGCACTACATTTTAGAGCTTACTTCTTATATTTTGACATCTGATTAACAATTAGTTACTAAAAGTGCAAATGTTTGAAGAGCCCTGCAAGTTAAACATTGACGCAATAAAATTGAATGTTTTTCAAGATTAGCTGATCGCAGTGCTATGTATCCAAAATAAGGGATTATTTGTTCACTATCTTTGAAAATGTCATTCATTGACTTTTGAGGATTTATTCAGAGCGAAATTTAAATCAAGAGGCAAAACTATAAATGTGAACATTCGCCAATGAGGGCTAAAATCTGTAATGTAACACGACTTTTCATCCAGTAGCAATTGCCAGAAGCCATTCTTAACATTAAGAAGAGTAAAAATCTTGTAACTTCGTAACTTAGTATAAGTGCATCTGCCGTGTGTATCAGCAAATGAACATCAGCCTCATTTAGTATGTATTAGCCTTATTTATTGGCATTGGATTAAGATAAATTCTCAGGTCGTTTTTCGTCCTTAATTATTATACTAGATACAACTATATTATTTATCTCTTTTTTTCACTTTGTTATACAAAGTAAAAGAAATTTTGCTTCTTGCAGAATTTGTCCGTTTTCCTTCAATTTAGTTAGTTTTCATTTAATTTAGTTATTACATTCATGTTAGTCCTCCTCTATCAAAAAAAGTAGGTAGCAGGACTTTAGCTTTTTCATAATCTAGTACCCCCCCCCCCCCCACGCAAAAAAAATATAAATACATACAAAACGCATTTCAGTTTTAAGACTTAAAATACACGCTTTTATTTGATACAAAATTACGTCATTTGCATCCGAAGAAAAATTCCACATTTACAATCCAGTCTTTAACAAAGTCTATAGAAAAGTATATCTATGATGTTACTATCGCTGAATAATACACAAACCCATCAAAAAGCGATGCCGTCATTGAAGAAACTCGACAAAAATTTCGGGTATCTGATGATTCACATGTCTTCATTTGTTTCTAATATTAATATGGATACCGGAAATTATATATAGTTTATAGCGGTTCCATGTTTTATCAGAAATCATTCATTTATATTTTTCAGTATTCGGAAAATGTTATTAAACACGGATTAATAAAATTCCATTCTTTCAGTTTTTGGATAGGAATTACATTAATGTGGAGAAAATAAGTCACAAAAATATTATTTAAAATAGATTTTTATAGTAGACAATTCTTGATAGAACAAGTATTTAAATTACAATCTTTTCAGTTTTTATGAGAAAACGGCTACAAAAATTTATAGAATTCTACTATTTTCCCTTCACTTTCTACACAAATGGAGTTGTCACCATTACAGAGGTAGCATTAAAAACTACGAAAAAATTAATATCTGAAAAATAAATTGAGATGCACTTTTAGAACAAATTGTAATTCAAAGCACTTTTTCTACCTATATGAAGTGTAAAAATTAAAAATGTGCGATACTTAGAAACTCAAACAATTGCAGTAGATTATCAGTATTTAACTTTATAACGATACACCGTCTTTGTTTTACGCGTGGCTTCAGGTTACTTGTAACGTTATTTGTTAGTGGTGATATTTTAATTGTTGTCTGAAAGAAATGGAATATTGAGGGCGAAAAATAAAACGAAAAACTTCAATGTCTTATAGAATTTATTGGGGCGTCTCAACAAGATTTTTTTGATCAAATTAATCTAAGGTAGATTTTGTATGAAATAATACCGATCTTGCGATCTCTCCTATATTGGAATTTCTGAAAAAATGTAGCAGATCTACACCAATCACGACCCCTAGAACGCAAAACCACCCTGAGTAAAATCTTTATCTATCTATCTAGCTATCTTTATATATATAACTTTTTATGGACACAATAATTTCCGTAATTCAGCAGAAATCTCTTTAAAACAGATACATAATTTAAGGGGTATAGAATTTCGGTCAAGTTCGTTAATGGGCAAAATCGGCCCAAGGAGGTAGAAATAGGGAGGGGTTTTGTGAAAACCGAAAAATTCCATAACTTCTTAATTTTTATACATATAAAAAAAAAATTAAAATTATTATTACTTCTAGAAAAATGGGCAAAAATTTATGTATCACAGATTTTTGATAAAATAAAAAATGGGCTCATGAGGTTAAAAAAAAAATAGGACTTTAGGGAGAAAAAAGTTCATAATTTCGTCAATTCTTAAGATACCAAATTCACTTAAACTTACTATAAATCTGCTTAATATTATCTACAAATTTTATATTGACTAGTTTTTGATAGGAACAAATATTACTGAAAAAATATTACGGGGGCTGAAAAAGAAAAAAAAAATTCGTATCCAATCAAGACGATATCCAATCCACTTAAATTTATTATACATCTTAACAATATTATCTACAACTTTCAGATTGACAAGTTTCTTATAAGATCAAATCTTGCAACCAAAAAAAAAAGGTGATTGACCAAAAAATTTTATCGTATTAAGGGTATACTCAAATTCAAACGGCTTACTTTCTGACTAATTTTTAAATTCATTTTCACTCTCAAATATATTCAATTGGCAGGTTCTCTTATTCAGAAACAATATAATGTGCGGTATTGGTCTATTTTTTGATAAAGGCAGAATATATTTAAAAAAATTCTCTCAAAGTGGGCATTTTGAACCAAATTTCCTGAAGCGATAGTGCTGAAAAAACGAAAAAAAAATAGTGGTACTGAGAAAATAATTGTAAATCAAGTTCAAATTAAGTGAATGGAAAATAAAAACACAGGTCGCTTATAAATCTCTTCTAAAAAATCAGGTCAGCAAGTTTCATAAATTTACTTTTAACAACTAATATAAAAATTTTGTTTTTAAAATCAATTCCTACTTAGGTCTTCAAAGAAAAATTTAATATAATCCCTTAAACTAATATTAGTATTTTTTGCATTAAAATATCTCAATTTTTTGATTTTCTATAAGCAAGTAAACACTATTGGTTTACAATGAATGTCTATGGGAATTTGCAATACTCTCTTCTTTGTTAGAGATATCGCCAAATTGGCGTCACTTTTGGTGACTCATTTTGGTCGCCAAATTTTGCGATATATCGCCAAATTTGTTCTATTTCTATAATAGCAAGTGAACCCTATTGGTTTACCATGGAAGTCTATGGGAATTTAGCGAAATATTTGAGATATCGCCATGTTGGTGACACATTTGGCGACTAATTTTGGTCGCCAAATTTGGCGATAAACTTAGCGGTATTTGACGGCAGAACAGGGTCTCCCCTATGGTAAACCCCTTATCGATATGAAGATGGATTAAATGCTGTTCAATAACCAATGTCCGCCATTTTGTCTCCCATATAAATCTAAAACTAATTAATTAAAATTTAATTAATTAATATTTTAAAAAACTGTATTAACATCAATTTTCATCCAGTACAAGTTTAAAAAAATTTATTTCAACTTGATAGGATGAATAATAAGTATTTTATTAACGATTGAAAATTTGAGTAAGATATATATATATATATATATATACACTATATTGCCATTAATAACCGGCAACTTTCAATTTTAGACATTTTGTCGAATATTTAAAAATATACTTGACAGATTCTTCTGGAATTTCAGGATTGAAAAGAACAGGTGTGACCTCATATTTAGCATTGTTGATTTGATAAGGGGGGCAATTAGGGGGCCAACAAAAAATCAAAGAAAAAAACAATACTTGGGATCACCCTGTAAAATAAAATGCACGAAATGATGTATCGCTGCCGAATATAAATAAACAGACATTGTGCAATATGTATATTCTTTTGTGTAAGAATAGCATGGATATTAATAGAGATATAGCGATTTATTTAAAAAAAATTAAAAATTCTTGCATGTTTTTTGCTTATAACATGCAGGGTTTTCAACCAAATTTAACTCTGGTTTCAGAAAAATTGACAAAATATAGTAGAAACAACATAGTGCAATTGGAATATAAATATATTAAATATTTTAGGAAATGTGAGCAGTTGTATGAAATAATTTTTATCTGTGCATGCGCGAACTATAACAAGGATCATTTTACATAATTTAATAGTCAACTCTATGGAGCAACTTATTTAAAAAATCTAGAGTTAGCAAATATTTAGTTGTTCTCTAAAAGCAGCTGAATGATAAGGGATTTTCCACAAATTGTCATTTTTAATTTTTAATTTTTTTAAATTTTAATTTTTTATTGATGCTTCAGTTCTTCATGGATAACCACCAGAACGAGCCTATACCATGATCAAAAGAAGTATCAAAATCGAAGCATTTTTTCCAAATCTACTCGTTGATACTCACTAAGTACTAACTTTTTTTTCTGAAAGTCAGTTAATAAAAAACGTCAATTTTTGTAAAATCCCTTATCATTCAGCTGCTTTTAGAGAACAACTAAAAATTTGCTCACTTTAACGCCGACATCTTTCTAAATTTTTACGATATTTGACTAGATTTTTTTTAATAAGTTGCTCCATAGAGTTGACTATTAAATTATGTAAAATGATCCTTGTTATCGTTCGCGCATGCGCAGCTAAAAATTATTTCATATAACTGCTCATATTTCCTAAAATGTTTAATATATTTATGTTCAAATTGCACTGTATTGTTTCTACTATATTTTGTCAATTTTCTCTAAAACCGGCGTTAAATTTGTTTTAAAACCCTTCATGTTATAAGCAAAAAACATGCAATTTTTTTTTAAAATTTTTTAAGTAAATCGCTATATCTCTATTAATATACGTGCTATTCTTACACAAAAGAATACACATATTGCACAATGTCTGTTTATTCACATTCGGTAGCGGCAGATAATTTCGTGCATTTTATTTTACAGGGTGATCCCAAGAATAATTTTTTTTCTTTGATTTTTTGTCGGCCCCCTAATTTCCCCCTTTAACAAATCGACATTTCTAAATATGAAGTCCTACCTATTCTTTTTAATACTGAAATTCCAGAAGAATCTGTCAAGTATATTTCTAAATATTCGACAAAATGTCTAAAATTGAAAGTTGCTGGTCATTAATGGCAATATAGTGTATATATATATATATATATATATATATATATATATATATATATATATAGGGAGAGTGTGAACTAATTGTAGGAATTGAAAAATGAGTCTGAAAATGTCTCTCAAAATTTCGAGTGCTTTGAGCGGGGAGAAATATATATATATTTTAATACCGGCTTAATATGATTCCCATAAAACGAGCCATTACAGAAAAATGAAATTAAAAATTCGTCAAAAACGGCCAGATAAAATTTTTAAATTGGGTTTATCTCTAATCATGATTTAGTTTTTGTTCGTGAAATTAGTACTTAACTTCAAAATCGACCTCCGCATGTAGGCAGAGTCACCAGATATTTCTTGGATATGAACCAGTTCTTTACAATTTTTAAAGAATAATACTGGGCATCAGCCTAAAGTTGTAACTCAAATCATGTGTTTTTATAATTTTAGTTTGACGTTTAAGTTAATACTAACCTATAATCGGAAAAAAGTTGCTACTAGAATCAAGCACCTAAGTGTTTTCTTCCTGAGTAGGGCTTTTCGTGCCATTTTATCAATTATGATTTTCAAATTAAGTTAACTTGATATGCAGACTTTAATTCGATGTGTCGATGTCGAAACATACTCCTTCATGTTTAATACATTAACTGACCACTTTACTCGAATGTAAACAATATCAGAATTACTAGCTTCGTCATTACCATTTACGTTTTGTACAACTGTGCATTTCTGTTAGTGTTATTTTGATCTGTTAATTTTTGCCTAAAGATTTTCTTTCATTATTTTGACATTTTTTTCCATAACGTGCACATTCTCGTGATCTTCCTACATTGTTTATACCTCTTTTCTTATATTAAAAAAATGTTTTGTGAGATTCTTCATAATATGGTATAATTTTTAAAATGCTTTAACTCATAAAATACATTTTGTTATTGATGAAGCTTAAAAATTAGTGTTTTCAGCACTTTTGCATTCAAAAAGTATTCGTTACAAAGTTTTGGTTTTCTTGCTAATTCCTCCTGTTAATCTATGCTGAAGTACTTTATCACTTAAGCATGCATTATTTTGATATGCAGCATATGATATTGGGATTCTACATAATTGCCTTTAGCATTGCGCCACTATTTATAGAATAATAAATAACAATGTAATCTGTAAACCTTTCCTATTGTTGGCTGAACAGCACCGAAAACTGGCGATATAAAACTATTAAAATAATAAAACTTTGTAAAAATTCCCTATAAAATAAAAAAAAATACATAAGACGCGTTTCGAGCTAAAAATAAAACAACTCGTCATCAGCTACAGTAAACACGTGTCCGTAAGCGGACAAGGTCAAAAATGAACTGAAAGTTAGAGAATGTTGCAAAGAGCGACAGATGTCGCTAGCTGAAAGGAGCACATGCAGAAGAAGAAAGAATTCCCAAAATAATAGAAGAAAAATTGATAGGGATAAAATGGAAATAAAGGAAATAAACAAAATTAAAATAAAATAAAAGAAGTAAATTAAAAAATATAAATAATAATAATAAATAAAGAAATATAAAAGAATGAAACTAAAAAAAAATCCTTTTTTTTAACAAAATAAAAAGAAATGAAACAAGAGAAGAGGGAAAAGAATTACAAAAGTAAATTCCACGCTGGAGATAGGAACGATGATGATGAAAGATCATTGACAAGATTATCAGAATTTTTAGCAATAAAATATGTTTCATGAAAATCCAAATGAGGGGGAGAGGCAGGGTAAGAAATAATTTTGGCCATGTAATAATTGAAACAATGACTGGAAGACCAACAGTGAGAAGCAGTCGAAGATTTAGAGATTTCTTGATTTGCAATATACCTCTGATGCTCGCCTAATCTGAATTTTAAAGCTCTCTTTGTTTGACCAATATAACATAAATTGAAAGAGCAAGGGATAAAATAAACACCCCACCGATTCTCAGTAGGAATAGGATCTTTTAGAGAAGATAATTTATTTTTATTTATAGGTTTGAAGATAACTTTAAAATTAAAACGAGAAAGGATTTTAGCAATTTTAAAGCAGAGAAGAGAATAAATGGGCAGAACTATAGAGTTAAAATTAGGAGTATTATTTTAATCATAAAAAGAACGTTTAGGCTTATTAAATTTATACAAAGCTTTATCAATCAAAGAGGGATTATAACCACGAGCAAGGGCAAGAGATTTGAGATAATTAATTTCATTATTCAGAACAGAAGAGTCAGAACAAATGCGTAACGCCCTAAAAACAAAAGTATAAAAGGACGCTACTTTTTGTTGAGGAGGATGATTTGAAAGAGCATGAGGAGGAAGAGATACTGCGAAAGTTTTTCAAAAAAAGGAGGTAGAGAACCGATCTGGGTGTTTTGAAACCAAGACGTCAAGGAAAGGAAGATAATTGTTCTCTTCCACTTGGAGAGTAAATTGAATACAAGGATCAAACTTATTTCTTCCCCTGCCTCTCCCTCTCACCTGGATTTTCATGAAGCATATTTTATTTCTAAAAATTCTGATAATCTTGTCAATGATCTGTCATCATTTCCTTTCTATCTCCAGCGTGGAAATTACTTTCGTAATTCTTTTACCTCTTCCCTTGTTTCTTTTCTTTTTATTTTGTTATTATTTTTTTTTTTTTTAGTTTTATCCTTTTATATTTCTTTATTTATTATTATTATTTATATTTTTTAATTTACTTCCTTTGTTTTATT
This sequence comes from Maratus speciosus, assembly GCA_963932465.1. NCBI lineage: Eukaryota > Metazoa > Arthropoda > Arachnida > Araneae > Salticidae > Maratus > Maratus speciosus. Next base: position 353,673,644 of record OZ010788.1, on the reverse strand, counting down.
TTGATTTTGTTTAATTCTTTATTTCCATTTTTTCCCTATCAATTTTTCTTCTACCATTTTGGCAACACTTTCCTCTTCTGCATGTTCTCCTTTCAGCTAGCGCCATCTGTCGCATGCTTTACAACATTCTCTACCTTTCAGTTCATTTTTGACCTTGTCCCCTTACGGACACGTGTTTAAAGTAGCTGATGACGAGCTGTTATATTTTTCCCTCGAAATGCGACCTATGTATTGTTTTTATTTTATGGTGATTTTTTACAAAGTTTTATTATTTTAATTATTTTCCTATTGTTCTTCTTTAATTTCATGAACATAATAGAAGTAAAAACTTCATTCGGATAATCTAGAGGGTATTTATCAATTTCTTCCGAAATTTACATACTCGCTTTTTTCATTAAAAGCACATGGAGCAACTTGACAAATAAAATGAAACAGTTTTTGCGAAATATTTGACATTATGTATTTTACTTAAAAATAGAGCTAGAAATGAATTTTTTTTTATAAGTAAATATATATATTATAGCCCATATATAAATAAAAATAAATTGAATTCATGCATAAATTAATTTTCATGAACTAATTAACTTTTTACATATTTTTTTAACAATATGTCTGTTTCGTACACTTTTCTAAAAACTGTTGAATGTATCATCTTAAAATTTGTTGTGGTGTAAGAAAATATCTAGACTAAGAGCCGGAAGTGCAGGCAATCACCTCATCGAGTTCTCAAATGAAATTCTTGGATTAGTGATATCTTGATTCGCATATTAAAACGCAATCTGTCTGCCAAGTCATATCTTGGTGGAAAACACATGAAAACCCAATTTTAGCGGCTGACTCATAGGTTTACCATTGTATTTTCCTGCACCAAAAGCTATTAAACCATTGAGGACTGGCAGCAGGAAAACACCTACGAGTCAGCCGCTAAAATCGGGTTTTCAAGTGTTTCCCACCAAGATATGTCTTGGCAAACCGATTGCGTTTTAATATGCAAATCAAGATTTAACTAATCCTAGAATTTCTTCCGTAAACTTGATGAGGTGATTGTCTGAGCAAGCGGCTCCCGGTCTGATACTATTTGAGAATAATAAGAAGCATTTTTCACTTCGGCTTGAAAGAAATAAAATAAAAAATATTTTACTATAAAAATCTGAAAATTCTAAAAATTTTAAGAACATATTTTTTATTATTTATATTTTTTTTTCACTCAGACCTATAATGTTAGATGTGTTAATGAAACAAGTTTGTTACACAATTTTGGAAAGTTTCAACTGTTTACCTAAAATAGAATTTTAGAAAAGTGTACCAAAGCATAGAAAAACACATTTCGGAAAAAAAAATGCAATATATATATATATATATATACACCCGCAGTGCTTAAATTATATTATTTTAAAACCTTCCAGCAACATACTTTTTTAGGTCCATAATTATTTATCACCTTAATATGTTAGTTCTATTTTTCAGGTCGATAATTAAAAACTCAAAAATTTTAATCATTTTACTTTCCATGTGTCTTTAAGATCAAATGCACTCTAATTATAGATCTTCTCCACGAATATTCCCCCATTAAAAAGTGAAGATTTAGATTTGTCATGATCATTTCTATTTTTCCACCCTCTAAATAATCTCCAAAATCTCTTTTTCAAAGGCTCTAGAACAGTTAGATATAGAAATAAGCAACATATGAAACTGTTGGCAGATTACTTCCATCTTAGTAACTGTATTATTAAGATGGAAGTAATCTGACTTTTTTAATAATACAGATAATAATTCAAATATTTATTGTGCGGAACCCTATGAGCGCGAGTCATACTTGCTCTTGATCGTTTATTTAAACATTTACATCATATATTTTATAATAAAATTTGTTTAATGCCTCATTAAAAGTAACGAAGTTTATTTGATTATACAAATAAAATACGAATTGAATTATTTGCAGAGACTTGAGAGTATTATATATTTAGACAAAAATTTTATAAATTATTAGGATTTTTTCTTTATTGCGCTGTTTTTCTGTATTTTAAATTTCACAGACGTGAGAAAATTGTCAAATGTTTTATAAATGAGTTTACTTTTAAACAGCGTCTCTACTGTAACTATTTACATAAAATTGTATGGTGTTATGTATCTATATGCAGATTAGATTATTTTTAAGGATGATTTGAATGAAATATTTATGAAACTGAAGAAATGTTACTTAAAGGACATTTGTATATTTCTTTAAAAATGCCAACATAAGAAGCAGGCACATGATTTGGAATCCTTCTCCAACTAATGCATTAAATTTGAATACTGCCTAAATAGAACACATTAAAGATGTGGGATAAGTTTTCAATAAAACGTAAACAAATTTTAATTTAAAATTACGAGAATTTCTCAAATTTTCAGATGCCATGTGTTTTGCTGGATCTTTTTTGTACGTTCATAAAACGAGCAAGATTAATATTTGCGAATAAGTAAAACTTTACCGCATATAAGCATTGAGGATATTCAGTTGTACACTCGGGGGAAAAAAAAGTAAACACACCCTACTAATTACTCAACAAATTATCGTGAACGAAAGTTATTGGTACCGAACGATTGGAAATAAAGTCTCATTTTAAATTATGTATATAAAATTTGCTTAGGGAGACATCTACATAATGAAACGAATCCAAACTTCATTTTTTTCAATAGCAATACCCAATTTTAGCGCGATATTTCAAATCCTCGGTTCAAACCATGCCTAGACACCAAATTTCAAGTCATTTGAGTAATATGTTCTTGAATTATAAATGCTTCTAATGCTAAATTCTAATGCTTCTAACGTTAAATTACATTTTCATATTTTTATTTATATGTCCTAAGATTATGCTCCTAATATGTTAATTTTTTGTGCAGCAACAATACTAATGTACTCAAACATAAATACATTTAATTTGAATTTTTTAGAATTTTATGATATGAATTATGAAATTAATATTCGAAAAAATTATGAATTGCAACCTACAATTTTTTTGATGGATTTAGATTTATTAAGTCTTGCTTTATGTAATTCCAAAATTTCACATTTTTCTTGAAAGTAGCTATCAAATTATGCTTAAAAAACGGCAAAATAATAGTTTAAAGGACGGTCTGTTTTGAAATTTCTTATGCTGTCCAGTTATCTGGCAGACTTCATTGACTGCTTCAGTGACGCTTAAGGTGTCTTGAGAAGGGGCTCTCTCGGTTAACAATCCAGTACCTAACTTCAATTTGGATACAGCCCTTAAAATACGCTCGTTTTAAAATAATTAATTTCTCGGAAACTTATGCTACGAATTGCATAAAAACTTGTTTTTAGGCTAATTAAATATTGTAGAATTCATTTACGCTGTCCGAATTGTCTACTGCTATTGAAAAAGCAAAGTTATGGTTCGTTTTAATATGTAGATGGCTCCCTAATTAAATTTTATATACACCATTTAAAAGTACACTTTATTTCCAATCGTTAAGTACCAGTAACTTTCTTCTACGGTATTTTGTTGAGGAGTTAGTAGGGGGTGTTTACTTTTTTTTCCACGACTGTGCATACAAAGCGTAGTCATCTAAACTGCTATACAAAATTATTGTAGGAAAGACTCCTTAAATTTTCAATCTTTTGTAAATTATACCATAAATTTCATTATTAGAAATTATTCTGCTTTATATCTCGTACTTTTATTATTGCTATTGTTTTATGATTCATATACTCATAGAAGAATAAATTGAGACTTTTTGTAAATTGAATATTTTAGTGTATTTCTTGAAGTAACTTGACTTTAGTGAACTAACCCGAAATTTGAGGACAAAGTTTAATTTGGAATCCAATCCTCAGTTTCTTTTTTATTTCAAAAGCTTTTTGAAATTTAAAAGTTTGATAAATTTAAGAAATTTAAAATCAGAATGCTTAAAAAATAAAAAATAATAAATTTTTAAACGCTTTGTACTTTAATGTAAAAAAATAATAAGGTGCCGATTTTGTTTAAAAATAATAGAAAAATGACATTATTATTTTGTCAGAGAAATAAATAAACATATTGCAATTTTTAATGCAAGAATAACTTATATACCATCATCATTGTAGTTTATATACACACGTTTATACACATTCTTCCAAATAATAAGAAAAAAAATCGAATCGCCATCTTTCTAGAAGGCAACGCTATATTAAGTTCAAATAGTAATTCTTTCAGAAAAAAAAAAAAAAAAAACTCTTTAGCGTATTTGGAACGAGATGTGGCTGTTCTGAAATTAAGTGGAAATTTCACCTTGGTAATTTGTAAAAAAATAAAAGTTCAAATTGTCGCGTTTAAGTTGTGTTTCCAATATTTTCTTAAGGTTTTAGAGAAATATAAATCATGATCAGAGGTCAAGGTTAATTTTTTTTATTTAAAATCGAATTTCATTTTTCATATAAACATTGAGGTGACACATTATTCCATGGAGGTGACAACCTTTAATACTAATGATAAATATAAGTTTTATTGTCCATTTACTAGAATGGAAAACATTTATGGTTGCGATATTAGTTTGTTTTATTGTTTAAGAGGTATAATATGTTATTTCAATGAAATACAGAAAGTCAAATGACACATCAAACAAAAACTGGATTGCAATACAGGCAAAGAACACTATTCTTGAGTAACATGTTAAAAAAGAACAAAGCTCAAATTTAATTTTTTATTAAATAGCATTGCAGTTTTGAGGGATTAAATCAAAGATATGTTGTAACCGATTGTTCATTTTTCACTGTTGAAACCACAAAAATTTATTTTTCATATCTTATGATTGCTTCATGCTCCTTACTGAAAACAAATTTTTTCTTGGATCCCGAACATTTTTGCATAAATTTAACTTCTACGTAATTTTCCACTGAGGTCACATTTGCTAAATACAGATTAACAGGACCTAACTGAAATCTTGTGCATACTGTGGTACTTCTTTATTACTTTTTTCAGAAAGACAAGTCCAAAGGCTTTCTTTCACTTTTGAAACTTTTCATTTTTTTTTAAAACTTTTTCTCGATTTGAGGGGTCAATGCTAAACTGAATTCCAGGCATTTTCGACTTTAGGAGAAATATTTTCATCTTTCAATATTTTCTGTACCTTCTCTTTTGGACTGTTTAATTTTTTTCGTTTATTTATGATGCGTTGATAACTTTTCTTATAATAATCTTCTTTTCTTTTATATTTCAAATTTTCAAAACATTTTTAAGCTCTTTTTCCAGCAATTTTATTCTTTAGTATGCTTTTGTTTTGTTTTCGATCACTTTTTACCCGACTGGTGCCTGCTCTTCCTATTACATCTTTAACATTCGCAATAGGATTGTTTATAATTTCTGGAGCATCATCTATTTCTGATGTAGTAGAATTTAAAAGAACATGCTGTATTTTTTCTTTATTTGCTTTCTTCTCTCGACTTTTGTACCCAATTCTTTCTTTGTGCACGCTTCTGTTGTTCACTCAATTAAGAAATAGTTTTTATTTTTCCTTCTTTTTACTTCTTGTAATGCCTTTTACGTTCTTTTTTCTTACATTCTTCATGCAATTCTGGATTTTCTTTAATTTTATCCCGTCTCTTCTGCTCTGTTTCTCGTCTGAGTTTTCTTTTCTTCTCTACAGAATTCTTTTTGCTTTTTGCCCGAGCCATGATATCTAAAAAGTACTTAAAAATATTAACGTGAAATTAGATAAAAATAAATCGATTAATAGATAAATAGAAAATACAGCACTTTAAATATACGACTGCAAAGTACTCTAGTGTGGCCATATTTTTTAAATGTATTAAACGTACATATTTTTTTTTTGACTAGCACAGAAAATCTGAAAATTTAAATTTAGTTCTGTTTTTATTTTTTTTTTAATTAAGTTTCGGAGATCAGAAAATTCAATAAGAGGTTTTAACCCCTTGGGGTCGAGCGTCTTTTACAGAATTTTTAATCTTTAATCACCGGTCTTTTAAAACAAATTTTTGCCTAATTGAATCGAGAAAATTGAATCGGGAAAATCGGGAAAATAAGGCAAAATTTACAAAAAAATTTACTGTTGAGAATAATCACCGATTTTGAGCAGCTTCCGCGGCACGAATACCGGTCGCTCGTCTACAAGGGGTTAAAATAAAGTTTAATTAAATCTAAAATATAACTTGTATTGAAAGAAATACTGAAAGTCATTAAAAAATCAAATTTATGCAAAATTAAATATTTTAGAGTTAAAATTTTTCAGTTTCAAAACATATTTTTATTAATATAAAATTATCCCTAAAATAAAAGTATATGTTCAATAATTAAAAATATACTTTAAATACCCTTAAAATATTGTTTGCATCAATAAATGTCACATCCATGGGTCAATAACACCTGCATGAAACAACAATGGCATGGAGGTGACATATGTAAGATTAGGCCTAATATTTTCAAAACTATGCACAATATGAACATAATGCTACTTGCATATAAAATTAAATAAAGCAATTTAACGCTACTTATCAACAGAATTCTGCTATTTTTAAAACTGACAAAATTAATGAGGCCATGGAGTTGACACTCAATTAAAGTACACTACGGTAATTAAAATTTTTTTAATGAAAACTAGATGAAATAACAACTTACCATGCTTCAGAAATATTCCATCCAATAAGTAGCTGACTGTAGTTAATTTGTATTCCAAGTTCCTGATTATGCTGCCATCTAGTAGATTTTTATATAACTATAACTGATATGTCATGGAAGTAGCTCTAATTCTGGGGACTGAAGTGTCTTGGTCTGTATTTTTTTTTTTTTATATATATAAATTTTCAAAATTTTCTTTTAAAAAGTAAGTAAAGTATATCCATTTTTTAGCTTAATACATTTTATACGGTTCTTTTCGTTTATCTTATGGGATACATTCATGTTGTAAAGTAAAAAACAGGCATGGAGGGACATACCATGGAGGTGACATTCAGTATGATTTTAATTTTATTAAACTAGTTTTAAATTTCAAATTCATTCTAAAGTATTTTTAATACAAGTTTTAGATGTGCTTTCATAGATTATCTATTTAGTTGAACAATTATTTTCATAAAAGTACAAAAAAAAATTGATTGGGACTCAAATTTTCACTTAATTTCAGAACTACACATGTTCTTGAAATCTTAATGGAGAAATCTAGAGCAGAAAGTACGAAATGTGACAAAAACAATCTGAATTAATTATAGAGTGTGTGTGTTATTCTATTTTTATATATGTTTAAAAGTACATTTAAAACATTACTAGATTATTTAATTATTTGTTTTCATTTTTGTTAATTGTTTTAAAACATGATGAATTTTTATTCTACAATATTACCATTATACGGGCCGCAAACAGTTGTGCCAAATCTGATGAGATTTTATTCAGATATTTCGAGTTAATGACTGTATCAGAAATCTAGGTAATACAGAAATGAGGTAATACAGAAATCTAGAAAAGTAAGTAAGAAATGTGACAGAAACAATCTGAATTAATTGTAGTGGGCGTGTGTTATTCTTTTTTTTATATCTTCAAAAGTACATTTAAAACATTACTAGATTATTTAATAAATTGTTTTCATTTTTTGTTAATTGATTTAAAACAATGAAATTTGTTTTCTACAATATTACGATTATACCCGTACATGCCGCAAAAAGTGTTGCCAAATCTGTTGAGATTTATTCCGAAATTTCGAGTCATGACTGTGCATGAACTCTTACTTATAAACAAATTAATATCTTTTAAAATGAATGAAAAAGATTTTGAAAGAATGGTCACAATTTTAAAGCACTGTAAAAAGAAAATAGACAGATGTCATGACTTATTTCCCAGAAAATTTTTTATGCTAATTTTCATTTATTTTCTTTGCGAAATATATGCTTGTTAGACATTCAAACATTGGTATAAAGTACATCTGATAACAGGCGGCCCCTTATACATCTAAACTGTTTTGCACTATAATAAAGAATTTTTTTTCTCATTTTCAAGGCATTTTACGGACATTGTTCCTGCTTATGCATTTGGCGCCGGAAGTCAATCTAATTTCTTTAAAATTCTTATGTTTTTCCAATGATTTCTAGTTTTCTCAGCTTTTTTCTGTCATTTCCTGGCCCCGGAACTTGATTCGTTGCTTTCCTTCAACCCCATTGGCAGCAGAAGTAGCACGTCAAATCCCATAGTGACTTCCCACTATATAACTCTCCGCTTTCCTGTCATTTCATTTTTCCTGTCATATTCCTGCTCGATTTTCATTGGTAATTTGATTTGTCGCACTGTGAAATCTCATTGGCTGCTGAAGTTAGCCGTCAAATCCTTGCCGTAGTTTTCTCCAAAGTTGATTTTTTTCTCAGTAACTTTTAAATTGTTGATGCTTTTTATATTTCTATTTTTTCTAAATTGTTATTGTTTTATTTAATTTTTATTAAATAATATAATATATATAATTTATATGGACCTTTTCTTTTCCTTCCTTACCATCTGCTTGCTTCGACCAACCCAATGTTCTGGAATTTGCGCGCAAATTCCATATTTTCTCTAACATCGACGCGTCAATAACTCGACTCTTCACTTTCGATTTGGAGTAAATGAGAGCATTACGACTCTCGTAGGTATTCCATATGTCTTTGCATTGGTTCAACGATTCAAATAATGATTAACTTTTTTAACATGACTGTGCATAAACTCTTACTTATAAACAAATTAATGTGTTTTAGAATGAATGAACAGGATGGTTAAAAAAATCAAAATTTTAAAGCACTGTAAGGGAAAATAGACAAATGTCATGACTTATTTATTAGTAATTTGCTTAAAAAATTACTTTTCTAAAGATTTCGTTAAACAAAACTAGAATATCACTATTACTTAACACTAAAACTATCGAACCGTCAGGGGCTTGAGCCAGTTTTCTTTCCTGGAAAGTATAATGTTTAGGGCCGACATTTTTTGCATAAAATCCTGTCCGAACTCAGCAATGAAAATAGAGGTATGAACCAGAGACGACCTGGAAAGAGTAAATGAAGAGAGTCAGGTCCGACCCGATCAGAGTCTGCAGAAATATGTGAGCCCGAGTTTTGCTAGGTCTTGGGTTTCTGGCCAGGCGCGATCACATGAAGCTATTTTATAAAAGGTATTAACCAAGTTCCAGATACGTTGCCGATACTGCTTGATATAACCAATGTTATACAATTGTGATTCATTTGTTTGTTTTTTAAATTATAGTATCAACTGTCAAAAATCAGCTGTTGTTGATAAATTTAGATAAGTGGTAACTATTATTTCATTGATTATTTGTAATGTGTGTGGAGGGATGGTTATTAAGTAGTTTGGAAGAAAAATGCCTCTAAAAAGTTCTTCCACTGAGCCTCGCTTTCAGTAACTTTTTGCAGGTTCCCAATAACCTTTCTTTTAGTAGTGAGTCATATGTTTACTTTTGATGGTTCCCTTTAGTTAAAATATTTTTGTCTTATTTTAAATGTATGGTCACTGAAATGTATCTTTTATTAGAAAAAGGATATTTGGCCTTCGCTTAAATTTCTCTGCTGTTGTCAACTTGCAAACTCCATCTTTTATGGTTTTCTATACTTTTTCTCTCATTCGACTGCGTACATCCCATTTCTGGTGAAGCCATACCATTCCTATATTCGTTTTGGCTGTTTGCGCGACCGTCTGCTTACACAGACTTTTCTCGGGTTTTTTCTCATTTCGTCTTCAGTTCTCTGCGAATTTGCAACGTATATTTTTTTCTGCGGAAAGAAAATGCTTTTAAGGACCAACATTAACTGCTATTCGTTTGGCTGTGGACAGCTCAGTTGTCGAAACGCTCTGCTTTATGTTTGTTGCTATTCATTATATTTTCTACACTTTCTTTTTTAAATAGAAGCATAAAGCAAGTTTTATTTTTTTCACTTTTTTTATGATGTGCTATACAATTACTTGTATGCAGGGCCTGGAGTAGCTTCACAACAAGGAAGCCCCTGAATCCTCTACCTTGTTCACATGTTGACCTATCATTATAATAACTATAAAATATCTATTTAAAGTTACCAAGGAAAATTTATTATTTCTTAATGTTAGTGTTATAAATGACGTATAAATACGTCTAGAGGTCGGTATTAGAGATGAGACGGGCTCAGCCCGGGCCCGACACGGGCTCGGGCTCGATTTTCATACCAGCCTTCGGGCTCGGACTCATTTTTTTTTTTTTTTACCTGAAAATTTTATTTATTCCCGTATGGAAAAAAAAAACTTTTTAAAAAATATAAGAAGTAATATATTAATATATAATCATCAAAATTTCTTGTGTTCACTATATTATTCTGTTAATGCTTTTTAAGGTGTGTTAATATCTAAAATTTATTTATGTTTTTAAAATAAATTCAGTATTCCTTATTTTTATCTCTGTTAAAAAGCTGTTATTCTTGTAAAAGTAATTTAATTACTCCTTTTATAATAATCATTAAACTTTCAGTTTTCTGTGGTTTCAATAAATAAATGAGGCATCTGTCTGTTATCGCCAATTTCTCTATCGCCTGGGTTGAAAATTGCATTTTCCATAAGAAATCATTTTGATGTTATTTTCATAAGAATGATGAAAGCGAAGTATCAGTAACTGTTTAGGTTATTGCACAAAATAAAAGAAAATGATAAAAAAATTGTTTTATTTATTGGTGAACGGAAATAAAAGCATTTAACTTTACTGTTCGTTAACGAGGGTGAGAAAGTTGATTTTTTCTTCCTTGCTTTATTTTGTTAACAGTTGATAATTTGGTAAACATTGAAAGGAATATTTATTAGCTGTATAAGAGATAAAGCGGATATTAACATGTTATGAGAATGTTTTTGATTGATTAATGTTACAACATCACAGCTATTTTAAAAGAAATTCGCAATATTTGCAGATTTATATCATTCACGCTAAGGCGCCAAAATAGTAGAATATTTTAAAATTGGATCGTTTATTTTATTTTATTATTTGACAATCGAGGCGAAATATGGCAAAATATGAGAATCTTTTTAGGGACATCTTTTCACGAGATTAAATGTAAATGTCATAAAACTAATTATGTGCTAGGGATGAGATATTTCATTTAGAACAACTTTTATGCAATTTTCATTAAACTTTTTTTTCGGTTCCATTTTACATACGGTTTACATTTTCGGTATCGGGCTCGGGTTCTAATGACGAAAAAATGTTTCGGACTCGGGCGGGCTCGGATTTAAAATCGTCGTATTCGGGCGGGCCCGGGCTTCGCAAAGTGAGCCCGAATTCATCTCTGTCAGTATAGTGTTAAGTAAATATTTAAATAAAAGCACCTGGAATAAGCAGCTCTCATTAGGGTTAATACAGCCATCCGGGTTGGCACCCGGAAGTCTGAAATAACCGAAATTGCAGAAAGAGAGGAAATGGAGGAGGCGACGATTGAAATCATTTGTTAGTTTTTTCTCAGAAAGCGATTTGAATTTTGAACGGAATTAATATTCTGTCTGCTTTACGCAATTCCTGACACTGCAGATTCTTAGCTATAATCATATTTATTAAAATAATTTACAGGGTGTCTACCAAATACTCTTACACTCCAAAAAATAAAAATTAATTTTAATCGTTTCATGAAAAAAAATTTTTCACTATTTCAGCATTTGGCAATTTTCTATTTTTGCATTAAAAATTATTTTAAAGATGGAAGTCAAGAGAATGATGATTAAACAGTTCTTCTTTGATCGCGGATTTTCCGCAGATAAATTCTTTAAGCAATCAATATATTTTGGTTATAATAGACCATTTATATATAGAACTGTAAATTGACTATTGGATACTAATAGCTGTAATGATCGACATGGGTCTGGGCTTTCATGCTCAGTTCGCACAAAAGATCACATCAAAAGAATTCGCGTAAAGATACGAAGAAATCGACAACATTCTGCAAATAAAATGACTGCAGAAGAGAACATGAGTCGCAGAATTGTGCAAGTTATTATAAATGTAGACTTGGGTTATTCGTCCTTAGCGCAAGTCAGGCACAAATAATAAAAATATTACAAACATTCAAGAAATTGCTAAAGTAGGCATGGTGGGAAATGAGTTGTTAGAATAAGAGTTTCTGATGAGAATCAATTTTGAGCTAAACAGTGTTATAATGCTAAAAATTATGTCGTATATTCAGGAACCTTCAAAACCTTCGAACTATTAAACGCTTTCATAACAAGAATTCTGTTATGGATTTGACTGCAGTGTCAAACAATAAAAAATTGCCATTGAAATTCCTCGATAAAGAGATAAAAATCAATGCGGAATCTTACAATCAGGACATATTGGCAGTTTTAAGTTGCACAGGATATCTTATTAAAAGTAATTTGTTGACTAGGCTTGTTTTATGTAAGTCTTTGTGATTTCTATTCTGGAACTTAATTACTATTTTAAAAAAATTCTACATCCATCAATGGAATGCTTTGTAAAGATTTAGAAAAGCATATTATATTAGTAAAATGGTTGTATTAAATTTATTAAACAGATCCTTTTGAAGAATTTAATTAATTTTTCATCTAATTAATTAAAGTATTAAAGGAAAAATTATTTACTGAAACTCAATGAAGATTAAAAATTACTAATATTTTAACTATTAGAAAACTAAAAATAAACGGTCAAATGCGAGTATTACTCACGCTCAGACGGTTCCGTACAATAAATGTATGAATTATTAACTGTATTGTTAAAAATATCGTTGCTAGAAGAATAAAAGACTTTGAAGAAAGCTATACAACGGAGGGTTGGGTATAGATGTATATAATAGAAAAGTGCGATTGGGTTTACCATAAAAGTTCAAAGAGATATGAAGTCTAAATAATACCAAATATTGTCATTCAGTATAACTCTTTTTTTTAATCTTATCCCAATCTGTTTATGATGAACTTAATTCGGTACTGACAATAAAAGTAGTCCATAACAGTAGTGCTTCATTTGGCATTTCATAAAGCTAATTCAGCCTAGTGATAATTTTTCTTTTTAGAGTGCAGCTAAAACAAAACCCTTGTTCAAAGTTTTAACTTGGAATTGTGCTAAGCGCGCTTCGAAAGGAGGTCGCAAAGTTGCAAGGACCCCTTGAACCGTGCCGCGTTCCTCCAGATGTGTTTTTACTTAACTTTTAAAGACACGGGAGGCCTATTGAGAGATTCACTCAATGCAAACTAGTCGCAAATCCAATAGTATTTATGTGATTAATTCTAGTTAAGGGGTCTTGCACCTTTTACACGCGGTGAAAATTAACGAAAAAATTCAAACTTTTAAATAGTCTATCTTCAAAATCTTTTTATGTATAAACAGGAAAATTTGACTATTGATTAAACAGATTGTGCTTTGTAAAGTATAAATAAGTGAAAAAATATCGTTTTTTCACTTTAAAAGTCATTGTGCACATGATACGAGTATCTTAAGAAAGTGTGTACGGATTGTCAGGAAATTTGGTAAATATACTAAAGTTGTAATATACTGTGAATACTAAAAATATACTGTGTTTAAAATTATGTTCTACACTAGCGCCAAAATTATTTCATAAACAATATATAAGAAAAAAATGTAAAAAAAAAATCACAATTTTACACTTTTAAAGAATAAAAATAGTCTTAACTAAAAATATTACCATTGTAAATACTTAAAAGTAGATCATTTTAAACACACATATTTGTTTAGTAACTTTACCAAATTTCATGACAACCCATACATACTTTCTCAAGATATACGCGCAATGACTCATGGAGTAAAAAAAGAGCTATTTTGAGTTTCAACAATACATAAATTCTGTAAAACGCTAATATATTTCTAATGATAGCATATTACAAATACACTGGTGAAAACAATTAAAGGGACAAACGGTTTAAAAAAAAAATAAGTTATCCATATACGCAAATAAGGTATCAGATGATAGTTAAGCTCGTCGCGGATACACCTACCATGCAGTGGTATGTGTGGTCATAAGAAAGTGGCGCTGTGATTGCATTTGAGCAGAGGTGCCTCATTTGACCGCCGAAGCTTGTAGCGGAAGGGCGTTTTGAAGCATCGTAGCATAACCCAATCCTTGGTTTTTTAATTTCTTTGTTTACCCATCGTTAGTATGGCTAGTCGACATCGTCTAGATGATGCCACAAGATGGCAGATTGTTGGAAGACTCGAGGCCGGCCAATCACATGCTACCTGTTCAAAGGACCTCAGTGTTCCGTGAAATGTGGTCTCTATTCTGTGGAAACAGTTCACAGAGACCAAAACAGTGATCCCCGGACCTGGTCAAGGCCTAAAAAGGGCAACAACGCCCGCTGAAGACCATTATTTGAGACTTTTAACCAAAAGGGATAGGTCCGTGACAGTGAAACAACTGTCTCGTCAACTGTATAGTGTATAATGCTACAGGAACATCCATTTCACGAAAAACAGTCACCCAGAGACTTAATGCAGGTGACCTGTATGCCAGGTATCCTGTAGTCTGCATCCCTTTGGCCGTGAACCACAGAAAGTTCCGTCTAGCATGTTACCGAGAACACTTGTCTTGGACAGAGGATAGTTTGGGGCGGTTCTGCATAGTGATGAGTCGTGATTCAGTCTGAACAGCGACTCGAGACGTGTTCGAATCTGGAGAGAATCCGGGAGTCGATATCGACCCTCTAACATTGTCGAAAATTATCCCTATGCTGGAGGTGGTCTGGTGGTCTGGCAGACATCAAGGCAGATGGGCGTACCGACTATAATGTGTTTGATAGAGGTACTCTGACAGGTCAGTTGTAGAGAGACGAGATTCTTGCATCCTCTTTGATACTTTTCCGCGGAGAATATGGACCAAATTTCTTTTTTATGGACGATAACACTCGTCCACATAGGGATCAGTTGGTGGACGAATACCTTGAATCGTAGGATATTCAGCGAATGGAGTGACCTGCGATGTCCCCTGACCTTAATCTCATCAAACACATATGGGACACCCTTGGACGATCAATTGCAGCTCAAAGACCAGCTCCAAGGACCATCGGAGAGCTCAAGGGTGCCTTGGTGCAAAAGTGGGTGCAGTTGCCATAGAGATTGATAAGGACCCTGGTAAGCAGTATGAAACGCCGATGCGAGAGTTGTGTAGTTGTTACAGACGATTATGCACTCTATTAGACATGTTTTTCTCTGACTGACAGGGTGTCGGTCAGCTGCTGTGCTGGACACGTGACCAGTTACCTTATATAGGGTGCAGGTTGTGCCCATTTTTGTTTTCCCATACATTAGTCTTATATCGAATGATATTTCGGCCAAGTTAAGTTTTATTTCCTTTGTTAATTTTTTTTAATTGAAAAAAAAAAAAACTTTTGCCTCTTTAATTGTTTTTACCAGTGAACAATCTGTTTAATCAATATCCAAAATTTTACGTTTATACATAAAAAGGTTTTGTAGATAGACTAATTCAAACTTTAAAGTTTTTCATTAATTTTCAACTAAATTCGTTTAAAAGATACAATACCCGTTAAATTTGTCTGTTTTTAACAATTTGACGTTTATTGTTTATATACTGCTACTCGGCATTGCACTACACAAATATATCATGTTGTTATCTGAGCTTTAAATGTTGATGATAGATAGAGTACACTAGGGTGTATCGATTTTTAACTTTTTTTTTGTTTCCAAATTCCAAGTTGATAAAAAGTTGCTACTAGACACCACAACTTACCACAAAAAATTTTGGATTTTTAAAAAAATGTTTAGGTCTCCCGCACAAGGCCTAAAGTTTAGAAATTTCACTTAAAAAGTAAATTTTTACAAAATTTTTAAAAAAACCTAAAACACTTTTTTTTTTTTAATTGCAAGTTAAAATTCCTCTAACAATAAGCATGAAAAACGATAGAAAATGTATTTCAAAAACTTAGCACAACATTTAGGTCTCCCGCACAAGACCTAAATTTTGTTAATTTTGACGAAACTTTCGTAATTTTTAGTGTAAATGAACCATTTTTTTTTCGTTAAAAACACCAGACTTAAGTGTATTCTTGTTACAGGAGGCATAAAATGACACAATATATATATATATATATATACATACTACATAAATAATATATAAATGTGGTATACCTTAAAAAAAGATAGTTTAACGATGTAAATTGTTTGATAAAGGTGTTGAAATAAACTCTATCGTTATTTGTGATTACTATTGTTTATTACAAATGTATAAAATATTATAACGCGGAATAAAATGTAGTATATAAGTACAAAATGTTGCTGATGTATTTTCATAGAACATGAGCGCAGATTTCTTGTTCTATTTCAAATTAACTGACTTGTTTTAAATATTCGTCCTTTCATCTTGTCTTCAAAACCTGAAACAAAAGTTTTATACAATATTTACGTAGGCTTACAGATTTTTACAAAATTATAGAAATAATCTCCAATGAATTTCAAATATTATATGGAAGACAGTAAGATAAAGATGTTATTTAAAAACATTAAAAATCAAAATAGTACAAAAAACACTTTCTTACATTTTAATCCTTCACTGAGCTTTTGTACTGGCTCTTGGTCTCGAACGTAGGTAGCTCTTTACGGTCTTCCAGTCTGGCACGAATGAAACCATCTCTTTCGATCATCCCACACACTCGCTTTGAAGCTTCTGTGACTTCTTTCACAATTCGTTCCACAGCTTGATTGTAAGACAGAATTGTAAATTCAACCCTTCCACTTTTTCCCGTTTCCGCAATTAACTGTAACTCTTCTAGGCTCATATCGATAACAAGAGGGGGTTCGGTTACTGAAGTGGTTTGCCAGTCAATCATATCTATATAGTCTTTAGCATTAAAATTGATCTGAGGGGGTTTAAATATCCTTACCCCTTTCTTTTCTGTTTGACGAGCTTTCTGGATTCTCTTATAAGCCAAGACTCTAATATGTTTTCGTTCATCAAACAACATAGCTATTAAAACATGCTCTGGGTGAGCCATGAATGCGTTTCTCTATAACGTTGCATGGACGACATGTTTTAGCTCGTCTTCCAAGTAATTGCTGAAATGAATCATTTTAAAAAAATTAATGGAACCCTGCGGGATTTTGGGATTGCACTTAATTGAGAACCATGATGGTATGTAGACATTCATTATAAACTCTGCAAGCTTTCTCAGCTCAGGGGTCGGATCATCCATGACTACATACAAACGAAGGATTCGATTTGCCAGGGTAAGCCATCTGGCGTGCGAGATGTTTCCGGGGTTTCGTCTAGCCAACTCTTCTGTACATGTACCTGTTGATACGGCTTTGGATATTTCGTACAGATACTTTTGGTCTGTGCTCAACTCATTAAGATCAACTTCTGGTATATCGCTTTCAATTGCAACAAAATTGACAACATCTAGATTTTGGCAGCTT
The DNA here is from genome assembly GCA_963932465.1 of Maratus speciosus. Taxonomy (NCBI): domain Eukaryota; kingdom Metazoa; phylum Arthropoda; class Arachnida; order Araneae; family Salticidae; genus Maratus; species Maratus speciosus. The sequence continues at coordinate 353,656,277 of OZ010788.1, read as the reverse complement.
AGAAGTTGTTTACCAATAGGCCCGCTAAATGTGTTTGGTCCAGAAGTTGGCCCATCAAGAGCAACCATAATTTTTCTAAATGGTAATTCATTCAAATGTAGTAGACACACAACTGCCTGCAATGGCTGTTGTATTTTATTTTCAAATAAGGTGATAACTCCATTTGAAGTGCCTGTGTTTGCTGCCGTACCATCACAACCAATAGCTTTTAGTTTTTTAAGATCGACAGTTTTTTCTTCACAATACTTTACAAGTGATGTAACTATTTCCTTTCCTGTTCCATTTATGGGAGTTACATGACCGAAATACTTGGATCCAGGTTCTTCAACAATAGATATGTGTTCTTCCATTAAAGATTTTCGGACACTTTTACCAGCTACAATTTCTTTTGTTATGGTTTCATCTTTACGACCATCAAAGTAAATGGCCAACAGATCGGAGGTTCGAGTTGAGCTTACTTCTTTACGAGACTTAAGTCTTTCACGTGCTACTTTTGATTTGTCGATTACTGCTTCTTGGTTCTCCGCAGTAACGACATTTAAGTCTCGCAAAAGTGCAGTAGCTAACTGAGCTCCAGCTCTACTAGAAATGCCCCTGCGGCCACAAGCTCGTGAAAATAAAGACAAGCGTTGTGGCAGTTCTTGTTTTACTTCTACACTTGAAACACTTTTTTGACTTGTATCAAGTACATTTATTTCAAAATCACTATCTTGACATGATGTGTGAGACATTGAATCATCTGTACTACACTGTAAAAAAAAATTTGTAAAGTTACTAAAATTTTTCTAGGAAACTGGGATTCCAGGAACTTTTTATGTAACGGCAACAAGAAAAATTCCTGTAACAGATGCTGTTACAGAAATTTTTGCTGTTGCCGTTACATGAATAGTTCCTGGAATCCCAGTTTCCGAGAAATATGTTAGTAACTTTACAGATTTTTTTTTACAGTGTATCACCAGAATCAATGTTATCAACAGATTTTAAGTTTTCATCCTCAGTCTTCTTTACAACTACCTGCATTAAAGCTTGTGATTTTCTTTCTAATCGCTTTTTAAGCTTTTTAGTCTCTTTTTTGTCACACTCTGCAATTGACATCAATCTAGGACCACGTTGGTCGAGCAAAAACTCGTGTTCTAGTGCCGGGACTTTTTGTCAATAGAGCAAATACAGTTGCTGAGGTCACATTTGCAAGTACAAATATCAAACAATGCAGTTTGTTTTCGACTGAAAGCTAGTTACTGCATCTTTGTAAGAGTTAGGATACTTCCTTTTAGGTCCTGAACACTTTTTGATTTTCTCAAGCTGCTCATGCAGTTTTAAAACCATAAATATTGTGTTTTTGGTGCCACAAACAGGAATTGAAGCTCTTTTCCATATTTCCTCAAGTTTTAAAGCAACTCTTAACGCAATTACCTTCTTTGCAGACTGATGTATTCCCTCTTGTTTCATTTCAATGCGTACCCACTCAAAATGCTTCAAAACATCCATCTTGGTTGGCAGAACATTAAACTCACTCACATCAATAGGTTGCCCGATAACCGGCCTGTCGGTAGTTTGTCTAGTTAGATGTGGTTTTTTACTCATAATGAACAACAACACTCACTCAATTGATTCTTACAACAAGACTATCGCACTAAAACACAACCGTAATGCTCGCGCGAGCGAGCGCGCAGACGACTGTCGCGGTGATTCATAGGTGGCGCGTCACCGCGGCGCGACAGTCTGGCCTTCCCCCACCCCATCGCTTCATTTGACGCTTGACGTATTGAAATGTGATTTATTATTTCACTTATTTCAACAATTCCAATCAAGCCTAACGAGGCTTTAGTTACATTTAATTTTTAAACCAGCAACAACACAAATATCAAAACACTGAAAAATGTCCAAAAATTGGCTGAAATATACGACTTTTAGGCCTTGTGCGGGAGACCTAAATGTTGTGCTAAGTTTTTGAAATACATTTTCTATCGTTTTTTGTGCTTATTGTTAGTGGAATTTTAACTTGCAATTTAGAAAAAAAGTGTTTTAGGTTTTTTTTAAATTTTTGTAAAAATTTACTTTTTAAGTAAAATTTCTAAACTTTAGGCCTTGTGCGGGAGACCTAAACAATTTTTTAAAAATCCAAAATTTTTTGCTGTAAGTTGTGGTGTCTAGTAGCAACTTTTTATCAACTTGGAATTTGGAAACAAAAAAAAAGTTAAAAATCGATACACCCTAGAGTACACCGCCCCTGTCATTATGTATGTCCAAACCCGTCCGTATATTTAAGGGTTATTAGTTCGGTTAATTACAGATGATTTTATTCGAAAATTCGTTTCAACAATGCCTTTATACTTCTGCTGCGATAAATGCCTCCAGCACTCCTCAACACCTTTGCTCAATGCCTGCTAATCGAGATTTGTGTGTAACGGAAAAATGCGCTTTTCTCAAAAACTATGTGACCCAGAGTAATCGCTATAATTTTCCTGCAAGGTTTACGTTAACGTCTACTTCCTCTATTTTTTTCATAATTTTAGTTTCAGTAGATTCGGAAATAGATGGGAGGGGGGAGGACATATTTTTGCACTACGTTTTCGACAATATCTCTGAAAATATACAACCTAAAATTAAAAGAAATGCATTTTTGAGTTCAGTATTACGAAAGCTTTCACACGATACCCCTCACGATATACAAAGAAAATATTTTTTTTCAAGTAACTTAATTAGCCCCTCTGCATTTTTCCTAAATGCGTATTTCAGTTATACGTTTAAACGATATACGTATGTACGTATAATACGTTTCTATGAAATACGAATACCTTAAAATATACGTTTAAACGTATCCGGATACGTATAAGGGTACATCGGTTAACCGTATATTTAAGGATATGTACATTTTTCAATATTTAATAATTCGAAAAAAATTGGGTCAATAGTCCTTATTACTTCGCCCAATTTGAAATTTCCACATTCCATAGTTTACTAGTAATATGGCTGTGAAAGACAGACAGACACAGGAGTGATCTTATAATGGCTCCGTTTTTTCTTTTTAAGTACGGAAGCCTAAAAATATAAAAAAAATCTAATTATCGAAAAACAACTGCTATATAAAAAATTAGTTTAAATTTCAATACATTGAAAATTCAATTAATTTTTCTGTAAAGTTTTCAATTATTAAATTTGAATAAAATCCGAAATTACGAAGTGAGCCATTTTTTTTTCTTTTTGAGTAATGTTTTTGATGTTCATAAAAGTTCTCTTAAGTGTCATAAGAGCTAATATATATTTTTTTTATTGTTAGAAGAATTTTAGAAAACCTTCTTACTTTTTCTTTATTATATTAATTTATTAAAGAAAGACAAGTATAAAAATATATATTCAGTTTATTATTTAAAATGATAAATATAAATTCTTCAAAAGAAGGATAGGAAAATAAACAAGTTTATTATTTAATGTAAATAATATAATTTTTTTAGAAGAAGGATACACATTAAGATATTTATTCTTTTATAATCATTAGTAGAAATTATAACTATGTGCCTTCGGTGTGTTGGTGTTGTTTATGATGACCTATTATCAGTCCGAGGGATATTGTCCCGAAAGGAGGATGACCTCCGTGGTTGTGTTTTTAAGGGATCCGAACTTGTGCTCCCGATGGGATACGTATTTCAGTTATACGTTTAAACGATATACGTATTACGTATAATACGTTTATATGAAATACGAATACCTTAAAATATACGTTTAAACGTATCCGGATACGTATAAGGGTACATCGGTAAACAGTATATTTAAGGATATGTATACATTTAAAGTATACATATATTCCAAGTATCGTATTTAATTTAATGACAATGGACCTCTTCAATCTTATGTCACTGAATGGAGAATAAGCTGGAAATCGGTGACGTTACCGTGGCAATGGCATATTATGTTTCATACATAAGATTTTGTTATTTTCCTCTATAAATATCTTAATTAAGTTATGTGTCTTCCAATTTCATCTCATGGTATTGAGATCAGATATCCCGTTCTTTTTATAGTCTGTGTATATAATGTCTAGAAATTGTATTCATTGTAAGTAGCTAACAAAATTAAACACTTTTTGAGCAAAGAAGGAGAGTATAAATGTTTCAGATTTATTGTGAATCCTTGTAAACGAGTTCGGGGTCTTGGGTTCGTATATGCACTCTCAAAAAGTGCTCAATACGCACGAGTAATACGCACGATTCCAGTAAAAAATAAAAGTAAAATTGATTTTTTTTAATTGCAACATTTTTGTGATTTTTAAAGTTAAGTCAAATAATTAAAAAAAAAGTAGTGCCAAAACGAATAAAATTCTTGTAAAAGATGCCGGTCCTGAACTGATTAAATATGTTTTATTTTCTTTTACTCTTTTACAAATTCTTTAGTCGTGTGTGTTACGCTCAAGATTACACCCGGGTGCAAATGTTATTCCTTCCACGAAATTTATGTTTTCTACTCTGTTAAAGAATAATGAAAATCCATTTTTTTAATCATGGCACTCATGGTATTTTTTATACAAAATGTTAGGGCATTACGTTTAAGATTTGTTAATCTTTGTTAATATTCACAAATATCATTTTAGGTAGATTTCGTAAGAAGTACTACCTATTGCATTCTTCCCTATGTTGGAATTTGAAACATTTTTACACATCTACACCGATCATGGCCCCTAGAACCCAAAACCATCTCCGGTTAAAAAGTTTATCCATCTATCTATCTATCTATATCACTTTTTTATGAGCACTATAACTTCCATAATTCAACACAAATCTCTTCCAAACTATTACATAAAATCAAGGGGCAGAAAATATCGGCCAAGTTCGTTAATGGGCAAAATCGGACAAATGGAGTTAAATTAGGGCGTGGGTTTTGAAAACAGAAAAAAACTCTCAACGTTTTATTTATAATACATACCAAATCAGTTTAAATTTATTATTACTCCTTGAAAAAGGGCCAAAAATCTAAGTAATTATTGTATTAACGGTGTACTCAAACCAAACGGCTTACTTTCTGATTCATTTTTAAATTCATTCTTGATCTCAAACACATGTAATTGCAGGTTTTCATATTCAGAAACTATATAAGGTGCCGTATGTATCTATTTTTTGATAAAGGCGAAATATATTCCAAAAAATGCTGTCAAAATGGACATTTTGAACATCATTTCCGGAAGTGATAGTCCTGGAAACGAAAAATATGGACGTGTTGAGAAAATAATTGTTTATAAATAAAGTTCTAATTCATTAAACGAAAAATAAATACACAATAAATACACATGTCGCTTATAAATGTCTTCGAAAATCACGTCAACAAGTTTAATGTTTTTACCTTAAAAAATATGTCAGAAAATTTCCAGTTGTTCAGCGTCGAAAAATATTTTTTCGAATACAACATAATTCTGATAAACCAGATGTTACAGAAAAATGAAGTTAAAAACTCGTCAAAAGCGAACAGATAAAATTATTAAACTGGGTTTATCTCTAATCTTGATTTAGTTTTTGTTCGTGAAATTAGTATTTAAATTCGAAATCTACCTCCGCCTGTAGACCGAGCCAGCAAGGGTCTTTTATATAAACTACCTATAAACTTCGATTACTTATAGACTGAGAAATAATCGACTTGCAGGTTTTAAAACGCAATTGCACATGCTTAAAATGATTTGCCTTCTCTTTAATATTTTAGACTAAAATATATTTTCAAAATATTTTAAATTTAGAAAACAATATTCTTAAATACAATAAAAGTATTATTGCAAAACTTCCCAGGAGTCTGATTGATCAATGTTACTGTAAAATTAGCACATGGAAATTGTTCCAGGGAGAAACATTGTCCTTGCATACAATATTTCAAATGAAAATCAAATATCAAAGTAATTGCTTAAGAGGTGCAAAGGCCAACATAGTGAAAAAGATTCCATGCAGGGACTCGAACCCGGAACATCCGTATAGCGCACTGACGTTCTATCGACTAAACCACGTGGAGCGATACCCAACCTGGAAAATTTCCCACTACTACATGTTGGCAAGGCTACAAACGCAGCACAAGATGGAATATGTATCGTGAGTCTCTGACCTGGGGCGAACACGCAGATTAATTAAATCCAGCATCGATAAAAACTATATTAATACATGGAAATTATTCCAGAGAGAAACATTCGCCTTGCAAACAGTATTTCAAATGAAAATCAAATTTCAAAGTAACCGCTTAAGAGGCCCAAAGACTAAAATAGTGAAAAAGATTCCACAAAAGAAGTAGTTTAGTCTATTGAACGTTAGTGCGCTATACTGATGGCCCGGGTTCGAGTCCCGGCATGGAATCTTTTTCACTATGTTGGTCGTTTGCATCTCTTAAGCAATTACTTTGAAATTTGATTTTCATTTGAACTATGTCACTGTAAAATAAAAAGAAAATTTAAGTCTGTTCTATGGTCACATGCAACAATAATGTTTCGTGCGAAATGTCCATTCCATAAATCAAAAGAAGCAAGGTGCTGTGCTACAGATCTGTGAAAGGTAGTTTTGAAGCTACCCGCTATTAATAGTAAAACATTTAATAATTAATTGCTTAGCTTTTAGGGAAAGCAAACAAAATTTAAACTCAGGAATAGTATTCAGGTTTTTTTTTAAGTAAGAGCACAATAGTCACGAGGTAGGCAAACTCTGAGCCACCGTGGTTCTTTGGACAAAGAATCGCGATGGCAACGGTAATTCACGAGATTGCATTTCTCAATGTCTCTTATTCGCAGATAAGCATTAAAATATATATTTTCATGCCTTGAAGGAAAAGCGTTTAGACGTTTATATGTTTAACCGCTTCGCTAAGATCAGTATATACGATGCACCGTATATGCTGTTTTGCATATTACGCATAACCGCCGAAGCCATATTATACGTATCTGAAATCCGCACCCCGTATAGTACGTATTATACGTAAACTCGTATATACGTTTAATAGGGAGCACTAATCCTAACCCGTATTTACGCAAGGTTCAAAGAAATACACTGAAAACTTCGAACGATTAGGCCAAAGGGAGCGATTGGTTTCGAACCCAACACATTCCGTCTACAAGCTTTGAGAACAGAACCTCTCAGCCTCTGGTGGGGAAGCTTTGCTTTCGGAATAGCTGTATTGTGTGGTAACAGGTGTGCCATTCCATGTCACATATGGTGCAGCTTTTCTATATGTTAAAGTTGTTTTAACAATCTTATTATATCCTCAAATTAAAACAATTGCGCTAATATGAAAATCTAGGGAGTTATGTTATTTTTAATGCATAGTTTATATCCTAACAACTTATAAGTTAATAGTTATAGGTATTTATGTAATTGTCATATGCAGGACATATAATCCATTTTTTTATGAAATGACCCAGGTATAAAATACCAAGTGAGCCAAAAGTTCGTTAAAATTTTAAAAAACCCATAAAAAGGGAAGAATTCATGATAAAGCATTGCGGTTTGCAAGAAAGGGCACGCAAGGTAGTCAGATTTTTTTTAGCAACAATTTTTTTTTTTTTTATAAAATCACATACAGAGGGCGCTGACCACCCGAAACACAATGAATAGGACAAAAATACGCTCCATTCATTGTTGTTCCGATAACAAATATTCAACATGACCTCCAGAACATTCTAAGACACAACCAGGGTATCTCGTAAAACCTGTCATTGTGTTTCGGGTCTTCAGCGCCCTCTACATGTGATTTTTTAACTACATTTTTTTTTGCTGCTAATAAAATCCAACTACATTGTGAGCTCTTTCTTACAAACCGGACTCCTTTATCATAATTTCATCCTTTCTTATGAGTTTTAATGAACTTTTGGCTCACCCGATATTTGTAGTTTTGGATACAAAAATATTAACGAAAGGTTATAAAAATATTTTGAAATTTGGTGAATTATTTACGGTAGCAATAATCGGTCTGATATTAATTTCCCAGCATTTCACAAAGAGATTAAAATTCCGAATTTAGCTTAAAATTAAACATTTGTTTTATTCATATATGCATGAGCAATAAAGCAGCGAAACTTTCCTGACATTTTGCTTTAAATAAACGTTCGCTTACGGGTAATGGTGTAAAACAATTTTATACGCTTCAGAATATTAATTCACTATTTTACAACTGTCTTTAAGTTAAACAGCATTTTAGTTACGAGATATGAAAGCTGTTTAAATTCGCATCAAGCGGTAGTAAATTTAAGTCATCTAAGACAGTGCAGCATTCAATTCTGTTTCATGTAATACATTATTATGCAACGAACAGTCATAGTTTGGGAATGCTTTGGTAAGAATATTATTTCCATGACATCTATTTCGAATTTTATAAGTGAAAAGTTTTACATCTGCAGACTCTTATGTACTAATATATAGTGAAATCACACCTTCAATACTATTTCAGAGTAATCATTGGCATATTTCATTGTGCCATATTATAAACTACACTGGTTTCCAAAAATTAAGGAAAAATCACAAAAAGAGCATAACTCGTTCAAAAATTAACCTATCCGTATGAAATTTGCATACGTTATTAACTAAAAGATGTTGTATAAAATTACAAAATTAAATTTAGTGTCGCTGCAGTCGGATTGCGTCATCTGTGAGGAGCATGAAAATGCATGCTAGAGAATACGGCTGCTGCTGTCGCTGTTATTATGAGATAAGAAAACTGAGATAGCCAATTCATTAGTGTGGTGACCGAGTTTATGAGGCAGCAGGAAAATCATTTGAAGATGGGATGCACAAACAACATTTATTATGACGCGGACACAACATTTATAAACATAGAAAGAATAATACGACTTTGAAATTATTTACATTCAACCTTTCGAATAAACATTATCGTCTGTTTCTTTTTTGTATTTTTTCGAACTGTTGCCACATATATTAGAGTAATATTGCGTTGCCAGATACAACAATTCTCCAACACTTAAAATCGAACGTACACAACAGTTATAATGTTTGTTAATGTACAATAAAGTCTTGCAAGTATGATGGAAGTTTGCGTTGACGAGTGCATCTTCGTAGCTGAACATCATGTCCAATTGGTGTTGGTGGTCTCTGCACATTTGCGTCGGGTTGTTGGAAATAGTTTCGAGGTAGTGCTATCCATAGGGGTTGAGAAGATTCCTTTTCATTAATAGGATCCTTTTACACATAATTTTTTTGAATTTGTGGTGAATGTGACAGTCTTTTTTGGAATCTCGGTTTTTCTCAGTTGATCAATATGGCGCTTGAATATGTGTCCATTACCTAATTCTACTTGATAATGCAATTTACCAAATTTTTGAAGTACAGTATCTAACTTCCACAATTCTCTATTTCAGGCATAGCATCTCGCTTGTACTCGATCTCCCACACTTAAATTTCTGAATTTAATTGGGTAATCATTGTTTTGAATATGTTTCATATGTTTCACGTAAGGCATCAAGTTGAATTCGTATATTTCGTTTCAAATACAGTTCTGCTGGTGTATGATTACTGGACAGTGTGCTCTGTATCTGAATAGTACAAAACAAGGTCACAAACATAAAATCTGTGAAAACTGATGAACTATTCACTGTGTTGCCACGAAAATTGGCACAGAGGTATATTATAATGGGAGAACGAATATAGCAACATAACAATATGGAAAAGATTTTATTTCTGAATTAAGAAACAGGGTACATCAAAAAGTGTTAAATCATGAATCAGATATAAAGAAATTATCTCGGGAAAAGTCTTTCTAATGTGGAGTGTGACTTCCGTGCACTACTATACAATCCTCGCAACGAGCTCTCATACTGTTTATCAGGCTGTCAATAAATGTTTGTGGGAACAAAGCCCATTCTTCCAAAACCGCGGCTTTTAACTCCTGGCGTGTCCTAGGAGAAGGATTACGCTGAGCAATGGCTCTTCCTAGACCATCCCAAACATGTTTAATAGGATTAAAGTCCAAAGACCTCGAGGGCCAGTTCATACGGCGAATATCCTCTTCTTCAAGAGAGTCATAAACAGTGTGAGCACTGTCTGGCTTCACTTTATCGTCCATAAACATGAAGTCTGGGCTTACAGCACCCCGGAACAACCTCACATAGGCTTCAAAGACATCATCTCTAACACCCGGCGCCCAGTCGTGTGTAACCCTTTCGCTGCATCTAAAAGGGAAGCTCGTTGTTGTGGAGCCGAAGACATCAGTGTTGGACACAACAAGAATGATGCCGTGTCCTTTTCAGGGATGAGTAGAGATTCACCACTAAGAGTGATTCTCGTCGAATCTTCATCTGGAGAGAACGTGGAGCTCGCTATCATCCCTCCTACGTAAAAGAAATCGGCAGATTTGGTGGCAAATGAATCCTTGTCTGGGTAGGCATAATGATGGGCGGTCGTACGCCACTGCACGTCTTTGATGCGGGTACTGTCGGCGAACATCGCTATAGGGATGAGGGCCTTGAAGCCTATGTGAGGTTGTTCCGGGGTGCTGTAGGTCCTTCGTGTAGACTTCAGGTAGACTTCATGTTTTTGGGCGAGAATGCGAAGCCTCACAGAGCTCACATTGTTGATGATTTCCTTGAAGAAGAAAATATTAGCCGTATGAATTGGCCCTCGAGGTCTCCGGACTTCAATTCTATTGAACGTGTTTGAGATGGTCTAAGAAGAGCCACTGCACAGCGTAACCCTCCTCCCAGGGCCCGCCAGGAGTTAAAAGGCGCGCTTTTGGAAGAATGGACTTTGTTACCACAAACATGCATTGACAACCTCATAAACAGTATGAGAGCTCGTTGTGAGCATTGTATAGCAGTGCACGGGGGTCACACTCCATTTTAGACAGACTTTTCCCGAGATAAATGCTTTATCTCTAATTCATGATTTAACATTTTTTGATATACCTTCTTTATTAACTCACAATTAAAATCTTTTCCATATTCTTATGTTGCTATAGTCTTTCTCTCATTGTAATATACCTCTGTGCCAAATTTCGTAGCAACACAGTGAATAGTTCATCAGTTTTCACAGATTTTATGTTTGTGACCTAAATTTTGGACATGAGTGTATTTGTCTTACCTTTGCGTGCATCGATAACGGTTCAGAAGACATTGCTTTTAGACGATTTTTGAGTGTTTGCACATTTCGTTCAGCTAATCCGTTTGTGGCTGGATGACCTGGAGCGGTTGGTTTGTGAAAAATTCCATTTTTAGCACAATATAACTGGAATTCGTCACTTACAAACATTTTTGCATTATCTGAGACTATGACCTTTGAAAACCATGAAATGCAAAAATGTCAGATAATAGTTCAATTGTAGAAATAGAAGTAGGATCATTGCGGCATATTTTTATTTCAGCTCATTTAGATTTTGCGTCTATTACGATAAGAAAAAAATGTTCTTGAAAAGGTCCTGCGTAATAAATGTGTATAAGGTCCCAATTTTCCCCTGGCTCGTCTCAGGGATGTACTGGTACTTTTGAAAGATTTTTCTTAATTTCAGCACACGCTTCACATGTTCTTGACAGATGTTCAATATCTCTATCTATACCTTTCCAGTGAACATAACGGCGTGCTAACTGTTTCATTTTAGTAATTTCAACTTGCGTTTTGTGTAATTCTTCTAAAACTGTTTTCTGAAGTGCTTTTGGAATAATTATTTTTTGTGCTTTAAACAAAATTCCTTCTTCAAGGGTAAATTCATATGAACGATCTGGATTTTCCTCAATTTCTTTCTTTACTTTTGATAATTCTTCATCTGCATCTGTTGCCTTTCGCATAGTTTCGAAATTCAGCAATTCTGTTGAAATCGCATTTACAGATGACATGCAAATGCAATTTATTTCACTGTTAATAACCATATCACTTGATACTTCTTTTTGAACAACTGGAGCTCTAGACCAGCAGTCTGCTTCTACATTATCACTACCCTTTTTGAAAACCACTTTATAATCGAATGCGGATGAAAATGTAGCATATCTCAGCAATCGTCCTGAAGTCATAGAATGTAATTTTATGTGTGGGTGGAATATTCTTGTTAAAGGTCGATTATCAGTAGCTAACTTAAAATGTCTCCCGAATAAATAATTGAAAAAGTGATTTACTGAAAACACAATGGCTAGAGCTTCTCGATCAAGTTGTGAGTAATTTTCTTTTGCTGCTGTTAAAGATCTTGATGCAAATGCAATGGGTCGTTCATGGTCTTCTATAATAAGTGATAGAACACCGGCTACTCCTACAGAACGAGAATCACATGTAAGAACAGTTGGAAAGTTAGAATCATATGGAACAAGAAAACGTTCACTAGAAATTTCACCTTTCAATTTGATGAAGGATGCTTCACATGCTGCTGTCCCTCGGAATCTCAAGATTTTCCGAAGAAGCTGTCGAAGAGGATATGAGACTTTTGAATTATCTGGCAAAAAACGAGAATAATAAGTTACCATTCCTAAGAATCTCCATAGTTCTTCCACATTTGACGATCTTGGCATATCGTTAATTGCTCTTACCTTTTCAGGACTTCTTGAAATTTTATTAAATTCAATAACATGACCTAAATATTCGATTTTCTCTTGAAACAACATGCATTTGGTACGATTTAAATGCAGATCATATATTTTCAACTTTTGAAGACATAAATGTAGATTTCTTCTACACTCTTCTTTCGTTCTTCCATACACAATAATAGCATCGAAATACTTTAAGGTTTATGGTAAATCTCGGAGGATCTGATCTAGAATTCAATTGAACTCGCTAGGAACGGTCTTTATTCCAAACGACAATCTATGCATGCGATAAGCTCCTCGATGTGTGGTTATAGTTTGAATAATACTGCTTTCTTCATCAACTGGAACGTGGAGATACGCTTTAAACAGATCAAGTCGATAAAAATATTTTGAATTTCTGAGACTGTTTAGAATTTCGTCTATTCGTTGAATTGGATAATTAGAACTTTCAAGTCTTTCATTTACACCAACCTTGTAATCGACGCTGAGTCGTACACCTCCATCAGCTTTTGGTATTACTACCAGAGGCGATCCCCAATCACTCGTACCTATCTTCGAGATTATTCCTTGAGATTTAAGTGAATCTAATTCACTTTCAACTTTTTCACGAAGATCATACGGTACTTCTCTTTCCTTATGGCAAACTGGCTTTCTATTTTCACGGAGTTTTAATGAAACTTTGACACCTGGAATACATCCTACTTTCTGTTCGAAAATTTCTGGATACATAGAAATAACATATTCTAGGCTTTCTTTAGTTTTTACTTGTGAGGTATTTAAGTGGTCTGGCTCTTTTGAATCAATCTGTTGAAAGCTAATTCCGAGACGTCGATTCCATACACGACCTAACAAAGCATCGAAATTTTTCGGGACGATATACAGTTCTTCACGTGAGGATCTTCCCTGATATTCTACATTTACTGTAAGTTTTTCATCTGGTAGAAAAACATCACCAGTGTATGATCGGAAAGCAATAGTTGAATCTTCAAGTTGAACTGGAATTTTCATTTTGTAGAACTTATCTCGGAAAATAAAAGTAAATCCTGCACCTGAATCCACTTCAAACGGTACGTTATGGCCCTCAATGTTCACTGTTGCAAAATATTTTTCGTGGTCTTTAGCTTTGCCCTTTTTATTTTGGAAAACATCTATTGTTTTATTCACACCGTACTGAGAAAATATTTTCTTTTCCGTAATATAGTTTGCTGTATTTACTTTATCTGTGCTAGTTTTTCCTTTTCTGCCTAACAATGTGCGAATACATACTTTTGCAAGATGACCCGTTATTTTACATGCACTGCATTTAAGAGAATTGCGATCCAACCTGCACGCTTTTGCAGTATTATTATTTTTACCGCATCGAAGATATAAATTGTTTATGCCCAATTTTTCGTAATAAGTTCGCGATCGTAAACTTGATCTTCGATTCAAACTATTTTTCGGTCTCGAATTAGAGCGTTGAAAGACGATGAATTATTTGAGTCACACCTGGAACGTCGATATTTCGATACCTTTTTAATTTCACTTGTACTAGATTCACCTATACTTATTATAATATTTGAATTTTTTTATAATTCCCGGTTATCATTTCTGGAAACTTCCAAAGCTATAGCTTTTTTGGCTATATCATCAAATGTACTAATGTCTGAATGTAAAAGTTGCTCGCGAATAGAAGCATCGTAAATGCCACGAATAAATTGAGCACGTAAAAATATATCAGCGATAGACACTTTACAATCACAAGGAGAAATAAATTCACAGTTAATTTTATCGTGTCTAAGTTTAGCAATATAATCTGGAATTGTTTGGTTTTCACCCTGATATGTTGAAAAAACTTATGTTAAACACAATAACATTTTTCTTGGGACAAAGGTGTTCTTCGAGAGCCTTTACTAGCTCCGTGTAAGTTAATTCCGATGGTATTTTCGGAGATACCAATGCCGACAACATATTGTAATTAGTTGCTCCGATAGAATTTAAAAGCATTTGTGCACAATGTTGCTTATTAGAAAAAAATATTTTTCATTTTTAGAAAATTTTCAAAACGCTGAATATAGTATGTAAAGGATTCTTTCTTAGCATCAAAATAATAAGTTGTAATAAGATTGGATTTACCTGACTTGTTTCAGTAGCTGGATTCTGCATTGAAGTATTTGAAGATTGAACAGGCATTAATCTTTCAAAAAACTGTTGTTGCTGAGTGGAAAATGATGTCATAAAGTCTTTAAACTGTTGCGCATCCATGGTGAATCGATTAAGAGCTAACGTAATTTGAAAAGTTCAGTCTGGAAAATATCAAATAAAAAACTTCACCTCGTCGCCAATGTGGTGACCGGGTTTATGAGGCGTCAGGAAAAACATTTGAAGTTGGGATGCACAAACAACATTTATTATGACGCGGAAACAACATTTATAAACATAGAACGAATAATACGACTTTGAACTTATTTATATTCAACCATTCGAATAAACATTATCGTCTGTTTCATTTTGTATTTTTTTGAACTGTTGCCACATATATTAGAGTAATATTTCGTTGCCAGATACAACAATTAGTATGACCTCAAGGTATCATTTGTTCGCTTAACTGCGATATAGAGCTATTGGCAGATTGGAGGTAGGCCAAAGTCAGACACCGGTGGCCAGATGGCTAAATCTGAGTCCTTCTTTTGGTTACAGGATTTGAAAACAATTTCAAACCACTGTTCGGCCTCCAGAAGGTTTAGCCATGGATGGGCAAGAGCAACGACAAGTACCGATGACCGATATTTGTGGTTATGTGTACGAAGGAATAGAACAACAATCCCCTCTCATCTTAGAGTTTCCCATGTTGCAGACACTGGAAGATTGATATCGACGTCTACTGTGCATAGAAGGCTTCATGAAGGTGATCTTTAGGCGGTGCGACCAGACATTTGTGTGCCGCTCACCTCATGTCACCGTAGTGAAAGTTTAAGGTGTACACCTCAGCATATCCACTGGACGGATGATCAATGGAGGCGTTTTCTCTTCACAGACGAGTTCCAGTTTAGACTCCAAAGCGATAGTAGGCATTGCTTGATTTGGATAAAACAGAGAACACACTATAATCCATCAAACATTCGTAAAAGAGATTCGTATGTAGAAGTCAGTGTCTGTGTTTGAAATGGAATCTCTTTGGGCGGACGTATAGACCTCACGTCTTTCCACGTGGAACTGTGAATGCTCACGTCTATTTAGGTAACATTCTTGATGCTTATGTGTGCCCTTATGCCGTTGCAGTAGGTAATGATTTCTTGTTACAGGACGATAATGCTAGACCGCACAGGGCTCACATCTTAGAAGAATATCTTCAGCACCAAACAATTCAGCGCATGGAATGGCCAGCTCGATCACTGGTCTTGAATCCCAATGAGCATGTTTGGGATGCTTTATGAAGATGTGTCGCTGCTCTCAATCCCCCCTCCTCAGGACCTTGCTTCGCTTACAACTGCTTTACAAGAGCAATGGCTCGCACTTCCCAGTAAACTTATTGATCGCATAATTGACAGTAGCACACATCACTGTATGTGTTGTATTGCTTCTAGAGGTAATCATAATCCATATTAAAGGTACTTTTCCTATACCAAACTGACACATTTATTTTGTTTATTTTATAATTGTGTTAATTTCTGAAACACCACAATCGTCTGGTAATTTCTTTTAATGTTATTTTATACCTTACCATGTGTTTTACATTGTGGCTCAGTTTTATTAAAATCTACTTGTAACATTTTGCACACATCTCTGCTTTTGTTGTTTTTCCTTAATTTTTGGAAACCAGTGTATATAAAACAAATATTAACTATCTGAAGTAGTGGTAATATGAACTTACGTGGATAATTTTTTTTGGAATCTAGTGTATATATTATAGCTGCCAACATTTTTTCCTAGTAAAATAAATCGTTTTCCAACAACAAATAATGTTAAATAAGATAAATCACGTCTGTATAATAGACATAGAATTAAAAATACTAGGTCATTTATGTATAACTTATGATATAAGAACCCTTTCCCAAAAATCATATTCATCCACTCCAACGAAAATATTTTCTCTGAAATTGATTATATTAACTTTTTATAATCACGGTTTAATATGTGTTGCACGTGTATTTTATGTTTATTTTTTCTTTGGCCATGCTGTCTACGACACATAGATTTTTCTTCGTCTGCAGCTGCTGCTCTTTACAAGTTATTTTCGACAAACATATTATGAATGAAATAATACATCTTGATATTCCTATGGACATTGAAAGAGATATCTCTATTTCGGGACATACTTCTCACACTTATATTTTATTTAACCCATTTATTCCTGAATTTATGTTTTCTCAAATTTGTTGGTAAAATAACTTTAAAATGTTGCAAAACTAACTGGAAAAATACTAAAAAAAATTACGCTAAAATATTTTTGTATTTAGTCAGTGTTTTTCGACAGTAATTTCTGTCTCATTTAATGCCCATATTACACTTAAATTTTCTTATACTTATATTTCAGGCATTATAGTAGCCACCAGTATAGACACTTTTACCACATTTGTTTTACATTAATATGTAAAGATTCATGACGCTTAATTTTCATTTTAAAAAATCTTTTATCTTTCGTTTTGTACATATTAAAATCGAAAATTATAATTTACATTTCTTTACTTTTCTTAAAAACAAAGACACATTTTTTTACTTAAAAAAGGACATGTAAACGTAAAATGTAAACGTACTAAATATGTTAATATCCATATGTGGAAAAATGCATAATTATATGTTTTGTCTAAATTTATATAAATTAAGCTTTTAAATTGTATATCATATACTATAATTAGTATTTTTATGAACTATTAAAAAAATAATTATTTCTTTACAGAGACTAATAACATTATAAGTATTATTAACAATAAATTAAGAATAATCGTATTTGAGGTTAAAAAGCAATTTATTCCAAAATCATTTTGAAAAGGACTTTACATAAAGAACTGTCCCCTAAATGTCTAATAGAAATATGTACACATTTGCGTCTTGCGCCTTATATTTTGTATGTTACAAAAATGCATAAAAAATGGACTTGAACATATAATTTCGCAATTAAAAAAAAATACGTAATTTCAAAGAAGTCTACAAGCTGAGATTATGAGTTATTTATTTGGATCCTTGATACAAAAAATACAAATAAACTTAGTATTTACATTTCGCTATTTTGAAAAATGAAAAATCTATAAACACCGAAAAAGGGCCTTCATTTAAGCAAATAAATATCAATCTTATGCTGTCATCTCTCGGTAATAGATAAATACATTTATAAACAATTGCTGCATGCAATTTTCATGCTGAAAAGAAGAAGAAAAAAAAATATTAAAATTCGAAACGTTCCAAAAATGGGACGCTAGGCATAAATGGGTTAAAGTTCCTCCGTTTTAAAATAGTACGTTTTTACAAATTATAGTCTACATGAATTTGCCGATTTTAAGACATTCATTATCTTCTGATATATAACGTAAACTAGAAATGATGCTAGACCCATTTTATATGCAATATAATTTCTGCATTAACTTTTACATGGATAATAATTCATGCATACACAAATGAATGTAACTTTTAATTTCACGGAGAATATGTGTCTTCGTACAGATGTAATTTAAAGCAGTGAGAGACTGCACGTGATATACATTGATTTTTTAAAAATATTATGCTTTAAATGTTTTTAAAAAACATAAAAAATCCGATACAGTTTTACAAAAAAAAATGCATTTAAATGAAAATATGTTTCTTATTTAAAGGTGTAAAAGATGGCGTTTTTCGATGTTTATAATTAACCACAACAGCAAAAAAAATACACTAAAATTGAAATTTATTGGTCAGGTTTCGCCACCGTCAATATGATATCAGTGTTAGTCCGGGAGATACTTTTGCTTTATGAATTAGATAAGGTTTTTAAGATTATATCACCAATATATTTCGTTTCTTCAGAATTTTTTTTCTTACATAAACATTTTTCTACAGTTTATTTATGCTATTTTGAGATCACAGGTGTTGTCACTTTATAAATGAGTAGCTGCGTAAATAAATTCTGAAACTTTGCCTTAGAAAATAAATCTTAAGGTAGCAAAAAATTTTTTTTGTAAAGAATGCTTACATTTCCCAGCCCAAAAGATTTCTCTTTAGTATATTATATTATAACCTAAAGAATTGCAAACTTTGCACTGGCGTGAAAGCCTGTGTTCAATATTTTAAGTAAAGAAAAAACACTTTTTATCCAGTATAACGCTTTTATTTTATTTTTTTTTTGTATAGGAGATGCTGTAATTGAGTTTTGCACCCACGGCAATAAATTGAAAGCAGTTTTAAATTATAATTATAGTTTTAACAACAAAATGTAATTTTTTTTCTCATTCAACATTCTAAGTTTACTTAATATTACAGTAGCACTCTGAAAATCTGGTATGAGCTATTTGAAGCTATTTTAACAGTTATTTGAATGTTTCGTTTTAAGGAAACTCACTATGTCTTATTATCTCTAACGTCTTTTTTTTTTCATGTAGGGCAATTTGCATGTACGTATTCAAGAACAATTCCCATGTATTCATTTACAATGATCTACATTTAGTGATATAATCAACGACTGTATCTTAAAGACAAAATGTTCTCTCAGTTTTCATATCTGTACTACCAAATTTGGGACTAAAATGTACTTCCATTTCTCCTGCTATAAATCTATGGGGTACTATGCCTACACTCAAAATGTTTCTTGAAATGAACGAATGTTTTCAATGATCATATTTCATTAAGACAAGTAAATTTCATATTCTTTTTACTATTTGCTCCCAAAATACAGAAATATTTTCACTGTAGCGTAAACATTACCTCAAATCATCTAATACAAAGCTGGATTTTTACAAATCACAGGTAAATTATCCCATTCAATAGTATTTATTATTATTATTTTTTTTACTTATGTCCTTTTATGTTTCATAAAATTCACAAACCGAAGCTCAAACTTTCCCTGAAATTCTCCTGTCAAAGAGCAGAAATTTCTTCAAATAGCAGAAAAATATTTTCAAATCCCTCAGGTGTTATGGAAGCATGCCCGGTCTACTTATTAGCTCACAGTCTGTCAAAGCCTGAGAGGTTATGTGCCCGCCTGTTCAGTATTTATGTATGTACGTATGTATGTACGTAACGCGATAAGTCTTTATAGAAATAACCGATGTGCTTCAATTTTTTTTTCTAGGTTCGTTCTGATAAGTTTGCTTCCCTGATTAGTTTTGGGGGTTCATCGTTTCAGTATAAATGGGGAAACGGGGGACTATCTCCCACCTCTTAACTTTCATAAATGGGTTTTTCGTGCAGAATTATCAGATTTTTTTAAAATTTTGTATACCGGTTAATTCTGATAAGGCGCTTCCCTGATTAGATTTGAAGGTTCTTGTTTAAGTCAAAAGGGGGCCCGACGGGCTAATATCCCCTAAATTTAGATAAATGAGTTTTTCTATCCAATTAGCTTCCAGTTTGTTATACCGGTTTATTTCTAAATGAACTTCTCTGAGGAAATTTGGAAGTTCATTGCTTAAGTATAAAGTGGGGAAACGGGGAGGGGGCG
Source organism: Maratus speciosus (assembly GCA_963932465.1). Classification (NCBI taxonomy): domain Eukaryota; kingdom Metazoa; phylum Arthropoda; class Arachnida; order Araneae; family Salticidae; genus Maratus; species Maratus speciosus. The sequence continues at coordinate 353,636,196 of OZ010788.1, read as the reverse complement.
GCATTCCCCTTTTGTTGCGTCCGTCGTTTATCGGCATGCACTTCTTCAATTTGTAAGTTGTTTTCGTCGCATGGCAACCGACTTCTTATTTGTTGTTCTTCTAGAAGAGCCATCCATGCAAGAGGTGGCTATTTTGTGCTTCTGAAATAAATACTGTTTTTTTATATAAAAGAATAATCTTTTAAAATTTTAGATTAATTACACGCAACGTATGACAAAGTGGTGAAACTGAACGTTGTGAATTTTTAAATTTCAGTTTCAGAATTTTTAAATTCAGTTTAAATTTAGTCAGTTTCCATTTTTATTTATTATTTTCAAGTTTGAAAAATTGTAAGTTTCGAATTCTGTTAGAGATCCGAAATGGATAGTTTGATTAAACAGAGAGCTCCAGTTAGGGCTAATTTTACAAGACTTTACCAATGTTTAAAAATTCTGTCAGAAAATGATGTAATTGAAAATATTGAAGTGAAATTTTCATCATTAGAGAGAATATTTTACCATTTATCGAACCTTGATAGCGAAATATTAGGGTTATTACTAAATGATGTTTCGGTTACAAAATACGCAGAGGAGTTTGAAATTGTAGAAAATTACAGAGAAAAATTCTATGAAATTAAAACTCACGCTAAGCTTTTAACTCAGAATTCTGCTTTCGAACAACAAAATGCTGTCATTAAGACTAATTTAAAACTTCCGAAAATTGAGCTTATTCAATTTGGCGGAGAAGTAAGAGAGTGGCTCACATTTTGGAGTCCGTTTAGCAGAATTCATGAAGATAAATCATTAGAGAATGTAGATAAATTCCACTATTTAATACAGTGTATGTCTTCTGGTAGTAGAGCAAAAGAAATTATTAATCCTTGTTATCCTCCTAGTTACCCTCCAACCACAGAAAATTATAGCAAAGCTATTGAAAGCTTAAAGGCAAGATTCGGACGAGAGGAGTTGCTAGTAGAATTTTATGTGCGTGAACTTTTAAGTCTAGTTGTAAAAAACGCTACGAGCACGAAAGTAAAAGGTAACATAGTTAACCTTTATGATAAATTAGAGTCTTATTTGCGATCTCTTGAATCCATTGGTATGACGTCTGATAAATATTCGGCTATGTTGTTTCCTTTGGTTGAATCTTGTATTCCTAAAGAATTGCTTAGAGTTTGGCTTTGGAGCCCAGCGTTGAATAGAAGTGAGAATTCTTATGGGGATGAATTATCACAATTGTTATTATTTCTTCGCACCGAAATTGAAGGTGAAGAGTGAGTTTCAATGGCAAAAAATAGGAATCAATCGAAATGAGACTCCTTTGAGAAAGCAAAAATATAGTGTAACTGAGTGGAGTCCTACTGCTAATGATTTACTTTCTAACGTAAGAAAAGGAACTGTTTCATCATTGTTTATTTTGTAATAAAAACCATGAGACTAAGATTGCTTTAAGGGACAAAATCTTTCATTAGAAGAGAAGCAAAGTATTTTAAAGCGTAATAAGAGCTGTTTTTCATGTCTTAAGCTCATGTCATGTCATTTATCGAAACATTGTAAGACTTATATAAAACGTGTCGTTTGCGGTAAAAAAACATTGGCCCATTAAGTGTTCTGAGTTGAAACATAATTTTAAAGTTCCAACAGAAGATGATCGAAAATTTAATTAAGATTCCACGCTGTCCAATTATAGTGGTTCCTCTGAAGTTTTACTACAGACATTATTGGTTAACGTAGAAGCAAATTGAAAACAATCGAGCGTCAGAGCTCTTATTGATACTGGTTCTGAACGGTCTTACGTTCTAAATTCAACAGCAGAAAGGCTTGGCTTAAAACCAACACGCTCTGAAGTTTTGCTCCATAGGATGTTTGGAGGAAGCCCTAATAGAAGAAAACATAAATGTTATACTTTGAAATTTAATGAATTCAGAGGGAATTACTCTTGCAATATACAAGTGTTAGATCATTTAATTAATTTGTGACAGTGTTCCTAGAGTGAAAAGGGGTTTTGATTCAAAAAACTTCAAGAAAGGGGTATTCAGCTACACGATGTGGGAGAGATTTCTCCTCAAATAGCGATCTTAATAGGGGCTGATTACGCGGAAAAATTATTTTCTGGATTGACGTTCCTTTTGAAATGTGGTCTCGTCGCTATGAAGACACATTTAGGTTGGTTGGTAATAGGAAAACCAGATATAAAGTACGTTAATAATTGTGCTGAATCTCTGTTAGCTCAATGTGATGATATCGCTAATTTACGGAATCTGGAATCTATAGGTATTACTGACCCTTGTGAACGTAAAAATCAGGAAGATTTAGAACAAGCTGCATTCCGTTATTTTAGGAAGACAGTCCATATTAATGATGGTTTAAGATATGAAGTTAGTCTTCCTTGGGTAGAAAATAAAGTTGACCTTCCAAGTAATATAGAATGTGTAGAAAGACGGTTAAGATCCACCACTTTCAAGCTGAGAAGAGATGGTAAATTAAATGCCTATGATTAAATATTCAAAGAATGGTTGGAAAATAGTATTATAGAAGAAAGTAAAGAAGGTTCAGGTCACTATTTACCCCATCGTGGAGTATTTAAAGACATTCTACCACAATAACTCGTCCTGTATTTGACGCATCCTTCAAGCAAACCAAAAAGAATGCGCCTTTAAACGACTGCTTGTTGAAAGGGCCTAATGTTTTAGAAGAAATTCCTTCAGTGCTTATGAAATTTCGCCAAGAGGAAATCGGAGTAATGCCTGATATAAAGAAGGCCTTCCTTCAAATTTCAGTCGTCAATCCAGATTGCGAATATTTGAAGTTTATATGGTATGGTCAAGAAGGTCAGAGAAAAGTGTTTCAACAATGTCGAATCATTTTCGGCTTGAATTGCAGTCCATGCCTGTTAAATTCAGTTTTACGATTTCATGTAGAAAAGGAATGTTCCTCTTTCGGCTTAGTATTGTGCATTAGAAAAATTGTTGAAAAGCTCAGTACGTCCTTTTATGTTGATAATTGCGTCACTTCAGTCAAAACTAAAGAAGAATTGAAACATTTTATTGATATTTCGACAAAAGTTATGGCAGAAGACAAATTCGACTTACGAGGGTGGGAGCATACTGATTTGCAAGAGTCAAAAAGTTTCACTGATGATTCATGTACTGAATCAAATATATCTTCTGTATTAGGTTTGATGTGGCATAGATCAACTGATACTCTTAGCTGCTCCATACGCACAGCCGATATCAACCTAATTATCACTTGTTCAAAAATCTTCGATCCGATTGGATTTTCTTGCCCAGTTACCCTATTACCGAAACTTATGCTTCAAGCGAGTTGGAAAGCGAAATTGAGCTCAGATTCAGAAGTACCTGATGATATTAGAAGAAAATTCCTAAAATGGTTGGGAGATTTACCTCTGCTGCACCTTGTAGAAATTTCTAGACACGCCTTCCTTACTGATAGCTCTGAAATGAGTCTACACACCGTTTCAGATGCCTGTAGAACTTCATATGCTGCTGTTGTTTACTTAAGATGCCATTCCAACCAATATATTTCTGTACAGTTATTGATGTCCAAATCTAGAGTAGCATCTTTGAAAGAAATATCTATACCAAGATTATAATTTTTAGCCTGCTCTCTAAATTCACGTATAGCTGAATTTGTAGAAAGAAGCCTCAAACTTCAGAATATTAAAGAATATTTCTGGACAGATTCTACAACAGCGTTGCAGTGGATAAAGAATGGTCGTTCCTGGGGAGTATTTTTACGCAATAGAGTAAATGAAATTCGTACGTTAATTCAAGATAAAAACTGGAGGCATATTCCTGGCCAATACAATCCGGCTGATATACCTTCCAGAGGATGCTCAACTTCAAAGCTTCTTTCATCGAGATGGTGGGAGGGACCCACTTAGCTGCGTCTTCCTGAAAAGGATTGGCCCAAATCTGAAGCAACCTTTAGCAAAGATTAAGTTTTAAAAGAAAAGAAGAAATGCACTACCTTGGTTGTAAACGAAACACTGGCAAGTGATAACATTTTATCTTATTTTTCAAGTTATATGACAGTCATTAGAGTGATAAGCTGGATACTGAGATTTTTGTTCAACTCAAAGAATCATAAGAATCGGAAAACGGGTAGTCTGACCGTAAGTAAAATAAATGAAGCATAGAAGAGAATTATTAAAATTATTCAAAATAAAACCTTAACGGAAGAATATGTTAAAAGTTTAAAGTCATTGAATAATTTTAAAGATGAAGAAGGTATTTTTAGAATTAAGACCAAACTAACTGAACGAAGTGATACACATGATTTCAAGTTTCCTATTATTCATCCTGGAATGCACCGAATAATAGATCTTCTCATCATAGAGACATATTTGGTAATGATGCATGCTGGAATACAAATTTTGTTATCTTGCTTGAGAAAGAATCTGAGAAAGCGCTTTCGCTTGGAATATCTTGGGCAATTGCTGCAGCACAAACGTGGTAGACAACTCTTTCAAATTCATGTTGATGATAGAGTACTTGTTGAGAGTGATTCAATAAAACGATCTTTCTGGCCACTGGTAAAAGTTCTTGAATTTTATACCGGCAAAGGTGGCAATATACGTGTTGCAAGATTGAAAACTTCATCGGGAGAGATAATTCGACCTATTCGTAAATTATATCCATTAGGGATTGAATATGTTTCACAAACTTCAGATTAACAATCTAGCGATACTTTTACCTTAACTCCAGATATGCCGATCGTGCAACCTGTTCCGAATGTTTCTACATCTGATCGAGATTCGTTCACTGATCATGCACCAAAACCAGAACGATCCTTTACTCCAGATTTTCTAAGAGAAAACAAAACTGGTTCTGCTAGAAGTGGTAGAACTGTCAAATTACCTGCAAGATTTCAACAGGACTCTATATGAACTCTGTTTAGTTGAACTTTAATTTTTACCGTTATGTTTTTCAAATTAGTATATTTATCTTTGATATGTAAGTATACGTATTTTGTATTTTATGATATTGTTGACCAATGTGAGTTTTGATTGATGATTTTTTTTGGTGTGTGTGTGTGTGTGCCTGTGTTCGGTAATGACAACGTTAATACTGTACCAACGCACGTTATCTTTTAAATTTAGTTTGTAGAATATTATTGAATAGTATTAACAACTGGACCTAAAATTTATTTGGAACATATTTCTTATACTGTCACAAAAAAGTAAATACTTTTTACCCTTTAGAATGTGCATATAAATGAATATACAGCAAAACCTCTGAATAGCCGACACCTCGAGAGCACGGAATTAGTCCGCTATTTGGTGGTGTCTACTTTAAAGAGGTAAAGACGTACAGATTTAAAGGTGTTGGGGATAAAAAAAAAGAGGTGGCCGCTATTCGGCAATGTCCGTTGTGGAGGTTTTTCTTTAAATACACACAGTAACACCTGCGTAACGGACATTTCTGAATAGGGGATGCGTCTGTTTAGCGAATCATAGGGCTTCTGCTTAAAACATGGGCTAAGGGTACCTGCTCCTTTTTGTTTTTTATTGGGGGGGATTGACCTACAATCAAAAGGTTGGAGTGTATTGCGTCCGTGGTTTATCGGCACGCACTTCTTCAATTTATAAGTTGTTTTCGTCGCATGGCAACCGACTTTTTATTTGTTGTTGTTCTAGAAGAGTCATCCGTGCGAGAGGTGGCTATTTTGTGTTTGTGAAATAAATAATGTTTTTATATAAAAGAATAATTAATTACACGCAACCTATGACACCTTTAATTTATTTTTTCAGGGGCATTATTATTTGAAATAAGAACATAATATCCAATTAGTGTGAATAGCGTGTGAACTCAATGCCATCAGTTTAAATGGGCACTTTTCTTTTTTATTACGTTCTTTGACGAGTTTCTTTTTTTTGCAAAATGTAGAAAAGCGAACCACTAATGTCGGCGAAACTTAATGTTATCTTTAAAAGAAAACATACATTTATATTTGTTTAATATTCATTTTTTGAGGTATTACTTCAGTTTGAGGTAAATTTCTAGGTTTAAATATTTAGGTATCGCTAACCTTGGGGAACAGAATTTAGAGAAAAATTAATCAAATTTCAAATTGTTTACACGTTTAGCGTAATAACACGTTTAAATTAAAAAAGCAATTTTTATTCTTAAAGCTAAATCATACACAGCAATTCTCTAGACCATCATCAGTTTTGTATTACCTGAAAATTTGCGTTTAATATTGAATATTTTCTCATAATCCCGCTCCGCAGGATTGAAATTTATATATGTTGATTTCATGAAAACTTGAATGAGTAAAATATAAACGTTTCTAAGATTTATGTAACGCTAAAACATATGATTGCGTAATTAATTTTGTTCAGTTATTTTATAAAGGAAATATATAGAAAACGGTTTTCTGGGCCAAGTTAAAAATTACGCTTATACTTTTCTTAGCAATATTATGTTATAGCACTCGAAAAGATCAATAATATACAATTCTGTTAAAATTACTTATTAAAACATGTTTGTTTTTAAATTAAATAGTATTAACTCAAATTCCTATAGTACGTTTGAAATTTTTCACATTTTTGTAACCACTGAAGAAATTTACTCTCTCTGTTATTTTTATTATGAACTCTTTGTATCATCTTATCTGCATGCGTATATAGTTCATTTTTTATACCTTTTACAATTATAAACTTTAATTTCTATACCAGGTCATTAATGACGTGCTATGGATAAATCAATGTAGTACAGACATCGCTAAATTTATTTAAAAAGTATTTTGGCAACAGGAAGCTTTTGTTATTTAATCTTACCTAAGACTGCAATTTTTTTCATTAGGCGATTAAATAAAAAAATGCTTTTTTATTCCGTCTTGATTGTCAGTAGTCAGTATGCAGGAATATATTAGGTTAACGTGAGGTGGGATTCTGTTGCACAAAATGCATGTATCACATAGTTATCATATGCTCAGGTGATGCAGGGAAATGCTGGTCAGTTGTAAGGAAGAGGGTTCCCTAGTGAAACTTTAATTTCCATTCGTGTTCTTTTTTTTTAATTTTTAAGTGGTACTTTTTTAAGTGATACTTTTACCCCTAGATAGTTGGCCATCTTACGCATACCTACAGGTAACATGTCGAAATGCAAATGTGTACAAAAACAGAATTTTCGATGCTTTTTATAACATCTGTAAAATGAAATAACATTTTAAATCATACATTATAGTCTAAACTTTAACAAGAAATCAATGAATTATAAATGTAAACAACAGGCGATTTTTAAAACAATTAAGTCAAAAACATCTTCACCCAATCTGCACTATTATGATCTGCCAGATGGCGTTTCCGGTTCAGAAATTAAATACTTTTCATATTTATAAACACCACCATTGAATATGATGTCAATCGTAAAATATAAATATCCTTGCATTGGCAGTGTTAACATATTTATATTATGTGCAAGTAAACTTATACCGATTTTTTCCTTTATGTATTCAAACTCTACCACAGCTCTGAAGAGGCAGGAAGAAATAGCAATAAAACTTTAAGTGATGACACAGTGAACGAACCATACACAATGCTTTCAAATTCGATCTGTCGTTATGAAAATAAAAATGAACTGAATGGACATGCTTCACTAAACATAGAAAAATAGGGATTGTGAACATAAATTGAGTTTGATTCTCTCAAAACGGTAAAGGACATAGTTGAGCAATTCTATACACTATTAGATAATTTCTTGGCAATCGCAAGCACTTGGGAAAAGTAACAAAGCTTGATAAGTAAATTTCTCAGGAGATCCCTGAACAAAGCGTGAAAATTTGATGGACATTTTCACTTCTCTGATTAAACAGAACAGAAATGCTTCATATCATGAAAGCAGTGAATGATGATGAAAAGTGTATTTTGTGCATTAATCGTCGCCGATCTGTGCAATGGAAGAAAGCCGATGAAGTCCTGAATCTCATTTCCAAAGCAGTCATTCATCCGAAGAAACAAGGGAAGAGTGTTTCGTGGTGCAAAAGTAGTATTATCCACACCTCGTTTTTGGAACATGATGAAACAACTAATGCTGAGAAGTACTTCACTTAGCCAGGCACAATGCTTCAGAAGTACGAGATAAGCGGCCTGGTTTGGTCAACAGAAATAAAGATTTACTACTTCATGAACGCACGAAACCACATGTTTCCAGAACAACTTTCCATTAGTTATACAACTTTAACTGTGATGCTATTTTTCGTCCTCCATATTCCATCGAATTTTTACCAATGGGCATTCACCTTTATTATGAATCTGGAACATACTTTTTGTCAGGGAAAATTTCCATCAATAAAATGACCATAAAAAACGCATTTCAGGAATTCTTTAGTCAGGATCGCCTCACTTTAGAGGTTTATTGTAGCTAATGTTACCTATTATGACTAATAAAAATGGTTCCATAGGGTTCTTCCCTTGGAAATTTATCTATAAAATCATACAAATGCTATATATTTTAGAGCAGATTCCCTTACAAAATTTTAATTCATATTGTATAATATCCATGGTCACATGTTATCAGTATATTGTAATGTAATTATGTTATTCCATTCTATTAAATTTGCTATTGAAGTATTTTAAAGTGTCGAAAACATACAATGTATGAATTAAAAATAATAATGAAAAAATTCTCACAAGATATTTAGTTATTTTTATTATTATTATAATTGAAGAGCTAAGTGGAAGAACATGTTAAGTAACAAAAATTACATTTGAAAAAATTTGAAATGAAAGTTTTGCTGTAAATTTTAATGATTTATTTTCTGTTTGATACCATGTGTTTAAAATATTAACAGGTATGGTACTAAACTCTCTCAGAATAACTTATTCATATTTAATTCTCAAATATTAAAAATTATTAATATTATTGACATGATTAAATATTAAATATTAACTATTAATGAATAATGTCTTAAATCTTCAAGACTAAATAAAATCTTAGTATTTTATCTTCACCATGTGATAGGATACCTCAAAACGCTTTCATCCAAAAGATAAAATTTTTTTAAAGAAAATGTTGCATAACATGTTCATCCCCTCAGCTCTTCAATTCATATTATAAAAAAAGAGAATTATTGTAAAAGCTGGTATATTTATAAAATAATATTTAATCAATTTAAATCTGATAAACATTCATTTGCAGTTTGCCTTTTTTGTAAAACCTTAACCTTAAGACATTCGCTGTTTCTTATTTGATCACATACGTTTGTTTCTTACATATATCTTTAAAATTAAAATCGAACAGTGTCTCAGTTTAATAGAACATATATATTGTAATGAAGTAAGTAACAGTCATTACGTTCAGGTAATTTCCTATATTGATATTACGTATCAAATGCTGTTGTGTATAATACATATACAAGCTAAGATGATTCAACACGTATGATAAATATTTGCAGATGTTTTCACTTCTAGCAACGAGTAAATGAAATTATACATGATAATCAATTCTCATTTTTGATTTAGGATGTGCAAAATGTTGACTATTTCTTGTTTTGTTTTTAATCTTTCATTAGATGAAATATTTAGTTATTTTAAACACAAAATTTATTTTCGTCTTTAAGTTTTGCTCATGTATACATTTTGATTAACGTAGTCTAATTAATTGACAATTTATAATATTGCACGAATATACAGCAATTTCATTTCTTCAAGCAATGATTTTTTATCATAATTAATTGTATTCTTTATGTTCTACCATATATAATGTCCTAAATTATTTCCTTTATAAAAAGTCGCCTAAAGTAAGATTTTTCTAGATTATCATTTGCTATTAGAATTGAACAAATTTATTCATGATTTTTGCAATATTTTATACTAACCGTTTAAAAGCTTTTTACGAATTTGATAATTAACCAATGTGTGCCTGAATTTTGCTTTCACTTAAAAAATTTTCGGTTTAAATTCTTTTTTGTTTTAGCTACTATGTGTTTTCTAAAATTCTTATATGGTGCTAATCTGAATAATTTGTTGGTAAATTGTATAAAAATATCGAAAGATATTTAAAATATATATATACCTAAAAATGAATTAATTTATTTCCGGGACAGCATTAGGCAAGGCATAAATAGAAGTCTAAAAAGTGATTAACTTTAAAATATACTCACGTAGAACTCCTTCATTACATGTCGAATAAGTTAGTACCCGCTCTAATGTTAGTAAAAGTTTAAAATGTTGTATTTTAAATTCTAATGTCATAATTCACTCATGATGTTAAACACATTAATAGAACCGACCGTTACAAACCAATTTACTTAACTACAGTAAAAGTATCATTTAGAAATGTGTAAATTTATTCACCAAGTGTAGCGATTTAGCAAAGGATAGGGTGTAGTAATCATGGAGATCTCATGATAACACACAGCTCTAAAATTCAAGAACGGTGGAGTTTATATTGTGTAATATACATATCGCTGTATAATATTGTATAATGTACGAATATATATTATACATCAGGGTTTGCATCATATAGGAGAACTTTTAATGTTCTTACCAACATTTCCAATCCATAAACTTCTGAATAAATTTATGTAACATATGCAAAAGAATTATATAGTCATTTTCTTTCGAAATAGTAGAATCATACAATTTATTCAATATACTGAAAGTCCCGCATAAATCGATGACACTCTATTTTTTATACATATAAAGTGGATGTATTAGTTTAGGTATATAATCTATCTCAACAATTTAAACTCAAGTAAAAAATAAGCTTCATTAAATAATAATAAAATTAAGAATCGGAACGCTTTTTATTTATTAGATTCTGCAAAATCATTTAAATAAACATATCAAAATGAATAAAAGTTACTTTATCATGAATTTAATAAAAAAATTAAAAACTCCGAAACTATACAATATCCCAAAATTGTGTAGCCAATGGAAAATGCACTACCGTTAAACTTTGCACAAGATGTTGTTTATTAACAGCACTTTCCTAGTTTCTGATAGCTTCAGTTATACATGTTTCCACTGAATCGTTCAGTTTATGCATAATAACGGCGGGAGAGAATATTATGACCACTTGGAGTTTAGCAGGACAGTTATATGACATTGAAATACTGAAATCTTAGCGGAATAAAATGCTCTAGATATTCTTATTTAAAATTTGTTCTTAAAGCTAGTCAATATAAAAGAGATAGCTGGTCTATAAACATTTTCATCGGAAACCACTATTATTTATTGTGTATGTAGATTGAAGCATTGTCGTGATGATACCTTCAATCAAGACATTCAAAAAAGTATATCATTGGAAGTACATGGTGATGCAGCAATTCTTAATTGTTTGTTCAGTTTTGTTTACAACGGAGAAACTACAAGAAGTTTCGGTCAGTAGAGAAAGTGTTCCCACCCACCCCTAAAACATCACATACCTGTCATCTTATCGCTTACAGAAGAATTCATTCTGCTGTTTCCTGCGAGCATGCCAATTTTACACCTCAGGAACTTCCAAAACCACTTTTTTATACTTTCTGAATAATACAGTTAATCAGTTAATACAGTTAATCCAGTACGAAATTAGAATTGAATCGAAACGATTCTGACCTAGGATATGATTCTCGGTACGGTTTGGAACATATTTAAAAGAAAATGTTTCCTAACATTTATACATCTATGCATTGGGGGTTTTCCCCATATTTACACCGAGATTATACTTAATTAGCTTTATGGGTATTTTCTTTAACCAATTTTCCAATTCAACACAAATCGAACAAAATTGAGTTTTGGAACAACGCTCATTATACCGGGCAGTCCATATCTTGTGTTTTCAGAAATTGTTATTTCTAGCTAGTAACTCGAAATATAACTCACTTTGAATTTCAAATAGCAGAAATTTTGATACATGGCTTTCATTTTAAATTCAATTTGAATATCTTTAAAACTCAGCCCTCTGTGATTTCCGTAGATTTAATCATTTCAAAAAAGAAATGGGAATTGAAAATCTTTTTCATAATACTGAGAAAAACTGCATATACTCCGACCATCAATTGTTAAGATTTGCGTAAAGTGATTAATCTTTTGAAACAGTTCTTTTTATACGAAAAAAAAAAACATGATTTACAAAAGTGAAGTGATATTGTATACAATGACTTTAATATAATTACTTTTTTATATTAAGTATTTGTTATTAAATTACATTATGCATGTAATTTTTCAATTTAATTATTATTTTTTGTGCGTGCTTAAATTTTTGACATGCGCTGTATCATTTCACTACAGATTTATCAATTATGCAGTCTGAAAATACATATTAACTTGTTGACAATGTAGCTTGATATATAGTTTTTTTTTCAATTGTAATATAATAGAATATTATTATTTTCCATATCATTGTTTACATTACCTTAAATTTAGTGCAAATAATTTTTATACAATTATTTATAAAGCTATATTTTTAAGGATATCTTTGGAATATACACACATAAACACACACACACATACACACACACACACATATATATATATATATATACAGGTGGTTATCAAAATAATGGAAACACTTGTGAATGAAAGGGACATTTAAGAATTCCCTTCGTAAGCATTAAAATATAATCTTAGCTACCAGATTTTTTTTAATATATAAAGTACATGTATTAGGTAGTATGAGAGAGCTCTAGAAGAGTTGTCTACCTTTTGATTTTTTTTGTCAGAAGCGTAAAATGTCACACCTCACAGATTTTCAAAGAGGCCAAATTTTGGGAGCCCGACTAGCTGGAGTAACGGTGACCGAAACATCCCAGCTAATAGGCGTTTCTAGAGGTACGGTGTCTAAAATCATGACAGCATACACACAGCGCGGAAAGACAAGCTCAGCAAAGCAAAATAGTGGACGGAAGGAGAAGCTGAGTGAAAGAGACCGACGGGTATTGAAGCGGATTGTAATGTCTAAAAAGAAAACAACTGCAGCCAAAGTGACCGCAGAGCTCAATCAGCATCTGGATTCTCCAGTGTCAACAATTACAGTTCGGAGATACCTTCATAAAGAGAACATTTACGGCAGAACAGCAATTCCCAAGCCACTTGTCACAGATGCTAATGCCAAACGTCGTGTAGAGTGGTGCCACGACCACAAAACCTGGTCGATTGATAAGTGGAAGACTGTTATATGGTCAGACGAATCATCTTTCACATTGTCCCCACAACAGGACGGGTACATGTCTGGAGAACACCTGCACAAGCGTATGATCCTGATTGCCTCCGTCCAACTGTCAAGCATTGAGGTGGATCGGTCATGGTATGGGCAGCCGGGACATGGTTTTCTGCTGGTCCAATCGTAACCCTGAAAGGAAGGATCACTGGGGTGAAATATAAAGAAGTTTTAGCTGACCAGGTCCATCCCATGATGCAAATTTTGTTTCCTGCAGGAGATGGAATTTTCCAGGATGATAATGCCCCTATTCATGCAGCCAGAGTTGTCCAATCATGGTTTGATGAACATGAGGATGAGGTGGAACATCTACCTTGGCCCGCACAGTCCCCAGACCTCAACATAATCGAACCGTTGTGGTCTATTTTAGAGCTTTCAATCCGGAATCGATATCCTCCACCGGCATCTCTCACGGAACTTTCACAATATCTCCATGAAGAATGGTACAATATTCCTCTAAACACTATTCAGAATTTGTATGATTCGATTCCCAGGCGAATCCAAGCTGTATTACATGCCAAAGGTGGTCCTACGCCATATTAATAAAGAATTCCTTCAAAATCTAGGGTGTTTCCATTATTTTGATAACCACCTGCATATACATAACATTTTGAAAGGGGAAATGAAAAATCATTTCAGCGCACCAGGTTATATATGGTTATATATAGTTACATATGTATATTTAACTGAGATACTTTAACCAATTAAATCATAAAAATAGATTTAACTGTTAGAATTTTGAACATTTCATGATGTACAATATGAAATATTTAGTCCAATCTGCACTTGATGCAAAGGAAATATACTTTTTTAAATAGATAAATTCAATTTTCTATTCTGGCTCATATAAGAAAATATAAATTTGTAAGAATATAATTTCACGCTTTTAAAGTTGTGCTCTTATGCAAAGATGCAAGAATTCATTGTGAAATTCCATATAGAATATTCAAACATCCTCTAGCTAAAACATAACTTATCTTTAATATATTCTGTGTTTGAATATTTATGTCTTCGTTTAAGAAAAGTTCTTTGAGTGCCCTTAAGCTGAAATTATTATTCATAAAAGTCACAGTTGATTTGCTTGGAAATTAAGAAGTATCTATTTATATAGATGATTTGTATCTTATTCTCTAGCTGGTTGGTTTTAATAAATATAACAGATATTTTAAATAAATACAAATGTTTGCTAAAAGTCTAAAATTAAACATTACTTTGATTGTAATAAAAAATGATATTTATTATTTAAACTGATCTAGACAATCGTTGAGACTAATATAGATAAAAACAGTGTTGCCAGTGGGCTAATTTTTTTTAATTCAGACTTCCTGATTCCGACCACTTTTTTGAAACGGTAAAATTAACTTCGTTTTCGCTTTAACTAATATGTCATTAAATAAGGCGCATTTTACCATTTCAAAAAAGTGGTGCCAATCAATAATCTGAATTTTTAAAAAGTAGCCCATCTGGCAACACTGCATAAAAGTGTTGCTTATCATACATATATTCATTGAAGTGTGGGGAAAAGTTGAATCGAATATAAATAAAGCATAAGAACTTGAAAGAAATTGTATTCAAATTTAAGAAAATTTTATTAGCACAAACCAAATGTTCAGTCATATATTAAATTTTTATAGGTGGTGCATCTGAGGGTGTGATAATTCCAATTTTGTTACAAACCCATTCACTGTCAGTGTTTTTTTCTTTTTGTCTTGTAAAAAATAATCCTATTAACTAAAAGTAAAAAGAATGCATGTAAAACTGAAAAATAAAGTTTCTAAAAATTGTTTCTTATTAAATTTTAAAAAAATGTCCTTATCTAAAGTTGAAAAATAGTATTAAAACTAAATTTATTATATAAATAATATTCGAAATATTTTGAAACTATTTCATACTTCAAAAAGTGTATAAGGTACTGGTTTTAATGTAGTATTTTACAGTTTTACGCAACTTTTTCAATTACATTTTCAATAACTTCTTTTTTTTTCTATTTTGCTATGCGTCACATGAAAACATCCCTTACATGGAAAACAATTTAATGGTATATCTGAAATTAAATCTATTGAATTATTTAACCTAAAAAGTATTTGAAACACCTAAATAGGGAACTATGAACAACAACTTTATAAAATTTATAAATTTTACATGGGCATTAGAAAATAAATCAGTAAATAAAAAATATCTATTGCACTAATGCAGGTCTCCCTCAAAATAAAAAAAAAATCGCACCTCAACATATACATTTAAATTTCAAAATCAAATAATACACGTGCGTCAACTTACAATAATATGGAAAGGAAAACTGAAACTGTAAACTAACAGAAACCTGTATTTATAATGGGCAAAAAGGCTACTTAAAATTCCTAAAAATGAGAATCCTTCGATGCTTTATCTATATTGTTCTGCCCACAGAAAAAAATGGTCACCCTAAAATTTTTCACCAACATTTAATGTGTTACTAAAATCCATTAAATAATTTATCAATGATATTCATTTTAATGACAATATGTGAGTCTTACAAAGACATTTTGTGAAATGAAAATGCAGATTATTTCATTGTGATACGTTGGCAACGAGCAAATTAGTTATTCGATAAGCAAAACAAGAAAGAAAGTCTTGCGTGAAGTATAGATTATGAAATCTCTTCCAAAACATTCACAATACAGAAAAAAAAATACTTTCTTAGTAAGGTAAAAAAAATGTCTAATTAATTAATTTTGTAAACGCATAAAGTTTTTGAAAATTCAATAACGGCATTACCCATCTAAAAAATATATCTGCCTTTTTTGTGTAGTCTTGTGTATGATCCATGGATTTGTACATGTACTACATATTATGCAAAAAAATATATATATATATTTCAGTCAAAAAACGCATAACGGAGTTGAAAATCCGCCTCAGCGATTTTCACCACTAAACGGAAATGTACGTGAATACATTATGCAGACCTGGATATTATCTATGGAATTTTTACACATTAAGAAAAATTCAAAAATAACTAATTTTAAAGACTCATGCCACAAATGGATCTGCATTTCAAACAATTATGTTCCAGATCTACGTAAACACAAACATACGGCCAAACAAACTGAGTTCATAACACCTTTAGATTTTGTTGGAAAGTGTTAAAAAATGGAAATTTCTAATTATTATAAGGTTTATTGTGCTTCAATATAAATAGAGTGAACTTTTTACATTATAAGAACTATATCACAGAAAGTGTAGGTGGCATCGAGATTTTACATATCTTAAGGAGGCGTGGTCAGAAAATCTTTGGGAAAGATCACACTACAATTTAACTGGGATTTTAGTAATATAGAGTAATATAAACAATAATGAATATTTTATTCTTTCATGTTTGGAAATTAGAAGATTAATTTAAAAAAATTATACACGTGTCAATGAAAATCAAAATATTAAATTAATAGCATTGAAATCAATATTTAACATTTTATCTTCAACTTAAAATATATATATATTAATACCTGCAACATTGAATACGTTTTTAAAGCAATCCAGCAGTAATTTATAAAAGAACGAATTTACATTAAGTCTTTTATCCATTCTTTGAACATAAAATAGAAGTAAATATTAACTTGCTTTGCTTTCTCCTTGTAAACTTTATGATTAGTTAAATTCTTTATTCTTTATTAAATCATTTAATACCTTCCCTTTTAAAAACTTTTGGAATTACTAAATGATAACGATTCGCATTTAAAAGTGTAAAAATATAACGAGATATATTTATTAATATTAAAAGAATTTGGAGAGTTAATTTCAAAAAATCATTCAACTCAATGAGATTTTTTATTTCAAGTAATATGGATATTAGAAGTATAAGCGTCAATCCATTTCAAGTGGTCCAGCACTGGTTGCTCGACTATTTAAAAAAAAAATCTGAAATTTTTTGTACAACGACCCTAACATGATGGAAGTTCAAAATGACTATTATTTTAATTTTATTAATTTTTGTTTGTGCATGGCGGCCATCTTTGTTTCATCGTCTGCAGCAATTTTCTCACAAGAAGGTTTTACGGAATTGTAAATAATTCATCGTTTATTTATCCAATTAATCTGCGGATTAAAGCAATTTGTACATAATACATTGGGTTAAAAATTTGGTACTGGAGTAGCTTCCGAAACTAACTGCTTATTGGTAAAATTTAAGCATAAAGTTTCAGTTTTTTCCCAAAATTTGTCCGTTTACAAGAGGAAATTTTTCTAGCAAGAAAAACTGTCAACATGACATAATTTATTTTACAAATAGACCGAAAGTACTTGCACTCACACGCCGAGTTCCAGATCTGGGGCTTGCTTTCTCTTCGCTAAAAAAAAATCCCAAATTTTTCAAAAATGACAAATATCGCACTTTTCAGGCTTTGATATCTCTGGTGGGGCACGAGGTAAAAATCTGATTTTTTTTTATAAGAGTATTTTATGGTAGTGTTATGCACAAGAAATTTCAGGATGAAGATTTGACTACAAGCTGAGATATGGCAAGGGCAACATGTCAAAACAATACTGCCAATCTATTGTTTTCTTGTAGCCACAGCTAAGTATTTATCTCAGAGTATCATTTAAATTTATTTTTTAGATTATCTTTAACTAATAGGAACAGAAAATAAAGCCTTTTGCAAAGCCTAGCAATTAATTAAAAAAATAATTATGCCTAAGGCCATACATTTTGTATGGTTTCAGTAATTTTTGTTGTAATTTTAGTAATTAAAAGAAACCTCAGCACTTTTACATAAATAAATATATATATATATATATACAAGAACTGAGACAAAAACAGAATAGGGAAAGAGAAAAGCTGTTAATGTTGGCATACTTTTTGAGACATGATCAAAAGTGTCAAAACACATTCCTGCTTGTTGGTTTAAAAAACCACAATTTTAATGCTGCTTGTAAGTCCCCGAAACTTGTCCCTACCATAAGTATGTTCCTGTAAATGAAACATTATGCGATGTTACCATGCATCAGCCTCAAGTAATTTTCAGAAAGTAAAGATACCCAAAGCCTTTTCAAAATGTATACTGCAGAAAAATCACATTTTTGCATAAGAAGTAAGCTAGAAATTATTAATGAATTGAGACGTGCACATAGTGATTTCAAAGTATATTTCTATGAGCCAGCAGGGCCAATATCTTCAATCAAGTTATCAAGAGATGACAAGATTTGGTTCTTAGAAATAAAATTTTGTGAAAGATCAAAATTGTGGTTTTTGAACCAACAAGCAAGAATGTGTTTTGACACGATTGATCATGTCTCAACAAGTATGACAACATTAACAGCTTTTCTTTTTCCCCGTGTTGTTTTTGTCTCATGTCTTGTATAAAAATATTTTTTTTCTTTATGTAAAAGTACTGAGGTTTCTTTTAGTTACTAAAATTACTTACAACAAAAATTACTGAAACCATACAAAATGTATGGCCTTAGGCATAATTATTTTTTTAATTAATTGCTAAGCTTTGCAAAGGGCTTTATTTTCTGTTACTATTATTTAAAGATAATCAAAAACATAAATTTAAATGACACTCTGAGATAAATACTTAGCTGTGACTACAACAAAACAATAGTTCGGCAGTATTGTTTTGACATGTTGCCCTTGCCATATCTCAGCTTGTAGTCAAATCTCCATCCTGAAATTTCTTGTGCATAACACTACCATAAAATACTCTTATAAAAAAAAATTCAGATTTTTATCTCGTGCCCCACCAGAGATATCAAAACCTGAAAAGTGCGATTTTTGTCATTTTTGAAAAATTTGGGATTTTTTTTTTTTAGCGAAGAGAAAGCAAGTCCCAGATCTGGAACTCGGCCTGTGAGTACAAGTACTTTCGGCCTATTTGTAAAAAAAAAATTATGTCATGTTGACACTATTCCTTGCTAGAAAAATTTCCTCTTGTAAACGGACAAATTTTGGAAAAAAGTGAAATTTTACCAATGCTTAAATTTATGCTTAAATTTATGCTTAAATTTTACCAATAAGCAGTTAGTTTCGGAAACTACTCCATTGTCAAATTTTAGCCCAAACTATTCTGTACAAATTGCTTTAATCTGCAGTTGAATTGGATAAGTAAACGATGAATTATTTACAATTCCGTAAACCCTTCTTGTGAGAAAATTGCTGCAGACGATGAAACAAAGATGGCCGCCATGCACAAACAAAAATTAATAAAATTAAAATAATAGTCATTTTGAACTTCCATCATGTTAGGTTTGTTGTACAAAAAAATTCAAATTTTTTTTAAATGGTCAAGCAACGAATACATGATTTTCTGGACCACTTGAATGGATTGACCCATAATTGAAATCTATCTAAAAATGTGTTAACACACAGACCATTCTCCGAAAGAGGAAATTTTATGTCTTTGACAAAACAAATGGTATTTAATGCGTCTGACATGAATGTTTTAAATTTATTTTAAGAAAAAGCGTAATGAGCAGCATTGTGCAATAGTCTGAACGCATAAAAAATAATAATCTGATTATTTAAAAAGAAATTAAAAACTTCCGAATGCCATTACCATATCATGTTCCTAACTTCAAATTTAATAGTTCAAATTCATAGATTTTCGTATTGGAAAGCCTTAGAGTATGTTGAAAAGCCTAAACTGATGTAATAAAATTTCATCTGTCTGCTTCTAATATAATTAGCATTTTAAATCCAATGCAAAATATATTTGAATTAACTTTAATTAAAATTTTCAGCCTGCAGTTAATCATCCTTACCACGATGCAAAGCGTTTGCTCTCTTAGCTTGTACTAGAGTGTTTTAAACTATTCTTTAAGTTGCTACATTGTAGTGTAACAAATAAAGGCGGGTGAGTGCCTTCTTTCATGGAAATAGTTAGTACTGTTTCATTTTGGTATGTAAAACGTCATTTTGAAACGTAAAACGATTGAGAACAATGTGGTTTTGGTTAAAATAAATTCGGTTTATTATGTGTGTGAAATATAGCTTTTTCTTATTTACAAATAAATTTGTTTTCAAATTCCGGTGTCAATCATTAATATCAACACTTTAGCAATGGAATTGCTTTGCCCCTGAAAGGGTTATGCCGATTTAGAAATGCAACTCTAGCCTTCCTATTCTTAAAAGATAACAAACGTGTTTTTGCTTGCCTTCTACCGTGTAAACCATAGAGGTTTAGGAGTCGTTTGACTGATGAAACGTGTATGTCTAACGCGTACTTTTCTTTCAATTCATTTTTTATTATATAATAATACAGTAGCGCTCAAAAGTATTTTGACAACCTTATATTCTCTCTTATTTTATTTAATATAAAAATGTAAAAGAAAATATATTCCATATAAGTGAGAACACTATCAAAGCAGTTATTCAAATGTATCAAATTTCAACTTGTTTGTTTACATTCGGCGCCACCGAAGGAATATGACTCCTCCTTAACTCAAAAGTATTTTGACAATTAGTTTGTATTTAATTGTTGAAGGTGTCAGTAGCGCTATAGCTTCGATTAGTGATTACATCGACTTAATGTGATTATTTTTAAATGCCGAAATGTAAAAAATATTGAAATGATTCTAGAAAAGCCGCTGTAAATGCACTTAAGAAAGGTAGACTGCCAGCAGAATTAGCTCGTTCTTTTAACGTGTCTCGGCAACTTCTTTTTACATGGAATGAAGTTTTTAATAAACAGAAATACATCGAAAATAAGCCTCAAAGTGGCCATCCGAAAAAAACAATTTGCAATGTTGACTGTATTATAAAAATGACATCTACAAGTGATTGTCGTAAGTCCGCTGTAATAATAAAAAAACGAATTGAAAGAAAATTACGCGCTAGACATACACGTTTCATCAGTCAAACGACGCCTAAACCTCTATGGTTTACATGGCAGAAGACCAGCCAAAACATGTTTGTTATCTACTAAGAATAGGAAGGCTAGAGTTGCATGGTAAAACGACATAACCATTTCAGGGGCAAAGCAATTCCATTGCTAAAGTGTTGAAATTAATGATTGACACCAGAATTTTGGTTAAAACAAATTCGGCTTATTATGTGTGAGAAATATAGCTTTTTCTTATTTACAAATAAATTTGTTTTCAAATTCCGGTGTCAATCATTAATATCAACACTTTAGCAATGGAATTGCTTTGCCCCTGAAAGGGTTATGCCGTTTTAGAAATGCAACTCTAGCCTTCCTATTCTTAAAAGATAACAAACGTGTTTTTGCTTGCCTTCTGCCGTGTAAACCATAGAGGTTTAGGAGTCGTTTGACTGATGAAACGTGTATGTCTAGCGCGTAATTTTCTTTCAATTCCTTTTTTATTATTACAGCGGACTTACGACAATCACTTGTAGATATCATTTTTATAATACAGTCAACATTGCAAGTTGTTTATTTCGCATGGCCACTATGAGGCTAATTTTTGATGAATTTCTGTTTATGAAAAACGTTATTCAATGTAATAACAAGTTGCCGAGACACGTTAAAAGAACGATCTAATTCTGCTTGCAGTCTACCTTGCTTAAGTGCATTTACAGCGGCTTTTCTAGAATCACTCCAATATTTTTTACATTTCGGCATTTAAAAATAATCACAATAAATCAATATAAACGCTAATCGAAGCTATAGCGCCACTGACACCTTCAACAATTAAATGCAAACTAATTGTCAAAATATTTTGAGCTAAAGAGGAGTCATATTTCTTTGGTGGCGCCGAATGTAAACAAACAAGTAGAAACTTGATACATTTGAATAACTGCAGTCATAGTGTTCTCAATAATAAGGAATATATTTTCTTTTACATTTTTATATTAAATGCAACGAATTAAATGCAACGAACATTTTTATATTAAATAAAATAAGAGAGAATAAAAGGTTGTTAAAATACTTTTAAGCGCTACTGTATATACAGATTTAACATAAATGAATGACCGGATTTTAAGATTTATATTCTAAAAACTATTGCACATATTATAATAAGTGATATACGAAAATAAAGAAGAACAATCAAGTTTTTTTTCATTTATAAATGATCTATGTGCGAACATTTTGTAACAGGACAAACACCTATACTGTAATCAAGTTCGTTCCAGACATTTGGCACTTTTGAAAAGGCAACTATTCTTAATGCAGCACCGATGCTTTACAACTCTAAGTAATGCAGCACTGATCCACAATGTACATTTTACAGTGTACCTGCAATTAAATACATCGCGTACGTGTGACTCGGTCCGGGAGCGCACAAGCAGAAAAGATCCGATTCTCGGATAGTGCTCTTTTATTTTCGTGCTTATTTCTAACAGCACATTGGCGAAACGTATCAAAACACTCCAAAACTAGAAAGATATCCTTTGATATCGCTTTTATATTTTTGAAACCCCGCAATCCGTTCAAACAAATTACAAATATTAAACCTTTTAATATAAAATTAAAAATAACATTTTGCCAGTTTTTGAAGCCCACATCAGCCTATATTTTCGAGATAGGAAAAGACGAATGTACATACAGGGTATCCAGCGAATAAGAGCCTGTATTTCAAAATTAAATATCTCAGAAACAAAGATCAATAGAATTATGCAGAGAACGGTTTGTTTATTAGTTAAGCTGCAAAAAAGTTATACAGGAGTTTCAAAATTTAATTGCAAAAAAAACGCTAATAGACATAGCAATAATAGCCCCGCTATAATCGCAATGCCTATAAATAGTGCTTCGAAGTCCAGAGCACTGGCGCCTCATTCCTAGATTGTTCCCTATGGAAGTAATAGCCCCGCTATAATCGCAATGCCTATAAATAGTGCTTCGAAGTCCAGAGAACTAGCGCCTCATTCCTAGATGGTTCCCTATGGAAGTACGAAAAGTGGGAAATTCGCTTAATAGTTGTGGTGATGTGCAGATGCGGAGCCACGTGTTGACAGAATTGAGATTTGTTTAAAATTTTGTTATAAGCTATTTAGATCTGGATACCAGTATATCTGTGCTGTGTCTTTTCTCTCCTAACTGGTATATCGGGGAATCGAATCCAAGCAGAGGAGGATTGAAAAAATTGGAAAAAAAAATATAATATTTATTTTATTTGTGAAAAAAAGTTTGAATAAAAAAAATCCAAAGTTTCTAGATTTAAAATTTAACTAAACTAAAATAAATCCTTTTTTTAAAAAAATCATTGAGAATTTATAATATTGATCCATAAATCACTTTCTTTAATTGTAAAAAATAGTTTGAATGAAAAAAATACAAAGTTTCTATTTTTAAACACTTAATTAAGTTAAAAAAAATCATTTCAATTCTAAAAACTAATTTTAATTTTTTTTTATTATTGAGCACAGAAGTATGGTACAGCTTCTAGCGATATGATCCGAAGTTTTGGAAAGGAGTCCAGCCTCCAAAATACTTTTGCTTCGACGTTGACAATATGACTTATCATCAACTCCTTTTAAAAATGAAATAATTTAATGCATAATTTCTATCCCTTAAAATTTGTTTACGAAGAAAAGAAATATATGTGTTGTGGTAAAACCAAAATATTGTACCGTAATTTAAAAAATATAAAAAAACAAAAGTATTTTTCTAAATGTATGCGTTTTGATTTAAATAATTATATGGCATTGAAAGTTGAACTTAATAAAATATTTTCATAAGTTCTTATATAATGATTTCTAAACTTTTTATTAAAAATTCTATTAATTTAAATTCTCTAAAATTAAAGCTGGTGCAATAATTCTGTGACCAGATGTCTCCACTTCTGCAGATCACCCCAACTAAAAAGTGGACTTTCCCACTTTTGGTTCTTAAATAGGGAACCATCTAGGAATGAGATGCTAGCACTCAGGATTTCGAGGCACAATTTACAGGCATTGCGATTACAGTGCCATCTATTAACGGTTTTTGCAACTAAATTTTGAAACTTCTGTACAAAACTTTTACAGCTTAGCTAATAAATAAACCAATTACTGCATAATTCTATTGATCTTTGTTTTTGATATATTTAATTTTGAAATTAGGGTCTTTTTCACTGAATACCCTATACCTTCTTCTGTATGATAGTGCAATCTCTTTCATATAGAAAAATACTAATATTAAACTTTCCAAAAAAATTCGCGACTGTTAATCAATATGCAGTTCACAGACTAAATGTATCTAATGCAGGTATTTTAACACAATCGTTTTACATTTTTTTTTTATTCCTCATAATTTCAATCAGGTATAAAAATCTCAAAACAGTAGGGCGATTATAAGTATCTTCAAAATATTATGTCTGCAACATTTTCGTTCAGAAAATGAACATGAGTATGGCTTTTACTCAGTTTTTTAAAACAAAATTTCAGCATCTTCCCATATAGCACATTTGCTTCCCCAGGACATCCCCATGAGGATTGGCAATAAAACACCATCATTTCCAAGGTATCCTCCAGGATGCAGAAAAATGTCATCAGGAACAGAAAATGTCCGCATTACAGCACCCTGGAGACCTACCCCTGGTACCTCCCCAGGAGATTCTGTGGCAGATTTTTGGAAGTGATATTGAAGAAATTTGAGAAACTTCAATGTCATTTAATGTGCTTAAAAAACTTCAAAGTTATGATTATTCGACGTAATATAAAGGTAATTAATTAATTATTAAAAATAAATTCACAAAATATCCTTTAAGAATTTAAATAATAAAACGGATTTACATGTCATGGACACATTTATTAACCACGCACATGGAATGGATGTACTGCATTTCATGGAAACAATTATCTTACCCTTTTCCGCCTCCCGTGTTTGAACCTCGGTATTCAATAACACTGGACACGCGCTCTACCGATCACACTACGGGGTACATGAATAGTTTATAAGGTATTCATGCATTTCTTTCTCCCTTTATGAAAGTTAGTGAACAGAAAACAAAAATATTTTTTATCCCTCGTATACCAGTAATTATGTATCTTTTATTTCAAATAAAACTACATAGCCTTTGTATATATTAGGTACAATTTTAAATTTATTACTAAAAAAGGGTATCAATAATTATTTAAGGTAACGTAAAGTCTTTTATATTTCAAATTCCTAAATGAAACTATGGTTATATATCATATACTTATACATTAACCCCCTCACTGACAAGCCCGTGTTAATACGTTCACTAAGCTCCAGGTTTCACTGCAATACAAGCAATATTTAAAGTAATGTAATTCCATTCATTTAATATATTTTTAATACATTGAACAATGATTAGTGCTTCCAAGATTGCATTCATATTCGTTACTAAGATTTTTTATAAAATGTTTAAAGAATAATTTTTTTTAGCATTTAAAACATAATGCAGAGAAAACCACATTACAATTTTGCCCATTTCCAAGACAGTAGGAGGTTTAATATAGTTATACATAATTATGCATAAACATTTTATCCAAAATAAACAAATAAATAAAATAAAATAAAATAAAATAAAATAAAATAAAATAAAATAAAATAAAATAACGACTTCAGTGAAATATTTTTAGGTGTTATTTTTGTTGTATTTCAAAAAAATATTGGACCAAATTTGATGACATTTAAATCGATGATATGCGATAGTATCCTCTTTAAATAATAATAAAAAAGTCATAAGAATTTCTCGCATAGTTGTGGAGAAATCGGTAAACAGACACACATATATATAGTATATAAAATACGCGTCGAATTGAGAAATCCCCCTTTTTCGAAGTTGGTTAAAAATTATAATAATGTTTTGCAGCTTTTGATATTTAAAATATGGATATTTCTTATTTACATGTGTATTTAGTTCAATATGAATAAATATAAAAGTACAAGTAAAAAAATTCAGTGTTTATCTTGAAAATTACACCTTCATTTTTACTGCATTTCATGGTTACAATGCATTAATTTGTCGTGGGAAGCGATCTCAATTATGAAAAAAATACTGATTTTTTTATGCCTGATAGAAAATGCTATTAAGTGAATTTATTAAAAAATACAGAATTTTCTATCCGTTTCTTTTTTTAAGACAGGGCAGCAAGAAAAATATTAAAATTATTCAAACAATCTTTTAAAGATTTCTATATTGATTTCTAAGCGGATAAATGTTAAAATAATCTTCAACAATTAACTGACAAAAGCATACTTAAAAAAACTCTAGAAACTTCGTTTTTTATTTATAATTTATTTTCTACTTTTTAGTCTTTAAAATGTTTCACTGTTGCAGTTTTCAACTATTTGATCTATTTTCGAGAGTGTTTATTTCCGCATTAGTAAATTCATTGTTTTTTTTCCAATTGCCGAATTGTCATTGTAAACATATCTTTGTACAAATTTGTATAAGTATAGCATATTAGGAAGTGGATTAAAATTAATTACAAAACCTCATCTGTACATACAAAAAATATAAGAAATAGTTAAAGAAAAACCACTCTTTTATAAGCATCCAATGTTGCTCTTGGAAATCACGTTTGCAATTAATGTTTTTCCCAAAATTTTCCGTTGTAATAAATTAATTTGTCATGGGCACTGAACTCGATTATAAAAACATACCCTTCCTTTCTTTTCTTTAACGCTTGCACGCTTTTGAATGTCTTTTTTATAATTCTAGCTTATCAGGAAGTGGATTAAAAATTAATAACAAAATTCCATCTTTACATGCCAAAAACAGGTTGAGTTAGATAAAAATGTGTAAAATTAAAAATTGTTAATAAAATTGAGGTCTGTAATAAAATAATTTTATTTTCTTATAGTAATAAATAAAACTAATTCAATGTTAAGTCTTCATTTACAGATGTTAAAAGCTTTGTTAAAACAATCCAATGCATAGAACATTCATTATGTACTATTTTTCATTCAATTAACTATGTGAAATATTTTTGGGGCATTTCTTGAAATCTACTTATAATAAAATCTGAGTGCAGGAAACTGCAGGTAACCATACTGGTACGAGATTCTCTGGTCTGCGATTACACCGTAGCTAAACGTCATGTTAGGCTTAATGCAAAACATATCTTAACATATGACCGCTAAATGATAATTTTTTCTACTTGAAATTATGTCTATTCAGCATATTTTCACATAAAATATGTGTATCATATCCATTTATAATGTATTAAGTTCTAAATTAAAATTAAGCTATTATAAACATAGAAATCAGATCTAAACAAACGATACTGTTGCCATTCATATTCAAATTCCTGAAAATCTACAAACAAATGAATGACCTTTGAACGCTTCATTAAAAAAAAATACAGTTTAACGCCGATGCTGGTTTAAAATATTTGTAAATGTATATTAAAATCTTTAAATATTTAACTTTGTTTAAAACCTTCAAAAACTATCCGATTAAGATCTACATTTAAGAGCCAAATCAACAACAACAAGTTCTAAATTAAAAAGTAACGAATAACTACCGCCACCTGGAGAAAAGATATAACTTTCGCGCTAGGAAGGTCCGTGCAAGCACACTGCATCACATGTATTTTTAATTTATTCAGAATGATTATTCTTTTGCACAATTTCAGATATCCTGTGACATTTGTTTTCTGTCTTATATGACAAAGAAAAAAAAAATCCGAATTTGAATATCTAAAGCTTTCAAATGCATTTACAATGAAGAATTATTTCAATGGTGTGTAGCATTATTTAAAGGGAAATTAAAGGGACATTTTTTTCTGTACCGAAGGCTGCGAGCAACGCCTCTGATGGCCGTTTTAATTCCTAATAAATTAGGACCTTATGTTTCTTTCTATTTCTTTGGCACCAACTTTCTGTTGTAATCGTAGTTTTTTTACATTGCATTTTATTAGATTAGAAGACATTGCAAATAAAATGAATATTTCTTATCGGTACAACATATTTTAAATATCTTGCAGGTAAACTTATGAATTTTATCTTAGTTTGCAGCGAAAAAAGAGTCATGCTAAACAACAAATTTTTAATGTAGAGGGAACCTAAACAAGCATTTTCGTCACAGAATGTGTAGCTGGAAATTCCTTGTTCTAATCATAAAAAATGAAAGGATAATACTTTTTGATTAACAAAATGAATGAGAGATCTCTTTTTCTTTTTCTTTTAAATCAGAAAAATATTTTTTAATCTATTGTTTTGAAGATTTATCATTCACTTTCCGTCATTTATGACGGGGATTATATACTAGTATAATATAATTTTGCTTAAAATAGCTAATATCTGAGAAGATTTAAATTGCCTAAAAGTACGGATACTTTGATTTAAAATATCATTTCTTTTTATGATTGTGACCGAAATATTGCATAAAGATTTCTTATTCAAAAAGCTTTTTAAAGCAATATATATATATTCGTTGACAGTAACCTCGTCCATTCTTTAGAGATTTCTGATTTCTAATATATCGACAGATATTTTCCCTTAGTTTTCTCAGAGCAAAAAATGAAACAGTATACAGTTTACTGTCGTAATAATGCGTGTTCTCCCTTTCAATGATTGCATGCATTCTGGCAAGCTACACGCATATTCTTCATCTGACAAAAGTAATTGGAGGCCGGCCTGTATTATTCAGGGTCCACTCACAGTTAAATATTACATCTATTGTTATCTGTGGCTCTACCGATAAACTAGCAAAAGTTCTCACCTTACCTGGCTAGGCATGTTTTCAAACTAAAAGAGGAGCAGACAATCCTTAAGAGAAATAATTTATTACAAAATAGTTAAATTAAATTGTTCGCTAAATAGAAAATAGGTTTCCTAAATTGGAGTTTTAATTAAATAGTCAGTGCAAAATACGCCTGAGTTTGAATTCTGGAGAAATTTAGAAAATATATATATATTATATAGTAGTATATAATATTAATATAATTATTTTATCACTATGATGACAGACACATTTACATCAAACTGTAACCATTGATTAAAAAATCAGGAACATTGGATAGTAGGTGCAGTTTCTAAAGTATGCATTAATTAAGGTGATGAATTGCGAAACGAATCTACATACAATTGGCGTATTTGGAACCGATAAATTATATACTCGTGTTTACAGACAACGGGCGTAGCCGGACAGATCACCAGGCGAGGTTTGCTGCACAATTTACTTTTTAAAAAGTTTTAAGTTTATTCTGTGTTTGTAAAGCGGATGTAATCCATGATCGAGTTCACAAATAATTGGCGTAATTTGGGACAAAATATTTTAGAGATGTTTTGCTACTTTTACGTTACACAAACACCATACCAAAAAGTATGCTATGGCGCCGTTTATATTAATTCTGAACGTGCACATATTTTTTGGTACTTTTCCAGTATAGGTACCTTGGCGAAATAGAGAAAATAGCCTTTGCACAGAAAGACATTTGTCAACATATTATCTGGCAACTTATTCACGTTTTTATTTCATATTCTCAAGCATTTTTTAAATTCAATATTTATACAATTTATATAACATAAAGACGCCGTTTATCTAAATAAATTTATAACTTCATTTTTGGATGATTCAAAAGAGTAAATGTTCTTGCTAAGAGAAACTTACAATTTCATGTGTGTAGTTAAATTTTTGAAAAAATATTTTATTGTATATTATTTATTTGTGCTTATATTTTCTGCAAATTTGTATTGATTTAATAAAATAGTTCTCAAAACTGTGTAATTTTAAAATGTTATATTTTTTAAATGATTACTTTTGCGCAAAAAACGTTAATTTATTTTTCAAATGCTTTGTTTGGTCCCCACTATTATGCTTGGCGACAATGTGTTGGTATAACGAAAAAATACTTAACTTTGAGATTGCAGCATGGAGACTGTAATATATAACATGGGCACGGATGATACACAATAAATTAACTGATACATAGTTTCCAGATTGGAACTGACAAGGGAACCACTTTTGGTGTTGCTTACACCTAGCGTCGAGACCTGGTGCATTTTGTAGCCCTATACATAAAAGTTAGAGAACCGAAAAAATTTCTCTGTTAAAATAATGTTTTATGTAATTTTGTACACTTTTATTTTTTTATTATTACATATTTATTTGTTTACTTCACGCCAAAAGTGAGTTAAGTCGCCAAATAGGGCGCTACAATTTTTCCGACCGCTTTATTCAAAGAGAAAATGCCCAGAACATATTACTAGAAATATATCAGATTGCGATTTTTTTTAATAATTGATAACATAAGAAACAAATATTAGGTTTTTATTTTTTTTTCTATGCAGACGATAACTATATAAGTAATAAATATAATTCTATAAAAGCTTCGAAGAGCATTGAAAACTATTTTTTGGTGAAATACAAAATAAGCAAACTATTTTCTTTTGAAATCGAATGAAATAAAGTTTCGAATGTTTAAAATGAAATGTTGCTGTATTAAATGGTCCTTCGGTAAAAGTAATCATAAAGTAAATTAATATTTTTACACAATTTAGAAAAATTACTGTGGCGAAATAAGTCGGACATTGCAATTTCTATCTATTACAAATTCAGCTATGACATTTGGCTAGGGTTGCCGGAAAGCTCTACTTTTGAAAATAAACACCAACTGTTTTCCCGCCAAAAATATGAGCATAAAGTTGCAATTTTTCAAAATCAAATTCGTTGGTTTTTGAAGGAATTTTCCAACTTTTTTCAATATTTTATACTTATTATTAATTAATTTTTATTTTTAAATGTTTTTCTTTAAAAAAATTCAATGTTAATAGTCCGATAAGTGGTCTCGAAAATTGTATTTTCAGAAAGTTATGCTGCTGTATAATCAAGAAATATTATTTTAACAGAAAAATTTTATCGATTCTCAAACTTCATAATATAGGGCTTTAAAATACACCAGGTCTCAATGCTAGGTGCGAGCAACACCAAAAGTGATTCCCTTGTAAGATGGTAAAATACCTTTTCTTTAAATATTTTAAAATTAGAGATGAGGAAAATTCTGTGATCGGAACTCACACCAAATTGGCACATTTTAACGAGAATATATTGGTATAAAATAAAATGCAGTTGTGTAATCATAAAAGTAGATCTCAATACTCGCCGACTGAAAGTTTTTTTAAAATTATTTATCAGAGGCAACGAAAAATAACTTGCAGTTTCGTAAATTTTACTCATCATTATTCTCATCTATCTATCTACATCTACGATATATATAAATGCAAGTAGGAATTTCGTTACGGCTACTACTATACAACTTGCGTTCTACAGAACGGATTTTGATGAGACTTAAAATGTTAGATAAAATTTCAGTGAAAATTTTAGTATATAACATACCGTTCAACGTTGCGTAAACATTGAATAACGTAGAACTGTTTTTACCCGACTGCCAAGAAGAGTAATGTGTTTCACGCGTATCTGGGTATGTGGATTTCTTTATACCCTTGAAACATCCCGATGACTGGATGGATTTTAATGAATGAGGTCTCTATCGATTCGTCTGAACACTCCGATGGTTGTAGGCCTGGTTTTGTTTTTATAAATTCAAAATGGTGGCCGTAAAATACAAATTGGCGGTAGACAAAAAAAAAAAAAAAAATACGCACCATATTGTGTGGCATATCATTGGATAGGTCTTTCAAAATGAAGACGATATTTCATTGACTATTTTACAGTTAGATGCTCCGTTTAAATATTACATAACATGGAAGTCTAGGAAGGATCTCTAGCTTTACTGCAACTCTAACCATCATACACATCTATATAGACCTCATCAAAACAGTGTTTATAGATAGGAACTAACAATTAAACACAACTTAAATGTCTTCAATACAAGTAAATTAAAAAAAATAGGTAAGTAATATAAAAAAATAATTTCACATTGATGACAAATAATTAATTAGTTCGCTTTTCACGCAGTCGGTTTTTTTTTTAATTTAATATATTATTAAGTATATAAACAGATAAACCTGATTATGACAAATTATCCTTGATAGAAGATTCTGCCGAATGGATTTCGATAGATTTGCACTGTTAGTTCACTTTTCAGACAGAGTTTTAGTATATACCATACCCTCTACATTGCTTAATAATAGAGATATGATGGAAAGTTCTATAATCAGTTCTATACCAAATCGTACTCTGATTGTTCAGATAAAAGAGTTGGACCCTAATAGCTGAAAATCTGTCCGCACATTAGAATATATAATAGCACAATGGCGTTCATATTGTTTCAGCAATACGAAAGGACATTCCAGGTAAAGGTCCATATTACTTTAAAATGCAAACTCAAATTCACCATTTAGTTTGATTCAAGGTTCATTTTGGAAAACGAACCAGCGCAGCGGGAATAGCCTGTTAGTATGTAATAATTTTTAAGAGTTAATAAAACAATAATAAAGGGGGGAAATTTGGATTAAAAGATGTATAATAATAATCTTTATTTAAAATAATGGATTAAGTAAACTGAAATATTTAATTTAAGTAATTAAAATATTTAATTAAACTTTAAAATTTTAAAAGTTATTCCAAGAAATAAAAATAATGAAAAGTTTTTAATTCTAATCTGATGTACGAGGCAAAATAAGTCGGTAATTAGTAATATAAAACTGACTTCAATAAAAGTCGAATCAGATGAAATTGAAGTCACATTTTTGACAAAGAAACTGATTATTGTATTTCAAAATCCCTCACTCCCAGAAATGGCTTCCCAGGTATCTTTCCAGGACTGACGTCCCCGGAAGTTGCTCCGTAAGACGTCACGGGGAGCTCAATCCTGAGGAAATATTAAAAGTCTATTCCTCAGGATGTCCCATTTTATCATTTTAGTATCAGGAGGAATTTGGGATGATTTGGAGCTCCTGGGAAGTTTTCGGGAGCTTTCGTGTTATATGGGTTCCACAAAAATCACTTGCAGACTTTTGAGAACTTGTATTTATTTTTCTTAAAGTTTTTAAAGAATTTAGAATATAAAAACTACTTTTTTTTAATATTAACTTATCGAATGTGCAAAAAGCGGAGTAGAAAACACTTTTTAGCGTACGTAGCACTCTCACTGTACGCTGCAAAGGGCATTGGACTCCCCAACTCTACATTCGTTTGGATAGATTTTAATTTTTAACTGTAAAATTATACGAATTTGAAGGTTTACGCTATCAAAGACAGTAGGGCTCCCATCATTAGGTTCGTTTGGTACATTTTTCGTTTAAAATTAAAACAATCATTAAGAATTAATTAAAGGTATACTAAAGGTTTTTATCATGGGCCGGAAAACGCCTGTGCGATTATCTAGAAGAAAGAAAAAATGCATCCAACTTGCTTGGATTGTTTTGACATATGAATAGGTAAATTTAATTTTAAAATACTACGTTTCTTTTTCTGGAAGAACAAAGTGATATTGTGTAGTAAATCATTCAGTCACTGTGTTTTCAATTTCCTTTAAGGCAGAATAATTTTTGTATTTTGTTATTGAAATTTTATAAGAAAAACCGATATTGATTCAATTGTTTTCATCCACTTCTTTACTGCCAGCTGTTTTAACCAAGATTAAGAAAGGTAAACCACCTGATATCGAACAAAAATACTTCCTGAAAAAAGTTTTGGATCATTATTAAATCTGGAATCTGTGGTGTTCAGTTGAAAAATGAAGTTTCAGAAAATGTATACGTTGAAGGAAAAAACAGATAAATTCTTTTGAAAATAAAGTTTTCAATAACCTTCCTAGAAGAAAGAATATATATAAAGAAAACTTTGATATTTTCTGTCAGAAAGATATAAACATCGTAGTTTATGATATAAAAGATTTAAAATTACTGGAACACATAATATGACGATTTGATAGTACTTTGGTATTAATTTGATTCCCCTATTTTATGTATGTGCTTTCTGCTATATTATTTTATATTTTTAATTACTTTTAAAAATGTAATAACTTCGCTAAGTTTCAAATTTAAATCTTTGTGCAATACATATACTTATTAATACGACACATTTACTTACTTAAACTTTCACTTTATGTATATTGATATAAAACTTGTTTTTAAAGTTTCTAAAGTAATATTTCATCAACATATATTAAAAGTTGTTTGAAATACTTTTCAAGAGAATTTTATGTATGTGCTTTCTGCTATGTTATTTTATATTTTTAATTTCTTTTAAAAATGTAATAACTTCGCAAAGTTTGAAGTTTAACTCTTTGTGCAATACATATACTTACTAATACGATACATTTACTAACTTAAACTTTCACTTTATGCATATTGATATAAAACTTGTTTTTAAAGTTTCTAAAGTAATATTTCATCAACATATATTAAAAGTTGTTTGAAATCCTTTTCAAGAGAAATTTACAGCAAACTTATCTATAAACTAAAATATTGAGATATTATTGGTAGTATAAGTAATATTCTATCTTTAGCTTCCATTAAACTTTAGCATCCATTAAAATATCTCAGAAGTAATTTAAGTTATTTACGTCTGGGTAACTTCAATAAATTGTGATTATTTAGAAAATTGACCCTTGTCTCTAAAGATGTAACATTTCGCTGTCTGAGATTTGCTGTCCGAGGTCCCTATTCAAATATTAGTTTCACAGTTTTTCTTTCAACTTTAAAATAGACAATAAGGCTATGTTAAACGCGTAATTTAAAGATTCAAGAAGATGCTCTCACCAATTTTGAAAAATAAAGTTACTTAAATTATAACCTTCTTATTAATTTTCAATATTACATTGGAACTCTAGATTTATACTCTAGGTTAATTTTCATTATTGGAAATTAATTGCATGCTCAGATACATTAAAAATTTCCAAGGTTAAAAGGTCTTTTAATTTTTATTAAGATAAGGGTTTCTAACGATAAAAAATGCTTTCCGAATCCACAGGCAATTCCGAAGAGGTTATTGTATACTTTCGCTTAAGGGCATTTTATATTTCCATACATTAACAAACATTTGATTTTAAAAATAAATTCATTATAAAAGAAAATAATATATATATATATTTTCATTTGTGAAATAATATAACAACAAAAGAAAAGTTGCAATAGTCTGTTCTAAATTAAATACGATTCCAAAAAGCTGTCTTTATCTTCAAAAATCTCAGTAACTAATATATTTTCCAAATTTAAAAAGTCATTTAAAAAAATAAAACCTAGGTTCTTTTGATGACACTGATTTTCGGAAAAGATTTCGAGTAGTTTTTACAGTATGTTAATCAATTTCTTAAAACCCTCAACGGTCGCATTAAATTACGCTCAAAAATTGAAATTGCTTATGGCACCACTTTTTTTAAAAAGAAATATTCACCTTATTTAATGACAGGTAAAATGATACCATAAGAAAGCCAATTACAATATTTTATAAAACTGGTGGGAATCAAACAATCTGAATAAAAGACACAGCCCGTGAATATTACAGATAATTACAAACAATTTTTTTTTCGAAAATCGTTATGAACAATTCTTTTATATTTCTGCGACGATAGGTACCTCCAGCGCTCCTGAACTCCACTGCTGAAAACTCGCAAATCAAAATATGTGTGTAATGGAAAAATACGATTTTCTCAAAACTATGTGACCTAGGACAGCATTATAGTTTCCCTGCAAAGTTTAAATAAACTTCTACTACCCCTAATTTTTTCATAATTATAATTTCAGTAGATTCGGAAAAAGAGTGTGGAGAAGATATTTTTCATGATACTTCCAACGATACCTCTGAAAATATAATACCTATAGTTAAAGAAAAAGATATTTTAGAGTTTGACATACGGAAGCTTTCACACGATACCCCGCACGATATACAAAGGTTTTTTTTTTTTTTTTTTTTTTTTTTTTTTTTTTTTTCAAGTAACTAAAAAAAACCCTCTATAGTTTTCATAAATATATTGGTGAATGGTTATTAGTATATAAATTTGTGAATCAATACTCTTTATTAATTCAGCCAATTTGAACTATCTACGTTCAATAGTTTACCAGTAAAATGACTGTGACAGACAGTCAAACCGACACAGGAGTGAACTTATAATGATACCGTTTTTACTTTTTTAGTACAGAACCTTAAAAACTAAATCACGATTAGAGATAAATCGGATTAACAATTTTATCTAGTCAATTTTTAAGAGATTTTAATTTCATTTTTCAGGAAGAGTTGTTTTTATCAGAATCATGTTAATGTGACTTTTTTTCTTCAACACCAACCCCCCCCCCCCCTCTTTTTCTACTTTTTTCTGTAAGTATAAACAAATTGTAGATAATATTAAGATTTTAAATAAATTTAAGGGAAGTTAATATTTTGTGAATTGACGAAGTTATGAATTTGTTTCTTCTTCAAGGTCCCTCCCCCTTTCTTTTTTCTTTTCTTTATTTATTTATTTATTTATTAATTGCTGTAACAGTTTGCCCTATCTGCAACTTTTAATATAAAACTTGTAGATAATATTAAGAAAATTTATTATAAATTTAATTAGATTTCATATCTTTAGAATTAACGAAGTTATGAATTTTTTTCTTCTTAAAACTATTTTTTTCGCCCTTGTGGCCATTTTTAATGCTATCAAAAATTTGTCATACGCTAATTTTGGCCTTTTTCTAGAAATAAAAATAACTTTAAACTGATTCCATATAAATAATAATTAAGAAGTTATGGGATTTTGTGTGTTTTTACAAAAACTGTCCCCCTTTTCCATTCCTTTCATCCGATTTTTCCCATTAACGGGCTTGAGTGTAATTTTCCGCCAATTGATTTTATGCATCAGATTGGAAAATATTTCTGCAGAATTATGGAAGTTATCGTGTCCATTAAAAAGCGATATATATATATGTGTGTGTGTGTTACATAAAATTTTTATACACGATCTTCCTTAAATTATTCTGTTTTTCGGAATATACAATATTAATCTATTTAATATTATCTATCATTTATTTCTATTTAAATTCCTCTTAATGTAAAACGCGTATATCAATAATATCTTATTCCAAAACCTTTATTTAAAGCTTTAGATTCCTTCATAAACTTTAAAGGCTATCCTATCTATCATATTCTGAGTGAAGTAAATGTTTATGTTCGTATGTTTTCAAAAGCAATTTTCTTTTTCTTTTCCAAATTTCATTCTACGAAAAATCTACTCCCGCGCTTGACTTTTCACCTTAACCTCTTCGCTACTGAGTATTAATGCAGTATTACTAATTATTACTGAATTATTTCTTCCCCCATTTGAATTCAGAGCAAGATTTTTATTTTACTTGCATTAGTTGGGGTCAACTTCGAAACAATATCATTCTTATATCGAAATTGTAATTATGTTCCGAGTACCATTAATAAAATGGGACAAAACAGAGGTTCCCATTTGGGGACCAAGGGAGCGAAGAGGTTAAAAAACGTACGACTTTAAAACTGGAATTCTTTTATTTTTAGCTTCGTCCTCTCTCCCGATTGGTCCTAGACAATCATATGAGAGCGGCTGCCTGTCTCTAATTCGTTCTTTTTGCGTGCTGCGTAGGAGGGACAGGAACTAGTTGGCTACAGGGGTAAGTAGGCGCAGTCCCCATAAATCGCCTCTTTTTGGATAGATTCTGGAACCAGTCACAAAGTACATTTCTTCTTGCGTTTTACAATCCTCATTGTACTTTTGCATCGTTACCTACGTACAGTGGACATTTATTATGATTTTTCTGTTTTTTCCGCTCATTAGTAATTTTTTGTTGCTTCATTCTTTTTCTAATTTCTAATAGTTATCTTAATAATTGCGATTTAACTTGTGCAATTTTTCTTAGTGTATGATTAACTGTATCTACCCCATATGTGATTTACTTGGATTATTTATGCTTAGATGGTTACGTGTCCCTTTTGTGAAGAAATTTATTATGGGGCTAGTAGGCGCATTGAACACGGGACAAGTTGGATCGGTGTCTGGCGTATGCTGATAGCTTTAAAAACAGCAAACACCGAAAAAAGTGGTTGCAATGCAAGATTTTGGGCACACGGGGCTTGCACAAACGGAGAAACTCGGTTTTTTATTTGTGATAACTGTAACTCTGATGATGTTATCGAGTAGGATAGAAGTAACTCAATGTTAATGTTTTGTTAATTATTTTTATGTCTGTATGATTTAGAATTTACATTGTACGGCGATAACGCCTTTAATTAAACCTACTGGTAATAATGAAATTCATTTCTCTTAACTGCGTGTCTTATTTAAATTTTTATAAAGCGTGTGCCAACTTACCCCATAGGTATAGGCAACTTGCCCCGTGACGGGGTACGTTGGGACACACTTTTCCTTTTACTTTAGGCTTCCGCTAAACATAAACTACAAAAGCTATAAACTAAAATCTCCGGGTATTTATAGCCCAATGCCTGTTCTTTAAAAGTACAGTTATAGTTTCATAAAAAACTTAAATAATTATTAAAGATCAATAACAAAAACTGCCCCTACTAGCCCCGGTCTCCCCTAATCATTATCATCTTGCACTAGCTTGACCAAACTGAGATGCACTGCCTTGGAACGCAGATTGAGGAGAAATTTTAAGAGTCGCCTGCTTTCAAATGGTATAATAGCTATCTGGTGTTTCTGACTTCGTAGAATGCGAAAATTACTTAATCAACAGCTTTAAAGTGTCAGAGTGCTGCACCGTGCGTCGTAAGGTGTTTTGGCAAACTTTAGTACCTGGGAATTGTTGATATGGTCTGTTTGTCTATAAATAACTGTTCACACTTAAGGATGTCGTTGTCGCCCAGTGGCGTGGTCGGTAGCGACAGCTGCTGCCACGATTAGGGCCCGGGTTCGAATTCTCGAGTAAGACATGGATGTATTTGTGGATGTCGCTTTGTAGTTATATAAATATTTAATGGAACAAGAAATAAAAATTGTTGTGGCTTGTGGTTGTTTCTGTATATAATAAGGATCATTCGAGGCGAAAAGCCATAGTTGCTATAGTCCCCAAAGCAATCTCCACTACGGTGGTGCACTAAAAAGGATGTCGTTTTATTTTTTTGGAGAAATTAGAAATGGTTCCTAGCGTTCTTGATTGGCCTTAGATCTGCAAATTTTTTTGAGAAATTTAATCCTAGGAGATAATGTAATAGATAGTGTTTCTTACGAAATATACATACATAAAAAGAGCATTTATCACGATTATGCTGAAAGTTAAAATAAAAATAAAAATAATTTATCAACTAAATAAAACAAACTCCTACGTCTTTAGCAGATTTTAATGACGTATGATAGAGGGAGAGATCCAAATAGATAAATATTGACCTTTTAAAATGTTTTATGTATTATATAAGCAACTTTTCTTTTCAAAAAATAGGAAATTTTTTTTTTGGCTTTTTCATCGTTTCATAACTAAAATAATAAAAATAGAATCTGTCTTTTAATTCAATTAAAACTGAGTGAAAAACAGTTCAGGTTAATATTTGCACCGCCGACATTTGACTTAAGTCGTCAAAGAGCCCATTTAATAACCTTGGAAACATAGCTCAGTTGGTAAAGCATTATATTGTATTAGTGCCAGGAAAATAAGATGAAAATTTTAGCCTCATTAAATTTAAGATGCCTTTTTCAGAACTGATCCGTGACAAACGACGTAAGTAAAGACGACGCAAATCGAGGTAGGTTTTATAGTCCAGGCAATAGAGACCGTATACGGGCTCTACATAGCAAAATTCATGGCAGTTCTGGGAAAAGGCTTACTATATATTTTTTGGGTCGCTGAATCCCAATTTTTAACTTAACACCAAAATTTCCCCCGGCAACTGCCCCCCCCCAAATTTTTGTAAAATGCCCCCTAAAATTTTTTTATTAAACAAATCAATTTTTTATTGATTTAGGGGAAAAGTATCTAGAAATTCAGAAAGTATAAAAAAATTGCAACAAATAAGATATATGACATTATGGCGTAGGAAGAATGGGGAGGAAGGGTTCCGCCTCGGAACATGCACCGCGGTGCTGCGTGGACTAAGTTTTGCAATTCCACTTAACCACTAGCATCGTTCATTCGTCCTCCCGTCTCCCCTCCGAACTTTCCCTATAAAGTTTACTTTAAGTTTTTTTTGTCGCTTAATACGAATTTTTAACTTCCCCTCACAATCCCCCCCCCCCGCAACTCCCGAAAATAGTTGTTTTTGAATTAATTTTTTTATTGTTTTAGGGGAAATGTATGTAAAAATTCAGAAAGTAGACAAAATTTGCAACAAATAGGATATATGACGTTATGACGTAGGATGAATGGGGAATGGGAGGGCTGCCTCTGAACATGCACTGCGGCGCTACGTGCACTAAGTTATGCAAGTTCAGGCAATAGAGGATTTTACCTGGAAAAATTAATGATAGTTCTGGATTTCGACTCACTTTATGCTTTTTTGGGTCTCTGAATCCGAATTTGTAACTTCCCACCAAAATTTCACCTGGCAATCCCCCCCAAAAAATTGATTTTTTGAAAAATTTGGTTTTTGAGAACAGCGCGCGGGGAATGTTCCGAGGCAGACCCCCCCCCCCCCCCTGTCCCAGTTTATCCTACGGGATAATGTCATATATCCTATTTGTTGCAAATTTAGTTTACTTCCCGAATTTCTGCTGTCCATCATCTTGACCACACAATTATTTATTACTACAGTGCAGACTTACTACATGGAACACAAGGGAAATTTATACCGCAATAGAATTTGAATAAGTAAACTATTTAATCGAGCTAACCTGCACATGCACATAAGGCTAAACGAACAAAATTTAAACTTTGCGAAGTTTGATTAAGTCAATAGAAGCAATTCATCATATTTGCACTTTCCAAATTTGTACAAAAACAATCTACGAGTTGGTTGGATGACATAGTAACACATATGACAGACGAATGAATGGGTCGACATTTATTTAGATTTGTTTATTATTTTATTGTTTATTATTTGTGATTATTATTTTATTTAAACTTCCATACCAT
The DNA here is from genome assembly GCA_963932465.1 of Maratus speciosus. Lineage (NCBI taxonomy): Eukaryota > Metazoa > Arthropoda > Arachnida > Araneae > Salticidae > Maratus > Maratus speciosus. The sequence goes on along the minus strand of OZ010788.1, from coordinate 353,595,293 downwards.
CCAACAATTAATATGCGTATATACCTGTATTGTTGTCATCGATATTTCACACGTATTTACACATATTCTGCTTGATGTTTGTGCCAATTTCAATAAGAATGTAATTTCCATGCCTAAAACCTTAAAGCTCGTATTTCATTATACACTTTCATAGGAAAAAAGTGTAAACTATTTTTTTAATTATTATTCAAAGCCTTGTTGAAGTGCCTTCTATAATACCACTTCGATGCATAAACACCACCATTTATGCACATTAAAAAACTGTCAATGACTTTTTCTTTCATAACTAGGGGGCTCGGCCCCCTACGAGCTACGCTCGCCAACCCCCGTCCAGACACCGTAGACTCTAAATGCACGCTATTTTGATCGGCTTTAAAAAGATTTCGAAAGATTGAATTATAATTTAAAAACCAGTGGCGATCTCTCTATAAGCGTATTTCTATTCATTTCTCTTTGATTGGGGAATTTTAACGCCAAATCCGTTGCGGTACTACTTGATTATCCCGTCGACCAATTTCGCCAAATTATATAAATCGCCAAACCACTCGCCAAATTATACAAATTGACATAATTTTTATTTTAAATAACGAAAAAACAAATAAATTAGTACAACATTAATAAAAATACAAATAAAACGTCGAAATAAAAATAACTTGATGACGTAGACACGTGTAACAACATTTCAAAATAAGCTAATATAAAATGAATTAAGTAAACAGAGTCTTTGTCTCCTGGTATTTTTTAACAAAGTGAAAAGAAAGTTCTTTTAAATGAGACATTTTAAAAGAATCGTTTTTAATCTGACGTAATTTTGACCAAAGTATTCTTTCTCTTTTTAATATTTACGTGAAAATGCTTGTGTTAGAAATTAAATATTATTTGCGCTTTCCTAACAAAAATAGTTGAAAAGTATCCTCTTAAAATATCAAATAAATGTCTAGCGCAATTTCTAAATTTAAACCGTTTTGCAATATTATTTTGTGTTCATTTTATGTAATAACTGTAATGTGACGTAAATATGAAGTAATTTCTCCTATTTAAGACTTCTAACGCATGTTAATAAATTTATTGCTTTACAAATTCCTTTCTCTCTTAAAATTCACGTGTAATTATAGTTTTTATGACATAATTTTTAATAAGTTCCTGCTTTTTGTACATAATTATTTAATTCTAATTCCAAATGTTTTTTTCTGTTTATAATAGTCACGTGTAAATAAATTTTTAATTTATTTACACGTATAAATATATATATATATATATATATATATTTGAAGCAAACATTATTGCTTCCGCTGTTTATACAGTTGGCAACAGTTTAAATTAATATCACTTTCTAAAATCTGTTAAAAATATCTCTAGAAATGCTGAAAATCTGAATTTAAAATAGAAATAAAACCTCAAAAAATTAGTCAAAATAAAAAAATTAATGCAATCTGCACTCCGGCAAATTCTAACGCATAAAATGATCTAAAAATGATTAAATTCCTATGAACAGTTTTTGCTCCTATAAAACTTTTTTAGTGGAACGATTTTGTCCAACTTTAGCATTAAATATCTCTTAAAATAATTCTTCGATCTGAAAACTGTCTGCATCAGCGTGTTTATCAAACATTTCTGTATAATACTACCAATTTTCATATTTTTGTATGCATTATTTTTCTTAATATTAACGAAGAAAGACCTCCGGTCACAAAAAATTCAAAACCGGCGGCGGCGGCGGCGGTGACAGCGGTAGTTACTTTTTTTTAGAATAGAGAGATTCATTTAAAACGTGATGAAATAAATAATGAATATCGAAGATCTTGTCAAGAACTATTACTTATGTAAATGCAGTTAAAAATGCAAGTTCTAAACTTTGAAATATTCGAGCAAATCGATTTTTTTTTAAAGTTCCATATTTACAGTCAGTCGTTAATATCTTACTGCCTTTGAAAAATATTTAAAGAAGGTTTTCATTAGTTAAAGGGATACAACATTTGTTATTGAAAATCTAAGGGAGTATTAAACAGCAATACTATATATATATATATATATATATATATATATATATATAGAAGCTCTATATCTTATGATTTTACCTAGAAAAATTAATGGTAGTTCTGGAAATCGGCTTACTTTATGTTTTTTGGGTCGCTTTATATTAAATGTCCTTGAATTTGATAGCTAAACATTTGTATTTAAGAGAAATTTATTATATTCTTCCAGCACACAAAGTTAAAAAACATTAAAATTTCAAAAAATGTCGATAATTTTGGCCACTACTCTACGTTTAAAATTAGTAAGCAAAACAAACTAAAAACAAGAAAGAAAAATCATGCATCAAGTATAGATTATGAAACATTTTCAAACACTTCCAGAATACTTTAACAAAACTTAATCATTTAATAAGGGCAATAAAATATCTAAGTACACATTTTGGAAAACTCATAGACATTTAAAAATCAGATTTCATCAATTACCGCGAATAGCTGGAAATGTACTCAAATACTTTTGTGAAGTTTGTATATTATCTATATATTTGTACATATACTACACAGTATGCTAAAATTTAGTTCAGTAAGAAAACAACGGTTGAAAATTCTCCTTCAGCACTTTCTATCCATACACGGAAACCAACTTGAATCCTTTTGCTCAGTCATATATATTACATAAATATTTTATACATTTGTCTTATTAAGCTGAACATTAATTTAGACAAAAACACACAAAAAACTACTGAAAACACACTTCCAGGAATTAGTATTCATAGACGGCATGTTTCTAATTCTTTCCATAGCCCTGTAATATGATTTTACTTAGATGCTAATGACATATCTTGTTATACTAAATGTAGTTCAGGTTGAAAATGTATAACTCAAATACAAAAATCACTCTATTTAAGCAATTCACGCTCATTCTCATTTTCAATAATGCTTACTAATTCTTCTGTGCAACTCTGTATATGGTCTATAGAATTTATGCACACCACGTAGTATACAACAATTTAGTTAAAAAAGTATAACCTAACTGAAATCGCAAATTCAGCAATCACTTCTAATACACAAGACTTCGGATACAGTATTGTACCCGAAATATTTTATGTGTCTTTGTAAACAAACGAAATATGCAATGCACATTATAATCTTAGGCAAGTCATCTTTTGTTAAAACTCAGTAATGTATATCAATATCATCATATTTGAAATAGTTTAACATAATTGAATTACGCTGCGTAAAACTTTTCCCATAGACCATTATATAACAGAACTCTTTTGTTTGACCTGTAAATGAATTATAATTAATTTCACTCCATATGCAACAAAAAGCATGAATTAGGGCACCTGAGAAATTCATATCAATTTCATTATATTTGTGACAGTGTAACGTCATTATAATACGTCGCAAACGATTTGTCTATAGGACTTAATATAACGGAATACTTTTGATTTTCCCTGTTCGGTAAGTGCTACACATAACATACTCTATAGTAAAAATCTTCTAGTGCACATCAATATTGTATATAAATTATGTTTAATATATTGCAATACTATTAAAATGCACCGCAAATGGTTTTCCTCATACACCATAATGTAACGGAATACTTTTGAATGACCCTGTAATTTATCTGTGAATTGTACATAAACTAATAGAGAATATGACATGGTGAATCTCAATAACGTCTATCAATTGCATGGCACTCACAGTATATTTATTCGACTTAGAGCACAACCAGACAGACTGACAAGAAAACCAAATTTTTAAACTATTTTCAACTATTTTGGAAATTGTTAAAAAAATTATTATCTGTTTTATAAGTAAAATTTTGTTTTAAGTCACATGCTCAGAATAATTTATTTAATTCATAATTGTTTTTATCACAGGATGCATTATAAAAGTTAGAACGCGACACTCATAAAAATTTTAGTTTAAAACTACTGTCGTCAATATCATATTAAAATTCAGAAATTATTTTTTGTTACCAGAGGTACAATAAATCTCAAAAAATGATTCTATATAATTCGAATTCCCTTTAATAAATCTTGATTCAACTCAAAAAATTTTGTTAATTTTTTAATTAAAGCATTTTTTAATACAAAGCAACAAAAATAATATATTTAAAATAAATGAAGCATACCACATATAAGAAAAGGGAATGATTTTGATTTTAGAACCCAATTTTCAAATTTCAGAAAAAATATATTGGAATTGCGGTTGTTTAATACAAACTACGCGTAGCAAAACATCGAGAAAAGTAACAAGCTATCTAGGGTACAAACACATATATTCTACAAAGTCAATATATTGTATGATAATATCCTCAGTAAATCAATTGCGATATGCATTCTGTTTTGTTTTCTTACTTCATATATGCTTATTTTGCATTGACATAGCTTCTACAGAAATATCACGTTGAAATTATCCATGGGCTGATTATATTAATAAAAGAATAAGTACGTATGAATACTGCATTAAATAATAGAAAGAAAAAATATTAGTAAAATTCATTTCTCAAATTATAGAAATCATATAGCTAGTTCTTATATACAGAATAATATAAAAAATCATTATTAATTTTATTATTTAAATAAACTAGGGGTCTCTGCCCCTTGCAAGCTACGCTCTCCAACCCCTGTTCAGACACCGCAGAATCTAAAAACACGCTAATCTGCTGGGTTTAAAAAATATTAGAGAAGATTGAATTATACTGAAAAAAGCTGTGTAGATCTCCCTGTAAACGGGTTTCCATTCAATTCCCTTTGATTGCAAAAATTTAAGGGCGAATCAGTTGCTGTTAAGACATCCAATGGTTGCTTTCGTTTTTGATTAAAAAGGATCGGTTAAACATTTGAAAAGAAGCTAAAATAAAATAAATTAAGTATACAGAGTCTTTGGCTGCAGGTATTTTAAAACAATCTCTATAACAACAGCCTAAGTCATGTGACTATCATCAACGGTTCCAGGCGGACCACTTAGCTTTTTATACTCTGGGTGCCATTTTGGTACTTTAATGTTAGCCAGGCACAGGTGATAAGCCGCCAAATATTATTCTATCACCATCACTTCTTCTATATTATAATAGTTCCAGTCATCAACTGCCATAAACAAATAAGGTCTGATCCCTTCGCCGTTCATATTAGTTTGGCACAGATGTCATATACGTCCCATATTGGCGCGATTTTTTAACGACTTCAATTTGGGGAACGCATCAACAGCATAAACAACAACATCCGACTTACCATATCATGCAAAATAACGATACTTTGGCGACAGTTAAGTGCCCGTTCCGTATATGACATAGGCGTCAGAAAAAAATCACGCCAATATGGGGCCGTAAGTTTTCCATTTTGATTAAAAAACCAATTTTTTTTTTTCGAATAAAACTACATAAAATTTACCATGGTTGAAACGAGTTATTGGTACTGTTACGCTAGCCGAATGCAAATCTCGCCTATAGCTTTTTTTCAACTCGCCAGTTAGCATTTTTTTTTCGAGTGGTAATGTTTGGCCAGATGTCATATACAATCAGCAGGTTTGGAGTGATTTTTTTTTTTTTTTTTTTTTTTTTTTTTTACGAAAATTTGGCGAAAACCTCGTTTTCAAATACCAGTTACATATGCATTTTTGGTATTACTTAGTTATCCCGTCGACCAAAAATCTATCGCCAAACTATAGGATTAAGTTCCAATAATGGTTGATCGTAAATGACACATTCACTCGACTCTAAGCAAGTTACACGTGTTTACGTCATCAAGTGATTTTTATTTCAACTTTTTATTTGTATATTTATTAATGATATACTAATTTATTTGTTCTTTCGTTATTTAAAATAAAAATTATGTCAATTTGTATAATTTGGCGACTGTTTTGGCGGTTTATGTAATTTGGCGAAATTGGTCGACGGAATAACTAAGTAGTGCCGTATTTTTTAATTATTTTCTAAAGGAAATATAAAAATTATAATTAATAATTATAGAACAAAATAATTTATATAATTTATAAAAAGAAATAAAAGTAAATAAATATTTATTATCAAATAAACAACAATAGTCGGATTACCATGTCAACCTTTTCTGAAATATGAAAAAAATATATCTGCTTGATTAAAATTTGAGTTGCCATCATTAGGAAAATGTATATGAAATTAGAAAAAAATTAATATTTTGAAAACTAATTCGAATTTAAAAATTCTAACACCAATTTTTAGATCTGCGGATCAATGCTGATTTTTGGTGTTAATTTTATCGCAAAGTATTCCATATTTTAGGAGAAATCGCCTGAAACATAATCAGTTGTTTAATCAGTCGATTCATATATCCGTTTCATAAATTCGTTTCATATATCCGTTTCATAAATTCGTTTCATTAGGATTTTATATATGTAGGGTAGATATTAATTAAAGATTAATAAATGCAGCATAATAAACTTTGCATTTTGAATTTATGAGTTCAAAATCCCTTTGGAGATATTCAGGTGAATAATAAATTAAAATTTTTATAAAAAATGAGAGTATGAATCATTAACATTAAAAAAATTGAGATTTCTGTAAAAAAATGTGTTAATATTTTCATACAATTTTCTCGGCATCTAAAATGTTTCCTAAAGTTGTATTCCTTGTTTACTTGCTTAGAAAGTAAAAAGAAAAAAAAAAACTCTTATTATGCAAACTAAAATAGTAGCACGTAAATAATTTATTACGAGAGGGAAAAATTATGAAGAAACACAACTTTTCTTTTACTTCTTGTTTCTTCAGATTTCCTTAATTTGCTACTCAGGAAAATTATCCACGAAAATATATTTGTTGTATGCATTTAGAATGCACTGAGGCAATAAAGGGACACAATGAATCACTTAATCAATACATTCTGTTCCTATGCAATATGAAAATTCGCTAGATATTGGTAAACTATTCAATAAAAATACTTGAATTAAAAAATTACTTATATATGTGGAAATTGAAGACTGACACCGTTAAATTTTAAAGTAGATTATATTGAAAGTTAAACTATGTACAAAATGAGTTATTTACAAAATAAGTATTCACATCTCAATTCACAATAGATTTCCACTTCGCCAATACAGCTTTACCATTACTACACATATTCGGAGAAGTCTTACATAGTTCTTCCCATGGACCATATTCTCCCTTTTGGTTCGAGGCTATAAAAATTCGTCTGCTTGGGAATAACATTCATAACCGCGCCATTGAAAAGCATTGTGGTTTGGAAATTTATGCTTATATTTTATTTTTATATGAAGTTTTAGACTTTTTCAGAGACAGGTATGAGTTATACACGGATTCTTTTCTCTATTTTAAAGCAATTGCATGCACATTCTTCATTTTATTTATAAAATAAAATTTTTAAATTTTAATTATTAAGTACATATGGATTTTTATTAGTATGTATATAAGTATTTATCGAAAATAATTCGTACAGGATAAATCAGCAATATTTTACGCATCCGTTTATCTGTATTTATGCTGCATCAAAATGACACGATACCGAAACAAACGCGCTAGCCGCTATTTTTACACCACGTGATTCCCACTATGACGTCACGAGAATACTGTTCATTCTATCCTTCTTCCCGCGAACACCACAACATTCTATTCGTTTCTCACTTTCTTTCAATTCGAACTTATTCTCTCCAAAGGAACATCTGGAGATCGTAAATCTGTCTCTCAAGCGCATGCGAGCTGACCAGTCCATGGGGAAAGAAATTAAACTAGATGAGGGCGCTTTGATTGTTAATCGCTAAAAAGGCAGGCACCCAGGAAGCTGATGGCGCTGCAAGCGGAAGTACACTTTCTACATCAGTAGGCGTGCAGGTGAGGCTCTTGAAGTTGTTAAAGGCGATTGGGATACTAAAAACACTTCCCTACATATAAAGGGATATTATATGTAGATTGAATTTTTGATTTAGAAATATTCATTCTTAACAATATTCAATCAGTTGTCTTGATTTGTTCAAAAGACATAAAAAAAGGATTTTTTATGTTACCTTTTTGGTTTTTATATTTACATAACATAATTAGTACAGAAATTAACAAAAAAATTAGTATATTATTTCTTTTACATATTGATTCGATACTTACATTCAACATAATATTGTGTGAACTCAAAAATTATAACTAAGAATTTTATATATATTTTTTTAATATTAGATTATTAATATACGCACATGCGCAGAATCGGTGTACTTGCATGCATAGTTTTCATTAGTGGAATTAGTTTATCAAAAAGAACATATACGCAAAGATTTTTTTCTACATATTTTAAGCAATATACGTTTCTGAAGACGTATATTTTTATATATATAATGGCGCATCATTCTAAGCCTCTTTTTAACACTTTCCAACAAAGTTGAAAAGTGTTTATGACTTCGGTTTGTCTGTCCGACTGCCCGCGCACTAACTCCCATAAATATACTCGGATCGTTCCGAAATTTTTGGATGTTAGTGACCTCTGCCATAGCGAAAACCCTATTTCAAATGAAGTTTGTGGCATGTTTAGTTCATTTACAGGGGCAGTCAAAATTTGTCCGTTACATTACGGCCTATGGGAAAAAATCGTTTAAAATGATTTTTAATGATGTTACATGCTTTCAAATATAATAAAATTGATTTACATTTAGCAAGTACACTAAAATATGCATTCTGTAGAATATACGGTGCTAAGAAAAGTTCTTATTAATTTACAGAGCCACAAAAAATAATTTTGTTACATAATGATAAATGGGTGGAGGGAAATTTTCCAGCGTATTTTAATTGTGTTAAATTATTTCATGTATAATGAAATTGATATACATATCTGAGGTTTACTATAACTTATTTCATGTATAATACGAAGTTCATACCATTTACAGGGACATACAAAATATTTCAGATACTACATTGTATCCAAAGTACTGTACATTAGCGATGATTGCTTGGAATGCATTTTTAATTATTTTATGTGCTTTTGTGTTTCACTATATTTATGCATTGCATATGATGTGTATAAATGTTGTAATTTATATGCAGGGCTATACAAAAGAATTCGTAATGGTTACTGGGTATGAGTGCAAATTGCTTAAAGGTGGTTTTTAAATGAGTTATGTATTTTTACGCTGAACTGAATTTAGTTTACTAAGAAATGTTTGTAGAACATAGATAAAATGATATACAGGGCCATGTAAAGAATTTGATACATGGCCTTCTATAGATGAAAATTTCTGGGAATGTGATTTCAGTAATTTTAAGAGTGTTTTACTTTGAATTAAACTTTAGCTAAATAGTGGCGTGTAATAAAGGCACTAGGTAAACTACAGTGTTGTACAAAGTTATACAAAGTACAAAGGTATTAAAAAGGTACAAAAAATTTATATGATTTAAAGTTGAATAGTTACCCTGAAAAATTTTGTTTTCGCATTTTTATGGAACTTCTTCGTGCACACATGGATACTCCTCCAACCTTCCAACGTATAAAAGTTAATAAATTCGCAAGCATTCCGTATTACAAAGGTATTTCAGAGAAGATTTCGCATTTTTTGAAACCACTTGGCAATCACACGTCCTTCATCCCATAGAAACCACTTAAGCATCTTTTAGGCAATTTTAAGCATCGATATCCAATCTCACAGTTTAAAGATGTTATTTATGTAATTCCGTGCAAACAGTGTAATGCAGTCTACATAGGTGAAACCAGCAGTACACTTGAAACAAGACTTAAGGAGCATAAACATGCTTTTAGAAATAAAAATTTAAATTCTAAAATTGTTGACCACGCTATGAAAACTGATCATTTTCCGAGTTTTGAGAATGCGTATATAATTAGATCAGGCTGCATCATTTATGCAAGTCGTATGTTTTTGGAAGCTTGGTACACGAGAACCACTGATTTAGCAATTAACTAGACTGCATCTCTACCAATAGAATATTCAGTTTTGTTTTAGCTATAATTTTTTGGCAACTTAATGTAATGTTTTTCTACCTGTTGAACTTTAAAATCCAGTATTACTTTTACGTTAGGAATTAGCTGATGAGGGATTCAGATTGAATCCGAAACGTCCTTTTATATTGTTTTTAGTGTTTTTATCTTGTAATGTAATGTAATGTCTGTTATTTTGAAAATTTTTTATAAATACAAAGGTATTGTTGTACGAAGGTATACAAGTAGTCTTCCATCTATTAGTATAAATTGCTGAAAGAGAAATTTCAACATGTTATGTGTTTTCTTGCTAAACTGAATTTCCCCATTATATTATAGTATATATATCAAACTTCAGATCAAATACAGAGCTGTTCAGAAGAATTGGAATATATATTTGCTATGACCGGTAACTGCTGAAATCAGTTTTTCAAATGATTTATGCGGTTTCTAAAATGTTTACTTAGTTCTCTTATATACCTTACTTTCCTAACTAACGAAGTTCAGATAAAAGTAAGCATGTATGTTAGAAATATTTTTACACCTAAAAATAGGTGTGACATCCTTTACGAATAGTAGATAGAATAAAGAACTTTAAAATATTTAATTTTCTTTGATATATTTAAAAAATAACAATGCACCCTTCCTCCCACAGGTTTAGTATTATTGAAAGTAGTTTGAGATCTGACTGACCAACTCCAATAAATGTATTAGGAAATGAAATATTTTTAATGCCACATGACATTTAAACATTAAATTGACATGACATTTAAACATCAAATACAGGGCTGTTCAAAAGAAATGTAATACATATTTGCTATGAACGGTAACTGCTGAAATCAGTTTTTCAAATGTTTTATGCGTTTTTCTAAAATGTTTACTTAGTTATCTTATATACCTTATTTTTCTAAATAATGAAGTTTTGGTAAAGCATTCAGGAAGTGTTGGAAAGTGTTTCATAATATATGCTTAACGCATGATTTTTCTTACTTGTTTACATGTGCATTTAGAATAAATACGCTTCTTTGCTAGGAAAAGAAAAAATCATAAATGCATTATCAAACTCAGGACAAGTACGTGCATGAATTATAAAGAAAAACCTTGACCGTGAATAACGTTGACATCATTTTGGTGGTGGCAACTAAATTTTGCTTTTCTGCAGTTTTAGGTAACTTCTGAAAACCCCACAATTTGAATTTTTACACCCTCGAATAAGGGGAAAAGCCGTGTCCATTCAAATTCAATTTGTTTGAAAACTGTTTCTTTATTTACTGTGTTTTTTATGATAATTATATTTTAATAATGGATTTTCTAAAAATCTACCTCTACCGCATGCAACAAGATTGCGAAATAAACCGTTTACAGAGAAACAATTTAAACAGTTTAACATTCATTTCCAGCTGCTATTTCATAACAAAATTACAACTTTTACAAAAATAAAATAAATAAAATATAAATTTAACACACGTGTAATAGAACTACGCGCTTAAACATTAGAATAATCAGAATAAAAAAAGTTTTTATGTAGAGGGAAATTTTTGGCGATTTATTTTCTTATTAACTATTGCCATGCATCTAAAATGATTGTATTTTATTTAATAAATTGAATTATCTTATTATTTAAGACAAGATATATTTTTCATAATTAAAATTTTCTTAGGTTTATTTTGAGGGCAATCTAAAAAATATGACACCTATAACAAATTTATTAAACTCTCCTGTTAAAAATTATTTTCCCATACTTTCTAGATATCTAGTCTGTAGCCCGGTAGGGTTCCCTGGTCATACAAGAGAAATTCAGCTGCCTTATATAACCGGTAGTTCCAAAACGCACTAGCCGGGGAACTCTAACATTTACATTTCTTTTTTTTAGGTTGCATTATATTTGAACGAAAAATTAGTTTTATAAGAAAGATGCATAATTTATATTAATATAAAAAAAACCTTTCATTCTCATAAAAAAATCACTAAAAAGAATAACAGTTTTCAAACTAATTTCATTTGAAAGCACACTTTTTGTTTTCTTTGGCGTTGCAAAACTTATATGAAGCTATAAAAGCAAAAGTGATTGTGTGGGTCGTTGTTACAATCATTATGACGTCAGGGTTCGTGGCAAACAAGTTTTTGCCTCATATATAAGAAAATTACAATAAATTACATTCATCACGCATATAAATATTCAGCACGAATACTAAAATAAGCACTGGCACGTTATGGATTTATTTAATCGTACATCTAATTTGGATATAGACATAGTAAACTATCAACTCTAAAAATTGAAAAATTGATGCTCAGAGGAAATCATTTTCTTTCCTAAAATGCATTTTTTACAGTTCTTTCAACATGTTATTATTTGTTTAAAGAGAAAAAAGATATTACATCTGTTCATAATTTATTAAATTAAAAAAATACAGAAGTTTAATTAAATAGTTAAAAGGCACACAACAGTCATTTAAAACTAGCATTAAACGTTTCCAACTTGCTTAAAATTCCTCTTTGGTATTGTAAATAAACACAAATTTATGAGAGGTAACATAATTTAACTTCCAGTTGCAACCATGTGCAACAAATTTCTTAATTGTTTCTGGCACATGCTCACAACTGCAAGTGTGATAACTTAACCCAATTTGCAGTTGAGAGCATGTGCCACAAATTATTTGTTTGTGCCACTTGCTCAAAATGAGACTATATGATAAAAAATTCTTAATTGTTTGTGGCACATGCTCACAACTGAAAGTGTTATAAAATAATTCAACTTGCAGTTGAGAGCATGTGCTAAAAATTATTTGATTATTTGTGCCACATTCTCTCACCTGCAATTTAATTTTGTTATATCTCGGGAATTTGATATGGAAAATGCTCTCAACAGCAAATTCGGTTACGTTATCGCACAGTGATCCCACTGAAGTTTATTAGAAACCGTGAGAAACGTAATATATCATGTAAATAGAAACACTTCAGTCCAGGAACCATACAACAATTTAAATTGCGTAACTTAATAAAAAATGCAATTGGAACTCTATTTCTAAAACTAACGGTACGGAAATTAACTATTAGTAAACGATAAGAAGACACACCTCATATATAAAGTTTAAAAAGATATGGTTGTGATTTTGTTTACATTTTACGAAAGAAAAGAGACATCTTAATGATTAAGATGTGAAAATTGTGAAGAAGAAGCTCTGGACAGACCTATTTCTACTACGGTAATTTAATTTCTCTTTAGATTTGCATGTACATACATTTCTACAAATGTTATTTTGCATCATTGTAGCATATGAATTGTAAACTAAGACAGTATTTTTCTTTTAAATGCAATAAAATTTATTTTAAAAATTAATAAATTGAGCGACAATTTTCAGAAAAATTTTATTTCAAAGTAACTAAAAATAGGGTAAAAACGCTAAACTTAATTGCTTCCTGAATACAAAATTTAATATGCATTTTCGTAAATACTTCGCACTTACAGTTTTTTATATAAGAAAACTTAATGTCAATGGAATATATTTGTTATAATTTATCTAATATCTAATTATACTAAAATATATACAAATTGTATTTTAAATAACTCCCAATAAAAAGTGCTTTACCATCTTTGCAAAGAAGATGTCTGATTTATTTTTTCTTCTTTTCTTGTTTTTCAGTAACTGTTATTTTATTTATTTTATTAAAAACAAGAATGAAAATTCGTGCATCAAACAAACATAGGTTATCCAACACTTTCAACACCAACAGAATATTCTTAAGAAATTTTATTTTTCTGAACAATGAAACGAGAAATATAAATAAACAACTTGCAAAACACATAACGCAACATACATTCATTTTCTAAGAATGCTATTCATACCCGTTATTCTTTGAAAATTCTTTGTACAGCTCTGTATGTGGTCTATAGAATTTATACATACCACGTAACATACTAAAAAATGCTTCAGTTAAAAAAAAAAAACATAACTAATAACACATTTCTAGACAATATCGATCACAGACGCCCTGCAAAGCCTGTACGTCCTGTGAATTTATCTGTAAATGAACTTTAAATGCTATGTACTCTGTAATCAATAGAAAGTAAGTCGTAGTTCACTATAGTGTTCCATATCGATTTTATTATGTTTGAAGTATTATTGTAACATTTCGCGCCGAAATCATATTTTCATAATAGATAACAATGTATTGGGATTTACTTGTGAAGTTCTTATCAGCGAACTATAAAAAGCATCGCAAATGAGTTTTTCTGAAAGTCCAAAATATAAGTTCATTCTTGGTATGTCCCTGTCAGCAAATTATAAATGATACATATACTTTTTTTTCAACAGCCAATACGCAACAGTGAACATGAAAAACATAGATAAACTACTTGCAAATCATAAAAAAAAACACTTAAAGACAGTTAAAACACGGCGAGACGCACAGACAATACAAAGTTATGAACACTTTTCAACTAATTTGAAATAGTTATGAAAACGATAAAAAAACATTTACAAATTTATTTTTCAATGAATAAAAATTTTTTACATTTCCCGTTAAATTTAAAATCAAATTATCATTATTAATCACTAATTCATACATTACATAACAAGTTTCTTTCCTATCGAAGACGAAACTATAGTATTAAAAATGATAACTAAATATAAATTAAACATGAGTATTAAAATAATTTTTGTTTCACAACCACATTATAAATTTATGATATTTGATATAGTTTTACAATAATTCGTTTATAAATGGAATTCATATTAATTAATGATGAATTCACAGAAATTAATTCATATTAATTGTACAAATTTGAAAAAAAAAATCCCAATAGATGACGGGTTTTTTAAAATCTAGAAATTCGCTGATATGCAACATGCATACATAGTTATTTAATATATCATTTATACTCAATCAGATATAATTAGGTTTATTTAGTGAAATTTAATAGAAAAGTCTTAATAATTTGACGAAAGTCTTGTATATTTAATGCTCTCATTATCACATACTTTTTTATGTTTCGTAGTATTTATTGACGTAGCATTTGGAAGTTGCAATATAATATCTTGTTTAAATTATCGACACTTTGAATGAAAACACTGTTAATGAAATCTTTGAGTGAAATTTGCTTGCAAAGAAAGTAAAATTAATATGAATTTCGCAAAAATAACTTTCTATACTGTATATTTGCTGATACTTTCTATTAATGCCAATAAAGTGTGAGATAAATATATATATTTTCTTAGATCTTAGTCATTTAGAAACAATAATATAATCACATTTCATGATATTTGTTCTGTGAAGAACATATTGCAAATTATCTTTTTCAATTAGCCATTGCATAAAAGTTTTCATCTGTTTAGAAATTTTGCTTTTATGCGTTCCGTGTATCTATTCATTATTAATCATTTATTAAAACTATGAAATATGTTTAGTTAAGGTAGAAAGTCTTTTCAATGGATTTTATGGATTGGCTAACAATTCGTTAGCATTTGAAGAGAAATGTCAGTATAAAAAATTCTCAAAAATAATATTGACTGGGATAAATAAAGTCATCAATTAAGTGCGTTCTTTGAATATCATATTCAGAATCTCTCGTTAAGATTTTTGCTAAGAGATATACATTTTTTAAATTTTCTGTCATAAAAGTGGAATTATTTAATCAACTGTTCATTAATAATAATGAGATTAAAATTTGTTTTTTTATGAAAAACATAAATACATGTAATATATATTTCATAATTGATATTTCTTGACTCTCTTAATTAATTAAATCTTCTGACAGACACACTATTAAGATTTATGGCGGAAATAAATTAGAGATGAACAAAAACTTTTAAGATACTAATATGAATGATTAAAATTAATGTACTTAATAAAGAATTGTTTGTTTCATTCCTCAGAAAGAAACATAATTACCGTCTTACAAATCAGTTGAAATTTATTGCAAAAATAGTTTTTTATTTCAAATAATGATTTCAAATTTATAAAAACTAAAATGTTTTTAGAAGCTGTGAAATATATTTGAACAATAAAAGCTTATATTTTAGGCATTTTTTTCTCCAAAGCATGCAACGTAAATCGTACTTCATCGCCTAAAAAGTATTATCCAAAATTATGAAAATAAAAAAGCCATATTCATTTTCCCTTCGTATTTTATGCAGAAAGCAATATTCTTATTTAAAGAATAACGTTAAAAATGCATCATATCAACCTTATTCTTTATGAAAAATTGCTTATTTGATTCCCCAGAAGGGAACATAATTACCTTTTTAAACACCAGATGCGATTAATAAGGAATATATCTTTTTATTAAAAAAATAATTTGAGGCTTACGTAAATTAAAAGGTTTGTAGAAGAAATCTAGTATAAAATATACATCCATAACGAAATTTATTTTCTTATTTACGACATTTATTCCAGCAGTATGTGTCCTAATTTGTAATACATCGCCAGAATTATTCATCCAACTATGAAAAAAAAGTAAAATTTATTTTACGTTTGTTTTGTTTTTATACAGAATGCAATATTCTTAGGTAAACAATAACATTAAAAAAAATTCCCTGCCGGCTCGGGCCTACAGGCGGAGGTAGATTTCGAAGTTAAGTACTAAATTCACCAACAAAACTTAAATCAAGGTTAAAGATAAACCCAGTGCCTTCGCTAAGAATGAGCTCTAGGGAGCTAAACATTTTGTGAAATTTCTAATATACACAAATACACACACGCATGTATATGGAATAGGTTTAAAAATGGCTAAATCAAATTAAGAGAATCTCAAAGTGTTAAAATATGTTAATATTTCCATACTCGGGTTTTTATCATGTTTTAATACGTTTCTTCAAACTCACATGACGTTACATATTCACCTGCTGTGGTCCATTATATTTTCAATATGACGCAATATTTTGTTGTTTTTTTTTAATTCGTCAAACTATTTATTTCATTTTGAATTTTCATGCAGAAATCATGCTCTAGAAAACTTATGACGTAATATTCAATTTGTTTTCAATTCGTCAAACTGTTTATTTCATTTGAATTTTCATGCAGAAATCTTGCTCTAGAAAACTTATGACGTAATATTCAATTTGTTTTCAATTTGTCAAACTGTTTATCTAATTTAATTTTTCACGTGAAAACAATTGCATTAGAAAAGCAATTGTTGTGGTGAGAATTTTATTGCTTTTTTTAATTGTTGGCAACAGCTATAACGAAAGATATTTATTTTTTCCTGCCATTGTTGTGTAATAGCTGGTTTTATCAGAATCATATTAAGACTGTATTCAAAATTTTTAACCTTCGCCATTCCCATTCCCTTGGATCGATTTTGCTCATTTTCAATCCCTGCCGAGAAATTAGCCATCTTAAAGTTGTTGTCGAGTTTGAAGACGTTCCGTGCATAATTGCGACTTTTGTCGTGCGGACAAAATTTAGTACATACATACATGCATACATACATACATATATATATATATATATATATATATATATATATATATATATATAAACTTTTTAGGTGGGGGTGGTTTTGGGTTCCTGGGGTCATGTAATGAAAAGTTATGAAGGAATTTTTTAAAAGTCGCACCATGGTAACGACTGCAATAGGTAGTATTTCTTACGAAATCTACCTAATACTGTAAAATAAAATCATATACACAAACAATGATCATAGAAACAACCAAATAACTTCCTAAGGAAACAAATAATTAAATAATTGTTATTCTTTTAATTAAAATTTCAGCATTGAATAAATACGATTATGCTATTTCATCAACAATTATAAAATTTCATTAAAATAATCTATATTCTTAAAAGTATGAAAGATTTTATCAATAAAGCGTCAACAAAAACATTGCTATCTTTAAGAAAAAATCTCATGTTATGTACAAAAAATCAATTTCCTTCCTCGTTGTGCTTACTTCTATCAATGGAAAGTTCTTTAAAATACCCTTTTAAAAGAGCTTTTGTAAACTCGTGAAAATTTACTGAAGAAACTTTCCATGGCTGCTTTATCAGAATATATCCATCATTATTAGCTGTAAAAACTGAAATGCGTTTCACCTTCTAGTTTAATTTCAAACAATTTTTGTATAGGGCACCAGGGTCTGAGTCAAATTTCTATCGTTAAGTATGTTTTAGCATGCTGCAATTCAAACTTAGCCAAGATTTTTAGTCAAAACTTTAACAGTTATGAAAATATTTTTAACGCTATTTTTGCCAGAATGTAAACAATAATTTGATTGGTGCATCGTACGTAATTCCAAATGTTTTCCGAAAAGTTGATGTATATAATGTTGCACTGATTATACAGTGATTGTTTCTATTTCCACCTCCTTAAATGGTGTATTATCAGGAGATTTGCTCAAAGTAGCTCTTATTCATTTACAATGCTGCATTACAGTGCTGCATTTCATTACTGTGCTGCATTAGACGATCCACCTTTTAGAGTATTGCTGTAATTACCTGAGGTGCACAGAGCAAATTCACTGTCACATTTAACGCTTTTCATGAATTTGATCACATTTTGCACACAACCTGTCAATTCACTTGTACTATCGTAAAAATAAAGTTACGGCCAAAAATCAAAAGATCATTTTAACTTGGAGGTAAATTGTAATTTTGACCAAATGAATACATGAATTCCCAGCGTTTCATTTTAAAATAAGTTCTGTTATAGTGCAGAAAAGCAACTTACAGTACTTCAGATGGGGACACCCGTACTTCGGGGACACCCGATTGGCGTTAACGCCAATCTTATTGCTGTGATAGGGTTCTGCTCCGGTTACCTTTAGTTCAATTGGTTTCCAGTTTTTCTCGGGTTTGTATTTGTATTTTGCTGGTCGGGTTCGGGTTGATCCAATTTTTGAAACACTCTACATCTGTAAAAGATATAATTGACAAAAAATATAATTGCAGGTTATTTTTACATAATTGTATTTAAAAAATTCCTCCTTGGCGGGTTCCATTCAGGTTCGGATTTTTTTTTTCTGTTTTCGGGCTGGCATTAAATATTGGTGTTCGGATCGGTTATAACCCGAACATTATTCCACTTCTTACACTTTATAAACTTTATACTGAAAATCTTTGTACAGCACCGTAGGGCGAATGTTCATGAAACAAGAATCTCTCTATTCTAAAAAAAGTAGCTAATGCTATCACCGCCGCTGTTATTGAATTTTTTGTGACCTACGGTATTTCTTCGTCAATATTAATAACAATACTGCATACAAAAATAGGAAAACGGGTGGTATTATAGAGAAATGTTTGATAAACACTATGATGTAAACATTTTCTTAATGTAATAATTATTTTAAGATATATTTAATGTTAAAGCGAGTCAAAATCATTGCATTAATAAAGTTTTATTGGAGCAAAAACTATGAATAGGAATTTAATATTTTGTCCCTAAGGATATACATTGGAAGCTCCCGGTGTGCACACTGCATTTATTTATTTTTTTAATTTGACTCTTTTTTGAGGGTTTATTGCATTTTAAATTCAAATTTTCAGCATTTAGATATATTTTTTACATATTTTAGGAAATATTATGATATTAAAGTATTGCCAATTGTAAAACTGTGCAAAGAAAAATATTTTTTTTAATTAAAAATTCATTGACACGTGACTATTATAAACAGAAAAAAACCCGTATGAAATTAGAATTAAATGATTACGTGTTAAAATCTGGAAAACATTGAATATTACACCTTAAAAATCTTTTTACACGTGAATATTCAAAAAGAAAAAAAACGATAAAATAATGAATTATTTAATATGTTTAAAAGATGTAAATACGGGTGAAATTATGCTATGTTTCAAATGGCCAAATAAATAAGAAAAGGTTTCAAATAAGAAAAGAAAAAGGACCGCGTACGGAAAGAGGCCGTTCACCACGCCTCTTTCCGTCCGCAGTCCTTTAACCTTTTCTTTTCTTATTCCGACTCTTTTTCGGAAGCCAGGTTCTTAGGTTCCACGTCCCGATTATAAGAGACTCTTGCTGAACCCTTTTGAAAAAAAAAATAAGACATTAAAACCGCACAAATGAAGTTACCAAACGACCGCTGCTGAGTAGAGCTTATTATTAGTCTCAGTCGGCGGTTGGGGGCGTGTGGGTATGTCAATCGCATTGGTGAGCGGCCTCTTTCCGTCCGCGGTCCCTTAAGCTTTTCTTCTCTTTTTCGGAAGGCAGGTTCATAGGTCCCCAGCCACGTCCCGAGTATAAGGGACGACCGACTCAGTTGACTTAGTTCATTTTATATTATCTAATTTTCCGATGTAATCAAACGCGAAAATAGCACTTAACAGCAGCTGATTCGGCCATAAAATCCCTCAGTAAAAGAGAAATGCATGGAAACTCATATACAGGCAGATTGTCACTGGTATTTTAATTATAATTCAATCTTCCGTAATCTTTTTAAAGCCGACCAAATGAACGGATTTTTACAGTCTGAACGGGGATTGCCGAGCGTAGCTTGTAGGGGGATGAGCCCTCCCCCCCCCCCCCCCAGTTATCTAACAAAAGCCATGGAAGTTTATGGATTGTGGCGCAAAAAATATATTTTACGGGATTATACTCAGCAAATCGTGAATGTGCAGTGTTATTTTCCTTTAATCTACTTAAAGTATTCAGTTCTCCTTAACTTCTCGAATATAAATTTATATTTAAAACTGTGATTTTCGTCATTATCATTTTACATTTTAATCGTCTGATCAGTTTAATTGAGTTTCATAGATTACCTGTAAATATACATATGTTATTTATCATATATAAAAAAGTCGTATGTTGGATCTAGATCTTTTAATTCTAGAAATTCGCATAATGGTTAATTAATAAATTATCCCTAAAGAAGAACTAAGAAGAGTAGCAAATGAAAAATAAATAAATAAAATAAATAGGCTATACCTTTGGCATTCTATATATACAATTTCATTACAATTTCATTACAATTTCATTACACTAAACATTGTATAAATCTCGCAGTCAGCTATATTATGAAAATTTCATATCATAACATGAATCACTTCAGGAGAATAAAAACATTACAACTTGAATTTGAAATAGTGCACTTCTTCCGAAAACGTAAATTATTCTAAAAATGGCATAAAAATGAAATTGCATTTATATTCTACAGTAAGATTTA
Source organism: Maratus speciosus (assembly GCA_963932465.1). NCBI lineage: Eukaryota > Metazoa > Arthropoda > Arachnida > Araneae > Salticidae > Maratus > Maratus speciosus. Next base: position 353,574,293 of record OZ010788.1, on the reverse strand, counting down.
TTTATTTTTAGTATTTTGATATATGAGAACAAATATCTATTTAAATACAGTTTAGCTCCGATTATACACGGAATTGAGTGGCAAGGGCACCGCGGATAACAGAAATCGCGGATAACCCAAAAAAGGCTGAAAATTGGGTGCAAGCACGATAAAAAGAAAATTCAACGTAAAAAATATGTTTTAGTGTACAAAAAACATAATAAAACGTTTAAAATACATACATATGCACAGTACAGCAGAAACCTTTGCTTTACGTCTAAATTACTAAAATAAAGAACAGTAAGCAAGAAACAATACCATATATACTGTACAAAAGGTGTTGAATTATACCTTTTTAAAAAATCAGCAACTTGTTTTTGTTTTATGCTTTAGAAATCTTAAAAATCGAAATGAATCTTAAAAATTGAAATGCTACCCTGGAATTTATCATAATATTCTTATTTCATTGTTAAATATTTTAATTGCTGCGTTTACGTTTTGTTAATAAAATCACGAAAAGACATCAAGACTTTATATCTCATATTTTTAACATGGCAACCGCATCTAGAAATATTCTTCTATTACTTTCGAATATATGAATTTTTCTGTTTATATTTATTAGTAGACTTTATTGTATTTCCCTTACTGTTGACTTGAATAATAATAATAATAATAATAATAATAATAATAATAATAATTTGCTTCGGGAATAAACCGCATCGCGGATAATCGGGGCTTTACTGCATATGTATAATTTAATATTTGGAAGATTAATTTTTGAGATATATTGTATGTTTCTCAAATTAATTAGCTTTATTTTCGCCTGTTTCTGCAAATAAAAGTACATCTATGTAAATTTATTTCTCTCTGCCTAAAAATATGCATGGGTATACATATACCTTGCATACACAAACATACATTCTTTTATGTTCAGTTTTTTATGTCTGTTTGCGTATGTAAGTGTATCCGTATAAGAATACGAAAGTATACCTAAAAATGCAAAACGCAGAAAAAAAGTCAAATTTCTGTTCATTAATATAAATGAAGAACCACAACTACAAAATGTATCCTGGGAAGTTTTCAGCTATCCATCTTTCTCTCATCCTGAATTTTTTACTCAAACGCAGGACTAACGTTTAGTAATGCAAACATTTCCATGTCACTTTAACCGAATTTCAATTTCATTACAGATTTCAAGTTTCAATTTGTCCTACTAAAGTTCAAATCATTTTGGAATAAAGGAAATCGTATTTTATACAATTTTTCTAAATTCCAGAATGTAGAGAAAAATATAACTTGTTTAAAAATATATTTTCTATATCAATATTCATAACGAAAGTCAGTTTTAACGTAAAGTAATGAACATTATGTTATTAACCTTTAATGCAATAATTTACTAACAATAAGCTAGAAAACGCACACTTATAAAACGTTGTAAAGCAAGTATAAAAAGATGTATTTCTCGTTTATTTATTCGAAATAAAACAAAAACTGTGCACTCAAGTGATAATTTTTAACACAACAAAGGCCAGTATTTTTCCCTAAGCACGATATTAAATTAATTTTAATTGAAAATTTAAAAGTTAAAAAAAAAGAAGTGTTATATAGGGTACCCAAAAATTCCTCGACACATTTTAAAATTCAATAAAAAAATAGAGTAGTTGTCGTACAGGCGTTCGGTTTGGACTAAAATGCTTCTCAGGATAAAAAGTTTTCTTCCCGTCAATGAAAATAATTTGTTCCAATTTCAAACATAGGCTATTTTGCCATATGTTTGCTTTGAAACATGCATTTTTTAGTTTTTTGTTTAGAAATTAAGTTTGACGCTGTGACACAGAAATGACGACTCCCAACGCTGGCAGTCCTCATTTCTGTATCACAGCATCAAAATTAATCTGACAATCAGAAGAAACGTATTTTTCAAATCAAATATATTGAGACGTGGCTCCATCTGTGATCCAATTTTAGAAATACTTATTTTCATTAACTTCAAGAAAACCTTTTCTGAAAAACTTTCCAAGAAACCTTTTCAAGAAAACCTTTTCAATAACTTGATTTTATATTGAATTTTAAAATGCGTCCAATAACTTTCGAACACCCTGTATATACCACACTGCAAAAAGTAAGATAAACTCGGTGAAAGGAAATGGTGCCCCTGTTCAGAAAATGCGTTGTTTACACTTACCTTTTTTAATTCTAATGCATTTTTGATTACGTCTTAGGACAGAAAATTGCAATTATTGCATAATATTTTGAAAATATGCTCTTTTTAAGAAGATGATTAAAAAAATAATGGACTTTACCTCCCAATTAGCTCTAAAGGAGATAATTAAGTGCAACAAACTGTGAAAGTGCATACTGCTTTTAAGGGAATTTATGTTTTAGAAAGTGAGCAAAAGTGAGCAAAAGTAACTTAAACCCTTCGGGGGAGCGTTTTTGTAGAATTTTTAATCTTTTATCAATGGTTTTTCAAAACAGAAATATTGCCTAGTTGAATCGGGAAAATGCTCCGATTAAATAAGCCAAAATTTACAATAAAAATTTGCAGGTGTGAATAATCACGGATTCTGAGTACCTTAGGTATAGCGGTCGATCGTCCCGAAGGGATTAATGATAATTTTCCCTTTTTTTTATAAATACTTTCAGCTTATTTACCAAAAAAAAAAAAAAAACTGAATTTTGATTTTTTTTTTTTTAACTAAAAAAAAAAAAAAAAAAAAATTAAGAACAAGAACAAAAATAAAATTCATATGATCTTAGCTTCTAAAAAAATATTAAACAGCAGGATTTTGTAGTAGTTGTTCTTGTTATTTGGGCAGAGACAAAGTTACAAGATCTAATTACTTTGTAAAATAACGGTCATTTTCTTTGCAAATCTGTAGAAGAAACTCTTTTCCTTGTTTAGCATTATCTGAATGCTTATTCAGAACTTTTCTATGTCAAAACGTGCAAAAAAGGCGTTTTTACATTTTAAAAGTGAAAATTAGGCAAATTTTCTACTTGGGAGTTATTTGATTTCAAATTAAAAATTTTGAAATTGAAAAACTCACTCCGCACATGTCTCATCCCACAAAACTCACTTTATAGAGATACGTAAACGTACACATTCACAAACAAATATACAGAGTGGTTCAAAATTATATGTCAAAAATGTAAACGCAGGACCCGGGGACGTAAATAAGCACATTTCGCATAGGAATATGGATGCAGAAATGCAGCGTTGAGGCAATAGACAGTAGTTTTAAGTTCGGTGGTTAAAAGTGCTTCCCCAGCTTGACTCGCCATTCCCTCACGGATTCCGAGCAACATGCATCGTTACACCAATGCCGAGCTTGCATTTTATGCACTGGGTTAAGCAAGGAAATGGTTCACACCAAAAAACGTCCAACAGGTTTTGAGCTTCTCAAAGGACTATCCGCTACTGTACTGCTTCTTCCACTGCAGGAATTCCGCAATATTTTACAGTTCCCTTATCACAACTGGAAGCATTAAACGATCCACTCGCGCACAACTCCTTATGAAGACGCTCAAATGTTCGGGGGGTTCGGCAGAATCCTACCCGGGAATCCTTTAATCTAAATCCTTTGAGCAGCCAATCCCTTTCCTTGCGCAATTCCATACATTAAATACATGTCGTCAAGCTCTCCATTGGTGTAATAATCCATGTTTTTGGAATCCATACCTAAAATGACGATTCAAGACAACGAAGAACTTTCATACACCACATTCAACAGCGCCTTCTACTGCCCCAATAGTGCATTTCAACACCCGAATTCCTATACGAAATCTGATTATTTAAGTCCCCTCTACCTGACTTTACATTTTTGAAATAAACTTCTAAACCACCCTGTATACTTATGCAGATTAAAATTTAAAAACTTTTAGAACCTATTTTATCTCAGTGTGGTAATTCGATGTTTCCTTTTTCCACCACCAAAAATCTCACTTTGTAGATGATTTGGAAAATGTGACTCTTGTTTCTCAAGCACCTCAACTTTTAGTTCATTGGTAAAATCTGATTTTTTTTAACACTATAAAATAAACAACATTATTCCAAATGTAAGGCGGAGAAAATTCGTTATTCACTTTAAAAAACAAATGTGATCGAGATATGTTTTTACTCGTCATGGTTTTAAAATAAAAACCTAGAAAAATAAGCAGTATATATAGTAGAACTTATCAATAAAACTTCTTTTTGTAATCTTTTTATAAGTTACACAAATTATTTTCCCAATCTGGTTGTAAAGTTTTCAGAAAAACACAGTAATATTTTTTTACATTCCAATTCTGCCCAATAATCTAACTCTATTTAACAAACCTATGCTGTATGAATTATTTTTTTTAGACTTTTTTGGTAATAATCTGTGGTTATTATTATGCCATTTAGTATTTCAGAATCTTGAATTCCATTTATATTCAAATTGCTTTATAACCTTTTTAGTTAAAATAGCGGATAAGTGTTACATTTATTAATTTATCACAACATTTATGAACTGCAATTTTATTTACAGCACGTTGAAATTAAAAATGATTTATGTTATCACACGATAATTTCTTTTTACATGATTAAAAATGTTATTTAAAAATAATATAGTGAAGAAAGAACAAAATCTTGCAACAAAAGTTCTTGCAGTTTGTATAAATTTAATCAATCAGTAAAATATATTTAAAAAGGAGGTCCGAATACAGCTTAACTTTTAGAGATTTCAGTTTAAATAATGTACATATGTGTTTTTCGGCATTGAATTTATTGTATTTTCGTGTAAGTGTATAAAACTTTATATATAATTTATATAACGTTATATATGTATAATCCAATCCCATATTTAAAAAAAAAAAACATTTTTTAAAGGAAAACAGATAATTAAAAATATGAAACAAATTGATCATTCATACATTTTAATCGTTTTTCTGATTTTAAAAACACTTTAATTTGTATATCTTACAAACATTTAAATGCGTCTAGAATTTTAATTATTTTCAAGGCAGTTAAACTGGACACCTTACTTTAATTTAAACTTTATTTAATGAAATTTTAATGAAATACAAATATTGTAAACTGAATTATAAACTAAAAAAGAAATAAACAGGAAATAATTTAGCTTTCTCTATGCAGTGTTCAATATTTGAAAGTTTATGCTTCCTGCAATGAACTTTATTTTCAGTTGTAGAACTAAATTTATAATTGTGTAATTTATGGAAACAAGAAAGAAGGATTTTAAGTAAAACCGACGTTATGTACTTGTTTGATTAAATTACGATTTTTTAGACTAATCAAAGTGTTACTTTAAAAACACATAATTATTAATAAATAACAAGAGAATATATAATTAAAAACTGAACAAAATACAAACTTTTTAAATCGTATTTTCATTCTTATTTCATTTTGAAAAACTGTAATCTAGATAATTTAACTATATTCCATGAAAACAAATTAAATGATGTGCATACTGATGCAAATATATTTAATATTGATAAGAAAATCATTAAGATAAGGTCTCCTTTAACTTGGGTTATAGAGGTACAGTCGTGAAAAAAAAAAAATAAACACCCCAACTAACTCTCCAACTGTTTATAATAGAAGGAAGTTGCGTGTACCAAACGATTGGAAATAAAGATTTATTTTAAATAATGTCTAATGTCTTTAAAACTTGGTTAGGGGCCCATCTACAACTTAAAACCACATCAAACATCAAAACATATATGCCTAGAAACGAAATCTGAAGTCATATGGTTGATAAGTTTTTGAATTATTCAAAATGTAAAACTTCTAAACGTTAAATTACATTTTCGTATTTGTATTTTATCTCCTGAAATTATATCCATAATGTAATTTATTTTTCTGTCGTTATAATACTAAAAATCCCAAACATAAATACATAGAATTTTTTATTTTAAAATTTTTCTAATAAATTATGAATTATGACATTAATATTCAAAATATATATAAAAGTTGAAACCTACAATTTTTTGATAGATTTTTATTTTTTATGCTCTCCTTTAAGCAAATTCTCAATTTTAGTTTATTCTTCCAAGTAGTTTTCGAATTACGATTAATAAACGTCAAAATGATTGTTTAAGAGATCATTTATAATATGCTGTAAAGCATACTTTGAAAAAATATATATATATATTACTCATTTTGTTTAAACATATGTGCTGGCAATAGGCGAAACATATTAAGCGAATGAAATGGTCCTATTGGCAAGAAATAAAAGAGTAACAGAAGTGACAAACGTTCTGTAGAATTTCAACAATCGAATAACGAATATCAATTTGGTTACAATCCTTAAAATATACTCATTTTGAAATAATAGTTTTCTCTGAACCTAATCATACGAATTTCATGAAAATTTACTTTTAGGCTAATTGAAGGGAGTAGAATTTATTTACGGCCAAACTTGGGTATTGCTGATTACGAAAAAAAAAACTTTGGGTTTGTTTCGATATTTAGGTGACGCCCTAAGCAAATTTTACATACATGATTTAAAAGTAGACCATATTTCCGATCGTCTGGCACCAGTAACTTTCTTCTACTATAAATTGTTGGAGAGTTAGTAGGGGGTGTTTACTTTTTTTCCCCACAACTGTACTTTATTTTGGTTAATAAATAAAATTTCTGATACAGTTTTTCAATTTACTATATAATGGAAAGGAAACATAGTTGCATCATTAAACTGCGCAAAAAATAGATTTTTTATATATTTTGCTCATATAAAAAGTTAATTAATGTACAATACACTAACGAAATATAATAATAACACATTCATGGCAATATGCTTTAGAACTTAAACTGCAGTTACAAAATTCACTTCAAGTTGCTTACAGTAATATGTCGCATTAATTTTATGTCACAAGGATTTTTAAGTCGTCTTATACAAATAGTTATTTTTAGTCTGCGCGATGAATTTTAAGAAAATTAAAATTTATATGTTCTTGAAAGTATAATTGAACAGTAAACGAATGTGCATAAAGTGACTTAATATTTTGACCTGTCCGTAGTCATTGTTAAAATATTTTTCCTTCATTTTTTAAAAATGTTTTCCAATTTCCATCTTTTATAAATAAAATAGTCGTTAAACGTTTTATGAAATAAACAGTTTATTATTGAAATAGTAATAT